>OY720175.1:16183760-17531260 GCA_963082885.1 Parascotia fuliginaria
TTGACCTGTTGTCTTGTATACCTAGAATAAATAAAAACGCACAAAGATTTACTAATTCTTTTAGCAAAACATGTATATAGGGAGACACTGTTCAGAATATTATCCTTTACTCTCATACTACGATACAAGCTCTGTATCACGAAGGATTCACCGTAGAGCCTATAGAATCTTCAACTAAACCGATTCTATACTATTCTCGCTAGCTACTTGTAAAGCTGTTTATGGTACAAGACCTTATACAATGACATGTCTAATATTGTGGGTGACTTCTATCAATGCTGAATTAATACAGCATCCTGATTACACGGATCATATATCAACGGTTATGTGATACTGAGAGTTACTGTGAATGACAGATTAATAATCGACATACGAGTAATGTATTTTAAGTGTAAAGTAGTGCTCAGCTTAGCTGTTGTGATATATGAGTATAGCTTTTACTTGATGTTATACGGAGCTATTGGCACTGATTTTGATATACCTACCTATACCAATATGTATTATACAGAGAGTATGTAAGTTTTGTTAGTTTGTTAGAAGGTATTATATTATATTCTTTGAAAAAATATAAAACTTACTGCTCTGTCCCGTCGCCAGTAGCGTAATGTTACATAGCCTATAACCTTCGTCGAAAACTGGGCTATCATACGCAAAAATATTTTTTCAAATTCAACTGGTAGTTCCAGAGATTAGCCCGTTCAAACAAACAAACAAACTCTTCCGCTTTATATAATAGTATAGATTGAAAAGTACCTATACATAGAATAGACGAGAACTAATAACCAATAAATACTGCCTTTCTGCCAAAGCCTTAAATATAAGTAAAATTTGATTTGATTTGATTTTTATTCAATAACAATATACATTGTGTTTGAAATATTCATACAATTTAACTTTAATTAAACAATAAAATGTCAGTACAGTACAATTTCAAAAGTTTCATTATTTCATAGGTACCTATGTTTCTGTTTTTTAATGTCAAAAAATAAAATGGAATAAATTGCCGATAGAAATGTCAATAATTATAAGTGATAAATGTCAGGAAAATAATAATAAAAGAATCATTTTTACTCAACAGTGTCAAAAGTGCTAATAACAATAATAATATAATAAGGAAACATTAAATATTTTTAAAAATGTAATTATAAATTTGGTAATTCATGTTTGTCATTCGCATTCAACCCCTAAGTCTTATAATGAATATAGGCATTTGTCCAACAAGAAAGCTTTTAATTGCAATTTAAACATATTTTTCCTGTATACAATATCTTTTAAGTATTTTGGTAATTTATTAAACAATTCCATCGATGCATATCTAACACAATGCTTAGTAATGTCTAACTTTGGCACAATTCTGTCTTATCTCTCTTTTGTTTTCGGTCTCGTATTCATGTATGTACTTAGCGAAGTTCCATAATGTAGTTAAAACGTATAGACTAGGTACAGTTAATATTCCTAGTTTCTTGAAATGATCCCTGCAAGACTCACGCTGTGAAATGCGCACTATAGTCGTGATGGCTCGTTTTTGCAAGACAAATGCTCTATGTATAATATATTTATAGCTATTACCCCAACACATCATGCTATATCTGATTCTCGACTCCACCAATGCATAGGAAACTGTTTTCAGTTGCTCGAGGCTAATTAGATCCCTAAGACTCCTTAATGCATAACATGCAGAGGAGATTGAAGAGTCGAGTGATGAAAGTTCCTGTTTCCAATTTAGATGACAATCTATGTTGACGCCTAAAAATCTTGCGGTATCGACCAATGCAATATCGGTATCTTTAAAATTTACCTTAATTGTATCTTTGTTTCTGGCTGTTGACTTAAAATATATTATGTTAGTTTTACTCGTATTTATAGTTAGGTTGTTTGCTCTAAACCATTCGTCTAAGGTCGTCATAATTTTATTTATTTTTATTGTCAAGTCTCTTAAGTTATTTGCTCTTAAAACTAAATTGGTATCTTCTGCAAAAACAGTTAGGTCAGCATCTGGTTCTGTCTTTTGTATAAAATTAATTAAGTCATTTGTAACTACTATAAATAATATTGATCCAAGTATTGATCCCTGAGGAACACCGCGCTTAATGTTTATGGCCCTGGATTTATAAATTATTTTTCGGTTTTCTTCATTTACTTTTTTCAATTCAACGTACATTCGTCTTGTTTTTAGATAAGATGTTATTAACTGCAAGACATTGTGTCTTACTCCGTTATGTTCTAATTTTGCCAGAAGCAATTCATGATCAATTGTGTCGAACGCGGCACTTAAGTCAATGAATACGCCCGCTACTTGCATCTTTTTATTCATTTTGTCAATTATGTGATCTACTAATGTATTGATAGCATCTGTAGTTCCAACTCCTTTTTGGTATCCAAATTGACTTTTGTTAAAAACCCCTCTTAAGTTAAAATGGATCATCAGTCTACTTTTAAATATTTTTTTAAATATTTTTGATAGGGTAGGTAGTAGAGAAACAGGTCTATAATTTTTTGGATCACTTTTTGACCCCTTTTTGTATATTGGAACAACTTTAGCCAGTTTCATTTGGTCTGGAAAAATGGATTCATTTATACAAGTATTGTAAAATTGCAATAGCGGGTTTGCGAAAATGTTGATAGTTACCTTGATAATTGTTATTGGTATGTCATCGTAACCTGTAAGTTGTATTATTCATCTGTTCTACTATCTTAGTAATCTCTTTGGCATTGGTAAGACTGAATTTTAATGTAGTTTCTACTCGGTCACTTGAACTTTGTAGGTATTGAATTGCTTCACCATTGTCAATATTTATTAATTGTCCTATTGGTTCAAAGCTGTCAGCCAACTTGTTTGCAACGTCATGTAGATTATCTATAATTATGTTGTGAATGTTTAAACATAGTTTTTATCAAACTGTTTTAGTTTCTTACTGGTATATTGGTTGACCAGCTTCCAAGTACTACTACTACTACTCTTTATTAATGTTTTTGGCTTTGTTAATTTTGTCTTCAATGGCCATTTTTTTTTGCATGCATAATGACCCTTTTATAAATACGTGTGTAATTTGTTTTGTAGTTTGTTAGACTGGGATGCTTTTGGGAGCAGGTAGACAAGAATCTTTTCATTTTACTACAGAATTTAATACAATTTGTGATCCACTTAATTGTTTGTATTTTATGCTGCTTTGTTGGAATAACTTTCTTCAGGTAAGCATTTCGAAAAGTTTACCCAAGTACACTAAGGAAAGTATTAATGCCCAGTTCGTTCCAATTTATATTTAATATTGCGTTTTGAAACAAGGCACGATTCCTGTTGTTAAAAATTCTTTTTTCACGCTTAATTAGAGGTACTTTAAATTTAGCTTTGCTATTAAGTTTTTCCAATTTCAAGAAGGAAGTAGCTATAAGTAATGTTTTCCTTGCCGCTAATTGTATCAATGAATATTCATTGCTGGCAACACTGAGCAGTTAAGCACCCTTCTTACGCAACGCAAATAAAATTATAGAATTAACTAGCGTTCCGAACCAGCTTCGCACGATATATTATTTTGGCAGAATAAATCTTTGAAAATTCTTGGCTTTTTTTACTAACTAGAATATGGTTATATGCACGTATTATACATAATTAGCATTCTAAAAGAAAATTCTGAACAGTAGTAAAAATTATACCAAATGCCGTTTCGTGATTTAGAAGAGAAAGTTGAGCGCGTATTCCACCTGACTAAATTCAGACGTCTAAATGATTCAGTAACAAAATTCAGTCAAGTGAAATAGCATTTAGGAAGTTAGGATCCTAATTAGCATCCTAAATCTTAAGAAGTGTGGTTTCTGGCTGACTAAATCATTTAGCATACTAATATGGTGTAATAGCGTTTAGACGCTTCACTTGAGGACATGAAAATTTTTATTATATTTATTCTTTATATTATATTATATTAGACATATTACATTAGATATTCTTTCATTCACGTTTTCAGTTTTTTTTATTTTCATTGAGCCAACGGCCAGATCTACGAGAAGACCGTATTTTTGTTGCTTTGATAGGACTGGAGCCATTACAAAAACGTCCGACCGAATTCGCCGTGCGCTCGCTCGCAACTGAATCAGTAACTAAAGTAGGAATGTGTAATCAGAAGCTTCTAATTAGCGCTCTTTTTAGGATCCTTAGTAGTAGGACGTCTGAAAATAGTCAGGTGGCGCGCTATAGTGGAGAAACAGACAGGCAACAAAATATTGCTTTATATTATTTAGAGCCTGGAACGAAGTTATTTATAACAATATCTTGGTTTTGCTCAAAATATTTCGTAAGTATACTTAATTCTTTCACGCCTGGCCTGGCCAGCCAAATGTTTCAATTCAATGTTGCGAGTCAGCCTTCTTATTTACTGTATATATAAACAAACTAGCTATCTATTTTATCGAAATTGGTTCAGCCATTTAGGCGCTGAGTGGTAACAAACATCCACCGCACATACACACAAACTTTCGCATTTAGAAAATTAGTGTTATAGGATTGCCTGTATAATTGACGAAGAAATTAGTCAAGATAATATTACAAGAACAAATATAAATCTACATATTCGGTGTCCCATAATATCCTCTCAAAATTAAACTCTGGTAACATTTAATGAAAAATACGAAACATGTCAAAACACTGTCATCGAACAAATTTGACTACTATTCTACGTTTCCGTTTAACTGTTTCAATAATATTTAGTTCATAATCTCTCTGCTTTCGTATTCTTTTTACAAGATCTTATTATAAAGAATATTTAAAGTTCATTATAGAATATTACATCAAAAACATAACGTCTACCAAATGATCTATGAGACTTATAGCGCGTTATGGCGGAAACATACTTTTAACACGCGACGCGACGCAACGTGTCGTAATGTCGATCTGGCCAATCACCGCCAGTCTGGATCATCGCGTCGGTCGGATGTTCATAGTGTGATTCTAGTCTTAAGAATATAATACAATTTGATTTGATTCAACACGCGACGCGTGACTAGTTTTAAATAAAACTTCAAACATTATTAGCTCGACGACTTTTCTCTAAGTTTAAATATTCCCAACATATAAAAACGCATTCCCGTTTTTTTCTACAAGATTTAGTTTTTTTTGTCCATCGCTGGTTTTATGTACTGGTGCATTTACCGCTTATCCCTTAAATAAAACCGAGAATGATGACACCAATAATACCACCGAGAATCACAAGTTACAAGATGATTTACGGTTATTTCACACTATACAATCTGCAATTTTATCGCCATGTTTGACGGTGATTGATGCAGTGAGTTTCATAAGCGAGGATCGTTCAATATTCATACTCGTAGTAGCCAATCTAATTCGCTCGAGTTTTGTAGTTTTTTGTATATTGAATATTCAGTAGTGAGTGACGCTATTCGACGTAACGCCAACGCAGCAAGAGTTTATTGCATTTAGGTACTGGAAAACGATATGGGCTATGAAAACTTTTAAACTTTATTTATAAAATAAAGGTCTAGTAGTTTCTGTCATGCAATCCGTATACAGTATACATGGTACTGTATACGGGTTGTCATTCGGTTACCAGCTATTAAACTTCCAAAAGTTAACAAAAACATTGTTAGTAATAAAGTCAAGAATTCCTTCTTGTAGAATTAACCTCATTTTAAATTCTCTCTAAAATGATCAAATATTTAAAGCCTTAAACAGCCTTTTACAGACACGAAAGAGTAAATTCTCAAAAGGCGTTTAACTAAATAGCTTTAAACACACAGTAAGTTTTGTGAGTTCGTTAAGCTTAAGGACATGCACATTTTAACACATTTCGCGTTTCTCGAGTAAGATTAAGTAAATATGAGCTGATGGTGTCGGGGTGCTTTTACCAATAAGGCATAGAGTAGACTCTTGACTGATTGTGCTGAAATGAAATGAAATGAAATATATGTTTATTCATTGAAGTTAATTAAATTAACACTTATGAACGTCAACGTTTACAAAATGTCAGCAAATTAACCTACAGCCAGTTCGCTGACGAAGTAGAGCCATGAGAAGAACTGGCAAGAAACTCAGGCCACTCTTTTTAATCGCCAGGTTATTACAATTTTTGTAAGTTACAGTTTCAAGTAGCATGCAAAGTGACGCAGGCAATACACTTAACTCTATAGATACTTAAATACTTACAGCTTTCTATGTTGTAAAGAAAATTAAAAAGTAAAATGTGTGCTTTACAGGCTGCCTCAATTTGCATATTGCTACAAAAGGTAAAGGCAACATGTGAACTGTGATAAATGTTTCTATGTAGATATTATATAAACTGTTAATTTTTGGTATAAGTATAAAGTAAGATGAACTTAATTTACCACAGGAGTTCACAATGTACTTCTATTTCACAAATCACAATGTAAAAAAATGTAACAATACTAAGTATACAATTTTAACAAAACAATACAAAATGTGTACTTAACTGTTCAAATATGGCTCGGGCATCATGTCATTTAAAATTAATACAAAAAAAAATCATTTTATAAATTATGTCAAAATGTATCAATAAATTAATGTCAAAAAATTATTTGATAAAGCATGTCATTCATAATAATCATAAAAAATGTCATTCATACAATAATTAACAAAATTATGTCCTTTAAAGTATAATGTCATTAAAATTAAGAGTAAAATTAATTTACTCCTTGGTCAAGCGAGCATTCCATGACTTTTATCGTTCAGATATTCATTAACAGTGTAGTAACCCTTAAGTATTAAATGTTTTTTGACAATTTGTTTAAATTTGTCTAAGGGTTTATCCATTATGTCGATAGGTAATTTATTAAATAAACGTACACCAAGTCCCGTAAACGAATTATGGACTTTATGTAAGCGATAGTGTGAGCCAACCAGTTTATGCTTACCCCTGGTGTTAATCTCATGCACATCGCAATTCCTAGTATATAGACTAATGATACTCTTAACATAAACAACATTAGCATATATATATTGAGATGCAACTGTCAATATACCTATCTCTTTGAATCGCTCTCTCAGGGAGTCTCGTGAACCTAGGTTGTAGATAGAACGTATAGCTCGTTTTTGAATAATAAAAACGGTTTCAATGTCAGCAGCCCTACCCCACAACAATATGCCGTAAGACATAACGCTGTGAAAATAACTAAAGTAGACTAGTCTGGCGGTTGCCACATCAGTAAGTTGCCTAACTTTCCTGATAGCAAAAGCCGCTGAGCTGAGTTTACCTGCGAGACACGAAATATGGGCTTCCCACTGAAGTTTGCAATCTAAAGTTAAGCCCAAGAAAACTGTGGACTCTACGATTGAAACTGACTCATTATTTAAAACCAGGTTTATACCTGCACTTTTGACATTTGGCATAGAAAATTTTATACATTTTGTCTTCTTGGAATTAAGTAGAAGATTGTTTACCGTGAACCAGTTCAGGACTTGCGCGAGCGAACCATTTACAACGTCGAAATTAGGGTCTTTACGGATAACTTTAAAAATAAGAGACGTATCGTCTGCAAATAGCACTATATCGCAGAAATCCTGTACAAAGTACGGCAAATCATTTACATACACCAAAAATAGAAAAGGACCAAGAATGGAGCCCTGTGGGACGCCCATAGCAACAGGTAACCCTAAGGACCTATTTCCATTTACATCAACGTATTGCACTCTATCACTTAGATAGGTGGAAACTAGATTAAGTGCAACATCCCTGATCCCATAGTGACTGAGTTTTCTCAAGAGCTTTTGTGCTCGACGCAGTCAAATGCTTTAGAGAGATCACAAAAAACACCAATAGCATCCATTTTATTTTCCCAGGCGTTAAAAATATGTTTTATTAGTGTAACGCCTGCATCTGTAGTTGAGCGACCTTTCGTAAAACCATACTGCTCATTATGTAGTAATTTATGAAAGTTAAAATGGCTCTCTAATTGCTGCAATATAATTTTCTCAAAAATTTTACTAATAGCTGGCAGTATAGATATTGGTCTAAAATTACTAGGGTCACTCTTAGAGCCGTTTTTAAACAAAGGTACTACTTTACTATGTTTCATTAAATCAGGAAATACTCCTACATCAACACTTTTATTAAAGATAGCAGCTAGATATGGTGCTATATTAATAATTATACTCTCAACTAATTTAACTGAAAAACCCCACAAGTCAGCAGTGTTTTTTGAATGTAGTGACTTGAACACTTTTATTATGTCGTTTGGGTTAACATAATTAAAATTAAAAGGGACGTCACACTCTTTCACATTCCCCCTAAGTTAATGCTCAGCTTTGATTGGGCAAGAATTTAAGGAGCTTGTTGTCCTTACTAGTATGCTAACAAAGTAGTCGTTAAAAATGTAGGCTACATCTGTATTATTTGAAATAATATTGTCCTTAATGTTTAACTCATAATTGTTATCTTTCAATTTAATACGACCAGTCTCACTATTAATAACATTCCAAGTTGTTTTTATTTTGTTCTCGGACTGTTTAATTTTATTACTTAAATACAAGGACTTAGCGGCAACACATGACTTTTTAAAGATTTTTGAATAATCCCTAACATATTGAATAAAGACTGGATCAAAATTATATTGTTTCATACCATAAAGTTCATACAACTTAGCTCTACTTTTGTATATTCCGGATGTTGCCCAATCACAGAACTTTATTTTGATGTTTTTGGTAAAAGTTCTAGTTGGAAATGATGCATTGTACGCTGATTGTATTGTGCTAAACAAGGACTCGTAAAGCACATTTGGATCATCGTGGCTTGGATCTGTGTGAGTGACTGCTGCAGCAACACTCTCAGTGAAACGGTTTAGGCGAACAGAGGTCATTGGCCTACACGTGATCTTACTCCCTTTAGTAGTTGTGCCTAAAGGAAAAACAGCTTTTTGCCCACAATGATCCGATGTTAGGTCATTCAGAATAGCCTTATCTATATATTTGCAATTGCAGAAAATGTTGTCTAAGCATGTAGCAAAATGTGATGTAATTCTAGTAGGTTCCGAAAATAAATATTTTAAATTAAATGACTTCAATAAACTAATTAATCTAATACTAGTCTGTGATTGAACAAGTAAGTCGACATTAAAGTCACCACACACTATTACATGCTTATTGACAGAGCTTAAACGTTTCATTACATCTTCCATAACTGTTTCAAAAAGAATAAAATCACTCTGAGGTGGCCTGTACACACAAACCACAATATATTGCTTAAGCTCAACACAGGACAACTCGATAGTGCGCTCAATAGAAAGATCTGCTATATGTTTACGTTCCTTATAATTAACACTACTACATACATATATCAGAGAGCCACCATGTATAGTCTTCTTTCTTACGAATGCACTACCAACAGAAAAATATTCATTATTAAATAATAATAATTGTTCCATCTTTAGCCAATGTTCAGTAACACATAAAATTTGAACATTGTACTTTTTCAAAAATAAATCTATTTCTAACGCTTTGCTGGAGCCCTGTATATTTTGATGAACTATATTTAGAGCCTGCTTATCCATTGTCTCATCAACTAGTTTAAACTAGCAGATGTGTTTGTATAACATATTTGTAAATTATTTACAAACATTTGTCAAATTCTTCAATACCTTACTGGTACTTGTGTCAAATAGTAAATTATATGCTAATAATTTAGCAATAAGTCGCTTATAACTAAATGGTAGATACATAGTATCTTTTGTCAAATAAAAATTGGAACTAATAAATATATTAGTGTCAAAAAACAAAATATAGTCACCATGACTATGTGTACAATTATAAAGTAATAAATTTAATTTGCCTATGTGCACATTTTGTAACTCAGTAAGTGCATGTGAATAAGGTAAGGCACAGATAATAAACTTACATCCTACACTGTTGTGAAGCGCTATCATGACTTCAGTTAAATCTAGTATGTCCTTTTTAGTGACTGATAGGCTATCACCATACATTATAATCACTGTTGACTTAGAGTTCAGGACAGAATTTTTTAAATTATTAACTAAAATACTGAATTTCACTCCAGGTGAACAATAGTTTACAATAGGCCTATCAGTGAGGATATTAATCATGCTACCTAGGCCCGAGCCAAATTGATCAGAAAACATTACAACATTTTGTGTACTATTTATGGCTGGTTCCCTACTAGAAAATCGAACTTGGTTTATGAAGGTGGGATGATCAGTAGGCAAGTCGTTACATTGATTACTATGTGAATGTACATTACCTAATGAAGGCTGAGTATAGGCCGTTGATGACAAACACATTGAACATAGATTGTTATTTGTTAGTGAAATAACCTTTTCTATGTTCTCCCTACCAGCTTTGGCAACCTCATCATATTTTTGAATGTACTCATATGTCTCTTTCTCATGTTGGAGACATATTTTTGTCACTTTTGTCACCTAGTACGTACGAAAAATAAATCAACAGAGATTAAAGTTACATCTTAGGTGACAAACAAGCATACAGTCCACCTGATGGTAACTATTTTCTATAAACATTGCAGTAACAATACGAACAATGCTATGAAAAATCAACCAAGCCGTTGCCGACCATCAGACATTTGAACATAAAAGAAAATGAGGAAAAAGGACGAAAAGTAAGAGAACTGAGGGAGAGATCTTGCTCTTACTCGACGTACCAACATTTTGTAAATAGTATTTGCTCGATAGATCAAATCCCGGTTTATTATTATTAATATTTAGATGTCCAACAGCCAATTAATCTCATAATATGATGTCGCACTGAAAACTACTTAATGGTGCACTATGACATAACAAGAGCAGCCTGCTCCAATGAGGGTGTTTAGGAAAATTTTTGCCACCAGTTGGCGCCACTTTGGTAAAAGGTCTTCCATTTTGACAGCGCTATCAAAACAAATATTTTTCAGTGTTCATTTCGAAAATTGTTATGTTTAATTTACAAAATGGATAACTCACGTGCATAGGGACAAAAGAAAATTGCTGAGAGGAAAGAGTTTTCTAAAAGCTAAAAGTAAACTAAGTATAAAAGCTGTCAAGCGCTATCAAAAAGTTACTTCTATTAAATTCTTTGACTTCGAAAATAATGCGAGTATTTATTTATGCGTTAGAGATAGTCATTTGAATTGGAAATAGCTATAAATTATCGTGTGTTTGAAACATTAACATATTTTTATTAGGTCGTATAGGTCAAAAAAGTCTGACAAAGACCGAGCTGTGATACTCGAGAGACATGAAAAAGCATGCTGTCTTGGACCATAGTGAGAATTCAATCACAAGCAAAAGTAGCATTTCATAGATTTTATTCCATGCCCACAAAAAAATAGCAAGAAACATACCTTCAACCAACATTTAATAGAACAACCTATAACCTAAAGCCAGCCGATCTCAAAAGCTAACAGTGCTTAGATGCATACCATATGTGGCGACCTTTCCTCGGCATACTAAATCAGCTATACACAGCTACACATAAATTATATTTACCTTTCCGTTTATTAGGGTCTATTCAATTACGGAGATGGCTGCTAGTGCCAATAAGGGTGTTATCAGAATAAATTAATAGTGTTTTGTGGCAAAGCTGTAAATCAGTATGGTGCTACTCGTAATCATTAACTGCTTACGAGTTTGATAGAAAACTAAATATTACTGCCTCTCATAGACTTCTGCAATGTTAGAAGCGAGGCCAAGTCGCTATTTATTAAAGTTATTGGTATTTTTAAACCTTGAAGAAGACCTACACGTGTTAGCACTAAGGAAGCACCACAGCAATTCAGGATAAATGAATACTGCCTAACGAGCACACTAGTGGCAATGGCAGCTTATTTTGTAACTTTCAGCTGTAAAATAGCGGTTTAAGGGTTAAAAAAGCAGTTCACAGTTGCGTAAGTGCGTCCGGTAACGTCTAAAGGTATAGAAGTTACTAAAAGTGCTAGAACCTGAACCAAATACAACTTTAGCATTCACAGTAGTTCACAGTAGAACTCATTTGCTGCTTACACCTTTATGTGAGAATTAAGAAGATCATTCTGCTACCTACAGCTGCACAGTGGTTTCTATTGTAACTTTTATATGCTACTTGATTACAGAATGGGGTTAATTGTAGACTGTTTGCAGTAACTGTATATGAGTTACAGTAGCAAGTATTACACTACTACAAGTTTCAATAAAAAAGTAATAGATGCTCTTATGCACATTATAGTTAGAAAAAAACATCAGTGTAACTGAAGACTATATTGAATCACTAGATAAGCAATATGAGCTGCCTTTAGTATTACAATAGACATAACATCTTTCTTAACGATGCTTTTCATTTGAGTCCTTTCAGGTTTAGGGACAGAATCGTCCATTTTGCAAAGTTTTCTTTTTTGGCCATTTAATGTTTTTACTATTTTAAAAGGCATTCTGTAATAAAATAGTAATAGATAATAAGTATTTAAAATGTTTAGACTTCACTATAAAATTACTGTATCTTATTTCTAATGGCATGTATTATATTATATTATGTATTAAAAACAACCTTTATTATCATGTTTACATAGAAATATCAGTAAATTCAAGTATCGCAGTTAAAAGCGCTAGTTAATATGGGATATCGTTTTAAAACTTAAGACGCGTAGCATTTCTGTGTTGAGTGAAGGTTTTTCAATATGGATCACGGACCTCCAGAACAATAACCATACGAATAAGTGACAGATATTATACTTAGCCGTGTAAAAGGAAGAATAGCAACTCTTTTGTGACTGTGAATTGCATTAGAGAATCAAACATCGCTTCAAGCTTTACAAAGGAGAAAATTAGCACTCTAATTCTCACAAGTGAATTATTAGAGCCTAAACTGCAGGTTATGACTACATAACAATGACGCCATGATTTTTAAGAAAACGTGAAAAATTTAAATAGTTGAGATAATTGTGATGACGTTAAATTTTTAAATTTACACTAAATTTACCATCAAACAAACGGCTACTTCTAAATAGTAAGTTGCCGACACATATTAATACGGCAGTAAATTCTACTCCGTATAACCAATAAAAATTATCACACCTAACTTTTGATTTTTTAATAAAACCCTGAAAGCGCGTCAAAGATACTCGAAAATTATCTTATATATCCACAGTAAACTGGACAGCGTTTTAAGCCACTTTATATAACTTACTAATACATAATACAAACCGTAACATACATTGTTTTATTTTAATGATGGCGACGAAAACCTATATTATCATAAATTGACAAATGAATACAATAAAACTTTACAATCAAATCATTCGTTCAAAGCAGTTCAAATTAAATCATTCAAAAGAAGCGCCACAAGAGCCATAATATGGTATTTATATATTGTTACAGCTTTTGAAGCACCTATAAGCAACCTTTATACAGGTGAAAAAGAAAATTAAGGCTGCATAATATTGTGCCCAAATGGCGCTAAAGTGGCTGCATTATTTATGTAGTAGAGGCTCTATTACTTACGTCTAATACCATAAGTAATAATCGGATACGCTCCAAAGCCCTAATGCAGCGTAATTGTGCTAGTTGGGTGTCCAACCGTGTTGGACTAAATCGTATCCAGATAATGTAAATGAAATCTGCAGCGGTGTTTAATAGTAAAAAGGTAAACGTACAGTACAGTACACTATGTTAAATATTATACATAGTACATAACTTTAATAAATCACTACTATGCCCAGTGCTATATCGCTTTTAGCATAAGGTCGTCTAATCGTCTCGCTGGAAATAAATTAGAAAATCACAAATGTTATGTAAACCTTATGCAATTTGTAAACAGAATGTGGTTTTGACAGGGATAATATCCTTTAAAACAATTTGATGGACATATTTAAGCTATAGAATTTTAAAAAGTTCAGTACATCTTTCAATTTGTGTGCTTTGTAGTACACGATCCTTTATGATTATGTTGTAACTTTAAAAAAACACTTAATAATAATAATAATAATATAATATTCTACCACATTCACACAACGCCATCTAGCCCCAAATTAAGCAATTATATTTGCTTGTGTTATGGGTACTAAACAACTGATATACTACTTATATACATTTTTTTTTTTTTTTGTAAATACATACATATTATAGATAAATTACACCCAGACACAGAACAAACAATCATGCTCATCACACAAAGATTTGTCCTGGGTGGGAATCGAACCCACGACCTCCGGTTTAGCAGTCAGGGTCACTAACCACTAGACCAACAGGCCAGTCACACTATTTTTACACTTAAAGGTGGATTAAGTTTATTTAGTTATATCTCTTATCTTTACTATTATATAAAGCGGAAGAGTTTGTTTGTTTGTTTGAACGCGCTAATCTCTGGAACTACCAGTCGGATCTGAAATATTTTTATTGCTTGTGATAGCCCAGTTCTTGAGGAAGGTTATCGGCTAACATTACGCTACTTGCGAAAAGAGCAGACCAGTAACCAGATATGCGGGTGAAACCGCGCTACGATAAGCTAGTTGGTTTTATTCTTGATCAATGATAAACCATTATCGTGATGGCAATTAATTTTTTTTTTTTGAAATTCATCGTTATCTCTCAGTGATTTTACAAAGATACAATGCAGTCATAATTTAAACTGAAGACAACTGAATATAAGCCTAAGTTACAGTGCTGCAGTACATCGTACTCTAAAAAAAATAAATATTATTTAAATGCAGTTGGGTAGGCAAATAACAATAAAGACAGAGAACCTGTTAAAACTGGCAGGCAAGAAATGAATGAGAGGCTTCTTCGATTGAAACGATGATAATCATGATGATGGCATAAAGTCAAATAACACGGCACTACATAGAATTTTCCTCAATCAACATTATCGTGGCTTCCAGAAAACATTATGCAAATTCATTTAATTAATTAAATAAAGTTTTAAAAGTAATTAAACTTGGATTCCTTAGCCAGGTGTTGTAAGACGTAAAAATAAATATTCTCCTTGTTTTATTACTTTCAATTAGATTTTAAGAATCAGAAATTAAATTGGTAGATAAAAAAGGCCAATCTCCGTAAGTAATGCAATGGACGATCAAAAAGATTTAGGGCTTAATTTAAGAACCATTACTCTATAAAAATACCTTATAATTACAGGCTCCATTAAGCATAGACGACCGATGAATTGTGATGGACTTTTGGGACAAACTTATGTAATGTATTTTTTAGCCTACCAAAGTGACTCCATACTGACATGTGCATTATTGTACATTCCTATGGAGCCTAAGGAGTTTAGGTATACTTGATATTTGATACGAATCTAAAGGTTCACGCTCTTTTGATTGACGACGAACTAACGTCACGGTATATCAAGATACGGCCTGATGGAATCCAGAAGTGGTGGCCACCATACTATAAGCCATCGTCTGAAACTGCTGGTATGGTGGCCTCCACTATGGCGGCTGGGAATAGGGTTAGGGGAAGGGAATGAGGAAGATGCTATTTTTCTTTCTTAATTGTACACTTCATATACTCTCACTAATGTTACTTCCTCTTCCACTCTTAAGGTATGCTGTTAGAGAACTCAGTTCTGAGTTAAGCTCGCCTTTGTACATAATTTTTATTTATATATTTTCCTTGTTATGTATCTTTTTGTGTGCAATAAATAAATAAAATAAATAAATAAATAAGGTGAGGGAGGTGAGGAAAGAGGAAAGGGGGAAAATTGGGCCTCCGGCGCTCTCATTCACCGAACGAAATGTTGGAAACTGCTTGTAAACCCAATAGAACCTTTGTGTTAAGACTTGCTTTGCTTTCTTGTAAATGTCAAGGGTGACAGAGAAGTTTCTCCCTCTCACTCATATGTCATTGGTGTGACATGTCTGTTATATTTGTTCCGAATAAAAATCTATTTTGATCTCTTACAATAGTACTTTAATTGGCGATAATCCATCACGAAACGCAGTAGTACGGATACTACCTACTACTCTTACGTCGATCTTCTATGAGAGGGTAGTACTTCCCCGGACGATCCGGCCCATTCATGCTGAAACCAGCGTGGATCTACTTCCGTAATAATGTATGTAAGTTCGTAAGTAGAGGACGTCTTCAGATCAATAGAGTATCGATTATGTAACGCCTCGCATAATGCAGGTCGCCCAAAAGACAAAATAATTGCCACAATTGCTATCACTAAAGCATATATCTTTTTATAAACAATTGATTTTTATCGCCAAGCAATTCAACTACTAAATATTGGCAATAAGATCACACATTATTTTACCAAATATCTTCTGGCAGTCATATGGTGCGTACCGCGCGTTGCTATTTATTTCTTAAATGGAAACGTCACCACGAGCGTATTTACCGTCATGTTACTGAGGTAATACTCTCCTAATAGATACCTACAATACATCTGTTTAAATAAAGGTGCGGTGCTACAGCGGATGACGAGCGATTTAATGTGAGTGCGATTGTTATGAAATTCAAATTACAGAATTTTTATATGACATGATTATATGGGTTTGCATCGAGCAAAAGGCCCACTTCATTATATGTGATAACCGGTACTCATAGGCGTCTGAATAGATTCTCTGAAACAAGATTCAATCAGGCTACTCCAGTTTGAACGAGAAATCTACTAAAATAAGTCAGCTTTTTAATATTATTATTTATTTCAATTTAAAACAATTGTTGATAAAATCCCTCACATGATTACATCATTTCACTCAGACAAAATAGTTAACGCTAATTCTTTATGAATATCAATAATGTTAAATTTCTGTTGTAAAATGTAAGCGTTCAACAATTTCGAAGTGTGTTCTTACCACTTTATCTCTATTCACCTCTGTTCTTCACGCCATATTAAAGTAAAAGCAAATGAAAATAGTATTACTCGCTTTTTTCTCCGATCGCCGCTTACATTAGGGCCAGCTTCGCGTCTCTCCAGAAATTCTATCGAGTCAAAATTTAATAAAGCTCGCTGGAGCCCGGTAAGCACACTGCCGTTGTGTTCACTTAGAAAATTACAAAGTTTTCTGTTTGTATTGAACCGTACACTACAGCCACAATCGTTAAGTGATTGTTTTCTACTAGATACTATTTTCTTACAATAAAATTACATTTAATTTAAAACGGCTTTTATATGTCGATAATGATAAAATTTTAAATACTAATATGAAATATTCAATCATGCGCGAAACTAACCTTAATTGAATTTTAAATCTAAATATCAGTTTTAATAGATACCTACTGAAAATTAATTAACTTAAAAGCAAAATGTGTTCTGTTACTATTATGCCTATCGTGCTAGCATCACATTTAGATACCACTGAATGCTAACCATCAGGCAAACTGAGGGTTTAAACAAATGTTGCAAAAATGCTAATTGAAAAATGAATGGGATTGACATAAGTCAGCTCAGTCAGTCCCATACATTTTTAACCCATTCATGGACACTACTGTAGACACAATAGATGTTTTATTGTTATCATGGCCATATACGTTTACTATCCCGGAAAGTGTTAATTCTATCCTATTAGCATTTATGCCACTTGTCGAGGCCACCTGGTGTCATTTTTTTGTAGGTTAATATAAAGAAAATGATATGACACAACTCGATTTCTTCACATATTATGTAGGTGTCGTATGAGGCGGCTAATTGAATACCATTTTATGTTAATACTAGCGGACCCGACAGACGTTGTCCTGTCTTAACTATTATCTAATTCTTCGCAGAACCTTCTTCTTTTTAAATAATTTGACACGAGATTGACATTGAACTGAACTAAGATGAACTGTCACTGTCAGTGCACAGATAATAAATTAAAATTAAAATTTCATTAATTGAGAGTTGCTACATAATATTTATCATTTATTTATTATTTTATATTAAACAATTGTATTATATTTTATTTTAGTATTATATTATTATTTATTATATATTATTTTGGTTATTAGAGGTAGTTTTAACGTCTGTAACGTCATATTCGGCCTTAACAGAATACCAGCGCCGCTTTGAATATTATACGAAGCGGCATTATGCTGAGCTAAGGACCATTTTTGGAACCACACAGGGGTAAATATATATATATATCTATATATTTTTTTGTAATAAAATAATTGTCACAAAACAATTTATCTTTAAGTACCTTTGTGTGAATTCAAAATAAATGTTTTTCTTTCTTTCTTTCTTCTTTCTTCTTCTTTCTTTCCTGACAATCACAAACACAACACAAAAAGAATTAACGGAATCGGTCCAGTCGTTCATGCGTGATGCCGTGACCAAGGGAAATAGGGATTTATTTATATATATATAGATATTTCTAATCTCCCATTCTACAAACCCTCTTTCACCTACCTAAAGATATCCCCCGTAAACTTTTCACTACTTTTCCCTATTCCCCTCTCCCTTCTTTCCCACTTCTCCCATTCCGCTTCTCCCCTCTCTCCCTCTGCCCCTCCCTCCCCTCTCCTTTTCCCGTCATTTCACTCTCCCTTTCCCTGGCTTCTCCTTCATTTCCACCTCGCTTCCCCCTCACTTCCCCTCATTTTCCTCTCGCTGCCCCCTTCCTCCCCCTCCCTTCCCCGCCCTTCCTCTTCTCTTCCTCCTTCCTTCTCTCTCACTTCCCCTTCCTTCCCCCTCACTTCTCTCTCGCCCCCCTCCCTTCCCCCTCTCTTCAATTTTCAAGTCGCTAACTACAAAAGCAAAGATCATTAATAATATTTTATCCCTAATTTCATCCCTCTAAATCCAACCCAATAAAAAAAAATTATGAGGTTTTTTTTTCCGATTCTCAACCCTAGCCGATATGTATACAAAATTTCACGAAAATCGGTCAAGCCGTTTCGGAGAAGTTCAATAACGTACACCGTGACACGAGAATTTTATATATAAGATGTTGTTGGCACTGCGGTTACGAATCCTCCTACCAAGTGGGGAGACAACGTTTTCAGGCTAATGATGATGATATCTAAATATAAACTAATATGATAAAGAAAAATGATGTAATTTTTGTATGTTTGTTAGTTTGCAACGATTTAACTACAAATCTATGTAACCGGTTTGAAAAATTCTTTGAAAATGAACCATATTTTATTATGTTTAACACATTTTAAGCCATTTTCACAATTTTAATATTTGTAAATTTGCAATACAGAAGACAGCAAAAGTAAATTAAGAGTATAGCAATAATATCACAGAGTATCCGTAATAATATTTCGCAGACGTAGGTAATTTTGCAATCATATTTTGTGTGGGCATTTGTTGTGAGGCCCAATAAAACTTTTAATACCAAAGCAAAGCGAAGACGGACGTCTAGTAATATAATATTTCATCAAGCGTTTGGTCTAGAAAGACTGCCGAAGGATCTGTCACAACTTCATAGCCAGTTAATTTGGTTTATGTAACTATGCGTATTGCATTTCGATAACAGAGAAATTCAACGAATAAACTATTATCACGAATCTATATCTATACTATTATATAAAGCGCAGGAGTTTGTTTGTTTGAACGCGCTAATCTCTTGAACTACTAGCCGGATTTGGATAATTATTTTTACGTATAAACAGCCCAGTTCTTGATGAAGGTTATAGGCTATGTAACATCACGCTACTGGCGATGGAAGCAGAGCAGTAAGAAAAGTCGCGGCTGAAACTGCGCCGTGGGCAGCTAGTAGGTATACTAATAACACAACCAAATGTCTGAAAACTACTATTTAAATATTTTTTTTTAAACAGTAAAGCAGGATTTGAATTAAAATGTTAATGCGAAGCCGAACATTTAAGACTGAAGATAAAATTTGAATAAAGTTTAAACTTTATTGAATTAGAAGATTTTATTAAAGTAACTTAACATAAAGCTTTATTATTACAGAGCATTATGAGAAAGTCAAAAAAAATATGGTTACGGCCTACAAATCGCCGTTAATACTTTTTTTTAAGAACTAAATAGGGAATAATTTCTGTGTCGCTGGAAACAAACACACAATCAACGGACACAAAGTCTATGTGTACCTACTTTGTGTCCAATAGCCTAAAATAATTTATATAAATTACAAAAAGTTATGTCCTGTGTGGTAATCGAATCCACAGCATATCAGCCACACACGCAACCCACTGCGTGCCGTAGTCAATAGTTTTCAGACAGTTTCAGCGACGGTTTCGTCTTCCTCAATTTTAATATAATGTCACGTTGTAACTGCATCATCAAACTGCAAGATAATCAACTTAAAACACCAATTTGTATGCACATAAACTTTGTTCGCCAATTACCACTACTCATGAAAACGAAGATCCCAGTGACTTAATTATACCCGTTAACATAATGACAAGAAGGACAGTTTCAAGTTTGATTGGATCGTGACCGCTCCTTGCAGATAAACTTTCGCCAACTAATTTTATAAACAATTTCTACCAAATTAATGCCAACCCTTAAAAATTACGACCGTTTAAGATAATAATAAGTTTATGAAATTCATAATCGTGCGATGAGTTTGCGTTTTTGTTGGCAATATTACTCGAAATCGCCGGGTTTCGTCAACCCTGTAATAAAGAGGAGTAATTTCGTTATATTTCCTTTAGCCTATATTTTAAAGCAAATATTAGTTTAATAGAATACTTACATTAACTTAAATGGCAATATACAAGTGCACTTTTGACGGTAGTAGATCCACGCTGGTTTCAGCATGAATGGGCCGGATCGTCCGGGGAAGTACTACCCTATCATAGAAGATCGACTTAAAAGTAGTAGTATCCTTACTACTGCGTTTCGTTCGGTGAGTGAGAGTGCCGGAGGCCCAATTTCCCTTCTTTCCGCTTTCCTCACCTCCCTCATTCCCTTCCTCTAACCCCATTCCCAGCCGCTATAGTGGAGGCCACCATACCAGCAGTTTAAGACGATAGCTTTTGGTATGGTGGCCACCACTTCTGGATTCCACTGACTGCTTACCATCAGGCGGGGTGGAGTCACTTTGGTAGGCTAATATATATAAAAAAAAAAAAAAAAACTAAAACACGTACCAAGCGGACGCCTAAATTAAAATAGCAAATTTGTTTCATTGCGGGTTTCCGATGAGAAAGTCGGAAAGGCGTTGAACAGTAAGTACCTAGTAATAGTTTATAATTAAGTTTAACACTATAATTGCCGTTTGCACGATTCTTAGCTCTACTCAATAATAAGAGAGGGATATTTTGATATACAATTAAGAACCAAATAGGTATGTTAAAATTTTGATCTTTCGAAACATTTACACAATTACGCAAAAGACTAATCCTATTGTTTAAAGTTTAATTTTAACTTAAATTCAACAAACTTAACTTGAATGAGCTGGTTTCAGCATGAATGGGCTGGATCGACCGGGGAAGTACTACCCTCTCATAGAACATCGACGTAGTAAGCTAATGTGTTTCGCTCAGTGAGTGAGAGCGCCGACAGACCAAATACACCCTCGGTCTTCTTCCGTATCCCTTTTCCTATCCATCGCCTTCTCCGTGGTCGGCAACGGCTTGTTGTGTTTTCTAAGCGTTGTTACTTCTGCAATGCTTGGAAAACACAGCCATAGGTTATGGTTACCACTTACCATCAGGTATGGTTCTTTGCCACCAAAGTTACTAAACCGCATTTCTTATTTGTTTTCTCAACCTAAACAGTTATTTGAAAAACAAACTGGACAGGTCGGTTTTAGGTCAACAAGTAACAATTTCCAGTGATTGGTACAAAAATACAGATTTTGACACTTAATTTTCTTGGTATGAATAAAATGCACACAGGATTCTGCAAATGACCCAAGGTAGAACTTTTATTTACTCACGTTCTTAACAAGAAAATCTACTGAAATCACCATGAAAAATATTACACATCACGTAAAAGCTTGACTTATCATTTAAAATCTAAATACTAAATTTTAACTCTAATTGATCTAAAAGTTAGATAAAACCCATTGGTCCATCATTATGGACCAGCATAATAAAGTCGAAACGAACATTCAAAATGTAATTCGGAAATTGAGTACACTGGCCAGAGTTACAGGCACTCTCAGCAACACAACACGCTATATTTCTAAATGAGCTATCTGCGAATCTACTGTCTTACGTATTCAGTATAATAATAAAATGTTAAGATGCTTAGACCGTTTCATAACAGAACTATCACTAAAATATGTAAAGTAGCAATAACTTCCTAATAAAATTATTTTAGAAAAAAAATGAACACCGACTTCAAACAATACCAACATGTTCAATCCTTAACTAAAAAATAGAAAATAATATTTTAATTACTTTATAGCAAAGAACATTAAAGGGGAATCAACGCAATCATTGATACCTATAATACTTTACTATTTATAGTTTTTAATCAGTTATTTTGGAGTCGGAGCCAGCCAAGTATCGATTTAAAAGATATTTTGTGACAGAAACGATCAGAAATGTATTCTTTCCTAATCGGGTCTTTCCGCCAGGAAATATCTCATTACCTACATATTTTTGTCTCAGTGACTTTTTTTGCTAGACGTATATCTTTTGTATATTTTTAACTAAGTAGATGTATTATTATGATGTGTGTTTATAAATAAGTTTTATTATTATACCGACGACAAATTATCAGCCAAAAATAGCACAATGGAAAAACTAGCAAAATAAACTTAAAACTATCACGTTGTAACATTGCATTCTCAAGTTTTGTTACGCGAAACATCGTTTGAATTTCAATTTTAACAATTCTGCCTTCATTTTTAGAACACCTTCCATAAAGATTTATAGTAATAAAACTAATAAATCTTCATTTTATACAACGAATACTTAAACTGTGGAATATTAAGTATCTCAATGGTTTATGGCAACTTTTAATGCAGGTAACTTGATGCAATATTAAACATTTAAAACTTTATTTACTTTAGAAAGCACAACGTAATATCCACGGTAAGTAGAAAGTATTGAAACTATTTAAATAAATTGGAATACTTGGCATCTGCGACGAGTCGAACGTCAAAGAAGTTATTTCAAAATCGCTTCCAACTTCCGTATTATTTTTATTACAAATATTCTTAAAATATTCAATAGGTACAGTAAATTTAATAAATTCTTTGAGGACTTCATCACAAGTTGCGTTAGCGAAGGTGGAGTTTATAAAATATAAGAATCGGAAAATGTAAAAAATGTAAAATGTATCGCCACCTCGGTGAAATCACACTACGTAATATTATAAACGCGAAAGTTTGTAATGACGAATGGATGTTTGCTATAACCTATCGTAAAATACCTGTACACTGACCTCATTATAAGGCGCCGACGACAAATTCGTTTACTTAAAATAATAACTTGACAAGAAAATTTTAATGCATTCTTTTTTATTCACAATGGAAATGGAGACACAGATGGAAAGCAGCGTATGCATTCGTTTTATGCATATTTTAGAAGATTAAAAAATTTCAAACAATAAATTACTCGACATAAATTGAATACAGGAATGTATTTTGTTTAAAACGACCAAGAGTAACCTAACCATCAAGAGTAGAGTGCTAAATAAAACTACATGTCGATACATAATTGTATATAGAGATATACAATTATTTATATACATAATAGTTAAAACCAAATTCAGAAAATTACATGATATGCTTTCGAAAATTATGACATGTATCAGGCAAGGTTGCAATCAGTTTTAAAACCCTTAACAATCTGACGGTGTCAATAACTTATCTTAAATTTTACCTTGTCATAATCAAAAACTGCCATCAAAATCTTTACCTTCATAGATTGCCATGAAATATTCTGACTTGTCAGCAACTCAGGCCACTTCAGCTAATGCACTAGCATACACATCGCATACGTGGATGACATCCAAATCACGATAGAATCTTATACTTTGTAGCTATGTCACGTACCTACTTCCAAGCTGTTGTGGATTTATGCCCCTCAAAAGTTTGACTCTTATAGCAAATATATTTTCGAGAGGATATTGGTCACGATCTAAATATATGTGTATAATTAAACATAAGTTATTACAGGTAAAACATGGGTAAAACCTTATTTATGTATATATATTATATTAAGGATAATCATTTATATTTCAATTTCTTGTCATTTAATGCGGACTACCGTATTAAATAACAAAAAATTTAATGATATAGATTCTTACTAGTTCGCGGATCGACCAGGTCACAATATCTACGAGTACTCTCTCAATATGAACGTTTTATTAAGGACTTTACTCTTTGCATATACAGACTATGTATACCTAACCTAAATCAAAACACCAGTATAGTAATCTTACAAATATGACTTTTCACAAAGGCAGAAAAGACAATTTTCAACATTTAAATAATATGGATTCCCTAAGGCCACCGATTGTAGAATTTAATTTTATAGCCCACAGGACGTGACGGAAATATTGTCACAAATTTTGTGTGAGTGAAAACCATTTGCAGATTAGTCTCACGAACCTCTTTTAGATATTTGGATTGAATTTTGACTACAAAGAGAAAGGGGAATCAATTCACAGTTTGAACGGTAATCGGTAATCCAGTAATCGGTTCTCTCTGGGTCGCTTTTCGCAGATCAGTGGACTATCTAGATGCTAAGCCAAATTGGCGCACAATAGTCCCAGATTTTCTATATAATTGCATTTGAATCGTATTGGACTTAACTTGAATGAAATAATTACTAATTCATATCTTGAATATTAAGTAGGTTAGTATATCTTTATCTAATAGTTCATCTATTTTAAATAATTTACAAATACAAATACAATTAATGAAATCTATACATATAATAAAATTGGAGTGTCTGTTTGTAATATTGAAATAACCGTTTTTTACTACATATATATATATACAGTACATACCCCAAAATATTTTTTTTTGCAATTTTTGTCTGTCTGTCTGTCTGTTTGTTCCGGGTAATCTCTAAAATAGCTGGACCGACTTTGAAGGGACTTTTATAGGCAGGTAGCTGATTTAATAAGGAGTAACTTAGGCTACGTTTATTTTAGAAAAATTCTTTTATAAATAATAATACTATGCGGGGTGGGTGACGTTTCGGACACAAAATGTTCGGACACTTTGACCCAATCGACAAATTTTTTTTTTTTAATGTTTTTACTGACGTTTCGGACACTAATAAAATATCCTGTTTTGTACGGTTAGACAAAAACATCCAGCGATACCTTAATGTTGAAATCCTTTTCTTCCGCCTAATATATTTTAAAGCATGCGACACATTTTATACAGGTAAAAAAATGTAAAAAAAAACAATTGACAACTTTCAAAATTTGAAAGTGCCTAAAACAAAATAATACATTTCTTTATTGTGCCAAATACTGTGATTATTGTAGGTTAAACTGTGCCAAATACTGTGACTGTTGTAGATTACTGTAAATGTTGACCTGTATTTAGTATTTAAGTATATTGTAGTATGTAGTCTTTGCTTCAACTGATTATCTGTGATTTTTTAATTGTTAAAATTATTTTTAAGTATATCATGTATGTTTTTTTTTTAATGTTTTTTTTTGTGATTATGATGTTGATTTTTACATTAATGAACGTTTTAAATGAAATTTTAGTTTTATTTTTTCCAACACGTATACATATACATATAGATATATACTACTATACCTATTACAGTTTAAACGCCGCTTTAAAAAGATTTTTATGCACATTTTATTTAAACCTTTTTGTCTGGCTGTACTAAGCAGCTATTATGAATAGGCAGTGTCCGAAACGACAGAGAAAATAAAATAAAATTTAAAAGTGTCAATTCGGCCACTGTGTCCGAACATATTGTGTCCGAAACGTCAGCGACCCACTATGCGATGTAACCGACATTTACGCGGGCGGAGCTGCGAACGAACGAAATTTAAAAGAACCGAAACCTTAATCGATTTACGTTATTATAAGTACCTACTTAAGTTTTGTTATTAACTGACCGGTTTGTATAATATTATGTAGCTTATGGTTATGATGTCATAAAATTTAAAAGTTACGTAATATATACCTACCTATGAAACATTAAGAAAAGCCTTAACATTCACCATTATGACGTTACTGAGTTAAAGATTACGGAGTTGTTTTAATAAACAAGTATGATACACTGATTTAACAATTTTTGCACACCTATTTTATACTGAGTTATTTTGCTTTGCATCTTGATTACGATCCCGACGCAGCTTATACCATGTTTATTTAACCGACATGAAAAAAAGGTTATCAATTTGACTTTATACATGTAATATTGTTAATAAATTGAAAGTCAGATATCAGAGAGATGTCATTCATAGTTACATAATGAATCAAAAGTGAGTGATATGATATAATATTAATTGTTAATAAAGATAAAAGAAATACATTAATTATTTCTAAAGACAAGAACAGTAACACAATACAAAAATTTACTGTTCTTGTAATTAATAACAGAAAAGAAATTACGTAATGCAAAGTTAAATCTTAATCACCTTGAAGGTAGAAAATAATAATATGTTGTAGGTACTACGTATGTTTATCGTCCTCGCCATTTGTTCCCAACGAGTCGCACTCTCATCTGTTACATTGTGACTGGTTGGAATTTTTTGTTACTCCATGGGAACTTTTTATTAGTAATTTACCAACCAGGCACCTTATACGATGATATAAAATAATGAAATGAAGAATCAACGGTTTTTATTATAATTTCAAATCAACAAAATAACAACAAAGATAAACATTACAGTAACTTAATTATGAATGTTAAATGTTTATCAGCATTTATCATATTGATGGTAATTCTAATTAGAATGTTGTATTTTTAGGAACAATGTCTAAATACAATCAGTTTTATATAATATATCAAAGTTATCTGCGAACTGTCATCACATTTTACAACAATTCTTATTTAACCGTTGATTATTTCTTCTATTCTTATTATATTTCTAGATACAAGCAATACTAAAACCGTGATTTTATTGAAAGGTATAAAAACCCTCAAAACACGATATGGGCGTGATTAACCCAGTACGAATGTGACAGACACGAATCGGATTCGGCTCTAATAAAGTTACTTTAGGTTGTTGCCGAAATTAATGTTAATACTTCTTCCTCATTCAACATCTAAGCAGCTTGTAACAAGTGTAGTGTTTACTTTAGTTATATAACTTCATACGTGTTTTTTTTTATTTCCTTGTTGTGATTCAAATATTAACTATGTTTCAGTTCGTACCGATTGAAATGAATATGAAAAATCTTAATTAGCCAACAAGATTGACATACCATACACAATGATTGTTAACAGCTAGTAAGTACAGCGTCCTATAATAGTTTTTATAATAAGTTAAGGAAGTTTTTTTAAATTCTTTTCGCGTATGATAGCCCAGTTCTCGAGGAAGGTTATAAGCTATGTAACATTATGCTACTAGCAACAGGAGGAGAGCAGTAAGCAAAGAAGCGGATGAAACCGCGCCGCGGAATGCTATTATATAATATAAATCTGTGTTTATTTTTATAACGTTTAAAAAATCATCAGAAATAAACTTATTTGAGTAATAAACTTATCAGAAATAAACCACGTAACTTATTTGGGTCCAGTGGAATTAATTAAAGTTTCACTAAATGCTGTACTTGACAGCAGCTTGACCACCATTCGGACTGACTAAACGAATAAATGAAGGTTAAATTCAGGAAAAATGAATTAATTGGAACTGTACCGTCTGTGCCCGTAGTTTAGCCAGAGGCGACTAAGAGAATTCCACGTAACGGAAAGCATTACCTGAGTACTAAATATCATCATTCGACTGTTAAGCTTAGTAACCATCCAACCAATACCAACCACCATACCAACCTACTTACGATATACGGGATTTCCTACTCTGTGAAGAGACCGTAGGTATAATTTAAATATTCCTTTGTTCAATTCAAAGTTTTGAACGGTCCTTCTAAATTAACATCGGTATTGTTGCTAAATGATTTGACTTTACAGACAATGTTAGTTTCTCATTTATAATATTAGTATGAAATGAAAATGTTATAGGTTGAGGGATCCTATTAATATTATAAATGCGAAAGTTTGTGTGTATGTGTGTGTTTGTTACTCAGCGCCTAAACAGCTGCACTGATTTCGATAAAAATTGATATGTACTTAGATTTCTTACCGGAAACGGATATCGGAAACTTTTGTTTTCCGAAAATCGGTTTGGTTCTCGAGTTGCATTAATTAAACTATTGTCCGCGCGGGCAAAGCCGCAGGACGCAGCTGGTAGAATCTAAAATCTATTTTTTTATTTAGATTTTGGTGTTGAATAATCTAGTGACGGTTTTTATTAATTATATTAGCCACCTATGCGTTCCGCCTCAAAGTCTTCGCAAAGCAAGGGTTGTCGTAATGCCATATTAAGTAGATTATCTTGCTTTGCACAATACTTCTATTCGGTACGACTGGATTCTGCTATAATGTATACGAACCATTATCACGCTTTTTCTAAGACGTTAACGAAAATAAATATTACATCGCATTAGTGAAAATTCCACGTGAAATATGTTCGTACGTCTTCACACAGTCACAGATAATCCGGTTTAAACAGAATGTTGTTACGAAATAATAGCAATTATTCTGTTTTGTCTTCTGAGAGCATTCGCAATTGTATCGCGAGATGTTTCTCTATTTACAATTGTGATTTGAGTTGATTTATGTATTCATTTAGATTTCTTGTTGACTATATTACGACGCCCGCCTATGAGCACAAGCTTTGTGTCTCGGAGGGCTATCTGTCTCATATATTTTATGTAAGAAATTTTCTCATTTAAATAAAATCATTATTAAACAGCATTGATGAATAAATTTGTGGAACACACACACGCATTGCTACAAACCAAGTAAGTTACCGACATTGCTAGCCCGCACTCACTTAGCGCCGTTCCGGTTTCCAACTAATTACCATTCATCTGTAAACCTTCTGTCTGTCCTGAATTTTCTTTTTTTTCAAAAATAGATATCGAGAAATGTTTAGGTATATGATGTTGATAATGTTTATTATATGACTACTTGTAAGTACTAGGTTTAATATAGATTCAATAGACCAAATTTCTCTGGTACCTGACAGATAATTTATATCTCACGCTCCAAATATAATTCAACTTGGATTTAGCGTTCTGGATACAAAATCGACTCCTTATTTCTACAATACCAAATCCTAAGTCCGAATTAATACATACGGTTGAGAAAATAAAAACAAACTTCACAATGGTGCATTATTCAGTTGAGATTTACTAGGATTTTGTTCAATTGCGCGCAGTCATTGAAAGTGGCGCTATATAAAGGGCGAATGACAGAGGAAACCGTTTCGATTTAGTATTGTGGCGTGTTTTTATTGTATTTGTCGCTTAGTCGTTTCGTCGCCTCAATAACAGCTTTCAGTTTCATTCGCAGTTTAAGCAAATTGGCATTCGGTTTCTCTTATAATCTTTAATTATAGCATTCGGCATGTCTCGCTAAAGTCTGCAATTTGGAGCTGAAAAAATCTGAGCTTATTATTATTTTTAATTCAAGCGTGGTGATCAATGTTCATGCCTTTTCTGTATGAGAAGAAGTAAAACAATAAAAACTTTATCTACAGTTTAGAATATATTCGTATTTGGTTATAGATCCCAGCTGATAGTCGATGTATGTAAAACTAATGTCCATCCGCTTATAGTGAAAGCCGACACCAATATAAAAGCAAATATGTCTAGCGTAGCTACAAAATAACATATCTATAAATCAGCTAGAATGTGCGTGCGGTTATCACCTCAGAACGTAAACTGTCTTAGATAATTATTTCATTAACCGTCGCCGTTCCCGAATAAATTACGAGGTAGGAACATTACCCAGATGTATATTGTGTGTTGGGACGGGTAGACATGTTACCCACACCTTCATAATGGACCAGACCTTCCACAAAGTTTAATTTACCCCGGGAAAGATCACTCGCGAGCACAATGATGAGATAAATTTCGCAAAGGAGACAAAGGTTATAAAGGGAAATTACTTTGGATGTAATAAGCACTTCATTAAATGTAATGTTAACTGTGGTTGACGCCTCCCTCATTATTAGTAATTGTATTAAGCCTAAAGCTGGATTATGTCCTGTTAATTTACATTTGGAATAAAATTGCTTTATCAAATTTTGGGGCCCTTGCTGCTCGAATGTTAAAACGGACGTACTACTAATATGTGTAATCATTTTGTAATAATTAATCAACCACCAAATTTGCCAGTATTTTTTACAATTGACATCATAAGGAGTTGAAATTGTATGAACCGGACACAAAATCTGACTAGGTAAAAAAGCGGGCCAATTGCGGATCGAAGTCGAGTGCCTGCTCAAGGTTGCATATCTCTAATCATATTTGAAGACTGTTGAAAATAAATAATACTTAACAAATATCATTTCATTTTGCATAATATTTAAACTTTGACCAACGCAGAAAGAAATCGATCGAAAATAACACATATACGGATTTGTGTGTTGCGGAATTTGTAGGCTCTTTACAACAGCTTACAAATTAACAATTTACTGTTACAAAACAACCTAAAGGTAAGTATAAAAGTAAAGGTTCTTGTAAGTTTTATCAAACCAAAACAAAGGAAGTAAAAGAGGATTACACAAACAGTATTCCACAAGATCTCATTGCATTTTCTAGTAGAACGGATTTTGTACTATTGGGGCAACAAAAGGGATTCTTACGTACCTTTTCTTTTTAATCTGGCTGTTCGTGACTAATCGTGACAGCTTACCTCTAGAGCGGGATTAGCTCTTTAGCTTTGTAAAAGGTTGCGTCATTAAACACGTAATACGTGGTGCACGTAGACATAACAAGAATAGTAGTAGAAAGATGACCTCATAAATTATGAGGATCAAAGTGAAACCGAATATCATAATATATAAGTTTTTATTGTTATGAATTATCGCTCATTAAAGTATTCACATGACCCTATGAGTTTTAAGCAGGCACAAACAATAAAATTATAAGGGAAACGACGTAGCGAGAGAAATATAGGTACCAAATCACCATGACCACGGATTATGTAACACTAAATTAACTATATTATGTGAATTAATAATAAAGTATTTTTTTTAAATTACACATTATTATTACAGTTTGACGGGTTGTAATCAAGTGACTAATAATAATAATAATAATAATACTATTATTGTTATTGTCCCACTGCAGGGCAAAAGTCTCTTGTCTTAGAAGTAGAGAAGGCATAAGAATTAATCACCTACACCACCCTTGCTCAAGGCGGATTGGCAATTTCAGACTTTTAAGTCCAGGTTTTCTCACGATATTTTCCTCACCGTCAGTCAGAAATGTCCAAGATAAACAAGTGATTATTTTATAAATATTGAAGATAAATATTTTTTTGTTGAAAATTTTAATAATAATTTACATAATTTGGTCTTAATTTCTTGTTACCTCTATAAATAGATGTGCCAAATAATAATTATTATAATTTATTCTATGTATTTTAGGTATGCCTGATATATACCAAAACACGGATGTACGAATCTTATGTAGACTGTTTGATTCACAATGCAATAATTGAAACTCCATTGAATTGAACAAACATCCAGTATCTTAATGGTCAGCAGTTACTGCATCGTCTAGTGTAACACCAACGCAGCACTCGTTTCTGATCCTTAAAAAAACTTGTATGTCCCTTTTTTAAGAAAACTGTGCTATCGTATCTTGAGAAAACCTTAACAGGAAGATGTTGTTAGGGAGTCAATATGGCAGATTTTGTAATGTTAACTTATACTACAGAGTAGCCGTACAGAGGCAAAGCTTCCTAAGAAAGTGTAAAATTGTTACCTATTCTGGTAGGGTTGTCACAACAGGTTAAGACAAACAAAACATTTGTTAAATAGTTCCGATCCTCCAGATATGATCCCCTAGAGTTATAGTTATTCTTTAATTCCGTTCTGATTCCCTGCAAATTTAGTAATACCGGTCTGATTCCCTCAGAGTTTTTGATAGGTAAGTAAATTCAAGAGAAAAGCAGTTTATATAACAATTAATTAAAAACATAAAAATAATAAACGCAGTTGTATAGTCTCTGCTCACCCCATTAATGGAAGGCAGGCGTGAAGTTATTGTATGCATTTTCTCGAAAATCTTTCAAAGATAACTAGGTGATACGACCGGAATAAAACATTTAAATATATTTAAGTTTTGTTTCTGATCTCTAAAGCGATCAGAACTGAATAGAAAATAACAAAAAATAAAGCAATCGCCATTGTATGAGATTCAGGGGATCGGAAAGGAATAACTGTATACAAGTACCTACTGATTTTGATATCTCATTTAAACGAATAGGATTAACAATGTGAATAGGAAAACATCTGTCGTTTTGCCTTTTATGTAGCCAAATTCGATATATTTTAGTGTTTAAGCTGATAATAATTATTATAAAAGTTTTGTTGCCAATGTGGTTTTATAAACATTTTCTTTCGTGTATTTTCAAGTAGGTAGGTATCTACAAAATATGAAAGAATTTGATGAACCTAATAAAATATGAAAGTAAGTTCACTAAGTTAAACTTAAAACGCGTTAAAATAAACAATAATACTTATTAAATATCATGAACATTATTTATCTTTAATCAAACTTTTCTTATTGAATATAAATATTAACATATTTATTGTATTTTCAATCGATAAAATAATTAACAATTAACTTTAACGTGCGCCGCACTGACCCTGAGATTGTCAACTGGCTGTGCCAGGGTCAACTGTTTTTTTTTCAGTCTCGCCGCGTACATGACAACTGACAAGCAGCCAGTGGACACGCACACATGCGCCGCGTGCTTGTAGTAGTGCAACCGATTTGCGCGGTTGTAGGAAGCTTTGTCTCTGTACGGCTTATCTACTTTGTGTTTATACTCTATAATAAACTTGACAATTAATTAAGTACCCCTATTTCGGTAGGTATTGTATAATAGTATTTCTACAGTCATGGTATTATAATTTCTACGGTGACATACGGATAAAGAATGAGGTTATAGGAAAGTTTTTGCAAGTTTAAAGCATTCATAGCAGAACGAATGTGTACTGTAAGATCTTTCGCTAATTGGCAACCATTTATTACTAAACTGCAACCAGTTTGCACAAATATTTGCATCCTTTTAAAGTCAGTCAAAATAAGTGGATGCTTTTGATAGTTGTAGAATTTAGTCCTCGTTGTCGTTACGAAAGTTGCCTGACGTAATTGACGAGTCAAAGGTCTAGATTATGGTAATGTTATCAACTGCTTATGGGCTTCTGTACTACCAGGAGCTTAGTAAAGTCACTATCTACCATATAGTTAGTAGTCTCTATAAACTAGTATAAGCCTCGTACAGAATTAACGTCATGTCACAATAAATATTTATGAATATACGAGAGTTAAAACGTAAGAGTAGCATGTACGACACAAATATTCTAATCTTGTAGCAAAGGAAACCTTTTTCTTTGCAAAACGAGAAAAGACAAAACGACATTGTTCTCGCTAATATCATATGATGTTAAAAAAAGAACGAAATGTTGTTTTACCGCTCAAATAAAGTGCTTAGTACAAGTTAAAGAAAAACAGCTAGGTCACCTATAAATGGAGAATTTTGTGCACAAGTTACAAGATATCGATTGAGACCATCAACTCACCTCGTTATATCGTTACGATTATCAAGATTTTGATTCCCACTGTTGGAACTGGTATAGGAGACAGAATATTTGCTCACTATCAACTAGAATATATAGAAATTTGAAATGACAAAATAAAAGTAATAAGGGACCACCTCTGAAATATGAACTTACCAAAAAACGACTAATATCAGTAGGTAGATCCATTGACAAGATCCATTATGCATCTATTGAGATTTTTTTATTTTCTTACTGTGTGTATCTACTGAGAGATCTTTATCTCACTAGATCTAGTTATGGATCCAATTAGAACTTACTGTCACAGTAGATCCGATGTTTTCTTACATATTAAACCTTCATCTATGATCGTCTATGACCTGTATAAGTAAAATAAATACATATTGACTTTTTTTTATTTTTCATGTTATGTGCTTTACGTTTATTTGTTTAGTCAGCGTTCATTTGTTTTGTACGTTTTCATTTGTTTTTAAAAAAAAAAGATTCATTGTCGTCGAATTTTTTATGTTAACATCATACATTATCATTTTAATGAATAAATGAATTTTAGTTTGCATTTACATATCTTATTTTTCTTAATATTTTGCTTATTACAATTACGATTTTTACATTCTATCTAGTGAGACTAGAAATAGTCATTAGATGCATAATGGATCTGGCCAATGGATCTACTGAGATTGATCCACAAAAAAAAACCATCAAACTTAATGTATAATTTAGCGGAGTAATCGCGTGAGAAACATACAAAAAAATAGGATCAAATTGAGAGCCTCCCTCTTTTTTTATGTCGGTAAAAACAACTGTATTTTCTTAAACTATATAAATTCTACTACGTCACCTAATTAATGTAGTATTTAACGCAATCGTTTATTTCTTTGCATGACTTGCATCATTCAATAAGAATGATATTGTTTTTTTTCCAACTGGATAAGTAAAAAATTATGTCATCATTTCAAGAACATTCAAACACAAAGATGACAGGCAATTAAATAACATACAATACACATTCATTACATTATACAAAAAGCAACAAGAATAGCTAATATTTTTACACTTTTTCTATAACTGTCGTAACTATACGGTATTACAATGTATTACGTAAAAAACAAGCAAAATATATTATTGAAAATAAAAAACCTAGCTGCCTAAAATAAACTGAAAAGAGAGAAACCTATTGTTTTTCTTGCTGTTACTTACAATTAACACGAATCTAGTGACACCTAATTTCTGAAAATCCATTAAGCCGTTTAGGCTGTAGAGCATGCCAAAGAAATAGACATACATACGCTCCAAAAACTGGCAAAAATATCTTGCAAAACTAGCGACTTATAAAAAAATATAAGTCATCAATGTTGATTAGCGACCCAAATTTTATCATCCCTCATCACGAGCCTACATGAGTTTGTAGACAATTGAAAAAAATATTTTTTTAAAAATATATTTTTTCATTAATTATTACATTTATTATATATTCTGTTGACGCCATATATTTACCTTTATTTACCTTATTCGTTAGATTCAGATACAAGGTGTTACAAAAAGTTTAGTGTTTATTGTGGACATAAATAGTACTTAATTTTTAAACATATTTTTGTTTAACTTTGGCAGTTGGAATTGTGCCGTAACCTCAAAATTAAACTTGGATTAATGATTGTCCTTAATAGATTATCGTAACGTATATAGAACTTTTATATTACACTAGCTCTTACCCGCGACTTCGATCGTGTGAAAATTCAGATGTGTGCCAGTATGAGAATATTGTCTGCCTGATCTTATGGCAATCGTACATTGTATCAGTAATAATCAGTATAATTTGTCATGGCTATTCTATGGCGAATTCCATTTTAATCTATTCACCCGCTACCACTAAAACTGACAAAATTTGTGACACCTAGTAGGTACTTATAGTTTCTGAGATTTTGTGATGAGTGAGTAATTGACCATTCGCTTTTATTATATAAATTTTAATTAAAGTAATACTGGATATTGTTGTAGATATTTAATAATTAATTAATAAAATAAATGAATGTTACCAATGTCAAATTGGTTCTTTTTAGAACTTAAGATGATCAAAATAGAACTGAAATCACAATGGAATATTAATTACAATTAAGTACACATAAATATAATAAGATAGCACAATAAATTATAAGGATAGATGAGTTTTATATTTAGGTACCAACAAAATTTACATCTTAGAAGATTTTCCGTAATCGTATTTGTCTACTTTTAAAATTAAATATAATAAACTCAAGCTTCTGAAGCTTATTACTGATTCGTAATGATTGCAATAGATATTCATGTAACAAACTAGACACACGGCATAACGTGATCACTGCAAGACGGCAAACTGCCTATGTTTTAGACAATAGTCACCCATCCACGTATTGACCGGAACATGTGTTCGCAGATAACAATAAAAATAGGGCAACAACTACACAACGCTATCTAGACCCAAAGTAAGCATATATTATAGCTTGTGTAATGAGATCTAGAATAAACAAGTTTTTGTTTTGTAAATACAGTAAATACATACATATTATACATAGAAACACCCAGACAAATGCAGATAGTCATGATCATGCACACAGATTTGTCCTGAACGGGCATCGAAGCCGCTACCTCTGCGTGGTAGTCCATACATAGTACCATTAACCACAGAGGTCGTTTACCAGATAAATTCGTGCGGTTATTATTATTACTTACACCAAATTTCTAATTATTATTATGATTATATCTGTAATAATACCGATAAATATTAATTATCATTTTGTTACCATCCTGTATATAAATGGCACGTTTACTGCTCACAGTTGCTGTTTTATCGTCAGCTAGAATAGCCACAAGTCACTTCATTCAATTTACTCGTACTCATAAAACTTAAAGGCCAACACATAAACGTAGTAATGGGTAATAGACGACATTATAAACGGAGTCTGCTTGCGTTGCGTTTCAGTAATATTCCTAAGTAACAAGGGTGCTTGAAGGAGTCATGTTAGGTCCCGTGTACAAAATGTTTGCTGACTGTTATGAGATATACATACAACTTTATAAAAAGATACGTGTCTCTAGCGGTTAAAATGATTGTATCTTCATTCTTCTTCTTATCTAGTGTTTCGTGGTCAACTTAGGTCAGGATTTGTTCAGGTCGCATATAATTTATTATAGACATCCAATTGGACCCGACGACTCTTATCAACATAATAACAGCCGGCACCGACTTCATTTAGATTTATCTTCACGAATTTTACAATTGTCACCCGAAACAAGTACAGATACCTGCACTTGTTTCGGATGATAATTGTAAAATTTCCTTTCAATTTTGATCTAGTGTCTTTTAACCTCTCGTATGCTATAATATCAGACACAATAGAAATAACATTATGTCTCGTAGAGATCTGCTCCTAAGCACAAGATGAGTTGTCCAGCAGTTTTATAATCTTGCATAAAATTTCCTTCAGCTTTAGACTGATAGACATAATATGTAATTCATCACACAGTTGACTATGTCATCAATCCAGATGATCTTTAAGGGCACACCAAAGTACTAACAATAATGGCTCAGTTATAAACACCGTACGTACCTGGCATATTTCAAAGTCATATACAGAAAAGAAACAATAGAAAAATATATTTAGCAGTGGAGTCATCGGCCGCGTGATAAAAATACAGAATACCGGTCTAGTCTATCTGTAGTTTATTGTAACCATACCGGTTCATCACATCCATGTTATTTGTCCGATTATTATTATTTTTTCCCGTACAAGACAAAAAAACTTATATAATAACGAAATACATATTATTCTATTAGGTTTTTTTAATAAACAGCCAAAAAAAACGTATAATTCGTTTAGCAACATATTATGACTTATCTTATTTAGTAGCGAAATACATAATTATTATTATGTCAAATTATACACGCGCTGCGCTGTAACCGCATTCTTGTTGTTACGTTCACGCCATACGGTTGATCGCGCGTAAAATTAAAATGATTTTAATATATTTATTAGTGACTTTATTGTTACTGTTACTGGTGTCTTGGGTTCGTTTAATAAATGAAAGCAAAAGGTTTAATGTGCGTGGACCATTCCTTCTGCCAATATTAGGAAATGCGCATTTATTTGTTGTTAAATCTTCAGGTATGTTTTCATATTTGTATTTGTCTTTAGTCTGGGTGTTTTCTATGTATTATAAGTATGTATTTACAAAAAAAAAAAGTATGTATATGTATTATATTTCAGTTATCTAGTACCCATAACACAAGCTCTGCTTAGCTTGGGACTAGACGACAGTGTGTGATAGTGTCCACATATTATTATTATTATTATTATTATCATATCTTTTTATTTTATTTTTCTGTTTTTTTTATTAAATATGCCCTTATATTTTATTGTATCCGAGGTGTCTTCTTTCAATGGATCATAAACAGATAAAATGTGTTTCCTACTTTGTAACAAAAAATGGGTATTTTTATTTCAAATCCTTCTTTTTACTTCCAAGTAAATTCATTGCGGGGTACAAGAAAGTAAGGTTTGGCAGTTTCTGAGAATCCTGAACGTCATAGCTCAGTAAACGGGATTTTTGATCGTTAGTCCTAGCTTACAAGAGTCCCATTAAACGAGTAGCGTTAAAAAATACCCTACTGTATTTGTTTATAGTTAGATTCGTTTCGACTAAGTCGAAGTTATTCGACCCTAACTTTCTTTTTGTGTCCCTGTATCCTTTACGATGGTTTTCTTATTGTAAAGTATACTACGATAATATTTACATACATGTTCTAGTATGCACCCATAACGAATATTTAATTTTTATTGTTTATTATGAATCATATTTTATTATATTTTTTGTAAGGCATTCATCATAAAAACAACAGGCTAATCGAGGAAGATTTTAGCTTTTCATTATCTTTACCTACTAGCTTTTTACATTAGGTATGATATTTTTGACAAAAACATTTCGAGCTGAAGGCCATTATTCTCATATAAGACGGACCGTTTACACGATATGTGTAAAAGCAAAATATGTTGTTTTTAATCGTTAGGTTAACTGATTTGAAGATTTGTTTAGCGAAATTATATAGTGTAATCATTTAAGTGACCCTTTAATCGTTCCAAAAGTTGTCTGGAAGAGATTACTTCACTACATAGTATAAAATAAAGTCGCTGCCCGCAGTCTGTCTGTCTGTCTGTCCCTATGTATGCTTAGATTTTTCAAACTACGCAACGGATTTTAATGCACTTTTTTTTAATAGATAGAGTGATTCAAGAGGAAGGTTTATATGTATGTAACATGCATAATATAGTAAACAAACACTGATAATTTTAGAGGTTTCTAATATGATATCGTAAATAAACACATTTTTTGCGCTTACATTGCAAACCTTGGCTGAACCCTACAAGATAGATCAAAATATTGTAGTACAGTACACCTTAAAAAAGTCAGCGAACGTATGTATCTCTCTCTTATGTATAACCCACACCCACAATAACCATTTTTTATCCTTTACTTTTTACAAGATATAATGGCATATTTACGAAGTAAAATTAAGCAATACAGCATTCAATATAGATCATTATAGCCCGTTACAGCATGTAATTTAACTAAATATTTTCATTTGCAATAATGAATATTCTATCAATCTATCTAATTAGGCAAGTAAATAAAGGTTACTTCTCAGTCTTATCAACTTATCACACAATATAGCAAATTATATAGGTATTTAAGATTTGTTCACGTTTTTTATAGTCTTTGCAAACAGTAAAAATAACCCAAGAAAATTCCAGTATAGTGGCAAATTCCAGTAGAGAAAGTTGTAAAATATGTCTCTTTCATGAGTACGTATGTCTTTTCTATTTAAAAAAAAGAATACTCGGTTCTGTGGAAGACTTACTTGGGGTCACAGGTACAATATACAATGGCTTATTTATACATAAATATTATTACCTATTAGAATACATATTATAAAAGACCTCAAGGGTCGAAGTGCTCGCACACACCACAAGGCCATCCCAACCACAAAATAAGGTAATATTACAATGTATCATAATTAACATATCAATTACAGAATCAACGTAGTTATTCCAGTTTTTTTGAACTTTAATTTAAGTTAACTGATGAAGGTAATCATAAAACAATCTGAGACAATCACACAGAACACTTACGTAAGTGCAATCAGTCCTTGGCATAGTGACATTGAATGAATTAAGCAGAGTAACCCTTCACATTTTGTTACTTGTCAATGCAAGTAACTTTTTTAGGGGCACACGACCCAGGTTTGTACGGTAGTAGATCCACGCTGATTTCAGCATGAATGGGCCGGATCGTCCGGGGAAGTACTACCCTCTCATAGAAGATCGACTTAAGAGTAGTAGTATCCGTACTACTGCGTTTCGTTCGGTGAGTGAGAGCGCCGGAGGCCCAATTTCCCCCCTTTCCTCTTTCCTCACGTCCCTCATTTCCTTCCCCTAACCCCATTCCCAGCCGCCATAGTGGAGGCCACCATACCAGCAGTTTAAAACGATAGCTTTTGGTATGGTGGCCGCCACTTCTGGATTCCACTGACTGCTTACCATCAGGCGGGGTGGAGTCACTTTGGTAGGCTATACTATAAAAAAAAAAAAAAAAAAAAAAAGGTAGGTCTGATCCACTGTTAGAGGATTCGAAAGTCATGATGGCCAAAAATTAGATAATAATTAAGACAGGACAACGTCTGTCAGGTCCGCTAGTTTTCTGTATAAAATAGGCCTATAAGATAATAAGGGGCTTGTATGATGATGATGAATTCCGTTGATCGGGTACAGTGCTGTAGTATAATTAAAATTATGTTAAAAATACAAAATAGTTAAAGTTCTTATACCTTATTTGGGTAAGGGCACTCTCAGGATGTGTACAATAAATCCTAAGCTGTAACCATTTCGTGTATATATTTATACACATACATAATCTCACAGCTGCCTCCCATTAACGGTAAGCAGAGACTATAGAACGCCACTTGTTTCGATCCAAACATACATCTATGGCTTCTTCAACACTCATTATTCTCTTTATAAACACTCGTCGTACGAGTACTTGTAATTTGGACCTTCGCCAACAAATCACCTAAAAGGCGATGTGTAGTTATTATATATAGTATGTAACAGTACAGTAAGTTCTACAATAGATTGTAGGCCTATTAATGCAACTTAGTTAAGTTACATTCGTATTCGTAGTCCCAGCCTAATATGTACATATATTACTTCAACGGGCCTCCTCTCACACAAAGAAGACATGATTGACGAAGGCGCGATTTGTTGCTTATGTTTTTCGTTTAGTATTTTATAAGCGCAAATTTCTTGTAGATGTTTTTCTTCGTCGTCAATAAATACTTACCTACAAACATAATAAAGCATAACTTATCAATGTTTTTTACCAAGAGCAGACGTATGTTGCACCTATCAAGACAGCCAGCAGCGTCTTTTAATAATATTGCCGCTACAGCGATGGCAAAAATCTACAAATGGTTGAGGAGGCCCTCAACTGCTATTGTCTTGTCGGATGTGTTTCGGTTAAAATGGTTTAAAACTTTATCGTGTAGGAAAACATCGTACTTAGTTTATATAAACTTGAAATATGATAAAAAAATTAGTAAATCAAAGAACTCTGACCTATTGGGAACCGTCACAACAATTCAAAAATTAAGTTATTTAAATCTTAGACAAAACTTGATTTAAAACTTATTATTGCTATTTAAATATCGATAATACTTAATTATGACAATATTGTTACATAAATGTCATGAAATGTTACCTTGATATTATACCGCCTGTCATAATATACAACAGATGTGATTTAAGGAGGGTGGAGACAAGCAGAAGTGTGCGTGTGAACTTGCGAGTACAATGTAACAAAAAAAAATTTACTTAACTAAGGAAAATTTGAACTTGTTTTAAACCATCATATCTATACATTTATAAAGTTAAATGACGATTATAAAACCACTTCTAAAGTAAAAAAAACATAAATAGTTTTGAACTATTCATAAGAACTTATCAAGATATATTCAGTATTTTTTGGTAAATCATAAAACCAGAAACTCAAATTTTTAATTAGTTAGTATTTTAGTGCCACATTTTAACTCCTCTTTTTTTCTTCACGTTATTATTTAATTTTATTTTCGTTTAATGCTGATATATGTTATTTTATATTAGGTATTATCCGTTTGTCCTAACTCATTAATTATTCGATTTTGTTTATTTATTTACACGATTCGATTAGGGTTAATTTGAAACATGAAAGTTGGGATAAATAATATTTTTTAAATTCTATTCGTTCAATCAAATTCGGACGAGTAGCCTCCGCTTTAGAACTAGGAACCTCAAAATTATCTCTTAAAAACTTCCCGTTTGGAGAGGCTTATGTCCTGCATGGTAGTACATCTGGCTAATAATGTGATGATGACGAATCTACATTACGGATTAATAAGATAATCTGGAAAAATGGATTAACTTGGGTGTTCATTTTACATTAAAATCAAGAAAGTGGATAAATAAAATTGTTCACCAAATATTACTTACCTATTTATATATATGATACATAATATTATGAGCTCATTTGTCCAAAATTAGGCACTGCGTAGAAGAGACTCGGGATACAGCTATTATACCAACCTTGAGCGAAAACAAGTATGTGTTATAAAAAGTTCAAAATTGATCGCAATAACATACTTCAATGTTATATAATCAAACAATAATATTATATACAACATCTTAATTGCCTTTAATTCGGTAAATTATATAAATATGTTCTTTTGTTTTCGTCAAATTTTATCGTTGTATTTTGCGCGTGAGACATAGCTTTATTATAGCGTAATTATTTTTTAAAGTTATTTAAACTAGACACACAAAATTAATTAGGTATTAATTTCTCTAATTAAGTATGATTTTTTTTAATTTTAATAAAATATAACAACTTTTTGTGAAGTTGCAGCGTGGGCAGATCTCTCGGAATGTGGACCGCCGACCTTATAAGGGTGGCGGACAACCGATAAATGAGGGCGGCGAACGACCGACCAAGGTGGCGAAAATTGGAAGAGGCCTATGTCCAGCAATCAAAATCTTGCTCAAGAAATTTAGAATAAAATAATGAAAATCGTATCCATATCATATCCATTTTACATCATATTTAGCCATTGGACGTTTATTGAAATTAGCAATTTCATACAGACAGATGCTTTCTAGCGATTTTCTTTTAAACTAGCTGTTGCACGCAGCTACGCCCGCATGACTGTTGGTTAACAAAGGTTTCATACAAACTTTCATCTCATTACGCTTACGAGTTAGCAGGGCAGTGTCAGGAGAACTAACATATGTCAGGCTCTGACACAGACCCGTCCTACGTGGACTCTCCACAGTAGTAGAGGGCACATCTGCTGTTCAGAGGGACATGCGGAGAGATCCCGACTGGGTTCCTGACTAGGATCCTCTTGGTTCGCCGTGAAAAAACGTTCCACGGTTAATAAGCCCCCACGCCACGGCAAGGCGAGAACCCCTCGTGGGGGAAACTTTCATCCCCTATTTTAACTCTTCAAGACATTTTTTTCCAAAAAAGATAGCCTTTGTTGTTTAATGTCTTTGTAGAAATTTATACTTATGTGTTTTATAAATATAATATTTTGTTTCAGAATTTTTGTTTCTAATTCAAAGACTTTCGGCCAAGTACGGTGACGCTTTTCTGGTTTACTTTTTCTCAAGTCCATATGTGATGCTGAACCATCCTAAATACATTGAGGTTTTATTTTGTTTAAATTTAATTAGTGAAAGAAGAATCATTAAGATCATAATAGACAGTAGCGAGCAAAATTCTTTTTAAAATATTAGCCTACCAAAGTGTCAGATGATAGAAAGAGACTTAAAGCCCTTTATGCCGTTATCACAGTAGTAGATCCACGCTGGTTACAGCATGAATGAGCCGGATCGAACGGGAAGTACTACCCTCTCATAAAAGATCGACGCAAGAGTAATAGTATCCGTACCATTGCATTTCATTAGGTGAGTGAGAGTGCTTAGTAGTTTAGTCCTTTTTCCTCAACTCCCTCAATCCTTCCATCTACCCCACTCCCTTCATAGTAGGCATCAGCTTAGCAGAGTCTCTGGCATTGCAGGAGCTATGCTAGGAGTGCTAGAGTCGTCCATGAGCGACAGTTACCACTTATCATCATGTAGGCTGTTTGCTCGTCTGTCGGCAACAAAAAAAAAAGAAAAAGCATTAGGGAGATGCTATACAATAATTGATGTCTTTCGGCTGAAGTTTTGTCTGCTATTTGCCCAAGCACCAATCTACCACTTTCAAAGTAATATATATAAGCTTATCGTCCTTTTTCTACAATTTCAGCCACTAGTGTCTAGTACTGAGCACATTACTAAAGGGAGATCATACAGCTTCCTGCATAAGTGGCTTGGAGAAGGCCTTCTTACATCAACAGGTAAGATATAGAAAGTGAGTTAAATAAGTAGCAATAACACTTTTCCGTCGCAGCAATGATAGCTCAGTAGAAAATCATGTAATATTATACCTAATTATATTTTTTTATATTGTATCATGACTGCACCCTATGTGATGGTAAGCAGTCAGTTGAGTTCATGAACAAATTAGTATGGTGGCCTCCACTATGATGACTTCCATCTTCTTTGAATTCTTCTAATCTATCTATTCTAATTGACTTGTTTCTGAAAATAACTAAACTTACATTAAACTTATTTTATCAGGACAAAGATGGAAAACCCACCGAAAATTTTTGACGCCAGCCTTCCATTTTAATATTCTGCAAAATTTCCTGCCTGTATTCTGCAAAAATCAGAGAGTTTTGACGGAAAAGCTGCGGAAGATGGCCGATGGGAGATCAATTGATTTGTTACCTATTGTTGCTCTAGCTGCTCTCGACAACGTGACAGGTATTTTTTGTCCTTTTTTTAGTACTACTTTCTCGGTCGATCCGGCCTATTCATGCTGAAACCAGCTATAATTTACTACTGCAACTTGATTTTTAATTAACATTCATATAAGGGAAGCGCAAGATCGCAATAAGTGGAAAAGATGGATGGAGGCATTTGCTCAGCATTGGATCAGAAAGGCTAATAATAAATAAATACCTAGTGATAAGATGTAGTCACTTGAAAGTAAAATAATGCGTGCTTCAAGCAGTTTTTTTACGTGCAGACAAAGGTTACACACACAGATATAACTTTTTTCACAGAGAAAAAATATAAGTACAGAAAGATATGTATTTTTACAACTATTATTTATTTATTATGTATTTTATAATATCAATGGCATGCATACCTGTGATTTGTGTATAACTTTAACATGTCTCAGCTATTAAACATTGTAATTATTCAGTTGGTGTGCCTAATAAATAAATAAATTAACTGTACAAGTAAATTGTTTTATTTGTAAATTCTCTAAAAATAGTATAATAAGCTTGGTGAGATAAATTTAATTAATTATAAGTACGAGAATAAAGTAAAAAATAGTTTATTATTGAATACAACCATTTACATGTGCAATTATTAACTATGTGTATATTTTTGTAGAATCCATTATGGGGCTTTGTGTGGACGCACAAAAACATAGTGGATCAGATTATGTGAAATCCATAGAAGGGTAAGTTACTTATAGATCATACGATAGATATCAAACTGTAAATATGATAAAGTTTTTATTTGCGTTAAATACTTATGCAATATTTTAAGACATAGTTTCAGAGACTGTATTTTATGTACTATGTTTCGAAATATCAGTTGACCTACCAAAGATCAAACTTTCTTTAAATAGTTTTACAGTATATATTATTTATTGTAGCTGCTTGCAATACTTTACAAATAACACCTTTATCATCGTTATCTTTATCCTCTGCTAAATATAGACGTCTTTCAAGCACCTTCAACTTAACTGGTCTTAAGCTATTTATCTGTATGCCCATCAGTTGCTTAGGACATTTATCAAGTCGTCAGTCCACCTTATGAGAGACAGACACTACGTTTTTAACGTCTTTGTTTTTTTTCTAACCTTTAAACACATTTATTTTCTGCTTTAAATTAATTGTATAATAATATAATTATTGCACATTTTTTAAATTTAATAATAAATTTGTGCAATACACGTCTGTTTAGTAAAATCACGGTTTCTATTACAGATTGTCTAGAATACTTACACTGCGGATACAAATACCATTTTTGGGTGAAGACGCAATATTCAACCTACTGCCTTTAAAGAAGGAGCATGACAAGTATGTGAATATATTGCACAGTCATACCCTTAAAGTTATCGAAGCGAGAAGTGAAGAATTAAGAAGCGCCAATATTACTAGCCTTGATGGAACCAATGACGTCGGTAAGTGTACAATTTCTAAATATAACTAATTCAAATGAGAGATACAGCTAAGCTAAGCTTCTTACACGTGTAAATTTGTTATTCAAATTAAATTGAAGATATAGGTAAATAAAATCATATTTTTTTAAAGGTATTAAGAATAAACATGCGTTCTTGGATCTATTGCTGCTGGGTAAAAAGGATGGCGAAAATTTTGATAGAAAAAGTATTAGAGAAGAAGTCGACACTTTTATGTTCGAGGTGCCTTTTAAACATTTATAGTTTTATTGTAGTCGTGAAAAAGCATTTTATGACGTCTTCATAGGCACCATGTCAGCAGATTGCCACTACTGGGTTTGGTATGGTGTCCACCATTCATTGACTAGACTGCTTGTCCCATGGCTCCTCATTGATTCAGACAGACAGACCTCTCATAGATTGCTTGTCATCAACAAAGCGAAGTAACTTTGGTATGCTTTTAAAATAAAAATGTTTAGATAAGTTTAAACATAAATTTTATTGTTAATTCATAAACGTTAAAAATTAATATTTTAAAAATTATTTTTAAAGGGTCACGACACGACTACGTCAGCGATATCTTACTCGCTTTTGAGTTTGTCAAAACATAGAGATGTGCAAGATAAAATCTACGCGGAACTACAAACTATCTTTGGTGATAATATGAATCGGGATCCTACTTACCAGTGAGCGTTTTTTATTTACTCAAACATAAACGGTTCGGTATTAGCTTGACCGCTACTAAGTTCGACTTCACTCGGGACAAGTTATATTTTATTTAAATACCCATGTTTTTTTTACAGTGAACTGCATCAAATGAAGTACTTGGATATGGTAATAAAAGAATGCATGCGAATATATCCACCAGTTCCATTAATTGAACGGAGAATTACGAGAGATTGTGGTAAGAACTGTTTTGTTTTAACTCACATCACATAACAGCAGTGATTTTAAGGCTGCAACTACTACGAATGCCAATCAGTTTGCCAAGCGTAATGACTAACTACCCTAGGTATAATAAGAGAGTCTAGTAGTGGATGTTAAAGGCTATAATAATGGTAATACAGGCTTTACTGAACTTTGGCACGAAGGTCAGTCTGAATTCAGACGTGGCTAAACTGATTCTGTACTGACTTAAGAAGTAAAACGGTACAATACTTGCCAAGTGTACCTACCAACAGCAAAATCTTACAAAGTGTAGTGCTCTGACATTAAAAACAGAAAATCAATAACAATTGTCAAGGAAAAAAACCTCTTTATCTGAGAAATTACACCACACAATTTACACCTTTATTTCCATCAGCATACTTTGTAATTTAACACAACGAACGTATCTCGTTTTAGGACTTATTTTAGTCTAAGCAAGCACTGTTAAACATAAGTTACCTACTGTTTCTTTATTTCAGAGGTGGGGGATTTAAAATTCATAAAAGGCACGTCGGTCATGATAAATATATTCCAAATTCAGCGGAATCCAGAGTTGTTCGAAGATCCTTTAGAGTTCAGACCTGAACGGTTTGCGGTTCCATTGAAAAATCCATTTAATTGGCTTGCTTTCAGTGCTGGTCCTAGGAATTGTATAGGTAAGTACATAATTGATATTTATGAGGGTGGCAAGTGACAATCCACTAGCAACGTATATAAACAGCTGTCTTACATAGGTACTTCATAGGCCAATCATTCGCCCGAACAATAATCCGATAAAGAAGGAACAGTAAGGTCCTGCGATAAAACACTTTACCAGACGTATATATATGCTGATGTATCTAGTATTTACCAAATACCGGTAAGTTAAGACATGGACAAGCAGTTCTTTCTTTAAAAAATAACACAGAATCTGCCTTCCTGCCATCTCACTTTTCGAAATCCAACAAACAAACAAAAATAATTTACATATTGTTTTTTAATTAACCAATAATTCTGCTGTGTCTTGTTCTCAGGTCAAAAATTCGCAATGATGGAGCTAAAGGTGACTTTGTCGGAGATTATAAAGAACTTCATAATATTGCCGGCGAATATTGAACCAGAATTCACCGCAGATTTAGTATTAAGATCTAAGAATGGTGTACATATTAAGTTAAAGAATAGAATTTAAATATAATAAGCCCATATAATTATTATTTTATAATGCTGTATGAATAAATGCAATTATTTAAAATGAATGATATAATTAACGTGTTTATTTCAATTGGAATATTTTACAAAAATTGTCAACATTAACGCTATTTTCCTCTTCATTCTCTTTATCACAGTCGACAACGTCTTGGTTATATTTTCTTAGCATTAATTTAGCACTAATTAAATAGAGACCAAAGAATGTTAGACTACGGTAATCAGTGACATACCTATTTGTTACATAAGTTGTAAATGCACAAAAAATCGCACTTTAAGCGTTACCCGGATACACTAATTGCACGCGAAAGATTAAAACAACGACTAGTTCGACACAAGGTCACAATTATGATTATTTAGGTACTTACTTAAGAAAAAAATTTATGATTCTCGAGCTTATGGGTAAGTGCAAAAGCTCAATTTTTAAACACTTCTAAGTGTTAATTGAAAATTATTGAAATTCTAACAGATTACGAACCAGAAATGGCAGTCTGGGCAGGTCAAAGATGTTTGAAACAAGCCTCTGTAACAGTCGACGTCATTTGGAAAAAATGTTGAATTTGAAGCACATTATTTACAAGTAACTATTGATAATAAAAGAGGTAGGTAGTAGGTATATGATATCTAAACACTTTTGCATACATGGAACAAAACATAAAGAGACGTTAAAGTTCATGGTGGTTTATTCCCACTCTGATAAGAGGTTCTTGCTACGAAAGCAAATAAAAAGTAGAAGATCGAAACTACTCCGGACATTGGTGCAATTGTTAATCCGCTCAGATCAGAACAACGCATATTATTGGATATAGCTTTCAATTTTTGGGAGAAATTCATCCTTCTTTTTCTTTTGGTGATAAGACTTCTGTTTGACCACCATCTCCGGGGTCTGAAACCGAGCAAGTAAATATTTACTTTTTATTTATCATAGACATTTCTGACATAGTGAAGAAGATTATCGTTAACCTTAAGTTTGATAAAATATACATTAGAGTAAAATTAAATTACTAATCCGTTTTTAAAGTTTTTTTTTTTTTTTATAGGATAGCCTACCAAAATGACTCCACCCCGCCTGATGGTAAGCAGTCAGTGGAATCCAGAAGTGGCGGCCACTATACCAAAAGCTATCGTTTTAAACTGCTGGTATGGTGGCCTCCACTATGGCGGCTGGGAATGGGGTTATGGGAAGGAAATGAGGGACGTGGGAAAAGAGGAAAGGGGGGAAATTGGGCCTCCGGCGCTCTCACTCACCGAACGAAACGCAGTAGTACGGATACTACTACTCTTAAGTCGATCTTCTATGAAAGGGTAGTACTTCCCCGGACGATCCGGCCCATTCATGCTAATATCAGCGTGGATCTACTACCGTATAAATTATAAATTAAATAAGTCAACAATAACAAAATTTTAATGTTTAATGTTACATGAATTCATTATGATATGGCTAAAAATCTGTACAACTAAATGCCTTCTTAATAAAATTCAAGGTTTAACTCAAGAAACATGCTATTTTCTAGATAGAAATTTCTTCTAAATTCCATATAACCAGCGTTGCATCTGCTTCAGCTGCGTTCACCTATGACAGTGATTTATCGTCAGATACCTACGCCTCGCCAACTTCCGAACTTTCTTGCGACCGAATGGTATTTGCATGAAAACTTACCACAAATATAACCTTTACCACGTCAGTTATCTATACTAATAAAGCGGAATAATTTATTTGCGCTCCAACAAACAACCAACAACAAACGCTCCAATCTCGGGTACTATCAGTCGGATTTAAATAATTCTTTTTGCGTTTGATAGCCTAATTCTTGATGAAGGTTATAGACGTATATATGTAACATTTCGCTACTGGCGGCGGTAGCAGAGCAGTAACCAAAGATGTAACTTAACGCGGATAAAACCGCGCTGCGGGAAGCTAGTTATCGTAAATGCGATGACACGATTAAATCGTGTCATCGCATTTAGTCAGTAACAGTGAGGTCTAGAATATGGAACCACTCCATCTCTATCCATAGATGTCGTAAGAGGCGATTTAGGCAATTCCAGGTAAGGAGCAGCAGGTCCTGCTATGGACGTCGAATGATATGGTAGTATGAAATGATTGTGCAAATTTGGTTTAAATATGAGTAAGGCTGATTTGCCGCCGTACTGTAACATTTTAACGACGTAAAGTACAAGTAGCAGAATGCAATATTAAATTAAAGTGTGTGCTTCCCTGCATTCGTTTTCTTCCTTTTTTCTTATACTTCGGGATCGATAACAGCTTGGTTGTGTTTCTTAGCATCGTTTCTGCGATGCTTAAATCTCATATTGTACAAAAAAAACTAATAACAATAGAGGATCGGATGTGTGAATGTACTTACTTCTAGCTACACCCTACCGTAGCCGAAAGCCATTATGTTAGCTATCATCGAGCTCTCATTAGAGCGTTTCCCTTTCAATTTCAATCCACTCATCGATGTGTAATTGAGATGTAGGCATGTGTTGCCATAATTATATTAGGTAGGTTCGAGTATAATACGAATGGAAATTGGTGTATTCATCACATCTGCTTATTAACTAAATATATTAGGCAATCATACGATGCTAAATTAGGCGCAAACTTGCTGCAAATATAGTGTTGCTAGCTGTGTCTATTCACGAAATAGCCCGATTTTTAACTGTGTACGGATCTCGATCGATTCATTGCGGCAATCTTAAATTAAATCATACTTAGTCTTAAAAGCTGTAAAATTATAAAATATATATTTTACATACCAAAAACAAACAGATAACTCATCCAAGCTGAGGCACTGAGGAGTTTAATATAATTACCACTGGATACGGCAGACGTACTGGCCACCAGGAGTGGACATACCAGCAGTCTAGAAAAACAATAGAAACATTTGTCGGGACTACGAAAAGAAGTATATTTTTGATCAGCTATATAAAACAATTCTTCGTTTCAATTGTTAATTTAAAAAGCATAACATATTCTGCTACTATATTATTTCGGTCCTGGCAACATTATTCTGGAATATACCTATACGTAGTTACCTGTATAGTACAGTATCTCCTGATCACAAATTAAATGGGATTACCATGAAATTACTAGGATTTACTTCAGATTAACAGCCTCGACTGATCCGTTAACGACCAATTTGCTTTCGTATGAGAGAATAATTTCAGAAACTCATAATTAATGAACTAATGACTTCTATAATAATAATAATAATAACATGAATTTTATACACAACAGCAAATAACCGCGTGATATTTTACAGATTTTTATGATTAAAAAATAAATACTGCTTTTGCTGATTTATGAATTTAAGACTATTGGAGCTGTATAACTATCATTCTTATTTCAAGCTGATGTAAGTAAATCGTTTGATTTATTCATGTTTTAAATTATGTATTAAACGTCTGGAAGCATATTTTGCAGCCACTCATTTTTGAACAGCCATGACCATTTGGGTTGATTTGAAAAGTCAGTGCTTTTATTTATTACTAGCGGCCCGCCCTCGCTTCGCTTCGGTATAATAAGTTGAAATTTTTAAAAGTCCTTTCTTCTAACATAGCCCGCTCTGTCGCTTACTAAGTGACTATATTGGAAAAAAAAACATCATCACATATCTGTTCCCGCTGTGACATTATGTCCTCGAGCAAATTCGTACCAAAAGAATTAAAATAATGTTCTGTCTGTGTGTTTTTAGTTAAAGAAAATCACAAATTAATTACGTTATTACATACTTTTCGATATATTCCAACTGCAGGGCACGCCACGGTGGTGGCGGTAAGTTCCGTCCTCGAGGAGTAGCTGGAGAGGAGGCACGGCGTCTCGTCACGTTCCGGCTGACACAGGTACTCACCGGTCACGGGTGCTTCGGCACGTACCTGTGTCTCATAGGCCGAAAGCAGACGTCCGTCTGCCATCATTGCGGGCTCTGCCCGCGCGACATGGCGCTTCACACGCTCGTGGAGTGTCCAGCGTGGACGGACCAGCGCCGCGACCTAGTTGCGGCTCTCGCGACGGCCCAACTCTCGCTGCCGGCCGTGGTTCTGTCCATGGTCCGCTGCGAGAGGGCTTGGGAGGGAATTGCCTCCTTTTGCAAAGAGGTGATGCTCGCCAAGGAGGCGGCCGGAGGAGCGGGAGAGAGAGCTAACCACCTTGCTCCCTGCCCGTCGCGCAAGTACCGGATCTCGCCGTGGAGTGCTCCGGGACCTCCAGCCACCATAAGAGTAAGCCTGCGGACAACGATTGGGTAATCGCCGCTTGAACAGCACAGGCCCGAGAAGGCGGCGTGCCACGAACGCCACTCTATGGAGGATGAGGGCTAAGCCTCCCAAATCAGACGGGGCCTGCTCGCGGTGAACAGGTCATGGCCCGTCGGGGTCGCGGATGAATGTGCGAGCGTCCCCGTGACCCCGACACTCTGGCGGTCTGGAGGAATACCGTGGGTTTTAGTCGGTATGCTGGCTGCGTTCTCATTGCGGTCGGAGAGTCCGACATAACCCCCGCCTCGCCCAGGCAGGTGCGTACGGGTAATGCAATTCCCACGATAAAAAAAAACTTATAGGTACCTACGCTAATTAAGGGCATTACAGGGTCCAATGACTTTGAGCATTTGACCTCTAAACTAGTATTTTGTGAATTTTGTTTTTAAGACGCCACATACCGTCACAAAAACTATACTACTATAAAAGGAACTTATGATTACGCCAAAACACAGTAGATGTGTCATCGTGTTGAATGTTGATGACAACACAATGAGGTTAATGCCTATTTTATAAAATATCTGAGTAACCTACTCGTAAAAAAAGTTTTGAAAATCCTAGAACGAGTACCTTTATTACAACATAATTTATTTTTGTTTTGAAATAAATGTTGTACTTTGTCTAAACTTGCTATGATTTTAAAATATTAAACATTGAAAATATGTAGTTAAAATTATCCAGCTTATAACATTTATTTATTTTAGCGCTGGAATAACTGCATGGTACATTCTGAAGATAACCACATCAATTCTTGTTGTTTCTTAGTAAATAAAAGTCATCTTTATAAATATAATATAAAATATTTTGTGTAATATGTATACAAAGACTATACAACATACACATAAATACAGACTGTTTCTGTATTTCAGTGGTAGGTGAGGATGGTCTCGAGTTCTATTCCTCTTTCTCTTCAGGTAAAACAAATGCGTAAAGCTATGTAGGTATGCAATACAACATTAAAGTCACACACCTTACATAATAATGCAAAAAACTTCTTATATACTTACTTATATACTATAACTCTATAATCTTACTTATAAAATAATATATAATTATATCAGAATAGAACAACGGCAAAAGAAGCATGGCACGCATACTGACATTTATCTACACAGAGCATAAAATGAAGACGTTTCAAGAACCCCGCAATGGATTACGTGTGGTGTCATTGCCTTACACAACAAAAAAAGATTTAAGAATACTGAACCTTATTAGTCAAGATTTCTTCACGATGATTTGCTTCACCGTAAGTCAGTAATGTCCAAGGTGAACTAAGAAAGTAAATTTTATATATGAATTTAAGATCACATTGGTACTTTTCCGATTTTGAACCCACGAACACATGCTTAGAAAGCGGATGGCGCCTAACTATTGTATAAAAGCCTGAATTTCCATTAGTACAGTGTCAAATGCACCCCGAAGACTCGAAAAATCGGGTAAGGAAGGGCCCGTGGTCCTACCAATTGTCCTACTGGTGGGATTACGGTCTACTACTATGTATCCGTAGTTCTTCTGAGCTAGGGACGGATAATAACAATAATATATTGATATGTCGTTATTTGTACTCGATAAATTATTGAAATTAACATTTTCTTTTTCAAAAACAAATAAATTAAATGTCTGTCATATAAAAACAAATGAATTAAATTGCCTTTTTAACATTAGGTATGCTGTTTAAATTTTAAGTCCCATCTAACAGGAGGCGAGCCTGTTGCCATTTATCGGGCACAATTCTAGACTCTGGGTTAATACTGAGAATTTTTCAAAAGAAAAAGCCAATGTAACTTTATCTGACCCGGGGATCGAGCCTGAGATCTCTCTGTGGTAATCCACGTAAAACAGTATGGCCGAACTGTGTACCTGTTTGTTTGAACGCGTTAAAATCTGGAACCACTAGTTGGATTTAAATAATTTTGCGTTGGATAGCTCTGTTTCTGAGGAAGGGTATAGGCTATGTAACATCACGCTACGGCAACGGGAGCAGAGCAGTTGGTAAAGACGTGGGTGAAATCACGCCGCGGAAAGTTAGTTTGAAATAGGTAACAAATTATTACAGGTGTCAGTGAGTAGTTTCAGATTAAAAAAGTTTCGTTTTATAGTTACTTAATATGAATAATAATAATTAAAATGTTCCATAATTAACATTCACAGGCAGCTTTTAAATGTTATCAGTAGATAGGTATTGGGCAAATATTTTTGTGCATGAATATGTATATTTGCATTGTTCTGGGTATTTTTATGTATAACATGTATGTATTTACAAAAAAAGTATATAAATAAGTTCATCCGCATTCAAGACCGCAAACCACACTTAAATGCTTACCTTGGGTCTAAGTAGCGTTGTTGTGTAGATGTGATATTATTATTTTCTTAATTATTTGTATATTTTTTTATTGATATTCATTTGGCTTTGAAGAAGAAAATGCTAAATTTAATTATTTATTGAATAAAAATACCGACACATATCGATATATTAATTCGCCTCTAGCCCAGAAGGATCACGGATGCATAGTGGTATAGCGTAATCCAACCAGTCGGACAAATTGGTAGGACCACGGGTCCTTACCCATAAGTTAATTTTTCTCTTTTAGGCATAATAGTCAAGATATAATTGTCACGTTACTCTATGACATGATCAAAATACGAAACTAACTTGCGAACAAATTTTTATATATTTATAAACGGAATTTCTATTTTTATTTTACGTTATATTATATTTGTGCTACTTATAATATGTTTTCATTCAACAATTATTTGAAATTAATATTTTTTGTATTTTATTTGCATATTTGCTCCTTTCACACGAGTCGATGAGACTCGACTAAAGTCAAATTTGACAGTTTTACAAGCCTAGGGAGGGTGCTTCTAGCGGGGCGCCACTCTCCTCTAGGGGTTTTCTGTATTATTTAAGAATTATGAATGAAACATAAAAATGGATGAACACGAATTGCTTAATACGTTATTACCGTTCTTTTATATAAAATTTATGCATTACCATTAAGTACTTATTAAGAACATTTTCAATTTAGGAAGAAGAAGGGTCTATTCATTTCTTGTTTTATCAAAATTTGGTAAAATCTATTAAAAAGGAAATAAACATGATTAGTTTGTAATGATCTTAAATATTAGATTATAGTTTGTATATGATCAATCCACAAAAGGTTCCGTCTAGAATATGTATTTTACCTAGGGTGTTTTTGACATTTGAGCCATGTAATCCCCCTAAAACTTCCATTACTTTCATAGATGTGCACGCACGCCTCCGCCCCGCACTTTCGTTGCCCGCCCTTTCTCACGCCGCGTTGCTGACTGTGCTCGGTAGCGTGTATTTTTTGTTAATGTTCACATTTTTAATATCTTAATATCTTTTGAATGGAATGTCCGATTTCAATAATTTAAAAAGTAGTCAACAGGTATTGAAACAGTTTTAAATACGAAATAATTTATTTGGATAAGAATTATTAAAAAGGTAGGGATAACATCGTCTGATTTGGATCACTTTTAAAATGTAAAAACGTAGTGACAGAACTACAATAGTTGGACATAATAATATGGTCTCGGGATGTTTTTTGTAGATATTAATTGAACATTTTTTTGTTCTATCATCAATACTTTTCGCAGCGCATGCGACGAAAGACATTTTTTAACTGATATTTTTACACCTTGGGTTGGTTTTCGTAGGAATTTCTAAGGATCTCTAATTTTTTTTAGTAATATATATAGCCAATGTTACTCACTGAGAATGTAGTTTTCTAATGGTAAAAGAATTTTTGAAATCGGTCCAGTAGTTTTTAAGTTTATTCGTTGCATACAAAAATACAAAAATACAAATCTTTCCTCTTTATAATATTAGTATAGAAGTCACTTATTTATAAATATTGCTGTATAAGTCCTTATTATAAGTTATTATGAGACTTGAATAACTGACGTCTAATTTACCATCTACATAAATATATTAACTAAACATCTCCATTAAACTTGTGACAAATAAACAAAACATTTACGTATTAAGCTTAAAGTTTGTTGGAAAACAACTCAATTTGTTAAGGTCATTTCACTTTGGTATATAATAACTTAAATGGGTATATTAAACTGTAATCTCACCAAAATGTTGTTACTCAAACACATTAGTTACAAAATTATTCACTACTCGACTAAATTACGAACATAGTTTCAAACTATTCTGGAAACTTTGATTGGAGGCATAATATTACGGCATTATTAAATAAGTAATCTGTTTTCGGTTAAACTTATTACATAACTAGCTTTCCGCGGAGTGGTTTCATCCGCGTCTTTGCTTTCTGCTCTGCTCCCGTGGCCAGTAGCGTGATGTTACATAGTCTATAACTTTCCTCGAGAACTGGGGCAACGCAAAAAGAATTATTCAAATTCGACTGGTAGTTCGGATCATCAGACAGAGATTAGCGCGTTCAAATAAACAAACCAACTCTGCCGCTTTATTCATTAGTATAGATTTTTGGAAAAGTCGAACTTGAAATAGTACCTCTCAGAATACCGTCCCACAAGGCATAACTGTGCTTCCTATTTAAATTTCAAGTATTGAATCTGTCCACTGTTTTATTTTATTATGTCTTATTTTTAAATATTGCGTAACATATTATTTTGTAATAATATTAATGTAATGACTGTTCTCTCTATAGGTACATTTGATTCCATCGATATCTTGAGTCCAACTGTTGTTATATTTAATTTAACTGTAAAATTCATTATGGAAATCTTCATTAAAGATCGCGCAGTAATAGTTACTTTCCTTTTGACCACGATTGAAGCCGCGGTAGCAGTTTGATAAACTGAAAAGCTTCTCATTAATATTTAGAGCCAACCTTTAATTTAAAATATAAATAGCTTTAAGTTAAAGAAATAAAGCATTTATTGCTGACGATAAAATAGAAGCATTTCTCAAAGTACATTACGTTGGCGATGTAAAACCTAAGCAAGATCGTTGTCATAAACCGACCCTTATGTTTTATGGCTCTCGGAAACTTAAATAATATCGTTCAGATTCTATGAGACGTTATAATAGCTAAAATATCAATAGAACCAAGTCTTCTGTAAAATGTTTATATAGGAATTGTTCAGAGTCGTTAAATTATACGATCAAGTTTTCTTCACAAATATTTTAACTTTCTTTTGTTCAAAGTTCTGTGTATCTTTATGACTTTCAAGGTAGGGAATATTCCGTTAACATTTTTTAAAGATTACTGAAAATAATATCAAAAGTATTATTACAAGTCCATTATAATAAAAGAAAAGCGGCATTAATGTTATGAATAACTTCATTTATTTCTACTGCTTGGTGGACTTTTACATTGTGATAATAATGTAAAAGTAATGTTCGGCATAGTTAGTGCTTACTTCCTATTAATTACTATTATTTATTCTGTGCTTAAAATTGGTTTGAGACCTATACAGTGGGTAAATTTATTTTATTTTTTATTGATTAATTTACACTAAATTCAACAATAATTTAGCACATACCACTATAATCACTTGCCGGATAAAAATAAATGCTAATATTTATCAACTTAGATTTTACACTGTGAAGTTCAATTTCAACATTTATATAATGCTCCTTTAGACAACTGGAATCTAGTAACTAAAAAAAGAAAAATAAAAATAAAGTCTGAAAGTTTTCCCTGGCAAGTCTTGAAAGTTCTCGGTTGAAAAATGTCTTAATTATCTACTCCATGCTCCACTAATTTTACACATTTTATCCATTAAGAATTTAAGTGTTTCTCTGAGTCTTGTCTAGTCTAGTTTAAGTTCTTCTCAACTGTCTTAAACAATATCTTTATAATTTTAATATTGTACCGTTTCGTTTTAAGCAAAACAAGATATTTCCTAAGTTTTATGACATCAACATATTAGATTAAATCTCTTAAAGTGACACTGAAAATGGTAATTTTCTTGTGAAATTGCTTCATATACAAACCTCCATAAAGTTTGTTTTAAAGCTTATTCAAGATAGGAAGGGCAGCTTTCTCTTAGTAAATTTTCTCGCTGAAAATAGAGCGGACTTGGGAAAAACACCTACTTAAGATACGAAGACCACAGGCGTGTGAACGTGTTCGTAAATGCACGGTTGTAATCATAGATCTGGGTTTTTTTGGTAGATCATGAGGAATGGATGGTCTAGAACACAAAAAAATTGCACCATTAACACTTAGACCATTCATCGGCAGTTATCATGTCAAAAGTTATTAGTACGTGCTTTTAGGAGCACAACTTTTTAAAGTTATAGTAGTATCTTGCAGCGTGAATCGGACTAACCGACCGATAAAATGTTTATTGTACCTATATTACGAGTCCCGCTACTTTGGCTTGATGCCAACACACCAGATAAAGCGGTGATCTAATACCTACCACTGCCGGCATCCAATAATCACAATTAAAAAAATAAACAAAATGTAAAAGATAGTTGTTAAAACTCGGTCATACAGATTCAAATATTGACAACAAACTTCTGATTCAGCCAAGTCCGACCTTATTAAAACTGGTATTTCGCTGGAATATATTTAATATTCGCCCTACGATTACATTACAATCGTGGACCGTATCCAAACTTTTGGGAGAGGGTTTATGGAAACATTTTGTCATCCACTAACTAGTATAATAAACTGGCAGAAAATGGCATCTACATTTTAGTTTGTTTTGAGTATTCTATTGAAACTTATAGTTTTATGTTTCTGTAAGTCACGCCTCAAATGGTTTTAACAGATGAATTTATATTTGATTAAAACGTTTTTGTTATTGTATCCTCTCTTCACAATAAGTTTGTAGCTTTACTATGAGTTAACGAGTGTATATACCTATTTACCGATGCTCGGTAAGAGCATTTTTGTAAAAGGTTTAAGCGATAGGATTGCCTATTAGATTACCTAATGTTGTGCTGTTCTGATAATTGTTTCGTAATATCACAAATGTGCCACAAAGAATATTAGGTACGGTATGTCTACCAATGTTAAACCAACACCGCACATAGTGTTTACTCTGAGAACTAAATTTTACGTCTTTGCCTTTGTCAGTGTAATGTACAAGATAACTTGATGAATTTTTAATCTTTAATTGTAATACATAAGAGGCAGTTACTTTACCTTGCATCACAAAAAAAAGGAAATCTAACAGAAAAGTTACATACGTTTTATTTTAATTATTCCTTTTTAAGGAACCTTGGAATAATGAAATACAAAGTATCACGCATATTTTATTATTTGCTCAATGCTAACAGGTCTTCCATTTTGACAGCGCCATCAAAACAAATGTTTTGCAGTGTTCATTTAGGCAATATTAATGTTTAATTTACAAAATGGATAGTTTACGTGCTTAGGGACAAAAGAAAATTGCTGAAAGGGTTATCTAAAATGATGCCCACGAGGAGGCACCACCGATGCGTCATTATATAACTTCTTCAAGCGTAAACTTATAAAATTTCTTATAGTTAAAATTTTATCTTACAAAGCTACATGTGCAGAACAAATCCCATGCGGGCAACATGAGATCACTAACTACTAAGTGTAGAAGTTAAGTTAAGTTAAGAAAACATAGTTTGTGATAGTTTCAGGAAGACCTGAAGACGACTTAAATGTGTTACTTTACAAGATATTTCTTTGCTGCAATTATGATAAAAAAAATTGCTATTAACCAAATACTCAAATGCCAGAGTTTACTATTAGACGTATAGTATTTTCTTTGCTTTAAGTTACACTTCTCTTTCTGTCACTAAAATTCGTATGAAAGTGTCAGAATTATGTCTTATTAAAATAGAGAAACATTTCAATATTCAGGATTTGGACATTAAAGAGTAAGGCGTCTGCTCAGGTGTCGGCAGCATTATATATTTACGTTCTCGCCAGCCACCAATAAATTGCTGATCCATTGATAACAAAATTAACTCGTCATCGTCACGTTGTCGGGTTTTAGGAAACAATTACTTACCTTTATATAAGCTGACCGTTGCGATTGAACTGAACCTATATACATGTATATTGTACAGTGCATCTTTTATTTAGCTACAAAGGGACTTGCCAACATACAATTGACGGATACAAATTACACCCAGACTACGAACAATAGATATTTATGGATCACACAAAGTTTTGTCCTGTGTGGGTACTGAACTCACAACCTAGTGCACAGCAGTCGCTTGCGCTCCTACTGCGCCGCGGAGACAGTCATTTATACATAATAATTATTATTATTTTCTCTTCATTATAATTTTATATCAATAAATCGACAAGAATTACGTCTTGGATGAAAGTGATATTGAAATGTGTCAAACTATATAATAATATATAAAATATTAGCCAAAACAAGAGGTTTATTTCCATCAAGTATCCACCTATAAAGTTAAACTAGTTATCAAAGTATCACAGGTCAATATCTACTTGGGTATAGAGGGAGCAAAGTTTTGTAATAACCACTGGTCGTACAACCTATTTTAGCAACGCAAATATTGAAATTATCTATTAACAACATGACATAGCATCACGCGAATTATCCTAAAGAGGACGGCAGAAGTGATAATAGGATCGGCAGCTTTGTTGGGTCCCATGAAACAGTGGGAGTCTTCGAACACAACTCCAGACTCCGGACCGAATTCTTTACCACTGTACCCAAGTTAGATCAAATTCGAGACCTCTGCGTAGCAATTCATAGACATAGAAAACATATTAGTACGTTTGTGCTAAGCCGGGACCGAGTCGCTAGTTCTGATATAAACATGAATTAGTGACGTAGCCACAATCCTACAAATAGAGAGAGCAATTATCATATATGATGGTCACCCGGAACTAAACTGTTTTAATACACACATACCGATACACCTCGATCTAGTATATTACAAGGCTAACAGCTTCAAAATAAGGAAAAGAATAACACTAGCTGTGTTACTACTGTTCTTAATATACAAGAACTTTGATCTCTGCAGTTTTTGTGATAAATTTTGTTATTGATATTGTTTATTTACCAATTTTAATTATCACGTGTTTATCTCATTATAGTATGGAAGCAGAGCCGCTGTATTTACCGTCTGTTACTCATTATTTGTAAAGTACGCAAGTAGTCTTCCTAAAGTTGAAGTGTAAGTAGGTATAACCAAACTTACTTAAGATACATTGTACACTTGTAGAAAAGTTAAAACGAGAACAGTAATAGAAAAAACCTGCATAGTTTGGAAGACAAATAATATTTTTTGTTCGTTGCATATTATTGATTTTGTTATATTGAGCGGAGTCCTTTCGGTGATATTGGTTTCTTCATTCCTCATTTCATTCTTCTATCTTCGGCAAGGGCTAAGTTGTACCTTCGTAACATTGTTATAGCCACGTGTGTCGTTAGACTATGGTTACTATTTAAACCAAAAGTTATCATGTCAACCTTCTGACAAGTATTTAATTAAATCGATGTAACCAAATCTTTCAATTCGTCTTAATTGATAAAATGAAGCATTTACGCAGGTATGTAATTTCAAGGACATAAGTACCTACTATAATTGATTGATTACAATTTTGATAGTGCAGCTCGTAGTAGGTATCTTATCTGTGGGCAATACAATTTTATCTCTCACGTGGTATCTCCAATAGTATGCAAGTTATTATGGAAGGATACCCTGTAAAAAACAGTAAGTATATTTTCTTTAAATTTTTTTGCTTTTGGCTTTTGGCTTTTAATTAAAGTTTAAGGACAATAGACATGAAATGCGCATCGCACGCTCTCCGCTAGCTCCACCGCCTTGGCTAGTGTCAGCTTGTCGATGTCCTGCGCGAACAGCTTCTCTCGTTCATGCCCTGCTAACATTCCCATTACGAACCGATCTCGTAAGGCTTCTTCGACGTTACTAAACTTACAATGTGCTGTCAGTCCTCGTAACCTTGACGCCCATTGGGTATACGACTCACCCTGCTGCTGTATTGCCGTATAGAAATTGAAACGCTCACTGAAACCGCATATCTTCGGAATGAAATGCTCATCTAACAATTGCACTATGTCATCATATGGCACTTCCTGGATGTCTTTTGGCAGAGCTAGGTCCGCCGCCAACTTATAAGTACTGTCGCTAAATGCACTAAGCAGAATCGCCCGTCTCTTAGCACCAGCTACATCATTCTTCGAGACGATGTCATTTGCAATAAGCCATTGCGTAATTCGGCCTTTATACGACTTCCATTCCGGCACATTGTGATCGAATGTAGACAAAATGCCGATACTATTCATTTTCCAATTATATTATTATTAAATGTGGGTAAAAAAAAAATCTCGTCGCCACTGTTTTATACGCAATTAGGGACACAAGTGAAACACAGGACAGCTATAGACGCACTGTTTATTCAGTTAAACACCGGGCGGCGCGGCGGGGCGCAGCCACGCCCACAGGACGCACGCGCATAGATACATAGATATACAACAAAATGGTAATAGAAAATTTATTTATTTTACAAGATAGTCCGGTTGACTGTACCATGGATAATTTATTTTACCCATAGTCCGGTTGACCGGACAACTTAACCGTACTACGGGTAAAAGATGATTAGAAATACAAATTTTGAGCTTGTACCAGCCGCTTGAAAACTGAAAATACTATGCAGATGACTGGCACACAATCTTTAATTAACCTACCAAAATGGGCTCCACACTGCCTGATGGTAAGCAGGCAGTGCGGTCGATGTGCCAAGCAAATAAGTTTGCATGTATGCTTTAGAATCAATAAATTATATTTTATTTAACTTATATTACCAATTTGTTTTCAACCTACTACTACACAAGTTGATACAAGCTAATTCTATATTCATATGATTCGCCTTTATGCGTACAAGGCAATTCAGCAACATTTCTTCAAATAAACCTCACGCAAACTCTTTACGAAACCCTCGTGCAATCACCCACATTGTTATTCCACGCACATTATCCACTTTCTCTATTGTATAGCTCTATTGGGCTAATAAACAGATTATTGCCAAAGAATACTTTATGACAATACCATTACTGTTAAATATAAGAGTGGAACTGCAAAGATTTCGGCCTTAGAGCAGATCAATCGACAGATTGTTTCATGAAAAAATTATCATTAACCTACCCCAATTTTTACCACCTTAACCGATTGTAAATAACCTTCTTTTATCGTATTCCCGCCGCTCTTATCGTTCACCTACTCCTATAATAGGCCTCTCCAGTTCGTAAATCTAATTAATTGTTTAGATTGACCAAATAATTGCTACTCTCTAACGTCTTGATTTAACTAACATTATTTCATGATAATATTAGTTAAATCAAGACGTAAGAGTACAATTAAAGGTAATAAGTTCATAACACATCATCATTTTAATATTAAATTTGCTTTAAATACAATAAATACTTTAATTTTCATTTATATTTTATATGGACAAAATAGACAAAATAGGCAACGATCAGTTTCGCCGTGAGGAAACAGCCATTCATGAAACCAACTGCTTTAAGTACATTACATAACTTATTATTAATAACCTCTCGCCGTGATTCCAATTCTCAAATAAAAGTTGTTGATTAGTAATCAGAAATAACCTCATTGACTTTTATAACATTTCTTATTTAATTCCGATAACTTTTTGGTTTTGCAAAAATTATAAAATACTTAAAAACATAGGTAGGTACATAATGTATTCTTATTATTAGTTCTCAAACCAAATTATTGTTATAATTTAATTACATAATATTAAATTAATTATAATAATATGCTTAAATTCTCGGTATTAACTTAATGTGTACACCATTCTTAGACCGCAACACTAGGTCGGCACTTAATTCGGGTTTGCTATCTGTCGGCAAGATTATAAAATTTTTAACGATCTCCGAAATGCTAATCTTCAACTCCATTATAGCGAACTTTTGACCTTAAAACAATAGAAAAAAATACATTAGTTAAACAGGAAGCATTTATATGGCTGCTATAAAGATTATAGAGTTAAAAGCTCTTGTTCAAGAACTGATTATCTCGTAGCAACTCAATTGATTGATTAAATAAAGGCGCCATTCGGCAAAAATAATGTGTGATATATCCGTTTGACGTCCTTCCGTTAAATGAATGTCTTAAACACCATAAAATCAGTTGCAGATGATTTTATATGAAAAGCTATTACCATTAGTCTAATTTTGACTGCACAGCTCGTCATTCAATGCAATTGACTAACATAAAATGATCAATTTAAAATTTTATACGAATAACTAAAAAGCTCGATGTTAGCGGTTAGATCGAAAACTGACGTCTAATAATTCTAAATAGAGTGTATTGCTAGAGTGCTAAAGTACACACTGTGCATGTGTGACAAGGTTATAAGCCAAGCAGTAGTTAAGCTCTGGAACGAACTACCAGCTGCGGTGTTTCCCGAGCGCTATGACATGTCCTTCTTCAAACGAAGTTTAAAGAGAGCATCAATATCACGGTAGGCAGCGGCTTCGCAGAGCCCCTGGCATTGCAGAAGTCTGTGAGCGACAGTTGCAACTTACCATCAGGTGGGCTGTTGGCTCGTCTGCCATTGTAGGCAATAAAAAAAATTAAAAAAACTGAAAGGCTCTGTTTTGGTAACATACCAAGCGCTACATACCTAATAATCTGTATTATGAAAACGGAAACATTGTAAACACATTAATTTGTACACACGCGTGAACTGTATTGAATCGAATATTTGATACCAAAATCAAAAAGGCAGGAGGCAGAGCAGGAGCAATGACAGACTGCTAATTTACTACCGTGGACCGTGATTCATGAGTGTTTTTATAGTTACTCTAATTTTTGTTTTACTAATAAATTTGTTATTGATCTGACATTTGCAATTGCTAGAAGTACTAGCAAGTATTATCTGTACTAAAGGTAAATTATATCATTAAAAATTATTACATTAAAATTCTCTGCAGTCAGTGGTGTCCAGGAGTAGAGGACACCATCGATAATAAAGTTCATAGTCTGTCCTTATCTAAATCAACTCACCTATACAATTTCTAGGCCCAGCGCTGAACGCAAGCCAGTTGAAAGGATTTGTCAAAGGTTTTTCGAACCTCTCAGGCCTGAATTCCAAGGGTTCATCATACAAGTCCGGATGTCGCTGTATTTGGAATATATTCACTACTAACGATGTTCCCTTTACTAACTTGAGGTTCCCCAGCTCTGAAATGGTAATACATTCTTCTATTAGCAGTTATTTATTTCATACATTGACTACTGGTATAACATTTAGATTCACCAACACTACTTTATTTGTTTTGAAGAACCTCTATTGCAGGTCATTTACTCATTTGCATTGCTAATTGCATATTAATTTTAATTTAGAATTAATTTAAATTAGGAAAATTTTTCGACTACGTTGACATCAACACAGCTCATTAAATCCCCACTGCAAAATAAATCTTCACATATAGAAGAGAACTTTTTAGTTTATAGTTCCATTCAAATGTTTTAATACTTATTACTATTCAATTTAATATTGCAATAATATCAATCTAGGAACATGTTAGATAAGTTCGTACAGATACAACACTTTCCAATCTTTGTTTTCAAGTTAAGAATGGCAGCAGAAAAGTTATGCAGATATAGTCGTATAAGAATGTGCATAAACTTGTTTGGAAACCGTTCAATATAACAATAAACAGACATTTTTATATTTTCAGTTTGAACCACAAATATTTACAATTTAATCAAAACATGCAAAAAACTATTTACTTATCTACTAAATCATGTCAAACTAGATAAGTACATAAGAAGACAGCAGTATATATGCCAAAATAAATAAATTTTATTGCCTACATTAAATAAACCTTCACCAGTTAATATTCAGTTTATACAATTTATAAGTGCACCATGCATGCATATAGGTACTCGTACTGAAATACTTATACGTTTAGATCAAGGCTCAAATAATGCAGAACGAAGTTTCTTGTATAGTATTTATGATAATTTTATTTACTTTTACACGAAAAGTTAATGACAAAATCCTTTTATTTTAAATCTAAGAACGTTCTATTTGAATAGTTGAAGCACCATCTTACCACAGTCCTTAGTTATAAGCCGTTGGATGAGAGGCACCGGCGAAAACAGTCGCATCGACTCTTTGATCACCAATTCCAAGTACTTCATTTGTTGAAGTTCTCTATTCAAGCAAATTTAATTTTTTTAGAGTATATATTATGACGAATACAGTGTAACGTATTGCCTGCAGGGTAAAGGTATTTTCTTAAAGAGTATTAATTACCACGCTTACTCAAGACGGATTGGCTATTTCCAACCTATATTTGGCAAACCTAGATTTTCTCATAGTATCTGTATGGTCGCCTCTATGGATATCTATGGTCCCCCGAAGTCGCTTTTGTTTTCTTTAAGGAAGAATAAGAAGACGCATACTACGAAATCGCATCCGAATTATGGAGAACTCTATTTTATTGTCAATCCCATCTGCTTAAGAAAGCTCGTCTTCTAGCCCAACAACGACTTGAGTCTCTCTGTGAGTTTTACCGACCGATTCGACTAAGAAGCTGGCTTACACGCATGCATCTGGGAAAAATGAGAGCTGAAAGCGAACAAACGAGATCCTTAGATATTTATCTTTTCTTATCTTCGGTGTAAAATTGATATTAGCGACCTAATAAACACCTCACTCACCTTGCGAGCTGGTATTTCGCCGAATATTCAATTTCTCGTTCCATTGACGAAGAACTACTGTACTAATATATTTTTTTTATTACCATAGTGCATTTTGCATATTTTTACTAAACCGGTAATAAGAAATAACATTTATTTTCTAATACAAATTTGATATTTTATATTTACATAGAAAGAAAGAAAGAAAGAAAGAAAATATATTTTTTTGACACAGACAAGAAGAGACAAATTCTTACAAGGTCAACACAAACACAAATCAATAATTATAAAACACAATTAAAAGTTGAAAGTTAAAATTATTGTGTGTCTCACGGCTGCGCCAAATAGGCATTAAATTACATTGGCCTTAACATTAATCATATTACGTACAAACTGCACTAAAAAGCGCAACCACTAGTTAAGGTGAATTTTTCTCACCGATGTAATATAAAAGGCTTTATTTACACCTTATTTTGGAAATGAGGTCTTATAGATAAATTACTTATCATCAGTAAGAGCACGCACTCATGGTAGAACGACAGATGTTGTCAAACAAGACACCCGCGATATTTAATAACCGTGATCGCGTTGCAAAATAATCACATCGCGGTTATTTTGGTTTTACTAGTATTTTAGCCAGTGCTTAGAATGTTATGTACAATCAGTGTAAAAGTTTATGACGGCGAAAATAAGTTATATGTATTGAAGAGTTGTACAGCATGCGATCAAAGCTGCAGATACGTTACTTCATAAGTGAGGATAAAGTCTATGTCCAAAAAACACGCTATAATGTCTGTACACACACTTAGGTACTAACACTTAGTTCTTTTCTGTCGCCAGTGAACTGTGTCCACTGATATCTAAATGTATAATACCATAAGTAAAGCCGCCTACGCTACATTCACTTAGCGGGTAAATTGTTTGGGTGTTTAGGCATCTCGCACCGCTCGCGACTCGCACCGCGGTGCGACTTGCCTAATAGCTCCTTTTGAATGGGTCACATCGCACCATATTGTTAGAGCGGTGCGAGTGGCCTAAGGTACTATTTGAATGGGTCATGTCGCACCACTGTTTCAAACAATGTGTTTGGTTTCATATCAACACTTTAGGGGATTATAATTTTGTTGGTACCGACATGTAGAAAAGTGGTTATTAGGAAAATAAACAGTTGCAATATAATTCGTAATATTTATATTCAAAAATTATAAAGATCACAGACTGAATAGGTACTAATTGTTTTGACTATAACATTACACATTTTAACTTAAGACTAATATTGTAAAGGACAGGTTATATTTTGTTAAAGTGAAACTAAAACGCGAACACTAGTTTTTAAAAAAATAATTGGGATGCACAATCGTTTTGCATAAATCTATGTATACATAAAGCACTCATTTTAATAATATGTATACATAAAACCACACATTTTCAAAATATGAATACGTCCACAATCCTTGGACGAGATTCGTGCAATAGTTGGCACGGGGGGGAACATCCTCATTGACTCATTGATCACCAGCTCTAAGCACTTTATCTGATGAAGTTCACTAAATAATAAAAAGCATTATACTTCTTTTGCTTTAAACTTAAGTATAATACAGTCACACGCTATCAGTGCATCTATCGTGACAAATTGGTCTCCACTATGGCTACATCATTTTACTTACGAAGGTAGCAGGGAATTCTCTTATTACTTATACTAACTTTATATCAATAAAGATTATGCTTATCATTATGAGATACATTTTCACATCCAGTTTAATAGACACTGGATCAAAATTAGAAGTAATAAAAAATTATGTGAAGAGAAAATTGAAAATTTCGTAATTTCCATTTCCTTACGCGGTGACTATGGCAAAAGCGCTTTTTAGGAGAGATTTATGTTCTGTAGTTGACGTCTTCAGACCGACAACGACACTAGATTTTGGACAAATTTCGGAAGGTTAGAAAGGTTAGCGATTTGACATTTTAAAAGCCTGTATCTATATTGCTGACATACAGTAAAGGCAAACAACAGCCAATGAGCAGGTGGCGGTCGCTTCGTGTAATTTTTTTCTAATTATCTCCTAAAATGTCTATCAACAAAAATATAGTCATAAGGTTACACTAATTTTAACATTTTCTGTGTCTGTGGTGTTTTTGTTTTCGAATTTTATTATTGAAATCTGTGGCGAGAAGTTATCTCTTATATTGCATAGTGAATTAAGTGAGTGTGCAAAGTTTATGAGTTCGATTTTATCTATCAGCCAAACGCCACCTCCATAGAAGTTTTCAAGATTTCGTGATTATTGAATACCCTTAAGCTTGTATAGACCAGGAAGGCCTGGTGTTATCATTACATTCAGTGCTTATCTTACAGTTCAAAGACACTGTTTTAATAATACATCGTGTCTCTGAACTACACGATACGTATCGAATATTATATTGTACCTTTTTTTTATATAATCAATCAACCGTATAAAGCACGGAACTGTACTAATGCGCTGTATGCGACGGCGTACCTACATTGTTTTGTCATTTTGAGGTACAGTGCCGTAATACCTAAGGTGGCTGTACTGTTTATACGGACGTCTACCTATACAGTAAAATGTCGTCTTTTTTTATTATTTACAGTGGCAGGCGAGCCAACAGCCCACCCAGCTCAGGGCCTCTGCGAGATCGCTGCCTACCGTGATATTAATGTTCTCTTTAAACCTCGATTAAAGAAGCACATGTCATAACGCTTGTGCAACACAGCAGCTGGTAGTTCATTTTAGAGTTGATGTAAAAATTCCTTATAACACGTATCAATACTTACTGATATGTAGGATCCCTACTCATGTCGTCACCGAAAATAGTCTTAAGTTCTTCATAGATCTTTTCCTGCACGTCTCTATGTTTTGACAAACAGAATAGCGAGTAAACGATGCCAGATGTTGTCGTGTCGTGACCCTGCAACAATTTGTAGTATTACTATGATTACAATAAGTGCATTCATAATTGTATGAACATAGTCAATTTATAAAATAACAAAAAAACTCTGTGTTAATACCATATATAGACAACACGATTATTATTCATATTAACGCACTAATATGACTCCATTATTCCTGATGGTAAGTAGTAAGTGAGTTCTAGTCAAAATTCATCGTGGAAATCTGCTAACACAGTTAATCACTACGATGGCATTAAAAAAATATGGGATAGTCATTTAATATTACTGGTTGATTAAGAAGATGGGTAGGTACATAAATCAATGACGACCTATTAAAGAGAGCATGTATGTGTTCATTAATTCTATATATATATTAGGACAGTTCCTCACGATATGTCTTCTATTTCGTTGTAGTTGTTTAATTAACAAAAGGAAAAACTAATATATTCTCTAAACTGACCTCAAACATAAAGGTGTCCACTTCCTCCCTCACGTGCTCCGGGTCAATTCGCTTGCCATCAACTTCAGATAACAACAGCAGATCCAAGAAAGCGTGCTTGTTCTTCATACCTAGAAAATTAAAAAAAAAACGATAATAATGTAATATAGAGCCGTGTTATTTAATTTATCTTGTACAGAAATCCAAAAATATATTTGCTGTAGTCGATCTTTGCTGGCGTCAGCCTTAATAAGCCGAAAGGGTCAGAAAATTCACAAATTATCGGTGTTTTCTCCTCATTTTTTTTTTTAATCGTATTCTAATAAACGTTTACGATCGTCAACAACTTGGTTATGTTTTCTTAGCATTGTTACTGCAACTCTTAGACAACACAGACATATCCAAAATTGCTGTCACTTACCAACATCATTACTTCCATCTAGAGTGGTGATATTAGCTTTCCGCAGTTCTTCTTGTCTCGCCGCGATTACTTTATTAGTTTGAGAATGCAAAATCTCGAGGGCCTTGTCTTGTCTCGTCTTCATAGGGAGTAGGTTGAAAATAGCATCATGAGCCAAGAATGGTATTTGCATCCTCATTGATATTATGGCTGACAATCTATATGAAAAAAGTTACTATATTAGGACACCAATTTTGTGCATGCAGGCGTAATCAGTAGCAGATCTAGGAAAGGGGGGAAGCTAGGGGTTCAAATACCCCAAACTCATTTGCACTTTTTAAACAAGAACCCATGAAGAAGAAACCAAAATCCTGGAGCCGATCTACACGCAGTTTACAGTAAGTAATAAAGCATCATATATTTTTCCCGAGGAAATAGTATTATCACCCACGTTTCCCCAACTATATCGCAGTTGGGATCTATATAGCAGAAATCAAACCTACTGTCATTTACTGAATACTACGGGCTAATTATTTCTCGACAAAAATCCAATGTCACTTTGTCCTAACCGTAGATCGAACCTGAGATTTCTACGTGGCGGATATATTACCACTAGACCACCAAGGCAGTTCTTCTGTTAAGTTAGTATTTATTGTTCACGAGGTATATGTATATTGATAAAAATTGGCGTTTGTAAATATATAACAACACTTACTCATCAATAGACTTCACATATTCTGATTCGCTGTGTTCTTGTGCGTTCACACAAACTCCCATAATGGATTCTACGAGGAGAAAAAAACAGTTAGTCTTTGAATAAGTATCATGAATAAAATCAGCAAGTATAAATTTCAATTATCTTATTGTAACTGGCTAGCACAATACGTATATTAACATTATATTTAAAATAGAAAAAAAGTGAAGTAAAATTTACAAATGAATAAAACTAGCGTAATCGGACGAGTGTACAATAAATAAATGTTCTTGTTGTAACTGCCTCTTCTCATACAGAGAAGGTATGAGCATTAATCGCCACGCTTGCTTAAGGCGGATTGGCGATTTCGGACTTCCTCAGAAATCCCGATGTTTTCCATCACGATCTTTTCCTTCACTGTCAGTCAATAATGTTTAGATAAACTTAAAAAGTACATAATAAATAATATTATTAGAATAATCACATTGGTATTCGGATTCGAACTCTCGACCTCGTGTTTACGAAACGGGTGCCTTCACCACTGGGCCATTACGACTAATCAGCATTTGCGTCATAATATTTAACGAATGTACTTAATTTTAAATAATATATTCGTTGTTGACTTTGACATAAAAATAGATATGGAAAGGGTCATTACCACTCTAACTTTCAATGATAATGTAAAGGTCTGTTTGCCTATTCCGCCACGAGTTTCGGTTCGTCTATGACGAGCGCTTTAAAATGCAGTTGCGTATATACTCGTTAAATTGGAACGCTTAATAAGTTTACTGTAGGCTAATTTGATACTATCATGCATTATTTGCACTCAAAAAACTTACTTACACCTAATTTAAAATCAGAATACGTATGTATGACTGGCATGTATATTAAGTAGGATATTTACGCTACTCGCACGTGTAAGTTTAGGGTATCAGTGGTTGAACTTAAGAAACAAATATAACAAAAAATATGTCAACGATTATATTGATTAGATTTGTGGTATGCCTAAACTTTATTTAACTAATGGCAGTTTCTCCTATTATTACATCATTAGCCTGAAATCGTAGACTATGGAAGATAGACTTTTTTAGTTTTTGCCTAAGTCATTACGCTTAGCAGGCCTTTTGATGACCGCGATAAGGTGATATTTAGTATCCATGTAACGCTGCTGTCCTTTGCTTTATTCCTTTAGTCAGTGCTTACGACCACAGAGACGGAGTAGCTCAAAATCCTAAAACTGGATACCATCTGCCAACAATTTCTCACTGCAATACTCAAACGGAAAATATTTATTTGCAATTTACATGAGCTTTTATATTTGCCGAGAAGGCACATCACTAGAATCTATATGCCACTAAAATCTCAGAGATATTTTTTCAACTTACCTGTAACATTATCAAGTGCAGCTAAAGCGATGATAGGGAACAAATCAATTGATCTCTTGTCGGCCATCTTTCGCAATTTCGCAGTCAATACTCTTTGATTTTTGCAGAATACTGGCAGGAAATTTTGTAGAATATTGAAATGGAACGCTGGTGTTAAGAATTTCCGATGAGTTTTCCATCTTTGACCTACAAAATATAGCCACACATAATAAACAAGGTGAATAGACATCTAATAGACGAGTGAATAGAAATAGACGGGTGAATACAAACAAAATATTAAGTTAATTTATTTTTCTTAAATTAATTTTACTAACTGATCCCACTTCAGAGTAACAGTTGTAATTACCATCATTGAAAATGTTTAAGCAGAATTAAGTCATTACTTTATTTTTATTAACCTGAGTTTTAATTCAGCTTATTTTATTAAGAAGATAATGTACAATACGAGTATACATGTTGCATTTAACTACAAGATGACGTATAAAATAAGAAAGAACAACTTATTAAAGTGTATTCATAATAAACGTAGTTAACTAATTTAGATATTAGAATAATAGCAGACAATTAAAAAACACTGTGTATATCATACTGTGTATAGTATAACAACATAATTATGTACGTCAAAGCAAAAATTACTTTTAATTTTTTTAATGGTAAACTAGCAATTGACCTATAACTCAGAACCATCTATGACCGCAGTAACCACTGGTTCTGAGGTGTCGCACCGCAAATAAGCAACATATTTTTGTCCTTCTATTATTGTTTTAATACAACTAAGATGACAAACAAGCATACAGGCCGCTTGATCGTGCGCAGTTACGTAGCTTAAGGATGCTTACAACACCAGTTTCGCGCGTTCCTAAATGCATAAAACCCGTTTGGGGTTCTTGTAGTCTCTATAGAATATGGTATTTAATACTCCTTATTAACTTGTAAATCACTTACCAGTGGAAGTAAGCAGACCTTGTCCAAGCCAACATCTTAAGAAATTGTACGACTCGCCTTTTGTAATAATTTCATAGCTTGTCATCAAAGGCTGCAATAATAAATAGCTCTAAATCAGATAATTATAAATAAATAAGTAAATAATTGTAAAAGCAGTAATGTGTTGTGATGTTATTTCTATTGTGTCTGATATTATAGCATACGAGCGGTTAAACCTCTAGTTTAAGAGTGCAAAATTACATGACACTTCTATCAACCCAGTCTTCCGTTATGTCAATCACATCCGTATTCAGCATTAGTAATTTGAAAAGTAGGTATTGCAGCTGTAGGTCGTTTTTAGGTTTTGTTACAAATACTGTTTTATTTCCAACCGAATGAAAAAATTCGATACAAATTTTAAGTGGCCCTTGAATCTCACGCTAGTACATATTCTTATTATTTCATCATCACCGTCACTATATCGGCTGAAAGACGTCCACAGATGTCTGCTCGACATAGGCCTCCCCTAATTATTCGTCAATTCTTAATACTTACCTCTACATATTTCGGATGGCTTAAAATCATGTATGGGGAGCTGAAAAGGTATGCTCGGCACGCGTCGCCATACTTCAGCGACAACTTATGAAGTAGATTCAAAAATTCTAAAACAAATAAGAAAATATTACTTAGGTACTTACTCGTTTTAAAGATTTTTTTTCTTTCTTTTCTTTACTTTTCACGTGATGGTTTAACTACTAGGTAGGTATATCTACATATAAATCGTCATCTAAGTTGTAGGTATAGGTACTTTGCTTGTGGGCAGTAAGACTTCTCGAGGACTTGCTATAAGTACAACTTACAGAATACCTACGTACATAAGTATATAAAGGAAAGCTAAAATCATTCCCTCTTCTGTGACATGATAATATGTCTGTCTAAATTCCAACATGTTCAGTTGCATTATTAGCCACGTGTTTTAAAGGAAAAACGAACAATCAAAATTGGTTTATCTAATTTTAGAATGCTAATTAAATAGGTACTAACTTACAAAAACTAAGTACACATAACTTTTAATATAAAAGAATTATCATTTTTCATATATAAGAAACTGTTTGACGTAAATATTTTTTATAGAACAGTTTCTTTAGAAGTTTTGTTATACTATTTAGCAGTAAGCGTATATTAGATAGAACTAACTAATGTTAAGTTTATGGTCACCTATATTAATGCTATATTTTAAGTACCACAGATACAATGACTTGCTGCTAGAGTAAAGGAGAAGAGATTGAGAGAGAAGAAGATAAGGAATAAGATCGACGGACGAGGAAGAAGACGAAAATGAAAGGAAATCGAGTAGATATTTGGATTTTGTTTTAAGAAAAAGATCCAATTCCAATCCATTCAATTTCTTAATAATTGATTGGAAAACTAACTTTTAGCTGATTTCAGCATGAATGGGCCGTATCAAACAGGGAAGTACTAGAATATAGGCGTAAAGCATTAATTAACGTTTTGTCTATTAAGAGGGAGCTCCGGAGAGCCAACAATCCTCCAATGCGAATTTGCAATTTCAGACTAAATTAAATAAATTAATTATTGTGAGTTCACGATATTTTTTAACATCTGTCTTTTTTTTGATATCGCAACTTAGCCGACGATTGTGTCAGCTATTCCTGCTAACGTCAATTGTAAACTAATCTTCTCGTTGATGATTTTAATGGTATAATCCTATTAATTGTATTAATATTATAAATGCGAAACTTTGTATGTGTGTGTGTGGGTGTGGGTGTGGGTGTGTGTATGTGTTTGTTACCACTTAGCGCCTAAACGGCTGAACCCATTTCATTGAAAATTGGTATGTAGATAGATTCGGTGCCGGTGCCGACATAGGCTACTTTTTATCCCGAAAATCGGTCTGGTTCCCGAGGGATACAACAAATCATATTTTACGCGCGAGTGAAACCGCGTCGCGGAAAGCTTGTACAATAAGAAAAATAGAAAAATGTGGACGAAATTAAATATTACAACCATTTTTCGCATGTCAGTAATATCTTAAGCAAACTTAAAAAAAAAGTAAAAAATGTATTCACTGTCCATTACTTATCTATACTATTATATTAATAATAAATCTAATCTCTGGCACTACACAGTGGGATTTAAACAATTCTTTTGGCGTATGATAGCCGAGGTCTCGTGGTTTTTTATCAGTGATAGGCCTTAATAAGAGCAATCTTTCTGTGCTAGTCACAAATTCCATTTTTGAGTTTTTTGGAAGAAAAAATAAAAACTAAAATCTGAAAAGAAATTATAGCTCGGTATCTAGAGGCAATTTCCAAAAAATATAAACTGGAAAACATGTTCCCAAAGATGCTTTATAAGATTAAAGGAGACTGGGATTTTTGAGCCCAAATGTAATGAAATGAAATATGGCTTAAAAAATATTTATTTTTTTTCTAAATAATGTATCCAAAAATGAGCTCAATTTACGATCTGCAAATTAAGATATCTTAAAATCAAATTAGTAAACATATTGTGTTAATTAATTTGAGGTCAACGCAAATGATTCAGATGTATCGATTACAAATATTGATCACCGAGATATGCTAAATTCAGATAAAAAATTAAAATAGCACGAATTAAATTCAAAATGTTTGAATTCGCTAATCATATCACATTTTCCAGGTTTTTTCTTAAAACCATTTAAATAAATTATGAACTGACTTTCGATTACCCCATCAATTGATAAGTTGTAAGTCTGTGCCTGTATTGTAAATCTGTGTTGACAGAAATGACAGTATGGGTATATTGCCCTTGTACCCGTCTTAACTTCGACGCTTATTGCAATAATTAAACATCTGTACTATAGCAATAGTAATTTATGAAAATAATATAAAATTAAATTTAAAAAAAATTATTTATTAATGCATTGCCTAAAAATATCACAATTACATATAAAAGCTCAACCAAGAATATCAGGAAACCTAAAGTTAAATGCCGAAAAATGTTGACAGCGGCGATATTTGGTAGCTTTACCCTAGGTGATGAAAATAAAAATGTTTATATCTCTTAATTTAGATTATCAAATTATTCGAAAATTTCAAAGAATGTTTGTTATTACACTAGTTATTAATTGAGGCAACTTAAATACTTTTACATGTTAGGCCCAAACATGTATGAAAGAGTATCTGTCTCCTTTATCTAAAATAAATATCTTAGACAGTTCGTTTTTAGAATTTATTGGAGAAAAAGGTCACGTAAAGTTTATAAAAAAAGTATTTGAATTGGACACGTCGGTGTTTTACTCTTGCATTATAAATGCATCCCTTGACCGATTAATACTATAAACAGCAGAGGTAACTTTTTTGAATGGAATCGAATTTGATCACTGTGCTAATGAAATAATAGAATAAAATATGACGTTATTCAAAAATGTTGTTCTTAAAATGGACACCAGGGTCACTTTTTCCTCGCTGTCACCAATGAGCGAACGAAACGCATGTCATTTTATTATTCTAGTGCTCCTGTTCGGCTTGTTTGGAGGAGAAATTATCCAGTTATAAGTAGCTGAACTATAAATGTATACTTTTACGTTGACGTTAATAATACCAACTGCAAATGAGCACAGAACCATTATATTTTATTCATGGACTACTGACCCTGGCTGCGGCTAAAACTTATATTATTTATAGGTATTTACAATCTATCTATTATTAAATATTATTTGATTAATACTGATACGTAATTGTTATGGAATTATTCCTTAAAGTAGTTTATTTGCCTATTTTAATTTTTACGTCAGCGACAGGACCTATTTTATCGCATAACAAGACTTAAAAACATCACTAAAATTATTTAACTAATAAAATTTTATTCACAGTATAGAACAAAGCATAATTCACAACTGTTTCTTAAATAAATTATGAAACCGGTTTATGTATGACGCCATTCAACTATAATCGCATTAAAGTTTTTATATCATACTTGCGGATTAAAAGCTTAGGTACCGACTACCTACCCAATCAATTATATGTCAATAATGCGATATCTTTTATTAACAGGTAACGAGCCTAGCTTAAACACCAACCTATTGCAATATACCTACGCTTACTGATATATCTCAAAGATTATTCAATCTAGTACAAACATTGACAAAACTTATGTAAGTACCTTCTTAATGTGGAATAATTTATTAGAGGCGCGGTTTCAAGTTCCACTTCGAGATTGAAATTTTCCCGCATATATTTGACTGGCTAACTATATTGTGGATAAAAAATAATTTATAAAGAAATACTTAGTTAAATGACTAAATACTCATTCGCGCAGAAAAAAAAATGTATCTACATAATATCCGCGTAGGTACTTATTTGCTTATTATAATTTAACAACTAACTATAAAACATTATACAGTTCGGAGGAAACACTATTTAAAGCGGTACGAACGTGTCTAGAGATTTTAAGAAGGAATTTAAAAATATGTTGCTTACAAGAAAGATTTGAGTAGAAATAAATAACTTAAGAATAGACTTAGTTTAATTAACAGATCATTGTAGCTACTCCGTGTCAGAATAGAATTCATTTAATAGATTTCTTTTATGAGAAAACCATTATATATCGATCAAAAATGCCCTTGACATTTAATTGTTTCGTTCTTTTAATCAAAGGACAAGCCAATGGCAAGCAGATGTACATATAGCTATCAAAACTTTTTATATCAATTTTAATCATTTATTTATCGCTGTATTACAATTTTGTAAGCCAAATTAATGAAGAAATGTATCAGACAAATTATATACCTAAACTTTATAATTATACATTATTAACCTTAAGGTCTTGAGCAATTAAATTGTGGTACTTTCACTTTATGATAAGATACCTTTGATTTCAAATTTGGTTAATACTTAAAATAGATAATAGTAGGTACCTACAGGTACTAATTGAAATAAATCTTTTGTATAATTTGCCACCGTTTAAAATGTTCATAAATAAGTGATACCTATTATGTATCGACAAATTACTACATTTTGACACACTAATGTCTATTAAATAGTTCAATGAATGCAGCCTTTACACGCGTAGAAAAAGGTTTTAATAATAGCAAAAGTCTAAAATCTGTTACGAGTATTTTTTGTCAATATTAATCAATCAATCAGTTTATTGTAAAACATAGCTACAAAGGTGCCATATTGTCTCTATAATAAACATCTGAATCCCAATATCCAAGTAAGCGAACTTAGTTTATTAATTAGCATTAATTGACAATTTAGGGAGCACGATAGAAATTTCTGAACTATTTAACTGAAATTAAATGTAATCCTAATGCGAAAATTTGTGTGTGTATATGTGTGTGTTTGCTACCACTCAATGTGTCTAAACGGCGAAACCGATTTCAATGAAAATTAGTATAGTACATAGATTTAGTGCGGAGACGAATATAGGATACTATTTATCCCAAAAATCGGTCTGGTTCCCGAGTTACATTAATTAAACACATATCGGTTTCCGCGCGGCCGTAGCCGCAGGACGCAGCTAGTTAAACATAAATCAGTTTGTAACAGATAAACTAAATATTTACGATAACGTGACAGATAAAAAAATAACGCACCTGTTGATTTAACAATAAACAAATGAGCATTTCCTAACAGCGGCAGAGGCGTAGGTCCAGGCACATTAAACTTTTTCGAATTATTTAACAAACGAATATAAGACACTAATGTCAAGAACACTATAACAGCTGCTATTAAATACAAAAACATTTTTAAATTATTTCCACTTAGAATGAGGACAACCTATATCGTTAAAGTTTGTAATCAGAATGTGAAACACGGATGAAGATTGTCGTCGCAAGCGTAGCCGACTGCGGACGAAAAAAAACACATGACTAGTGAACATAGACAGAATTTAATTCATAAAAATAATAAATTCACACTATAATTTAAATGGGTCTTTGATTTTGATAAACCATACTGTAAAAAAACTGTAAAACTTGTATACTCAATTGAGGAATTTACCCAATCAAAGTGTTCAAGAATTAAGTACCCTAGATAATGATATAGAAACTATTATACAGATTCCTAAATAAAATTACACTAATTGTTTAATACTTCAGGTATATCAAGCCCTGATACTTGACCTCAGATTTGAAATAAACTTTAAAGTCTAGCGATTAGGGTAATCGTGACTCAGTGGTTACGATGATTACCTATCGTGACTTCCATTACCACCCGTAGTAAATATTTGTGTGTTTAGTTTCTAGAGTATTTTCTCTTCCTACGTCTCTTTATTATTTTATCTTTCTGGACTCGTTTTATATTTGAAAAAAATTGTGGCAAATAAGGAAAAACTTTCTGTGTTTATTTTATCTTTATACATAAGTTTGTTTTCTAGTTTTGTAAGTTGTTAACACACAGTATGACCTTCAAGTACCTAACTAATTGAGCTTATTCTAGGTCAAGTCAAGGTACTGCTAATCCAGTTTTAGCGGTTTAACTGACGACAGAGTTTGTTGTTGTATGTGAGTTGCACGGACGTCTACCAACTTTAGGCCAGCAATTCTGACATAACCTTCTCGCAGGGTCAAGCGGTAGGTATAAGCGACTGCGAAAAACAGTAAGCAATATCAAGGCTAAAATAAAGACTGTTTGTGTATTTAGGTTGGTAATTATTTTGTTTACTGGATTTTGTATTTAAAAAAATGGCTTCCATTTGCCTAATGGTCAGTCCAGGTTCAGGAAAGGTGAAAACGTTATCAATTGCTGACAAATTGCTAACGTAAGTTATGTCATAAGTCTCTACTAAGTATTGAAACTACAACATCATCATCATCTTAATAAATTGTGCTATTTTATTTCTAGTTCAGATTGTAATCAACTATTTTATTACATATTTATTTACTAATTATGGACAATTTTTAAAAGCTATTTGTCTTAGTAAAAAAAATCCAGCAATAAAGCCGTGGTGTGATTTTATGTCAGCATAAAATCTCTACTAATACAGTCATGGAGCTTTTCTTTATCGCCTGCAGTGGCAACCGTCAACAGCCCATCTGATGGTAAGTGGTACCTAGCTCATGGACTTCTGCAATGCCAGGGCAAAGAGCCAATGCTTACCGCAATTTTAATGCTCTCTTTAAACCTCCTTTGAAGAAGGAGATGTCAGAGCGCTCGGGAAATACCGCCGTAATTTGTAATACTTACTTTTTTTTGCTATGTAACGAACTACGCAGAAAACAGATAATATATGCAGAGCTAGTTAGAGCAACAACAATACCTATCTAATGACGAACGGATATGCTGCAATATTTCCGTATAATTATACGACTTAAAGACCTTTACCTATTCATTTATCTGCTGACAGTGGCTTACCTTGAGGTTAATACCTAATACAGTTATTTAATTACATAAAGTACAAAGGGTACTAAATCATGTAAGTACTCCAATTTTGTTTGTCAAATTTACTGCTATTGTTTGTTTCTCTATTGTTTTGAAATGCTAATGAACTTTTGACGTTACAAACAGTCATTATTTATTCGAACTTTATTTTGATGAGTGACACAATGGCAATAGGTGACAGAAAAAGAAATGAAAATAGCTGCAGTAACATTGTAACAAATGTAATTTAACAAAAACTGTTTAATAAACTAACCTAACAAAAATAGGTACTAAATTATTTTAAAATAGTCTTTCATAATAATAATTATTAACAGTCTCTGAAAGCTTACCTACCTACAGTTTAAAATGCATCAACATAACTTACTTAGCCTATTATAATCTGGATTAATGCTTTGTCACAGTACCAGCACTCACATTCGATTCCTTTTTAATGACCATGTGTCTCTACAAACCGCTTCCAAGTAAATTGGTTATCTATTCGCCAGCACCACAATTCATAGTTTCTCTGATTGTTATTCTCCAAATTTTTAAAAGCGGTGACTTGGAAAGATATTTTTCTCATGTATCCGCTTCGGTTATTATCTAATTAAATACTATTCGTGTTTAATTATACGAAAGAAATAACACTTGTTTCAATACTTGTTAATTATATCATGTCATCAGAAACCTGTTTACAAACTGACCACATCTTGTCTAAGGACAATCATATCATTTTACGTCAGTAAACCACAAAATAGTTTAATTAAGTCTGATATGTTAAACAGAATTGGCTCTCAGCTTCACTTCTTTAAAGACGTCCACTAGAACGACCACCTACTGGAAATGGGTGTCTCTGTCTATCAAAGACAAAAGAGACCTGTGAAGCAGACTTCAGATGAAAGAATGTGATACGAGAAATTCCTCACATTGTCATATTTATAAACCACGTTTTGCACTCCTGGCCGTTTCCTCGTATTCCAAAATCCAAGACGAAAGAATGAGGTAATTTTGCTCTAAGCCAGACGCGCCAATTACACAAACATGTTGAGATCTATTTATGATCATTTACAAAATTCAATTAACTTGTTATCCTTAATCATTGAATCTTGGTAAAAAGAATAGTTATAAATGCTTGTGTACAATTTTACGTACCTACGTACAAAAAGTACCTAATCAGTTGACTCGCGATTATTGGTGAACAGTCACGAATCACGAATGCATTGCTAACCTACGCACAAACAGTTACCGTTCATGCCCACCATGAGGTAGAATAATAGGTACAACTTAATTTGTTAGCTAACAGTTAAGATGACTGAGGTAGCTACCAAACATGGGCTTTATTGACTGGTTACCATCTGCTAGACTGATATAACTTATCTTGCTAGGCAAATATATATAAAAATACGACGGCCTTTCCCGGGCGGGTGCGTACGCGTAGTGCGTTTCCTACGACAAAAAAGAAACAGTATTCATATAATACAACTTTGGGCCAGCAAGGTTTTATCATCCTTTAGCCCATAATTTGAAAAACTAGTCACAAAAAATCACGATATTATTGTTTGTTATTTTTTATAGCATTGGTCTGGCAAACGGATGTTACATGATTACAGTAAGTTACAGACATTTCAGCTAATTTCTGTAGATATTACAGAAACAGTAACTAAGTCTACCTACATAAAAAAACCTAAAAAGGTAGGCACTGGTAGGTACTGGTATTATACAGAAATTTAACTGTCATATTTCATTCTCCAAGGGTCCTCTTGGTAGAAATGGCATAGCCGTGCTTATGAGACACATAAAATAAGTTGACGACCACCAATGGTCAATCGTATCGGTTATGAGACATAGCTGTTCATATGACTGAATGTTCGAAGATGCAGGTCAGTAAGATCGAATATTGGTCAAATCCATCAAACTTTGAATATGGTACAACATGAACTAGTTTTAACATATAGAAAATAACATAGGTACCCTAAGCATTAACGTAAATGTAACTAGAGTAAAATCTTCAGCAGTAGATTCTTATTTCCGCCTTGTTTTGAGCTTAGAGGCATATCAATCTCTCATAAGCTGACATCCGTACTTTTCATATAATGTTGCGCTAACCTAGATCTTTGATTCGGTGCTAGAGAGCCATCAGGTACCTAGATGTCTTGTCGCGTATAGAAGATCTGACCCAGGCGAGATAATTTTGCTATGAAAAAATCATAATGTGTCAGAATTTCAGCGGTTATTTACTATAATCGCATCACGTTTAATTTAAATCACCGACAAGCTTACCCCAATTTAAATAGCTACAAGGTCAATTCTTGTTTCAATTATATATTTTTTAAGTTTGTTTACGAATACAACTGCAAGTTGTTAGCATATAGATACGCACACTGAACATTCAAGGTCAAGATTAAAACTATAAAAGGTGCCGAAGATATAGAATATCGCATTGGGGATCGCCAAAGTTGAGATCGTAACAGTCAAACATGAAAAGGCTCATTGCCAAGGTCTGACTAGTGGCGCCCCTTAAGATATCTATGTTGAAAACCATTCCAGTGCGTCGCTTCGGGATGATAGGATATACGGCAAGAGCTATAGCTACCTAAGTAGCTGATGACGAATGAGCAATTATATTTATTACACAATGAGTGGCCACAGTAATTAGGCGGTCAATGAGAACTTCATAAGAGGCTATTTATTAGCTGTCTAAGCTTAATTCAAATTAATTAGAAAATGTTGCCACATTTTAGTAATAGGTACTTCAGTGGCGAAGAGTCACTTTTCCGAGGAGGGAAGCCGGTGGGACTAAAATATTTTGCGTTTTGGAAGGATAGTTAGTCTTTGAGCAGACACGAAAGCAGTGATAGGTATAAGGAGGTCAGGACATATTTTAAAAGGGAAGCCGGTAGGAATCGTGTTATATGGACGCTTCGCCACTGAGGTACTTATCTAATAGTTTTTGTTGATTTGTTATTAAACAAAATACAATCACTTGTATAAAAAAATAAGTAGATAGGTACATTAATCATGTATCTACATTATTGCGAACAAAACATATATAAAGAAAATTTATTAGAGATATTGTAAAAGAAAATTTCAATCTGCATGACGAACAGGTACCTTAACACAAAATAAATGATAATCCTGAATCTACATGGATGGCCAGATGAATATACTACGAATATCATAAATTATGTGTCTTATAGTCAAAGTCAAAGTCAAAGCATTTATTTCATTTTGATCATAAAGTATGATGCTTATGAAAAGTCAACATTACATGAAGTCAGCCAATTGACCTACAGCCAGTTCGCTGACCAGGTAGAGCTGTGAGAACTGGCAAGAAACTCACGCCACTCTTTTCAATCGCCAGATAATTATAGTTATTTGTATGAGTTACAATTTAAACATTCAACGCAACCAAAGAACCATACAAAGTAATTATTACAAATTAACCAATTAATATAATTACTAAGATTAAAGAAAGAAAAAAGAAAAGAGAGGATTTCAATTATTTAGTTTCATATAATATGGTAATTTGACTACGTATTTTAGTTAAACTGGTAAATGCACCTCCTGGTCACGATAAGGTAATACTGGATTGAATATTAAATGTTAAATGTATGCCATGCCAAGATTTCCCAAGTGTATTTATACCATGAACGTAATAAATGTATATATTATAATAAGTAACAATTTTAACTGGCTAAATCAAGGTTTTCACTACTAACAACGTGCCGCATTTTGTAGATCCGTAGGCTTGTAAAAATCTACACGTGATGTACACTTTTTACTTAAGTACATAATAACTGCTGCTGATTTAGTGAAAATATTATTTAACGTTTGTACAGACAGGCTTTTAAACATCATTCCAACTAATATCTTTAACGGTTACGTACTCTATCTCGATGATAGAGCATTGATTTATCCGCATTCCGCACCTTGAAGAACTTGATTTTTACCTAATTACCTATTTGTTTCTACTTATAAACTCAACTCAATGGTGTAGGAATACAAAAAAAATTATTTGATTTCATACTTATAAACACTTAAAGTATAGATTATAGTTACAGGTACGCTTAGGTTCTAAAATGGTGACCACGATCGGGAAAGACGTAGCGTGGGCAGACCTCTCGCAAGGTTGACCAACGACATAAGGGTGGCAGGCAACCGATAGGACCGATGAGGGCGACTCACAACTGGTGAAAATTGAGGGAAGGAAATTCCAGCACTGACGTTTTTCACTTATTATGTCAACTAAGTACTTATTAAACATTGCGTAGCTACATTAGGTAAACCTACATTTACTTACTTATACTATAGTTTTTTGGAAGTTATTTAGGATTGTTTTTGCTAAAACAAAATTGTTGTTCGTCATTATTTATAAGAAAAATTACTTACCTATCTTAATGATTTTGTTCAGTTATTAAGTGAGTATGAACTAAAATTTGAGGACTCGTTAGTAACAGTTTTTAAGAAACTTGATATAGGTAAGTATCTACGTTACTAAGTTGAAAGTAAAATTTGGAAAACTTTTAAGGTCTAAGTACAACTTTTTTCATACTGATTCAAAACGACTATAGTTCGCAGTGTTAACAAGGTATGTGATAGGTAAGTACAACCAAATAATTAATTTTACTAAATGTAAGTAATTAAACTTTAATAGCTTAAGAGGAGAATAAGAGTTTTCCAAAATTAAGGCCACAAAATAATACTTGTTTACAAATTGATACTTGTACGTACAAAAACAAACCGAAAGATAGGTAGGTACCTATTTATTATTAATGTCTAAAAATTTGATTTAGTCACATCTTCATATATCCGCCGTGACGGAGCGTGCATTTACAAAATAACTGTTAGCAGTTAGTGGGTAGGTATAAAACTTCTAGACAAATTACTGCCTAGTATTACCCTTCCTGCATAAATAGGTGTACCTAATACTTAGGCACTGCTAACTACTGCAGGCAATATGCTACGTATTACTGCAACAGATACCATAAATTTTTATTCAACTCGTAATTAGATAAGTATTTAATTTTGTGTAACGTAGGAACTTAGGAAGGTAAAAAAGTATTAAAGTTAAACAAGCATTGGGACTGCAATCATCGGGCAGGCCAAACAAGTAGGTTATTTATTAATAAGGACAATATGAGCATGAGTGTTGAGCACCATGCTTGCTTTTTTTATACGACTTTAGTGGCAAACTGAGGCAGCCTGTAAAGCACCCATTTTACTTTTTATTTTTCTTTACAACATAGAATGTGTCACTTTGCATGCTACTTGAAATTGTAACTTACAAAAATTGTAATAACCTGGCGATTAAAAAGAGTGACCTGAGTTTTTTGCCAGTTCTTCTCATGGCTCTACTTCGTCAGCGAACTGGCTGTGTAGGTTAACCTATAGAGATGGCTCTGTATTCCAAGCATCGCAGAAGTGATAATGCTTAGAAAAAACAAACAAGCCTTTGCCGCCGGAAGGGGATGAGGAACGAAAAGGGAAACAACAAAAGAGGACTGAGGGGTTCTTTGGGCTGCCAGCGCTCTCACTTGCCGAGCAAACACATGAAAGCTTATATTTTTACGTCAATTTTCTATGAGAGGGTAGTACTTTCCCGGTCGATCCGGCCCATTCATTAAACCGGCTTGGAACTACTACCGTATACCGTAATTATCTATACATATAATAAAATTGGAGAGTCTGTTTGTAAAATTGAAATAACCGTTTTTTACTACATGTATATGACTATATACGGTACATACAACAAAATATTTTTTTTACAATTTTTGTCTGTCTGTCTGTTTGCTCTGGCTAATCTCTGAAATGGCTGGACCGATTTTGACAGGACTACTTATTGGCAGGTAGCTGATGTAATAAAGAGTAACTTAGGATACGTTTATTTTAGAAAAAATCTTTTATAAATAATAATATGATGTAATGTAACCGACATTTACGCGGGCGGAGCTGCGGGCAACAGCTAGTAGGAAATAAAAATACATTGATCATCGGTTGACCACCACTAGCATCAGACATCTGGTCCACCTTGAATGCAGCCTGCTCACGCTCTTATGGTGGCCCACCACGAACCGTGATGACCACTCTTGGATTTGGTCTTTACTTGACGGAAGTGTAGCAAAATGTAGCATGACCATTAAACTATACCAGCCATGAACCATCACCTTCGCAGAATTGGTTCGTTAATTATGGCAACATTCAATGCTCTAAGTCTATGTTTACGTCTATTAAAGTAGCTAGTAGAGCGTAGTCTCGCTTTAGTAAGTAGGTAACCTATTTAATTTGTAATAGCGTTGGCTGAGAGAACTTCTGGGACTTCCAAACCCTGCATGCAGAGTTGAAATGGTTAGGTAGGTACCTACACGTATCTACCATGCGTCGCGATTGTTGGGAGTAGGTAAGTGTAATTTTATTTATTTATTTATTTATTTATTTATTCACAATCTTACATTATTATTACAGGTTTCCCCAATGCCACAATGTAGATAATTAACATTACAAATTATTGATAGCTTAAGATACTCACAGCAATTTTTGTGAACTCAGTCAATGAGCAACAGAATAGGTCAATTATGTTAGCAATCGCGTTGAGTGTTCGCAGGGCTTTCGTAAACGGCGCTTGTTGCATAACATTAGTTCGCGCACGCGGTATTAGGAACAGAGGAGGCCTACGTCGTCGGTTCATATATTGGTCTGGCACGCATAATGCCATCGCTTGCAGTACTGCCCAGTTGAATACACGACCCCGGAACAACTTGAACAAATATGTAGCGAGACTAAGACTGCGCCTCACTTCCAGTGTATTGTACCCTACCATGCCGAGAACAAACAGTGTGGGGTACATTAATGGGTAGAACGGATATACGCCATATAATTTGAGATACAGAAATCTGATGTATTTGTTCTGTAACCGCTCTAACATTAATTTATATTTGGTCTCATGAGGCGCCCAAATACACGCATTACACTCCAGATGACTTCTAACGAGTGCTTCATACAGAACTCGCACTGCATTCAAATTTGTGAACCCACTGGACTGTCGTATCATAAACCCTAAGTTTCGATATGCCTTCTTGCAAACCTTGTTTATGTGTTCCCGGAAATTGAGATCGGGAGTGAAGTAAACGCCAAGGTCTTTCATATTCTTCACCCGGAGTATGGGGGCGTCATCTAGGTAATACTGATAGGTGACGGGCTGTCGTGCCAATGTGAATGACATTACTGTGCATTTATTTAAATTGAAATGTAACCGGTTCCTATAGCCCCATTCAACAATCCTGTCAATATCTGCCTGTAACCTCTCACAGTCCGACTGGCTTCGAATTTCTAGCACCAGCTTTAAGTCGTCAGCGAAAAGGAGGCAAGTTGATTCCGAAACGACACTAGGTAAGTCATTAATCAGCAGGTTAAAAGCTAGGGGGCCAAGATTACTCCCCTGACTCACTCCTGACCTAGTGTAGTAAGGACTTGACTTTTGACCGGCCCAATCTACGTATTGACGTCTATCTCTCAAGTAACTGGTGAAAAAAGACAGTGTTTTCGGCGTAAAGCCACTGGCGGCCAGTTTCATGAGTAAGACGTCATTGTCGACGGTATCGAATGCCTTCTGAAAGTCAAAATACGCAACATCCACTTGAGACCCCGAGTCCACAGCAGGAACTAATTGTAACATCAGTTGTAGCAGGTTGCTGGCTGTGTTACGTGCGGGGCGAAATCCATGCTGTGCATCTGATAACTGAGCACTCACTTGTGAGTAAACAGCGTCGTATATTGCGGACTCAAATACTTTAGCCGGTGTGCTTAGAATGGCTACCGGTCGGTAGTCACATGCGTTTGTTCCTCCTAGACCCTTAGGAACCGGCACCACCCTCGTCAATCTCCATCGGCTAGGACACGTTTCTTCTTCAAGACACGTGTTACAGACGTGAAGAAGAGGGGCCGCCAGTACGTCTGCGCAGTCCCTAAATATAAAAGGCGGAATACCGTCAGGACCCGTGGAGTGCTTGGGCTTTAACTTTAGCAACGCTCGCTTCACATCAGCGAGCTGCAGCGAGTGAACCTGAACACGTGCTGCGCTAGCCGGTGCCAAGGCGCACGCCGCAGTTACATCTAATTTTGCCGGTTCCTGACGATACACGGAGCAAAAGAAATTTGCGAGTTCGTTAACACATTCCATATCGGACAGGACGTTGTCGTTTTTTATTATAATCTATCACGCTGTGCTATCAAAAACTTGCTGATCCAGTGCGGACTAAAGCAAACGAATTTATCATTAGATACGACTAGCTATACGGAACTACTGAAAATAAATCAACATTATCACTATTAACGTCCATGAGTCGTTTGTTTGAACGCACTAATCTCTGGAACTACCGGTTGGATTTGAAAAATTATATTTGCATGTGTCCAGTTCTCGAAGAAGGTTATAGGCTATGTAACATCACGCTACTTGTGATGGGAGCAGAGCAGTAAGCAAAGACGCGCGTAAAACTGCACCGCGGGAAGCTTAAATATTTCTAGGTTAAGTTATCAGTTATTAAAAAAAAAATTAGCCGGGATGTTTCGGTATAAGCAGTCATAGCTTTATGGGATGGTTAACGTTAACGTGACATTTTTTTTTCTATCTAAATAGTGTAGTGCGGTGATCGAGCGTTATTTGAATGAAATTTAAGGTTTATTAACTTATTTTCGTGGAAGAAAACAGAATTCTGCTATTCATCCCTTATGTTTTTTTGTAAATTTGTATATATAATTGAAAATACTTAGATTTTGGGACTGAAGTTCGTAGATTTGCAACAAAGGCCTAAACTCTACTGTCAAGTGTTTCAAAATTCCAAGTAACTGTGAGTGTCAAAAACAGAACAGAGCCGACTCTTAATTTGTATTTACTAATATAAACAGTATTACCAGTCGATAGAGTACATTTTTCGTTGCAACTTATACACAGGCAAATCCGGAACGAGAGAGATATCGACAACCGAGGCTGTGTGTCTCTCTCTTTCATCTTGCCAGCCTCAAAAAAATGTTTTTGATAAAAAATTTAAACTCAAAAAACTTAGCTAAAACACTTGTATTTAAACCGCATTTTAATAATTCAAAGCCAGTATGTTATAATTATTTTATTTTCTCTTTAAATTCTTAATGCAGTAAGCAATAAGTATTTATAATTAGTATTTTTTTTCTTTATTTTCTATTGGTAACTTTTTAAAGTATCATGACCTTAGAGCATTAAACCAACAGGAGTGGACACGCGCTCTATTTCCCTTGCGCAAAAGTCTGCCACTTTCGGCGGGGGACGGGGTAACGCGAGCAACGCACACTAATTACAATGTTAACTACTAATGCATTTTTAAATCGCGTCGTTATACACGCAACAATAAAATTATTACACACTAGCTTAAACTAAACACTCACAATCACATTCACACACAGGGACATCTATCAGTTTACGCTTCCTTAGCGTAAAACAGTTAGAGCTTGACTCTGTCGATATTTAGTATCGATGTTTAGGATTTCATATAAGTACGCGAAAGATTTAATTATTTTCATGATTATTATGTTTGCTTATTAAAATGAGCATTATCTTATATTATATAGAACAGTTTTAGGTAATAATAATCTATTATAATTTTAAGGTTTTTTTTTATTTAAGCACTTTGAAATAGATGAAAGTAAAGTAAATAGTTCATAAACATGAATTAACTAGAAGTAATTCTGTTAATTCATGTTTATGTCAATATTACAGGAAGAATAAAACAGTGTTTCTAACTAGCACACTTTTTTGTAATTATTATCAAAAAAGCCCGTCATACGGTCGGGCTAAATTTATTTGTTAAACATTGTTCGACAAACAAATCTGGTTATACGGTCGGGCTCTCCTACTATGTTTACTAATGTTTATTCAATACTTCCGATCCCTGATAGTACGGAACCCTCGGCGCGCGAGTCCTACTGGCATTTAGCCGTTTTTTTTGAAGTTATACTTTTTTTGGCGCGATTGGGAAAAATGATGAAAGTGAATTTTTACGATGCGCGCGCACACCGACAGAAAAAAGCAACACCCTGAAGTTAGTTGCGAACCTTTTACACACTGAAGTTAGTTGCGGATCTTTGTGTGTCGTATCAGTACAAATAATCTGTGTGAATAAATAAAAAATATATTGGCGTTTATATCAATTCAAATATTTATGTATGTATGCGTTGTATTATTATTTGGTATTTTTGGATTGTTATGCCAAAGAAGTATAACTTCTTACGTGCGTACATGGGTACCCACTCTTTTTTTTTATTTTACTACTGCGCACAAGGATGTATGTTCAATAACCACCACCTGTTGAAATTTGTTCTAGTGTGGATTAAAGATTGTAATTAATTATTACGTGTCAATTTTACGTGTATTATTCCTAAGTATGTATGTATATTCAAACCAAATAATACTTTGAATTAATTGTCTGTTGCTATTAAATTTCGTTCCAACTAAGCAGAGCTTGTAATTGGAGGATTTTGTTCTGATTACATAATAACAAGACACTGACATGAGAATGTATGAGTAGATTTTTTATTAGAGAGATATTTTATCTGTTCAGATAACAAAAAAACAACAGAATATATTTCAGAAAATCTTTATTTAAGTAGGTATAATAAAATACTGAAAAACTGTGCAATTTAAATTAACCTTATAAATCTAGTTTAACTAATCCTAGGTAATGCAATAAGAGGAGGTAGCGCACAGCGAGTTTACTTGCTAAAAACTGAGCTCCCCGCCGCTTGGGGGGTAGGGAGGAGGTAGCAGTGCTGGCAGCACAGAAGGCTTTGTCTTTTAAGCTGTTAGTCAGATACTTGTACGCTTAGGAACCCACTTATATGGTTCCTACAATATTGGACCCAAGCGACTCGAGGCGCTGCTTCTTTTGAAAATCTAAAACAAACAAAAAATAATTAATTTAATACTGGAAAACCAATATCGATATTTGTGATTAAACTGTCTCATCTCTAATTATGTTAAAGTGTGACCAGTTTCTTAAAAATAAATACGCTTATTTTTGTAAGAAATGAGCAATTATCTTTCGGAATAAAGTGCACTAATCTTGTATATTTGGATTTATAATCTCATTTTACTTGTTCATTTAATATTATTTTGTGCATTACTTGTTAAAAAAAGATTGGTTTTAATTAAAAATAAATAAATATGGGAACGGTGACACAATAATGTACATCCAAAATGAAACTTATTAGATATGTCAACAAGGCGAGATATAAAAAAGGAAAGGTTAGTTTTTATGTTAATTCAACTTAAAATATTACCCCAGATTGGAGTATTGATGATAAGCCTGGCAACACTTGTTGATTAGCATTTTATTTGGGTAAATTGCTAATTTAATGCCTTATTTAATAATATTAGAACAAAATAATACTTACAGGTGGAATGTAATATTGTCCTTTTGTAGACTTGATGTCGCTGAACGCTTTTTACACCAAAATACACTGCAATTCGGCATTTCTATTGAGACGCTATTACGCATGCACCTGTGGCATGCACTGATAGGTGACTTAAGATGCGGAACGCGCGTCAACTAGTTTTATTAGAACGAGTATGACCGGTGGGCTGGTACCTTTGGCAGAGGGGTACGCCCATAGATTATACACATAAACTGGTACGCCTGTAAGTGGCCTCTCCGGTTGGTTTAATGCTCTAAGGTCTGGTCCTTTCGGTGTCAAAATGTCAAACGCAACTAGTTATGTGCAAACTCGGAAAAAACAAAACTCGATTTAACTCGAGTTAAAATCCACATAACTCGGGTTGAACTCGAATTACGTAACTCGAGTTAACTGGATGGACAAGTGAATGCTTTTTTTGAATTTTTACCAGTTTATTCCCTCAGCATTGCATTCATAGTTTAAAAAATTGGAACAGACAAATGATATTTTTATCTGTTTCAATTCTTTCATTTTTTATATTATTTATTTATAATGTATTGGGAGAGTTATACCAACTAAAGTAAGAAAGAAAATTATTGTTTGAAATATAATCATTTATTTATGAATTTTTGCCTTGAATTTTAATTCAAGAAAATATTTATATTTATTATCAATAAAACTATGAAATTATATAGTAGTCTTTATTTAATGTGGTTTAATAATGTGGTCGTATTTCCACTATATTTGAATGAATCTGAACACTGTTTACACGCAACACGTCCACTCACTGGCGATTCGAATACATTCCAAACTAAAAAAATTCTTTTAGGAGCATTTCTCAAAAACGGAACATAAAACATAAATAAAACACTCGGTTCCATTCGGTTTACGAACTCGAGTCAGAGCGAATTCAACTCGAGTGGGTACGAGTTACGCCCAACTCAAGTTAACTCGAGTTAGTTACTCGAGTTGACCATCACTAAACGCAACAGTGACAACAGCTGTCAAGCTGTCATACCCCTTGGTTGATTGGTTGGTTTATATATTTTACGAAGAACGTAAACAATTCAACATGAACTTAATCAAAATAAATAAGAGCAATAAATAAAACGCGCATTAACTCATGAGAAGGATATATGCATTCTGTTTGTTACGATAGTTTATGTCATTGGAAACTGTCTGTTTCATACTCTCGGCATTATATTAATATATTAAACTTACAAGTTTAATAATGAAGATTTCTGAGGTATGTGCATAAAAACTTTAGAATATTTTGCAATATGCAATATCTAATTCAGTATTTTAACTATATACAATTAAGTTATCAGTAAAGAATAATAAATATCACATGATAATATAACCTATAAAATTATATTGTTGAATATTTTATTCTTTTCATACTATTCTTAATTATATTTATCTATGTATGTCATATTAATAAAAAGAAATATTTTATTCAAGAAATATCTATCAAAGAATGAAAAATTGTGTGTGATCCATGAGCCTCCACTAAGCACATATAAAACTAAACATTAAACACTACCTACGGTCTTCAGTCTTCTATCTAATTTCAGTTGCCCGGCGATGAGGACTCTGGACCAACTTGCAGAACATATGTTTTCCAAAATGAAAGCCACACATTAGGAAATGCTTTGAAATGTATTATCAATCGATAGTAAGTATTGGAATTTTTTAATTATGACAGTAAGTCATAGTTAAAAAATTATTATAATAATAATTATTATAATTCGTACCAAAAATAGCATGTTTGGTTTTATAAAAACAAAAACAATTACTAGATACTCTAATATAGATTACTAGAGCCATAGTAGCCATACATTCCCGGGAAGGTAAAGGAATTTTTCTTATTTACAGTGGTTTTGAAGATACATAAAAACTTTGTTTATAATATTAATACATACTTTTAGATTAATGTTACAAAGCTATGTAGAATCTTGTTTCTGACCACGACAACCTGCCTGTTGTGGCCTGCCTCAGCATAATTTATAGCTCTACGTTCCATCATAGACTGAAATAAGCAGCTCAATAAACTAACTTGACCAAAGTGACAAATGATTCTGCAAAATAAAACTAATGTATTTTTTTGCTTTTAATTCCACAGTGAAGATGTAGACTTTTGTGGCTACACTGTACCCCATCCCGCCGAAGCCAAAATGCATTTCAGAATACAGTCAAGAGAAACACCAGCTTTAGAAGTATTGAAGCGAGGATTAAAAGACCTAGAAAAAGTCTGTGACCATACCATTAATCTCTTTGAAAAAGAAGTAAAAGATTTTAGTAAAACTTAATATGACTTTTTAATACCCAGAGTACCTATTGGTGCAGTCAATATAATAAATAGAACCATAGGTAATGTCTATTAGTTATTACCTTGTCACCTTGTATTAGAAAAGTATGGGTTCTTTCGTTTCTATATTATAAAGTAGCTGCGCACCACGGCTTCGCCCGCGCTAGAGAAAACGAAGAACTTTTGTCCCGGTGGGACAAAAGCCCCTGAATCATGTAAAAATGTCTACCGAGTACTTGGCACTCAACGCATTTGAGTGTGCGGTCATTTGTTGCCCGAAATTGCGTCATCGTATAGACGTGCAGACTAGTCCAGCCTAGTCTCTCGGTGTCCGCTGTTTGGGGACTTTTTGTACGGGCTATTTTTAGTTCTTCGTGTGTGTTGTGTATTCGATACAATTTATAAAAAATCTATATCGATGGACAAAAAGTACCCGGGTCAGTCAGTCAGGACAGTCCCTCGTTCGCGCAAGCTTTTCTCTAGTTTATGCAGACCTTTACACCTTGAACAAGCATTACCTACCAAACCATGTATTACTCAATAGTACAGCAATCTGTATTCTTAGATTGATGGTTCTGCTCACGACTTCTCTGTACTAATGCAGGCCTTTACACCTTGAACAAGCATTACCTACCTACCAAACCATGTATTACTATTGCTGTATTCTTAGATTGATGGTTCTGCTCATGACTTCTCTGTACTAAGAGGCATTTGCATTACAGTTTTGGTATTTAGAACAGGTATTTGTAAATAAAAATCAGTAATTAGACAGTCAAAACATATTTATTTCAGTTTAACTCTATTTAGGCTTTAAACTCTGAGTAAGGCGACTTGGTCAATGGAATATCTCTCCATAAGTCTGGAGTGAGGTATGCATAGGTCTTGGCAATAGCAGCATATGTGGCTTTGGCAAAGTTACCAAGAGTGCCAGTGGAGCCACGAGCTGAAGTGTAGCAGTCCTGAACACCAGCCATCTGAAGCAGCTTTTTGGGGACCGGGGCTGACACAATACCAGTACCACGAGGAGCAGGGATCAACCTCACAGTAACTGAACCGCACTTGCCAGTAACCTGAAATAATAACAAAACGAAAAGTATTAGTACTAGCCTGATATTTTTTTATAATCTTTAGTACATGGGCTTAGTCAGACGCGTGAACAGACTTCATGTAAACTCTCAGGGGATACCACGAATGAAATGATTATAAGTTCTCATCATAAAAAGCAGTCTATACTTATTTATATTTATCACAAAATAAATAGCAATATTTACCTTGCAAGGTACAGTGTGGGGTTTGCCAATCTTGTTACCCCAGTAACCTCTGCGAACGGGCAGGACAGACAGCTTCGCAAGGATAATAGCACCACGGATGGCAGTGGCGACTTCCTTACTGCACTTTACACCCAGACCAATGTGTCCATTGTTGTCACCAATAGCAACGAAGGCCTTGAAACGGGTACGCTGACCGGCACGGGTCTGCTTTTGCACGGGCATGATCTTAAGGACCTCATCAGTCAGAGATGCGCCGAGGAAGAAATCAATAATTTCGAACTCTTTGATGGGCAGAGAAAACAGGTAGATGCTTTCGAGTTTGTCGATCTTTCCCTCACGGACCAAACGGCCTAGTTTGGTGACGGGCACCCATTCCTTCTGGTCTTCCTTTCCACGTCCACGGCCGCGACCACGACCGCGTCCACGGCCACGAGGACCGCCACGGCCTCTATCACCACCGCGGGAACCAAAACCACCACGGAAACCGCCACGTCCACCGGCTGGAGCTGCGTCCGCCATTCTGAAAACAAATAACCATACATTTTAGCACATCTGTTGCACGAACCCGGATATATTGAACATATTGAGAAAAAAGTCAGACGCGTTAAGGCCATCACTGTGAAAACACTATAGTAGATACCACGAATGAAAAGAATTTTAAGTTTCATCATGTAAGAAAACCACGTGGTGATTTGCTTGTCCTAAGTTAGAACTAGTGTAAATTGTAACTTTAAACCAAAAAATTTAATAAATACTGATTACAAAAACACAATCATATCAAAATTACATTCTAAATAATTGATTGAAGAAACAGTTAAAATAATAGTTAAAATATAAAACTTACGTTGAACAGTGAGCGCAATGAGAGTCAAACACAAAATGGCCGAGAAATTGATTGATTTTATGACTATGGTTGGCCCGTTGCTTGGCCGCCAGATGTGAAAAAGTTTGGTTATTTTGGTACTAGGTCTTTTTAGACAAGTACTTCATAAACGAAATTATGATGTTTGATGATATAATTTGTTATATTATTCTTACCGTACAAACAAAAGCAATAAATTCATAGTAAAAAAATATATATTCAAGCAGAAAATAGATTGAAAATAAATGGATTATTTTGTCATTAATTTAAAAAGTCTTAAAAGTTTAATGACTATTATGCATAATTTCCGAATCTAAATTCAGACCACGAATGAATGAATGCGGATCAGGAATGAATTCATAAAGTTCAAAAATTATTTTAGGACAAATAATTTCCTTCTCTTCCGATAATTCGGCAGATATGATAAAGGGGGAACAGGCAATCGTTATTCGTTAATGATTTGATGGGCCGGGGGCCGGCAACATACTAAATACTAATGAAAAAATATTTTGGCGTATTTGGCGCTCAGGGCAGTTACCCGGTTTATCCCCTCCTCCGGCCCTATATTACTGTACTCTTAAGGTTCTATGGTACAGTTCGAACATGAAGACAGAATTAAAAATTTAAAATTTATAATCCAAGCGTTTCCTCTTCCTCTAGTTCAGGGCTGTCTAAAGCAAGGCCCGCGGGTCGCATGTTGTTGTTTTTCATGTTCATCTTTGTGCGGCCCGCACTGTGTTTTTAATAAATTAATAATATAGTGAAAGAATCAATTCTTTACTTTTTTTAATTTTATTGTAACCTAGATGTAAACCCATAGAGGCTAAAAAAAGTTTATTTGTGCGGCCTTCTAATCTATTTAGTACATTTAGTAATTAGATATTGGCCTGGTGTTATCCGGTCTGGACGGCCCTACTCTAGTTCTTGACATAGAACAGGCAACCAAGGTATCGATAGGGACAGGAACTGCAATGGTTGCTCCCTACATCATTTCACACGAAGTTGCACGTTATTGGGCTTACCTAACGTGCTACTCCCTCAGCTGGGTGGATCCGCTGATGTGACGTAGTATCAAGTTCCGGCGGCCCGTCCGTTATGGCAAGAGTAGGTGCACAGAGCGGTTTATGTCGGTATTTTGGCCGCCTACCATCTCAGGCCTGCGAACTAGTTATGCATCGGTACGTAGTTAGACCAAGAGGAACACCTGGACATAACCGCTCCTTTTATCAAAACTTAAACTAGGCTAAAATATGCTGTGTATGTACCTGAGTTAGTAAGCAGTTGGAGGCTCTAGATGTACCTAATCCAGGTGTTATTATGTTCTAAGGTTAATATACTCGCTCCACTAATCAGATTTAGACAGATTAAAAAAATAAAACACTTCATAAGATTTAGATATGATTGTGGCATTTAATATAAATAATTTTATGTACATTTTGAGTTAAGTCATGAACTACGTAGGGAAACGAAGGTATGCCATGGCAAGCTGCACCATGTTCTCCATGTTTTGTCAATGCTACTACAGCGCCCATAAAGTTAGGATAATGCGATGCTATTCGTTTCACAGCTGTGCGTGCTGCATTAACAGGTAATGCTCCTCGGCGCATTTCTTCTACTGCTAAAAAGCTGAAAAATATATTGGGTACCTTGCTTAATTATCAGGTTTTATTTAACGCAGTTATATATCTCTACTATAAAGGATTAGGTAGTAGTAAGATTTTTTAGCATACTAGCATAAGTAGCTTCATTCAGTTTTCTAGCTAAATTAACACTACTTAAATACTAGCTATTGTTAAATAAGTCTGACGCTCCTACTTTATATATGAGCCATACTGACTAATGGTGTAATATTACTAGGTAGGTACCTACCCAAATAGCAAACAAATACACCTAGCAAACAAATACATCATCTGTTTACCTTGGTAAAAATCTTAGCATAATATCGCCATCACCTGTCGCAGCAGCGCCGCCGACATCATTGTCAGCGTATGCACCAGCCCCTGGTATTGGAGAGTCACCGATACGTCTGTAGAATTAAATTCAATTTCAATATCTATCGTGTCAAAGATAAATAATTATAAAGTGGCATTCGAAGAGAATTACTACAAACTTATGGTGGCTCAAAATAATTTTGAGTAAGTCATTTTGTTGGGGTATACCTCGATGCGCACCACCAACTTTCAAACGCGCCAAAAGTATTCCTCAAAGCACACTAGTTAGAACAAACAACAAAATACTACTAACTGGTGCGCTTTGAGGAATACTTCATTTTGTTGCAGGAAGGTCATCAAGATTGTATACAAACATGGTTTTACAGTTTACATTAGGCAATAAAGGATCACCTCTTCTGTCGATTGTGCCTTTCGGTCATACCCAATACATGCATAAATGTTTTAAAATTCATATAGTTTCGGACTGCCTTCTAATAGAAAAAAGGATGAAGTTTCAAATAAAAATAGAGCGTAAGTTACCCAGGTATTTTATATTTAGCTCCATTAGTAGATGTTCCAGCGGCTACATTACCGTCCCTATCAACAGCGACCATACCAATAGTATCATGGTTGTATCTATCTACTATCATTTGTACTTTTGGTTCATTATTAAATTCCTTTTGTTGATGATAAGGACCACAGTGTTTAGTAGGATCCGGCGTTACTGCCTGCGATTAGATAAAATAAGAATACTTTATCTTGCAAAACACTTCAGAATGAAATATAAAAACTAAGGTATATGTGCTTATATTTTGGAACACTTATGAAACTGTCAGCTGATAAAATGAATGATTAAAAGATGTTGATTTTAACTAAACATGTTCAAAGTCAAGTGCGAGTCGGACTCGCGCACCGAGTCAAGGGTTCCGTACAAACTTACTGGACAAACACTTAGCTGCAAATTAAAAAAAGTAGAAATTGCGAGATACGGGCATTATCAGTTGTTTCAACTGCCTGCCTGATTAAAAATAATAATAATAATAATAAACTTGTAGTTGGGTACCTATGCAAATAAATAAGATGAACTGTTATGTCTTTTGATTGCGCTGATATAGAAAATGGAATAGCTACAAGAGGTTGCAGTACAGTTGTATTTAATATAAATTTCAGCTTGATAGCTTCACATATTATATTACTGAGAAAAGATCTTGACAGAAAAACAGACAAACAACAAACTGACTATAAGGTTTTGCCTTTTGAGGCATGGATGGAGCCCTAAAAAATACTTACCATCCAAAAATTTGGCTGGCAATTATTTGTATTATGCCAGGTACTCCACAATTGTTTGGATTCTTGAGTATTAAGGGACTCTTCTTTAAAGCCCATTTGAACAGCAAACTGTGTTGCCAGCTCGCCAACTAAAAATGAGTGCTTCGTATGGTCTAATACATGGCGAGCTACAGATATAGCAGATTTAATTCTTCTCAGTGCACCAACTGCACCTACATTTATTGTTTTGCTAAAAACAAAAAGTCCTAAAAATTATAAATTTTAGATGTAGAGTAATTCGGACAGTGGAGTTTCTAATGGGGGAGGCGATATCAGGGCAATAGTGAATTGAGGAAGAAGAGGGTTATAAAAAGACTGACCCTCCACCTTGTGGGAAATATAGTCGAGAAGAAAGACAGATATAGAGTAAATCTCTAATTGCTATGTATGTATACTATGTATCTATGTATTACATTGGGTTTAAAACACCATCTTTATGGTGTTTGATATCCATATGCATCAAGAAGTACAGATCTAGATTTACACTGTATATCTATAAAGAATCAATTTTAAAGTAGTGGCTCTAAATTAATATGAAATACAAAACTTTTTACTTAAGGAAAAGTTCTTTTTAAACCATGAAGTAGATCCACGCTGATTTCAGCATGAATGGGTCGGATCGTACGGGGAAGTACTACCCTCTCATAGAAGATCGACTTAAGAGTAGTAGTATCCATACTACTGCGTTTCGTTCGGTGAGTAAGAGCGCCGGAGGCCCAATTTCCCCCCTTCCTCTTTCCTCACCTCCCTCATTCCCTTCCCCTAACCCCATTCCCAGCCGCCATAGTGGAGGCCACCATACCAGCAGTTTAAGACGATGGCTTTTGGTATAGTAGCCGCCACTTCTGGATTCCACTGACTGCTTACCATCAGGCGGGGTGGAGTCACTTTGGTAGGCTACAATATAAAAAAAAAAAAAAAAAAAAAAAAATGAAATCTTAACCCACATACTATCTTTCTTATCAAGAAATATTTGCAGTTATCAATATTCAGTTAAAATGTGTATGAAATACCTTTTTAAATAATGACATACAAACCACAAGATTCCATAGTTGTGAAATGCTCCGAGTATAGAATTTTGTAATAAACATAACCTTAGGTAGGAACAAATTTAAATTAGTTTTATCATCATCATACTAGGCCTATATTATGCCAATGCAGCGAAAGACCTCATTTCATGTATGTCATGCATGTCTCAGGCATGAGTATTGATTGGCACACCTTCACCGGCGGATTGGCAAATTTCAGCCTTATAAATAGTTCAACTTTTTTTTTCACACTGCCAACAGTGGCAGACAAGCCAACAGCCCACCTGATGTTGAGTGGTAACTGTCAATCATGGGCTTCTGCAATGCCAGGGGCTCTGAGAAGCCGCTGCCTACCGTGATATTAATGTTCTCTTTAAACCAAGATAATTTGGCGATAATTTAAAAATAATAAAAATAAAGTACCCATCCATAATGAGAGCATCTAATGTGGTTTCACTATTTTCATCAGGGCTTCCTCCATAGCCTACTGTCCCATCACATTGTTGTGCCTCACATACTGACGCACCCTGTTCTATTGCATCTAACGCTATACCACCATCTTTTAGAACTTCCCATGCTGTAAACAAAATTTGAAATAAATAAAACAGGTCAATATATTGTTAAGTATTATTCTTAATGTTAGAAGAGAACTGTACCCTGCAATAGTATAATAAAGACTGGTAAGTAATATATATAATTTATACATTAACTCATTAAAGCTATAACAGATTACAAAACTTAAAAGTACTGAGCTTAGAAATAAGAACAAACCTGATTGTAAATAAGTTCAAAATAAATACAAATTATAAGAACATAATTAAATGATAGGTAAAACTATTTTAAATGTTTATTGTTTGAATTCGAAATTATATAAGATTATTACCATTTGTGTGAAAATAAACATTAAATTATGCATACCTTTTAACGTAGAATTAACAAAATTCCATGTAGTTATCACTATGGGGACATTAGGCTCACTAATAACTAATTTATTTGTAAAAATCAAAGTTGACAACAAAATGAGGTTCATCCTACACGAAATTTTAAAAAGTAAACCGCTATTCGTAATCAAAAAAAATTCGCTAGAATAAAAAACTTCGAATTTTCGAAACTGACATAGTCAACAGTGTGACCATCTTTAAATTAGAGATTAGAGATTAGCGGTGGGCGTTTCGACGACGGACCGTTTGCAAAGACCGTTTTTTGTAATGGGACGATGGAACCGTTTCCACGTCCTAGGTCTAAACAGTCTTCGTCGCACAAACCAGTTATTCATAATACGTCATACGATTTTTTACTTTATGGCTAGGCATATTATACACTCGAGAATGTAATGTATTATCTATCAAACTAGTCGCGCCCTCGTTCGTCGAGAATCGTCGTGTCTGTCAATGTCGTTTCGTCCGCCTTCGTTCGTTCACAAAACGGCTCTAAGATGAAACCGTTTCACGTCCTGCAGTCTTCGTTACACAAACCAGTCTTCGAATTACATAATGCGATATTTTATTTTACTGTTATAAAAATACAGTCGAGAATGCAATGTTTCAACTATCTACCTATCACACTCGTCCGTCACGTCGTTCGGCGTTCGTTTAAAAAGCAGTCTGTGCAATTAAAAGTGAACCTTTTGTTAATGAAATACAGTCGATAATGTATTACCAGTCGTCAATGCTGTCGTTCTTGATGCGACGGTCAAACCCTAGCAAGCTTAAAGACGATGACATAAGGTACAAAATCAAATTGCATGAACAATGAATTGGAGTACTCGCTAAATTTCTTGGAATTCGAGCCGTGAGTGCCTCACGTGGATATTATTTCATATTTCGACTCTTCCAAGGAATAAACCTGTATTAAACTATTACGGATGTTTTCTAAATCTGGTTTAATAATTAGTCAACGCAGAACACGGCTGACCACCAGTAAGGTCGAAAAAATTATGTTTTTAAACGTAAATATGCCAGAGGAACGATTCGCAGGGTTTAAGTAAAAAATGTAAATAAGTAGGTAATATGAAAAAGAAACTAAAAAAATTAACAAAAAAACAAAAAAATTAAACTTAAATACAAACTAAAAAAAAGAAACTTAAATTATGTATATATATGATCTTCTAAATACGCCTGGGAAATAAAAGTCTGTCCCAGCCAGTCTTAAGCCTGGAAAAAGTATGAAAGGAAGTTCATTTTATCGCATCTATTAAAAGTATTAAAACTAAGTCGAGACATTTGAAATAGTTGTAAGACTAAGAATAAGAACTAAGAAACGCAACTATTTGACTCGACGAAAACGCTCGTGACTGGGTGTATATAAAGTTCAAAGTCGCTGGGCATTAAACATTGCATTGGCACTTGTACGGTGTAGGTATATATCTTGTAAGTTTAAATATAATTTTGATTATTTCTAATAAGTTAAATAGAAATATTAGTTTTGTTTTGATTTGTTGTTTACAATTGCATATTAAATTCATGTTGTTAATAGTTAAAGTCTGGAAAAGTATAAAGAGAAGTTAATTTTGTCCTTAGTCCGTGAAATCAATAAATAAATAGAATGAAACTGTAAACAGTTGCAAGAAACTACTCCGTAAATCGTTTCAGTCGTCGCAATTCGTTCCAGTCAACGACAAGTTTCGTCCTCTATGACGTCTCTAAACCAGTTGCAACGAAGACCGTTTTTTGCAACCGTTTTCGTCGTCAGGAAAACGGTTGCGTTTCGTCCTTCTGAAATTCGAGAACGACCCACTACTATTAGAGATCCTGCCCAGCCTAGGCAAGAAAACTGACAAATCCTGCCAAACTCATAAGCACAAAATGCTGAAATAATGCCGATATAATTTTTTAGCTTTTTTAGCTTTTCGACTTTTTATTAATCTTTTAGTGAAGACGTTTTATAAAAAATTTGCACCTAAAATTATAAAAAATTTAATACCTACTTACTAATACTTCCTAGTTCCTACAATGTTTCTGTTAAAATGTTAAAAAATAGAGTACTGTAATCCGATTTTTATGCTTAGTAGGTAGTAGTTGCATGTTCTTTTGTATTAGACAACCTAAGCACAAACTTAGTGTCATATGCTTTACATCATGAAACATCTTCAATCTGCTTCTTTCGCTTTTGCTAATCATGACGAAAGTGATGGATCGTGCTCTCACTCTATTCGATATAATCGTTCGTTCGTTCATCATTCACACCGCACGAAATCCGAATGAAAATTTTGCGTCTCCTACAAATTTTCTAGTCCGACTAATTAGAAAAATAACCGACAACTTTACTAAAGATGCAATTATTATAAATATTTTGTTCAGCACTTTAAGGTTTACAATGGAATGAACTACAAATTCATTAGATATGATACGGTAAATCTCCGAATAAAGGTCTCTTATTGTTGCCATTGTCATTTAAAATTCTTCCCTAATGCTATTTCTTTTGTCATACTACACCAAACTCCTTTTATAAGCTGTCTTGCCAAGTCTGCCAGCTTAAATTCTTTAAACTGCCAAATAGTGCCAGATTTCTAAAACGTCAAACATATATGCCAGAGAGTAAATTAAAGGGCTAAACCTGCCGAAAAAGCAAGATCCTGCTACATATGGTCACACTGATAGTCAAGAACATAAACGGTGTCGCCAGTTATTAATTTTTATTGTACCACTTGTTTTTCAAATGTGGTTTATCTTATTTGAGGGCTTTGTATTGCACCAATATGGATCGACACCAGCGACCTGATCAAAATGGCGGCCAACCAATTTAAAAGTTATTTTATTTAAAAGTGTGGCCACGTCACGACCTGGTAAGGGACAAATACAAAATTTGGGAAAGGTCTGTGTTTAGCCGTGGACCTCTTTCGGCTGATGATGATGGACAAATCTTACAGATGACGGATTTTTTTACTTCAAACAAATATCATTTTATCTTTCACTTAATTTCTCATAATTTATTATTACCTTAAATTAATGGTAAAATTGATTACGATGGCACCATTTTTTATAACAAACGTCAAAAAGAAAAACTACTTTTGTCGACGGAGTAAATTTTTTATACTATTTCAAGATCTGTAGAGTTGTGGACCATAGATTTATTCTAAAACGTTTCTTGACTTCGTAGCTTCTTCTAACCTATATAGTAGGTACCTAGTGCATTAGAGGTCAGTGATATGACAGATGAAATTTTTTTTTAATTTTTTTGTCTTATTGTTTCGTTCATAGATCAAACTTGTTCTGTGAATTTTTAGTTATTTCAATTTCAATAGTTCAATAGATTGAAAGTTATAGTTTAGTTCTTCTTGTATTGTATTATTTAGCTTTTGAAAATAATAATTTGAGAAATGATTGAGACACTGATTTAAGACTGAACAGTTAAACTGATAAACACTACATTTTAATTTTACTTCCCTTTAAATAACTTTTTAGAGTAAGATTGAAATATAGAAAATAATCATGGATTGCATAAATGACTTTTGCCGCGAATTGCCAAAAGTTGTAAGAATTTTTAAAATTGAATGAAGTGTTTGTTTGAAATTGAAACAATAATAATGAAATGTATGTGTTTAGGATTTACATGCCCATTTAAATGGATCTTTGAGCCGTAACACTATGTTGGAATTGAAAAGATTTCATGCGGACTCTGGTCTTGTTGATGAAACAAATGCGTTTTTCGGTGAATTTCAAATTGGCGCTGGCGATACGAGACAACTATCGGAGTAAGTATTCAATTATTTTTTTATTATCTGAATGAGTTTTATTCCAACTGGACATGCAATAACTTTCAAGATACAATGAAAAAAACAGTTACATATTTTTTTATTTCTTCAAAACATAACATTAAATATGTAAAAACATTTTTATTCAATTTATTAAAATAAACACAGCAGTACCTAGCATATAAATTGTATAACTTCTAAAGAGAAGTATTTCTTTTATAATATTCTCTTACAAATTTGCATTCATATCATTGCTTTAAAAGTTAGGCTCAAAGAACACCATTTGAATTCTACTAATCAAATTGCATACAAAGACCTAATTACGACCAATTAAGTAGGTATACTAAGAAAAATTGGGCTGTAAAACATATCTTTTACAGATATTATTTTAATATACTTATTTGAAGATATTAGAATGATACCTACATTCAGTTATAAACATAACATTTTCGTATTATTTGTAGCTTATAAAGAATACGAAAATGTTATGTTTTCAGATTTAAAAACAATATAATATATTAAACTGCTAAATAAAGGTGTATCAAAACATTTAATTTTAGGTAGGTATTAAAGAGTTAAATAATATTCCAGCTGTTTCCATGTGTTTAATATTGCGCACACACTAACTAACACTCCAGAAGCTCTTGCATTAGCTACTTCTATGACACTGCAGGAGTTTCAAGATGATGGTTGTTGCTATTTAGAACTTAGAAGCACACCACGGGATACTCAACATATGACAAAAGCAGCATACATTGAGACTCTCATTGAGACAATACAGTAAGTACCTATTGTTCCAAATACACTGGTTGACTCCAATTCATAACATAAAATCACATTTTATTACAGTGGTGTAAGCACAACAAAGCCCTAAATATCTGCAAATTTTATCTCAATGAAAGTAAGTAGTAATCACTATCAATAAGAGTATTGTTTACTTGATGCTTATGAAACCCTTGTCGCTCAAGGAGTGGAGAAGACTGATTGACGGTGACCTTACTGAACTAGAATGCCAAAGATGACAATAGATGTGTGACCTGTTCAAGCTCTGTAACATTTTTATCACCCATCACTGCCCATCAGTTAGTCAGTCGAAATTCACCAATTGAACATTATCATTAATCAAATACACAGATAATTATCTAATTTCAGAAAGTCATCTCGACATCTAACTATGGTTACCCGGCTCATATTGTCGATAAACAGAAACTCTTCACCATTGGTAGTCGAAGAAATAACTATGTTAACAATTAAATACCATAAGAAATACCCTGATATTGTGGTGGGTATTGAGTTAAGTGGTGATCCCACAATAGGAGTATTTAAAAGTTTTGTACCTGCTCTGACAAAGGCAAGACAAGAAGGTCTAAAAGTAAGTTATAATTGAGTAGTTACCCCTTCTTTACATAAGTGTTACCACAGAATAATAAAAAGTACGTAAGTAACAAGGTGTTACCAACCCCAAAAAATATCACCCTTTTTTGTCATCAGGAATCAGGATTTTTGCAATGAATGCGAATGATGAGTGTTGTATTCTGTCAATTGGTTGTGGAGAATAGATTTTCATTTAATTAAAAATAAGGCCTATACTAGTAGCCATTAGCACATTTCTTCAATCCCTACTCGGTGCTAAGACAGCACTATCTAAAGTAGTGGCGCTTAGACTCCAGTCTCCCTTAGGGTAAAGATACTTTCCCAGATAGGTTGCTCTAATTAGAATTTCTTGCCATACAAGTATGCAGTCATATCTAAACCCACATCATTTTCAGATCTCATTACATTGTGGTGAAGTAGTCAACCCGCAGGAAGTGTTAGAGATGTTAGAGTTTAAACCTGAGAGAATTGGACATGGAACTTGCATTCATCCAAACTATGGAGGCACTGATCAAACATGGGCTAAGTTATGTGAATATAAAATACCGGTTGGTGAGTGTTGTATGTTGTAAAAATATGTTTCTTGTCGATTACTGTAGAGACGCTCTTGTCCTCTATAATCAATAGTATCACATGACTAGGTGTCATATGAACGTAAATATACATAGTATATACATGGTATATAATTATATACCACATTTAAAAAAAAATGGTCTCGTTGTTACCCTCATGGAAAGCGTACGACCAAACCTTACGAAATCCTAATTTATAAATATTGCCAATATGTGTGTAATATTATTATTTTTTATTTTCAGAGGTATGCTTGACTAGTAATGTTAATACTAAATCAACTCCTGATTATGACTCCCATCACTTTAAATGCCTGTATGAAGCGGATATTCCAGTTATAATTTGTGTAAGTAATTTTAATAATACTTCAGCCTAGCATGCAACATACAAGATATTTTTCCATAGAAGACTTCCAAAAGAAGTAGACATACTTTTCTTTTAGTGAACATTTTAAGTTGACAGAATTTAATTTATTTTCTTGCTGATGCCACATAAAGGCAGATGCAAGTGTTTTAAATTAGATGTATGTCTACTGAAGTAAAACAAAAACAAATGTATTCCCCATAAAAAAGAATCTGTCAACTTACGAAAACTTTCAGATCGGATGGATCGGAAAATCTTGGCTTATTACTTAGATAATTTATTCTTACCTATATATTTTCACTTCGTTTTATTTTCAGACCGACGACAAAGGCGTGTTCGCAACATCCTTGTCGCAAGAATACAGAATGTGTGGCGAAACCTTTAATTTGACAACTTCGAAATTATCTAGACTAGCCCTAAACGCGTGCCAATACATATTCGACGATAATATCCGTAAACCTTTAAACGACAAGTTGCTTAATTTTATTAATAAAAATGCATTGTAATATTTATTTATCCAGTGTTTCAAAGCTATAAAATGTGATATTTTAACGTCATACGTATTTAAATCATCACAGTTGAATAATGACAAAGTTCTTGCACTTAAAACTGGGTTACACCACCTAGGACCAAACAATGCAGTATACTCTACAAATTTCAATTTTTAAGGTCGAAATGGTCCAGTGGATAAGGCACCCGCTTCGTAAACACGAGGTAGTGGGTTCAAATCCGGGCAAGTACCAATGTGATTTTTCAAATCATATGTACTTTCTAAGTTTATCTTGGACATTTCTGACTGACGGTGAAGGAAAACAATCGTGAGGAAACCTGGACTTAAAAAGTCTGAAATTGCCAATCCGCCTTGAGCAAGCGTGGTGTTAATGCTCATACCTTCTCTAGAGAAGAGGCCTTTGCCCTGCTGTGGAATAGTAAACAGGCTGTTATTTATTATTACTCTTCATGATACAGGGTACCTACTCAATAAATTTTTTTATAATTTATTTTTGGATTTTATTTCACTCCTAATACTTACAAAATGTTGTGCATAAAACAAAGCATGAAAGGACTTATAAGTGGCAGGCTCAACAATTTAAACTTTCATTTTTGTGATGTGATTAGGATTTTAACAGTGTCTCCTCAGTGTAAATCGAGAAGTACCGTATGGCAAGAGTAAAAAAAGGTGTTTCGAGAAAAATTGTGCTTTTCTATAAAATGTTCAGAGGAAATAACAACATTCTTCTTTATTTTGGTAAGAAAAAAAAAAAACCTTATGAACCAAATCAATTTTTTTTTTTTTTTTTTATTTGCCCAAAGGGCAGGCTATAGTCTTTCGACCATACTGCCTAGTCTTCCGTGTAGGATTTCTTACGTGGTAAGTTTGTAAAAATAATGTCTTTCGTTTATATACTCATTGTATTGTTTGTTTTATTTATTTTGTCTTTCGTATTTAACCCATTTTTTAATAGAGTAATTTTATTTTTGTCCAAAATCATTATTCATGTCATTTTACTGTCAATGTCATGGTAAATAACCTCCTTTTTCTAAGACATTAAGACAATCGTTTTGTATGTCTTCAATTCATCGATATATTTTTATTTCATATATTTCAATATTTTTGTCCTATTTTCCGAGCTGTCTCCTTAAGTACCTAGTTAATTGTTTACTTTACATTTTTAAGAATTAAACCTAAAGTTAATAAGTATTACTATTAAAACAAATAATATTATTAAATACACGAAAACTTATTATAACTAAATATCATTTACAGTCTCTACTATAAATTTGTACAAGTATATATAAACTGAGACATTCTTAAGTAGCTCCTGAATGCATTGCGGGACCTCGTCAGGATTATTATAAATTTTAAGCAGCTCATCCGACAACACAAGGCGCTGAATGTTGAAAGATGAGCACTGGAAAAAGATATGATGCAGTGACTGAACTTCTTGTGATTGACAATACTCACAGTTAGGAGAATTGACCATTCTAAGGCGATGAAGATGATAATTTAAACGACAATGACCAAAACGCATACGACTGATAATAGAATAAAATTTTCTATTTATGAATCTGTTATACTTGCAGAACCAAGGTATGGAGTTTATTTGAACGTCTAGAGTGGCAAACCAAGTACCTTTATTTTCAACCTGAGTGCACTGGTATGAATGTCTCCCCCACTCGCGACACATGCGCTGTCTTAAAAGACTAACTGCATCTGCAGGTGGTATGGAAACATCCTTAACAGGGTCAGAATTAGGAATTAGTTCTTCCAAATCAACAATCTTTTTGGCTAAATAGTCTACCTTTTCATTCCCTACAACACCAATGTGCGAAGGCACCCACACAAAACTAATTACAATATTTGATTGATATAATTCCACCCATAACTGCTTTATTAAATAAATTATATAATTTGTGTTAGCATTTAATTTGTTGTTTGACAAGTTTTGCAGAACACTCATGCTATCACTTACCACTACCCATTTGTTATGTCCTGAATTATAATTTTCAATATGTTTCAAAGCACTCAATATAGCAACAGCTTCAGCTGTAAAAATACTTGAATTTTTGTCAATTTTTCTGCCAATGCCTATATTTGAGGAGGGCTCATATATGGCAAAAGACACAGCCTTATCATTCTTAGAACCATCTGTATAAACAAATTTATGATCTGACCACTCTGATAGCATTGCATTTACTTCCTCTTTTGTGGACAATTCTTTTTTTTTCTTTAGAATTACATTAATTGCTGGAAATTTACCAATAAAAGTTCCTTCATAGCAAGGCAAAATATGTTTGGATTGATAGATATTTAAATTTTGAATAAAATTTATGAAACTTTGAAGACCCTGTATCATAAAAATTGGTTTAGAAACTAAAGGAGTAATCGAGTGTAACAAATTGACCAATAGACTGTTATTAGATACACTATAAAGTTTTAGTATAAATCTTTCTTTTAAGTAATTAAAACGAATGCTTAATGGTGGGATATTACAATCAGTCTGCATTGCATTTATAGGAGTACTCCTGAATGCTCCAGTTATTACACGCAAGCATTTATTTTGAAGAACATCTAAACTATTTACAATTTTAATATCTGCAGCAAAACAATAGAAACCATATTCAAAATGACTACGAACTAATGATTTATACAACAGTAACAAAATTTTTGGGTCTGCACCCCAATATGAGCCAGACAAAGATTTCAGTACATTATAAGCTTTAATTACTTTGCTAATTATATGTTTTATGTAATTATTCCAGGTTAGATTATATGAAAAAAGAACCCCCAAAAATTTAACCTCAAGTGAAGTGGGTAATGCACAATTATTATAAAGCACATTGGGCATATTATGACACTGTTTACCAAACATAACAACTTTGGACTTGAACAGATTAACATTTAGATCAAGGTAAGAAAAATATTCATAAAGATTTACCAATGCATCATTGACTATTTGGATGGTTTGTGGTAAATTGTTCCCAGATGTATAAACAACCAAATCATCTGCAAACTGTAGATTTTTAACCTGAGACCCTAAAATAAGATTTAATCTACGTATATACAATATAAATATTAAAGGTGATAATATACCGCCTTGACAAACTCCTTTTGACGAGAGTCTAGGTCCATAGAGATGTCTATTAAATTTAGCAAATACTTCTCTATTGCTCAGAAAACTTTTAATCCAATTTATAATTTTTACAGGAATTCCTATTTGCAATAATTCATGACAGAGAATATCTATATTTACACTATTAAAAGCTCCTGCAACATCAAAGAAAACTCCAACCAAATTTTTTTTTGCCAATAAAGAGTTATGAATATCGAGCTGTAATTGACAGACACTTTCCCTAGCAGACCGATTCCTACGAAAACCAAATTGATTAGAAGGTAAGATATTGTTTTGTTCTATGTAAAACTCTAAACGTTGCTTCAACAATTGTTCAAATAACTTTCCTACACAAGAAGTAAGTGCTATGGGACGATAAGAATCAGGACATAACTTTGGCTTATCTGGTTTTAAAATTGGTACAAGACAATCTACTTTCCAATCTTGAGGTATAACATTATTTTCCCACAGTAAATTAAGTATTTTTAGAAATGTTTGTAAACTTGCAGTGCTTAGTTTTTTAAATAAGATATATGGTATTCCATCAAGACCATAAGCAGTATCTCTTCGGGAGGAGATTGCAGATATTAATTCATTAATTGTAAAAGGATTAAGTAGAAAATTATTTTTGGAATTAATACTGTCAGTGAGAGTTTTTGAAGAATGTTGCACAAAGTCTGGAGTGTATTTCTTTAAAAAATCTAAAACCCATGCGTCATTTTCATGAATATTAAAATTATATGTCTTATTATATTTACGCATAAATTTCCATACAATGGATAAATGTGTGCATCTATTAAAAGTTTCACAAAGAGAAAACCAACTCTTTTGTCTTTCTGTTTTTAAAATGAGTTTTTTAACTGCCCGGAGTCTTTTAAATTGAAGATAGGTTTCTTCTGTTGGATTTTCTTTAAAATTTATATATGCTGTTTTGAAATTTAGTACAGCCTCTGTACACTTTTGATTCCACCAAGGAAGAGAAGGTCCTTTAATCTTTTTTTTTTTGCATGTGTGATTGGTGGTATTTGTGATAACATGACCATTTAAATTGTTGGAATTAGCAGCTGCTGTGCGCAAAATAGAACAAAATTGAGAATATGAATTAAGAAGACTTTTATTATCTATTTGAAAATCAATTAGCAATTCTTCCACACAATTGCTATAGATTCGCCAATCTACGAGTTTATAATTTGGGTGAATGGGCAAATGTTTAACATTCAAACAATTCCCATAAAAAACATTGTTTTTGTTTCTGCTAACCATTACTTTTATGATTACAGGAATGTGATAACTACTACCAAGAGGACTATCATGTACAGACCATTCACAATTAAGTGCCAACGACGATGAAACCAACGATAAATCCAGTGCATTGGGACGCCATGTTAGAGAACCAACAGTTGTTGCTTGACCATCATTAAGCAGAACCAAATTATTTTCGTCAATGACTTCTAAGACTTCTCTACCTCTTGGAGAGTCAGAAACGCATCCCCAGGAAGTGTGATGGGCATTAAAGTCTCCAGCAAATATAAAAGGACCAGGAATAGATTTCACCAATGAATCAAAATCATCTTTATTAAAAACTGGATTAGAGTTTAGGGGGCTATAAAAGCTGACTATACTTATTTCTTTATTTTTAATTTTAATTTTCACACAAATGTTTTGTAAAGAATTATCAAAATAAGTGTTAATTTTAGTGTAAGTAATGCTTTCATGAATTATAATTGCAACTCCATTGTGTTTGTTACCACAATCATTCCTTTCAATATTGTAATTTTTTATTTTAAAAGACTGATCAGGTCTGAACCATGTTTCAGAAATTATTGCTATATGTATATTTTGTGCATAGAGGAAATGAATAAATATATGTTTATTGCTATTAAGACTTTGTGCATTCCATTGAACTATATTTAAGTTTGACAAATCCATTATGAGGATGATGGAAATTTCTTACTTATAGTTGTTTTTAAAACCTCTTTAATTGATGATGAATTAATAGGAACATCTTTAGATGTAACTATTTTTGTAATTGTTTCTACTAAAGTACTTATAAATTTATCGGATTTCATTAGATTATTAATTTGTACATCTAAAGTTCGAGCAGTTAAAGCTGGGAATGTATTAGCGTCAAAGAGCTCAGAGTAAGTGACACTTCGTGACTTAATTTTATTTTCTTCAACTTTTTGTTTTTTAATTGGGCAAGATGAGGAGATAGCTATATGATTACCTTTGCAGTTTGCGCATTTAGCATCTTTTGGGTCAACCTGACAATTCTTAAAATTATGGTTTAATGTACAAATTGAACATACTTCAGTATTGCGACAGAATTTAGCAATATGTCCATACCGCAGACACTTAAGGCATTGTTTTACTGGTGGTATGTATTTACTAACTTCGTGACGCCATGAGTCCAAGTAAATGTACTGAGGAAGAATAGTGGACGCGAAGGTTACTGCGACAGCCTGTGTAGGGACGAAAGTTACACCAGCGTCACCTCTGACCCTGCGCATGAAGCGCCTAACTTGTATTACGTTTTTAGAGCTGCCAATCAATGAAAAAATTTGTTTGTTGGACATTTCCACGGGAACCGAAGTAAGTACTCCCGTTATTTCGGTATCTCCAGCGGGTATAGTTGCCTTAAGAGACAGCTGATCTAACAACTTTTTGTTTTGAAGAAACATATTGGCGTTGTTTGGCAGGTCAAATGTTATGCCGACTTTGTACTTATTTATAGTACGTAGATGCATGACGCCTGAAACTCCATGCTCCCGTAAACCTTTTGATAGGGCCATACGATCCCTATCGCTAAATGTTGCATTTTGTTCGTGATGAGCCAGGAAGACTATGAGGTCCGTCTGCTTGGTTTCCTCGGGATATTTACGATTGTATCCTTTTACCTTGAAAATGGCGTACTTATCCTTTGTTGTGTCTTTGCAGCTTTCTGTTGACTCCGCTGAATCGGAGTCCGAAGATTCAGCTAACTGCTGCTGTTGCGGCGAGTCAGCATAGGACATTTCGTCCTTCCTCCGCCTTTTTTTACCCATTTCGGGTTACTATTTTACTATGTACACTATGAACAGTCTATTTAACAAAAATATTTACAAAAATATTGTTTATAATAGAAATAGTGAATTTTTTCGTAAATTTGATAGAGAAAACGCGCCTTTTCACTTTCAAAGTTTCCCGCCTTTTTTTCTGAACCAAATCAAGTTTGAATTTATTTGTTTTTTTTTTTTTAAATTAATAACAAAGGAAATTTAAATAACGACAATGTGGAAAATAATAATCATTATTAATTCTGAATCAGACTGGCCATGATTCCCCTAGGATTTTTGTTTGGCCAACCCGAGTTGCCACTCGGGTTGGCCCAAGTTGTTTAAGTTAACCTTACCCGTCCGCTAACAAACATCTCATGCACGTCCGGGCTGGTCCGAGTTTTCAGACGTGCCTGTGCATGATTCGTCCGATTACCGGGTTATTGTCGTGTCAGTTCCGAACCTACCCGACAATCGACTCGCTCGGCAGACGGCCGGCGAGGCGTGGCGCGGCTAAATGGGTCAGGCGGGTCGTCGATGTGGGGCGCCCGCGACCTCATACAGAGTCAACCCGTTGAACGAGAATATCAACTCAGGCCAAAGGGTTGGATGAACAGCCCAGGCTGACCCGGGTTTTTAGCTCGAGTCACCCATCACTAATTGACATTTTGACAATACAGCCGGAGAAAAAGGCGGGAAACTTTGAAAGTGAAAAGGCGCGTTTTCTCTATCAAATTTACGAAAAAATTCACAATTTCTATTATAAACAATATTTTTGTTAAATAGACTGTTCATAGTGTACATAGTAAATTAGTAACCCGAAATGGGTAAAAAAAGGCGGAGGAAGGACGAAATGTCCTATGCTGACTCGCCGCAACAGCAGCAGTTAGCTGAATCTTCAGACTCCGATTCAGCGGAGTCAACAGAAAGCTGCAAAGACACAACAAAGGATAAGTACGCCATTTTCAAGGTAAAAGGATACAATCGTAAATATCCCGAGGAAACCAAGCAGACGGACCTCATAGTCTTCCTGGCTCATCACGAACAAAATGCAACATTTAGCGATAGGGATCGTATGGCCCTATCAAAAGGTTTACGGGAGCATGGAGTTTCAGGCGTCATGCATCTACGTACTATAAATAAGTACAAAGTCGGCATAACGTTTGACCTGCCAAACAACGCCATTATGTTTCTTCAAAACAAAAAGTTGTTAGATCAGCTGTCTCTTAAGGCAACTATACCCGCTGGAGATACCGAAATAACGGGAGTACTTACTTCGGTTCCCGTGGAAATGTCCAACAAACAAATTTTTTCATTGATTGGCAGCTCTAAAAACGTAATACAAGTTAGGCGCTTCATGCGCAGGGTCAGAGGTGACGCTGGTGTAACTTTCGTCCCTACACAGGCTGTCGCAGTAACCTTCGCGTCCACTATTCTTCCTCAGTACATTTACTTGGACTCATGGCGTCACGAAGTTAGTAAATACATACCACCAGTAAAACAATGCCTTAAGTGTCTGCGGTATGGACATATTGCTAAATTCTGTCGCAATACTGAAGTATGTTCAATTTGTACATTAAACCATAATTTTAAGAATTGTCAGGTTGACCCAAAAGATGCTAAATGCGCAAACTGCAAAGGTAATCATATAGCTATCTCCTCATCTTGCCCAATTAAAAAACAAAAAGTTGAAGAAAATAAAATTAAGTCACGAAGTGTCACTTACTCTGAGCTCTTTGACGCTAATACATTCCCAGCTTTAACTGCTCGAACTTTAGATGTACAAATTAATAATCTAATGAAATCCGATAAATTTATAAGTACTTTAGTAGAAACAATTACAAAAATAGTTACATCTAAAGATGTTCCTATTAATTCATCATCAATTAAAGAGGTTTTAAAAACAACTATAAGTAAGAAATTTCCATCATCCTCATAATGGATTTGTCAAACTTAAATATAGTTCAATGGAATGCACAAAGTCTTAATAGCAATAAACATATATTTATTCATTTCCTCTATGCACAAAATATACATATAGCAATAATTTCTGAAACATGGTTCAGACCTGATCAGTCTTTTAAAATAAAAAATTACAATATTGAAAGGAATGATTGTGGTAACAAACACAATGGAGTTGCAATTATAATTCATGAAAGCATTACTTACACTAAAATTAACACTTATTTTGATAATTCTTTACAAAACATTTGTGTGAAAATTAAAATTAAAAATAAAGAAATAAGTATAGTCAGCTTTTATAGCCCCCTAAACTCTAATCCAGTTTTTAATAAAGATGATTTTGATTCATTGGTGAAATCTATTCCTGGTCCTTTTATATTTGCTGGAGACTTTAATGCCCATCACACTTCCTGGGGATGCGTTTCTGACTCTCCAAGAGGTAGAGAAGTCTTAGAAGTCATTGACGAAAATAATTTGGTTCTGCTTAATGATGGTCAAGCAACAACTGTTGGTTCTCTAACATGGCGTCCCAATGCACTGGATTTATCGTTGGTTTCATCGTCGTTGGCACTTAATTGTGAATGGTCTGTACATGATAGTCCTCTTGGTAGTAGTTATCACATTCCTGTAATCATAAAAGTAATGGTTAGCAGAAACAAAAACAATGTTTTTTATGGGAATTGTTTGAATGTTAAACATTTGCCCATTCACCCAAATTATAAACTCGTAGATTGGCGAATCTATAGCAATTGTGTGGAAGAATTGCTAATTGATTTTCAAATAGATAATAAAAGTCTTCTTAATTCATATTCTCAATTTTGTTCTATTTTGCGCACAGCAGCTGCTAATTCCAATAATTTAAATGGTCATGTTATCACAAATACCACCAATCACACATGCAAAAAAAATAAGATTAAAGGACCTTCTCTTCCTTGGTGGAATCAAAAGTGTACAGAGGCTGTACTAAATTTCAAAACAGCATATATAAATTTTAAAGAAAATCCAACAGAAGAAACCTATCTTCAATTTAAAAGACTCCGGGCAGTTAAAAAACTCATTTTAAAAACAGAAAGACAAAAGAGTTGGTTTTCTCTTTGTGAAACTTTTAATAGATGCACACATTTATCCATTGTATGGAAATTTATGCGTAAATATAATAAGACATATAATTTTAATATTCATGAAAATGACGCATGGGTTTTAGATTTTTTAAAGAAATACACTCCAGACTTTGTGCAACATTCTTCAAAAACTCTCACTGACAGTATTAATTCCAAAAATAATTTTCTACTTAATCCTTTTACAATTAATGAATTAATATCTGCAATCTCCTCCCGAAGAGATACTGCTTATGGTCTTGATGGAATACCATATATCTTATTTAAAAAACTAAGCACTGCAAGTTTACAAACATTTCTAAAAATACTTAATTTACTGTGGGAAAATAATGTTATACCTCAAGATTGGAAAGTAGATTGTCTTGTACCAATTTTAAAACCAGATAAGCCAAAGTTATGTCCTGATTCTTATCGTCCCATAGCACTTACTTCTTGTGTAGGAAAGTTATTTGAACAATTGTTGAAGCAACGTTTAGAGTTTTACATAGAACAAAACAATATCTTACCTTCTAATCAATTTGGTTTTCGTAGGAATCGGTCTGCTAGGGAAAGTGTCTGTCAATTACAGCTCGATATTCATAACTCTTTATTGGCAAAAAAAAATTTGGTTGGAGTTTTCTTTGATGTTGCAGGAGCTTTTAATAGTGTAAATATAGATATTCTCTGTCATGAATTATTGCAAATAGGAATTCCTGTAAAAATTATAAATTGGATTAAAAGTTTTCTGAGCAATAGAGAAGTATTTGCTAAATTTAATAGACATCTCTATGGACCTAGACTCTCGTCAAAAGGAGTTTGTCAAGGCGGTATATTATCACCTTTAATATTTATATTGTATATACGTAGATTAAATCTTATTTTAGGGTCTCAGGTTAAAAATCTACAGTTTGCAGATGATTTGGTTGTTTATACATCTGGGAACAATTTACCACAAACCATCCAAATAGTCAATGATGCATTGGTAAATCTTTATGAATATTTTTCTTACCTTGATCTAAATGTTAATCTATTCAAGTCCAAAGTTGTTATGTTTGGTAAACAGTGTCATAATATGCCCAATGTGCTTTATAATAATTGTGCATTACCCACTTCACTTGAGGTTAAATTTTTGGGGGTTCTTTTTTCATATAATCTAACCTGGAATAATTACATAAAACATATAATTAGCAAAGTAATTAAAGCTTATAATGTACTGAAATCTTTGTCTGGCTCATATTGGGGTGCAGACCCAAAAATTTTGTTACTGTTGTATAAATCATTAGTTCGTAGTCATTTTGAATATGGTTTCTATTGTTTTGCTGCAGATATTAAAATTGTAAATAGTTTAGATGTTCTTCAAAATAAATGCTTGCGTGTAATAACTGGAGCATTCAGGAGTACTCCTATAAATGCAATGCAGACTGATTGTAATATCCCACCATTAAGCATTCGTTTTAATTACTTAAAAGAAAGATTTATACTAAAACTTTATAGTGTATCTAATAACAGTCTATTGGTCAATTTGCTACACTCGATTACTCCTTTAGTTTCTAAACCAATTTTTATGATACAGGGTCTTCAAAGTTTCATAAATTTTATTCAAAATTTAAATATCTATCAATCCAAACATATTTTGCCTTGCTATGAAGGAACTTTTATTGGTAAATTTCCAGCAATTAATGTAATTCTAAAGAAAAAAAAAGAATTGTTCACAAAAGAGGAAGTAAATGCAATGCTATCAGAGTGGTCAGATCATAAATTTGTTTATACAGATGGTTCTAAGAATGATAAGGCTGTGTCTTTTGCCATATATGAGCCCTCCTCAAATATAGGCATTGGCAGAAAAATTGACAAAAATTCAAGTATTTTTACAGCTGAAGCTGTTGCTATATTGAGTGCTTTGAAACATATTGAAAATTATAATTCAGGACATAACAAATGGGTAGTGGTAAGTGATAGCATGAGTGTTCTGCAAAACTTGTCAAACAACAAATTAAATGCTAACACAAATTATATAATTTATTTAATAAAGCAGTTATGGGTGGAATTATATCAATCAAATATTGTAATTAGTTTTGTGTGGGTACCTTCGCACATTGGTGTTGTAGGGAATGAAAAGGTAGACTATTTAGCCAAAAAGATTGTTGATTTGGAAGAACTAATTCCTAATTCTGACCCTGATATGGATGTTTCCATACCACCTACAGATGCAGTTAGTCTTTTAAGACAGCGCATGTGTCGCGAGTGGGGGAGACATTCATACCAGTGCACTCAGGTTGAAAATAAAGGTACTTGGTTTGCCACTCTAGACGTTCAAATAAACTCCATACCTTGGTTCTGCAAGTATAACAGATTCATAAATAGAAATTTTTATTCAATTATCAGTCGTATGCGTTTTGGTCATTGTCGTTTAAATTATCATCTTCATCGCCTTAGAATGGTCAATTCTCCTAACTGTGAGTATTGTCAATCACAAGAAGTTCAGTCACTGCATCATATCTTTTTCCAGTGCTCATCTTTCAACATTCAGCGCCTTGTGTTGTCGGATGAGCTGCTTAAAATTTATAATCATCCTGACGAGGTCCCGCAATGCATTCAGGAGCTACTTAAGAATGTCTCAGTTTATATATACTTGTACAAATTTATAGTAGAGACTGTAAATGATATTTAGTTATAATAAGTTTTCGTGTATTTAATAATATTATTTGTTTTAATAGTAATACTTATTAACTTTAGGTTTAATTCTTAAAAATGTAAAGTAAACAATTAACTAGGTACTTAAGGAGACAGCTCGGAAAATAGGACAAAAATATTGAAATATATGAAATAAAAATATATCGATGAATTGAAGACATACAAAACGATTGTCTTAGAAAAAGGAGGTTATTTACCATGACATTGACAGTAAAATGACATGAATAATGATTTTGGACAAAAATAAAATTACTCTATTAAAAAATGGGTTAAATACGAAAGACAAAATAAATAAAACAAACAATACAATGAGTATATAAACGAAAGACATTATTTTTACAAACTTACCACGTAAGAAATCCTACACGGAAGACTAGGCAGTATGGTCGAAAGACTATAGCCTGCCCTTTGGGCAAATAAAAAAAAAAAAAAAAAAAAATACAGCCGGATTCTATGACAGTTGGATGACATAAGCATAACCTCTATTGGATTATCGTAAATCTGGAATAAATTTTAAACGATATTCTCGATAAAAATCAACAATGGGTGACCTATCAGACTATGCCAGTCCGAAAGCAGGAGACTCTGAGCTGCAAGACTTTCTAGTTGCCGAAAAACAAAAAGCTCAATTCCACGCTCAGGTAAACGTTCATTGGATATTCTCTTGCATCATTTTTATTATTTGTTAACAAATCAAGTGAAAAACCTGTATAGGAATCAACACAGCTGCATCTACAATATTTATTACATATTAGTTTGATTTTGTCGTTTATTAAATTATAATACGCGGGCTCAAACTTGTCATATTTTCAGATACATGAATTCAATGACTTTTGCTGGGACAAATGCGTGGACAAACCTGGATCTAAACTGGATTCTCGTACGGAAACATGCATCACGAACTGTGTGGAACGATTCATTGACGTCTCCCTACTAATTACGAACAGATTCGCACAGATGCTCGAGAAAGGAGGAGGAATGCATTGAATCTACTTGATCGTTATTGTTAGTGTAGGTACCTTTACAAGGTTGATTTATAGCTCAGTCTGTTGATACAATAACTGCATCTTATTGTCTTGTGTAGTGTCCAGTGCTACTTTACCAGTTTTTACTATTTACTATATCACTAAGTATTATGACTCCATGTTATCCTAGTTAGCCTCAGGTTGTGGGTTCAAAACTGATGTCTTTAACTCACAAACATTTTAAAGTGTCATTTATTTATGTAATTTTATCTGATAAATAGTGGACAAAGATATTGTAAGGTAACCTGCATTTATTGTCTGAAATATCAAATCCACTTTGAACAAGTGTGCAATCAATGTTAGGGGCTTCCTCTGTGACAAGTAGGATAATAATAAAACTATGTTATAGTGAGTGTATCCCAATGTTATTAAGGTTTGAATGCTAATAGTAGTTCTGGCCATCATACAAGACAATAAGGTTGTGTACTGTACATGTTTTGGTTGAAAGTTCTTGAAGTGTATTTGTTTTATCTTAGTAGCTAGAGGGCATAATGTTGTCTATTGTATCAAAAATGTACATTTACTGGCATAAATTGTCAATAAAATAAAATAATTAAGTATTTAAATTATTATTTTATTTAGTTTACAGATCAGTTTTCTTGGGATTCACCCCTCAGCATCATTTATCTGCACATGATCATAATATCAATGAATGGGTTTTCATACAAAATTTTGCTACTTCACTTTTAACTTACAAGTTAAAATCGTAATAAATATCAAATTGTTAATCTGCAACATTTTAAGGCATCTCTAATCAATCTCATAACATTTATTTTATTTTTTATTTCTTGAGCACTTAATTTTATTCAAAATTTAATAACTAGAACCAATTGATATATTTAATTCATTTGACAAATTAATTTTTGTCTTGGAAAGAGTTTTCGTGTCTCTGCTGATCTCAGCATTTCAATAATTTAGATGTAAATGTTTTGACTATCAGATGTTTGATAGTTGTGTGTTTTGACTATCAGATGTTTGATAATAAAACAAGAAAATATGAATACTGTGTGCTCAATATTAGTTACTGTACTGGACTATAAGTGTAATATAACCAAAATGCCAGGTAAAAAGTACAAACATTATAACAATAATAATGCAATCAGACTAGATAATGCCAGAGATGCTCTATATGATAGATGGCTTTATCTTCCAACACGTCCAAGCTTGGTATCAGTACGTGGGTCTGCAGTCACTGTTTGCACAGCAACAAGTGCTTCATTTATTTTTGTCTGTAAATCTCGTAGGTCTTGAACAAATAAAAGCTTTAATACATCAGCAGGTTGTTGAATGAGGTTTACTTCCATTTTAGGTGGATCTGGATGGGGACTAGTCTTGAGTATTTTCGCTAAAGCTGCAAGTCTGAACTTTGGATCTGGATGCGGTCCTACTCCTGCTAACGTTGATACTCGTTCTACACCATCTTTGAATGCTTGACTAGAAACTGTAAAATACAAATTGACATACATTGAGATTTATTTCTAATATACAATATTCATAAAACTGTTTTCAAGTGTTTGCAACTTCCTTTTATTAAAACAAAAAAACCGGAAAAGTGGCTAAAAAGTGGGCTAATTCTTTCAACCTGTTGGTGTCATGCTATAAAACTGAGAAGAATCTTATTAGGAAAAACCAAGCCCTAAAGGGCAAAACGCTTTTAGGACTGGGACCTAATTAATACAGCTAGCAAAATATAAAACTCCTCATACCTTTTTCCTTCCAGAACTTTAAAATCAAATAGTTTATTATCAGAGTAATAAGACAAAATTAATTCAATACTGCCATACTTACAATCAAGGTTATCCAAAGGATTTGATGAAACAACATTAGGTGCAGCTTGTTTGGGCTGCTCCACCTTGGCATTCTTGTATTTTGAGACTGTAAACATAAATTAGAAAAAAGTAATGTATCATTTAACTGTTATTCTTAATTATTTTTTTGAATGAGTCACTATATCAAAATATACAACTTGTGCAATATTATTGAAATATTTTCTAAACAGCGTAATACAGAATTTATTACAAATTTAATTCAACTTTAAAAACTAGGATTTTTTAATTGTATTTTTGACATCTGTGCTTTTGTGAGACAGTTGTAATTTATCATGATAATGACAAATTTTTTTATGAATAAAACACGTCGTATATATTTACCATTGTCTGCATACTCTAATCTCACGGCGTAGGACAGTAGCCAGTTCAACTGCTCATTTGGAGTGCCTTCAGAGGCAGGACTCACCAAATCTCTTTGATATCTATTGTAAGCTTCTTTCCAACCTTCATTTTCGATGTTTCTGAGACCTTCCCGTTCTTCAATCTTATAGTGTCTTATTTTTTGATCTTCTAACCACAAAACCACACTTCTGTATTCCTTTTCATCTGAAAATAAATGAAAATAAGCGTACCACCGATGCAGTGTACCATTGTTTATGTGAATGTAAGGGTTTCATACCTTCACTATTAAAGTTATCTGGGTTCGGGTGGCCCAAAGCACATAATTTAAGTTTAAAAATGTTACTCATATTTAACTATTACGTTATTTCGGTAAATAACCTACGATTCGGCAGTAATTGGCAGTAAACCAAACAACAGCTCGGCTCGTACTCGTATTCTTGATGTCACCACAGACTAAATAACAAGTTGGTTGGATGGGATGATGGGATGGCAGTGGCACACTACTGTCACAGCACAGACTATATCAGAGTTTGACGTCGATCTGTGGTTTTATTGTCACTGGTGATTGGTTAGTTTTTCATTTTTTATCCTACTGGCTGGCTTGGCATTTGACGCCACGAGCGACGACACAAACTCGTAATAATATTAAATTGGACACAGTGTACAAAATTCTGTTCCGTTTTGCTACCTCGCTCTACTTTGCTGACGCTGTCCCAATCCTTTCTGGTAGTCAGACAAACAGGGTTCATGAGAAGGATTAATTTACTCATATTCACTATGCGAAAATTGTCACATTCCATAGATAAACCTACTTCTACTACTTGACATGACTTGACAAACGTGACAGCTTTAGAATAGAAAGACTATTTTGTCAATTTTGTCACTTGTGTTTGGTACGAATCAAAAAGCGGTGATTACGTCTTCTTTTCTTTGGAACGGTTAATTTGTTCAGAACTCAGAAGACAAGAGCAGAAACCACAAAACCCTGGTTTTATATACTAATAGTATATTTTATTCATATAGCATTTAATTATAATTAATATAACATTGATTAGATAAATATTTACATGACTTAGAGAAGGCTGCGATAGTGACGTGGTTTTAAAAGTTACTTAGTTGTATGATATGATTTTTAATTACATGTCGTCTCTAGTGCTCATTTAGTAAATAAAACATAAACGTTACAAGCCAAACGATGTCGTGGATCAAGGAAAATAGTGTATCTTTCTTTCAATTATTTTGTATCAAAGTTGTGAAGACTGGTCGTATACCGCAGCACTTAGCGTTTATTATGGATGGAAATCGACGTTACGCCAAGAAAAATAGTGTGGATACTAGTGAGGGACATTCCAGAGGCTTTGATAAGTTGTCTGATACTTTGAAGGTTAGTACTGACTGGTTTTTATTAGAATACAAGCTTTCCGCGGCGCGGTTTCACACCCGTATTTGCTTACTGCTCTGCTCCCGTCGCCAGTAGCGTGATGTTACTTGACTACCTTCCTCGAGAACTGGGCTATCATACGCAAAAAGAGTCATTCAAATCCAACTAGTAGTTCCAGAGATTAGCACGTTCAAACAAACAAGCAAACTCTTCTGCTTAATATATAAGTATAGACAAGTTGTTGCCCGCACCTTCACCCTCGTAATGTCGGTTGTCGCATTTTCAAACAAACTTTAATCGCTGCTTTCAACTCTTTTCACGCCATTTTTTTCGATAAGAGATAGTTGTTCCCCAAGGTCTATTCTATCTGTATACCAAATTTCATTAAAATTGGTTTAGTGGCTTAGGCGTAACTAACAGACAGACAGAGTTACTTTCACATTTATATTATCAGTATGGATCATTAGTACCTAACTTCATAGTTTTAATTTTTGATTTGGAGTAGTATACAAATTAGTACCAGTCAGTGATTGATTGATTTGATTGAAAAAATGTATAAAAATGTAAAATGTATAAATGTATATAAGTAGTATATCAGTTGTTTAGTACCCATAACACAAGCAAATATAATTGCTTAATTTGGAGCTAGATGGCGCTGTGTGAATGTGGTAGAATATCATTATTATTATTATTATTGTTATGGCAAACTTTTTCTCATACAAAAAAAAATTAGCTTTGATCACTACTTGTTTAAGGCAGATTGGCAATTTACTGATCCTACTTTACAAGAATTTATTGCATCTCTTTATCTTTTACTTAACATAGTGTTAAGTAAGCTAAGGATATAGTTTCTTATCTAAGATATTTCAACCTAGTGAATATCTTAATGATAATGGATAATCTGACACTGACATTTATGATGCATTGACCAAGATTAAAAGAGTGGTGGCGGGCAACCAATGGATTAGGTGACAAATGACCAACCACGTCCACCATGATGAACTAAGATTCAAGATCCTCAATTGATGATCATGATAAAACAAAAATGATTATCATGTTCATGGAGGTATCTGTAACTCTATTTAAATTTAATATAAATAAAAGACAGATTATAAATCAGATAATTTATATTTACTTAAAATTGTCATATAGACAGTAGTAGATCCATGCTGGTTTCAGCATGAATGGGCCAGATCATCCCGGGAAGTACTACCCTCTCATAGAAGATCGATGTAAGAGTAGTAGTATCCATACTACAATGATTCGCTCAGTGAGTGAGAGAGACCCAATTTCTCCCATCCTCTTTCCTCACCTCCCTCATTCCCTTCCCCTAACTCCATTCCCAGCTGCCATAGTAAAGGCCACCATACCAGCAGTTTAAGAAGATAGTATGGTGGCCACCACTTCTAGATTCCACTGACTGCTTACCATCAGGCAGGGTGGAGTCACTTTGGTAGGCTAATAAAAAAAAAAAAAATTTATTATATTTTTTATAGTCTGGTTTCATTATATTTCTTTTTTCATTTAAATTTAACTTTTCGCTTGACTAACAAGCCTCTTGCATATGAGGCATATGTCATAATGGTGATTATTTTATTTTCAGTGGTGTTTAGATCTTGGCGTTCCAGAAGTGACGGTGTATGCATTTAGTATAGAAAACTTCAAGAGAACAAAGAATGAGGTAGATGCACTTATGAATCTAGCAAAGGACAAGTTTAATAGGCTGTTGGAAGAAATGTAATTATTTCACATTCTCTACTTTGTAATATTAGTAACAAGCATACAGCCAATGCTTTTTTAACTATTATTAATTCAATTAGTAGGTAATTGAATTAATAATAATTCCAATAACAAAGTTGCAATTGAAAAAGTTGTTATTTTTAATTTGACTCACTTGACAATTTAAAATTAACACCATGGTTAACTTTGACTTTTGCGTTTGAACTGCAAGATCAGAAAGTTCTTTTAGATCAAAATATGAATTTGTAGGACAATTATCTTGCCTGCAAAAATATCACTCACTAAGCCCATACAGTTATTTATTATTTATTTAAACATAAATGATATAGGTAGTGTCTAATAAACACTATTGTATTCCAGTGATCAAATAAATGAATGGGGTGTAAGAATACATATTGCTGGCCGTTTGACCCTACTGCCAGAAGATGTAAGAGCACTTGTGTCAAAAGCCATGTTATCTACCAGGCACAATAATAAACTGCGACTTAATATTGCTTATGCTTATACAGGTAATATACATATTTATGTTTAGTAAATGATTTGAATTTCTGAAGGTAATGCAGCATTGAAACAAGTGACAGATGGGTGGCTCACTAGGTGGTAATTTTAAGTGTAAAATCATCCAGTTTCTTCTCGTAGGTGTTGTAAGAGGCGAATATAAGAATCTGAGATTCTATTCAGCCAGCATGGCCTCGTTATGGGTCAGCACATAATAAATATAAATTTGGTCATAGAGTTTTGATTACCATCGAGATGCTAAGAAGAAGAATAGATCACCTTATGATGGTTACCAACCTGCCCTTCTAGCATAGTGGCTATGACAAACATATTTGGAAGAGGTCTTTGTTCAAATAAATATCTTTGTAACATTCAACAGGACGTGATGAAATAAGTCGTGCAGCGACGTATATAGTTGATGGAATAAAGAACAATGATATAACACCACAAGACATTGACGATCATCTTGTTTCACAAACTTTAGAGCTTGGTGAAGCGGACTTACTTGTTAGAACGTCAGGCGAAGTGAGATTGTCGGATTTTATGTTGTGGCAGGTAAGAGCTTTGATACTTTAAAGCTAAAAAATTTACAAACAAAATTATATACCCATAATATGTTATGTATCTTTAATTTCAATAAATTAGAAATATAACCCCATAATACATATCTCCTTTTACTGTGCTGATGCCTTATTCTCAACCGTTGGTAATTTGAAGTCATTCTAATGCGATTTTCTTATCTGTAATATTTGAAAATACTGGAAGCTTTGGATAGATTTCAATGGGTGATAATAATAAAGCACGTCATGGTCTTGGATCAGTCCCAAACATCTTCATTTCTACTAAGCCAAGCTACCTTTGTCCACCTTCAATCTACTTGATTAACTATAACAGATTTACGCTGTTGATAGGTACTGTATAAAATGTTATATTGCAGGTAAACTAATACTTAGTCTAAATAACTATATTTATGAAACGGGTCTACTCGTGTTAGAAAATTATTATAAGGTGTCATACCTCTTTACCCGACGTTTCGGTCGAATTACACCGACCATGGTCACGGGCTGACTGATGTAGCCAGGCGTCGTCTTCGCCTTGAAGCTCGGGAGGCGGCAACTACCCTCAATTTGTCTTTTGTTACACTGTTTTGTAAAAAGTCAGTACTACGACACACAACACTCACGACGTCTTCACTTTGGCCTACTTTGTCATAACTGTGACGCTCACACCTGCTGATTACTGGATTCCAAGATGGAGATAGGCGGTATCCGACTTCTCGGTTGAAATTTCGGTACTTTTTAATTTCAACTGCTTCTCGAGCTATCCTGGAGTAGTAATGCCGATCAGTGGAAAGCACTTGCGGCTTATGTAGCTCAATCCAGTGGTTGGTTCCTGACTCTAACAGGTGTTCAGCAATCGCAGACTTATTTGTTTGATGGTTCTTGACAGTTGTGATATGTTCTTTGACCCTTTCTGCTATTGTGCGCTTGGTTTGTCCAATGTAGGAACTACCACAGCTGCAATCCACCTTGTAGACACCAGGTGTTTGTAGAGGGATGACATCTTTCGGAGTACGCAGGTGATGAGATATTTTGGAGTGCGGACTGTATACAGTCTTTATGGAGTATTTCTGTGGTACTGTTCCAACTTTGTCCGTCACTCCTTTTATATAGGGCATAAAAGCTGGTGCACTGCTTACTTCTGCCATCTTTTCCCTCTTCTTTGGACGTCGCATGCTTGGTCGGTATCCATTCCGCTTTATTACCTCCTGAACATGTGTAAGCTCACTGTTCAAGTGTTCAGGGTCACATAGGTCAAATGCTCGATTGGTCAGGGAGGTTACGACTGATTGTAATTGCCGCGGATGGTGGTGCGAATCGGCGTGAAGGTACCTGTCTGTGTGTGTCGGTTTCCTGTAGACCGTCGGGTAAAGAGGTATGACACCTTATAATAATTTTCTAACACGAGTAGACTCATTTCATAAATATAGTTATGTGTACAAATCGTGTGAGTTTAAAATATTTAATACTTAGTCTGTTTGTCATGTTTCAGGTGTCCAACACAGTGCTCTACTTCACAGATGTATTATGGCCAGAATTCAGCATTTGGAACTTACTAGCAGCTATTATTCATTACCAAAGACATGCCCCTCCTCCCAAAGAGGAACAATGTTTGAGTGAAGCGAAAAAAATGTTTTTAGAACAACTAGAGGAACGAAGATGGAAGCAATTAGAGAAATTTGTTAGTTGTGCATAATCATTGTTGATATTATTTATCTAGTTATTGTTATGAGAAGATTTAGAAATGTATTTTGTTAAATTAAATCTTAATTCCATTACTTATAATATCATTTCGGTTGTGATAAACTTATTTGGGGTAATAATTATTATAATTGAATAGCTGTTGCCGGCAGCGCCGCCCGCGCGAATGTGCGGTTATATCGCATTTTCCATACAAACTTTCATCCCCCATTTTTTTTTTCGTGGGAAACTCATTACGCGTACGCACCCGCCTCCTCGCGCCATTGGAATAACAAACTTTCATCCCCTATTTCAACCATTTCAAGCCATTTTTTTGCGATAAAAGATAGCCTATGTTGTTCCCCAAGGTCTATTCTATCTTTAGGCGTGAAAGCGTAACATATAGACAGTTACTTTCGCGTTTATAATATCATATACAGATAGTTGTTCAACATAGACAAACTTGGACAGTCAAAGTCCAAGTGGGTGGGATGAATGAATCAAACCGAATTGTAATTTGCTGTAGTGGGATGCTTTTAATAAGTCGAAAGTATTTGTGGACAAAGAAGTACCTACAATAAATAAAACAATAAATTAAACTAGAAACACATGTATATTATTACTACAGTTATCTGTGTATTATTGCCTTACTACGATTGCTTTATGAAAGTAATCTATATTGTGATAAGTTTAAGTTTCATTTTCCCTTAATAGTGTATTTAGAATAGGTCTTTGTGGGGTCGTATGGTTCCCATCTTGAGGCCGGGAAGATATGTTTGTTTCTTTCGTACCATGATCTGTGGAAAAGTAAAACTATTATTTTTATTTACAAGGTTCTTTTAATTACTAAGTGGTAGGTAGATAATAGCTCATTGCAAGAAAAAAATTCTATCGTCATGTTTTTTTTTTTTTATTTTTTTTTTATTTTTTTATATTATAACCTACTTATATACCAAAGCCATCGTCTTAAACTGCTGGTATAGTGGCCTCCACTATGGCGGCTGGGAATAGGGTTAGCGGAAGGGAATGAGGGAGGTGAGGAAAGAGGATAGGGTGGAAATTGGGCCTCCGGCGCTCTCACTCACCGAACGAAACGCAGTAGTACGGATACTACTACTCTTAAGTCGATCTTCTATGAGAGGGTAGTACTTCCCCGGACGATCCGGCCCATTCATGCTGAAATCAGCGTGGATCTACTACCGTGTATTTTTTGTAAAATGTAAGCGAATCTCATAGGGTTAAAATATCGTTGTGCCAATTTAACGTGGCGTCACAATCTAAAGTAACAAGACGTATTTTCCACTGTCATTATTACTATGACGTCATAGTCACGTATTATTATCAGAGGCATCAGGACAATTCTCTGCCACGACCGGTTACCGCTTTAGCGATATATTAAAATTATTAAACAAATCTAATAAAATTATCGAAAATTTGACGAAAATTGCCAAAAGTCGAAATGGCCCAGTGGATAAGGCACCCGATTCGTAAACACGAAGTCGTCGGGTTTGAATCCGGGCAAGTAGCTAATGTGACTTTTCAAATCATATGTACTTTCTTAGTTTATCTTGGACATTTCTGACTAACAGTGATAGAAAAACATCGTGACAAAACCTAGACTTCTGAGGAAGTCTGGCGATAAATGCTCATGCTTTCTCTGTATGAAAAGAGGCCTTTCCCTTCAATGGGGATAACAATGAGCCGATATGATGATGAGGAATAAAATTGTCGTCGTGCAGACACTGACCTCAATAATACTTTGCCTGCATGTGAGTCCTGTTTTTCTTGTGTGGCATCATTGACAAGTCTGATGTCATCAGAGGCATCGAATTGAAATAGAGGTCCACTTTTACCTCTAGCCTGAAATCCATACACTAGTGTTAAATTATTCAATTTTATTATTCTGTTAAAATAAATTTGAGGCGCTCATAACTACATAGTTGCGTTCATTGATCAAAGAGGGCTGCAAGCTCATGGATGGGTGACCGCATAGTGGTATTTAATCTGAGCATCTCCTTGCTTCGGGGGGCACGTAAAAACTCGGTCCCGGCTGTTACTTGTTGGCCACTAACCAATTTGTAAGAAAGAAGACAAATCTAGTGTCAGCTCTTGTGTTACTACATGGGACTAAAGACCGTACTTACTAACATACTACTAATGCACACTTGAATTTAGCTATATAGATGTTTGATATTACTACTAAATGATAGAAATAACATCCAATAGTGGTATCATTCCTGCAATATAAAATACAATATTTAAGTCATTCACTTACCTTGGTAACAATAAAATCATAGAATGTGTAATGATGTGGCAATATGAGATCTTCTTTAACATACATTAGTTGGTCGGCGGATACAGTCTTTAATTCGCTAAATTCAGGCCGTAGTGTATCAAGGCATCTTTGTAAAAATTGATATATAGAGTTGCCTGAAAAAAAAATAGTGATGTCACATTTTTCTTACAATAAATTAATCCTATTCTGTTAATATCACTGAAGTTTATTAATATGTAGTAAATAATCTGATGCCTGTTTATTACTTAATTTGTTTTAAATACCTACGTATTTGAATGTTATAATATTAGTAGTTTTTAAAATTTAACACAAAATATTGCCTATAAATTATACTTTAGTAGCTTAATCAGCATAATCATAGTAAAACACACACTTTTCTTTGGCTATTTTAAAAGTTTAAGATTGATAATCATTACCTTTTTTCAAAGTAACATTTCGTCTATGTCCTGAACCATCCCAGTAACTGAATGTGACTGTTATAGGCTCATCCTTGAGGCTAGCCTGTGTCATAACCCATTCAAGTCTCAGTTCCTCACGTAGCTTGAGATCTGCCTCCTCTCGCTCCCTATCTGGTAGAAATGATGTGTCCACATCTGGATTCTTTTTTATTCGTTTTAATGTCTGAAACAAAATATTAACTTTACTTTTTCTAATGTAAAATGTCCACTGCGTATGGATATAGACTTTCCTCAGGTCATCAGCACTTTGATTATTTGAAGTCACTCTGACCCGTCAGCTGACTACCTTAATTGGATTAACCAAGCATGAGTTAGTTTTTGGCGATGATGATGATCATAATTAATTTTGCGAAGTTACTGTCGGCCGCAGGCCCCCTAACTCGGCCGCAGAAGATAGGGCGAACGGCGCGTCGCAATACCGACACTCCTCTTCCCCTGCGGCCCGACTGCGTCCGCAATCTGGCGGTTGCGGCCCCACCGAGGCCGCGGAAGCTAGGGAGAGCGGCGCACCGTTATACCGGCACTCCACTCCCGCCGCGGCCCCGCCACTCCTTAGCCGCAGTTTTGCCGAAGCAACACCGCAGCCAGACCCAGTTGCGGTGCCGCCCATACAGCACCGCAACCCACCTGAGCTGCTCCATCGTGGGCTTATTACCAAAGCCCAGAGGAGCGGCGCCTCCTTGGGGTTACTTTTGGTTTACCTTGGTTCTGGGTAACCACGGTTACTAAGGCCCCCGCCGCGATAAGGCGAGAATCCCGGTTGGGGGAGACACAGTGGTTGCCTAGTCAAAGAATGCAAATGAATAATGTTAAATAAATAACTATAGGGTCCCAAACCAAATGGTTTAAGCATTTTATACTTCTGTTGCTCGATTAAGACCTAGAACTCTTTATTTATTTATTTATCTATCAACTTTATACATACAATATGTAATAGCGGACTTAATGCCTGAGGCATTCTCTTCTTTATCAATCTGTTCTATTCTTCTTACAATGCTAGATGTGCTTCGTCAACTTACTGGTTCCTCTGTCTCTCTCCAATTCTTGTCTATTTTCTCATCAGCTGATGAAGCAGCATCATCATCATCTTCATTGTCTTCTTCCTCTTCATTCATATCAAAGGACAAAGCCTGGATCTGAAATTATTTGATAACAAGTTTTAAAAGTGTGGTAAGTAATATGTGGTATTTCTGTATGCAAAGCTGTTATTTTAGTATTCAAAAATGTGTTGGTTTGTTGTACATGGAATCTAACATACCTACTTTTTGTATACATTTACCAACTTCTTGGTAACAATTATAAGATTTGATCTAAATTTTAATGTTATAATTTGGAATTTACGTCTAGGGGTTATAAGCCGTATTAATATAATATACATACAATAGAAAAAGCAGTCTAGGTGTAGACAACAAGCTCGCCACCTTTAGGAGTATAAAATGAAAAATTCACATGAAGCTTAAGACGCTATCTTAATAAAGTCTATGGACTGGTAGTATAACTGTATTATGGTAAAGTATTATATGAGACGCAGTACTTTGTTATATCAACACAAATATAATTGTAAAGAAAGTTGTACTAAAGTTGTTGAAAGTTGTACATGTACAAGTAACTTGTACTCAAACATGTGTAAGGATGAGGTAAAGTATTAAGTACTACTTCAGCAAGAAGTATAAAGTTATCAAAGACAAAATTAACTATTGCCTACCTGTCTTTTTTGTTTATTCTTCTGTGCCTGTTTAGCTTCAATCTCTTTCTGTCTCTCCTTTTCTTTCTCTGCTTTTTTCTGTGCAAGTTTTTTCTCTCGTTCTCGAACTATATGTTCCTGTTTTGCTTTCATTTCATCAAGAGTTACCAAACCAATAGTTGAACTTTTTAATTGTTGTTCAACGGCATCGTAATGTGTTGCAAATTTGTTCTCAATGTTGTCTATCTTCAAGTCTTCCTCTATTTTCTTCTTCCGTAGTTCTATTTCCTGCTGTGCTTTCTCCCGTTTCTTCATCAGGTGCATAGCTCTTCCAGCCTCAGAAGCTGCTCCCTTGTAGTGAGCCATGGTTGTTTAGTTCTATAAGTAGCCCTAAATGTGAGTCTTTAATATATTGTTTATTAACAACAAAACGGATGTAGTTTTATTTCATATCAATTTCAGCAAAAAAACACAACAACACGTCATTACAAAAGCAACTCGAAATGCAATACTTGCACTTTATTTTAGACTTTGGAGATTGTGATTGTTTCTGTTTGTTTCTGGCACTTACGTCTTTCTGATTTCTCATTGGTCTTAAAATACTTTTTATAACCTGACAGAAAAATTATTATATGAATACGAGGCTATATATCCATTATTGACATGTTCTGAACAAAGACCAATACTCCGAGAATTTAATTTTTGCCTATTTATTATTTTTAATCTGTACGAGACTCAAGGGAACTGAAGGAGAACAAGGATCAACTTGTTCTCAACTTAGCTTGTGCGAAATCCCACACGGACTAGGCAGTTTGGTCGAAAGACCAAAGCCTGCTATTTGGGCAAATAAAAAAAAATAAAAAAAATTAGTTTGTGCGAGTTATGGATGGACGGATCAAAAATTTATCGATTCGGGTCACTCGAGTTGAAAGGAATTCTAACCCGGATTGCAACTCGTGATGACCCGAGGTGATGACACGCAGGTCCAAACAGGCCCGAGACGTGCGTGTGCGTGATTCGCCCGTTCACCGGGTTAGTGTCGTGTCGGTCGCGAACTTGAGAGTTGGTTGATCGACCCAACAATAGACTCGCGTCGAACTCGCTAGGTTACTTATAAACTATAGGCTGGCGGCCGGTGCGGCGGGTCGGGTCGAACGGGTCGTCGATGTCGGGTGCCCGCGAATTCTGACCGAGTCAACCCGTTGAACGAGAATATCAACTCCGATTAATGGGTTGGATGAACAGCCCCGGCTGACTCGAGTTTTTGTTCTCTACCTTAGTCTGTGCCGGGTATTAAACTTGAGTCGCCCATCACTAGTGCGAGGATTGTTCTTGTTCTCTACTTAGTCTGTGGATCGTTCGTCAACGTCAAAGTCAAATAAATTTTTGATTGTATTTTACCGGTTCTTCAGTTCGTGTTACGATAAAAGGAAGAATTTCATTGCAAACATAAAAATGGATGAGACTGTGCTTTTTCCCTCACCTAATTGGTTCCTAATCTCTAATCTTGCTGTAAGTAAAGATGGTTGGATGGTGTACGGAGGTCCCAGTAAAAGTGTGTGTGTTTTAGAGCCTCGGAATGATGGAGATGGTGTGATTTTAGGAAATCATACTTATCGAGCACATACCGCTCCTAGAGCACATAACGAAAGGTAGGTAATGAACAGTTTTTAGAGCAGAAAGAACATGCTATCAAGAGCTGACTCATTGTTTGAAATTTTTGTAACGAATTGCGTTTGAATTTTCAGAGTGGTTAGTGTAGATATCTCGCCGGAGTTTCCAGAGAAGAGAAATTTTATAAGCGGTAGCCAGGATGGTGCTGTGAAACAGTGGGCTTTGGAGAAAGTTAACAATGTATATAGAAAACTTAAAACAACTCATACTCATGAAATTCACTTTAACGAAAAGGAGGTAACGCGTCATTTATTATTATTTATCAAGAATAGTATCATTGCAACAGTTTTCTGGTCTGTATTTTATGGGAGTTAATTATCTAGTGGACATAAAAATTACACCTGGACTTTCGAAACATAGCTGTTAGAGACTAAAATGAATTTAGTCTAATTACAATTCTACAGATGTTGAATATACCGACCCTTAAATTTCTGTCACTATTTAGACTAAAAATGCAGAAAACATGTTCTGCACCTCTTGGAGAAAAAGAGTGGTGAAGTTTGTACCATCTGTAGTAGCAAGTCAAAATACTAATGTATACAGAGCCAAATTAAAAGTACTAAGATATTAGCAATGAAATTTGCAAGGAGTCTTTTTAATTATCAAATAGGACAAACCAGATTTGGATATATTTTGTGTTCAAGTTTGTAAAGAACTGCAACACAGAGGTTTTTTCTTCAGTAATGTTGCCAAATTATGTCTATTATATTAAATTATTTATATTAAGTATGTCTATTATATTAAATTACTTGTATATTTTTTTAGGAAATAGCTGGAGTGGGTTATAGCACAAGTACCATAGCCATATCAGTTGGAACCTGTGGTAATGTAGTCAAGTGGGATTTGACCTCTAATGTGTGTAGGACATATTCCAAGTTCCTCTCAAACTTCAAGGCTTCTTGTATGACTTGTTCACCGCACTTGCCATACCATGTTGCTATTGGGACAAAACAAGGTGTTGTCTTTGTATTGGATTTGCAGAGTAAGTTATTTTTTATATTAAGGAATGTTTTTTTTTAATGTTTTCTTAAGCATATATGCAAACAAACTATCTTGAAGTTTTAATTGATTTAATAATGTGCAAAAAACTAGTAAAAAGGAATTTTTCGTAATTTTAAATTATGTTCCATAATATTTATAATATACAGTATCATAGAAGATATCCTGACAAATCATAAACAATAATATTACAGGCACTAATGGAAAAATTGTATACAAGATCCGAAGCCAAGATGACGAGATTACATCCATGAGTTGGTGCCCCCAATACGAAGTATTAATTAACAAGTCTCTTGAGCAAACTATAAAAAAATCAACTGCCACTATGAGAATGGAAGCAATTAGAAACTCAAACACTGAGCCAGAAAAAGAGAATGTTTTAGAGCAATCCGGAATCATAAAGACCCTTCCGGAAGACAGTTTTGATGAAACAGTGGTAGAGGAAGATGATATGTTTGATATTTACAAAGACCACGAGGCAGATGAATTTGGTCATAAGAAGTATGAACCGGAAGATATTATTGTTAAAGTTAAAGAAGAGAAATGTGAGGAAACTGATTATTTAGCAGAATGTTTGAAGTTAAAAGAGGAAATATTGAAAAAGAAGAATGAAAGTCAATCTTCAATAGAGTCTTTAGTTGAAGCTATGGATAAAACACATGTTGATAATGTAAAAGGAGAAAGTTCAGAACCTGAAGTTAGTGGTAGTGGTACAGACAAAGGCAATGAAAAGTGTATGGATGTACATAGTGTACACCCACACAAACATTTATTAGCTACCATGGGTAGATTTGGGTAAGATATATACTATTTTATAGAATACCAGCTGTTATGCTCATGTCTAAAATGAGTTTTGTCTCGAATCTATCAACATACCAATTTTCATCAAAATTGGTTCAGCCGTTTAGGCAAACACACACAAAAAATATGGCATGTATAATATTAAAAAGATTCTTCAATCTGATATATATTAGTTACTTTGAAAAATTAGAACAATGTCTTAGTGTAACTTAATTTTTTATTGCTAATAAATCAGTAAAGCTAACATTGCATATGATATTAAAACTGCAACATATTGTGTAGTTCTTGTAGCATTCTACAATAACCTATTTTCAGTGTCAGATTAGTTAATGTGTATACAAACCATTGAAGCCCAAATCAAAATTATGATTACACTAAATTGCTATATTTCATATTCAATTATAACATTTTCAGCAACATACGAATATGGTCTAAATCAGGTAAACTGGTAGCTTCATGCACAGTGGTATACAACAACAAGACTCCTAGAAACAAAGTGACCAGTTGGCCGACGTTATTGTGGTATAAACCAGATGTATTGCTGCTTGTTGATTCTAAGAGTGAGCTGTTGGAGTGTAATCCTTTGAAGATTGACTAGTAAGTAATTTTAGTAGACTGTTTTTGTGATGCTACAGATTAAAGATTACTTCATACAGAGAAGATTAAATTAATCACTTCTTTGCAGCATTAATTGGTGATATAAAGTTTTTAAATTTAGAGTTCTATTACAATTTTCTTCTTCTTCATCAGTTAGTAATGTCACAAATAAACTTAAAAAGTGTATAATAATAGCTGCGCTCCATGACTTCGCCCGCGCGTAAAATAAAATATGGTTTGTGGCATAAAAAGTAGCCTATGTTCATCTCCAGCACCAAATCTATCTACATACCAATTTTCATAAAAATTGGTTTTGACAACATTTCGAAAGCTATGTCGAATTCCACGTAATAGTGGGTTAGTCTGTTTCCACTTACGCACAATTCCAGCAGGCTTTAACCCAATATAACTTTGTCTATAGTCCATTCCAACTCTAATTTCGGACAATGTAAACAATCCTCCATATTGCCATTGTCTATGGTTTCATGAATTTACTAGTGATGGGGAAAAGGATGATAAAAATAAAATTAATGTCATCATCATACATAATTAAATAATAATTTTTCATTCTTTTTTTCTAACATTTTTAAATAATATTACGTTTACTAATACTCTATTTGCGTAATCGATTAATTCTATTTGATTTGTTATTTTTATTACTCCAAATACTTGTATTTATGTTAAATATGGTATTGTATGTTATTGTAACCATTGACTTATAGACTTTAAGATATTAAGACAAACAATTTACCTAATGTATAAATAAATGTAATTTAAATTAAGCTATGACCTCTAATTACAACTATTTGACCACGGACTGAAATGGAATATTGGGATACTTTTGAATATTTTCCCGCCTGATAAAAAAATGTGAAATATTGATTATATGGAATTTGTATGTATGTTACGATTTTATTGTACTATATTACAATAAAACAAATGAACTCAGACTTGCGAGGGCAAATGACAAAATATTATGTACCTATGATATGTATTGGTTAAACTTATTTCTTCTAATAAATTACAACATTGGTTTTCAAAGACAATATAGAGTACAGAAAAAATAAAACTGTTAAGAATTTTGACGTCTTAATTCGACCGCAAAAAGTAATTCGTAATTTTATTAAATAAACTAGATTTGATTATTAATCATTAGTAGAAATAGTAGCAAAATGAAGTATATAGTGAACAGAATGTGTATAAACCCATGTGTCATCGTATATGGAGTTTTTGATAGAAAAATATTGAAAAGACTGTTTGTTTACATTGTCCGAAAATGGATTTGGTCGATACTATAACTTGGACGTCGAACCTAGGACTACATCGCGGCCCATATACATGACTAACAAGGCAATGATTGCGCTATTTCGATCCGATAACCTAGTATATCAACACAAACTTAATTATTATCATATCGACCCGTTAGTATCCCACTGCAGAGAAAGACCTCTTCTCCTACAGAGATGACATGAGATTGGCCATTTCAGACTTTCGCAGCTGTCCAGCTTTTTCCACAATGTTTTCCTTCATCACCGGTCAGTAATGTCCAGATAAACTTAAAAAGTATGTAATGTATGATTTGAAATATCACATTGGTACTTGCCCAGATTCGATCCTCCAACCCATCACAACATTCAGCTTAATCTTATATTTCACAAAATAAAATGAGCTTTATTTTACAGTAAAAACAAGCTAGAACACCATATCGTCCACTCACATCATAAGCGAGGTCTATACGCCATCGTCTCAGATGCTCCACGGGTACAAACTGCATATGATTCCCCGGAATCACCTGACTTTTATCACTCTGATAGTTGGTCAGTATACACAATAGCTCAAGATAGAACTATTATACGATACAATATGAAGACTAAGCAGAAGGTAGTATATAATAGTTGTGGTGGATTCTTGTATAATATACAGGCTTGTCCATATGATGCTGGCAAGTGAGTATTGCTTTTAAAGATTTTTTTAATTTGCTAGATTGTGCTTCTGATAATGAGACGTGCTTACAATTCACTATAATGTAAGCCTATATGTATTTTGACATAAATTTGTGAAAAAGAATCAGATTTCTGACATTGCTTGTAGTTTCAATACAAATTATCCAGTTTTTTTATTCACGTTTGACTCTAGGTGTTTTTAAACAGGACATGAAAGCATCTTTCATTCTTTCTATCATATTTAAGAAAATAAATAATTTGTTATTTTCGTCCATTTCTAGAATCGCCATAAGCGTAGGGGATGGTGCTGTCAGAGTATGGCAAACTTCGACAGTAACAGAGGATGAAAATAAGTTGTATCCTGGCAAAGTGACAACTTACTGGCAAAATGTTCAGGGTAAAGTGCTGACTGTAGCCTGGCATCCGACTAAGGAGAACTTGCTGGCATTTGGCACTGGCGAATCGAGGGTAAGATAGCCAAAATTCACTAAAATTTATACAAATAATTTTTGATTGACTGTGCGTGTAATATAGTTATGTATAGTCGACCACATAATTTCTTTACTAAGTTTAAAATTTAATAAGACTTCACTGTATTGAGGTAACTTGCAAGCAAAAATAGATATTATTGTTTTGTAATATGCAAACGAAATTAACTCTAAAAGTGGAAAACAATTTTAAGGTCGTGTATACGACAAAGGAATCACATTGGCAAGTCTGCCAACTAACTCCTTGGCACGCTGCTAACATATCTCCTTTGCCGTGTGTACTTATGTATGTTAGGTATAGACTATGGCAACACTAAAAACAAACATTTGTGTGATCCGCAACTATGTAAGTTGAGGTTTTATGTTGTGTCTATTATTGAATTTATCGTTGTAATGTTATTTGCGGCAATACTTGTTTTAAAGAACCGGGGCTTAAATGGCGTACAGTTTAAATGGCACTATTGTATATGTGCACATTTTTGATAGAGAGCCCAGCATATAGACGAATCAGTATCAAAAAATGTACTTATATAATCATATGTGTATTGTAGGTAGGTATAATCGACACTAGTGGTAAAGCAGAGAAGCCTGCGCGAGTGCTATATCCGGCGTTGAACGGCGGCGTGTACTCTCTGTGTTGGGGCGAAGGCCTGGACCTATACGCGTGCGCCGGACCTACGCTCGTTATGTATGACGTTGGGAAGGATCAAGGTATGTGCGGAGTAATATGCTTTATCCTTTCTTTTTATTAAGTGGTTAGTGGTCGACCTAGGGTCAGGATTTGTTTAGGTCGCCTATAATTTATTATAGAACCATCCGATTTGACCTAATTACCGTTATCAACGTAGTAAAACCCGAAACCGAATTTTTACGGTACGAAGACGCTCAGATTAAATAGCACTATGAGGTTACCCATAAATTGGCCAACCGCACTCTTTTTTGCTTAACACTGAGTGCAACGAGCTATGAGCTCCTCGCTTGCTGTTTGCACCTGTTTCTTTCGCATCTAGGATTGCAATAAGAATTTGATTCCAATAAGACTTTGTATAATCCTTATAGGTGTAACACTAATTAATATCAGGCCTCCCGCACTGTACGTCCTTGTGCTGGCTAAGCGCCACCACGTGGCACGTGCAGTCCACTAATAGCTTGTTCAGAAAGGGCGAATTCGCCGCGATTCTCTCGCGCGTATTACGCGCGACCGTTGCGTCCACAAGGTGCGTACCAACCGTGGTACCAACGCGCGAGCATTTGGTGAGGAATTCAGTACGAAACATGGAGTTGAACGAAGCGGTCTCGTTGTGGTTAGCTTACCGTCGCTGGAAGAGACAGAAACGGAGGGAAAATAGAATGTATTTAGTACATCCAATTCTTAATGATAGAATGACACATAGTATGTTTGAAACTTTGTATCCGAAATTAAGACAACATGAGACGAAATTTTTTAACTACTTTCGTATGTCCGTGGAATCATTTGATTGAAGAAGATTTATCGCCACGTGTTTATGAAATCAAATTATGTTCCGCGCGAGGATGTTGTTTCAGCGGAACAAAAACTCGTGATAACTTTAAGGTAAGTATTGTTTTATTCATAATCTCTTATAATACTAATACAGTCTTTTAGGATACAAAATCAGGTTTACTAATAAAAACGAATTAAATGTAGTATCAGATTAAATATAATAATTAAACAATGTCATGGTTTTGGAAGAGGTCAAGACTTTCACTATCCTGAGAATCTCTTGATGATGTTGATGGAGAATTTTCGTATAAGGCTACCTGTGAAGATCTTGGCACTGAAACAGAATTTCGGCCTTGCCATGCTGTTATGGATGGCGTTTCTGAGTCATATTCTTGAAAAGTAAATTCATTTGGTCTTGAAGGTTGTGCATGGTATCAAGGTCGAACCGGAATTGAAGTTGAAGATGAAGCCGAACTGTTTAGAAAAGTACGAATACGAATTGTTTGAATACACAGTTGATTGCGAAGATTGTTGAGCCACTTGCAAAATTTTCATTAATTCAATTTACTGCTATACGATTGGCTTCAGGTACCTTAAGTATTTTTTTGTGTAAAGATAAACAGAACAGTTTGTCATTATCACCTTCCGTTACGCTGGAAACCAGTGGTTGTTGTTGATTTCTAGTGCTTATATTGTTTTTAATTATGTTCAGGAATTCAGCATCAGCGGCAGTCATTTTCTTTCTTTTAATATTTTGATTCGGCGGCCTCATTATGTCTTCCCTTGCATCTGCTGTAGACTCTTCGTTACCTGTCTCTGAGTTTTCAGAGGTGTCTTGAATATTGCTTCCTGTTTTTTTTATTACGTACTGACCTTTCGAGAAACATAAGACGTTGAAAATATATATATATATTGAATCTTCGAAGCTCCAGAGCCTGATGGTGCATTCTTTGTTTTTTTCATTTCACGAACAAATGTGTCGCGAAGGCCTTTCCACTTTTTTTGAAGAGTATTACCTGAAATTAACAATTTAACAATAATTTTTCAATTTTGTTTCAGGTACTGACTTACATTATGCCTATAGATTAGGGAAATCAACTGTAATTGACATCGTTCAAAAAACTGTATATGTTATTTGGGATAAGTTAGAGACAGAGTAATGAAAGAACCTTCGACAGAAGAGTGGATGGAAATTGCAAGAGGATTCGAAAAATATACAAATTTTCCTAATTGCATTGGAGCAGTTGATGGCAAACATATTAGAATTATAAAACCTTTAGATTCCGGCTCTATGTTCTACAATTATAAACATTTTTTTTCGACTGTGCTGCTTGCCGTATGTGATGCAAATTATTGTTTTATCTGTATAGATGTTGGAGCATGTGGGAAGAGCAATGATTCAACGATTTTTAAAAACTCCACATTCTTCAGAAAACTCAGGGAAAAATTTTTGAACATTCCGGGACCAAAACCAGTATCAGAAATTCGTACAACACGTTTACCTCATGTTATAGTTGGACATGAGGCATTTAGCTTATCAGAAAATATTATGCGACCATATTACGGCAAGAATTTAACCAAAGAAAAAAGAATATTTAATTACCGCCTCTCTAGAGCAAGACGTTATATTGAGTGTTGTTTTGGCATCCTGGTAAACAAATGGCGAATATTTCACAAACCACATGTACATATTGAATTTGCGCAAAACATAATTAAAGCTTGTTGTGTTCTTCACAATTACGTCAGGTTAAGAGATGGATACAGATACGAAGACACATTGTTCGAAACAGCTCTAGATGGTCTGCTGAGTACGACTACAATTCGACCTGGTGTAAGGTCTCGAAACACGCGGGATATATTTGCTGATTATTTCATAAAGGAAGGTCGACTGCCGTGGCAAGAAAAAATGATCTAATTTTCTTTGTTTGTTACTAATCAATAAAATAATAATAATTACTTACCTAAATCTTTATTTTTTTCCTCGGAGTCTTCTTTATCAGAAAATATTAAAACCAATTCTTCCCAAGACCTACGTTTTAGAATCCTATTGGCATAATCAGGTTATTCAAAAACCCATATCGCCGGTCTTTTCTATAAACAATTCCGTGTCAACATTTTGGCGCTCCATTTCCCTCGATACGTGCACTCGCTCTAGAGTTCGCGCGTTAACTGGACGCAACAAGGCGTCCCTAGTATCTCGACTCGCGCGCAATACGCGCGAATCAAGTGCGAGTCGAGAGTCTGGCGTAGTGCACGCGATTTACGCGCGTATTTTGAATTCGCGCGATGCTTGTGGACGCGATGTATTGATGTCTAGTACTTCGACAACGCGCGCATGAATTCGCGCGATACGATTCGCGACGAATTCGCCCCTTCTGGTCAAGGTCTAAGTATGGCGCCGGAATCGGAAGTCTATTATTACCTAATCCGTATTTACTAATTGTCTATAGGTGCGTTCCGTTTTTGTGTTCGCGTTTAGTTTGGAACAATTGTCCTGATATATTCGTTGCTGTGTAGCTCCGACGCCCATAGACGTGGTAGTGGAGGGCGAGCAGTGGAAGCTGTGCGCGGCGGCGGGCGGCGCGCGCGCGCTGCTGCTGGGCGCCGGCTCGGGCGCGCTGGCCGCGCTGGACCTGCGCACGCACCGACCACTCGCCGTCTCATATGCATTCACGTGAGTAATATTATACCACAGATCATTTCCTAACAGATTCCACATACAACACACTCACGACTCTCACTGCAATTGATTAAAACGCGCTATAGGTGCGTTGTAAATGCGCTCGAATCCACACTTATCCTCTGCCTCGAATCTTGCGGTCAGCGGGGCGGCGGCGGCAGCGGCGTGGGAGCGGCAGGATCTAATGCGTAAAATCAAATGGACCGGCCCTCAAAAGCAGCGGCGCGGGGGCGGGCGACGAGCGGTACACTCCAGTCGAGCGGTGACCGCCCGCACGTCTGCATTGTAATATTGTGCAAATAGCGAGCGGTTTCGCGAACGGGTCTTCGTTGCCCGCCCCGCCCCCACGCGGCCGCCCGCTGCCCGCAAGATTGGAGGCAGGCAAAACGCGACACTTAGTTGGAACTCAAGTCGGCGCGTACAACCTCGATTTGGAGCTCAAACGTTTGAGCGCTTGAGTGTTCTAGTAAAAAAGCTCTTTCAGAGCGTCGAACTCGACGCTGGATTCACGCTTGAGAGCGGGCGTTAGTGTATGCTTGTAAATAATAATTTTATAAGTCAAGGAACCTGGAGAACTGTGTGAAATGCTTTCGCAATCTCACCTTTCATGAACATAAGAGGCAGGAGTGGAATGCGTTGCACGTAAAAGCTGCGTTGTGATTGGCTATTTCAAGGTCAAACATTCGAATGCATTTAAGTGCACCAATCTTAATCTCCATATTAATTTGTTATGCTAGCGAATGCTGTTATGAGTTGTACGTGTATACTAGCTACCCGCAGCGTGGTTTTACCCGTATCTTTGGTTACTGCTCTGCTCCTATCGACAGTAACGTGATGTTACATAGCTTTTAACCTTTTTCGGAAACTGAGCTATCAAAAAAGAAATTCAAATCCAATTTAATAATTTAGGAAGTTATTTATCTGTTACCTAACTGAGTAAGTAATAGACATCACCTTACTAATCTTTTAAATTGCAGTAAAATGATCCACACGATAGAATGGCATCCTGAACAGACGTCGAATTCCAGCGACGAGTCGCCATACAAGAATCTCATAGCTGTTAGCTCGTTAGACAAACGAAGCCAAATTATTATATTTGAATATAAAGATAAGGAAGGTATGTACTGCTATCATACATTACAATTCAGTTTAGTGTGGTTTATAAATAACTAACTACACCCTGCGGCTTCGCCCGCGCTGAAAATGGTATGTGTTTAATTAATGTAACTCGGGCACCAGACTGATTTTTCGGGATAAAAAGTATCCAATGTCCGGTCTCTGGTACCGAATATATATACCAATTTTCATCGAAATCGGTGCAGTCGTTTAGGCGCTGCGTGGTAACAAACACACACACAAATTTTCGCATTTATAATAGTAGAATATAATAATAAGTAACACAATAACTACCACCAAACTACCTAGACCCAAAGTAAGTATTATGTAATAAATATTTTAGTTATTTAATGTTTGTAACGTGAAATAGGTCTTAATCATCAAAGCGAGAGTTTTCTTTTAACACACTTTTTAGTGCTACAGTACAAGCCCAATTATTACCTCGGAGCTCTTCCTTCCTCATTCCCTTCTCGTTATACGTTCGACATCAGCTTAATGTGTTTATGAAGTTGTATAAATATAAATAGATTTATCTCGAGAATTGAACCTGTGGCACAACGTAATAGTAGTGAGGCGAACACCTCAACATCTAAACCAAACTTGTATTAACTCGTTCTTTAATTGCTTTTGTCAGAGGGCGGTAAAGAACTAATTACATGGAAGACATTATATGGTCACAAGTTACCAGTGTTGCAAGTAACTTGGAATCCGCACCGTGATCATCTCTTGCTGTCTACGTCACAAGATACTACTGTTAGGGTATGTAATGCGCATCTTTATAAAAATAATGTTTTAAGCTATTGCATAGCTTTCATCGCGGTTTTGAGCGCGGCGACCGAATCAAGAAATTCCGTAACGAAAATAAAACCTAACACCTCCCACTCCGCCTACCATAAAATTTATTTCTCAGGATAAACACTAGTGGCGCTAATTTTTACCACACATAAACCAAATATTTTGTCACCTTTGCGATATCTGGTAGAACTATATAAATTACTCTAAGATTTTAATAACGTGTAATAATCATCATCATCATCATATCAGCCAAAAGACGCCCACTGCTGGACATAGGCCTCCCCCAATTTTTGCCATCGTAGCCGGTCGTTCGCCGCCCTCATCCATCGGTTGCCCGCCACCCTTATAAGGTCGTCGGTCCACCTTGTGAGGGGTCTGCCCACGCTGCGTCTTCCGGTTCGTAGTCGCCACTCTAGAACCTTTCTGCCCCAGCGGCCGTCAGTTCTACGAGCTATGTGTCCTGCCCATTGCCACTTCAGAGAAGCAACTCTGCGAGCCACGTCAGTCACTTTGGTTCAAACCAAAGTGACTGACGTGTAATAATGCATCAATGTAATCTAATGTCCCAGTTTTATTCTTTTTCGGAGTAAAAATACTTAGTAGGATGATAAAAAATCCTGAATAGCCTACATGTATTGTAAGATAATAAAAATATTTTAAACGATATTAACTTCTCATTTATTCAATAAAAGAAAAAAAAATGTTTACTTATCGGTCGGTCACCACGCTCAAAAAGTGTAACATGAATTAATATCAAAGAAAAACTTGAATTAATATCAAAGAAAAAAAAATACTGCATAAATAAAAAATAAATAAATAATTATAATTAAGTTAAGCATAAGTTGATAAAAAATGCTATGCGAAAAACTTGTGGCACTCAGTCCCTGAGTGCCACAGGTTTTTTTTTACATCAATGGAGCGACTCAAGATCAATCAAAGATGCTTGTGAGCGATTTTAGTAAGTCTGGGATTCAACTCAGACAAAAGAAATACATATCAATATCATTCAAAAGAAATACATATCCATATCATCATATCAGCCGAATTCCACTGCTGGATATAGGCGTTCCCCAATTTTTGTCACCTTGGCTGGTCGTGAGCTGTTGACAGCTATTTATTAAAAATAAAATATAACTAGGTAATTTTTTGACTTATATTAACTTACTGTATATTGGTCTAAAAACATAAAAACACGTTACAATAAAGTTACTCAACGCTGTGTTGGTTATTATTGACTCATTATCATGTATATCTGTAGGTATGGGACGTATCAACGGGCACATGTATATCAATATTCGGCGGGCATTCGCAACACTCGCTAGGAGCTACGTGGTTAACTATGCCTCAGTTTGAAACAAAGGTGTTATCCGGTGGGGGTGACTGTTGCTTAAGACTATGGGATTATAAGGATTTCAAGCCGGAACATTATGAAAGTATGTATTCAATGCAGTTTGAAATTAATTATAGTAAGCAAAAAATATATATATATTTCAAGGCATTTTTTTTATATTTTTCTAACCAAAATTCTCTCTGGTTGATGGTAAGAAGACTGTACAGTCCAGGAGTGTGCCATTATGCTACCAGTTTGTCATAAATAATAGTAATGTTTGAAGTCCACCATTCTTAGAACCATAGTTTGCTTCGTTAAATAAACTAATTTAAAATAAAATCCAAAAACATTTATTATTTTGCAGAAATTAAACATGACACATCAACAAAAAGTAAGAAAGGAGAGAAGAAAAAGACTGACGCAGATGACGAGGACAAACAAACAAACAATTCTGAAGCAGCTAAAGCAACTAATACAGAAAATACACGGCGACCGTCCAAAAAGTTTATGTTGCCGCTCATACATAAACAGATGAACCCCGGTAGCTTTTTAGGGTTAAGAAAAATGTATGAAAAATATATTGAAAAGCGAGAAAATAGTGAAGCGGTTTTCGATTGTGATTTTATCAAAATATTCGGCACTATCAATGAAGTTAATGAAGTATTGGATATGGAGAGTGAGTATTTATGTTAAAAAAGAAGAAAGGTGTATTTAACGATACACGGCAAAAACATTTCTATAGTGTCATGCTTAAGGCTAATATTTCTGTAACTTGTATCATATAGTTGCATTGTTTTTTTTTAGCTTAAAGTATTTTAATTGGAATCATTTGTGCTATACTTTTGCTATAAGTTTTTTTGATGTTGTTGTTGTCATAGATTACTTCCTAACAGATTATAATAATGAATAATAATACCAGCTTGTTTACTGTCCCACTGCAGGGCAAAGGCCTCTTCTCATATATGGAAGGTATGAGCATTAATCACCACGCTTGCTCAAGGCGGATTGGCAATTTCAGACTTTTAACTCCAGGTTTCCTCACGATGTTTTACTTCACCGTCAATCAGAAATGTCCAAAATAAATTTAGAAAGTACATGAATCCTACATATATATGAAAGTATATATGTTACTAATAGATACCGCATTAAAATTTATTTGCTCTAAATCGAGCTAACAAACTAAAGGGACGCGAGAAACATAAAAGCTGCGTTGTGATTGGCTATTTCAATGACAAGATTCAATTGCACTGAAATGCACAATCATAGTGAGTTATGCTAGCAAACGTACGTACGTGTATATTGCTCTGTATGCGTAACCCATATTATTTTTATGGAAATAAGGAATCTTTATAACTTTACAGTGGAGTACCTGCTTTCTGAGGATTTGGTAGAAGCGTGGATGACGCTCGCAATGTTTCGTGGACAAGTCGATTCAATGATACAGTTCGCTAAGCAGAGAGATCTACTATGTCCGTATATACTGAATATGACGCCTTGCGTGTCGTTCAAGTGAGTTATGTCTTATAATATTAGCTGTTCTTTTAATAGTAAGCCTGAAAGACTTGTCTTGCGTTATTTGCTTTATAACCATGCAAAGAATGCAAGAAGCACTTTAAGAAAAAATGTTTAAAACATTATCTGTTTTCTTTTGGTTTTTACTTTTAAATTAGCAAAAACTGAATACTACTTAAAGACATGACTATCTAATTTTATTTAAAATTGTAAAAAGACGACTTATTTTTACAGATTTTGGAAAGAAGCGACACAAATGTACGTTTCCCAAATTGATCGATTTATTGCTAAATGTGGAGAAGAAAAACTTATTGGTTAGTATTTTTTGCACTTTTCTGTCAGTCGTAGTTTCACTTAAGATATACTAAATTTAAATTCTAGACATGATTTTAAAATTCAGAATTTATTTTAATATGATAAAATTACAGATAACAGATATTTCGGCGGCGCAGTATTTCGCAAAATGACGACGTTATTAAGTATGCACGATATAAAGGGCGCCGTCGACGCACTCACTACTGCCAAAATGTTTAAGGAAGCATACATACTATGTCGGTTAAGGTTAGTATATAAACCAACAATATCGTATCAAAATGAGTTTTATTTCAGTGACAAACAAGTATAGGGCCCACCTGGGTGCCTAGTGCGAGTTTGTTTTACGTTAACGCAATCGATACGTTACCGTGTTTGGCTCTCTGATTGGTTAAGAGCTTGGAGCGGGCCAATCGGAGCACAGAACGTCATAAACGTGTCGATCGCGTTAACGTACAACAAACTCGCGCCAGGTAAGCGCCCTCTGTAAGTGGTAACCGTAACCTATAGAGATGGCTGTTTCCCAAGCATTGCAAAAATAATGCTTAGAAAACACAATCAAGCCGTTATCGACCGTATATTCATATACAGTAAAGGGATGAGAGAAAAAAACGAAGAGGACCGAGAAGATACTTTACGTCGATATTCTATGAGCGGGTACGTCTTCGGTCTATTCGGCCCATTCATGCTAAAATCAGTAAGAATCTACTTTCGTAAAATTGAAACGAAATGATAATGAATAAGGGCCATTTTAAACTTTATAGTTAACAACACAAGGTCGAGATTTCAGAAGTAAGGTGTTTTGTCTTATGCCTCTTTTTATATGCGATATTAAACCTTCGTGTTGTTTTTAGGTATATGGATAGTATAGCCGAGCAAACTCTACAAACATGGGCTAAGGATAGCTACTTTAGTGGCAACATGCGTATTTCAGCTATATGGTAAGTCTATGTTTTATATTTTTTGTCTCTTTTGCGTATAGCTAATTGTTCCGTTGGTTAAAATTGTGGTGTTGAGAGGCATTCCTGAAATGATTAAAAAAATAAAAAAGGAAACCACTCTTCCAAGTACAAGCTATGTTGAAACTATATGGTTCAGTTTTCTGACTGCAAACACTAGAAAAAAAACAATGTTGTTAGTAGTACTTATAAGTAGCAGCCATGTGGAAACGAACTCAGCATAGCAGTCACAGACATCCTTTTAAGGCAGTATCTATGCAGTAAAGTTATTTTAATTGTTTTCAGCTACATGGCGTTAGGTAATCTATCAGAGGCTGCAACTGTCCTTTCTAAGTTTCCCGACCAAGAAAGCTTAAGCCTAGCAGCAGATATTGCTAAAATGGCCGGCAGAAACACGTTTGCTGATCACGTAGAAAAGAAAGCGCAAACAAGCACACAAAGTGCTGAGAAGACTGAACAAATATTAGAAAATTTGCCTTCTAGAATCGAACTACTTATGAAAAACATGGAAGAAAATAGTGAAAAAGTTGAAAAGAATGAAGAAGATATTGAAAATCGAGACAAAAATATTCAGTGATGATATTAGATATGTTAGCCATGTTAAGTGAGGAAGGCTGTGTAACTGAAAATATAATTGTACCTATGAACTTATGTTAGTAATTTCGTTTTTAAAAATAAAGTTATAAAATGTACAAATTCAAACTTTTACTTAAGGTCTATCGGCCTAAGTGCCAGGCTTTAATTTTGAGCGACAAAGGTGTATGAAGTACTGAATTGCTGGACTGGACCTAATAAGACACGACATGTTTGTACGGCTCACTATCGCGAACTGAAAATCTAATTACATGATGAATTAATCGGTAATTAGTCGCAAAATATCAGAATTAGTCGGCCCACCGTTTAAAAGTTATAAGGGGGATTGGTATTGGTATTGGTATTATACCTCTGTATCTCGAAAATAGGTACCTTAGCGAATATCTGATTATGCCCAGAATTAGTCGGTAATTAATTAGCCGCAAAATTTCAGTATTGGCAATCAAGAATTTCAAATATATCTTCGAAAGGACCGACCAAGTCTGGAATTTCGCGACTAACTCTGAGCATAATCAGATATTCTCTAAGGTACTAGGTATGGAGCCACCGATAACTTTTGAACGGAGCGCCGTAGTAGAATCCTGAAATTTTGTGTGTAATGAGAATGACTAATTCAAACTAACTAAAAAAGATTTTCGCTAGATGATTTCGCTACATGTTATATTACTATTACAAACTGCGCCCCACGGCTTCGCCCGCGCGTAAAATATGTTTTGTTGTATCCCTCGGGAACCAGACCAATTTTCGGGATAAAAAGTAGCCTATGTCCGTCACCGGCACCGAATCTTATCTACATACCAATTTTCATCGATATCAGTTCAGTCGTTTAGGCGCTGAACGGTAACAAACACACACACACACACGCACACGCACACACACACACACGTGTACAACTATCGCATTTATAATATTAAGATTAAATTTTGCAACCTACCCTCAGTTTACAATTTGCAGCAATCTCCTAGGATCTAAGGTACTAGAATAGCAGAACAATCCAACGTCATTGTTGGATTGGGAATCGTTGTATAGAATGTTCGTTGGATGAGTAAGTGTTACGTAAATAAAATTCAATATAAATTTCAAACATTTATTTGTATTTGTATCATGAGTATATAATTAGATTAACAGTTAATTAAACTAATTTATAATAAAAATTATTCAAATAGAAATCAACTTTTAGTAATTGTGCTTTCTACGGACGAATCATTTAAAAGTTAGTTAGGACTTAGGATTTTAAACTCGCTACTTTTGTACATAATCGACATATTGTACACGTATTAGTTTACGTTACAAAATCACCCTACACTGACATGTTATACTGCTTCTTAAAGACTAACAGTTACGAGAAAATTAAGTAACTACAGAACTTAGTATAAAAAGCAGTGTTTCTACACAAATGTTATTCATTTCAAATAAAACCCTAAGATTATTGAGATTAAAATACAATGTCTTAATAAATTTAAATTAATGCTTTTGTTACATAAGAATAGGGCTATTCTATTGTTACAAATTAAATACAACAGAGTAGGGCTAAATGTTGTGTTGGATAATGTAACATAAGCTAAATACGTATAACATTAAAATATAAATAAGCATATACACGTGGCGATTATTTACAATCGAACAATACAAATGTTAGAAATAAATATTTATTTGCATTCTCACTAACATCACTAAATATTTTAGGCACAAACATTTTAAGTACAGCCTAGTAATACTATATCGTAAGATGTTTCTAATATTAATGGTCACTCGAGTTCAGGCACATTATTAGACACCATTCCTTAGTTAATAAAGGCCAGAAGAATAAAGAATTTTTACTATTGATACGGTGATAAGTTGTGTATTTAAATAATACGAAAACTAAACTTATTTTTATATATTATTATTTATTTTGTACTGTGAAAGTTTCTAGTGGTGGTTATGACCTGTCGAGTATTCCCGATTGTGGCGGTCAAAGAATTATTATATTTGATAAATTAAATGAAATATATTTTTCTCGCGAATAAAATATGTGCAATAGGAATAGTTGTCGCTAGCATTTCTCTTCGTCATCTCACTTTGTCTCAGAGACTGACTTAGTGCAAAAAAAAGAACAATTTTAGAACTACAATGGCATTTGTACTACATTCGCTTTGAGAGTCAATCATTCCGCTAAATGCTCATGGAATGTGCTTGCAACAGTCTTAGGTTTAATATTAAAGCAACTGATTAATAAATCAATATGAACTCTCAATAAAAGCATAATCTAAGGCATGAATTAGTAGCTTGTTAGACTAAAATGAACCTTGGGTTGTTACAATAAAATTGACTTTATGAGTAACATATTGTTTTATCAAGTCTTGTGTGACACTAAAGCACCTTAGAAGTATAGAATCATTGTTGGTACCTTTGCCTGCCGCTTTTGGCTGTCAAAAATTACGTTAGTTGCACTAAATTGTATTCATTAATTTGTATAGGCGCTCGTGATATTCATTTTACAATTAATATTATGAGTATTGTAATCAAAAAGACCAGCTTATGATTAATTGTTACGCGCGTTTATAATTAAAATTAATAACCAATCTATAATCTGTAATACGATTCACGAGAGAAAACAATACTATGTAGTTTCTCACGGACATTTATTAATTGTAAATAAATTTATGTTATTTGGTTAGATTACCGTTGCACCATAAATCAATCGCTGGTTTACTACTATTAAATCAATCGTTAGTTTACCAATCAGGATTAGATTAATTGTAGGCGTAATCAATCACTTAATCTCAGACTTTATTAGATGGGTCTTCGTTTTCCCTGTTAGATTCCTTCCCCCTCTTCTTACAAATAGTAACAAGCTTAGCATTTATTTTCTTCAATTTCTGATTCTCTTTCATCACGTCAGTTATTTGTTGATTCTGAAAGTAATAAAAGAAAGGATTTTATCTACATACATATATTTATTAAGGAAGTGACAACCTCACCATCCACTAGGAAAGTTTTTACAACCGCTAGGTTAGGTAGATGATTTATAGTACTAATAGCTTGCCGCGGCGCAGTTTCACCCGCGTCTTTTATTAATGCTCTACTCCCGTCGCCAGTAGCGTGAAGTTATATAGCCAGAACCTTTCTCAAAAAACTGGGCTATCATACGCTAAAAGATTTGTTCAAATCCCTGTATAAAATAAACTGGTATTTCTAGAGATAAGCGCGTTTTGACAAATAAACAAACTCTTACGCTTTTAAATAGTAAAAATATAGATGGTGACAGTCAAATCATTCAACACTAAATGGGCAGCGGCTTCCTTATATTAAGTTACTATGTTGTCGACCACCACGCCTCAGGCCACCAGTTGCTAGACGAGCGATTGCATTCCGATTTTGGTGAGTTTTGTCGCGCGCTGATCACGTTCATATGTCGTCCCAGTCGCTTGCATTGACAAACTAATACTAAGCAGTCGCCGACATTGGAATGCTACCTTTTTTATGTTCTTAAAAAGACAACTCCCGCACTAGGGAACAAGCCCAGTGTCGCGGGGGACTTTACAAACATACAATGACGGACATAAAGTACACCCAGACAGAACAAATATATGGATCACACAAAGTTTTGTCCCTTACGGGGATCGAACCCACAACCTCCTGCACAGCAGTCGCTTGCGCTCCCACTGGACCATGGAGGCAGTCATTTGACTGTCGCCATTATAATCACTAAATATAAATTTGTAAACTAAAGTAGTTATTACCTGTACGATAGCGCTGCCGGTAGCCACGTACATGGCGGGGTGGGGCCCCAGTGCAGCCGACATTGAGGCCAGCTGTTGCTCTAGTAGCGCCTTCTGCTGCGATAATCTCTCCACTGCCTGTAATACGGGTACATTTCTATACAACTAATATACATACATACATAGCTTTACGCCTTAAATCCCCGAAGAGTTATGCAGAGGTGTTTAACCACCTACTTTTCGCCATTATTTATTTTAGGTCCCGTGTAAGAGAGGGCGAGCCTGTTGCCATAATTATATCGAGCACAATTCCTGACTCCAGGCTTATACTAACATTTTAAAAGTAATAATCAAATTTTGCTAACTATTTATACTTAAATATGTAAACATTTTGGCAAATATTCATTTGACAAAGGTTTAATACAGCAATACAAACCAGTCTTAAATGCTTCACTTCTTTGGCATGCTTTTCTAGTTGTGAAGCATTGCCGTCCCGTTCAACTTGGTAACTCAGGAGATCTGCAAATAGATATTGTAATTTACTAACAACACTATTGTTAATATTAATGTCGCACTGAATGGACACTATATATAACTGTGTAGTGTCTAATTAAAATAAAAACTAGCTGTTGCCAGCAGTGGCGTGCACAGAGATTTTTGACAGGGTAGGCATTATAGATTTTAACAGGGTAGGCATCAGTGGCGAAACGTCCATATAACACGATTCCTGCCGGCTGAATTCCCTTTTAAAATATGCTCTGACCTTCTTATACCTATCACTGCTTGACTGTCTACTCAAAGTCTAACTGGCCTTCCGAAACTCAAAGTATTTTACGGCTTCCCTCCTCGGAAAAGTGACTCTTCGCTACTGGTAGGCATTATTTAATTATGGTGCTAAAATTGTGATTTTAAGTCATTATTAAGGTAGGCAGTGCCTTTCTGCCTATACGGAGTGCACGCCACTGGTTGCCAGCGGCTACGTCTGCGTCGATATCCTACAAAAAATATACCCTATGTTACTCACTAATATAGTAACTATTCTATTATATTAATATAGCATTCTAGAACCCATAACACAAGCTATATATTATATTCTTACTTTGGGTCTAGATGACGTTGTGTGTAGTTGTTGTGATATTATATACATGTATCTATATATATAAAAATGAATCCCTATTTCCCTTGGTCATGGCATCACGCGTGAACGGCTAGATCAATTTCGTTAATTCTTTTTTTGTTGTGTTTGTTATTGTGAGGAGAAGGTTCGTATGAAAGAAAACAAAGAAAATTGCGCGGTGATTTTGAAAGTTTAACAATACTAAAACCATATTAAATTTAAACCGCTTAACCAATTTCAGTGAAAATTGGTATGTAGATAGATTTGGTTGCGGGACCTAGGCTACTTTTTATCCCGAAAAGCGCTCTGATTCCCGAGTTACATTAATTAAACACATAGCAATTTTCGCGCGGGCGAAGCCGCAGGGCGCAGCTAGTAAATAAATAAATAAAACTATTGATTGCTACATAGATTTTGGGTTTATCCACTACAAACAGACATACAAAAGATTAAATATTTCTGTTTAAATATTAGTTTAAAGTCATAATTACCATCACTAGTCTCAGTGGCGACGTCGCGAACATCGAGCGTAGAGTCCCTGTGCATGTCGTGTGTGGTTTGTCGCTTTTTGCGAGCAGTGTGTGAATGCGCTGGTCGAGACTCGCTCTGTAGATCTTGTAGTTTTATCTGCGATAGGACCAAATAATAATATGAACTGTATTCATAACCTAAGGCAACAGAACCTGTGTAAATCTAAAAGAAGTTTACGTATACTCATTAACCTGAAATCTAAAACTGTCGACTGCTCTTTAAGACACGAAATTTTATCTAAGACTTACGAGATACTACGCAGAATCTTTACGAACGTATGGGATTAAAGCAGCTTTTATGTTTCCGATAAATGTTTTTAAAGTCGTTCAAAAATTTGTTGATAAATAAGAATCTACTTGATCGAATATAGCAGGTAATTTAATCTATATACTCCTCTTTCCGTTTATTTAGATACAAGCATCTCAATTAAATGATTGTTAATATAAATTAATCGAAATGGCCTAGTAGATAAAGCACCCGCTTCGTAAAGGTAGCGGGTAGTAGTACGAGGTAGTGGGTTCAAATCCTGGCAAGTACTAATGTGATTTTTCAAATCATATATACTTTCTAAGTTTATCTTGTACATTTATGACTGACGGTGAAGGAAAACATCGTGAGGAAACCTGGACTTAAAAGTCTGAAATTGCTGATTGAATTGATTGAAGCGTGGTGATTAATGCTTATACCTTATGCTATGCTTATATGAGAAGAGGCCTTTGCCCTGCAGTGGGACAGTAAACAGGCTGGTATTATATTATAAATTACCTTCATAGCACTGTTAGTCTCCTTCAGCTGGCGGCACTGTTCCTCCCTCTCTCGTAGATACTGAGCTAACGTCTCACACTCATTGTCCAGTTCCTTCTCCCGTTCCTTTAGTTGCGACAATTCCTGCTTGCATGCATTTAGTTCCATTTTTGTCACTTCTAGTTCCCTGTGTAAGATAAACTTATTATTAGTTGCACCTTTGTACAACTATGTTTCCAACTTTTTTTTTCTTTTTTTTATATTAGCCTACCAAAGTGACTCCACCCCGCCAGATGGTAAGCAGTCAGTGGAATCCAGAAGTAGTGGACACCATACCAAAAGCCATAACTGCTGGTATGGTGCTCTCCACTATGGCGGCTGGGAATGGGGTTAGGAAAAGGGAATGAGGGAGGTGAGGAAAGTGGAAAGGGGGGAAATTGGGACTCCGGCGCTCTCACTCACCGAACGAAACGCAGTAGTACGGATACTACTACTGTTACGTCGATCTTCTATGAGAGGGTAGTACTTCCCCGGTCGATCCGACCCATTCATGCTGAAACCAGCGTGGATCTACTACCGTATCTATACTATTCTAACTGCACCTATATTAGACTAAACTAATAGTAAACTTAGTAACAACATCATTGCGACTTAATCCAACAGGCCTCCTCCAACGTCTCATGCATCCGTTTATCAAAACGTTGTCGAGGATGATGATGTTATGAATTTATAATGACGTGAAAAAACAAGACGCGTTTCTTTTTTAAAAAGTCGCAGTGGTGGTGTGACAAGTTTCCATAGCAGAAATATTCTTTTTCATTGGTAACCATTTTCGAAAACAAAAGAATTATTCTTGTTTGGACCACTTTCCGGGACTATAAACGGATATGGTAGTGATGACAATAAGACATCTATTGTGTCTACACTACTCTCTATGGTTAAAAAGAAAAATAATCTTTCAACACTGGTTTCCAAACTTTTGTTTCTAGTGTGGCCGAAGGGTATTTTTGGCGGGGTTTTAGAGAGAGAGTTTACAAAATCAAACTTATTCCTTATGTCGTATCAAATTCTGGTAGCCCAATTGTTAAGTATATTCTGAGGCCTACCATCACTAACCAATAGTCCGATATAGCCGTGTCTTCCTGAACTAACTCTAAACAAGCGCAAGTTGCATATATTTCGGTAGTTCGGTGTGCTTGTCTTGACATTTTAGAATAACGTTAAATAAATTACCTGTTTCCTGCATATTTATCCAGTGCCTTCTGCATTTTAGAAATCATATTCTTCAAATCTTGCTTCTTGAATCTCAGTTCTTCTATAGTTTTGGTTAACCTTTTGTTTTTCTCTACTTCGGCATCGAAGGACATGCGGTCTACTACTACTGAATGTAAGTTTGTCCAATCTGTAAGTTATTAATAAGTTAAATAGGTAGTACTTCATTAGTCTACAAAAGTGATTCCACTCTGCCTGATGGTAAGCATTCAGAAAACAAAGAAAGTCTCACTTTGAAGAAAACCGTACAATTTTTAAGCAAGACTACTGATGTGACTCCACTCTGCCTGATGACATTTAGAAGACAAAGAAAGTCTCACTTTGAAGAAAACCGTATGATTTTTAAGCAAGACTACTGAAGTGACTCCACTCTGCCTGATGACATTTAGAAGACAAAGTCTCAATTTGAAGGAAACCGTATAATTTTTAAGCGAGACTCCTGAAGTGACTCCACTCTACCTGATGGTAAGAATTCAGAAGTCAAAGAAAGTGTCACTTAGAAGAAACCCGTACAGTTTTTAAGCGAGACTACTGAAGTGACTCCACTCTGCCTGATGGTAAGAATTCAGAAGACAAAGAAAATGTCACTTAGAAGAAACCCGTACAGTTTGTAAGCGAAACTACTGAAGTGACTCCACTCTGCCGAATGGTAAGAATTCAGAAGTCAAAGAAAGTGTCACTTAGAAGAAACCCGTACAGTTTTTAAGCGAGACTACTGAAGTGACTCCACTCTGCCTGATGGTAAGAATTCAGAAGACAAAGAAAATGTCACTTAGAAGAAACCCGTACAGTTTGTAAGCGAGACTACTGAAGTGACTCCACTCTGCCGAATGGTAAGAATTCAGAAGTCAAAGAAAGTGTCACTTAGAAGAAACCCGTACAGTTTTTAAGCGAGACTACTGAAGTGACTCCACTCTGCCTGATGGTAAGAATTCAGAAGACAAAGAAAGTGTCACTTTGAAGAAACCCGTACAGTTTTTAAGCGAGGCTACTGGAGTGACTTCACTCATCCTGGATGGTAACAGACAGAGTCCAGGAGTCATTTGTTAAAGCCAGCGTGTCAAAGTGGCATAATGGCCACCACTATGGCGGCTTTACGAGATGCTTTTTCGCGCTCCGTATAAAAGACTCGGGATCAAAATTGGTAGAAAACAGTATACAAACAGTAGCGAAGAGTCACTTTTCCGAGGAGGGAAGCCGGTGGGACGAAAATATTTTGAGTTTCGGAATGCTAGTTAGACTTTGAGTAGACACTCAAGCAGTGATAGGTATAAGGAGGTCAGAGCATATTATAAAAGGGAAGCCGGCAGGAATCGTGTTATATGGACGCTTCGCCACTGGTATACACACAAAGAAAACCTGGTGTTTAATTATCAGGTTGATTACTGGCTTTTCTGTCATTAATTCAGTATCTATACATGTATATAACAAAGTCAGTCTTGTACGCTTAAATCTTCTAAACTATTTCAAGGATTTTGATAGAATTTTCATTTTACTAACACTCAAAATTTATTTCTGAAGATTTATGTAAGTACATGCAATTATTATTTAAATAAAATTTGTACACAAGCGAAACCGGATCAGGTCGCTAGTTAGTAATATTATGTATCATTCTTACCTTCGTCAGTATTAACTGAAGCGTGCGCAACTGTTGGTTTCGGTCCGATCATTTGACTTAAGTTTGGACTAGATGATTGTAGTTTCTCTTTCAATTCTGCTATAGTAGCCTGCAAAGTTTAAATTATAAAACATAGCTGATAAAAAAAAAGCATAGCTAATTTGATACGTAACTGGCAGCCTAATAATTTTAAATAGATTATAATTTCTATAAATTAGTAGCAGTTATGTCATTCGAGATTACCTTCAACAAGATGTTGTATGGCGATGTAAAATAAAAAAATTAAATATATAAATTGTAATAAAATATGGCACTCAATATCAGATAAATAAATTACCAAGATAACTACATACTTTATATCATATGAAATAAACTCAATAGTTTAATAGTAAGAATGCACATAACTCTTATGCACATAACAGAAGGTTGAAATTCAAACATAATACAAGTAATTACCTCTAAACTCCTCTTCTCTTTTTTAAGTCTAGAACATTGCTTCTCACTCTCCTTTAAGTATTCGGAACAGATTTCGCACTCGTCGTCTAATTTATCATATTCCTCCTTCAGCTTATCTAATTCTTGCTGGACAGAACTTAGACGTTCTCTTAGTTGTGATACCGTACTGTTAATGATAAAAAATAATTTATATAAATAACAAATAAGATAAAACCGATTAATATGCTCATGACTTTTCTGAGATGAACCCTTTTGAATGGGTTGGTATACGCGTGATGGGTAACTTTTGGATTATGGTCTGATAGTTTTTGGTGAAAATCAAAATAAAATTGTTTTTTATACAATCAGTAAAATGGGTAAAAAAAACTAGTGAACATCTTATTCGCAGAAAATAACATAATAGCACAAGATTTATCAAGCACATGCATCTTGTAATAATTAAGTAACATTTACCAACCTGTCATTGACATCTGTGTGTTCATTGACTTCTGATGTGTGTAACATAGCCATGAAAAAAAAAATAACACAATTTAAAATACACTTAAAAAGAAAATCTATTCCGTTATATATAACTAGCTGCGTCCCACGGCTTCGACCGCGCGTAAAATATGTTTTGTTGTATCCCTCGGGACCAAACCGATTTTCGGGATAAAAAGTTCACAAAGTTCACACAAATTTCGCATTTATAACATTAATAGGATTTAGTAATCCAATGGATATTTATCTTGCAGACAAAGTATTCCAACTTGCAAATTATATGAAACAGAAAACTACCTCTAACAATGAACCAGTAGCGAAGAGTCACTTTTCCGAAGAGGGAAGCCGGTGGGACTAAAATCCTTTGAGTTTCGGAATGCTAGTTAGTCTTTGAGTAGACACGCAAGCAGTGATAGGTCTATGGTGGTCAGGACATATTTTAAAAGGGAAGCCGGCAGGAATCGTGTTATATGGACGCTTCGCCACTGCAATTAACCCCATAGACGCTGCTACCAATAATAAAAATTTCTAAATGCAAAAACATAATACTCACTCAAAGGCGATAGTGTGTGTGACAAATCGTTTCTGTGCGAATCATGTATGGTCTGCCTTCTGCGACGAATCTCCAGTACACTGCTCGGACGAGATGGAGGCTCGTCGTCTTTATCACTCTATATGAGATAAAAAAAGGATGCAAGATCGTTGGGAGATGCAAGTGTGCTTAAAGTAACGTAGCATTGAGCTGTAATTTTAAGTACGTAAGTCTTGTAAGTGAAAAAAAAACTTAGAACCAAATCATTTTGATAATTCTATTATATTCAAATGAAAAACAAAATGGAATGTTGTATAATTTCTCATTATTACTTATCTGTTTAGAACTGTACTTCATATTTCGATTCTTAGGACCATTTTGTTCGTTTGTGAGGTTGTTATGATGTTTAACCTACTGTACAACTATATACAATGTTTATCCTTAAGTTGAAGATATGAATTTTATTGCCAACTAAGATATTACGACCTTTACAACTACGTCTACTTACGTTTGTAGTGAATTTCAGACAAAAATATAATAATTAAAATGGTAATATTAAAGGAATATAGTATAAAAATAATGAGTTTGCGCTCGCATCGCACGATCGGTAGATTTATGACGGAATTTATGTTTAGTAAATATTTCTATACACTATGCAATTAACTAATTAATTTCAACTAAATCATACCAAAACTTTCCCCTGTACAATTTGTGGCAATTTTCTTCTTGGGAATGATATTGATAGGTCAGGTAGTTTTGTCTGAAGAAAGATTCTTTATAAGTTTTGTACTAAAGTATATAATATACTAACTGCACCCTGCGGTTTCGCCCGCTCGGAAAACGGCCTGTGTTTACTCGGAAACCAGACCGATTTTCAGAATAAAAAGTATGTTCGTATCTGGCACCGTATCTATGTACATACCAATTTTCATCGAAATCGGTTCAGCCGTTTAAGCGCTGAGTGGTAACACTCACACATACACAAAATATGAATATTTAATAATAAATAAAAAAATATAAAATATTACCTGATCTGCCCGTGAGCGTGACAAGCTGTCGCGTCTGAAACAAAACATTCGATCTTTACAAATAAGTTGCCTATGACACATAATAAATAGTATGGACAGATGAAAGCAACCATGCGAATTTAAACCTATTTACAACGCTGTTAAGATTCATAACACCTTGTACAGTAACATTTCTCTCAAATGGATCAATTTTTTTTAAAGCCACACGACTGATTGTGATACAGTTGTTCATAGAATTTCTATCAGTATTTTATAAGTATACTACATACATAGTCTAAGTACGATGCAGTAGCAATCTAGGTTTTGTATTAGCTCAAAAGCAGTTTAGAGTTTTTGAATATAGTGTTTAGTTCAAACTAGAATGCATATAATCTTGATAAAATGCTTACCCTTTACTAAGTCGTATCGGCGTACTTCTGTTAGACGTCTGTTCGTCTACATCCATGAACAAGTCTTCTGGTTTAGACCTGGCGTCGAACACTGCTTCTGCACTCTTGTGGTCTAGAAAAATGTTTGATATAATTGTGAGCTTATTTCAAATAAATGTTATTGCGGTATTTATTAGGGAGTTGGTCTGTTCTAAAGAGAGGTGATTCAAGCCTTGTGGATGTGAAATGCTTATTTCTATAGTGGCAAAGTTGTAATATGACTTACCTAGATCATGTCTGTCATCAAAAGTACGCTTGGAGTCGTACAAGCTTTGTCGTCGGCGTCTCGTAAAATCACCAACCTCCATAGAAGGACGGGTTTCCATCGCTTCTAATGTAGCTTCCAATTTTGATATACGAGCCTGTTAAAAATTCCACACATTAAATCACTATAAAAATTTAGGCGCTGGTTACAACATGCCACTTTATTAAGAACTCTAACAGCCTTGTAATAGAGATAATATTATCATGAGAATATACCTACTGCGGTGTTATAAAGAGCTAAAGTAATTTGATACATAGGCATAAGAATGAGTTAATAGACCTGAGATCCTAGACAAGTGTCAAAGATTTCTATTCTATGAATAGAATATAAATTTTTGACACTTGTCTAGGGCCTCTGATAGGATTTCAAGTCATAAGGCTACGATAATTACCAGACACTAGTGTACTATAAATTATACACTACTTTTACACCATTGTCATCAATTCAGCCAAAATAACTACACTACTGGATATATTTCTGCCTTAAATATTACATTTGGGCGATTACTGAAATCGCCACGCTCGGTAGGTGTATTGGCAATCACAGTGGAGGCAGTTTTATCATAGGACGTTTTTGGCCGTAGTCGTGTTTGATTTTCTTGTCACCTTCTCATGTGATAGGTTATCCGTCATTGTTAAGCTAGTGGTTGATAAATGAACAAATAAATACCTCAAGAGCTTCTTTAACTTTGCTCAATTGTTCTAATTCATCCTTGTATGTTTGACTTTCCTTCTGTTGCTTCGTTAATTGTTGGGACAGTTCCTCCAATTGTTGTTTTGTATCAATCAGTACTTTATCGTCTTCCGTCTTCTGTTTTTCTAACCTATTAATATAAAAAAAAAAAAATGTTTGATAATAGAACATATTCAAGATACCTCCGGGATTTAAAGTGTACGCTAAGGTGCTATAAACTTAGTGGGTCAGCATTTATCGAAATAGCAGTAAAAATGGAGCACAAACGTATTTTCGGCATCGCCGCACCAAGCCCAAAGTCCAGTCGAAAGACAGTTAACTGGTTTTAGAGTATTTGTGTATTGTCGTATAAACCATATACAATTCGAACTAGTAGTCAATTTCAATATCGGCGATGTGGACCAGTCTACAAGGTTATTAGTAATTGACTAATTACGGCAAATAAGCAGGTAACTTATAAAAGGCGGGTAGAAAGTACAAAAACTTACCTCACTATCATCCTAGTTTGGATCTGTGCAGTTTTTTCATGCGTTTTTATATTTGTCTCAAGCCTCAAACATTCTTTAGATTTGAATTCCAATTTCTCCTTCAGCTCAACATTTTGTTGTAGCAAAGACTTTGCTTCGGCACTCAAATTCTCAATCACTGAGCTGTTTTCTTTCACTGATTCTCTTAGCACAAGAATATCTGATGTCATTTTGTCTAGATCCATATTATTCTTTTTTATCGTTTCACCGGATTTTTTCAATTCTTGTGCATATGTGTCCTTTTCTTTATTTATCATTTCGTTAAGAGATTTTAATCTATCGTTTTGGTTTTCTAAATCCTTTATAGTCTCTATTAATTCTGACATTTTAGCAAGTTTTTCATTGTGTTTGTCCTGTTCTAGTAACTCGTTTTCTAATCTTTTAATAGTTGCCTCCTTGTTTACAATATTAGATTTCAGAGTGTTTATTTCTTCCGTTAAATTATTAATTATAATAACATTTTCTCTCTCCTTCGCCACTTGATTTGCATGTGCTTCGTTTAGAGTTTTATATGTAGTGTTTAATGTTTGTAGTTTATTATCTTTATCGATTAAATCTAAAGTAACAGAATTATTAACTTCCTGCAATTTCTCATTAAGAGCTTTAAAAAGTTCCAATTCGTTCTTTTTTTCTTCGAACGAACTCTTTAAAATATTAAATTCTTGTAGTATAGCGCTTCTTTCATTCTCTTTTTTGTGAAGTACAGCATTATTTTGCGAGATCAATAATTCAAAAAGTACATTTATATTTGTATTTAAAGGTAAATTCGAGTCAACATTTTCTGGTGTCACGAGATTAAGTTCAATGAGTTTTTTATAACCATTATCAATTGTATCTTTTAATTCTTTTTCCCTCTTAACAATGTCTAATGTGACCGCATTAGTTATTTCGTGAACTCTTTCTTTCTGCGCTTTGAGCAAGTTATATTCTTCTTCTTTAGCGGACAGTTGTGTCTTTATGTTTTCTAAACTACTGTTCACAGTAGTTAATTCTGTAGTTACAGTCTGCATATTTTCTTGCAAATTGGCGTATTTTTTCATTATTGCTGTTAAGTCTGTTTGATTTTTATTTACTATCTTATCAATAAGAGATTCAAATATTTTTAAACTACCTAAATCAAATTCACTGTCCATCAGGGTTAAGTTTTCTTTAAACATATTTACTAACTCTGTTTCATTTTCATTTGACATTAATTTTTCATTTATTATATTTATATTATTTCTTATGCGCGCCAGCGTATTTGCAATACTGCTGTATTTTTTATCTTTATCTTCAAATTCCATGTTGACTTGTGAATGTTTTTCAATAAGACTGTGATACTGATTTTGTAACATGTTTTTCGTTTCTTCATAGTCTTTCAACTTATTAGTTAAGTTCTCTACTTCGTTACCATGTTTAGTAATTAAATTTTCATACAGCATTTTCATAACGTCAATAATTTTTGAATCACAGTTTAATGTGTCTCGTTGTGCACCAGTCTTTTCTATGCAATAGTTTAAACAATCTATTTTATCCATTACGTAAGTATCTATACACCGCTCTTCAGGAATATTGGGCATATTGCATTTGTTAGACTGAGGACAAGACGCATCGGATGTTTTTGCGAAAGTATATATGTTGGCATCATCTATACTTTCGTCTAAGTCCATTGCGATATTACTTCGGTCTAAATGGTTTTTAATTGTGACCACATCTTCTGTTAGCTCCTTGCAATCTTCCCTACCAGCATGTAATTCACTTTGCAGTGTACAAATTTTATTATATCTCGAAGATGTATCTGAATCACTAAGACTTCTATTTAATTTTGAGTGAGATTTTCTGTCTTTACTTTGCATTTTTAGAAAGAGTTTATCCTTTGCTATACACTGCGCACAATCTTCATCCGACATTTTCTTACCGATTAGGTCTTTGGCAGATTGTTCTAATATATTGTATTTTTGTACTAGTTCAAGATTCTTCAGCTTCAAACTATCCAATTCCTTATTTAAGTCATCAGATTCCGTTATGTGTTCCATTATCTGATTAGACAAAGAATCGTTTTCTTCTTGTAAACTTTTAAGTTCTTTATTCTTGATGTTAAGAGCATTGCTCAATTTGGCAATTTCTTGCTTTTGGTTATTGTATTCTTTTTCAGAAATACTCAACTTCTTTACTAATGCATCAGTGTTAGGTGTTTCAAGAATAATATTATTGTATTCTCGTTCAAGTTCAGTATTTTTCAAATTGACGTCATTTAATTTGTCCGCAAGAATTTTCAGTTTGTAATTTAGCTTTTCATGCGAGTCTTTTAACGTTTTAAAATCTTTACAATTGTTACACTGGTTAGCATTGTTATCATCAATAAATATCTTATGATCAACCTTGCTCGTGTAATTACCATTTTTAATGGAACTATTCTGTCCTTCAGCAAGAGGCTGCTTTATTATTGAATATTTATCTAGAAGTTCACGTAACCTCATGTTTTCTTCTGCCAGTATGTTTAATTTCTCAGACATATCATTTTGCTTTAAGTTTTGTTCAATTTCACTGTAGTACTGCGTCATATCTAGGCACGTTTGGTCATTACCAGCAAGGGTATTGTCAGCAGCCGTAGTAAGTGTGACATTTGTATCTAACATTAACATGTCTCCGTCAAGAGTAGATTCATTTTTGAAGTTCGAAATTGCAGTGCTACTACTATCTAGAACATCAGGCAGAGAATATCCCTTAAAACTAAGGTTTTGTTGTTCACATGCTGATGGATCTCCTTTTAGTAATGTCATTAAATTACTCAATTGTTTCTTAAAGTCTGGGATATCTCTTTGGCATACGTTATGGAAACGCTTGTGATGATGCTGCAGCACTTTCACTTGAGAGTTCAACGATTTATTTTCGGCATAAGTAGTAGCAGTTAAGATAGATAGGTTAGTTTTATGATTCGATATTTTCTTCTGGAGTTCTTGTGCTGGTGCCACTAAAAGTCTAATTTCATTTCTAATTACCTCTTGTTCTTGCAACAAGTGCTGGTTTACAAATTGTAAGTCAGTCAGCAGATCCAAAATCCTCGAGTTTTCCTCTTTAGTGTCACTAAGTTCTGATGTAAGTTCACTACATTTACAAATTCGATTTTCAATACTTGAATCTGTAGTTGTTTTTGATTCACATTCTTTTGGTTCAATATGGTCTACTATTTTGTTGCAGCAAATTGTTAGAAGGCTCGGCGGTGAATACATATCTGGTTTTGTCATTACATCAGGTATACATTCAGCATCTGTTGAGTCACTTGTCTCGTTCCGTGTATCGATATCTTCGTTAAAAGCTACAGATAGTTCAGATTCTCTTTTATACTCATTAATACGTGATTTTAGATGCTCATTTTCTACTTTCAACTCGCTCATTTGTTGCTTCATAATAACATCGAAATTTTGAAATTCTTCTTTCCATATCTTTACATTGCTTTCCATTGAAGTTAATTCTGTAGCTTTGGCTTTAAGTTCTGTTTTCAAATACTGTAGAAGCTCTTGACTTCCCTTTAAGTTTTTAATTAAGGTTTTATTGTCGTCTTCGTTTTTCTCTACATCAAGCAACAGCTTACTATTTTTCTTTTCCATTTCTGTCATTTGTTTTTCGAGATTTACATTTAAACGTGTTAGTTCTGCAATTTCTTTCTTAGCTTCGGATAATATTTCACTAATACTATGGGAATCATCGTCAATATTTTTCTGGTTAATAAATACGACGTGATTTATTATTTTGTCTAAACTAAGTATTACTTGTTCATATAGTTCACTATATCCTGAATCTTCGTTATCATGCGGTTTAATATTAAAATATCCTGTAATTGCAGTTATTTTACTTAAGATATTTGATAGTAATTCGTGTTTTGTACTGTTAACTTGCTCTTCCAGCAAATTCATTTCAATTATTTTATTTTGGAGAGTTTTTTCCATATCTTCTAACCTTTGTGTTAGAGAAGCTATTCTGTTGTCTCTTTCAAGTAAAAAGTGTTCATATTGCTCTTGTTTGGTTTTGGTAGTCGCGATGTCAAAGTTCCGCATTTCGATAGCTTCATTTAATTGACCTTGCAATGTATTGACTTCTGACGTTTTAGTATCTAACTCTTCGCGTAATTTATGTATGTCGTTGTTTAATTGATTTATTGTTTGTATTAAATCTTTCTTGTCTTGATTGGTATCAGTATTATTTTTACTCATTTCTTTTATTTGTTCTAGCAAAGTTGTTATTTCAATATTATATTTTTTTTCGAGTTGCGCTAGTTCAGCTTTAAGAGCATTTTTAATTTTATTATCCTCTTCCTTCTCGGTGATGATATCAGAAGCGACAGTTTCTAATGTATTTAAACTATCACTTAACGCGCCAAACACATTTACGAAATTATCTAAAATTTCTGGCACTTCTTGCATATTGCCCGATAAATTTTTAAGTATAACTTGTAACTTAAGGAATGCACTTTTCACTTCGAGTAAATTTTGTTTTGAATCAAGCTGTTCCTGAGTAAGGGAGTTTATTAATTGTTCTTTTTGATTGACACATCCCCGTAATTCGGCAATTATGTTTGTCAATTCTTCAATTTGTTTAGCCACATTTTTCTTTGTCTCATGTGTTTCTAATATAAGTCTATCATTTTCTACCTTTAAATTATGTATGTGTTTTTCTGATTCTATATTTTTATTTTCAATATCATTAAGTTTTTGTGACAGTTCTTGTTCTAATATTTTGTGATTGGATATTTCAAGCTTTAAAGTATTAATGGTTACTCCATTGTCAATAACTTGCTTCTTTAAGTTATCTACTTCTAATTCTAATATCATTATGCGTTCTGTTTTAGTTTGAATTTGATCTAACAAATCTTTTCTCTCAGATTCATCGTTGCTATTCGCTTTTTTCAGTTCGGAAATTTCTTTGCTCCGGTCATCAAGTGCATTTCTGAAGGACTGTATAATATTAACCATATTTTCATTATTCGCTATGAATTTTTCTTCATTTGCAATCATACTTTCTAGAACACTATCGTCAATTTGAATTTTAGATAAATTGTCTCTTTTTGTTAGTTTTATTTGCAATTCCTGAATAACATGATTGTAAGATTGTATGTCGTTATGAGCAGTCCGTAAGTTTTCTTTTTGATTGCTTATTGTAGTATTTAGAGTGTCTACTGTGGATTTAAGCGATGAATTCTCAGTCTCTATATTATCTATCTTGTCTCTAAATGTCGAAATAGTCAAATGAAGTTCTTGAGTTAGTTTCTCCAATGACTCGATTTTTTGTTTGTGCGCCAATAGATTTTCCTCTAATTCCATATTTTGACTTTTAAAAGCTTGAGTATTTACTACGCTGTTATTTGTATTTCCAGTAATATCGTCAGGATTGACGACACTCTTTTCATTATCACTATTAACAAGAGAAATGTCTTTAGACATGTCCATGAAAAGCATATCTTTTTCAAACGTCCGAGATAACACTTTACCTAGAAAGTAACGAAAAAACTAAACAAAAAGTTCTAATAACTCATAGTACTTCGTGTCATTTCAAATCTATGACTCTATTCGTAAAGAAATACGAAACACTCAAATAGAATGATGGCAGTAGTACCCATTGGTTCATGCAGTTATGTCTAAACTTACCGATTTCCTCAGGTTTCTTAACCTTGACTTCTTCCAATAAAGATAACAACTCTTCCTCTCTAAGTTTAGCTTTATTCTTTAGAGTCTCATAGCTTACTTCCCAGTCAGTCAATTTTGTGTTATAGTTGTCACATTGTGTTTTAAGGTCCAGCTGTAATCAACATTATTGTCACTTACGTTCTGTAAATTTCGCAAGCCTCTATAGTTTAAATAAGAAAATGCAAGGTGTTAATAAACAAAAGAAAACATAACAAACGACTTCAGATTTACTGTACTGCCTAAATATACGGGTTAATTTATGTTTAATAATAACTAGCTTTACGTGGCGTGGTTTCACCCGCGCCTTTGCTTAATGCTCTGCTCCTGTCGCTAGTAGCGTAATGTTACATAGCCTCTCGAGAACTTTCGAAGGCTTTCATACGCAAAAAGAATTTTTGAAATCCGACATAGTTCCAGAGATTACCACGTTCAAACAAACTTTTCCGCTTTATATAATAGTATAGATTATACGGTTATGATAAATACTAGCGACGAAGTAAAATAGTAAACGTAATTAATATATATTTTTTTTTTTTTCACACAGCGCCATCTAGTCTCAAATTAAGCAATTATATTTGCTTGTGTTATGGGTACTAAACAACTGATATACTACGTATATACATTTTTTTTTTGTAAATACATACATATTATAGATAAATTACACCCAGACACAGAACAAACAATCATGCTCATCACACAAAGGTTTGTCCTGGGTGGGAATCGAACCCACGAACTCCGGCTTAGCAGTCAGGGTCACTAACCACTAGACCAACAGGCCAGTCCAACAGTATAATAGATTGATAGTTTAGTTTTAGGCGGCTTTAGACTTATTATGCTTAGTTTTGTATAAGTCTTTTTAAAAACAAGGTGAAACACAGTATCTTTGCCTGTATAATAAATTATGGGCGAACTTGACAAATCCTGACACTAGGTTGGCTAAACACTTTACAAGAAGATCTCTCTAAACTTACCTTCGCAGCACACAAAGCTTGCAATTCATCTTCATTCTTCTTAATTTTACTCTTTAAAGCAAGAACTTCTAAGTCCTTCACTTTGCTTTCTTTATTCAATACTTCTACTTCGTCTCGCAGTTTAGCTATCACGGTTGAATTTTCTTCTAACTTTTCCATTAATTCAACCTGAAAATACAGCAATTTTAACATATTGTCAAGTAAGACGGTTGTATTTAAGTTTTCTCGAAATAAAATATAGTTTCAGACATACGGTTTTCGTTTACTTTCGATAATAAAATAAAGTTTATTCTTTCCCCAAACACATGTTTTTTTTGTTTTATTATATTTTTTTTTTTTGCCTACAATGGCAGACGAGCCAAGAGCCAACGGTCTAAAAAATGTACAATAAAGTGTATAATCATGTTGAATTATATATACTTACGGCACTGGGTGAAAATATCTTTTCTCTCTCAGTCAATTCAAGTATATCTCGAAGATTTCTCTCGGCCATTTTGGCATTTTTCCTAAGTATACAAGGCGGTGTTTTTGAGGACCCTGCAATCAATTATTGTAAACTATACAACCATATTAAAGGGGAAGATTCTGTTTGTTTAAACGAGCTAATCTCAAACTATTAATCGAATTTGAATGAATTCTTTTGATACCACAGTTCCTGAGGAAGGTGGGATATGTAATATCACGCTGTTAGCCACGGGAGCAGAGCAGTTACCAAAGATGTAACTTAAGGCGGGTGAAACCGAGCTGAATTTTAATAATTACCATGACATTTATGTATTGGTGAACAAGTTTCATGGTCAGCATCCCCCGAGTCGTCGTCATCGCTATCTGTGAAACATAAAAACAGAGGTTGCCTTTCAGTTGCAAAGTTACTGGTGTGTGTTAAGAAGGTTATCGGGTTTGAGATGTTCAAGTTCATTATGTATCATCTAAGTTTATTTTAGACATTTTTGACATTGTGTACAGTGAGTGGAAAGAAAGACACTTGGTCTTATGCATAATAAGAACTGTAACACTGCTGGACATGTTCTATTCTGATTTAGGAGGAGCTCAAGAAAAAACCTAATGAGCCTTCTTCCGTAATTAAAACGTGATAAACTGCTTAGTAAAAAATGTGTAAAAAAATTACTCGAATAACTCATAGCGTTTTAAGTTATTCGAGTATCTGATTTGAGGACGGCTCACGAGCCGACCGCGACCGGTCGGGATGGCGAAACTTAAGGGAGGTATATGTCCAGCAGTGGACGTCTTCCACAATAATATGATGATGGTATCTTATAAATAATAATATCGTATAAATGCTCATACAAACCTAGTTCAATAATTTCGTTGTCAAAATTGACGGTACGTTGTTTTGGCGGCGGTGTGATAAGTCTCACAGGCTCTTCGGGCACGGTCGTCAACTTGCTCGATGGTATCGGTAGAAAGTCTGATGTAGGAATAGTTGACGGACTGTGGAAACATAATAGTATTAGCATACAGATAATATGATAGTAAAAATTACCCAGTGGTTAAGGAACCCGCATCGTGCACACAAGGCAGAGGGTACGAATCTAGGCAAGTTCCAATGTGATTTTTTCAAATCATATGTACTTTCTAAGTTTATTTTGGATATTTCTGACTGACGGTGAAGGAAAACATCGTGAGGAAACCTGGACTTCAAAGTCTGATATTGTCAAACCGCCTTGAGCAAGCATGGCGATTAATGCCCCATGCCTTCTCTATATAAGAAGAGGCCTTTGCCCTGCAGTGGGAGAGTAAACAGGCTGGTATTATTATTTATTATATTATATACTTAAGATAAATAGCGCTTTTTTCAGGAAACTACTCGCTCGTATCTCAATCAGTAGTAGAGCTGATTTCAGCATGAATGGACCAGATATAAACTAGAAAAGTACTTCGTCTAGAATATCGGCGTAAAGTGTGGCACCATCTATGTGGCCAATAGTGACCCACACTGAAAAACCAATACAAGCGAAGACGACGACCACGAGTTGAAGATATAGAAAACATAGATGGCGACGGAGTAGCAACTAGTAGTAACTTCTATACAAATACGTCAAAATGTATGGAAAACCTGAGTCGCGATATTTACTTTATCTCACAAGTCAGACAGACACGATCACCTAGCTAGTGAGGAGGATCATCCCTTAGGTTGGAGATATAATATATGATGTGATACTTCAACTAAAGTATTAGTGTCCATACTAATGCAATTCGTCCATTGAGTAAGTGCCGGCCCAACTACCACTTCGGTCTTCATCCTTTTCATCCCTCATGTCTTTCTATACATGTTGGCAACAGCTTAGGTGTGTACGCTACGGTTAATAATTACAACCAGGTGGGCCGTATGCTTGTTCGCCACCAAATTTGTATAAAAAAATACACTTACTTATACTTAAGACTTGGCGTACAAAACTACGGCACTATCGAACCAACTGAATCATGACCTATTTTGCTAATATTTCACTTAAAAGTGTCAAACTTGTAAGATCTACCGCGTCTAATTCACTTAGGACGTTTTTAATAATAACAGAACAGTAGTGTACTCAGTAAAAAGTAAGTCTAATAAAATGACAACACGCTCGTTGTCAAGGAAATCTGTCTTCATGCGAGTTTCGACCTTGTTACATTTAGATGAATTGGAAAATGAGCATATGGTGTCATGATTCACTTGGTTCGATAGTACATTAGCCACCGGTTCCATAGAAGACGCTGTAGAATGTATAGTCACCCTCCTTAGTTCTTATTACTTTTTAAAGATAGTTAAAAAAAATGAAGGTTGTGCTATGGGAACCAGAAGTTCCTTACGGCTTAACTAATTATCAAATAATTATGCCGCGGGTCTTGGTTGTGCTATTGGTAAGTTAATTGTGTAGACGGGAATCAAAAGTGTACTGAGCATCTTAGTTACGCTGCGGGCCAGTCACGATCTATATTGAACTGAGTGTTTTATATACTTACTTATACTTAAGACTCGGTGTACAAAACTTTGGTACATTGGCCACGGGTTCTTCTTCCATAGTAGACACTGTAGAGTGTATAGTAACCCTCCTTGGTTGTTGTAATTTGCGTCTTGTTCCTTGCATCATATCTATATTGCCTCGTTGACCGAAACCATTTAATATAAGCCGTTGCAATGCTGTGATTTGCTTTTGTAGATTGAAATTGTCTTGCTGTAATGAAACATTTATTAAATACAGTAGCAAACAAAAGTTAACACTATTGTAATGGCAAAAGGTCTTGAGTAAATTTTTACGATAATCGCGTCAATTTTAGGTAGTGGCAACTAGAATGTTCTAGCAATATGATGAGAATAAGTTCTATACGTAGAGTTTAAACTACGAAGATGCTTTCCCTCGGAATTCCCGCTCGCTAAGGTACATAACAGTTGGCGTCACACCTTCTTTTACTGTGAGTGATTTTATATTAGTACTAGCTTGCCGCGACGCGGTTTCACTCGCGTCTTTGCTTACTGCTCCCGTCGACAATAGCGTGATGTTACATAGCCTATAACGTTCCTAGAAAACTAGGCTATTATACGCAAAGAATATTACAAATCCGACTGGTAGTTCTAGAGATTAGCGCGTTTAAACAAACAAACTCTTCAGTTTTATATAACAGTATAGAAGATACAGTGTGCATGTGACGATACATGTCATTTTGTATTTTAGCGTGTATGATAATGTTGTCGTGTGCTATATAAACACCCGTACTAAAAGTGAAAAACAAATTTCCTCACGACAAACATTAGAAGACCCTTTAATGCTCTAAGAGAAAACATATTTATTTATATAACATTAATAATAATAATAATATAGTATTGTTAGGAGGTTCCTCTCTCTGGAACCCTAACCGCCGGTAGCTTGGACTCTAGTCTCGTTGCCGGTGGTAATCTATTTTTTATATTTTTAAATGTGTATTTTTTGTTTTATATAAATATATACCTGTTTAAAAATGTAATTAAATTAATAAGAAAAAAATATAAATAAAGAGAATAATAATAATAATATTTACCACATTCACACAGCGCAATCTAGCCCTAAATTAAGCAATTATATTTGCTTGTGTTAAGGGTACTAAACAACTGATAAACTACTTATATATTTTTTCTTTTTTTGTATCTACATACATATTATAGATAAATTACACCCAGACACAGAACAAACAATCATGCTCATCACACAAAGGTTTGTCCTGGGTGGGAATCGAACCCACGACCTCCGGCTTAGCAGTCAGGATCACTAACCACCAGACCAACAGGCCAGTCAATATGTACATAAAGAAATTTTAAAGTAGAACAATCTACGAACCTCTAAATTCTTCTTGCTATCCAACTGTGTTTGTAACTTGGACATCTCTTTAGTAAGACGTTGTATCATAGTTGCGTCTGTTGCTACTGCGTTCACTTCAGGCTTGTTCTTTATAGCTTTGGCTCTATTTGCGAATCTATAATGAATTTATAATGTGTAAAGTTAAGTAATATCTATTGATTTAATTTATTTTGTTTTCTTTTAATTTTGTTCACGATTATTACGTATGATTGAATTGCTTTGTGATGTACATACCTACCTAGAAATACGTACCTACTTTGATTTGTATAGACCGCTCTGGCGCTTGTTTCTATTTACTTTGTAACAAAATGTATTTTCTCAGCCAAATGAATTTATGTATTCTTTTGAGAAAATAAATTGTCTTAAACCATAAGATTAAAGTTAATACTTCAGTGATCCTAATTCACTCCAAGAGATCGTTAGAGACATGGGTGGTGGTTGCGGAAAATAACCCGTACCATATTGTGTTAAGGTTATTTTTGCGCTGTTATTATTAGGGCCATGATTATTCATCATCATCATATCAGCCAAAAGACTTCCACTGCTGGACATAGGCCTCTCCCAGTATACGCTACTGTGGCCGGTCGTTCGCCGCCCTCATCCATCGGTTGCCCGCCACCCTTAAAAGGGGTCTGCCCACGCTGCATCTTCCAGTTCGTGGGCGCCACTCTACTTTCTGCGCCAGCCATTAGTGCTGCGAGCTACGTGTCCTGCCCATTGCACTTCGGATAAGAGAAGCATATCATTATTACTGTGCTATTTTGCGGCCGACCATCGTTTCTATAATATTTACCGTTTGTTTGGCGATTGGGAGTCAAAGGAAACCTCTCAGTCCAACTCCTAAAGGTCTGTCCATGCTGCGTCTTTCGTTGTGGTCGCTACTCCAAAACTTTTTTATATAGACACAAAAATACATATTTAGAGACTTGGAAAACTTACTGCAACGTAGATATAGTTTCTTCTACGGCAGCCGGCGTGATCGCACAAATAATACTAGTTTTAGCATTACCACCCAACGAGTTTTGTAGAATACGTGTCAGTTTACTATCACGGTAATTTGCATATCTGAAAGAAATCGGAGAGAAGAATATCGAAAATATTTAGTTTTAATAAATTTTGCTATAGGTATGTGAGGGAATGCCGATAAACGTTAGAAGAAACCAGTCAGTCACTCAAAAGACATTGCAAAGTAAAAATAAGTTTATATATACAGGTGACTGCCTCTGTGGGTCAGTGGTACTATGTACGGATTACAACGCAGAGGTCTTAGGTTCGATCCTCGAGTCGGGTAAAGGGATATTGAGTTTTCCTGTCGAAAAAATCTCAGTATTAGTCCGGAGTACGGAATTGTGCCTTATATATGGCAACAGACTCGCTCCCTGTTACATGGGGCTTAAAATAAAAATGGCGAAAAGTGGTTGGTTAAACACCTCTGCCTACCCCTTTGGGGATAAAGGGCGTGAAGCTATGTATGTATGTATTGCTAATGGTACAAATTATGCCAGAAACCAAAGTGACATCATGTCTATCAAGATCCATTGCCTTGTTTGCTTACAGTCACACAGAGAGTCCACAGTACACTGTTGACTAATGAACTTCTGCAATGACAATAGTTTAACAAAATCGCTGACTACCGTCAATTCCTTCTTCGCAGTTTTTCCAAGGCAATATTTATTACGCTCGTAGTATAAAGTAGCTTCGTTTATCTCTGCATCACCTAAGGTTGACTGGTAGAGAATGCTTATAGCATTAAGTCTACCTCTGTATGTATGTGCATAAAGTTTAATAAAAAAATAAAAAAATACAAACGTAGTTTGGATGCAAGGAACAGAAACGTTAAAGAAATGACCACTGAAAAGCAAACCGTGCTAAACGATATCGTATTCAGGTATGTTACAATTTAATAGTAGGTTACTTACTTGTTAGGATCTTCAGACAGTTGTTTGATTACAAGAGCAAGTGCCGACAAAGACTTGTTGATATGCGTGCCTTCCTTGAACCGTATGCCAGTAGCTCCCGTCTGGCCAGCGCGTTCCGAACCAGCCAAGTCAACCAAATTTAGTTGCGATACATTCACACAACCACCCTCGTTCTCACCCTCTACGTGTTCACGAGATTCTATTGTCTGGAACAAAACAGTCGCAATTAATTGACATAATTATTAATTTACTAGCTGCGTTCCACGGCTTCGCCCGCGCGTAAAATGTGCTTTGTCTCCCTCGGGAACCAGAACGATTTTAGGAATAAAAAGTATCTATAGGCTATTTTTATGCCGAAAATCAGTCCGTCTCCGGCACCGAATCTATCTAGATACTAATTTTCATCGAAATCGGTTTATCCGTTTAGGCGTGAGTGGTAAGAAACACACACAAACTATCGCATTTATAATATTAGTAGGATGTATACACACTAGCCGACCTTCGCTTCGCTTAGGTAGAGGGTCTAATTCGGAGTTGCAAAATTCTGAGCTGACCTATCTGCTAAATCTACACGTACATCAGTCGTGATACAAGTTATGTAGTTATCTGAGATTTTGTGTTTATGTCATTGCGTGAGTAACGTTTTACTTTGATATAGCTTAGCTAGCTAGTATCTTTATGCTGGCCATAAGATTTGTTTGAAATTAAAGTGCATGTAAATTTAATGAAGTAATTTTCATTTACCTATCACGATAAAACTTTTAAGGAGTGATTGGAGTTTCATCTGTCCCCCTGTTAACAACGGGGGGACAGATGAAACTTTTTAGTCGTCCACCCTAGGTGGACAAACCAGAGAGACAGATGGGAATAATCCGTTTTTTGGTAGCTTATATGAAATAGATATAAAAACTAATTTACTTGTGTTTATAATAAACTTATTTGTTGGAATCTATTTGATAAATTTGGTACTCAAGCGATACAATTGATCGCCAAAGCGTCATAATAGTTTTACAGACACTCTCTTTTTTATGCAATGAATAGGTTCTGGTATAATAAACGTTATTAGCAATCTACACCATGTTAATTTCATATAAATCTTTGCCTATCTTATATATTTACGACATAAATGTTTTACTGTTAACCTGTATAGGGTTAAGCGCGACCGACGCGACGTAATCGACGGCCACGCCTTAACTAAGGTAAGTCGAACTAAGCATAGTGTAATTGATATTATCACTCTTTCCAGTCTGCTTACTTTATTACGTGTGTTTCGGCTTGATTGAATAATAAGAAATGAACATTCACTTTCTAAAATTGAGCTAGCAAAATCTAATAATCTAAAATCTGTTTGTTCTCTCATCAAGCAAAGGGATCGAGTCAGAAGTTTCTTGTCTAAACTAGAGTGTATGTGCCTAATAGTAGGTACAATTAAAATGCAGTATCTTTGCTAAATGGTGGTGTTTGCATAATAACCACGCTTAGTAGGCGGATTGATGACAGTTAAGTATGCATATCAAGTACGCAGGAAACACGCTGCAGTTACATGGCTTTTATTTTTCCTCTCTTACGACACCCATGGGCCGAGATGGAGATTACACAGTCACGAAAAAACATTAAAATAAAAGATCTGTTTCTGCATGGGCCACATACATAACTTTACTATTTAGTCTTTGATGTAGTAAAATAAAATTGATGTTTTTCTTTATTGACGAGCACACATGGGTCGAAATGTACAGATGTGAATAGTAATTTACATAAAAAACAAGTCAGATAGGACAAATAAAATACTTTACTTCGCGTCTATAGTCAAAGCAGTTCGTGTTTTATTACCTAATATTTTAACATCGACCACATAGGTGATGTGTTGGCGAAGGGCCAAAATAAGCACCCGTATCTAACCGCAAGTGTATGAAGAGATTAATTAATGTTGAAAACGCGAAAGGATACGGTGAAGATACTCCCTAATAAATACCATATTAACATTTATTTGTTTTGAATCGAGCTTACAAAAATAAGGTACAGGATTCGAATATTTTAAGATCAGGGTACATATTTATTTATTTATTTATTTATTTAAAACTTTATATACATGACAGTATATTTGGTGGACTTAATGCTTGGGGCATTTTCTACCAGTCAACCAGTACGGGTGATGCAGAAAAGAACAAAGTAGGTGCATTTAAAGTTAAAAAAAAGTGAAAAATAAAATACATAAAGGTATATAGAATGCACTGGCATGCGTCAATTGTGTGTTCGTAATCGGGCTCATATACTAGTTAACGCCGGTATGAGTTAAGCGCGTATTTTGCTCTGTATATACGGAATCTAAAAAACTATTTAAAAAAATAATCATTTTGCTTGGTTAACATACATATTTACAAACTAAATAGTTGCCAAACACAAATATAGTGGGTGTACCTCAATACATTAGACCTCCATGTCCATAAAAAGTGCATAATAATAAGCTAAATGTGACGTGACCAATCCTACGCATTGTTAGCAAACCATAAAGAGTAAGTCAATATTTATACTTTAAATAACATAGCATCACGACTTTTACTTCAAAGGGGTAAGTAGAGATGTATGTGTATGATACCAAATTTTCGCCAGCTATGTCAAGACCCGGAAAATACGTAGGCATACTTGTGTTACCAACTAAAAACGACTGGCCCAACACTGATGTACTGGCAGCTCAATTACTACATGGCAACAACAAAACACGTCTGAAGCGACGTGTTATCCGCGAGCAAAGTACATAATATAGCAACGATTAGTTGTCGCCGATAGGATATACGTGTATTTCCTCATAGTTGTTTTACAACTGATTGCAGATCATGATCATGAGAACAAAAAAAACTAGACCAAAAACCCCACTGTTGCCATCCCCTTTGGTCACCTACGCACCCTGGTAAGAAATCACACCACAGATAACAAATGGAAGAACCATACCGAGTGCAGGCAGGCTAAGGAAGCACTGCCAGAGCTAAATGCTCGCTTCACGAAACAGGTGCTGCGACTGTCGAAACAACAACTTTGCACATTCACAGCCATCACCGGTCACTGTTCTTTCAATAAACACCTATTTGTCATGAGAATTACAGACAGTCCCGCTGTGCCGAGCTTGCATGCGGGCAGACGAAACAACAGCACACATACTGCTACACTGCCCTGAGGTCGCCACATACAGGGCAAGATACTTTTGCGACCTGGGTTCACTTCACGAGCTCGTTGGGGACATCAGAAGTCTGCTGGCCTTCCTCGAGAAGCTGGGATGGTTCGAGTGATCACCGCCCACCTACACGCAAAATACGCGCACAGTCATGCAGTTGCGGAAAACAGCCCGTTTATACCAATACCAAATACAAAATTATTAATAAGAGCAATATAATTTTTACAAAATGATAAAAGCCAGATTATGGACAGACTAATTGATAGATTATTATAAGTAAGGTTTAATTCAAAAAGTAAAGCATACTTACAATTTGGAATATGGAATGAGATCTGCTACTCTGTTCGTTCATATTGGTGGCACCCTTTTGTCTGTTTGCCTCACCCTAAAAATACAAAAACTTGTATAAACAGTTATAAAAATAATAAACTAAAATTAGAAAATAATAGTATAGGCTTTTTAATGCGCATTTTTATGATCATCATATCAGCCCAAAGACGTCACTGCTGGACATAGGCCTTCCGCAATTTTCGCCTCCTTGACCAGTTGAGATCCTTGTGTCTGCCGGTTTTTGCGTATTTTCTCAACACTGGTCTCGAATTAAACGGTTCAGCACCTCATACTTTTGTCACTCAATTAAAGCCTGGACTTCTTTACCAGCGCATGTTTCCATCTAGTTTTAATCCTGGATCTTTTAAGCGCTGCGTCAAATAAGACGCCATAGTGGAGGCCACCATACCAATAGTTAGGCTATTGAAATGGTGTCCACCACTGACCGCTTACCAACAGGCAGAGTGAAGTCACTTTAGTAAGCTAATAATAATATCAAACTCAAAGCATTTATTTCATTGGATCATGAAATATGACGATTATGACCATTAAAGTTACAAGAAGTCAGTCAATTAACCAACAGCTAAAAAAAAACTTAATTTTAGATTATAATTACCTCTTTCATAGTCTGTAGTACTTCTTCTGGTGAGGATGTGACCTTCTCAGTGGCATCAACCTTAATACCTTGTAATGTTTCTTGTACCTTAATATGGCCTTTCTCAACATTCAATAAGTCTTTTACTGTTTCATTATATATCTCAATGTAGGACACTCTGCAATAAAATTGCGAAAATTAAAAAGCTCACGACTATTGTTGAATAGTGTGAGTATGTAAGACTCTTGTATCCATTACATTTTAATGTAGTAAACTACTACATGTGTGTGTACCTTGTTCTTATTAAAAATCACATTGTTTTATAACAAAGAACTATTATTGGGACCATTCTCTATCAAAGTATTATAATTGCCTCTGGAACCATTTTAAATCTGTAAGCTATGTTCTTTTTTCTAACACTGATTTCTTGTCAGCATTTTTGTTAAGAGTGTTAATTTATATCAAACTACATATTAATATGTGAACTGTGTATTCAAAGAAATATTTGAGATATTGCCTAATCAAGCTTTTAAAAGATATTCTACAATGCAAATCAACCTACATAATAAAATTTAATTATGAACAATTTATTTTTAATGAACCTTTGGTGTGATATGGACTTTTATGCTCCCTTCTTTACCCATCAACAAATAGTCATAAAAAAAATTACATACCTTTTTAATTTAGTCTGAATGAACCATAGAACCATGTTGCTTGCAAAACACAAAGCCACAGTTGCTAACATAATATTATAAAGAATATCACATCAACACAAATGGAACTTATACCATAAAGACTGTTTTTATTCAAGTAATCTGTGTTATCTGAAGGAAAACATGTTCATATCTACAGATTTCATAATCAATCTATTGAATTATTGAAATTCCTAGCTACTTACTATGTAACCTTCTAATAAAAATTGATTATAGTACTATTTTGAAAGATAACTATGCTTTTATTTCATAATTACAAATCTTGAAATTGGACTGGCCGTGTCTGCCGAATGCCTGATGAATTGTAGGCCAAAATTACTAACATGTGATGCCCTGAGATAAGTCAGTCATTAATGTTCAGATAAACTGAGAAAGTATATATGATTTGAACACATTGGTACTTGCCTGGATTTGAACCCTCGACCTTGTGTTTATGTGTAGCAGGTGCCTTCACCACTGGGCCATTGACTTATGTTATACTATATACTATTTTAATATGCTCTGCTATGCTATACTAAAAGTCCACTGATAGATCTAGGCCTTTTTCTAAAACAGTCAGTTCAGTTTGCCATGCTAATTCTCTGACTAATAAACTACCTGCCAGCCTAATTTCATCTTTACATGTTAAGTAATCATAAGAATAGAGTTTAGGAGCGACAGATAACTTACTTAATCTATACTATTATATAAAGCAGAAGAGATTTTTGTTTAATTGGGCTAATCTCTGAAACTACCGGTTGGATTTGATTAATTTATTTTGCATTTTATAGTACAGCCTAGTAACTAAACGCGGGTGGTATTAATATACATGTTATATTATAAAGTATATTTGATATTTATATTTTCCATAACTTGTGTTGCTAAATTTTTGTAACTGTTTTATATATTTTCATTAGAGATAGTGTTTAATAAAAGTAAACTGTTTGATTTCGTAATGAAATTAATAAAAACTTGCAGTGGCAATAACAAAATATGTGTTTGTCTTCCAGCAAATTAATTATGACCATCTATCAGTTGGCATAATACAATCTTCCTATGATAATTTAGACATTCCTTGAGATTTTAAGCAGCCCAGTGAGAACTAGCATAGACAGTATGTTATTGTTAATGCTGTGTTTATTAAATTAATGAATGTTTGTTTACCTTACTAAGAAGTCTCGATTTGGAACATTTTTAATAATTTCAAACAGATTGAGCACTGCTAACGGAATTATTCCTGAAGACTCTTCCGTCCCAGTCATGGTAAAAGTCTTGCCAGACGATGTCTGTCCGTAAGCAAATATCGTGCCGTTGAAGCCCGCCGTAGCGGCCTCCACGATTGGCTTTGCGATGTCATTAAATACATCAGATGTCTTCGAATTCTCGTCATAAACTTTGTCTGAAATACATTTTGAAAATCGCTATTAGCAGCCTTCGGCGCTGTGACGTAAACTTACTTAGACATTAGAATCACAATAGTTTCGCACGGAATTTGATAACCCTCAATTTAAAAGTTTTACTCACCGAAAGTAAATGACTGTCCATGCTCCTTCCCATTAAGGTCTAGCTGATAAAGCGTGTTATTCTTCACTCGCCACTGGTAAGAAAGTTTCTCTTCAATTTCACGCGAAATTAGAGGTCTAACTTTGACAACTACTTTTATGTTGTCACTCATTTTGTAGCATTTTTTTACCACAACTTTCTAAGGTATGATTGTTAGAAAAATTATACTCGAAACTTATGCACGATCAACATTTTCACAATAAGCGGCGTAAGCGATTTGAGTTTAAAACAAAACACAGGCAGAACACTAAAATAACCGACATACGATTTCAAACTGAAAAAATAGAATTCGAATTAGTGTTGTACTACTACGCGAGAGATTGTAAATCGATTCTCGATAATCGATTAATTTATTTATTCTTTAGCTGGTAGCATTAACCCAACACTAATTATAATTAAAAAAATATATAATTATGAATTTAACTTAAGAGTGCGTGAGTGCGTGCCTTAAAGTATAAATAAGTAGGTATAATACCTAATAATACCTAGTTATGTATGCTCTAAGGTGCATGCAGATAATACTTTAATCCTAATAACAAGTAGAAACTAGCTGAATCCGCGGTTTCACCCATGTGGCGTTTGGTATGTGTGTGATAATACTGATAATGCTTTTATTTGTAACGTACTGAAGTAATTTAAATACAAATATCTGTTGTAATTTTAGACTTAACATTATACTGGACGTCCGCCCTCGCTTCGATTTGGTATAAAAATTTAATTTGATCTCACAACAAACGCCTACGGGATATTATAGCAATAGTGCATCATTCAGATTTAAAAAGGCACTTAAAATATTAAAAATGACTGAAAAATATATCAAATATAATAAAATATAGCTATGTTACCTATTTGTAAGATGAAATAATTTTTTAAATCGGTTAAGTACTAATATCTTAAGGTAAATTGGAACAAACAAACATACATACAAAAAAATCAAATCTTTTCTCTTTATAATATTAGCTTAGATCAAAAATGTATATTCCTTATTTTATATGCTTTCAAAAAGTTGCAGTTACTTATTTAAAATATAAAATAATCATTAGCATTACATCAAACGGTAGAGAAAAGCCTAAATCATACGTGTTCATATTTCTAGGTAAAGTACAGCATCACCTAAAGCTCGAGTAAGCCACAGAGCGTTCAGGGGTATGATTTAACACACATTATATACTTTGATCTGTTTTGTAAATAGTTGCTGCTGTGTGTTAACAAAAACTCATAATTTCGTAAGCGTCAAGATGGCGGATAAAAGTGTTTGTACTACGTATGTACTACTTGTTACTACAAGACATTTGTACATTTTTTTATAAACGAAATATGTCAAACGTCTAAGTAGCGGGATCTTTTGGCAGTGCTACTACTATTGTACAGTTATTTAAGCTCAATTTTAAATGCAATTTGTAAGGCCACAATAATGTTATGTTATATTAATATGTTTGTGTGTGTGTGTGTGTGTGTGTGTGTGTGTGTGTGTGTGTGTGCGTGCGTGCGTGTGTGTGTGTGTGTGCGTGCGTGTGTGTGTGTGTGTGTGTGTGTGGTGCGTGTGTGTATGTGTGTGTATGTGCGTGGGGACACGAGTGTGTGTGTGTTTGTTACCACTCAGCGCGCGCCTAAACGGCTGAATCGATTTTGATGCAAATTGGTATGTAGATAGATTCAATGCCGGAGACGGACTTATGTTACTTTTTATCCCGAAAAGCGGTCTGGTTCCCGGAGGATACAACAAAACATATTATACGTGCGGGCAAAGCCGTGGGGCGCAACTAATGTGATTATAATATTGGTCCCGACTTAAAGGCTTACCCCCAGTTTCTGAAAGGCTGATCAACGAAAAATCAACTAATCAACTGTTAAATCTCATGTGAAGTACCATTTGGGTTGCTAAAAACATGAATAATTAATTAAATTTCATCTAGTTAATAACTAATTAGATCAAATCAAACTAATTATCCATGCTTTTAACATGTTTTTAGGTACTTCACATGAGATTTAACAGTTGATTAGTTAATTTTTCGTTGATCAGCCTTTCAGAAACTGGGGGTTAGACTGTTATAATGTTATGACTAGTTATGAGCTATCTTAATTTAAATCAAGGTTAACATATCGATTTTATAATATCGATTTAAATTTGTTTTTCATTCTTTCATAGTATGTTATCTGTTATTTATTACTTTAACAGATAAAACTATACACATTTTGCTCGGAAACTGGAAGCTAGCGTTTTTTTCTAAACAAATAAAAATTAAGTATTTATTGAATTATTTATTTATATTAAATGTATTTATAAAACATTATGATTTTATTCCGATCTTTACACGGTTGATGAATTTTGAACGAAACAATTTTTAATTTGCACTGTTAAAGTGTCAGTGTTGTCATTGTCACTGTGTCTGACTGTGTCAAGCGGTGGGTCGGTACCACAGAACAAGTACTACTTGTTCTGTGGTCGGTACGCATTTCTGCAATACATTAACTGTTTATCGTTTTAAATATCGATAACAGTTTTTGAAACTGTTTATTTCAATAACTAGATATTGGCCTGAACCCATTCGGTTTGGGGTACCTATTAGAAATGCGTCGAATAGATACCTATTTGAAAACTGTTTATCAGACAACGTATTTGAAACCTTACATGATAACAACTAAGATATAAAGATTTATAAGTTTAGTTATTATGAAAAATTTGTGTAGACGCAAATAACTTTTTATTTTTTTTATATTTATTGTTATAAATAGGTGTTTTAATATAAGTATTTGGTTATGGTTTAACAATAATTAATTTGCATTAAGTAGGCAAGTATGTTTAAATAGATATTGCTTGTTTTATATGATATGAAGAAAAAATAGAATACATAACACGAGCTATTCTATCGTTGTTTTTGTTTATTTTATTTTAAAATGTTCATTTCATCGCAAATGTCCAGTTCAAGGTCAAGGTTCTGAAGTGAAATTAAAGTTAAACAATAAATTTTCAAAATGCATTCATAAAGTATGCAATAAGGTTTAAAGCCGTATGCATATATTACTTATCTACAAAAATAATATTCTCTGAATTTTAAAACAAATTCGATTATTTGAATGCAACCCTAACTCATTAGCATAGAGTTTAAAATGAGTTACTATTCCTTTAATATTCTTTTGTGTTCCTAAATTCGGTTATTCGTTTCACGCACTTCATGCAGTAAAGAATAAATAGTTTGTCAAACCCGTTATTTTGTGGTGCCTTTGGTATTTACGCATTGTTCCGTTTAACGCAGTAAAGAATATCTAGTTTGAACCGATAACTTGTTTCTCTATGGGCCAATATATAGTTATTAGACTTATTAGGTATTGAAGCAATACTTAGTTATTAAAACTGTTTACGGTTTGCAACACCCATTTCCAGTGTCATTCATGCGTGTTTTATAAACTGTTAAGAATATTTTTAGGTTAAAGTGTTGTAGTTGTTGCATCCATGTGATTTATTAATCGGTAAATTATTATATTATTTAGGCAAAAATGCAGCACGACGATGTGAGTACCAATAATTATAATAAAACGATTAATATGTTGTTTGTGGATCTATTTATCACTTAATAATATATTACTTTCAGATTGTTTGGGCTATTATCAACAAAACACATTGCTCTCACAAAGTAACGTAAGTTAGAACTACTATTTGCCTTATTAGATAGTGTTGGTGTAAATTACAACGTACTTACTTGTGTTACTTTTCAGTACAAAAACTCAACATTTCTGTCGAAATGAGTTTAATCTCACTGGTCTGTGCAGTCGTGCTTCTTGCCCTCTCGCCAACAGTAAATACGCCACGATCAGAGAAGAAAATGGTATTATATACTTATACATGAAGACTGCTGAAAGGTAGGAATAACGATTAAATTTGCCTAATAATATTTTATTTATGTATATTATTTTTGTTTTTGACTCTGCCTATGTAAGTAGCCTAGTTATACTTTGTAATATCACAATAGATATAAGCCCTTACCCAAAATGTTACTAGATATATTTTCAAATGCATTTACTTATGTGTAGTGAAATAATATTAGTGTAAGAAATCATTAAGTTATTTATAAACCTAACTTGTTTATTTCAGGGTTATGTTTCCAGCAAAACAATGGGAAAAAGTGAAACTATCACGTAACTTTGAAAAGGCTATATATCAAATAAATGAGAATCTTTTATATTGGCCTGCTTTTATCAAAGCGAAATGCAAACAGAGATTTGTCAAAATAACACAATATCTTATACGCATGAGAAAGCTTAAACTGAGAAGAGTGTAAGTTAATATTTTTTATATAATTATACAGCAGACATTGATTGAATTAAAATAATTTAATATCTCAACAACTACACACAATGCCATCTAAACCCAAAATAAGCATATATTATAGCTTGTGTTATGAGTTCTAGAATGCATAGATATACACTAGATATACACATGTTACTTAAATACTTTTTTTTTGTAAATACAAACATTATTATATATAGAAACACCATAATGGTTGATGATTATGGGACCTTTTAGTGTGAAAATCATAAAGTTGCCATACTAGATCATTACAGCTATCATTACAGCAGCTTGAAACTAGGGATTTGGAATAGGGTTGACTCTTCCTGCATTTCACTGACAGCATAAAAAAATTGCAAGAAAACTCATAACAAAATTGAATATTGATTATTCTTTTTTACCACAGAAGTACCTGAAATCATGCTAAAATTATAGAAAATTTGTTTAATGTATAGACCAAATTAAACTAATTATTCATGCTTTTAGCAACCCAATTGGTACTTTACATGAGATTTGTTGTTTACTTTACATGAGTATGTATATGTATTATATTTCAGTTATCTAGTACCCATAACACAAGCTCTGCTTAGCTTGGGACTAGATGACGGTGTGTGATAGTGAAAAAAAAAAATAAATAAAAAATAAAAATAAATAAATTTAACAGATGATTAGTTAATTTTGCATTGATCAGCATTTCAGAAACTGGGGTTAATGCTTAAACATAAAAATATTCATGAATCAGACTACTAGCGACTGTCTATATGTAATTAATATTAATAACATAAAATTACATTAAAATAAAACTTTGAATGTTTGTATTTTAGGAAAGAATTGGTACCAATACAGCGTAAGATAGAGCGAAGAGAACGACGGCGTGAAGAGAAGGCGTTAGTGGCTGCTAGAATAGACAATGCTATTGAAAAGCAATTGCTTGAGAGGTTGAAGAAAGGCACTGTAAGTTTTAACTAAGGACATTAAAAAATATAGCTTATACTTTTTATTTAGTTTAGAGGTATTAATATCCTTGGCACACAAGGCATCAAACCAATCCAGATCAGAATCAGTTCCAGCATAATCTAAATATATCAGTGAGTCAACAGTTATAGTAATTGTGCAAATATATAGCTCCATCCCTAAATAGAACACAGCAAAGTCACTGTTTTCTTTTGTCTGCTCAGCCACATAAGCTATTGGGATAGCTTACCTTTCAGACAGAGTGAAGTTGTTTTGGCAAAGAGCTTAATTCCTAGTATTTTCTTCTTCTTCAGTTTCAGTTTGCTTCCAGAACCCAATAATACACAAATATGTCTTTTTTTTACAGTATAACGATATATACAACTTCCCGCAACTAGCATTCGACGCAGCGCTTAAAGCAGAGGAAATATCAAGTGAGAGTGAGAAGGAAGATGAGGAAGAGGAGGTGGAGAGAGAGATGGAGCCAGAGTTAGAGAAGGAATTGGAAAGGACTGTGGAACAAGCAGATGAGTTTGTTGAAGCCGATAGTGATATGGACACAGATGAAGTAAGTACTTTTTTTTTGTTAGTCTATAATGCCCCACTGTTGGGAAAAGCCTCTTTCAGATGTTTCTACAATTTTTTTCTCACGCAAGTATTACCCAATTCTTGTGGTGCAGGTTTTTTATTTGCAAAGGAAGTGTTCTAATATTTTTATTTAAAACATGATCCTTGATCATAGTACCTATACAAACTTTTGAAAATTACAATATCTAAGCTTTTTGTACATTCAATATACACGCTTATATAAATCTACTCTGCCTTGCAATGTTTTTTTTAAAAATAAGTTTACAGTTGTCTAAATTAACAATACTCACGTATTTAATTTGTCAACAGGACAGTGATTCTGGCAAGAAACAGGATGCTTATGTAGACAGTGATTTTGAATCTGAAACATCAGATATTGAGGTAATTAATGTTATATTTAACTAGCTTTTTGCGGCGCAGTTTCATCCGCGTCTTTGGTTACTGCTCTGTTTCCGTCGCCAGATGCGTGTCACATAGCCTATAACCTTCCTCAAATACTGGAGTAGTAAAAAGAAATATTCAAATCTCACTGGTAGTTTCTGAGATTAGCGCGTTCAAACAAACAAACAAACTCTTCCGCTTTATATAATAGTAAGTACAGATGTATTAACCTTGCGGAAAAAAATCGCTAAACCATAGTGAAAACCATATCAAAATCCGCTGCTTGGTTTAGAAGAAGTTAGTGGAGGAACAAACAGGAAAATTCGTTGCTACTCTCTTAGGGTTGGATCACATTTGGCAGCACGGAACCGCACTTGCCTATGCTTCTATCATTTTCTGTCACTCAGACTTGCCATTGGCTAGAGCGAGAAAGAGTGAGAAAGAGCATGAACTTGGAATTGACATTTATTTACTAGATCCAGAAAGAGCGACGGAATGCGACACTCTTTCTTGCTCTTTCCCGCTCTAGTACATGACGATTCTAAGTGACAGAAAAGGATGTAATCAATAATAATAATAATAATAATAATATTCTACCACATGCACACAGCGCCATTTAGCCCCAAATTAAGCAATTATATTTGCTTGTGTTATGGGTACTAAACAACTGATATACTACTTATATATACATTTTTTTTTGTAAATACATACATATTATAGATAAATTACACCCAAACACAGAACAAACAATAATGCTCATCACACAAAGGTTTGTCCTGGGTGGGAATCGAACCCACGACCTCCGGCTTAGCAGTCAGGGTCACTAACCACTAGACCAACAGGCCAGTCATTAAACGTAACTGTATTTATTTGTGAACTGTTTACAGGATATCGCCGAGACTGTAAGACAGAAGAAGCCCCGTGTCGAGATAGAATACGAAACGGAACCCGTCGCCAGTGTCTCTAGAAAGAGAATAAAACATTGACTTGATTTATTATGTTATATAGTTGTTTTTATTTGCATAAATCACCATGATACATTACGTTATAATATTTAAATAGGTATATAATATTAAACTACTTCTGAAATAGGATAAGTTAAGTACCTATGTAGGATGTATGTAGAATTTTATCAGCAAAATATCGCGTATTGAGTATGATTATTATTTTACTATGATTACGAGGAACTAAGAGATCTTTTATATTAGCTGGTAGGTACATTACAGCTAGTCTACTGTTCTACATCCTACTTAGGTACCTACCCATCTAATATCGTTAGTGAACCCACTGATTGTATCCCTATATTACTTAACTAATTGCATGTACGAGTGTATTTGTGTTCACCTTTGTTCAAACTCAAATCATTTAGATTATTATGTAACTAGCCTTTGCCCGCAGCTTCGCCCGCGTGAATATCGGTTATATCACTGTTTACATTGACGATTTTTCATACAAACTTTCATCTCTCTCTCTCTCTTTACGCCATTTTTCGCGATAAAAGAACCTATGTTGTTCTCCAAGGTCTAATGTATCCCTTACCAAATTTCATTAAAATCGGTTTAGTGGTTTAGGCGTGAAAGTGTAACGGACAGACAGACAGACAGAGTTACTTTCGCATTAATAATATAAGTATGGAAGTATCGATTAATTAATTATGCATGTCACATGCATCAAAAGATACCTATTAACTTGTTTTCAATTAAAGATATAATACCTACATAAATGATGCATAATACCTATTACTTACAATAAATTTTGTTTGTTTGAAGCACAAATCAGCCGCTAACCGCTCAGCGCTTAAACGGCTGAACCTATTTCGATGAAAATTGGTATGTAGATAGATTCGGTTCGGTGCCGGAATCGGACATAGGCTACTTTTTATCCCGGAAATCAGTCGGGTTCCTGAGAGATACAACAAAACATATTTTACGCGCGGGCGAAACCGTGGGGCACAGCTAGTTATATGTGTAACTAGCTTTCCGCGGCGCGTATTGCCTTACTGCTCTGCTCCCGTCACCAGTAGCGTGATGTTAGGTACTTATAGTCTATAACCTTCCTCGAGAACTGGGCTATCGTACGCAAAAAGATTTTTCAAATTCGATTGGTAATTCCAGATTGTTGGTTCTTTCCATTTAGCACGTTTAAACAAACTACCGCTTCAGTTTTTGTACAATAGTTATTAGTATAGATTACCTATATTATATTTCTACTCAGCGTGGTTTCACCCGCGTTGAGTTAACTACATAATAATTATTGTAGATAATAATCCTAGACGAACAGCTCACTCCCAGTGCAACGTGCATTGTTATCGAGATCATGGAAATTAACCGATAGTTCAAGGATTTATTTGTATATTATAAACAAGCTATCAATATTATCAACATAGGTATATTAATTAATTAATTATTTCAACATTCAGATGCTTATAAGCCTTTGAATGTTGCTAAGTAAATATACCTCTAGAAACACGCTAGTACCTACCTCCATAGCTATACACACGGAACGGAAAAACGGAAAAATCTTTATCAATTATAATAATCCCGTAATGAGAGTTTTCTAAAATGGCGCCCATGAGGTGGCACAACTGAGGCGTCAGGTACAATCACCTCTAAGCGCTTACAATCTTTGATACGAAGGTATGTAACCGTAAACGATTCTATTGACTTTTGAAAAAAAAAACGGGAGTCCTTATATGTTTCCAAAAGATAAAACTCGTTTAAAATAATACATTTGGAATCAAAGATACGGCTTCCCTGATGATAATTGGTTAGGTTACTGTAATTTATGCTATCTAAACATTCAGAAACTAAGAAAACACAAGCATGCCGTTGGCGATCGTGAAGCAGAACAGAAGAAACCATGGATGAATGTCCGGCGCTTTCAAGCTCTGAACAAAATGCGGTTACCAGGTACCAAGTATGAATACTACTTTACGTCAATATTCTATGCATTGGTATGCAAGAATTTACTACCTACCTATTGTACATTTTTAGTTAGTTTTTAGATGTAAGTAACCGCGTTATGTATCTAAATTATGTTCTATGACTTTATCGAATTTTGAAATTCCAAAGCGGTAGGCGTATCGATTGACTATGTCATTGTCATCTTAACACAGTTATCAAGTACCTAGCTAATACTCAGATCACAGACACAATTCATATTCACCAACGCTTTTGTGACGACATTAATTACCAGACAATGGTGAAATGATTAAAAGTGAACATTATTCGTCAAGATTCATCAAAAGCTCTTAATTAATTTCCATAATTGAACTGTTTAATCTGATTCAATATTCAGATGGCGGGCGCACGTATTAATATACTTTCAATCCAGGTTTGTCTACCTTGTGTAGTGTAGGTATGTAGGTAAGTAAGTATGAAGTGAACTTATGGTTTATAAAGATTTTGATTCCCAATTTTTGTTTTGAGCTAGTTTTCACATGTTTTGTTTCTATCTACGATATCTATTATCTATTTACTTACCTGCCACGTTTTGTAGTTTTTAAGTTCCAAATATTTTACACTAAGTATACACCATTAAATTTAAATCGAATCACAGTAAACATAAACATATTTAACTAAGATTAACGTTTTGCTAAAGTACATCGTTATCATCAGCAAAATGTTTACAGTAAAAGACATTAGATAAATAATATAAATAATATATAACAACTACACATACATTGAATAAGGACCTTAACTGCGTTAAAATAAAGCTGCATTTCTATTTCTAACTACATAACAAATACTGTAATTAGTATAAATATAGCGTGGGTTTAGATGCATCCCAGGTCAGTACGGAGCGTGCACTCGTCACAACAAGAAGGTTAACAACATGAAGTTCTTATTCGTAGTATTTACTGTTCTGCTTGTGTCACAACTAGCAACTAGTAGGGTCTTCTCTCGCAATGATATCTCACAATCGTACGAAGACCAATCAAATGTTGGTAAGTGGAAGTAATTTTTTCATTTCTTACATTTAGAAATTAGTAAATACATTGTTATTTATGGTAAGGCGCACTGCCGCGCTCATGCATGTAATAAATTTAGTACATAGATACATGTGTGGTACGTATATTTACTACATGTGGTTTTGTAACTACTGGCAGCTTATGGAGCACCAATACCTAATAAGCAATCGGTTAGAGAAGAGTCATACCTAAATTTGTTAGTCAATATAAATTTAACCTAGTACCTACTCTTTAACAGAGCACGTGTTTCCAATTTTGATTTTGAATTTTTTAAGCTAAGCGTGGCAAACCATCTCCTAGGCCTCCAATGTCCATAGTGAAGTCATTGCTTAACGTTAAGTAAAGTGGAGAAATCTAGGTAGACTACCTACAATATAAAAAAGGAATAACAAATGTGTCCAGTACATTAGTGATGTGCTTGCTACTGCTAGTCCACAGATTGATTGTAACACTAAGCTGAACGACAGAAGTGCATGATGTAACTCACAGAATAAACACCTTTAACGCCTTTAAATTCAGACTAATTTTAAAAACTTGTTCAATGGAGCTACGTCCTTTTTTAGCTAGGCAGACCAGGCGGCCAATATAAATAATTGTTCGATTATTATTCAACCAGATATCATTATATAATAAAGTAGTGGAAATTGTTATGGCGTAAATTATTGTATGGATATCTATCTAGCTCTATGTAGGTACTTACCTATCTAGCAGGAGACAGCGATAGACTAATTGATGTACCTATTTCTTGCAGAAGTGAGAACTATAACAACAGCTACCGAGGCTTTGTATATTCCTATGAGCTTGAAGATCTGCAAACCAACAGTATGTGAGAGTGTATGTAAGCAGCTGGGCTTCCATCACGGACAGTGCGTAGCTTCCAACGTTTGCCACTGTTACAATTAACAGATTATTTGTAACTGTTCACTGTTACAAATACCTGTTACTTTTTTTTTTAATTGTGGCAAATGCAAATGAATGTCTCATAATGCCAGTGTTGATTGTAAACGAAGATAGTATAGATCTTAGCTTTTTAAACTTGTATTGAAAAGGTAAAAGTTTTAATAAAAATCTAATTTACGTTTCCGTTTACATTTTAAATCATTGATGAAACGATTTATATTGTAATCTTAATCTCAAGTAAAATAGGTATATCAAAAAATTTTTTGTTGTTTTATTCATCACTTTCCAAAGTATACCATACACACATATGGTTATTACACAAAATTGATACACACTGTGTCGATTACTACGTGAATTGCTTACGAGTACGTCTACCTACTTATACTTGTTTCTTCTAGATAGGGATAAGTATTCTAAGTTAGCGGGCTCTATCGTCGAGCACGTCAGCGTTGAACGTTAGTCAAGATGGAGATTAAACGCAAGTCTTTTACCAATTTAAAAAAAAATATTTGTAAAATACTTTATATTTTTCGCATTATTCAGCTTTTTAATTATTACACAAGAGCGTGCATAAAAATAACTTGAAATATAGGTATGGTCGAAATGGCCCAGTAAATAAGGCACCCGCTTCGTAAACACGAAGGTAGTGGGTTTAAATCCGAGCAAGTACCAATGTGATTTTTCAAATCATATGTACTTTCTAAGTTTACCTTGAACATTTCTGACTAACGGTGAAGGAAAAACATCGTGAGGAAACCTGGACTTAAAAGTCTGAAATTGCCAATCCGCCTTGAGCAAGCGTGGTGATTAATGCTTATGCCTTCTCTATATGAGAAGAGGCCTTATTATTATTATAGGTAGGTACTATATCTAAATAAAAGGTAGGAAATTTACAAACACATTTATAATAATGACAATGTTTTCCTGTTATTCTCAATAATTAGTCAAACCTAATAATAACAACATTTGTATCAATCAAATATTCAAATCTTGCTATAATTAGTGAAATTGTCAAGTCCAAAGAATAGCCAATCAAATAAAATTATTCTCAAAACATTGCCGAAGTCCGAAGAAATTCTTAACTCAATTTATGAAACCGCATGGGTAACATCTTGCCGAATTTTGAAATTCAAAAGCGGTAGACAGATAGATCGACAATGTCATTGTCATCTCAGCACAGAATTGTTTTAAGTTCCCAGATGATATTCTGATCACAGACACTTTTGTGACGACATTCATTACATATACTAAACAATACTCATTATTCGATTTATCAAAAGCTCCTAATAAGACATTTAATTGTCATATAATTACTTTCGACTAATCTAAAAAAAGTCGAAATGGTCCAGTGGATAAGGCACCCACTTCGTAAACACGAGGTAATGGGTTCGAACCCGGGCAAGTACCAATGTGATTTTTCAAATCTGTACTTTCTAAGTTTATCTTGGACATTTCTGACTGACGGTGAAGGAAAAACATCATGAGGAAACCTGGACTTAAATGTCTGAAATTGCCAATCCGCCTTGAGCAAGCGTGGTGATTGATGCTCATACCTTCTCTATATAAGAAGAGGCCTTTGCCCTGCAGTGCGACAGTAAATAGGCTGGTATTATTATTAATCTAAACCTTGTACTTAAGTCTAAATCACAGACAAGTCGCTGTATGTCGTAAAATATATTACCTACTTAGTACCCACATGCGAAGCTGGGTTGGGTTGCTAGTATTATTATATTTTGTTAGATTTGCCCATCATAATATTGGTTAATTATAATCGAATGAATCCTTGGTAGCAGACGTCGCCGGCGTCACATTTGCCGTCTCGAGTAGACGCAGCATTTTTGATGGTAACTTGATAGGTGTATTATAGTACTAACTATTGTATGTACATTTCAACCGCGCGGCCAACTCATAAAATTTGATGAAACTTTGCCACGAATTAGTGGTAATTTGTTACTATACATATCTCATTTCCTGAATTTGTTGCAAAAAAAACTAACACGCTATGACCAAAAATAGTTGGCCGCTAGCACCGCCACGTGCCGTAGTCACCACCTATGATTACACAGAAACTAAGTAATGCAAATATGCGAATGATACCTTAAAAGAAAGGTCTTAATTTGTTGTATTTGTTGCAAAAATAAAAAATGAATAATCTTAAATAAACAAAAAGTTATGCGATATTTAGTTTCCGATAATGGGTTGGCAGGTATCTTACCATTTATATCAAATTAATAGAGGTTTATGTGTATGGTCAATTTGTTGCTAATTTGTTGCAACGAATAAACAGAAAAAAATACTAGCAAGTAGTTTAAATAATTTGTTACAGTTGATTTTAGTTGGCCGATCGGACGGCAATATGCCTAAAATTCAATGGCGTTTATTTCGTTAGTGAAAGTAGGTATGAGCTTAGTTATAGTACTAATCGATAGATAACATATCCTAGTTTGGATAAATGTGACGAAAATAGCCGTCAAACTCATAGTTTAGGATATAATAACTAAAATATAGTACCATCAAACTGTATTAGAGTAGGGTGACCATGATTACTTACATAAGTACGAATGCATCTTTTAAAATAATAATAAGTAGATGGACGTGGATTTACATTATAGTATGTTAGTTTTTTTCCTAACGTGATCCAATTTGACTAAAAGTTATCATATAGAATCGTTACGAAAGCAACTAAGATCCGCCTAGTACGATCACTGTTTTCCCCATATTTCTTTACGCCAAGGAAACATAGACTTTGCTACAAGTAGATGCTTTGGAGATGTGGTGTTGGAGGCGGTTGCTGGGAGTGTCGAGGACCGATTGCCGCACCAACATCTCTATATTCGAAGAATCGGTATTAAGTAACGTTTTTCAGCAGTTGTGCACAGTAGCATTTTGAAGTTTTTTTAGCATGTTTCTTGGTGCGATAACGACTCCATCGAACGTCTTGTAGTTCAGGGCAAAGCAAAGAACACCAGAGGGCGAGGGAGGTCACCCTTGAGATGGACCGACAAGGTGAAGTCTGCTGTGGGTGGCTCCTTGAACGAGTGCAGCAGGATGGCTGCCACAAGATAGAAATGGCAGATGATCGTGAAGCGAATAACATCTTTATCTACAGAAGTCACAACCTGATGACCACGATCGCTCTGCTAAGAGTGTCACGGCGAAGAAGAAGAAGTCCTAATTATTAATACAAACTTAATAGCGGATAACAATTATTATGGTCACATTGTCCTACAAATTGAGTGGCACCTTTTCCCAGTCCGACGCTTGCAATTCATTTTTCACTTATTACTCCTTCATTAGCTACAATTTTACAGGATTTTCATTGATCGATAGTCGGTTGTCGTGTCTAATCTAAGTTACTTACGAAATTTCAGCCTGTTAGTAATCAGTCCACTAAAATGTTCTTGGGATCTTAGACTATATAGGTAGCTATATTTTAGTCCGGTGAACTATTGATAACTTTTAGTCAAATTGGATAAGTCACGTTAGGAAAAAAACTAACATACTATAATGTAAATCCACGTCCATCTACTTATTATTATATATTTTAGTCCGGTGAACTATTGATAACTTTTAGTCAAATTGGATAGGTCACGTTAGGAAAAATCTAACATACTATAATGTAAATCCACGTCCATCTACTTATTAATATTTTAAAAAGATGCATTCGTATTTATGTAAGTAATCATGGTCACCCTACTCTAATACAGTTTGATGGTACTATATTTTAGTTATTATATCCTAAACTATGAGTTTGACGGCTATTTTCGTCACATTTATCCAAACTAGGATATGTTATCTATCGATTAGTACTATAACTAAGCTCATACCTACTTTCACTAACGAAATAAACGCCATTGAATTTTAGGCATATTGCTGTCCGACCGGCCAACTAAAATCGACTCTAACAAATTATTTAAACTACTTGCTAGTATTTTTTTCTGTTTATTCGTTGCAACAAATTAGCAACAAATTGACCATACACATAAACCTCTATTAATTTGATATAAATGGTAAGATACCTGCCTACCCATTACCGGAAACTAAATATCGCATAACTTTTTGTTTATTTAAGATTATTCATTTTTTATTTTTGCAACAAATACAAGAAATTAAGACCTTTCTTTTAAGGTATCATTCGCATATTTGCATTACTTAGTTTCTGTGTAATCATAGGCGGTGACTACGGCATGTGGCGGTGCTAGCGGCCAACTATTTTTGGTCATAGCGTGTTAGTTTTTTTTGCAACAAATTCAGGAAATGAGATATGTATAGTAACAAATTACCACTAATTCGTGGCAAAGTTTCATCAAATTTTATGAGTTGGCCGCGCGGTTGAAATGTACATACTATTGTGCCCACTTGTAAGCAAGATGACATGAAAACGTGTGTGATATTAGATTATAAGATATTGTTTTGTCCTTAAATTTGTAGGTAATAAGAATTTAGCTTTTTAGCTAGTAACTAGCACTAAAATATGTTGTTGTGTCCCTCAGGAACCAGATCGATTTTCTGGATAAAAAGTACTTCCAGCACCATATCTATCTACATATCAATTTTCATCGAAATCGGTTTAGCCGTTTAGACGCTGAGTGGTAACAAAAACACACACACAAACTTTCGCATTTATAATATTAAAAGGATGGCGATCCACTGCCTTTATCGACCGTCGGAACGTTATCAAAACCACAGAGTGCTACAGTCTTCTGGCCTTCCCATCATAAATATAAGTAATTCAAAAAAAAAAATAGTTTATGAATCACACCAACTTTTGTTCTGTACGGGCATCGAATTCATAACCATAAGCACTGCAATCGCACTCACACCCACCGTGCTAAAGGCAGTCGTTGATGTGGTAAGCTAGATTATACAAAACTAGTTGTTGTTCGCAGCTCCGCCCGCGTGAATGTCGGTTAATATCGCATTTTCCATAAAAACTTTCATCCCCTATTTCAACCACTTCAAGCTATTTTTTCGCGATAAAAGATAGCCTATGTTGATCCCCAACCCAAAGTCTACGACATGACAGAGTTACTTTCGCATTTATAATATTAGTATGGAGTATAGGATAATCGATATTATGCGTTGAGCTAAAATGCGCGTCTCACTGGTGACAGCGTAAAATTTTGTTCTAAAAGTAAACACCATAACCCCTGTTTAATTTTTTAAAAACAATCACCGCAACTGAAAAACACAAAATAAGCAAGTACAAAATTAAGGTATAAATGTATATCTACTATTATATAAAGCAGAAGAGATTGTTTGTTCGTTTGAACGCGCTAATCTCTGGAACTAAAAGTTGGATTTAAATATTTTTTTTTGCGTTTGATAGTCTAGTTCCTGAAGGTTATAGGCTATGTAACATCACGCTACTGGCGACGGGAGCAGAGCAGTAAGCAAAGACGCGGGTGAAACCGCGCCGCGGAAAGCTAGTTTATTATAAGTTTCAATCGCGTAGAACAACCAAACACGAATCGAATCGAAACAAAACGCTGTTTTGTCTCGAGCGTAGATGTATACAGAACAATACTGAATGAATGGACTCGAGACACCAGTTAGTAAGGAGTATGACCTATAGGTGTAGCGAGTTTGATAAAATTAGTTTGGTGTTTTTTGTTGGTGCCAAGTAAAACAATAACTAGGTGCCTATAGGTATTATCAATCGTAATTTAATTTTACTATTGTAGTAAGTAAGGTTCATATAGTATTTGCTTGGCACCAACTTCAAAATTATAAAATACTTATTTAATCATTTCTAATTAACTAAATCAAAATACGAATTACTTTCTGCTAAGTAAACTTATTTTTAACTTTTTAATTTCCTTCCCGTTTGAAGTCGTTTTTTTTTGTTTAAAATTATTTTATTTTACGATTTTCAGTGATGGGTAGACCTAAATCTTGCTTAGGTATTATTTTTGTACGAACTAAACATTTTTAAATATTGAACCGTAAGAAGTAAGCCCGACATGACTGCTGTTAAGGAATTCCCACGATTGTCTGTGGTCACCTGTAATGGTACTTAAAACCATATGGGTTTTAAGTACCATTACAGGTGACCACAGACAGCGTGCAAAGTTCTCATCATTAGAAATGAATTAAGTCCAAACACCAAGTAATTGCTGTAAATCGTTGTCGAGTAGCCTCGACTGACTTTCAGCTCCATCATCAGATCGACTTCAAACCTTCACTAAATAGTAGTAACTTAAAATACTTAATTAAAAAATAAGAAATGCACTAGTCGCCAGTACGATTTTCGAAAGTTCCTCTCGATTTTCCTGGGATGCCATCATCAGATCCTGGTTTCCTTATCATGGTACCACACTTGGGATATCTACTTTTCAACAAAAAAGAATCGGTTAGTTATTCGCGTACACACATAAAAAAATATATATATACGGTCGAATTGAGAAACCTCCTCCTTTTTTTGAAGTCGGTTAAAAATGACAACCATATTCCATAATATTTTAGTGTAAATGTAAACCATGGATTTTGATGTATGTACAACGTATATAAATATAACTGGTAATTACCAGTTATATTTATATACTAGCTGTTGCCCGCGACTTCGTTCGCGTGAAAATTCAGATGGGTGCCTCTATGAGAAAATTGCGTGCCTGATTTTATGGCAATCGTACATTGTATCAGTATTATCCGTCTCTATGGCGAATCCAGTTTAAACCCGCTACCGCTAAAACTGACAAACCACTTTCACACAAACTTGCGACTCTTATTTGCCCATTTAATAAGGGTGGTTTCTGAATATTAAAAAAAGAGTATTTTCTAGTAATTTGGTAATCCTACTATAAAAACTATAGAAGTTTCATACAAACTTTGCCACCCCTTTATACCCCCTTAGGGGATGGATTTCGCAAAATTCCGTCTAAGTGAGCACCTATATTCTAATAGGAATGACAATGCAAAGTTTGAGATTCCTAGCACTTGTTGTTTCTGAGATTTCGTAATAAGTGAGTGAGTGACCTTTTGGGCTTCGCTCGCGTGAATGTCGTTTTTTCCAATAGACATTTTTATATTGTTTAAATACTGTTTTTCATACTATTTTTTATCTCTCACTCACTCCCCCTCACTTTCCCCTCACTTCCCCCTCACTTCCCCTCACTTCCCCGTTACTTCTCCGTCACTTTCCTCTCACTTCCCCTCACTTTCCCCTCACTTCTCCCTCACTTCTCCCTGGCTTTCCCCTTACTTCCCTCTGACTTCTCCTTGACTTTCCCTTCACTTCTCCCGCATTTCCCCCACACTTCCTCTTCACTTTCCCCTCACTTCCCCATCACTTTCCTCTCACTTCCCCATCACTTCCCTCTCACTTTCGCCTCCCTTCCTCCTTCTCCTCAGTTCCTCCTTTTCCTCCATCCTTTCCCTCCCTCCCCCTCCCTGTAAATTTCGAGTCGCTAGCTTAAGAAGCTAAAGATCTTTGTATAGAATATTTCATCCCTAATTTCACCCCTCTAAATCCACCCTTGTTAAAATAAAATTATAAGGATATTTTTTATTTAAATAGAAGTATTCCAAAATAAAATTTCAAAACTGTAAGTTAAAAAATGAAGAAGATTCATATAATCGATTTCATCCCTTTTCACACACTTAGGAATTAAATTTTAAAAAACCCTTTTTTAGTACAACCTCTAGACATTTAGACAAACACACCCTCCAAATTTCAAGTCGCTACGACCAGCAGTTTAGGCTGTGCGTTGTCTGTTAGTCAGTCAGTCAGTCAGGACAAAGCCTTATATAATATGTATGGGTGTATGGATGTATGGATTAGACGTATAGCCATCGGGGATCAAAGCATACAGGCTGCTAGGAATGCTAACACGTGATGAGCCACATAAAGCTGACCGTGCGAAAAACAGCTAGTACTTAGATCCACGCCCACAACTTTTAGTTGTGTCTGACCTTGGGCTTTATTAATTGTCATCGCGAAACATAGGCTCACTGGAAACTGGACTCATTTAAAACTAAACGGAAGATTGTTTAGAATGAGCGGAATCCGAAAAATAAAAACGCTATCAGCTATTCCGTAACCTGTTAAAGTCTCTGTTTCTATCAGATTTCGTAGTAAATTAACAAATGTTCGACGTGATTCTTTAAATTGGCATAAATTTTTTATTTATGAACCGATTGACATGAAACAAACACTAAATGTTAAGTGAAGCTTACAACAATGTATTAGTGAAAACCATATCTAAATCGGATAAGCCGTTTCTGAGATTAGCGTGAACAAACGCACAGACAAACAGACAAACAGACAAACAGACAAACAGACAAAAGTTGTAACAATCATTGTTTTGGGTTCTATTTGCGTTAATATAGGTCCTAATAGTATTTTTTCTCATATATCTTCCATGTACAGACAGCGATCGGTTACATTTTTATTATATGTATAGACTATTGAGTCCCGCCACGTATATCCAGTTATTTAAAATGATTTTGCTGATTTTAAATGACATTTTATGTAGATTTATCTACATAATAATAATCTCTTTTAATTTATTCCTGCGACTTTATGATAGCAAATATAATAGGTACCAACAAAATCAATCATCATAATTATTATTGCCATTACTGTTGGTAGATTAAATATGTTATGAAATCTTTGAACTTTCGGGAATTCACCTTATCTCTAAAGCGGTACTGACTTACTGAGGTTAGATATCGATAGTAGGTATATTTGATCAGTTGGTCCGTGAAATGCCCTTGTTATTGCCAGGTTGTTTGCTAAGTGCTTCTTCAAATGTATCAATGATAGTAAAATTACAAAATACAATTTTATTTATTTTATAACTTTGACGCATAAATAATAAAATTAATAATATATAAATAAAAGCTTAAATAAATTTAGTGATTTCATTTATGAGAAATAGAGGAGCGACAGAGGCAACAGCGACACGCGGAGAATTTGGTTTTCAGAGTAAATACTTACTAGAAGCGATTTATTTTCTCATAGAAATATTGTATGCTATCATTGAGTGGTGCAACTTAAAAAAAAACAAAATACGATTTTTAAAGATTTTTATTGAGTTAGGTTACATGTTTTTAATATTATAACTAAATTACTTATTTTAATCACACACTCACAGTGCAAGTTTAGCAATTAATCCAATAATGAAACATCCTTATATTAAGTAGGTATAATGTTCTGGGCTATAGAAACAACATTCAATTTTAATGAAGGCCTCATAATAGATGATAGAGCTAGCACGAGACTTCGATCTCTAATATAAATTTTGACGTTTCAAGTATGCGACCAAGTCTTTTACTATTTCATGTAATATCTGTAAGTTTTACATAACAGTAATATTTTTCTGTAAAAGTGAAATTATAAAATACTAGTTGAAACAGTGACAAGTGGTTGAAGTAACACAGTGTCCGTGGTTGAACCCAAGTTGTTTACAAATTTGCTGACACGTTGATTCTCTGCAATCCTTCAAAGTTGTAGGGATGTATAAAGCTTCAGTTGCCGAACTTATATTATTGGTTTCTGTAACAAAGAATATTATAATATTAAACATAACATAACTTCAGGCCTTTTCTTCCGAAGAGGTAGGTAGAGGTGTAGAATGATCTACGTTTCGCCAGCTATGGTGGGTCATAGTCATAGGTAACAAAGGGCGAGCGTTTACCGAGCATAAATCCAGAGTCCTGACCAATACAGAGTATTTATCGACAGAAAATCCAATATCACCTTATCTACCCGACAAAACTTGTTCCCTAACAAAAACACTAACGCACATCTCTCTTACAGAACTTCTTATACTCTGACAAATAGTCACCTAATAAATTAAAATAAAGTAAGTAGGTAAGTACGCTTATTAAAGTAGTTACCTAATTTATAAACATTTTAATCAATCTCCCTATTAAATTGCCTACCTACATCAATATTATAATTAACCTAAGATAAGCATATCAGTTATTTTAAGTATTTGTTTATGAGGACAAAATAGTATCAAACAGCCGCTCCATCGTGGGCTTACCACCAAAGCCCAAAGGAGCGGCAACTCCTTGGGGTTCCTCTTGGTTCACCGTGGTTCTGGGTAACCACGGTTACTAAGCCTCCTCGCCGCGACAAGGCGAGAACCCCGTTTGGGGGGGAATTTGTCAAACCTCATACCACAACTTCCATTATACGTACTTCCACGTATAAGCGATACCTTTCGTATTAGAGAACAAGTTCTGTGTCGTAGAATGTTTTTACAAAAATACAAATGTATATGGATCAATAAGTTGTGCACAGCATGAGAATTGAACCCACAACAAAGGCATTAAAATCTCATGCAATGCCGACTTCATAATAGAATTGGAGAACTGGATAAGCTTGCCTTCGAACAGAGAAGTGTGGCAAATAATGGAGGATATATCTACCTAATGTAGGACCTATATAAAATAAAAGAACTTTTCACTTACCAACATTAGCTTGGTCTTCGTATGCTTGCAGAATATCATTGATAGTGACGATCCTACTAGCATATGCTAGTTGTGCGATTATGAGAACTGCACAAATTGCAAAGAAGAACTTCATATTGACAGGTTATCCTTCTTGTACTAACGAGACCGAACTTCCAACTGACCAGTGACCTAAACCAGTACTATATTTATACTAAATATAATTTTAGCTAACTAGCGGTTACTTATAATCTCAATAAATTTTCATTCAATTGTAACGGAAAACAGTCTTTATTTTAATACGGCTAAGGTGTACTATTGAGTCCTTTTTAATTCGTAATATCATAAACAAATATTTTTCAGTTGATAACGAACTCAAGCAGTTAGTCATCATCGTATTAAGTTCTGTTTGTTTACAATATTGCAAGTTTGGTTTAAGGAAGGTTTGGGCTGGGCGGTGAATTCCCTTAGGTTATGGTTTTGCCATGTCATAATATCTTAACTTGTAGTTTTAGGACTCCATACCTCAAGAGGCAAAATGGAACCATTAAAAATTACTTTGTTGTATGTCTGTCTGTTATGACCGTTTTCTCAGTAACGCGCGGTGGTATCAAGTTGAAATTTATATCGAATACTCTTGTCTGCAACCTCTTAGCTGTAAAAAGTTCTATGTTATCACAACTAAAAGATATATGGCTGTATAGTTACATGCATTACGTTTGTAGGAATCCTGTGTTTAACTATATAAAATTTAAGAACTAATAATCTTCAGTCCGAAAAGCAGGACTTTACCGAAAAACGTAATTGATTTTGACAAACCATTTCAATGCAGAAGCACTCCTTGACTACGTGAAACTAGTGCAGAGTCCAGACAAAACAAGTCAGTGTAAGGGTGCTTCCAGAGGGATTCATTACCCTACGGTATACAAGATAACATTTAGAGGGTAATACCTAGATAAGGTCAGAGTTAGATTACCTATAACAATATCGTATGGTCTTCAGTCTAGAATATGAAAGTACCACATCTCTTGTCGAAGGTTTGTTGTTAGAAGTATGTAGTTACAAGAATTCTATAAAGCCTAGAAAAGTGGCATAGTAGCGCTAATAGAATATAATAGATTAATCAATGTATGGGATTGACATAAGCTAACGCCATTTATTGTCGTCTAATCTAATTTGTAATCTATTCAAAATTAAAAACATGAAAAAGTGGCATTTCTATGCTATATTTGTGTAAATCGGCACATTAAACGTTTTTTTCCCTCTCATAATATCCTTATACGACCTAAACACATCGTAGGTATCACGCAAAAGTGGGTAATAATAACATAGAGGTGGAAAAAGTGTTGCAATCTTTCTTAGTTTGTCACTCGGCGTGACACCTGAGGTAGGTAGGTGCTGGAGAGACGATTAATCTGCCGTATCGTCAAGGCTAAGAGCTCCTTACTGTAAGGTAACGTTTTTGTTACCTTTTTGTTTACGTTACATTTTCATCATATTTGTTTTGTTTAGTAGAAATGTATTATGGTTGATATAATTTTCTTATTCTTCAAAATTAGTGATCCGTCGCTGTATCTTTCGTATTCGATCAAAATAATGTGATATAGATTATTAGATTTGAAGCATAAATATGTAAGAATAAGATACAAAAATAGATTAATCTTTTATTACGTTAAAATTTTACAAAGCAAGATTGAGACATTTTAAGAAAACAATACTATACTATTACATACACATGACGGGAACTATTACAAATAACAGGTACCTACAAAGTACTTATTAACAGGTATTACATATAACAGGTACACGTATCGGCACCCACGCAGACTCCACGATGAAAACCCATACGTCGGCATATCGCTACACAGTATTTCATAATGCACTGTTTCAAGTTTAAAGACGATTCAAACATGTCAGTCGAATCTGAAGTAGGGTTGAGATTTTCTGAAAAAATATAAGTCAATTAAACTCAAATGGATAGAAGTGGAATTATGAAAGAGATTTATCAAGTAGAAAGGCCTGGTAAAATCTGTAAGGTTATCGCACATAGATAGATAGGCCCAATTTCCCCCTTTCCTCTTTCTTCACCTCCCTCATTCCCTTCCTCTAACCTCATACCCAGCCGCCATAGTGGAGGCCACCATACCAGCAGTTTAAGCCGATGGCTTTTGGTATAGTGGCCGCCACTTACTGCTTCCTGGATTCCACTGACTGCTTACGATTAGGCGGGGTGAAGTCACTTTGGTAGGCTATAATATAAAAAAAAAAAACAACTAAATTAGGTGATGTATTGGCGATAGGCCAGTTCACAAGCAGTGGTAATCGACGAGAAGCAAACGACGCATATTTGGAACGTAGCATATGGCGGCCTGTAGTCTCTGCTAATCCTCTTGATGTAGGACACAAGACAAACTCATTTATAGATCAAATCATATAAAATGTAATTCATAATAATTAGATGATAAATTTATCGGATATATATCTACGGGCAAGTCATAAATTTCAAAAATTCTAGTCGTGTTTTGTTCATTAACCTCCAAGCTAAACTTAAAAAGTTCTCACTTGTCCGGTCTCTAACTCAAAGTCATATTCATCTAGATCCAAAATCACCTTAGTGACTAATATTAGCGACCTAACTGTCTTGAACCTATAACTTCTTACACTGCCACTAATTACATTACCGAATATTAAAATGAGAAGATACTTTCCAATGCTATAAATATCATCATTTCCTAAATACTCGTTGACTATTGTCTTTGTGATGGACAGATGATGACCCTGAGCTATAATACTAACACAATATGAAAAGAATTAAAACTGCCATTTTAACGTCAACTATCTATGAAGAATGCAACCTTATAACATGAAATAAATCACAAAATGAATAATATAACTCTACTTTACTTAATTATCTTGCTATTTTGAAATTAAAGTTTAATGTAGTTATGTGAACATAGTATACTTTTATTTGTGCGCTTAAATATAAAGTAATATGTACTTGTATACTCAAGTAGGCTTATTAGACGATTTATGGTTATATTGTTTGTTCGTTTCTTAAGGAAAACCTAAAGGGATATCGGTGTGTCACCGCAAGGTTTATATTATTACCACAAGTTTAAAATGTTTTCATCATAATGATCTAGAAAGACAGTAACACAAAAATAAAGATATAAAGAAATAAAAATTGTTTAATTTTTATATTAGACTAAAAACTCCATTTATTCTGATGGTAAGCAATCTACCTAGTGGACACAATGTAAATTATTCTCATTGCAAACTGCTGGTATAAAAAAGGGCTGGGATTAAATTTATTTTGAAATAAGGTATATTTTTTTGCTGTATAAGCATGACAATGCGCTAATTTTACAAAAAAAGTGAATAGTACATTTTTATTGTTTATTTAGCCAGTTTCTTTTTGAGGTTCTTTATTTCCATCTAATAACTATAGGTAAACGTTACTAATTAGTTAAATATATTATTTTTTTAAATGTTTACATAATGTCGTTGTAAACAATTACGAATCTTACTGAATAGGTATCATAAAACTATAATAAATATTTCACATTGAAAACCGCAGTTGTTTTCCTGGAATTTCTTTTGATAATAATAAAAACAATGTAGCCTAATTGCACATAAAAAAGAATTACCGCATCTCTACCAATATAATTTTTTACTTGTTTGTATAACGTCGGTTATTTCCTTTTTACATTTCACACAATATAAAAAATTGTATCTATTTTTAAACAGAATCGATCAGATCTGTAAAAGCACCTACAAAAAGTTAAGGATAAAACGGATAAACAGATTTTCTTAAATTATGGCTTTACAACACTCTTGATCAAGTTACTTTTCAAACAAAAAAATCAGTCAAAATCGGTTCATCCATTTGGTAGCTACGATAACACATACACACACATATTATAAATACATAGGTTCAACCTTACAACACGCCCTCTTTTTAACTACTTCCGAATTACTATAGGCTTCTGTGTATCTTGACTGATACACAAAGGTACTTTCCTTGTTGAGTTCCAATAGCAGCCCTTTCTATTTACCTAATCTAACTACAGCATACCTTTGTCAATAATGTAGGATCAATCAAATTAGATCGTATAACCCATAACCCCATAAATGTCCTATACCCCTCGAACCTTTATAATTAACGGTCATGACAAGTTTATTATGGGATTATTTAATTATCCTCTCCTTATTTCGATAAGTACCTACATAATGACAGTGTTAACGATGATCAAACTTCTATAATGTGCCGCATCTTTATTAGAAAAAAAATTAAAATTCTCTTAGCCATTTACAGCTTTAGGCTGGTCGCAATGTACGGTTTCCGAATCTAAATTCCTGATTCTGAATTGAGATTCTTAGACAAGATAAAATCGAATTTCATTATGTATTAATTTCCTAAAAAATAAAAGAATATACACACATATTATGCCCATATTTCTGATAATTAGCAAATACATAACTATAACGTCAAATCTGTTACATGTAAATTAAAATGAAATACAATATTTACTACTCGTACCTACTTATTATTGCCACGTTTTGCTGAGTTTCCTGGCAGTTCTTATCGTGTACACTCTATTCAGCGAATCGGCTGTTAGCAAATTAGCTGATAACTAATTCTACTCGTAATTGTTATGACGATCATAAATGTAATATGATAAATTAATGAGTTTGACTTTGATTAAGAAAGACATTATTCAATGTACCTAAGTAGCACCGTAGGAGTTTATGCCGGTTACAGAGTACAGGTTACTTTCGAGATGTTTGAAGAAGGTCGGTTGTATCATCATCACACCAGCCGGTTATTATGCTACTGCGGGCAAAGGCTCCTGTATTTAGAGAAGACCAATATGTAGATACATAGAACGATTGTATGTTTCTCATAAAGTAAATGAAAAGAAAATTATAAGTAGGTATCTGCCATCAATTTGATCGCAGTTTTAAAAACTTCAGTTTCAGTTTGTGCAAAAATACTCTTAAGCATTGTTACTCTAAGATAAATCATTCACTAACTCGTAATAGCTTAAAGAACGTGTTTCCATGCACCAAAATGTTATTCTCAAAACGTATGTACTTGTTTATTTGCTAGCAGTTCGGTGCACAAAAAAGCTAGGCACCTTTTGTTCGATCTCTTATTTATGTATGAATGAGCCATTAGTTCAGTTCGTGGTTGGCAGGGGGCGCCAATGGTTCGCAAAAAGCCACTATTGTTCACTACACTATTTTCTTTTGCTAGTTGCTTATGAATCGTGCTATTTGAACCGAAGGTACCTACTGTTTTTAGGTGAATTTTAGTAGTCTAGTGACTAGCTTGCAATTTAGTACCATTAACTTGTAGTATTTGTTTTATGGTTATTAATGGTTTTTGCCAGAGGTTTGATAAAATGTTAAATGTTGTATAGTACAAGAAATGAGGAAACACCCAGGTTCTTGAGACAAGTATTTGTAGATCAACAAAATATATTTGCAATGGATATCGATACCATGGTACTATGTAACAGCAACGGGACATTCACTGAAACCTAAATCTTAGTAGAAATAAACGAATTTTAATAAAATAAGCGAAAGTTGTTAGGAGATATTTTATTGATATTTATCAGAAGATCTTGTAGATTGTATAACACTTTTTGATATTGACATTTTTAGTAATACTCTGAATTGTTTTAATATAAAATTATTTTTAGAAAAAAAATGAAAACCGACTTCAAACAATACCTACATGTTCAATCCTTAACTAAAAAGTAGAAAATAATATTTTAATTACTTCATAGCAAAGAACATTAAAGGGGAATCAACGCAATCCTTGATACCTATAATACTTTACTATTTATAGTTTTTAATCAGTTATTTTGGAGTCGGTGCCAGCCAAGAAGGATCTTTAATTCTGCCTTTGCAACAAACTTTTGAAATGACTGGGGCGGTAATGGCACGCGTGGGGTATATGCCTGAGTCCACTACCCGAACGCACTGAACGCAGACTTACGCGTGAAGGCAGACGTCATTGATTGTTGTGTTCAGATATACATAAAAAATTTGACGCGCACTTATTAGATTCCGTTCGATTCCTGTATTAAATCTATATTTTTCATTCATATATTAATAGATTAATCAAGTAGGTTTTTTTGCTAGTAGGTAGGTTATTTTTATGAAGGTCATTATGATTTGACCATAATATCATCAAATAAATCATATGATTTTCATTATGATTCAGTTGATGATTTTATGGTCATATGAAAATTCGTCGCAAAAGACATCGACGTGTTGCTTTACACGTCTTCACTTCTTGCATACGTTTTGTTACAAAATATAAAATTGAAGCCAAACCACTAAACCATTCTTTATAAAAAAACATGGGACCCCATTTCAGAGTATACCCTTTCAAATAAAAGAAGAATTTTCCAAATTGGTTTATAAATGACCGAGTTCTGTTGTAACAAACATACAACTACTGAACCATTTCGTATAATGAAAAAATGGGACCAATTTCAGAGTATACCCTCTCAAATAAAAAAAGAATTTTCAAATCAGTTCATAAATGGCCGAGATATGAGGTAACAAACATACAAAAAAAAAAAAACATACGACCCGATTTGATAACCTTCTCCTTTTTGAAGTCGGTTAAAAATAGCTGTAAATTACATTTCTGGGCTTGAATAACTTTTTATTCATTATTCTTTTATAAAAATCTTGTGTTTATATATATATACTCATTTATGTTGTTATGTAATTAAGTATTTGAATAATTTTTATTAGTATTAATATTATTTTATGTACAAATAAGAGCTCTTCTTCTTACATTTATGTATTGTATATACGAAACTTTAGGTCTACAACTATACATATTCTAATCAGTATTTTTTGTAAAAGACTGTTTGTTTCTTTTCTTAATAATAAAAAATAATATATACGGTCGAATTGAGAAACCTCCTCCTTATTTTGAAGTCGGTTAAAAATAAAAAAATGATATTTGAATCTTGAATATTATTTTATTCTTTGCCTAGCGTTATCCCATTTCATTTAGGGTCGACTCTCCTCGTCATTTTTCTCCAGAGTTTTCGGTTCTGGATTGTCGAGTCATTCACTTGGGCGTTCTTTAGGTCATTGTCGATCACAGATGACCAAGTTAGAAGGGGTCTACCACGTTTTTTTGGACCAGTACTTGTGTGGAGGACCTGCCTCGTTATGTGATCTTCGGGTCTTCTCATTATGTGCCCATACCACCTGAGACGCGTTTAGTTTTTCTTCAATATTATTTTATTATTGTAAATTTATTTGTACATATATTCATTTATTTATAATTTACAGCTTACAGCATAATTACAATTTTCATACTTTTGTTTGTTTTTAATTTTAGTACCTATTTTTTTAAATTAAAGTAAATCGAATCTATTTCGCGAATGACATCTGTGGTTTATACAACTTTTTCTTGAACACTTGAAACTACTATTCTTATTTTAAACTAAAGCTTTAGGTACTAAAACTTAACCGACCAGCACGACCAGTAAATATCCGCACCAAGAATAGTTTTATTTGCTCCTATAATGTACCAACACCAGTACAACATATTACACACAAAACTTCAATCGTGCGAGAGGAGATTAAAAAAGTAATTTCCGATGGCTATGTGTGGCTACTTCCTCAGTTAGAAACTGGCCTTGGACTTAGAAGCTTTATAAACTGGCTTGTCATGAAACTTACTACAAAACTTCTTACAAGTTTGACTATCAGTGATATTTCATAATTATCCCTTTATTAAAACCCGGTGTGTCATATTTTGTGGTTTTCAATTTTTATTATTTAATCGGGGCTATATTTTAAAAACATATTCTGTCTATATGCTAGAATTAGGTGAAAGCTGTTCAAAAAGTAAGGAACCATAATGCTTACAGTTATTTTACTATGAAAAAACTGCAACTAAAGTTTCAAATGTATTATTTGCATTTAATTAGAACGGTAAACGCAATGATTTCTTACTTTATTTTTGTATCCGTTTAGCTTCTAACCCTTAACATAGTCACCAAACACGCGACATACGTAGCCATGTCCAAGACGCAATACTTTTAGTTTAGTATGTGCTTTGTATGAAGGGTTATTTGCAATTGGTTGAACTGCCGCTTATAATGAGATTCTCGTAGTGAGGTAGTTTCCTATTGTAGAATTTATTCCTTAAATGCTTGTTGGAAATTTGAGTACTGTTATTTTCATATTTGTAAATATTGCCTAGATAACACTGCCTATATAGTGCATTCATACTGTTACGAGATGCCACGCAGAGGTCTATGGTTCGATCTCCTGGTTGGGTATAGTGAATTAGTGATATTGGGTTTTTCTGTCGTGAAATTTTGTAAATTACAACCGGCGAAAACTGGCTGTCATACCTTCCTTCTCCTTCAGGTAAAAGATGTCATGCTAATAAAGAAAAATGCAAGTAAGTACATAATTATAGGATACACTCGTAGTTTTAGCCAGTATATTCTAAACTAAATTTAAATTTAACCAAACTTATCAGTTAATACATAAACCGCTACGAATAGACCGAACGGATATTTGTTCTTCATTAAGCACATTAATTAATATGAGAGGGTAACGTTGGATGAAGTGAAATTCATTTAAAACGATTTGGTTTAGGACCCTCTTGTTGATATTAGTGATGTGCTCCAATATTACCTGTGATAGTCATTTAGTGTGTTTTCTGTTAATAATTACGCTTATTGATTAGCTTTTGGTACTTTTTAGTATTTGATTTTCGATATGAGTTTGTTTTAAAGCAACCGAATTGAAAATTTGATCACAAGTTGGTTTAATTTTTTTTCTGTGCAATATTTTATATTAATTTTCATGAGATGTACTTAAATAACCACAAAAAGATTAAACTTAAATAAGAAAATAAGAGGACTGTTGTATTATACAATTAATTGAATGATTGTATCGATGTACTTTGTGCGAGTTTTAAGTCAAATTTAAAGTTAACTTGCCTTTGAGTAATTAGTCAATTAAGATGTAACTAAATTTTTTCTCATGTTTTATTTGACCCGTACAAAGATGAATAAAAGCCCTTATAACATGGTGACCGTAATCAGTTTTGTTTTTTTGAACATAGTCGATTTAGACTAATGCCGGTCGTTCCACCCCTAGTCAGCCTTCGTCCTCAAACAAGATAAACAAAGTGAATAACCTCGGCTTCAAATCTACTGTAAATATTTTATCTATTAAGCTAAGCACATTTTTAATTTAAATTTCATAGAACGAATTTTGTTTTGATTTACTTAGTATCAGTATTTATTTTGATTTCAACAAAAATAAATACAAAATTAAATTTTAATCAAAACGTTTTACGGAGATATTTAAGTTTTCAATAAATATTAGATTTGTCAGACCGAATATTTATTAATTAGACATGGTAATAGATCCTTGTTGGTTTCAGCATAAATAGCCTGCATTGACCGAGGAAGTTTCCTTTCACAGAATTATATAGTTTGTCATAAGTATTAGTTAACTATTACGTTTGTTAAAACCGGAGACCGAATTACCTTTCTTCTCTTTAATTTATTTCTTCTCCCTCATACAAACAACAATGACTTTGACTTAGACTTCAGTGTAAAATCGTGGCAGAAGTGTCAAGCTAGTCTTGTAATTAAGGGTGGATATTAATACAGAACTATTGAGCGCGTGCCACGGCAGAGGTATTTCGATATTGCTCCGGGTATTGGTGATCGTTCAGCTGATACGGAATATTCCACATAGCTTCGAGGCTTGTAGATCATTAAGATCGTTTTCTTTGTTCATTATTATGTGCACAGAATAAAAAGGTGTTTATTTAGCTGAAAGATTTAATGAATTATGGGGGTATAATGAATAATGATGATACCTACCTGCTCATATACTATATTATTTTATTGACCATTTTGTCCATATAGTGCACCTATATTTGTGACCACGAGAGTCTCAATCACAATGTTTTTATCATATTAAGTACCTAATAGTACTAAATATCAGTTTTTTGAAAGATAGTACTTCTTTATGACTTTACAAACCACTAGTCACTGGGCTATAAAACACATCTTGTTCGAAACCCGAGGACTTAAACCCACAATCACCTTCCAAGGCAACACTCGCATAATATTCAGTTGCACAACTAAAGTAGTCACAGCCCTAGTTAACATAACTACGTTACAAGAATAATTCATTAAAATATTCAGTATTTAAAACTCACCATTACATGTGATTAAATCGAATTCAGATACAAAACGATACATTTAAAATTGCGTCAGCCGAGTCTATTATACTTGGGACAATATCCCTACGCAAATCCGCAGTATTAAGGACAGATTGTTAAAATTACATCAATTTATTTGAGTGTGATGTAAAACGGAGCCGTACAACTGTTGATCGTACAGGAGAACACCGTTTCGATTACTCTTCGTCCATAAATTACCTGAATGGGCTGGTAAATTTACTGCGTAAAGGTAAAATAGGGATTACGTTAGAATTCACACGTGGATGTAGAGAGCTTAATACAGACTCAATGTTTAGGAACAAAATGTGCTTTGGAAAATTTTAAATTAAAACACATGTTTTCAAATTAAAAAAGTCATGACGTCTAGTTTTAAAGAACAACTGGTACGATAACTACGATCTATATTTTTTGAGACCTTTGATTTTAGGGTATTGGCGTAAAACTAATATTTTCAGCAAACTAATAAATGTCTAGCAAACAAACTGTCTGCAATAAAAATGTACAGGGCGGACTTATTGTCTACAATGTTTTCTGCCAGTCAATTTTATCATTCAGGAATATACACAACAGGTGACAAAATTGAGGGAAATAAGAATATAATATAAGGTACATAAATGGTATAGATATCTACTAAAATAGTCTAAATGAAAAAGTTTATGAAGTTATACTTCTTTTGGCGCGATTGGGAAAAATGATGAGAGTGAATTTTTACGATGGGCGCGCACACCGACAGAAAAAAGGAACACCCTGAAGTTAGTTGCAAACCTTTTACACCCTGAAGTTAGTTGCGAACTTTTGTGTGTCGTATCAGTACAAATAATCAGTGTAAATAAATAAAAAATATATTGGCGTTTATATCAATTCAATTATATTTATGACGGTGATAGATATTTTTTATTGATCATTTATCAGTAAAAATATTTATTTTGAATATTAGTGGTAAAAGTGGTTTTAATATACTGTTTTAAGTGCATTTATAGATTTGAGGTTAACTGTCGGTATGTATAATTTATTTACATTGCAAATTATAAATTATTACATTATTATCTAATATATATATTTATTGTTTTCTTTTATTTTAATTATATTTTATGATTTTTCATTATTGTTGCATGCTATTTATGTATATTTATGTATGTATGCGTTGGATTGTTACGCCAAAGAAGTATAACTTCTTACGTGCGTACATGAGTACACACACTCTTTTTATTTGATCATCGCATAAGTATCCAACCTTTGACATTTGTACGTTATTTGAAGTACCTCGGGGCTTGTGCAGTCGCAAGGGGTATCGTTATGTGTGTAAACAGCAGCGTGCACTCCCGCGGGAACGACGAGCCAACGACTCTTCTACAATTTTATTTATTACGGTGCTTGTTTATAAAATGTTTTACAAATACAGTAACAAGATGAAAAAGATCACAAATAGTAGCAATAACAAAAATACCATACCGTGCATGTGCTGCACTGCACAGCATAGCTCTTATTGATAAAAAGCCCGAAAAGCTCCGAAAAGAAATTGTGCTGCAAAGTACGACAGGCCTTACAGCAGTGGTAATTAGATGTAATTATTACCACAGCAGCAGTTCACTCCACGGACAAAAGAATTACTATACAATGTTTTACATACTATTACAGAAGCAGCTAAATTAGGCAGCAAACTCTAACTTTAACATGAGGGAAATGTATGCAGTTTCAAGACTAACATTCAGACAGCTGGAAGTGGATAAAAAACCAAAGAGGTTCTGCCGGACTATACGACAGCCACGACGGGATTAAGCCCTTCTTTAAAACAAAGATCGGTAACTGCTAATAAATCTGAATTGAGTTAAAGGTCCCCGAATAACTGGACAAAATGTGTGAACTTTCCATAACCTATCAAAACTGAGGTAAATTCCCTGTATTTATTATTGCTCACCACAATACGTTTATCTGTCCCGAAACACTTGACGACATAAGAGTCTAACAAATACTTATTAATTTTTGTAAACAAATTGACTCATATCTTCAGGACTACTTCAATTTAAATTAATAGCTCTTATTTCAAGGCTTTAAAGTCTATTTTTCTTAGAAATTATATGAGCACTCTTCGCGTAATCTCAAGTACTTATTGTCTTAGAACTTACTGTATATAAAGGAAAAGTTTCTAACAATTATATTGGATTTCGTCTGGTATATTCTCAGCAATCGGTCTTGTGAGAAGTCAAAATGAAGGTATTAGTTATAACCTTAAGTGTGCTGACAGTGGTTGCTTTAGTTCAGTCCAAGGCCATATCTGAAGAAATACAGCCAGTGGCTGAAGAAGTGCAGGAACTAGCTGAAGAAATACAGCCACTGGCTGAAGAGATACAACCATTAGCTGAAGGAGAAGCAGTAAGAATACAAGAGTTCTTAGAAATGGCTGGACGTAAGCTTAATTATTATTTTTACTATTTCTGCAATAAGAACACAAAATCCATCATCATCATATCAATCAAAAGATATCCACTGGACATAGGCCAGGCCTGCTTTAATTTTCGCCAAAAGCCACAATTCTTCTCATTTTCCCTAAGGTTTTAAGTTACTTGATAAAGTTTTTATGCTTATCCAAATAAGAGGTTTGGATTTTAACTCTCCTTCGAAGATCACATAATAAATTTTCTATAGTTCTTACAAAACTAACATTTGCACATAGCCTGCTGCTTACAGAAAAATAAAAAATAAAATCCTAAATTGTGTGGTGGTCAGAGTCAGGTCAGGTGTTTGCTCCGCAGTGGGAAAGTATGCTGGTACTACATACAGATTATTTTACAGTTCCAATGGAATCTGGAGTAGAGCGGCAAGCAGTACAAGAGTTCGAAGTTCCTCTTATTTCCAGAGCGTGTGATAATCTTACTTGTCAACGTGTTTGCAACTTCCTGCACTTCTCTAAAGGCCGTTGCACTTCAGCTACGACTTGTGTATGTTCCAATTAAGCAAGTATCTGTGTTTAATATAAAATTAATGATTAGGTACCAAAAATACTTGAAAATTTATTTGAATTCAATAAAGTTGATTTAGCAATTTAGTTTATTTTATTCATTTTGTGTTACCGGTATTTATTATAATGGAAATGAAAAAAAAAAATATTCATATAGGTTAATTATATTAACACTTATGAACGTTAAAATGACAAAATGTCAGCCAATTAACCTATAGCCAGATTCGCTAACGCATGAGAAGAACTGGCAAGAAACTTAAGCCACTCTTTTTAACTGCCAGGTTATTACAATTTTTCTAAGTTACAATTTCAAGTAGCATGCAAAGTGACACAGACAATACACTTAACTCTATAGCTAAGTAATTACAGCTTTCTATGTTGTAAAGAAAAATGCAAAGTAAAATGCGTGCTTTAAAGGCTGCCTCAATTTAATTATTAGGCATCATGTGAACTGTGGTAAATGTTTCTATGTATCAATACAAATTATATCTACATGTTTAAATAACTCAGCAAGCATTCGAATACAACGACAAGTAGCATTAAAAGATTACCATACCTACTGCATAGGTACATATGCCAATTGGGTACACATTGTGACGTACACAGTACATTTATTATTACTAACAAACGCGTCACCATATGAGCAATAACCTCTTAAACACTTTCCATCAGCTAATCGGGTTATCTCTGATAACCGTTACCATTACGATAACGTTAAAGTAACGTTAAAAGAAATTATTACCTACTAGCTGCGCTAAGCGTAAGTCCATTCATAAGTCGAAATGGCCCAGTGGATAAGGCACCCGCTTCGTAAACACGAGGTAGTGGGTTCGAATCCGGGCAAGTACCAATGTGATTTTTCAAATCATATGTACTTTCTAAGTTTATCTTGGACATTTGTGACTGACGGTGAAAGAAAAACATCGTGAGAAAACCTGGACTTAAATGTCTGAAATTGCCAATCCGCCTTGCGCCAAGCGTGGTGATTAATGCTCATACCTTCTCTATATAAGAAGAGGCCTTTGCCCTGCAGTGGGACAGTAAATAGGCTGGTATTATTATTATTATTATTATTAGCTGCGCTCCACGGCTTCACCCGCGCATAAAAGATGTTTTGTGGTATCCCACGGGAACTAGACCGATTTTCGGGATAAAAATAGTCTATGCCCTTTTTAACCAAATCGGTTCAGCCGTTTAGGCGCTGAGTCTTAACAAACACACACACTAAAAATCTTTCGCATTTATAATATTTTATAACATTAATAAACTGTCGAGTTAGTTAATTTGCCACAAATGTTGCCAGTATCAGCTTACACGTTCAAACGAGGCATATTATTGAATTATGGAACGGTTATTTAAATTTGAAGAAAGATCTGTAATTTTAAATGTAAATTTTCAATGAGGGTTTTCTAAAATGGCGCCCACGAGGTAGCAAGCACTGAGGCGTCAGTCAGGTCAACTCAGGTCCAGGCAACTGTCAAAGCGTTTTCAATCAACCAATCAACCGTGAACGATTCTATTGATTTTAAACTGAAAATGTATTTTGAATTTTGATTTCGAATTTTTGTTAATAGAGACCTTTAACCTAAATGGCGGCAACTGGTGGCGAAATTTTTTTAAACACCCTCATTAATTATATTATTGTCCTGGTGACCACGAATCGGTAGAAGTAGAATGGGTAAAACCCTCACAAGATGGACCGACCGATCTGATAGGAATGATGGGCAACCGATGAAAGTGGAAGGCTCACAACTGGTCAGAGTACTGTGTATGTCTGTATGTGGATGTCTTGTGAAAGAAATTATGACGATTGTCAAATATTTTTTGGTGTGATGGGTGTTTAATTTACTTAGAACTATTTTCGCACACACGACACCCGCTTCGTAAGAAGAGGTCAGGAGTTCGAATCTGGGCAAGAACCATTTTTTTTTTACAAATCACATATGTACTTTCTAACTTTATCTGACATTGCTGACCGACGGGACCGACGGTGAAGAAAAACATCGTGAGGAAACCTGGAGTTCTGAGGAAATCTGAAATCGCCAATTCGTCTTGAGCAAGCGTGGCGATCAATGCTCATACCTTCTCTGAATGAGAAGAGGCATTACCCTGCAGTGGAATAATAAGATGATTGCACTAAAATAATCAGGTAGAATATCAAATCCTACTTAAACTTAACGCTGGTATCATTATGTCTGACAAGTTGACTAGCGTTTGTTTATTTGGGCATGCTGGCATTATCGTACTCTTAATGGAAAAGAGGTGCTATATTGAAATTCGTTTTTTGGGCAATTTTAATCTTAAAACAAAGTTAAATATTGCTAAATGATATTTTATAAGTTGCGACGTTTTTCGACTAAAGATATGTGCTCTCATGTACAATGATGAAAAAATAGATAGAATATCTTCGTTATAATTAATAAAATATGATAGAATGTCAATTTTACCTACTCGGTTATAATCTAAGTCTATCCAGGTCGGCACTCATTTCACGGCGTGGCGCGACGGCAAATTAATTATTTCCCCGCGTTAATTGCGGTCTCGACAGCTCCTATACATAATTATTCATGTATACATTGCTTGTGGTCTGATGATAAACGTATTTTTTTTAACGAAAATGGTTTTAAGGAAATGTGAGCAAAATATTGTAGGTAAGAATATTAAAGGCAATGTAAGTGCATAAATATGTAAAAATATGAGTGTAAAATGTTTAAATTTAATTTATCACACCATCACAGCACTCTGAAGACGTCCACTGTGGAGCAAAGACCTCTTCCAGAGGTTTGTGTTTGCTATAATTACCAAGCTTGGTAGGCGATGGTGACCACAGTAAAATGATTTACGAGTTAGCATTATTATATTTCTTTAAACATCCACGGGAAGAGATGTGGTGGTTTAATATTCAAAATTTTTATACTATTTAATGTAATTTGGTAGGTACTTTGTCGAAAAATAATTGTTCAAGATAATTGATTATAGTAACAACAAAGTAGCCTTTCTGTTGTTAAGCTCATGAAATTCGTAGGCTAAGTTCTTAGCGAAAGGCGCCTCTGCCGGAAATTTGCGTGTAAAAAGGGAGACAATTGCAGTTTAGCAAAGAATTTCTTCTGCTGCCGATACACTGTTTGCTGCTCGAGCCTAGACGCGAAGTAGGTACATACCTGAGCGCATTTGATTTTTCGATAGACAATATGAATGAAGCTTAGTGAATTTTATAATAACCCAGCCTCAGAACAGTGAAGTAGGTATCTCCATATAGTGTTCTGTGAACCCAGCGATTCAAGCCAATGAGAATGAAACTTTATTCCTATAACTTAGTGTTATTATTCGGTAGATACTTTTAATGCTAGTACGGTAAATAAAAAAGAAATGATGTTTAAGACCGGAAACAAGTTTCTGTCGTTATACTTGAGTATTAGCTTAGCAATAGCTCATCCAAGGTCAACATAATTATCATCGATGATTAGGTATACAGAAGAGTTTTTGCATTCACCCGTAATAATTAGGTACGTTGAAAGAGATTTGTTCAACATAGTAAATTTTAAGCATTTCAAAATAGTGTAAAGGCTACATGTACCTATTAACAGTGTAGAGCAATAACTCAACTTTATACACATGCATAATAATAACCTATTTATAGTCGATGAAGCAGTTAATGCGGCATGCATTATAGACAGATTTCGCCAGACAATTAGGTTACAAGCGGATCTATATCAATATGTATGAATAAACAAGTAATTTGTACTGAGTACTACCGATGTTGTGTTAGCAAGTAATTTGTATATTATGTGTTTGATTGTATAATATTAAAGAAAATGATGATGGCTGGTCTGTGCGTCATGCTCGTGAACGGGTGCTTCTTGGGATGACTGGTCAATCTTGGCATTGTATACATCTTTAACTTAAAATCCAAAATTACCTTGTCGTTCATATTTGTTAGTTGTTTCGTATTATTTTTTTTGTATAGTATTTGGTAGGTCGTTCCTCTTTTTGCGTGGAATGTTAAAATTGTAACTCATACCAAAATGGTCTGTCGAAAAAGAGTGGCCTAACTTACTTGCCGGTTCTTCTCATGCCCTACCCAAGTCAGCGAACTGGCTGTAGGATGATCAGCTGACTTTTTGTAATTTAACGTTTATAAGTGTTAATTCCATTAACTTAAATGAATAAATATGATTGACTTTTGACTTTTAATTTGTTTGTATTAATTATGTTGTTTTACTCTTAGTTAAAAGTTTCACCTTACTTATTACCGCTGAAAAAGTTATAGTTTTTAAATATTATATTATCCATTACGTATTTAAAATATTCAATAATTATTAATTTTGTTGAACACGTGAAATTGTCAAAGTTCTAAGAGACAAGGTTTGTAAATAACTTGTTAAAAGTAATTAAAATTGTGTTATGCAAAAGCCGATGAAACGCACACCTTAAATCAACAACAAATCGCAATGGAAAAGAGTCGCAAGGGTACGGTTGTAGACTTGCTCGTTTCAGCAGGAATGGACTAAGTCGACTGGGAAAGTACTACCCTCTCACAGAATATCGACGTTTGCAACTATAGGGCAACACCGATATACAATATTTAGAATATTAGTTAGGCTTCTCAGGGTTCTGACTACTTGTAACAACTGTGGTCGCATGTCAACCAACAAAGTGTCACACATGGCGAATTCTCGATGCATCTCCAACTGATTACAAATAATGCGCTTAACTTCGTAGGTCTCGGCCTTCACGCAATATACAGACTGTGTATTTTTCTTTAAATAATATTATTCCTAGGATTTCAAAATTCCAAAATTATAACCGCTACTGTTACCAAGTGCAAATAACAACAGAAAGTACTACACTGAAAAAATAGTATTCCAACAAGAGTGAATAATGTTTCCCATTATGTACAGTATTATCAGTGAGTAGATAACAGTCAATATCTGTCCCCGACACTTCTTTGTGTAACAGTTCTGAATAATTCTGAATAAACTCCTTTAGATAACGGCACCTGAACAACTTTATTTGTAACTCTTAGTAATAAATTATTGTACATTATTATTGTCGCCGGTCCAATGAATAGGACAAGCTTGAATTGTTCATTTGTTTAGAACTTGAATAAACTGTTACGAGATCTAAAATTGCGACAGATTTTGAATAAGCTCTTTACCTTTATGTTTTATCACAATAGAAATGTAATACTTTTAGTCAAATCACCACGGAAGGGGTAACAAAATCATTTAATATAGAAACGACAGCAGCGTCCTATGATTGACTTCACTGTGATCGCCAATCCATCCATCAATCCATCTGCCATACGTACAGATTATAGCAAAATTAAATACCTCCTTACATATAGAGGTCAATGTTCATGTAGGGGATTTTGTTATAAAAATTTCCGAAAATTGATTAGGCTTTATATTATGATTAAAGAGTAAATACTGTTAATCCATCTCCTAAAATCTGTATCAGAAATAACGTTCACGAAGGACATCTTAGATGTGATCAAACCCACAGTACTGTTAAGTCGTAAAGCCACGAAGTTGACCTATGTTGACAAAAAGACAAAGAAAGGAAATAACCTCAGCGCTATCGGTCGGTGCTCGAATGAAATTGAAATATTTGCTCTCAGATTGCTATTTGCTTTAGAGGATAGGTTCCGGGACATGTAAAACTTCACTTATCTGACACAAACGGCGGATCATCACATTGTCTAACGTAATTTTTTAAGGAGAGAAAAGATTTGATTTTTTGTATATTTGTTTGCAACGATTTAACTAAAAATATACGTAACCGATTTAAAAAAATCTTTCACCTTAAGAAAACAATAAATGAAGCGGGTAACCTAAGTGATATTTTATTATATTTAACACATTCTTAAGTCATTTTCAGAATTTAAATTTTTAGGCGCCTTTGTAAATCTGAATAATGCAATACTACTCTATTGCAATGATATTTTCCGTAGATGTTTTTTGCGAGACCAAATGAAACTTTTGATGCGGAAGCGAAGCGAAGGCGGACGTTTAGTAGTTATAATAAATCTCCATTATTTTGACGATTGGCGGCTTGTAGCAACTAGCAAGCCGCCTCTGTTTCGCACGTGGATACTAATAATGATTATAAATTAGTGAAATTGACGGTTTTAAACCGTCAATTTCGCTTATTTGTAATCCGTCAATTTCACTATAATACGCTTGTAATAATATTATTACAAGCATATTACAGTAGAGAAAAGCATAAACTTACGAGATAAGCCCGGTTCTTGAAAAGGTGCGATCTTTATGCCTCTTACAATAAAAGTTTTTTTTTTTTATTAAGTATAAACTTATAAAACTTTTGGACAAAATGCACTAAATTATAAATTGTATCAAAACCCGTTACATGGTTTAGAAGAAATAAGCAAAGAAGTTAAATAAAAGCCTTGTGCTCTTTGATCTACAAGGTGTCTATTAACTTATGTCGAGGGTATCGTATCGCATCACAGAACACTACTGACTGTCTTTGTTTTAATAATAATGATTGTTTATTAGCCGTCATTCTATTGACTGACTCTACAACTTCTACAAGTGTAGTGCCGACCACTGAGTTACATAAAGTTAGCTAGTGGGCGGCGAGGTAGTTGTTTCCCGACGCCTACGCCTCAACTAAAATATTAATTCAAGTAATTTACTAATCAATTTAAACAAAAGACAGTTAGATATTGGTAAGGAGTTTGTATTTATAAGTAAATAAATAAAATATTAAAAATATTATTTCATACGAATTACTGTTTTACAATTGTGGTGTAAGATGTTTATTTCTCAAAAAGATATATTACATATCACTTACAGTTAAAATTATGTTATGAAACATCTTTAAAATTCCCTTCGTCGCTGTGCTAACAAATCTCGCGTTTGACTCTGTGTCACGGAACACTACAAACATGCAATTAATGGAAACAAAGTATACCTGGCTTGAGACATTTTTTTAAGCAACAAACAAAGTTTTGTCCTATGGTTATCGAACCCATAACCTCTTGAACAGCAGTCGCATGTATGCAATCTCTCTACCCACCCATATTCACATGGGTTAATTCGTCAAGTACTTTTCGCCTGTATATGGCACAGTTGCTTTATACATATCGCAACATATTGCACTGAAATAATTTTTTTCTTAAATTCAAAGCATTACCGTATGGTTAGTATATTGCCTAAGTCTCTTTACGTCTCGTCACTTTATAGATCTATATTCTGATGATTAAAACAGCCAACATAATCTTCCATTACTCGGCATTACTGCAGTGGCTCGCGTGAATTCGCACACGAATGCAGGCGGATTCCTCATGCGAGTGAACAGACGCCAGGATAGTTTACTTTGTACAAATATGTGTCAGTAAATTATTCAGCTAGTTCGCGGACGTCCCGGCCAAGGTGTAGCAAACTTTGTACATACGGTTGTGCGCTATCAAATTCAGAACTTTGTCGGAGTTGCGTTCAATTTGCACGGCATATTGTTCGTGTGTTTCTTCTTTATTTATTTGCTTGGGTTTCGTATTCCCCTGGTAATAGAAACTTCTTATTATATACATATTTGCGTTGTTTTGACTGCGGATGCTACAAATTTGTAGACGTCTACCAGCTATCCAGCATCACTTCTTTGAAGAGAGAATAAACTTTGGTACCCACCCTTACTTGCGATTTGGACTTGCAAAAACTAATTAAACCTTACCTTGTCAAGTATTAAGTAACATGACTAATTGATTGATGAATTGCGTGGTCTTGAATTCCCGGAAAGTGTGCGTCTACAATTAGTATTTAGGCCAGCCCTTTATTACTTCGTAACTAATAATGTATTGGGTATATCTGGGCGTGTTGCTAAAGTAAACGAGATGGTTACTGTACTTAGTACTTAATATCAAAGAGCAATTTCTTCATGTTTATCCATAGCCAATAAAAAGGCGTGAAATGACGACAATTATTAGTAGAATATATTCAATAAGTGCGCCATAAAACCGTCCACTTACTGTTACCCTGAAAGAATTATCCTCCTCTTTTTTCAACTAATGAATTAGGAATGCCACTCACGATCTAACCGACGTTAATAAATGAGCCACATCCACGCCGCTATCCGTGTGCCCACCGCCTATAATTAAATTTACGGACCTAAAATTATTCCTGCCACTAACTTTGCTACGTATAACTACTATATATTATTTTACGTGATTGTAAATCTAATACCTCTACAAAAAAAGACCACTCATTAACTGAACAATCATATTATCTCTAAAACTATTTATTTGATCGATAAACCTGAAAATTTACTAATTTCATACTTGGTTAATTTTATAATTATACGAAGAAGACATTCGGTAAGAACATATTTTGCGGCAAGGCCGAATAAGGGGACTTATGATATTGGGCAAAAACACTATTTCTGTTGTTTCAAATCTTTTTTTTTTCGCCTGAATTTAAATATCACGTCGAGTTATAACATTTTAACATTAAGGTATGATAAATTAGATATATTCTCAACTGCCCCATCAAGCTTCCAATCAATGGGGCAGACGGGAAATTAAATTCTTTTCTGCCCCATCGAAATTGGTAATGGGTCAAATAGGAATTACGTTTACAGTTTATGATAAAACACCCGGTATTCGACAAACGCAAACCTTTCTTTACATACATCTATCCTGTACATAAATAATTCTGTTAATTTATCTTTAGTTAAAGACGTATATGTAATGCGGAACGTAATTCGATGTTATATCCAAAACATGGGATGTTATGCGGTGTGTTTCCGTCTTTTGGCACTTACAAAGGGTTTAGGTAAGGGTAGCGAAAATCGATTATAACGTTTACCAAACCCAAATTGAGTTAAACAATCGGTCTTGTGTACTTGTTGTACACATTGAGAGTGTATCATGGGATAGCTCTAGTGAATACTTATTTGTTTATATTGTATTCGAGACTTGCTATTAAACTATTAATAAATTTGGTATTAATGAAATTATATATTAACTTTTGCAAAACTAATTTCTGTCTATACTCAATGTGGCATAAGTAGCGCAATCATTATACTAAATATTAGTGGATTGACCGCCAACATTTGATAAATCAAAAAGAAGAAAGGCAAATCATTATTAAAGAAGGGTAATAAAGCATCCCGTAATGAGTCTGACGCACTCATCTACAATCGCTACACTGCCTGCCAAGCGTAGCAGTTTTAGCTGCTGCAGCTAAACAGCCTTAATCACTAAATAAACATTTCGGCTGAAATAATTCCATTTTTATTATGGTTTAGTACCTTAAATGTTTGAATAACGTGAATGTAAACTAAAGATGACCTCTATCGACAGACTATAATTTTCTATTTACGACCCATAAAGGCTTTCATTTCTAGGCACTTCTTATTGGAAAACGTTCCTACGAACGTCCCTCGCGTAATCTTTCGCTGTTTGAGTAAATAAAGCTATGATTTATATCGTAGACGATAAAAATATGTTGGTTAAATTTTTGTTATGACGGTTTAACTTTAGGGATATTAGAAGGGACTTTTCTGAGTTTTATAAAGTGTCTTCGAACAAGGACTCTGAAGAGCACTAACTTGAGGAAAATAGCAGATAGGGGGAGGCACTTCATGTGACTTCATGTCACTGAAGAACTTCATGACGTGTAGTTAGCATAATACATACAGAATACTGCAATCTCTAGCACGAAAATGTGCTTAGTCTTTTGGTTTTAAATATAGGAGCCCCAGGAAGTTTTAAACTATTGATTTCTTTTTTATTTTTTTGCAATTAACTCTTCGTAATCAAATAAAAGTAAGGAAGTTTCGAAGCGTCCCTGTCGTTCGAATCACATAAAAGTTGTCGTCATCTAACAGATTCTTAATGTAAGGTTGTTTGGTGGATCCTTGCTATAAGGTAACATAATCTACATAATCTGCTTTTGTATCAAAATTACCAGTACATACATTCATGTATAGAAAACGAAGCATTCAGCAGAAAGTAGGTTTTTACAAAGCATAAATATTCATATGGGGCTCCGCGACATTTCTATTTCAAGGGGTCGCGCTAACTCAGACTTCTTGGCACGTATATGTAAAATTGTTCTTATGTTTAGCTGTCTCGGACGTTGTTTCAAACTATTACGAAACAGAACATAACATCAAGGCTTTTTCCTTAAAGGCGTAGGCAGAGGGTAAAACATACACGTTTCCCCAGCTATGTTAGGTTCTATGTAACAAATGGCGAGCCTATTTTCATTTACCGGGTAAAATTGCATATTCCGGGCTATTACAGAACTTTTCAACAGATAAACTTAATACCACTTTACTTTGCCTATTTGTGAAAAGGTTTGATAAAGTAAGCCTACAACTAATAGTCATTACTTTACAACCGCTATAATAATAATCGTCTAACAGTGGCTTTTTATATACCGATCTTAATTTGAAAACCCGATTTTATGCAATGGACCGTTCAGCGCTGAATTGCGAATGTTTATTATTGACAGCGCTGCAGCACTGAACAAAAAAATCAGAATGTTTTGTTTATTTTTGTGTTTTTGTTATAGGAAACCGCTATAAATGATTTTTCTTATTCTTTATATCTGATTGCGGTGGATATCAGTGTAACAATTTTTCTGTATTTGTTGGAAGGCATATAGCTGCTGCGCTGATATCTACCGGTACGTATGAGTATCTAGCTTTCATTCTATGTCCATTAATGATTAAGGAGTGGGTATACATGACGAAGTATGTGTTTATCCATAGAACACATGCATGTTTTTCTGACCACCGTTAGACAATCCATGAAGTTGTAACTAACTACGAGGTTGCAGGTTTTAGGTCTTATAACTGTTGCTTGTCTCCAATAACAATAAAGACATAAGTGCTTTTCTTCTTGCAAAACAATTATAACATATTCACAATATAATATCACGTGTTTTACCTTACAAAAACATTACAGTAGTAGGAACCACAGTCGTAAATACAGTGCATTTCTCATTAGCATTCAACGTTGGTACGTTATACTATTCTCACATTGTCTATTAACAGAGCAAGTTCTTCAACAAACTTAATTAACTCAGTTGCAATGTCTTTGGAATTTAGGCCCTCTCATTAAAACTTAAATTAATATGCGTCACGTGCGACTGTTTTGAGGTTGTTCGGAAACTTCCGTTTGTTTGGGTAAAATAAAGGTTGTATATATAAATTGTATCAGCTTTACAGGTGATCATGTATCGAGAAAGGTTTTCACTGCTCTTTGAGGACTGGTTGTATTTTGTGTTTGTAGAGTAATTTGGTCTTTTAGAGAACTTATATTTACTTTTAAACTTTCGCGTTGCATGATTTAATAGAACTAAATATACGGGAATTCACGCGATCATGCATTAGGTATTTACATACCTTATTTTGCTTGACGTTTCGACCAGGTTACACCGGCCGTGGTCACAAGCAGACTGATGTGGCGATGTCACGGCTCCGTATGCGAAGTAGACTCTAGATCAACCCTCACATTTTTGTCTTTCCACGTACTATCACAAAACACACTGACAGTGTCCTTATTCTGTATGCCATCCGTATTCCAAGCGTTAACCGACTGCGCAAAGCGAGGTTGTGTAATTTGAATCACACAATGTAGGGTGTAACCTGGTCGAAACGTCAAGCAAAATAAGGTATGTAAATACCTAATGCATGATCGCGTGAATTCCCGTATATTTAGTTTTAGAGAACTTTTCTCTTTTAGAGTGGTAAAATGCAGTGATTGCTACTCTAAAACTTGTGTTTACATATGGCGTTTATAATGATTGTTCTGTGGTTCTTGACAGTTCTTCTTATCCTTTTATTCGGTGTAGTCTGCTTGCTAACAAATTAACCTTAGGCTAATTGTTAACAGTGTTTTGGTTATGACGTTAACAAGTGTTGCCTATAATTATTATGAACCTACTTAAATAAATAATTAAGTTATTACTGAGCCTGAATATCTTAAAAAGAAATTTTGCGAATTAAAAATAATCATGTTTTAGAAAGGATGAGTCTCTAATTTGTGAGCGATTTAGAATTAGATGTTATATTTGCAGGTCTTGCAAATACTTAGCATGTTTAAATCTTAACGATTTATAGATAACATTCGCCCACGCTTCGCTTCGGTATCTAAAGTTTTATTCGTTATCACAAAAAATGCCTGCATAAAATATGATTGCAATATTACCTACGACTGTGATTTATTTACTTTTTTTGTCTTCTGTATTAAAATTTACAAATATTGAAAATTGCTAAAAAATATGTTAAGCATAATAAAATATAGCCTATGTTATCCGCTTCATTTATTGTTTTCTAAAGGTGAAAGAATTTTTCGTATTTTTTTAGTTAAATCGCAAACAAACAAACAAATCAAATCTTTTCTTAGTATTAGTTTAGATTACTATGTGGCCTAAGGTCTGGAACAAACATTATCATAACTGCCTTTTTCTCAACTGTCAAAAACGACTCTTTCTAAATCTGAAAGAAAATTTACTAATCATATACTCGAAATCAAAATCAATAACAGTTCTTTCCAAAACAAAGACCTTGTGAATTGCTGATAGGATCTGTAAAACAATGTTTTTGAATTTATCGATCAGCAATCGGCATGAAATACGATTCGGATAGTTTACGAACAAGAGTAAAGCTATGAAAGCTATAGATCTAAATGGAACAATCAACGATGGCTACGAAACTAATAAAACTAATGAAATAACATATACAAGTTAGTAAGGACATATTTGTTATTTAATCTTTGATCTTCCAACCGGACCACTTCTCGGAGTTCTTAGATAACAATCGAGCAAGTCTCAAGTCTGTGTCCTTCAAGTTAATTGTAAGGACTTATACAAAGGCAGGGGACTCGAGTAAGAAGGTACTCAACGCCTGCCCCGTGCCTACGGTCCATTTATTCTTTGAAGTTCAAGATGAATTTCTTTTCGCTCTGATGTGCAATTGTTGTTTTTATTGTTTATCTTAAGTTTGTTTTGTTAAATATTTACGCCTAGACGTTGACCCTTTCTTTGGGTAAAGTATTCATTTAATTGGCTTCGTTAGAAATTTACTTGAATATTTGTCTAACTTGATGAAGTAGTAAGACACCGCTATCCGATAACCCACCACTTACTAGTGAAATAAATCAACTTAATAGGGGTACTTATATACTTTACTCGTCAAAATGTAGTGTTCAAAGTATCATATCAGATACTGCCACTACGATTGTCAATCTCCCTGGTACGCTTGACAAAACATCTTTAGATTTCTATGGTTTCGATATCATTGATTGAGATCGACCACAAATCCCTAAGCAGTGGTAAAGAGGTAATAATAATGTACAATTGGCTCATGAATAATATTATTTATTCTATTAAATATTTACCTACTTATTGGTAAACAGCAAATTCACTTACTACACTACTATTGTTTATTACAATAATAGAATAAAACGAAACTGTTAAACGACAATCAATAGACCCTGGGAAGTTTTACTTCATATCAATCATTTTAAATAACAAACTGTAGTGTAATTACTATAATTATTAAATTAAATAGCGCAAACATTAGCCACTGATGTGACTATAATGAAGGCTATGCGGATTACATTCCCGCGTGTCGCAGTAGCAATTGTTTTTGTTTGTTTGCAATCAAAATATAATGGAAGCCCTTTCGGTTCTCGCTCGGTTACGGCTTTGTAGTTCTAGTAATTTATTCGCTAAATTCTGTTTGTTTAGAGTATAGTATTATCTGTGGTTTTAGTATGTATTTTAAATCTTTGATATTTATGTACAAATGCATCAAGGAAAGTAATGCTTTTCGAGTGTATGTACGTATCTGTGTATGTATTAATCTACACATTTATTACATTCACAAAAATGTAATATATTTGAACAAAATGACATATTTCCCTAGAAAATGTTTGACTTCGCAAAGACAATAGTAGAGCCCGTCATTTAAAAGTCGTCGAAGGTTTTACGGGCGTTTAACTACGGTACCGCTATGCTGAAAACGTAATAAAACGTAGGTTTACTACATATTCTACGCTAGAACATAATTATTAGAAAAATAGTATCTCTGTCAAACAAAATTAGTTCTAGTCATCCAAATAATGAAATTGAACTCAAGTTTAAATAGCGCTAAGGTCTCATGCTATCACTGTGATTTTAATATGAACATTTACGTTGTGTAGTATTTGGATGTTAAAGTATTTGACTGTCATTATCATCATCATTTCGGAAGAAAGACGACCACTGCTATTAAAATCAAAAGTAAAGTAAATTATATGTAGTAATTATTTTATTGCCCGCTACAAATCAGAATAATAAAAAAATAAATACTTATTAGGAATAAATTGAATCTTTTACATCTCTCATATTCGGTAAGTAGGTCCTTATAGGGTGTAATTTATCTATAATATATTATGTATGTATTTACAAAAAAAAAAAAAGTATATAAGTAGTATATCAGTTGTTTAGTACCCATTACACAAGCAAATATAATTGCTTAATTTGGGGCTAAATGGCGCTGTGTGCATGTGGTAGAATATTATTATTATTATTATTATTATTTATTAGCCCCCTCCCCCCCAATTAGGGCTTGTAAGTGACCAATTAGCGCTCTAGGGTAATAATGTAGCTAGAAAAGCCCTAGGGCGGTAAGTAATTAAAAAAAAAACACTTCACTCTTTCAAAAAGTTCGCGTATATATCTAACCATCATACTGGCAATAGACATCATGCATTCAGCCCAATGACAAAAGAGGTCGCTTCGCTATTTAGCCTTGTCTTCGTATGAGTATAATAGTTATCAATTTTAAATATCGAACGGCGAAGCTCAATTTCGTACTTGAAAAATTAATTAAAAAAAAAGATGAAAAAGGCGGGAATAGACAACTTTTACTTTAAATGTTGTTTACCTCACAATCGAGATGTAATGCAGAGTAGTTAGCTCGGGTGTAAGCATCAATTGCACCCTCGAACTAAATGTCTCGGGCTGCAATTGATGCCTTACAGCCCTTGGCTAGTAATCTACTATTCATTATCGTATAAGTTTGTATACAAATAATAATTTATGACTAAATCCTTCTTCGATAATTCTTCTCGTTAATCGCTTTCAGATGAACCAATGCATAATCGCGATTAGTCTGAAAGAACAATTAAATAAATATGAAAATTTGTTAATCCTGAATATGTGCAGGACCATGTCAGCAGTTTAAAATGATATGGGATATTTGACAGATATTGGGCTGCAGCGTATAAAATATCACGTTACTCCGGTTGTCCTATTCAAACACCTAAGTGTCAAGCTCAATCTTCAAGTTAAGAGAGAATTATAAAAGAACGTTTCTTTTGTGTTTTACTTCAATACAACAAATACACAATTCACAAAAGAACAATACACAAAAGAATAAGTATATTACCTGTGGCATCTTTATCGTCTGCATTCGACTCTAAATCTCCAATTTCATTATTGAATGTATCATTAAGTGGAGTCGGTACTGCAAATACAAAAATAATCGGTTTATTCTATAGCCGCTAACATAGTCTGCATCTGATTTTTATATGGTAAATAAGTACTCTACCTGTAATGTTGGGTATCTTCGTACTACGATCTGTTGTACCTAGAATTTAAATAACAGTTACGTATAAATGAAAACTAAATAAGAATACTAAAAGATTAGAGTCCTAAGTATCAGATCGTTTTAATTATACCTTCCATTTCAAAGATCTATGCGATTTTGCTCTACAGTGCCACAAAATACAAATACGAGTAAGTCGCATTACTTTTCTACGAAAAGGGTTTTCAGGGTCTATATCGCATTTTACGTAACAGGCCTAAATAATCTTAGTAACAAACAGCGTCTTATATTCTACATTTAGGATCGAGCAAAGGAAAATTTAAATTGTATCTATGTACACACATTGTATATGCCACAGCTTATTCGTACAGAGTGTAAATACTACACAGAAAATGTTAAAACGATTATATAATAATTTCGTACCTCATTCAATCGATTTGTTACATCTGCATTGTCCATTCGTACAAGTACCACCGCGGTAACCGAGTTTAAGACAATTAATTATGCAACCTTTGAAATTGCACCTAGTTGGTGTTAACTCTGTTTCGGGATCTTCCAAATCTACAAAAAAAGATATAAAATGTTAGCTGTGATTACAGCTTTAAACCATTTCACTATTTTTTTATATGAACATGACATAAGATACTTAATTTTTTCGTAGTGCTCAACTCAAGTCAGGCCTACTGAAATGTACATACATGAAACATAATTGTCCTATTTGAAGATGGCAAAGGATTGTCAATATTTAGTATGAAACATACCTTGTGCACTCCGAAAAAGGTCGCATTTGCAACGTCCATTGACACAAGCGCCGCCAGGAAATTTAAGTCTGCGACATGTTTGATCACATTCTCTTGGATTACAGCTCCGTGAAACGTAATCGTCGATTATGGAAGAAAATTCTAGGAAACAATCAACATCATTATGAAAAACCGACCAAGTGCGAGTCTGACTCGCGAACCGATGATTTTTCACAGCCTCAAGAGGTTGCAGACAAGGAGTATTCAATATAAATTTTAGCTTTACCTATTGCGTAACGTACGGAAGCCCAAAAACCAGAATATGTTTAAAATAGTTCTGGGATATTTCGCTGATATAGATAGTGAGCATCGAGATAATGACACCTAAAGAGCAGTTATAAACTTTGAAACGTGTATGTATGTAAGTTTAACATAAGGATGTTATTAAGCATATTTTTTGTTTTACCATCTAAATTCTAAAATTAATGGCATTCACTCTTATAGCAATGCAATCAATTTCATCAAGATAAGTTCTCAATTTTTTCGAAGAGTCAATATTTGTAACAGTATGTTAAATTCGTTAAAATTACTGACTCTTGATAATTTTAGTGAGATGGACGAACACCAATATCAATACATAGAAAATTAACCGTACCAGTACTACGGAAGTTGTCACACTTGCAGCGCTCATTCACGCAAGTGCCTCCAGGGAACTTTAGCCTGCGACATCTTTGGTTACACTCTTGGTAGTTGCAGCTAAGCAGAGAATTGGTGTCTTCTTGTTTAACGTCATCTTGCGTGTCATCTATTAAAGTTATTATAAATGTACCTATTTTATATAAACTTAAAAAGTAACATTAACAATCAAAGAAATTTTTGTGTCAGAGGAGAACAATAATTAAAATGATGACAATTACACAATGTTTAACACAATACAATAATGTTTATAAAGATTTACTGTACTTTATTTATCCTATAATTATATAAATATAAATTTGTAATTAATAAATCTGTAAATGTATGTGTAATTTAATTATTATTGTAATGTATGATGTAATATTTGTAATAATTTTTTTTGTAATGGGTCACTACACGTTTTGGGAAACTGTTAGTGTAATGAGCAGTAGAATATAATAAATAAATAAATAAATAATAAAAAATCTGTTAATACCAAAATGTGAAAATACTACATTTAAAGTGATTTTTAACCTTTTTACCTATGTTAGCTTTATCATTTTTTATAGGCAAAAAGGTATTTAAGTCTTAAACTTAAAATTAACTAGTCTACTAATATTTCGTCATAGGATAAGATATGTACTACAATAGAAGTTATTTTAGTAGAAGGCGTTAATAATTAAAATGCAATAATTAACCAAAACTCACCTTCAGCATTTCGGAAAAGATCACATTTGCAACGGCCATTGACACAGGCCCCGCCAGGAAATTTAAGTCTTCGGCATGTTTGATCACATTCTTGAGGATTACAATTCTTTAGCGACATGTAGTCGTCCATAATAGAAGCGAATTCTAAAAATAAATAAAGACATTAACAAGTATATAGATATCTCACACTATAGATGGCAATGTGTCGTAAGATACAATGCGTCTTTTGGATTTTTTATCTTATAGTAATTTGACATTAGATAAAACATGTTTAAACTTGCGGGCTTATTTAATTGAGAATTACAACATAAAAAAAACACCTTTAAACCAAACTGGGCGATTATCTACCTGCGTATCGACCTTTTTAAGAAGGTCTTGGACATAATGCTTGTGTGAAGAAATAGATTATCTACGCAATGTTTTCGAAATGAAATGAAATGAAATATTTATTTTGCATGAAATGTACATGGTACAGTGATGATGGTACAATGTTAATATAATGTTCTTACTCATTTCACTGGTCTGGGTGTGCAAATAATTCAATAAAATACAATAATAAAATTAAAAATTATGTCAATACAATCATTATCTTGGTTATAATTAAAAACAATAATAATAATAAATGTCAACAATTAATAACAAAATTTATGTCATTATCTATAATGAAAAACTCTTTGAGTGCGTGTAAAAAGTGTTTTCTATAAGCCATTTTTTTCGTACAACAATTTCCCTAAGTCTAATTATGGAACAGGTCGAATAAAAATTTGATCTATCCCAATTTGGGAGAAAGCACGAGAGGTCAGATTGGAATAAATTATTATAACATCTATTTGTCAACAATATTAATACAATATTGTTGCTACTTCGCTTTCAAGTAAAATCAGCGGCCTAACAACTGCCTATCTGTATAGGCAGTTGTTAGGCCAGTTCTCATTGCGTGTTGAGGTGGAACCTTATACCAATAATATGATTATGTACCTACTACAGAAACTGTTCCATACCTGCGCTGCGGAAGTTATCACACTTGCAGCGACCATTAACACAGGCACCTCCAGGGAATTTGAGCCTGCGACATCTCTGGTCACATTCTTGATAGTTGCAGCTTCGTAAGGAGACAGTATTTTCGGGGTCTATGATTTCACCGGAATCGTCTGTAAAATTTATAATTTTTTTACTATATTAGAACTTAGGAAGCACAGAACAACTATCAAGACTCAAAGATATTGTAGTGTTAAATAATTTTCACTCGGGTGACAATGATAAAGTGTAAAAAGGTTTAAAATTCTACAATAGTTGCAGATTAATAGTTAAAGATAAATGAGGTCGAAAATACAAAATTTTTAGGTTTAAACATTGACTGTAATTTAAGTTGGAGGCTACAAGTCAAAACTATACGCTCTAAACTAAATCAATTCTCATATGCTCTTCACATGCTCGGGAAAACTGTGAACCAATCTGCTGTGATCACTGCGTATCATGGTTACGTAGAATCAGTATTAAGGTATAGTGTCATCTTTTGGGGCAACTCGGTAGGCAAAGAAATAGTGTTCAAGGCTCAGAAGAAATGTGTGAGGGCAATTTGTAAATTAAAACCTATCAAAAGTTGCAAGCCCCATTTCATTAGCCTAAAACTTTTAACGCTTCCATGTGTTTACATCTATGAAGTAACCATGTTTGTACTTGCACATATGTCCATGTTTGAGCATCTAAAAATTAAGCGACATAATCATAAACTGGCTTGCCCAACAATTAACACAATGCAATTTAGCAATAGCATCTTCAGTATGGCACCACGTATCTATAACCACCTACCGTTGCATATTCTAAAATGCTCTAACAGGGATATGCTCAAAAACAATTTAAAACATTCATCATTAATAAAGCATATTATACCATCAAAGAGTACCTTGAGGATGACGAATTAAATTAATAATACTTACCAATTTTTTTGTTTTTTTGTTTTATTGTACTTAGTTATATTAATATTTTAAAAGTATTTTTATAATAATTAATATTTTAGCTTAGTTCAATAGGTTACGTGATGTAAATTAATACTTAGTTTTTATTATCTACATTTATTGTAGAAAATATTGCACGCCAAATGGCAGAATATAGCAGCAAACATGTACTAACTATATATCACCTGTAAAATATTTACCTATATTCGCAATAAATGATTTGATTTGATTTGAAAAAAAGATTTAAAAACTCAGCAGTGCAGAAAAAGATCTTTAAGTATTTGAAAGTCTTGAAAAAGAATAAAACTAATAAGTAAAAATAAACAATTTACAACCAGAAACTGTGATCGTTATCACTGAGGCGTTGACGACGTAGATAGCCGCAACAAAGAATATGATTTTAAACCACATTTCTGTAATGTTTCAATAACGCTGAACGAAATAAAACTGAGTTAAATTGTCCTCCTATTCATCCTTCTTATAGTCATTGATTTCGACAATTCGGGACTTCACCGTCAACAATCAACCACTGCATATTCATTATGATTCATTATTATGTTCCAGTATCTTTGTTGATAAAGGATTAGTAATATATAATTATTTTTTATGCGTTGTTCTTGTTGTGTTCAAATACAAAGACAAGCATATTTATTGAAATTTCCTGAAATTGGCTTAACAGCAATTTGCCGTGATGAAGAAAACATTTTTAAGTCGGTTTATATATTTAAATTTAAGGATCTCCAACAAAGGCTGTACACTATTGTAGCTTAGAGTAAATAGGGCACAAACATCTTTTAGTGTACTCCTTCAATTATAGGAGACCACATCATGCAAATAATGGTAACAATTAATAATTAATGAATCAATTAAATCTAGGTATTACATAAAATATTATTGTAGCAGAAATTGAACATACTTCAATAAATAAAAATTATAAAAACATTTATTTGATTTAAGTAATTAAAATAATAATTATTCATATGTACTAACGATGAAGTATTTTAGAATTTAGATCTATTCTATATTAGAAATTAGATCTATTCCAGTTTACTACATTTTATCTATTATAAGGTCAATAACATACTTTTCCACTAAGCATCTTGACATTTTGAATAAAGTACGACCTAGAACACTTCCCTGGAGAACGCCGTAAGTAATTAAAGAATATTTCTTCACCGAAGTACCAAATAACTATCAAATTATTAAGTTCTATGATTCTAAGGTAAAATATTGTTTTTATTTTAAAAGTGACAGCTGATATCGGGTGAGATAAAAAGAATATTCTTCACTTGGTAAAATTGTAAATTCAAAGTATACCTATATAGAATATTATTCACTTGGTAGAAAGACATTAAAATTGTAAATTCAAAGTATATATACCTACACAAGAAAAATTTAGGAGATCGAGCCCATATAATTTGCAAATATCTAACAACTTATGATTTTGGGTTATTTATGTACTCGCTGTAGGTATATATAAAGTATGATTCAAAGCAGTAAATCACGGTAAAGGCACGGTAAAGGGATTGCCCCACAGTTTATTAATTGTAGCAATTGCAATAAGGAAATAGATAAATGTATAAACGTTATCAAATATTATTATTGTATTTCATACATTCACATTTAATGAGTAACAAGTAAATATTTTTTATTTACATATGTACCCCACGAGGTGGCGATATATTGGGGACGGATGATTATATCCAGCACTGGTTATCATTAGTCTTTGGTAATGATGAAGTTTTATTTTAATTAGATCACAAACTAACAATTATGGTTTTAATCGCAAGAGTAATTTCGGCTAGTCTCAACAAACATGTTTGTACTACGTGGTGTATCTATTACTCAAACTATACATGACATATTATATAAATGTGTATTTGAAGATAAACTAAATGCCTGTATAAATATTCAGAGCAAACGTCTCACGTCTTTCGTTGCATTTTATTGGTATCACACATTCCGAAACAAGTCGTCACGGAATGTGCGATGCCAATTCTTCTATTGGCAAACAATTGTAAACAATTCTAGACAAGTCGATAGAAACTAGTTTATCAGTCAACAATATTAAAGTTTTTGAAAATAACTACAAAGATAGAATCGAATACCTACTATTGTAGGTATTCGAGTCTATCATTGTAGTTATTTTGTAGATAGGTTGAAATGCTTCTGGATTGGGGCTAAATCCCGCACGCGATTCACCTTGACGTGAACCCAAACATATGAGTACGATTTTTGAACAATATTTTGCATCCGGCTCAACTTTTCTGTCAGTTTGTTTGAAAATCCGAACATATATTTTTCAGGCTTTTGAATTACAAGAATGGCTTTGGTCATTCGATTATTTACAGTAATATTATCACAAAAAAGTAAAAGGTGAAGAATAAAAAACGTTGTTTCATCGCTACACATTTATGATTCTGTTTTTAACAAACTTAACATACAAAAACATATGACCGAGTATAAAATCTGTTATAAATAACAATTTAACTACCCAAATTTATTATTTGCTTAGTAGTTCCTATAGTTAATTATAGATGGCGTTATTGACAAAGCAAAGTTAGCATCGCGCGGCAACATTATTCGCATTCGTCTCATTAGCAGGATGAAGCTGCAACACACAGTATTGATAAAAATCATATAAACATAGTTTATCCTGCATTATGTGCATCGATGTTTAGTAAATCACCTTTGTTATTTAGTGTAAATAAATTAAATCATTCATAATGAAGTTGCGACTTTTTAGCTTGTTTATTGTTTCAATTGTGATAATAAGTTTATGTGCGCAAGGTGAGTTTTATTTAAATTAGTTATAATTGGTTATATATTGCCATCTTATGATCTCATTTACTGTGACTAAAATAGGTTTAAAAAATTAATTATAAATTTAAACTGTTTTCAGCAACATTTATTGTTATAATGTTGATTAGGATTAATTTGTTTGGCCATACTCGTACAAATAAAACTGGTTTTTATAATAGTGACATACACTTATAATATTAATATAGATAATTCTTAGTTATTCAAATATATTTTTGTTGACATTTTAGATTTTCCATGATTTGTCATAAAATGTGATAATGTTTCAATATTGTAGGAGTATTTATTTAACGAGGTGTTTATTAATAATATCCAATACCTTAAAATGCTAATATATTTGATTGTTTACTGTGATGTTTAAAATAATTATCTTTATCATCTTAACGTTCTTCTTCTTAATCGGGCACTCTTGTCAGAGTGATCGTGGTTGATGTGTAGGATTTTATTAACGTTAAGCAGTGCGCTTAACGTTAATAAAATTAAATACAATGAAAATCTCAAAATAAATAAATTTGACTTTAACTTTGACACTGATCACCATTATGCCTGATGAAGTAGAACAGGCGAATCAATTGTCCAACAAGATTTTAATTGGTATAATTTACAACTTGTTGATCTAATGTTTTATTTATTCATAATAAACAAAAGATTAAGGCGCAAACAGAAAAGAAGCATCCGCCAACCTTTAAAATATTCCAGTGCAAAATAATGATATCGATATATTTCCACCTTTTGACCTGATACAAAAACAGTTAGGAAAACAATCTTAATTAATGAAATAGGTTATCTTAAGCGCTTTTAACACTAATATGTCAATCAATATTAAGGCTCGCTTGTGAGAACCAGTTATATCGTAGAGATACTCACACTCAAACCCAGAATCCAAAATATTTGCAAAACGAAATGTGAAAGCAAAATTTCGAGTTGCAAAGCCTGTTTTCATGTCCAAAATTTTACATTACTTCAAATTATTGACCGCAAACTTTTTGTATATGAACTGTGCGTGTGATCCAATACATTATAGAACAGCAAATAATGTATTTAGAAAGATATCGTGAATTGTAAGAGTTAGTAGTAACTATTTAAGACCAATGAATGAGCGATCCCTTTGAACGAAGAGTTCCTACTATTAACCTGGGGTCATAGCTTGTTGTTTTGGGTTGCATCATGAAACTTGCGTGCTTCTTGTTGTTTTTGGGGGAAATCTACACCAAAATGTTAAATTTTCAAACCCTTTTTCATATTAAGGTGACTATAGCAAGCAAAAAAATAAAATAAAATAGTCTTTACTGTCCATATACTTCAGGTCTAGATTCAAATAAACACCGAACTAAATACCTACATCGATGATATAATTAAAAACGTATATGTGGGGTCTACCGATAAGACATTCCGATAAACTGCAAGGTCGTAACGTCAATAAAATAAGAAATACCGGTTTACCATTTTAATCAAGTCATGTCATATTAGAGTTATGTTCTTAAAACATAATTTAGAAAGCAGGAAAAAGATAAGTAGAACAGAGGCTAATGGAGAGTTTTTTTGATCAAGGTAGGGCCTCACAAGATTTCTCTTTAGGAGGGATTTTGGCCAAGTGAGCCACCTCCATACTCCAAAAGGTCACAGCCGCAGCACTGCTACTAATTTTAAGTTAAAGATAAATAAAAATTTATCTAAGGTAACAAACAATCATGTTTGTTCCTGTTGGTAAAATATGACCATGTCCATGTTCTCTATATTTACCAAAACTAATCATACACTCACTACTAAGCATAGTGAGAATAAGGAAAGAAAATAAAATATTTTTTAAGAAAAAAAAAACGATTTCAAACAGGAAGGAAACTAAAGACTTAAAATAAATTCACAAAGTAATTCGTATTTTGATTCAGTTAATCAAAAATGGTGATTATAATGATGATGATAATTATAAATATGATGATTATGAAGAAAAAGATTTGATTTATGTTTGTTTTTTCGTTTGTTTGCAACAATTTTACTAAAAATCTACGTTACCGATTTGAAAAATTCTTTCATCTTAGAAATCATTAAATTCAGCGGGTAACAAACGCTATATTTTATTATGTTTAACATATTATTTTCAGTCATTTTCAGAATTTCAATATTTTAAGCGCCTTCGTAAATTTAAATGATACAATACGACCCTATTGCTATGGTATTTTCTGAAGGAGTTTGTTGTGAGATCGATTGAAACTTTTGGTACCGAAGCGAAGTGAGAAAACCCTTTCAGCAATTGGATTATCCATTTTGTAAATTAAACGTTAAAATGAACACTGATTGAACACTGTTAAAATGAATACGATAAAATCAAAATGGAAGACCTTTTACCAATGTGGCACCAACTGGGCGCGAAAATTTTTCTACACACCCTTATTTAGAACCTTTTTGAAGTCGGTTAAAAATGGAAGCGACAGGGTAGTTAGGCCTGCAGTGCCTTTAAAAAACGCATAATACAGATCTACTAAGGTATGTAACATACTGTGCAATAGTACTGCCAACATAGTGACTATAGAAAACTGCTTCCTTTAGCAGACAAGAGTTAGCTTATCTTTGTCCAGAAGTAGACGTCTACAAGCGACTTTAGACTTTTTGACTTAAAAGAAAATTACAAAGTTGGTAATAACAGTCACATGTCTAGTATTCCTCATCTCCTGATGCTACATCAAGACAGGCGAACTTGTTTACCGACCTTGCTGATACGAAAACGTGTGTAAATGTAGGGTTAATAACCGCCGAGGTAAAAGTGACTCATTACATATTAACAAGTCTGAATAATTCTCTCGTGGCATTGTACTGCCAAAATTCATCGCTTAGGTATCAGACCATTGTTTCGTTTTTTACTCGTAATGCTTTAAAAGAAAAGAAAGAAAAAAAAAGTATTTATTTTCTTAAAATTACAGGATACATAAAACAAATAACCTAAACTCTATGATAAAGGAATGAATCTGGTTTTAGCATGATGAGCTGGATCGACCAGGTAAATGCACGCAATCACTCTCAGGTTTTCCTTTATCTCTCGCACTTTTCTCCAATCGGGAATGTTTGATCGTGTTTAAAAAATCAGGTGGTGTTGTACACTTATTTGCCACTAAAGTGGTTTATTTGCAATATCAATTACTAATTTAGTACGAATAATAGTTAATGAAGATACCGAAAAACATAGTATTTGACACCAACGTGTTAACATCCAGACAATTATTCGAACGAGGAACTTGTTTTTACGAATATTTAACTACGAGTAAAATACCGTTACTAATATACCGTAGTTTAACCTTCTGCCAAATATTTTGCGTACCGATGCAATAAAATAGGCTTGGGATTGGCAAACTTAACATACGGTAGTAGATTCACTGGTTTTAGCATGAATTGGACGGGATTGATTCGGATCGTATCTGTTCTTTTGCTTTATTAATATGACAATGATTGCGATGTATGATTAACTAATAATATTTTTGTCAAGTTGTGGTAAAATGGTATCCGTGACACTGGGTTTAGTTAACTTCAACTAAAAATACGATGATTCAATAGAGCATAATCTTGCGCAATTTTGATAAGCTTACATGAGCCATATGACAAACTTGAAGCATCGACGAATTTAAATAGCAAAAAACGCAAGAATTTCTGGTCTAACCGGTTGTGCGGAAACTTGTATTGTAGTTATTTTATCTACCTATTATTCTATGATTAAGTAAATATCTTATAACCGATTTGTAGGGGCTCGACTCAATAATTTTAAAACCGACAATAGGTTCTAAATATACATTTTATTTTTCAACTTTTATGTGATCTTGGTTTAAACTTAGAGCATTATATTTTTTTTTACTTTTATTTTGAGTTGGTAGTGACATCAAGGTTCGCCACTACCTTTGTTTCTTTCCATTTTTTGTATCCTATAAGGATGACTAGCAATATTTTCCCTTTTGTCTTCTATCGTTAATGCGAATGTTATTTTGTTAAAAGAAACTTTGCAATACCACTTATATGAAGTTTTAATGAAGTTGCTCCGTCTGTCTTTCATTATATCTCATTTACATCTTAAACGATTCATTTGACTGCAGTTACGTATGTTTCTGTCATTAAGAAGTCTGATATGGTAACATAGTCAAAATTCAAACTCATTAATTTAATCAACACTTTTGAAGGTTGAAAATACTAATACCCAACATGATAGCATATACATCAGTTTAGTAAACTCCTACCTAAATTCAGTGATGAAGCGCGAAATGGTTTGATTTTAAAATAAAATTTATTAGTCGAGATATGTGCACAGCTCGTCTCAGGCGTCCTCCAAGGATTTTGACTAGTCTAGTAGCTAGACTACATTCAGATTAAAATACTCTTTTTTTCTTAGTGATATTAATATTTATTATTATTATTTGCTATATTGGACCATCAAATCAAGAGTGAAGACTGCCCTATTAACTAATACACCTTGTTCTAATCTAAGAACATGCGTTTCTCTAGTGGCGAAATTGAAAAGAAAATTATGTCTACTAAATTCAACGGAGTGGCCAGTAAATGCATGATTACCACAATCCTGGAATAGATCCTCTCAGTAGTCACTCACTTCAGATTTTCATTTTATAGTATTTTAAAGTATTGAAATTTTCCTGTTCAGTATGTTTTGCATATTTAACAGGAAAATTTCAGTACTTTAGTATAAAGAATTTCTTATCAACAGATTTATTCACCTCTTAATCAATTTCCCCTTGAAACATACGAGTACGGTTATAATTGCAAGACATTTTTAAGTTGATTATTTCATAGCACGTTGTTTTGTAGAGCATGAAATCGTTTCAGTTTATAACATTAAATCAATTCAATTTTCAATTTTAATTTAATCAATTTATTTCATAAATATAAATTAAATTTTATTACAAATAAGTAGTTTCTCTTTGGTCCCAAACTAAGCTAGTGCTTGTTTCTTGGGTACCATCGGGATTATAATTTTTCAATATATATCTTACAGACTATCATACATAAATTATAATATAAGTATACTACACACTATGTAAATAAAAGTTAATTAATAAATACCTAGTTAACTAAAATATAATATTGAATATAACTTAAATCTATGATGACATTTCTCGTTGTGAATGTCGGTCGGTTTTGTTTCCGTTGTTTCGCAGCCTGCCCCGGAACCGCCGGAACACCACGGCCTTCGGCCAGAAATCTTCTTTGGTAAAATTTTTTAAGGGCCTTTGTCGGCATACGCGCCACGAACGACTATTAAAAAATATACTAAGTAGTGCATTTTATGTAGGAAACTTTTATAGAAACAAATAAAATCTGCCATTGTAGTCAATAAGAGACTAGTAATTCTTTCTACGAAACAATTGTGTCACAATAAAACGGTTTCACCTAATACGCTGTCACCCATAATGCAAACACGAGTTAATTCATGGTGCATTTTGCCGAGACTAGTTTGATGCAGACCTACTGTGGCAGCCTTATTATTGAATTTACTGATGTGATAGTGGTCTATTGAGTGGTCCTTGCCCGAATTCTAAACTTCACTGTATTAAAACGGAGATCACTGACACTGTAAAACAAAACGACTTGGCACTTTGAAACATCTGCAAAAAAACAGGTGTGGAGAAAACTGATATCGCCTGTTAAGCATCATCATTTTCTTTTTCAGGGTCATTGGCAGCTATCAAGAAAAAAAGGAAAAACTGCAAGGTAGACTGCAACGAGCATTGTAATACAAGAGGCAGGAGCTATGGGATATGCATGCGGTCCATGTGTAGATGCAGCTCTTTCATCGGCCCTTAGATAAGATTAGCAGAATTACATCATTTAAATAAATATTTAAGTAACTTTCTGGTATTTTATTTATAACCTATTGATTTAGTTTGATTTTCAACCGACTTCATAAATATTCTATCCACATTTTAGGCGATCTCATGTCACATCTATCAGTTCAGCAGTGAGACATTAATTCCTAAATAAAATTCTTCCTGGAACCCTATGTTTGGACGACTTTTGCTATAACTGCAAGATTTGGCATACGGGTTCATAGTCCCGCAGTGATGAAGTTTTATTACAGAATATTATTGCTAGTCGTGATAGATAATTTTCCTATCGTCATCTTGTCTTGACTGCCATCATCCAGCTAATTGCGCTAATTAAATAATACCAATATGTTGCATTCAGTTCGCGAATGTATACAGAATAGAGAATTAATACTCTCAAGTATATGGCGTAAGTACTTCAAAAAGATAAGTATGAAGGATAATTTTGATATAAAGAGGTAAGAAGGCAAACTAGTTCAGTATCAACTAGTTTTAGTAAACTGAATGTGAAAGCTGTGCGGCAGACTACTGCTGAAACATGTGATTAATGTACATATAAGGTAATAAACATTATTGGAATATATGGATATAACATCTTAGACTCTATAAATATTTTAGCGTGTTAGAAAGCTTTGATTAGTGATTCTCTTAGACTGCGGTTATTATTTCGTACAGTAATAAACCGGGTAACTCAATATTTATTGGAAATTACTGGAATTCGAAGGGCATCGCGGTATTATACCTGCTTCGAAGTTGAAAAATCTCGATATCACTTTTTGGATAATTCAGCCATCAAAAGGAACCGAAACTGCGAGATAAGCATACCTGGAATACTACGAATAGTCTTATTCTGATAAATTACAATTAACAGAATATTGAACTTACATCTTTAGAGGTAGTCTATAATTTCTTCGTTAAGCATTATTGTAATAGAGCTGACGCAACGTTTAAATTGGTGAATAGGGATAGTTGTAAACTCAATACCAATGTAGCTCAATTGATAATACTCATACTTAAACCTAAACTCATTTATCGTATTAGTGATAATCAACATAACTAAAAGGAAATGTTTGCCAATTTACCTAAACCGAGTTCACTGAACTGTCCGAAAAAAAACAACGTTTAGTTCTGTTATCTTTATACGCCTTTAGGCAATAACAAGGTTGATGAACCGATACGTTATAGTAATAGTTTTACTTCTGTTATTTTTGTTCATAAACTATATTATTATTATTTTCGACAAGAAAGTATTTTGTGTGACGCATGCTAGGCAACAAGGTTTAGTTAAAGGAAAACTTATAAGAAACGAAGGCAATTTTTTTTAAATAACCATATTATTTCAATCTTTTATGAGTTATAATTTGAACTAGCATGCAAAGGGATGCAGCTAAATTCTGTATATCTCTAACTAGTTTTCACCGGCGTCTATGCTTACTGCTCTGTTCGCACTAAACTCACTTACCCGATCTGCAACCCGTAGTAGTTCCATAATATCTTCATTACCCTCCATTTAGTTTCTGTGAATAATTTGCATACGACATCGTTACTGCCTCAAGTGTACACAGGGTGTTTGACGTGCTTAGTTGCACCTGCCGCGCCATATACATAATGTGTGCAATTATTATTAATGTGCACTTTAATATTCCTTATGGACTAGTGTTTGTTTGCATATCATTAAGAATAAGATGTTTTACATGCAGAAGTGAATTATCGGGATTGTTGAGACTTAAAGCTTTTTTGCTGTCGTTTTGTTGTGTTGGCACTTGGTATTCAGTGTATAACTGCTTTCTCTGTCTGAGAATCCGCAGCATTTTCTTGAGTAATATTACTTTAATGTAATTTACTTTAATGACCTAATAGCTACAGCGATAGCGGCTAGCTGGATAGCAGACAAATGTCAATGTAAATTTTCATAATCATACATACTACTGTTATTTTCAAGTATTTTTTTAATAATAAATTAATAATATATAAAGATAAATATTTATCAAGTTTCGACAAAGGTACATTCACACGTTCGATGTTACAATAACACATTCTGTTAGGTATGCATATATTTGGTTGTGTGAATTGATACACGACAAGAACATAATTGTTCAAAAGAGGCTTAAAACGTTTTCAGACAACTATGTCTAACTAGTCACCTAGTAGTTGAGAGTCGACCTTAATTCAATAAAGGTTTAAGTTTGTAAATTATTGAGGTTCTTTCGTCATAGTATACCTCTATTACAAATAAGTACTAAATACTTATCTAATGTCATTGATAACTAATCGAGTAGATACTTCTCTGGTTGAGCCGGCCTATTTATGCAGAAACTAGCAAAGAGGTACTAAAAATGTAACATATAGAAAGAAGATCACGACTATTAAAGCTTTACTACACACATCAGGGCCTTGCCCGAGACGTAACCTGGCCGTGCTCCACCAGGAGTGAAAAAAAATCGGTGCATACATTGTCAATGAACTCGATTACATCATGTCCGTGCCCTTGCCGGCAACGGAGCTTCTTTCTTTGTAGCACGGCTGCCTGGGTCATCTCCCGGGCACGTACCGGGCAGAGCCCTGATGCGTGTAGATAGACCTTTAAAATTTAGTTGTCAAAGTAAATACCAGGAGCGTTGTTAATTTCACCAACTGTAATAGAAAATGTAGTTCTTAAATTAAACGCTAGAGGCGCTGTTATTTATTCATAATTTTTTCTTGGTGCGACACAGACAACACAGTTTCTGTGCGATCGAGTCTGCGGCCCACCTAATATAACAACCAAGATTTAACTTTATGTTTTAAAAAAGTATTAAGGTAGCAGAAGATTATCTCTTTAATTTTCTTTTCTGCTACCTCCGGTAGGTGTGAAATTATTAGGCATTTTTGAAATTATCTAAGTTTAGAATATAATAAGCATTGGTAGCCGCAGACTAGTTTGCACAAAAAGTCCGTCGACTGCGCTGCACCTATGTTATATTTTAAACTTTCTAAATTTCTCTTTACCTCGTACACGCAATTTCCTTAAAAGATGTATAGCTTAAGAAAAGTGGCGTGACTTTTATAAATATTGACATTATATTTAAAATTTGACTCGCTTTCATGAACTGGTCAACAAGTAGATAAAGCTCTTTTTACGTATTAAGACATAGTTAATAGACAAACCAGCACAAAGAATAACAATCAGTCGTTAGAATACGTAACGGGTAAGTATCTAATTTAGGAGCACTCGCCTAGAGCGAACAAGTTCCCAACCATTTTGTACATTTACTTAGAAGAAAAACTTTTGAGCTCTTGTCTTTCACGAGAATATTTATATCCCTTTGGAGAATTTATTTACTTGCCACGTAACAAACTTGATATTGAGGCAAAAAATACAGTGGTGAACCTACTTGGGTGTTAATTGTATCGGCTGTTGTTAGTATGTGGCTTGCGTGTACCTCATGTGAGATGTTTTCTTGATTAATACATATAAGAAATACGAGTAAATAAGATAAAACTATTCTCTGACACTGAACGCTGAAAAAATTAGAAACGATTGTTATAAAATTGGTAAAATGTAAAAATTAAGTTGTGATTAAAAAAAGACGGCTTAGCGGTATATTATTTCTTTTTACTTGTTTGTAAATAGACTTATAAGGTCTTTAATTTTGCCTTATACCGGCCGGGGGCTGACATTCTGTAGTAAATATACTAAAGGATGCTTGTCACCGTAAAATTTTAAATACTGTTAGATTACAATCTATCTCGCGAGATTGTAAACTCTCGTTAGATTGTGAACCGTAACATACCGCTTACAATTTAACGCATTATTTTTCGGTAGATTATAATCTATCGAAGTGAAACCGTCAAATTGTAAAACAGCATGCGATGAAACGCACCTCGCGCGCTGATTGGTTGAATGAACGGCAAATGCCCCGCGCCGCCATATTTGTTTGTTAATTCGTTTGTTGTCGAATGTAAACAAACAGTGTTGTGGTGATTGTATATTGATTTCGTGTTAAAAATTACTCACAGATTTAGAAATCATTTCTTTCTTTTTCTTTGATTAACCAAATCAACCAATCAGGGACAGCCTTCGGACAGTTGACAATGTAACGCGGGACAGATTGTAATTTAACAGTTTCAATTCGATAAGATTATAATCTACCGAAAAATAATGCGTTAAATTGTAAGCAGTATGTTACAGTTCACTTTAGAGGAAAAACTACTTTTTTGTACCGTTAAGAGTATGTTTCCTACCGTTATGTTTATGTTTTTTTAAATAAAATCACAAACAATTTAAATAAAATTATACAAAGCTGACTGATAACTTGTAGATTGAGTAACACTAAGTTTAATTAAAAAGTTATCGCGTGGGCAGATACAAGTATTAATGGTTAAATGTTATAATATCAAGACGTTGGTAGGTAGTTGGCTGATTTTTACCTAGCTGTTTCAAATTGTTACGGTAGTAGATCCACGCTGATTTCAGCATGAATGGGCCGGATCGTCCGGGGAAGTACTACCCTCTCATAGAAGATCGACTTAAGAGTAGTAGTATCCGTACTACTGCGTTTCGTTCGGTGAGTGAGAGCGCCGGAGGCCCAATTTCCCCCCTTTCCTCTTTCCTCACCTCCATCATTACCTTCCCCTAACCTCATTCTCAGCCACCATAGTAGAGACCACCATACCAGCAGTTTAAGACGATGGCTTTTAGTATAGTGGCCGCCACTTCTGGATTCCACTGACTGCTTACCATCAGGCGGGGTGGAGTCACTTTGGTAGGCTATAATATAAAAAAAAATAAAATAAGATACAAATATGCATAAGTCAATTCCTCGATTTGGGAATTCCAGCTATTTATCAAAACATCGAATATTTTCCTGTTCAAAGTATGAGTAGTTATACGATTTTAGCAGTTATTGTGTTAAGCATAGGGTTTAGAAATAACTGCATTTTGTAAAAAATATCGTAAATAATCAATTTCAAAACTACATTTTAGTAATATAATATATTTTAATCATGATTTAGTAAATCCCTTTTTTTCTTGTTAAGATATGACCGTCATTAAACTTAAAAAAGTATACGAATGAATTATCATTCATATATTTTTTAAGCTATTCTTAACAAAGCCGATATATTATGTAGTTCATTATGGAGAGGTTTTGCTAATGTTTGCACAAGGGCTGAAGGGGCAGTGTAGAATTTTCTAGCTGACATCCACGTTGCGTCAATATAAATAACTTATAAACATAGTCGTATAGTCCTAATAAGGAAAAAGCTTGTAAATGCATGAAACAAAAGCACTTCTAATGTGACTAGGACTAGGATTCATTTTGCCGAAACAAGTCATACAGTTACGGTGTTCTTAACAAGGCTACCTTTGTCATAAATTTAAGGGAACATAAGTACGATTCACAATGTAAACTACTTAGTGAACAAGGCTTGTAAATTTAATTAAATTCGTTTACAAAACGAAAGCTGTTTTAGTTGTCCTTCGAGAACTATTTTAAAGGAGTTGTCCTTTGTTTAAAATAAGCGTGACGAACTTGAAGTGTTCCGCAATAATATTGGTATAACAATGTTGGTTATGTATGACGAATGATTTAATAGCTATTTTAAACTAATTTTTGATCATTTTCAGCACCCTTATAACCTGCATTATATTGTATGTGTTTATCTAATGTAACAATAAGTATATCGATGCCAATTTTCAAAATAATTGTAGCAACAGGATAGCTGTTTCTCTTCTGGCACCCTAAATGGATGCAAAGAAATAGTATGGAAACACAATTACAAGCACCCGTAACCGACGTGTGAGTATGAAATGATTCATGAATGTTGAAGAGGCAAAGGAGGTATGTTTCGGTCGCTCCAAACGGCGTGGCGTTCTGTATTGTCTGCTTACCCCATTTATGGGAGACAGGCGTGAAGTTATGTATGTAAGTATGGAAACATATAGGCTGATATCTCCATGACGGCTTACTCATGCTGAATGCAACAAAGATCTACTTTCGTAAAATATATCACTAAATTGGGTTGTTTCAATTTGATTGTTAACCTACCTCTCAAAGTGAGAACTTTAACTTCACATTACATAACATTACGTCTTTTTATTCAGAATAAATAGACGTAATGTTATGTAATTTAGGTAAAGAATTATTAAAACACTCAAATTTTGCCAGCTATGTTCCGTCCCACATAACAAGGGGTGAGTCTGTTTCATACCATTTAATGGGCACTGTTTCAGACTCCGGCAAATACTGATAATATCTCAACAGAAACTCAGGTTTCTGTTGTGCAGTGGTTTATCATTGCCGCGTGTTGGATTTGATGTTCAGGTCAGCTTGAACATCAAATCCAACACGCGGCAATCCGTATACTAAACCACTGAAGCATTAGAGTTGGAACTTTAAATGTTTCTGAAACTGTCGTTCTTCTTGATTTATACAACAAACGCAAAAATATCCCTGTTTCTGTGAAAAATTTTCCTCGACTGGCCAAACTAATGTGTAAAGTAAGGGAAGACGTTGCAAAATACAATGAAGCCCTTACAATAAATTGTCGTAATCTTCAACTTAATCCTTAAATTCGCCATTTTCCTAGTGTTATTGTTATTGAGTTATCTTAAGACCCTTAAATTACCCGAGCACGCCGCCAAATTCTCATCTTAGCGGGGCAGAATGGATCAATATATGTATATGTCAGCGTTACGACATAGTTTGAATAAATATGTTAAATGTGACGAGCATTTTAGCTATAAGGGAAAAATATAGAAATGCACACAATTTTCAAGAAATCAGGTCTAAAATTATATTACTCGGTGACTCTATTATTATTTACTACTAATGAGAACTATTTGAATGTTCTGAAATAACTAAAAGTTTTATCATATACAAACATGGCGTCCCATTTCACGTTTTCCAGAACGGGTAAATAGAGGTGTGTCAACAGCCATGTTTCGCAAGTTTTATGTAATAGGAAGAAATATGACAAAATACTCGACAGTCTGATTTTGAGAAAGACTGCTGGATTTAGGCCACTCCCAAACATCTTCACTTTGACTGAAATCGTGAGCCCTTCTTATCCATCGGTTACCCGCTACTTTTGTCAAATCGTCAGTTCACTTTATAATGGCCCACGTAAACTTTAAGTCTATGTATATGTAATATTGAATATTCTTGACAGGCTAAGTTGAAACTAGTGACAGTTGACTATAACATTTGCATAGTCAGTTCTTATGACCTAGGCAACATGAAACATAATCTTTAGGGATTAAAACTAGAGATGAAAATTTGTATAATATAAAAGAAAAGGGTTAAATTTTAAATCTCAAGGGTCACGTGAACGTAGGTAGACAAGCCTAGTATAGTTAACAAGCCTGTATGCTTATTAAAGTTGCTAATTATGGTATAAACGTTTCTACCGGGCTGTTACGCCAAAAATAATAAAAACGTTGAAAAAAACAACACATATATTTGCATAATAACAATATCATCAACAATAAAATATTTAATACCCTTTGTTATAATTGTATTATAAAGACTATATTATACAATAATTATAATAGGAAAAGTAAAACGTTCTGAGTTAAAGCATAAATAGTCAATTATAATAAAAGTATAATCATCAGTTTTAACGCTAGCATTGATTTTGACTTAAAAACTAAGTATTGAAGTAACTACTGCCTTCTTCTTAGCCACCGAAAACGGCCTTTTCGATCCGTAGCAAAAGTGTTGGATAAATTTTAAAATTTTTAATTCTATATCTAATATTTTCCTTTATTAGATAATTTATACTGACCTAGAAAATACGATGGTATATTTGTAGGGACAACTATACGGTCGATCAGGGACAAGTCTTTTATTACCTTCTTGCTCCCTGTTCCAAAGTAATAAGCTTGAATCACCAGCTTGGAGCAGTAACTAGGATTGGTCTTCCAAATATCTTTGGTAATCAAATAAGTGACTTGAATGGTCTTCTTGCTTCCACCGGTAGGGTTGTAGTATTTAAGATCAGCCCATACTGCAGCTTCTTTAGTAGCTTCATTATTAGGACAACGGAACACGGTCGTCCAATCAGACGCATGTTCATCAAACCACTTATCCTTACCTATTTGCCTGTTATTGCTTTTGATTCCGTTTGCCCATCCTTCTCCACCACGCATCTCTAGTACCCAATAATCAGTAGTCATTATTGCTGCGTGTCCCACCAACCCCTACAATTCCTCGCCCAGTAATCAAGATATCCCCTTTCTTCACTGTATTGATAAACCGTCTCTTATTGTCCGCTGTACTGCGTTTAGTTATTTTCCTCTCGAATAAAGACTCCTGAGTATCCGACAATATTCCAAAGTTGTTCATAACGAGCCACCGCTCGTAATTAATCGGCTGGCTGCCATTCAATGAAATGTATTCCTGGTACAAATCTTTGAAGATGTTTCTTTCGTCGTTTTCAAATGATTTGAGGGAATACTTTTACGGATTGATAATTCCTATGTGGATGCCGAGATCGTAGGCATTGATTGTCTCGTTCGATATCGCGTCATTCTGTCCTGAAACAATATATTTTCGGACCGCTATTTTATTGTTCATTCAGTACCATTTTAGTACAAAAGGATGACATATAAACGGATCAGGTTCGGTAAATCACTTTACTTGACAAGTATGCAGATGTGACCGCCGTGTGAATTGACTGTAGGTATTTATATAATTCAACAGCGTCGGATACCGGCCCCGTGGGACCATCAACGTATAGGCATCTGAGTCGACTCGTCTATAGTTATAGAAAGGAATAAAGGCCCAAACTGAACAGATGCAAATGAATTAATGAAAATGTCCATAAAATAGCTTACCAATATCTTCTAGTTTCTTCAAGTCTTCACAGAAAATACTGCCAAATGTTAAAAACAGTAAAACCAGACTAAAACAGAGCTGTTGAGACTTCACGTTGAGTAATGTGATTAATTAATTGCACATCTATTATCATGCTTATATACTCTTTATATATAAAATGGCACAATCCACTTAGAATAGGAGATGCCCTGCTGATAACCTAGTTTTATGAAACAATGACACATCTAGAAACGCTACAAAATATTTCCTAAGTCATAAAAGCATTTATACTCGTAAAATGACATGCTTTTGTTGTTTGATGCAAATATTTAAGGGGCTACAGACAAGGAAGTGGTTTTACGAATGTACTTAATTATGTTGTTGCTAGGTTAAACACAATGTATTTCGCTCGGATAGTAAGGGAGCCGGAAGGCCAATCCCCTTAAGCCTCAGTCGGCAATGGCTTGGTTGTGTTTTATAAGCATTTTTATGCTAGCAAAAAAAACACACACACCGCATACCATCAGATAGGCTGTATGCTTGCTTGCCATCAAAGTTGTATAAATAAAATCTAATCACTAGATGATGATGTTACACGAACGAAACAGCTAACATAAATATATGCAATCATAGCAGTCATGCTGATTCAATTTACTTGCTGCGCTACATAAGTTTAGGTAGGTACTTAATGCACAGAGTAGCCGTACAGAGGCAAAGCTTCCTAAGAAAGTGCAAGATTGTTACCTATTCTGGTAGGGTTGTCACAATAGGTTAAGACAAACACAACATTTTTTAAATAGTTTATGTATGGAGTTATTCCGGTCCGATCCCCCAGATCTCATCCCCTAGGGTTATAATTATTCTTTAATTCCGTTCTGATTCTCTGCAAATTTAGTAATACCGGTCTGATCCCCTCAGAGTTTTTGATAGGCAAGTACATTCAAGAGAAAAGCAGTTTATGTAACAATGAATTAAAAACATAAAAATAATAAACGCACTTGTATAGTCTCTGCTTACCCCATGAATGGAAGGCAGGCGTGAAGTTATTGCACGTATTTTCTTGAAAATGTGTCAAAGATAACTAGGGGATACGACTGGAATAAAATATTTAAATAAATTTAGGTTTTGTTTCAGATCTACTACGCGATCAGAACTGAATAGAAAATAACAAAAAGTAAAGCAATCCCCAGTGTATGAGATTCAGGGGATCAGACCGGAATAACTCTATATATGTACCTACTGATTTTGATATCTCATTCAAACGAATAGGATTAACTCAGTTTATAGTGTATGATCTATGGGATTAGCATAGTGAATAGGAAAACATCTGTCGTTTTGCCTTTATAAGTAGCTAAATTCGATATATTTTAGTGTTTTAAGCTGATAATACTATAAAAGTTTTGTTGCTAATGGGATTTTTCATTCGTGATTGTTGAACATTGTCATTCGTGTATATTTCAATTAAGTAGGTACAAATCTAAATCTACCTACAAACTTTGAAAGAATTTGATGAACCTGTTAAATATGACGGTAAGTTCACAGAGGTAAACTTATAACGCATTAAAATAAACAATCATTCTTATTAAATATCATTAACATTATTTAATTTTAATCAAACTTTTCATGTATATAAATATTAACATATTTATTATAGTTTCAACGATTAAAATAAACCGATAAAATAATTGACAATTAACTTTAACGTGCGTCGCACTGACCCTGAGATTGTCAACTGGCTGTGCTGGCGTCAACCGGTTTTTTCCAGTCTCGCCGTGTACGCGACAAGCGGCCAGTGGACACGCACCTTAATCGTATCTTATACCCACGGCAATAATGGGGTGGTTACATATTCTAGATTGTATGTAACTAATCAGGTGTAAATTCAAGTTTTTTTTGCAAATTACTTCTAAGTTTGCATCAGTTTCTTATACATAGTAAATAATACAAGTCTAATTGGTAGTGGTATTTTTGCGTCTGAAAAAAATATTAAGGAGAAAACCAATATAGAAAGAAGAACTTTTTATGTTCGACTTTCTTGTCACTATTGGTGTTTAGATGTTTAAATTTGTTTTTATAATTTTAGAATAAATTTTTTTATACGTCACTAATTATAAACTAACAACCTTATATTATTAAATATATAGCATTCGCTCTTAACTTTATCACAGATAGAATGTTAACGAGTGATTGAACTTAAAATGGAGTCCTTACATCAGTGTTATTTCCTAGTTATCTTGCTAGTAATATCAGATGTGATTGTCAGTTCAAAATTGTATACATGCCTAGATATTGAAAATAATAATGGTGAGTAGTTTTTTATATAATTTCGTACATGTTTTTCGCATAACCATTCACTAATTCGTAAGTGCTCGTCATAACTGATCTATAAACTCCATGAACTGAATTACCAGGTAAATATTGGTTAAAAGTCAAAACAATCATGGTCGTGTAATGTGCAAGTCAAGTAATCGGCAGCTATCACTCCTAGAGCCAACTGATTGTTTACTATCAGGCAGACTGCAATTAATTTAAAAGAATTATGTGCATTTATAACAGCAGATTAATTTATTTATTATCTCATTCTATTAAAATATAGTGAACGAACAATAAAATAGCGATTTTTATTATATTGTTTCAGGACAGGATTACACGGTATTAAAAGAAACAATCAAAGCTTAAGGTCTCGGCGTCCACTTGGGACTTATCAATCTCGAAAAGTACTCCCTCCGATCATTTGAAAGGGATGAAAGAAACATTTTTAAGGATTTATATGACTAATATATATCATTTATTATTATTATTTTTTTTTTTTTTTTAATATTCTACCACATTCACACAGCGCCATCTAGTCCCAAATTAAGCAATTATATTTGCTTGTGTTATGGGTACTAAACAACTGATATACTACTTATATACATTTTTTTTTTTTTTTTGTAAATACATACATATTATAGATAAATTACACCCAGACACAGAACAAACAATCATGCTCATCACACAAAGGTTTGTCCTGGGTGGGAATTGAACCCACGACCTCCGGCTTAGCAGTCAGGGTCACTAACCACTAGACCAACAGGCCAGTCAAATTATTATATATATATATAAATTATTAGTTGTCCGATGAACACGCGCAGAGGCTCGTTATGGACAACTTTGGAAAATGTTGGATACTCAGGAGTCTTTGTTCGAGAGGAAAATAATTAAGAGCGGTACAGCGGACAATAAGAGAGTATTCTTAAACGAGGTGAAGAAGGGGGATATTGTAATTGCTCTCCGAAGTGTCGGTGGTACTACAATGTCCTACCAATGGACATTGTAGATGTCTGGTGGATATGGCTGGAAGAACGGAATTCCAGATAATAATAGGCAAATTGGTAAGGATGACTGGTATGAGGAAAATAAATCTGATTGGGTAACGGTGTACCGTAGTCCAGATAGAGAAGTAGCTAAAGAAGCAGCAGACCGTGAATATTACAATCCCTCTAGTGGAAGTAAAAAGACGAAGCATATATCACTTATTATTTATTTATTTTATAAGGTATATATACATATGGATTGTAAAAAAAAAATCATCCGAAATAAATGATTTGAATTGAATTTGAATTGAATTGAATTATTTCAACGAAGAAATATGGAATACCGATCCTAGCTACTGCGCTAAACTTGTGATGCAAGCCTACTATTTTGGAACTGGGAAGAAAGAGGTGACAAGAAACTTGCCGAAGATTGGTGAGATATTAGCCCCCATATCCATACCTTCATACTTTTGTAAATAATACAAATTAATTAATAAATAAAAAATTTTAATGTTTAAATTGACAAATACTAAAGTGTATTTATTCTAGTTCTAATGTTGTAATAAAAAATGTGTCATGTAAAATTGTGTGATCATTACAAGTAAATACAAACTATTTTCTTAGGTTTTGGCTTCATAATAAATTGAATTTTTTTACTAACGAATAGAAACTAAATAACGTGAAAGGTCACATTAATAAGTTACCTCCGATTAGTACCAACAATTGTAAAATACATTTCGATAGAAATTGTTGTCCTAAAAGTCTATCCTTGACTTTAAATGTTGTTTGATAAAAATTAATCGAACTAATTAATTTTAATTCAATCACTAGAATAATAGTATCTGCCTACTAAATATTTTATACAATCACAAGTATTCGTGCTATAATAATGTTTGATAAGCGTAATCATTAACTTCAAACCTTTACACGTAGCTTGTTATATTGTAATAAGAGTTATTCCGGTCAGATCCCATGTGTTTGATCTTCTAGGTCTTCATAGGCTAAGTAACCATACACTACGAAATGGACCAAATGCTTCTCTATAATCTCTATACTCGACGATATACAATATCCACTATGTAATTCGTTTTCATCAATGTGGTCAATGAGAAATACTATTAAATTATTTCAATGAGGTCAGTTCGGATAGCGGTCTCATCTGCACGTTTGAAGTAAAGCGATTTATCGAGCATAATTAGTTTATCCGTCATCCTTTTGTACTTAAATGAAACTAAATAGGCAATAAAATATGTAGTTGTCCAAAATTTGGTGTTGGACTGACAAGTATCAAATGAGACAATCATTAATTAGCTCCAGTTCAAAATTATCAATGTCAACAATGCCTTCAGTTCTTTCCAGTAAAGCTCGAAATAAAGGTTTTTGTATTTATTTAACTAATTTAGATAGAAGTTACTCTAATGTTTTTACAACCGGACGTCTTAAAGTTGAATGGACAATCTTTGTAATAGAACCGATGTGCCTTGCCTTAACAAACGAAGGTGCTTGTAAACAGTTACAGTAAAAATAAAATCCTTTTAAAGTCAATACTTATTAACCTTTAATATATTGTACAATAGTCATTTTAACCCTTCATCGGCGACATTGACATCCAGTCAAAGTGCAGTATCCGCCAGACTTATAGCCCCTTTGCTTGCAACTTGCAATGCACTCGTAGAACACACAAGGATGTGGCCACGCTGGACCTTGGATGGTGTCGCGTTTCACCAAAACATGAGATGGTTCTGTGTAAAAATACAATAGTAAGTACAGTTCATGTTTATGACTACTCTAGTGTTGGAGCATATGTTAAACCGTTGGTCATGAATTTGGTCTGCGTCGATCTGTTGGGCATCGACTAGATCTGAACGATTCTAACCTTACAATTACAAGCTATATTATATTTAAAAGATCCTCCATTCATCATCTATCTTAGGTGCTGTTTGCTATCTAGGTTGTTTAAAAAACAGTTGCTAGTAGTTGGAAAATCCGTCCTGACAAAGCATGGTGATGAGTGCCTTCTGTATACAAAAAGAGATTTTCACCTTGCAGTGACAATATGATAGGTTAGGACGTTTTGTAGTTGGCTATGGTACCGATAATATATCTGGCTGATGTAGGCTAAAACATAATTGCTAATTGTATGATTGTAGTATTGGAGGGCTGTAATAAGCCTAGGATAAATTAGTCCATATTGCAACACTGATAAAAGAATAAGGACATAAAATTAAGATCTTACCTTCGCTTCTAATTTCTGCAGACGATGACACGGTTACAAATGCGACGAGGAGAAGAGCAAAAATTATACAAGCCTTCATGATTGCAACTCTAGAAATCTGAATCATATTGTAGTGTAGCACACATGATATTTATACTATGGTATGAGTGCAGATTCTCTGAAACTTTACCACTAAACCAATGCATTCTTTGTTTTACGTTACATTTATTCTATAACACAATTCATCGATTCATATATACAGTCATACATTCTAAAACAGTGATCACGTATGTATGCAGACAGTAATGTATACCGCAACAATAGTCTTGCGTAGTCACTCGCAATCGCATCCGAGAACACATAAATATTGGATGGGGAGGGAATACCCTGAGTCAATTTCTCTGGCATAGAATTGCAAGTGGTATATATATTATATTCGGGTTTTGTTATTCAATTTCACACTTTATTAGAACGAAATTAGGTTCATAATTCTTTGTTGCTATTAATACTTAAACAAGAGAATGTTTATGTATATGTTTGTTAGCTTATCACAGTTTTGCGAAACGCTTTATGTTATCAGTACTTGTGTAATCTAGTTATATTTGCATTTAGTTTTTCTGTCTAACAGATTTATGCCTGTCCATATGTCGTTTGCTTCAGTTGTGAAATGAAATTTAAAATTAACAGCTGTGAATTTAATAGAGCTAGGAAATTTTCCTTAGACATATCTTAGTTAAATAGAACAATCTCCACTGAGCTAGTGTACAATGACCATAACAAAAGTAGCGGCCACACAAACACTATACTTATAAAGATATATTATGTTTCCCCTGTTATTGAATACTGTTTTAGTGCTAACAGTTATGCTGGCAGGATAATTTATCTAAGTTTCCCAAGGTCTTAGGTCTTTTGGTTTTTACATAGTTCCTATGGCGGAACTGCTAGTAGTAGGTGCAGCTAACCATGTCTTTGATATATTCAAAGTTTTTGAGCCGCGTGCTTATCTTAAAATCAGGTGTTTAATCATCCGCAATCACTGGTCCTTCATTAAAAAAGTAAAAACTATTTCTCGTGATGAAATTTAATGATAATTAAAAAAAATATGGTTATATAATTTTTATTTGAAATGAAGGACCTTCCTAGTATTAAACGCGCCCAATCGTAAACTCATATTGTATTAATTACCTAATTATACTTTGTAATAAAGCTAACACGTGCCTAAGACTAGGGGAATAACATTTTATTATTATTCAACTACAGATATTGCAACAAATGCAAGTAAATAAAATACTATGAAAAATATCTGAGCCAGAAAATAACCTGACTGTAGGTACTTGGTAATAAAGTAGGTCATCGTCTAAAGTACAAGTGTTGTGTAGAAATAATTTAATGTTATAGTTTTTTGTCAGGTAGAGAGAATAAGAAATCACTTCTATAATTATTGGCCGCCAATTTGTTCTACATTACTCTTTGATTTTGTCTTCTTTATATGACGGAGATTAACCTAAAAGAATTTAAATGGAACATAAAGAGAAGATGTTCCATGTAGATTTTTCTAGGTCTTTCCTTCTCTATATTTTCTTCAATTATTCTCTTTAATTAAAAGTCGGAAAAATTTAATTTAAAGTCTAAATGGTCCAGTGAATAAGATACCCCGCTTCGTAACTACGAGGGAGTGGGTTCAAAACCGGGCAAGTACCAATGTGATTTTTCAAATCATATAATATGTACTTTCTAAGTTTATCTTGGAGATTTCTGACTGACGGTGAAGAAAAATAGCCTTGAGCAAGTGTGGCGATTAGTGCTCATACCTTCTCTATATGAGAAGAGGCCTTTGCCCTGCAGTGGGACAGTAAATCAGGCTGGTATTATTATTGTACTTAATATAAATGCTATCGTTTAATTATTCTAGCAGGCAAAAGCTCATTTGAAACTGAGACTGTGACTTACGCACTATATTTATCCTTAATACTCCTTTATGGTACACCTCAACCAGTACTGCCTAACTCTATCTATATCAAAGGACTCAATCACAGTATAATATTAATTATGTTGTCATTACCAAAATCTTGTTATCCCTTCTCTAAACAATAGATAGGCTGTCTATTGAAACTTTAATTTATTTACTACATGGCCTTACAACGTGTTTTTGTTAGGTATATAATAAAAATCCGTTAGTAGCTCTTTTTAGAAGTATTAAATCAAATCTTTATAGATCCTCGTTGCCGTCTTTACTAAGTCCCTCTGTATTTTGTCTTACAAAATTATTAAAACGTTCACAGGTATTCTTAAATTGCACGAAATTGCAAAAGTATTATTTTATTGTTCACATCGATACCACCGTCCCGAAACCCTTTACTCCGCCCATTATATAAGACACAATATTATATGAATAGATCAAGAGTAAATAACAGTAAAAGCGGGGGCAATATCAAATCTTTCTTTCATTGAGGTAATTGTAATTTTTGTAAGTGGCTGCTTGTTGAGAAACAATATCCGCGATGTCGCAACATTGTTATACAGGGTCGAAATTGAAAGAAAAGGTGAAATGATTGATAAAGAAATGGCTTAAACAATAAAAAAGGATTTCAAGATAGAAAGTATACGTGTTCGTGTGTTATTTATGTGATCAGTGGTAAGTAATATGAGTACATAGCATCGTTATCTTATTACAAAACATATAATATTTAACTAACGTTATAGTTTAAGATCCCACTGCAGAATATGCTGAATGGCCGCTAGTATTTTTAAATAAATTATTTTTTAATTGATTTTTCGCAAAAACTTTCGCCACATTTTGATAGGCACCCTAGTAGATATATATTCTCCCGATGATAAATATGCGTCAAAATTAGGTTTTTAGCATATACTCGATGAGTACACTATTTCTGCAGTGGGATCTCGTACTATTAGCTGCATTGGTACTTAATGGCTATTTGGTTTCTGTGGAAGCTGAGTGATTGTCCAAATTGTGCGCACAGAACATCCTTTTCTGCAAAGTGACGGAAAGTAAGAAGCAAAAGCCTAATATCAGACAAAGTGGAGTCATTTCAGTACACAACATAATAAATAAAAGAAAGTATCATTGGTAGATACTTGCTTAGTTACTAACGATCTTTTGACTAAGACAATACCTTATCAAGTAGGCCATTAACTTATAGTAATATAGTTTCAATAAATATTAAAATACAATCCACCGCTTTCATATCCAATAAATCTCGAAGTCCGCTCTTGTATCGCGTCGACAACTTAATTTATCAACAGCTTGTAACAGCCTTACGGCTTCTCACTGGAACAGTTTAATAGCAAGATGTCGCCTTCATTGCATCTCTGTACTTGTTCTATATAACTAACTTAACTTACTTTTGCATCTGGTGGCGCATTTATTTGTGTTTTGTCGTTATTAGTAAGTAAGGGTTATTGTGAAGTTACTTCTGATTTATTAAGGTTTGTAACAAAGTAAGGATTTGTAAGGTTAGATGTGTGAGTCATTTTTAAATGAAGAACATATGACGGTATAACTACATGTGATTCATATTGCCTATGATCATGATCATAATTAAGGAATCCTTTTTGAAAGCTAGCGTACAAGTAGGATCATATAACCACACAGTCTTATATCAGTCTGTCTTGATATTATTAATCGGCGTCGTAAGATACCATTAATAAAGAAACAACTACTTTTACTAAATTAGGAATTCCATAGTGCGGTGAACAATCCGCCTACCATGCGTATTAACTAAAGTCCTTCCTTTGCGAGACGCTTATAGTACAAATTGCTAACGTTCACAATAAAACTTTTTCGTAAAACACTTAAATGTAAGCGTTCACTCAACGTCAGGGAAAGAAAACAATAAAAATATTTATTGTGGCCATATTTTGTCGGAGTAAAAGTTTACTGAAACAGTAGTGAAGTAATAAAAATCCTATTAAGTTTATTTATGTACAAGGAACTTGATTTAGTAGGCGTTAATGTATAATATTTAAGTAGTTTCAGTAAACGAGAAAAAATATCGAAGCTTCACCTTATGATAATTATATGTGATGATATTTAAGCGACTTGAAAAAAAGGAGGAGGTTTCTCAATTTGACCATATATTTTTTTTTATCTGTGTTCGTCGATAACGTCGTCGTTAATGAACCGATTTCGATGATTCTTTTTGTTATTAGATAACAGGCATCAGCGCTACGTACTAAATAACTGGCGTAAGTACAACAAAGAATTTTCTATTCTATTTACAACCTTAGGTACTACTGTCACTAATCCACCGGTCATGTGTAGTATCTATGGCTAATTATAAATAAGAGAAATGGCTTCTGTCTACATCTTTTTAATAGAGAAAGGGTATATGATATATGGGAGTATATGAATCTGGAATTTATATGGAGTCTACGTTGAGTACGTTTTGTGTGAAGAAAAGTGGGCAGCAAGCATGCACTTCACAGTTTTTATATTTCTCACATTACATAAATTATTCTTAATTTCCTCTTACTAATATAATATAATGAGTGTCTTTTTTATTACATAAGTAATGCATAATGTTTACACTTCTGTATTTTAGTTAGTTTTGCAGTTTATCTACATATCTTAGTAGCACTTAACAAAAATGAACAGTACACGAATGTCATATTCTGCTTTACTCAATTATATCATTTCCTTATTTTTTTCTCAAACAACACTTAACAATTAGCACATCTAAAACTGGGCAAGAAATAAATCAATTGTAGGTACCAGCTGATAGAAGTTAAAATTATTTCAATAAACAAACTATTGTGTTGTCAACGAGACTGATAAACCGATTAGTTGAATAATTCACGATTTTATAATAAGCCAGATGGCTTATTATAAAATCGTGAATAATTCAACTCAAACAAAATTCATTTTATCAAATTTTTTTGGCAATATATTTTCTATTTCGGGTCTCATCTCAAAAACAAACAGCTAGTCGGTATGGAAACACAATTTAAGTTCGTCAACAGCCGGTTTCAGTGGCAGTCGCTCCGAGGCACAACTTATTTATATAGACGAGTATTTGGTTCGATGACTAACCGTCCAAGTTTGTTGAATCAGACGTCAAGTACTTTAGACACATCAATTGAAATTAAATTAATAATAATAATTTAACTTGTAATTTTCGTAATCTACAATTATTAAAGACGTGAGAACTTTAATGTCCCGTTGACATAATTGTTGTTTTAGTTAACTACGCATTGTCTCAAAATGCGTCATCAAATTTTAAACAAATTATACTCATTATAATATAAGTACTCATTTTGAGATTTCACTGTTTTCTTAACTAGATTACGGAAACGGAATTTTATTATTTACGTAGATACATAAGAGTACTTCTAAAAGCAAAATTTTTTAATACATTTAATTTATGAGAGTACTTGACTATCTTGCTTGACGTATTAAATCATTTTACTTTACTTAATCAGCAATTATTACCTGTCGAGATTAATACAGCAATCATATCATCAACCTCATGACATTCACTCTTTGACATAGGGCTAAGAGCAAGAGTGTACGATAATCCCAGTGGCTACAATAATCCCGCCAGATGGGCGAGTTGACGATCATGGTTACCTTACTAAATACTTAGAACGTAGATAAAAATGTTACCCTTTAATAGTAATAATTTTTTATTTCCTTTAATAATTTTAAATTTTTCCTTTAACAATAAAACTAAAACAGCAATAAACTGTCGTCCTCAGCAAAAGAGCAATCTGTTTAGTTCGGGAATATAGTATGAATACACCGCTACAGTTTCGCTAACACAAATCGCGAAAAACTTTCGAGATCAAGAACCCTTCACACGCCAACGCCAAAAATACGAGCGAACTTTTAAAAGAAAGATTGGAATGAGTAATTAAAGGGAACACCAGTGATTTACTAAACGATGTCTATTAAATAAGGTGGGCAACTTGTGGGCCGAGGGGGTAACTGTGAACAAGTTGTGACGACCTCATCACAGTTTCCTTACCCCACAAATGAGCTAAATGGGAGTCTGTTCGTAATATTCGCTTACATAGAATGTTTAATTCGGGCTGTAACTAGCCAGTTAATGTTTTTTGTGAAGTAACGATATGTACTGATAAGAACTTTATTTTATTTGTGATATCTTTAACACAACTCCTGAAGTACGGTCATACGAAAGATTCATATTAGAATGCTGTGATGTTTAATCACTAAATTGCTGCTAAGATTTTGTCAAGAAACTTGGGTAATAAGTAAAGCACAAATATATCAAGGACAGAAGAGCTTGCCTAAAGTCGAAATTAACTTATGTTTTACTTATGTTTTACTGGATTTTAAAAGATCTAATATAACTAGACGTTATTTTCGAGGCCATTCACAAATTCAATACCATTAACCTAAATATGCGAATGAACTACTAACGTAGTACAGCAATTTCACAAGCCGCTTTATTCAATTTTTCATCTCCACTTATCTGTCGCACACCAATGTGTATGTAATTCATCAATACGGAACGCAAAGGCAAAGGATGATGACAACCGAAGAAATGTTTACCGTAATATCAGCCTTAGGTGCGACGCGACAAAGAGGCAATCGATCACGGTGTTTCCACCTGGGCAGAGCCGGCAATCCGAATGCGTGATATGCGTTAACTACCATTGAATCGCTGATAAATTCGAACCATTTCCAACTTTATTATTATTGGCTGAAAGTTGAATGTTGAATGGTAAATATTTGGTATAGGTGGAATCAACATTTCACACGATTCGTTTTGTCTGCTCGCCTGTTTCCCGTCCCTCGTAATGGTTCCTGTAATATTGGCGTAATATTTCTCAGCGATAGCGTTTGTTATCAGACCAGTAATGATGTCGCTTTATCCCAATTCGCATTCTGCATATTATGCCAGATGTAGGCTTATATTGTGCCCGCTGTCATGGGGCTGGTGGATTTCTGTGTAATAGTGGTCGTAAGTTTGTCGGAAATGTAACAAATCTATACAGTATCGGTTGTTATTGGTTTTCCTTATAGAGGGCATGCATAACCTTTATTACAAAAATGTTTATCGTCTATTTGTGGTAAATGATATTTCCTAATGCGAGTCAATGTTTTTTCAGGTTTTATGTAGGCTTAAACGGACTTGAAAGTAAAAAAATCTAAACGAAACACTAAAGATCTAGAATTTTTTTTAGGTTATATTATAGGCTTGAATCCTGCCATCTTGTAGGAACAATATTATTTTAACTCAAGTAAGTACATACTCAACATAAACCGTAAAATTTTAAAACCTATTTAAGTGGTAATATTTACGATTTTACATGTCAGGGTTATATCGTAATCCCAAAGCTGGGTAAAAAATTTTTAGACTTGCACTTCAAGAATGTTTGACTACTTTTCTTATAACAGACTATGTAAGAAACCTTGAGTTTTAATCTACAAAGTGCTCGACAAATCTTGAAATAATAGGATCAATGTAATACTTTATAAAATACTATAAAGAAAACCAACACGATTTTTATAGTGTTCTTGCAATGGTTGCTTGACCGACGTGCGACTTGGGAGTGCATTCGAGTGAATGTTTAAATTGCCTTTAATAATAAACTTCATTTAATTAGTGTTACTAAAAAGGCTATATATTATACTATATTATACTAATGCTGCTAAAGTCCTTTTATAAAGCACTCGTTAACACAAGCCGAGTTAGTACTTTTTATTTACAAATTAAGTTAAATTATATCAAATATTTTTATGTATAACACAAATATGTTACTTTGGTATAGACTGCTGCTAGCTGTGAAGATGTGGGTTCTATTACCATACGGGACAATATTTTAGGTGATGTATAATGTAGTATAGGTACTAGTTTTTATTAGGCTCTTTGTAAGCTACCCTGCTTACAGAGAGTACTTCCGCGAGCATTTCGGTACATTAATGTTTTACATGAAAGCAATAATTTACAAAATGTCTGCCAAATTGGTCATCTTCAACAGAAGGACTGTAAAAAAGTTTTTAGCTTCTTTTCTTTGTTAACACCTTAATGTAATTCGTTGGTTCTCAAATGTCGTTTGCGTAAATTAAATTGAAAATCAGGTTTGCAATCCGATATTCAATATTTTCTTTGAGGTGTAATCTTTCTGATTATATTCTTAAGTAAAAGGGCTTTAGGCGAACATTGCTTGGAAATAGGAGTCTTCTAAGCATTTTGCTGAATCACCTGGCTTAGCAAGACGGATTAGTGCTCGCAGCTTTATCGTAGGACGGTGCTGTCCGTGCTGTGTTAGATAAAATTCTCCTGTCACCTTTCTCAGAGATAGTTTGACCACCATCATTGGGTTGACAAATTGCACTGATAAAGTATGTATAAATTTTACTAGCGGGTACTACAACTCTGGATAGTTTTAGCCCTTCTACAAAATATCGAAGTAAAGTACCATAATTTTACATTTCATTGGATAAGTGAGCGCGCCGAAGGCCCAGTTACGTTCAGATACTATAAAATATTCATCGGCAATTAAAAACAAGACGTTGAGCAAACTTATTCCGTTCAACAATGTAAAACAACAATTATAATTTAATGGAATCGAGGGAGTTATAAATTGTTGTGAATTGATTTATGCCGAATTTCCCTTTCGTTTGCAAACATTAATCAACCGCTACCATTCACTATTCTGAGTATACGCGACAAATATTCACAATACCAAGATGTAAAATTATAGACTTAATTTATACTTGAAGAGACTAGTCTTAGATTTTCTAAAGCTGTCTTGACTTCAGTGGTACTGTGTACGAACCGCGGCATTTCAGGTTCGGTTGGGTAAAATGATATTGGGTTTTTTTCTCAAGGAATTATCAGTATTACTTCAATAGGACGTGATACTATGATGTTATGTTTCTTAAAAGTTCACCATTATGATGGTAGCGTGCCTAGAAGCATCCTCGGTGAGGGAGAGTGCCGGCAGCCCAATTACCCCCTCGGTCCTCTTTCTTTCCCTTTTTCTCCCTACATGGTCGGCAACGGATTGGTTGTGTTTACTAAGTATTAGTTACGGTTATCACTTACCATCAGGTAAACCGTAAAAGTTGTAAAAAAAAATTGGGGATCGTCCCTTCGTAAGGACCATGTTTTTGTTCTCATTTTGCTTTATCTGTATATCCTTGTACAAATCTAAATGGTTTGTTGAACTCTTACAAAACAGAGGCGTCATTCAATATTGATTATAATCTATTCAACTGAAACAAAGAGATTCATTTAAGCAATTAAAATATTGCGCAATGCTGATTTATTTATATCATCACGCCGTTTTCCATGAAGAGGTTGGCAGTGAATATATATTCATGTATGTTTTTCTTTATGCTGAATTGATAAGTTGGCACGCTGGTAAAGCTGACTGCATTCGCGTTTATTAGTAAACTAGCTGAACCGGCGAACTTCGTTCCGCCTTGTTAGGCGGAACGAAGTTTCAAATCTTTAATTTTTAAGTTTTTTTTTTTATGATACCTACTTATACTTTATTTTTCTAAAATAAAAGAATTTTCTAAAATAAATGTAGCCTAAGTTACTCCTTATTATATCAGCTACTTGCCAATAAAAGTCCCGTCCAAATCGGTCCAGTCATTTCAGAGATTAGCCGGAACAAACAGACAGACAGACAGACAAAATTGTAAAAAATGATATTTTGGTGTATGTACCGTATATATATATATTCATATACATGTAGCAAAGAAAGGTTATTTTAATATTACAAAAAGACACTTCAATTTTATTATATGTATACTTAGATAAAAAACTATTTTTTTTTTAATACATTTGTACAAAACTACCTACTTTATTTTATACAATAATAAAATCATTAGTCACAGTTATGCAATGTGTAAGCAATACAAATTAGTTCCAAATAAATATAAGCAAAATTAGTAAGGTGCAAAATTGTGACCTACATTTCTAGGGCCGGCAGAATAAAGTACATAAGTCAAAAAACCTTACTTTACAGGAATTAAAAAAAACTATTTAGAATCTTACCGGTTACCAAACTTAATAATGTTTATTTGAATTATCGAAGTCTGAAACAACACCTTATTATTAAGATTAAATATTTTAATGGAAGTGCTTTAGTTTAATATTTAGATGACTTAAGTTATAAGGAACAAAATAATAGTATGAGTTAGGTGAAAATGTTCAACAAATAAAATAAATACTATAATATTATATACTATAATTTTTACGGTAGTAGATCCACGCTGATTTCAGCATGAATGGGCCGGATCGTCCGGGGAAGTACTACCCTCTCATAGAAGATCGACTTATAAGTAGTAGTATTCGTACTACTGCGTTTCGTTCGGTGAGTGAGAGCGCCGGAGGCTCAATTTCCCTCCTTTCCTCTTTCCTCACCTCCCTTATTCCCTTCCTCTAACCCCATTCCTAGCCGCCATGGTGGAGGCCACCATACCAGCAGTTTAAGACGATGGCTTTTGGTATAGTGGCCGCCACTTCTGGATTCCACTGACTGCCTACCATCAGGCGGGGTGGAGTCACTTTGGTAGGCTATAATATAAAAAAAACAATTAATAAAAAAAATTATAACCATTATCTATAATTAGAATTGTTGTTCTTCCTCGGGTTCTAAGATACCTGGACCAGTATTTCATAAAATTTCCAGTGTGGGAAGACTTATGTAAAAGTCATGAAAAATATCCGGTATTAAAGGCAACAGCGAAATTAAATCATTTTTTTTTCTATAGATATAGGTAATAGCTGTATAGATATTACAGGAATATGATCAGATATACTAGAACCTCTTCTTTAGTAGTTAAATATAGAAAAAGGCGAATCTGTATCCAGGGTGTCTTTGTAAGAAAGGATGCCAAATTCTTTTTCATAGCGTAGCCACCTTTTTTCCAGCCATTTAAATTGCCGCAAATTGGTACCTTTGTTTCTTAAAACTAAAACACTTTTGAGCAGGGATGAAAAGCCATAAAAATCTGTACTTTTCTTTTCAACAACCTTGAAATTTTTTGCTGCTAGACCGGATCAACTGTATTCAATCATGTGGATGAAATACTTGTAATTCCGTTTTTTTCTTGGTCTTTTCTATTATGCTATGATCGGTATCTACTTCTAAATGGCTGTGGCCAGGAATCATGAACTTATGGTCTATTATGCTGATTGTTCGATATTTTTGCAATACCCAGGTAAACATTCAACTGACATGCGAATTTCTATTCCGCCCGCCGCATGTGTCTGAGTAAAAAATTACATGCTTCGTATTATCTGATAAAAAATGTTTCTAAATGCTTGTAAATACAAGATGCAATTTGGTTAGCGCCACGAGCGGCTACCGCTTCGTGCCACACATAGCATACAGCTTCACCAGTCTTATTGTTGTGGAAAGTTAAATTGAACGTCCATAATTGCTGCTTGTAAAATACTACCAAAAACTTAGAGCAGGCAAACACTGCTGTAAATCGAATGTGTGCACTTGTAATGTATCATCATTTTTACACAATTGTGTGTCAGCTCGTTTAATGTCATAAGCTTGCTCGGCTAGAGTTTTGTAGCGAACATGTTGTAGTATAAGATCGTTTTTAATAGATTCCTCTTGACACAACTGTATCTGCATCTTAATCTTGTCACAGATAAAACAAGTATCGACACGCGGTTTTTTAAATGAAAGTCCTAATTTGTGAAATTACTAGCTATAGATTTTGATTGAAGGTGGATTATTATATTACGATCTTGACAAAATAAGCACCCACATTCTCTAAACAAATGTTACATTTTGATGTTCTTTATAACTTAAGTCAGACTTGTCACTTCAAACAACTTTGTACTTGTATTGTTCCTAAGAACATAAGTCCAGTTATGTTTTTTAGTTCGTTGAATTGTGTTTCAATTGCTTAAGGTTGATAAAGTACGCCACTTGAATACCCCACGAAATACTTGAGTTTGACTTATGTGCTTTAGTCAGATTGTGTGTAGAACAAAATGTACACGGATGATGTAATAAAAAATAAACCGAATATTTTGACTTATGTGCTTTAGTCTGCCGACCCTAGATTTTATCTCACCAATAAGTTTATTAGTTGGGGTTTTCAATACCTAAAGGCAAAACGAATCAAACCTCAAATTAGTCCGTCCCTAACCGTAATGTATTGGCTCAGTAGATTAGATGTTGGTAGTGAAACAGTCATTATTGGACTATCAGTGGCCGTCAATTAGTGGGTCCGGATCGGCCCTTGGCCTGATTAATGGAACGTGACACCGAGCCGGAGGAAAGTCGACCAAAGACGCGTATTATTGGGTTTATGGCATCACGATATGTACCTGCTTTATTGATTTTCGCTAAAACTGCCTGCATTGAGAGTCGTCATAATCTAGTCATCTTTATATTACTACTATGAGTATCACAATGCCAACAAAATTATACAAAATCTAAACTGAGCTTGTTGTCCCGTAAACTAAACATTTATAATAAATTTAGTTTTAAAGTAATTTATTTTCAATTTTTGACTCTAAGCATATATACTGACCTAATATATATATATCTTCTGTCCGCGATTTCCACTGGTTGTGTAGAAAATTTAACACTATATTTTTTATGGTTAGCAAGGTTTTAGTAGTAATAGGTCCACGCTGGTTTCAGCATGAATGGGTCGGATCGACCGGGGAAGTACTACCCTCTCATAGAAGATCGACGTAAGAGTAATGGTATTCGTACTATTGCGTTTCGCTCGGTGAGTGAGAGTGCCGGAGGCGCAACTGATGCAAAGATGGCAATCCTCGCAGCATGTGTGGGACCAGCTGAGTATCCGCGGAGTCATTGTGTGGGTGGTGTGGGTCAACGCATAATCCCGGTGTGGTTCGTCGTGCCGGTTGGTGACCGGATGGTGGTACTCGGCGACCATTTCCGAGAGGGTACGGGGGCCCTTCCGTACGACGGATTGGCTACCACCAAGCCACACAGTTAAATGACGAAGCAATACTCAGCACCTTGTCTAGCCTTGCTGCGAGGGCAGTCATCTTTTCCACGCCCCTCCCTTCACCCTCCAACGTGGCAGCACGGAAAAAAGGAGCAGGTCAAACAGCGGCATCTTCCTCCCCCACCAACCCACTATTTGAGGAGGAGTTCACTAACATCCGTGGACTCCATTCAAACCTCAACGCCGTCCACCAACACCTCGAGACGGCACGGCCGGCTTTGCTATCCTTTGGCTTGACGTTGATCTCGGTTCTCTGAGCCGGGTCTACGCGTGCCTTTACCGTTCCCACTCCAGAGATTTGGAGACAACTCGACTCTTTGACCATCTGAGTCAGGAGCAGTTTTCGCAGGAGCGGTTTCCGAACGCGAAACTGGTGTTTCTAGGAGACTTAACGCCCACTACGAGACTTAGTTGGGTTTTCTCAGAACAGACCATGCGGGACGAGCCGCCCATGCATTCGCTCTCACGCATGACCTGACGCAACTGGTAATCCATCCCACCAGGATACCAGATATTCCAGGTCAAGCGCCCTCTTTGCTAGACCTACTGCTGACGATTCACCCAGACCAATACAGTATTTCGGTCCACGCCCCACTGGGTAATTCCGACCACTGTTTGGTCTGCGCCTCAGTTGTTGCTCCCCCACGACGTGCGGAGGTAAACTGACGACTATGGCACTACTCGTCAGCAGACTGGGACGGTATGCGGGATTACTTTGCTTCCGTTCCATGGGCATTACGCTGCTTTAAAGACAGGGATCCTTCGCAAAGTGCTACTGCTGTCGCTGGTGAAATCTTGTTAGGTATGGAATATTACATTCCATCCTCAGATGTCACCAGTGCCGGCAAAACGCGTCCCTGGTTCAACCGTGAGTGCACCGATACTGTTAAACAAAAAGAATCGGCGTACCGCGCTTGGGACCAGGCCCGACCCTAGCTTGGATCGCCTAAAAGCAGCGTACAACAAAGCCACTAGGGAATGGGCTTACATCAGAGCGGATGCCCAGCGCATTGCACGGATTGGGCAAGAACTCATTTCGCATCCTACGGGTAGCCGTAGCTACTGGCGACTAGCCAAGGCCGTGCAATCCAACTTCTGCAAGCCTTCGCTGCCGCCCTTGAAATGTCCTGATGGATCTCTGACCCACGAGCCGCAAGAGAAAGCAAACTTGCTTGTAGAACTCTTTGCGGCTACGCTCCCGAATCTACGACCGTGGCTTGCACCCGCCGATTATATCTGGCTGCGACTCCGTTATGCCTAATATCCGTATTAGGCATCGTGATGTCCGTGCGGGACTAAGGTCGATGTTCAGAAAGCCAGCGGACCAGATGGTATTCTAGCGGTGGTTTTCAAGAAATGCGCAGCGGAGTTGTCTCCTGCATACCGCCTATCTTATTCCTCGGGAATTGTGCCGGAGGCTTGGAGAGAGGCGAATGTTCAACCGATTCCCAAAAAAGGGTATAGGTCCGAGCCAGGCAACTATCGACCCATAGCTGTCACCTCAGTTCTCTGCAAGGTGCTTGAGCGGATAATAAACTCCCAACTAGTCTGCTACCTAGAGGGTCACTCGTTAATTAGTGACCGGCAATATGGCTTCAGGTCAAAACGGTCTACGGGTGACCTTCTAGCGTATATCACGCACCATTGGGGTGAAGCCATGGACAGGCATGGAGAGTCCTTGGCCATCAGCCTTGACATAACCAAAGCTTTCAATAGAGTCTGGCACCTTTCGTTTCTGTCCAAGCTCCCACCATACATGTTGTCCCTTGGCAACATTCATTGCTATGCAGATGATAGTACAGTGCATGGGCGATATCTCGGACATCCTGCGGCTAAACAGACTGACATTGAGGCAAAACGCCTAGAACTTGTCGCTGAGCTCGACCAAGTATTATACCGCATTTCTAAATGGGGTTGTGAGAATTTGGTCGAGTTCAATGCCAATAAAACACAGGTGTGCGCGTTCTCTGCAATAAAATCTCCATTCCTTCCCCTTCCCTCTCTTCAGAACACAGCGTTACCACTACAGGATAGCCTAAGTATCCTGGGTATGGACATCAGCCGAGATCTCAACTCCAAGAACTACATCGAGTGCGTCATTAAAACTGCCTCCTGTAAACTCGGTGTCCTGAACAGGGTGAGGCGGTACTTCACGCCCGAGCAGCTCTGTCTTCTTTATAAGACACAGGTTCGTTCCTGCGTGTAGTACTGCTTTCATCTTTGGGATGGCTCCGCACAGTACTTACTGGAAGCACTCGATAGGTTGCAGCGGCGAGCAGTCCGTATCATCGGAAGCCCGGAGGATACTAAGACCCTTGAGCCTTTACAGCTGCAAAGAGACATCGCCTCAATGGCCGTCTTCTATCGCCTTTACCATGGAGAGTGTTCTGAAGAGCTCTTTGAATTAATCCCACCCTCTCCCTTTTTATCCAGAACGACACGTGCGGGACTAAAGTGCCACCCTTTCACAGTGGAATCTAAAGGGACTCGAACCAAACGGTTCAGCACTTCATACTTTTGTCGCTCAATTAAAGCCTCGAGCTCTTTGCCAGTGCATGTGTTCTCATCTAATTTTGATCCTGGGTCTTTTAAGCGGGGCGTGAAAAAGCATCTCACTAAGCCGCCATAGTGGAGGCCACCATACCAGTAGTTTGGCTTTTGGAATGGTGTCCGCCACTTCTGGATTTCACTTACTGCTTACCATCAGGCAGAGTGGAGTCACTTTGGTAGGCTAATATAAAAAAAAAGGTGACTTAGAAATTAGTCATAAGTGGATTTTCTCGATACTTTAAATGATCCCATAGAAGCGCATGAATCGGCGAACTATTTATTATATTCTCAGTGTATAACATAGTAGGTACCTATCTATAATTATCTCAGTTTGAATAACCCTGAACATTACAATATCTCTCTCAATTCAAAGAATAACAAATACATTTATTAAATAACCGTCTACTAAAACAAATTCATTCAAGTTTCCATTTACATATCTAAAATACAATAATTTATTCAAATCAATTTACTCAACTGTCCGTAAAAATAATTTATTTATCCGAAGGCGATAGGTTCATCTTTCATCAAAGGATCCTTTGAAATTATAAATGAAATACGGCTTCATTCAACTACCGAATAATAAAATGATTCTATTGAAACTGTTACAAAATCAATTATCAAAGTATCTCGAAGGTTTCTGAGCGAAAACGGATCCGTGAAACACGGAACTGCACTTCATTCAATTTTATATTCGACTTTTCCATTCGCCCATTAAATGATTCGTAGACATTCGACCCGAGTGCATCTCGGATGAATTTAAAGGTCTTCGCGATATTCTGTAATGAAAGATAAAAGAGTAAATTATTGTACTGGACTTTTAAAAGGATTGCTTTAACTTGGGTTATTATTTATGTTTCTTTCTAGTTGTTGGACAAAGCACGTTAAAGTAAATAATTTATGTGCTGTTGTCTAAAAGATTAACGCATAATATTTATTTATGTGTCTATAACCTAAGGTCAATTTCTTAAGAAGATAGTTTAAAAATTTGGCAGACTTAAAAACACGTTTTTGTTCTCGTTTCGATGCCAAAAATGCAATCGAAAACTTTAAACAAATTCTGAACCCAAGTCAATCTGTTACAGTACACTCCAACGGTTGTATTCTTGATACATATATAAGAAAACCATATTAAACGCTTAAAAAAATACAATGATCGTGGCAACAGTACCTAACAGACTGGTTAAGTAAAATACGGAAAGGCGAAAGAAATAAGATAGCAATACCAAAGATGCATAAGAGTAGGTATAATAATTTAAAACAGAAGATCGCTATCTATTGTAATAACACCTAGCTACCTAACTAACAGAAGTGCAGTGGAAAATCATTGTTTGTCGTTGCACATGTGACCATTTTCAAAGTTTACACTATTCAGTCATTTGTTTAGCACGGTGACGTGATATTGGGCGGCCATGGCGCACAAATCTTTATCTGTCATGTAAAGTCATGTTACACTGCGCTAGGTGTTGAAAAATTGAGGTCACAACCAACGTGATTGCGTTTGTTGGTTTTTGCCCTACTGCCGAAGTCAAGGAGGGTAATGATTTTTAAGGAAGGTATGTATGTATGTATGGTTTTTATTAAAATATTGTTTGTTAGACTTTAGTAGTAGTGGTTTTAATAATTCATTTGTCATTCTTATTTCAAGTCTAAACGGACAGTCGCACACTAACGGACAATACTTAAATATATTATTTACTTTAAAAATAACTACGTTTATTTAGCGATACTGCTAGCCTTCAACCATTCCGTTGGGCAAACGCTTCTTCTAATGGCTTTGATTGATACTCATGACGTTGCAAAGTAAGACTACAAAATCAACAAAATCTTCATATACTAAAACCATAAAGGGAACATAATCCTTTTTCATTTAGGCAAAAATATGTTCTAATTAGTATACCTACAGTCATTTAAATTATAACTACTACGAAAAAGCTTGTTCAAAGCACTAGTTTCATAGCTGAAAAACAGTTGAGAGAAATCGTTTCGAAGTAGCAACACACGCCTCTTGCGAACTTTCATTTCCTCGGCAAAGCAAACATTTGTGTGTTAACTTGCGCTTACTTATAAACAGAATACTAGACCGCGATTCACTTAGAACAACTGTTACGTACTGATTATATGGAGTTGCTAGCTTTTGTTTGTTCTGCATTATTAAAAATGTTTTGTCTGAATAGGAATTTATATAGTTTTGTGGTATCAATTTAGACGCTTGAAACCACGATCTCCGCTTTTCCTTTCTACTCGCTCATTTCTTCACTGTCTCGGTCAGCAACTTTAACAAGCTTAAACACACATATCGAGTTTTACCATCGCGACATAAGTCTTTAAGCTTTTTAAAAAAAAAGACTCCTTAAATCTCTGCATTTGTTTTGAGAAGTTACTACCCGCTTCGTAAACACGACGTTGTAAACCAAAATCTAGTAAGTAGCAATGTGGCATTTTCAAATAAATACCTTGGACATCACTGACTCACAGTAGAGAGAATCATGGTGAGGAAACTCAAACTTAAAAAAAGACAAGAAATTGTCAACTCGCTATAAGCAAGCGTGATGATCATACCTTCCCTGTATAAAGAGGCCTTACCCTACAATGGGACATTATTTTATAGTCAAGTGCAATTAATTGGTACCCACAGTTGTTCAACAAACTATCTATAGATCGAATATCGGGTGGGTTGATCTTAATCGCCTGGCTAGATATAACGTGGTGGGGCGTTTTTTCCAGACGTTAATTCAATCCGTATCCAGTCCGTCACAGCGGCTGGGATAATTGACGCGTAGCAACGCTACGAAGATTAGGAAGCTTATACACACGGTAACATGAACGGGGTAACCGTCAGCAAATCTTTTTAACGGTTGGCGTTTTTAAAGTCTTAAAATTGGACTATTATAGTCCAATTTTAAGACTTAAAAACCCCAACCGTTTATTTATTTATTTACCTTAACTACATAATATATTTGCATAATAGAGTCAAAGTAATTTAATCTTTAAGGAGAGCCCAAGGGTATACCTACTCATAACTTAAACTTCTTACTTCTACTACATCTGCAACTTAGGTAGATACTGCCTGCGACCAAAATATTTTATTTTTATTTTACTTACGGGACCGTTTAGTTTTTAAACCTGACAATGTATGGCAAGATAAACGAGCACAACTAGTGGTATTAATAAACGGAACTGACAAACAGACACAAAATATAGACTTACAAAATGCAATGTGCAATGTAACGTGCAATGAAAGTATTCCCATAGTGTAGACGGCACGAACAGATCATTTCAACTCGTGCTCGCAGCGATTCGCAATATAATATATGTCAGTTTTTTCGCCGAACACAAAGGAGCGCGCAGCGTTTGCGGAGCGCCAGTGTGTACGGGTTGTGTGAATCTTTACGGTGGAACGCGCACGAACCGCGCGCGAACCATGGCCATGGAAAAAACACAAAGCAGTTAAGGTAGAGGCTACTTTTGATGCTCGTTTCATGTTCGCGAGCACACCGCAAATATATGCGAGTACATACATGCTCGGTTCATGCGCGCCCTGTTTCCACACTTATAAATGCTTGTTGCATTTAAGTCTGTACGCGAATTCTTGGCGTAACGTTAGAGGCGCTGTTAATTTTTCATACAAATATTTAATACTTCCAACCGCGCTTGAATGCCCTGAGAAAAATGTGTTAAGTCATGGTAGATTTACTGGCTTTGAGTATGTTTAAATATTATTAGATATTTTTAAGTATTCTTAACTTAAATTTCTGTGACATAAAGATTTCATTAAAATTTAAATAAAAATCGTCGCCGCATGTTTGTCTTATATATACGCTTCCTAACATTATCGGAACGGACGTAGGGATGGGTGGCTACGTGATCAATTGCTACTGACACCACCGCCCTTTTGTCAAGGAAACAATAAGCGTGAATGTCTTCAAATAGATCGGGAGATAACTCACCGCAGTTTGTACGAGTTCTAGCTCTTGAACATCGGTGGGGTTTTTATAAGAATATTGTCCTCTGTAGTCTCAGTGAGGAAATATACGTTCATTTAAGCTTAAAGTATTTATTTTATCCTTTATATGTAACTAGCGACCCGGCCCGGCTTGGCACGCAACTATACTACAGAATGTCTTTATATTATGTACCGCCGCAACATCACTGCCTTTTAATTCTGTAATATTTAAATTACATGCTGTAAAGGGCCATATTGATCTATATTAAATGCATAATGTGTTTATGGTACTTAATTGGATAATGATTAATGCTGTATTGCTTAAAATCGCTTCGTAAATAAGTCATAATTTCTCGTAAAATATAAAGAATGGTTATTGTGGGTTAGGGAGCTAGACATATACCATCTCGGACTTTTTTGTAGTAAGCGCAAAATAATTCTTCTCTTAAAAAACTTATCAGTGTTTCTTTAACATATTATGCGTGTTATTTAAATATAAACATTTCTCTTGAAACACTCTATTTTTTTAAAAAACCCGCATTAAAATCCGTTTAGTAGTTTCAAAGATATAAGCATACTTAGGGACAGACAGACCGACAGAAAGACAGCTGGTATCGACATTGTTTTATAATATTTATTGATTATTGATAAGTACAAATAATAATCATCTTTGTATTTACAAAACTATGCATCAAACACCCAAATTTGTGTAAATACTTATTACTTTTGATTTTTCTAAATATTTTGTAAATATTAAAACAAAACTAAGAAAGCACAATTAAGTCGTTGCCGACCATGAAGGAAATGGAAAACGAAAAAGGACCGAGGGAGTAATTGAGCTTCCGATGCTGTCACTCGCCGAACGAATCGCAAAAGAACGAATAATATTTTACGTTTATATTTTGTAAGAGTATAAATACTGTCTTTTGATTTCCTCCATACACATAATTATCTAGATTAAAAAGTACATCAAGTAAAAACCCCCAACGCCTTAAGTTACTTAGAAATGCGAGCAACGTCCGTCTATATTAAGTACCTAACTCTTAAGAGCCTAAGACGGAAGAAACCCTAGGCTTAACGAGAGGCTACTTAATACAGGTCCTTAAGAGATTTGGGTTAGATATATCTGATTTATTCTTATCATGATACTGGGATATTAAGACGACCTTAGTCACGGTGAAGTGGATTAAAGATATTTGTGTATTTTAGCTTACAAGAGACAGACACAGTTGCGTAAGGGCATCCCTGTAAGAAACAAAATTTTCGTTATTCTTACATAAATACATTGACTAGTGTTCTTCTATTTATTTTTATAAGGCATCGGTTTTGCACGAGGGTACCGACTAACATAATTTTTACATGACCTAAATAGTGAAATATTTAAAATGCCTGGCTTTTTCTGCTTTAATATGCATGCATTATGTTTTCGCAATAAATTTTCTAAATGACAGTAAAATCCATCTCAAAATTCCTTGCGTAGTTTAAAAGAAGTTAGTGAAGCAACAAACAGGTTAAAACAGTGACGCAGTGGAATTGCATATGACGGCTTTAGCGTCGATCCTTTAAGGTACATAACAACGATTTACTTAAAAAATTTAGTTAGAAGCGTAAATGTGTTTATGTTTACATTTAATTACGCAGTAAGATAATATTTTAATACGCAGGTAACGTTACGGCGTATTAACTCATTTACTCTTAATGTTACAATACATAAGAGAAGGCTGGTTTTCGACAAGAGAACATTATGACCAAAGCCTGTCAGACTTTACGAATATACCTATGTAATAAGTGGATAGTATGCGTCTCCATGGTAAATCACCACACCACTTGCACTGGTAAAAAAAAAGTCTGAAATCGCCAATCCGCCTTGAGCAACAGTGGTGGTCAATGCTCGTGCTTTCTCTAAATGAGAAGCCTTTCCCTGCAGAGAAATAATAACGGGCTATGATATGATGAGCTGCGACTAAAACTTATCATTATTATTAAAATGTTTCCTTATAATAAAATGCGAGTTTAATACCTCATATATATTTACCATTTGATATATCACTTTTTTAATTCAATCATTAGTATTTTACAAAACCAGTTCTTAAGAGCCAGTTCTTATGACATCGACTCCAACTTAATTTACATATAAGTAGTTATATGTATCGTCTGGTCGCGGCTAAGGGGAAATACCTTTTAAATAAAGACACAACAAAGACTCGTGTATGTCATTGACACTAAAACAAAGTTTTCCTTGTTGAAGTTGAGAATTATATCTCGTTTTATGATTTAGTATGTCTTGTCTTGCCGTCACTTCTTAATGTCATAATATAAACATAAGAACAGTACGGTAGTAGATCCACGCTGATTTCAGAATGAATGGGCCGGATCGTCTGGGGAAGTACTACCCTTTCATAGAAGATCGACTTAAGAGTAGTAGTAACCGTACTACTGCGTTTCGTTCGGTGAGTGAGAGAGCCGGAGGCCCAATTTCTCCCCTTTCCTCACCTCCCTCATTTCCTTCCCCTAACCCCATTCCCAGCCGCCATAGTGTAGGCCACCATACCAGCAGTTTAAGACGATGGCTTTTGGTATAGTGGCCGCCACTTTTGGATTCCACTGACTGCTTACCATCAGGCGGGGTGGAGTTACTTTGGTAGGCTATAATATAAAAAATAATAATAATAATAATATAGAGGCACACTGACTCTCATAACCAAGTTAAAAACCTAGTTTGAGAGCGAGGGAATCACATTATTTTTAAGCAATTAATTTGCGTAAAAATTAAAATTCTTTAATTTGACATTTAAGAAAATCGTAATTCGCATGTTTTGTGAAAGTTGATTTGAAGTTAGACACGTTAAAAGTGTTTTTACTGGTAGCAGTATTTTTCTGGCCGGGCTGTTCAAATTTGTGGGTGATATGTGGCTGCGTTCTACACAGTTAGCTAGTGTTTATTGAATCCAGACGAATTCGGCCAGGACTCCTATCTATAACAGTAGGTACTATTTCATCTTTCTACTCGTAAAACGACTTGAACTCTTACATTAATAATCAGTAGTAATAATCGCAATTCAATTCTTAATGACAGTTTAAGACATGGGACTTCAACCGTGGATTAAGTAAGGGTAAGCGTATATATGGAAGGTTTTACATACATATCGCTACCTTGCCAGTGCCATCTGTGTATAGCGTAATCGGGTGTCACTCATATTGATAAATGTTTAACACGTGATATATTCAAGTTATGATGCAGTTTAAGACAATAATAGCTACGAGTTTACATATAGGTAAATTAGATCTTTTTTTTTTTTAATATTTATTAGCCTACCTAAGTGACTCCACCCCGCCTGATGGTAAGCAGTCAGTGGAATCTAGAAGTGGTAGCCACCATACCAAAACCTAACGTCTTATACTGCTGGTATGGTGGCCTCCACTATGGCGGCTGGGAATGGGGTTAGAGGAAGGGAATGAGGGAGGTGAGGAAAGAGGAAAGGGGGGAAATTGGGCTTCCGGCACTCTCACTCACCGAACGAAATGCAGTAGTAAGGATACTACTACTCTTAAGTCGATCTTCTATGAGAGGGTAGTACTTCCCCGGACGATCCGGCCCATTCATGCTGAAACCAGCGTGGATCTACTACCGTCCGTAGCTTGTCAATGGCGCAATAGGAATATTTGTCTTGCCATTTTTATCACGCACGATTTGATTTCTAAACAAGGCAAAATTTTGTGTAATTCCCATTTGATTATATTTGATTACATTATGTCTTCGTGTTTATGTGGCGCCGCAGGTAGGCTGCTGACGCGTCTACCTAACAAAATGAAACACGCAAAGAAATTCAAGAACTGCATCTAAACAGCACCTGAACTAGACCAGAAGCTACTAGCCACTAAGAGTTTCTAATGACACTATTCAAACAAATATAAAATTTTGTCCCATGTGCAAATTATACCAATAACCTTTTGCTAAGTAATTGTATATAAATATTTAACTGTTCTTGATTAAACTGTAAGCCGCAAGTTGTTTTGTAATTTATATTTAAGACGTGTAGCGGCATCTATCGGCAGTTGAAGACAATTGAATTGAATATTGTTCCAAGGACGTTGATTAGAATTTGTAAGGGAATGAGGACAAGCGTGGTTACAGTACATACAATTCTATAGTATTTTGTATACATAATTCATGGACGATTATTTTGGAAAAGGTAATTTGGCGATTTAGAAAGGCCTCTTCTCATATAGAGAAGGCATGAGCATATAATTACTACGCTTGCTCAAGACGGATTGGCAATTTCAGACTATTAAGTCCAGGTTTCCACACGATGTTTTTCTTCACCGTCAGTCAGAAATGTCTAAGATAAGCTTAGAAAGTACATATGAATTCAAAAATCACATTGGTACTAGCCCTGATTCGAACCCACTACTTCGTGTTTACGAATCGGGTGCCTTATCCACTGGGCTATTTCGTCTAAAGTTAGCATGTAAATTAGGCCAAAGACAAATACTGTACAGTTGTATTCGTCATGGAGGTAGCAATAGGGTATATCAAGTTCCTTCAGGTTCTTAAGGTCTAAAGTATAAAAATGTTTTTACACATTACTCTTGTAAGGTTTATGAACTTTGAAAATTTGAATAGCTGTATTTTAGTTAAGAGAACATTATTAAAAAAAATCTAAATCAAATACGATACAATTATAAGAAATACGAGTAAAAATGAAGAGAATTATCTATAGGGTCAGTTAGGTACCTTTATAATTATTGGTTCGTCGATCTTTTGGGAAATTTATGATCATTTGTAGGTACTATGTAATATAGTCCTCCAGAGAATTCGTACGTTTTAATTTTATTTCAATTTTCTTTGATTATTTTGGTTTGATTCATTATAATCATTTTACTTCTAAGATTGCTAGTGCTGGAAGTAGATCTCCTTGGTATAATAATATAATATTGAGAATAACGCGTGTCAGGTGAACCGGCGTTCGAAATTATATGTCTCTTCAACGGGTACTATTAGCTACTAGCGACTTCAACTACAAAATTATATTAAAGTTAAGTCATAAGAAAATTAACCGAAATTTACTTACTTTATAATATATCATTTATGTTCAGTTTTTAGCAAATAAATTGTACCTAATTTAGGAATAAACATTGTAAGGAAACCTAAATGTAAAAAAAATGTCTGAAATGGCCTTGGGCTTCCTACCCATTGTGAATAGGTACGTGTTTTACATTTTCTTATTATTCTTACTCCCAGATGGTGTCATACTTTTGACTTGGTAATAAAATAAAAATATTAAGCCCATCGTTCAACGTGACAACGTGAATAAAATAGGTAATCTATACATATAATAAAAATGTAACCGATCGCTGTCTGTACATGGAAGATATATAAGAAAAAATACTATTGGGACCTATTTCAACGCAAATAGAACCCAAAACAATGATTTTTTAAATTTTTGTCTGTTTGTCTGTTTGTCTGTTTGTCTGTGCGTTTGTGCACGCTAATCTCAGAAACGGCTTATCCGATTTAAATATGGTTTTCACTAATATATTGTGGTAAGCTTCACTTAACATTTAGTGTTTGTTTCATGTCAATCGGTTCATAAATAAAAAAGTTATGCCAATTTAAAGAATCACATCGAACATTCGTTAATTTACTACGAAATCTTATAGAAGCAGATATTTTAACAGGTTGCGGAATAGCTGATAGTGTTTTTATTCCTCGGATTCCTGTCATTCTAAACAGTCTTTCATTTAGTTTTAAACGAGTCCAGTTTCCAGTGAGCCTATGTTTTGCGATGACTAATTACAAGTAATTAATTAATTAAGTAATTAAAGTAAAGGTAAGACACTAAAAGTTGTGGGTGTGGATCTAAGTATTAGCTGTTTTTCGGTCAGCTTTATGTGGCTCTATCACGTGTTAGCATTACTAGCAGCCTGTATGCTTTGATCCCTGATGGCTATACGTCTAATCCATACATCCATACATATTATAAAAGGCTTTGTCCTGACTGACTGACTGACTGACTGACTGACAGACAACGTAAAGCCTAAACCGCTGGTCGTAGCGACTTGAAATTTGGAGGGTGTGTTTGTCTTAATGTCTAGAAGTGTACAAAGAACGGGTTATTAAAAATTCAACCCTTAAGTGTATGAAAAGGGATGAAATCGATTGTATGAAACGTCTTCATTTTGTAAGTTACAGCTTTGAAATTTTGTTTTGGAATACTTTTATTTAAATAAAAAATACGCTCATAATTTTTTTTTTACTGGGGTGGATTTATAGGAGTGAAATAAGGGATGAAATATTATGTGGAAAAATCTTTGCTTTTGAAGTTGGCGACTTGAAATTTGGAGGGAGGGGGAAGGGAGGGGGAGGAAGAGGAAAGGAAGGAAGAAGTGAGGGGAAAGTGCGGGGGTAGTGAGGGAGAAGTCAGGGGAAAGGGAGGGGAAAGTCAGGGGGAAATCGACTGCCTCTGTATTTCGGTGGTACTTTGTATGGACTGTGAGGTCGCGGGTTCGATTCCCGTTCAGTGCAAATATTTGTAGCATGAACATGTCTATTTGCATTGGTCTGGGTGTTTATATGTATAATATGTATCTATTTACAAAAATAAAAGTATTTAAGTATGTTTATCCGTATTCTAGAAACCATAATACAAGCATATAATATGCTTACTTTGGGTCTAGATGGCGTTGTGTAAAAATAAAAAAGGAAGAGGGAACTTAGGGGGTGTGAGGAGGCAGTGAAAAGCAAGTGAGGGGCAAGTGAAGGGTAAGTGAAGGGGACGTAAGGGAAAGTGAGGGAAGTGAGGGAAAGTGAGGAGTCAGAAGTGGTGGCGAGTGAGCGGGAAGTGAGGGAAAGTGAGGGAGATGGGAGGGAGACGGAAGGGGAAGGAAGGGGAGGGGAGGTTAAGGGAGGAGAAGGGGAAAGTTATTGTAGTGAAAATTTGCCTTTGTGTATTGTATGTTGTTTTACGGGGGATATCTTTAGGTAGGTGAAAGAGGGTTTGTACGAATGGTGATGATGATGAGATTAGAAATAGTATGCAAAACAGTATTTAAACAATATAAAAATATCTATTGAAAAACGATATTCATGCGAGCGAAGCCGCGGGCAAAAGCTATACATATATAAAAACGAAAGATCACTCACGCACTCACTCATCTCATCACGAAATCTCAAAAACTACAAGTGCTAGGAGTTTCAAATTTTGGAAATAGGTGCTCTCTAAGACGGGATTTTGCGAAATTTATTTTCCTGGAGTATAAAGGGGAACAAAATTTGTATGGAGCTTCTATAGTTTTTGAAAATAGGAGTGCCAAGTTTCGTTAAATATCGCAAAATTTCGTCTGTTTTAGGGGTAGCGGGTGAATAGATTTAAATCGGATTCGCCTTAGAGACGGATTATACTGATATTTATCACTAATGTACAATGTACGATTGCCGTAAGATTAGGTAAGAAATATTCTCATACAGGCACACATCTGAATTTTCACGCGAACGAAGTCTCGGGCAACAGCTATCTTCTATCTATACATATAATAAAAATGTAACCGATCGCTGTCTGTACATGGAAGATATATGAGAAAAAAAAAATTGGGACCTTTATCAACGCAAGTAGAACCCAAAACAATGATTGTTACAATTTTTGTCTGTTTGTCTGTTTGTCTGTTTGTCTGTTAGTCTGTTTGTCTGTTTGTCTGTTTGTCTGTGCGTTTGTTCACGCTAATCTCAGAAACGGCTTATCCGATTTAAATATGGTTTTCACTAATATGTTGTGGTAAGCTTCACTTAACATTTAGTGTTTGTTTCATGTCAATCGGTTCATAAATAAAAAAGTTATGCCAATTTAAAGAATCACATCGAATATTCGTTAATTTACTACGAAATCTTTTAGAAGCAAGTATGGTAGTAGATCCACGCTGATTTCAGCATGAATGGGCCGGATCGTCCGGGGAAGTACTACCCTCTCATAGAAGATCGACTTAAGAGTAGTAGTATCCGTACTGCTGCGTTTCGTTCGGTGAGTGAGAGCGCCGGAGGCCCAATTTCCCCCCTTTCCTCTTTCCTCACGTCCCTCATTTCCTTCCCCTAACCCCATTCCCAGCCGCCATAGTGGAGGCCACCATACCAGCAGTTTAAAACAATGGCTTTTGGTATAGTGGCCGCCACTTCTGGATTCCACTGACTGCTTACCATCAGGCGGGGTGGAGTCACTTTGGTAGGCTATATTATAAAAAAAAAAAAAAAAGCAGAGATTTTAACCCAAGGTAAGACACTAAAAGTTGTGGGTGTGGGTCTAAGTATTAGGTAGCTGTTTTTCGTACGGTCAGCTTTATGTGGCTCTATCACGTGTTAGCATTCCTAGCAGCCTGTATGCTTTGATCCCTGATGGCTATACGTCTAATCCATACATCCATACATATTATGAAACGTCTACATTTTTAACTTACAGCTTTGAAATTTTGTTTTGGAATAATTTTATTTAAATAAAAAATTCTCATTTTTTTTTAACTGGGGTGGATTTATAGGCGTGAAATAAGGGATTAAATATTGTATGGAAAGATCTTTGCTTTTGAAGTTGGCGACTTGAAATTTGGAGGGAGGGGGAAGGGAGGGGGAGGAAGAGGAAAGGAAGGGAGAAGTGCCGGGTACTGAGGGGGAAGTCAGGGCAAAAGGAGGGTAAAGTCAGGGGGAAATCGACTGCCTCTGTATTTCGGTGGTACTGTGTATGGACTGCCACGCAGAGGTTGCGGGTTCGATTCCCGCTCAGTGCAAATATTTGTAGCATGAACATGTCTATTTGCATTGGTCTGGGTGTTTCTATGTATAATATGTATGTATTTACAAAAATAAAAGTATTTAAGTATGTTTATCCGTATTCTAGAACCCATAAGCAAGCATATAATATGCTTACTTTGGGTCTAGATAGCGTTGTGTAAAAAAAAGGAAAAAGAAAAAGGGAACTCAGGAGGATGTGAGGAGGCAGTGAAGGGCAAGTGAGGGGCAAGTGAAGGGCAAGTGAGAGGTAAGTGAGGGGGAAGTGAGGGGGACGTAAGGTAAAAGTGAGGGAAGTGAGGAGTCGGTGAGTGGTAAGTGAGGGGTGAGTGAGTGGAAAGTGAGGGAAAGTGATGGGAAGTGTGGGAAAAGTGAGGGAGATGGGAGGGAGACGGGAGGGAAAGGGAGGGGAATGGGAAAAAGGGGGAGAGGAAATGAGGGAAAGAGGAAAGTTATTGTAGTGGAAATTTGCCTTAGTGTATCGTATATTGTTTTACGGGTGATATCTTTAGGTAGGTGAAAGAGGGTTTGTACGAATGGTGATGATGATGAGATTAGAAATAGTATGCAAAACAGTATTTAAACAATATAAAAATGTCTATTGGAAAAACTCACTCATCACGAAATCTCAGAAACTACAAATGCTGGGAGTTTCAAATTTTGGAAATAGATGCTCTCTAAGACGGGTTTTTCGAAATTCATTTCCCTGTAGTATAAAGGGGAACAAAATTTGTATAAAGCTTCTATAGTTTTTAAACGGGAGTTTTGATAATACGATTTCCAAACTAGGAACTATTCTTATTAAGTGGGAAAATAGGAGTGGCAAGTTTCGTTAAATATCGCAAAATTTCGTCTGTTATAGGGGTAGCGGGTGAATAGATTTAAATAGGATTCGCCTTAGAGACGGATTATACTTGATATTTATTACTAATACAATGTACGATTGCCGTAAGATTAGGTAAGAAATATTCTCATAAAGGCACACATCTGAATTTTCACGCGAACGAAGTCGCGGGCAACAGCTATGAGGAATATTATGCAATTTTTTCGTTACCGATCCTTAATTGAAAAGCAATCTCGTTTCCTTAAAAATGTCATCAATAATGAAAGCAATCATTTATTTAAAAGGATGTTAAACATAATTAAAAACTAGTCTACGATATCGAAATTCAATCACGACACCAGTCTCGAAGTTATTCAATTTTTAAATTCATTCCCCGTGTCACGGAATCGATTTCGCTCAAAGGAAAAGTCGCCTAACATTATATGCTTTTTCACTTTATCAGCTTTAATTCAGTTTTGGCGTGACTCTTGAGTAACTTTGGACGATCCATTATTGGCTGAACTAAAAGTTAGGCGTTCACACAAACGGACGAACGTGGTCGTTTAATTTGAAATTCTTATTGGCTTACGTTCGTGAATTAGATTGTGCTCGCTGATTAGTGTCTAATGGTAAAAATAACGCTGACATATACTTACTCTGGCATATACTTTTTTATTGTTATCAGTTCTATTCTTATACATGTATTCTATTGTAATGTGGACCGCTGCTGATAAAGGTACTAATCTACATTTAAGTATTTTATAAAAGATGTGGTATGTTTAATGTATTTCGAAAGTTTGTTTATAGTCAAAGCGATTTTACTACGAAGTATACATATTTGTCTTGTGATCTATTAGGTAATCATCGCCTATTTTAACTAGAACAAACAATTTCGTACAATTTTTTTTTTATAGGAAATAATTATTTCATAGAATGTGGGGTGAATCGAGGAAGTCTCTTTTTGAATTCCTGATTCAAAAATGGTTTGATCTTAGGGTAAAACAGCCAGTTCAAAAATGATCGTTCAGCGATTCATCCTACGGGCCGAATAGTTCGAAAAGCTCGCTTGTTTAATACAATGTGAAAAGAAACAAACCCATTTTTTTCTCGTGCTGACAATACATTCTAACGAGTAAAACTAATGTCAATATTCCGAAATATTATTTATCCTATGTCACTTCCACAATTAATACGAATTTAATGAAACCGCATATGTTAAAATCTATTAATCCTTTCATGAACAGTACTGTAGACACAATAAATCATTTATTGTCATCACGGCCATATCCGTTTACTGTCCCGGAAAGTGTTAAGACATTTAGGCTGTAGAGCGTGCCAAAGAAATAGTAGACATACATAATCATATTTATACATACATACATACCTTCGAAAAACATTACCCTCCTTGACTGCAGCAGTCGGGCAAAAAGGGCAAAATCGATTTCTTGTTGAAATTGGCACAGCTCGACTGGGAGAGTACTTTTATACAACGCAATCATAACGACTTATTTACTTAGTTTGGATTGTGTTTCAGTTGATGACTATTGCTTTCCTTACTTATCTAGTACTTCGTTTTCCCATTTAAAAATAGTGGCAAATAGGCCAGATTTTATAGAACGTCAACGTAAAGTAATAATATCCATACTTTTACGCTTCACGGGTATTATACCATACTAATTTTTTTTTTAGTTTAAAGAAAACTCCAAATTGCCACACAACCCACCTCTAGTACCTACTAGACATTCCTATAAACTGGAAAAATTTTAACACAAGACCCTCGATATTAGTAACTTTTTTCTAAGAAGCCATTTGGTCTAAGAAAAATAAATATAATGCCTCTATAACTACACACAAAATACTAGGTATGTGATTTTTAATAACTAACAAAGCAATGCATAGCCATTATTTAAAAATAAAATCAGTGTACTAGTGCAATAACTCGTCCTCTAAAGTTATTATCCTTTAATGAAGAGTAGTAGCAGTGCCTAGTATGCAGTGAATGAGTGAGCTCGACAAAGTCATTGATCACGAACTCCACCCCATCAAGAGTCCTCGTGACAATTAGAACTGAAGATGTCGGGGTCTTTCAAATCCATCATGATTTTAATTTTGCATTTTTAGCTTTTTTAATGGTTTGTTTGTTATTGAATTTATACTAGTAACGGTTGGATTTGATGTTTCATCAATGCATCATAAAATACATACATAACTTCATGCCTGTCTCCCAATAATGGGGTAAGCAGAGACTATATAACGCCATTTTCTACGATACAAACGTACATCATTTGCCTCTTCAATATTCATTAATCTTTTCATACACATACGTCGGTTATGGGTGCTTGTCTATAAATATTACTTGTTTAACAGTTAAGCTCACTAAAATAGGCATTATACATACATACTACAATTCCGACAGCAGACTGACTGACAACAACATTCCCAGCTCAAATTATGAAAGCCATCAATTCGAAGAACAGAGCACACGAAGTCATTCAACAGTTGGTACTACTATATTATAATAATTTGAAACAAACTGTTACTCACAAACGCAACATAATTTAGATCAATGATAGGTATATTGATAAGTGATTGAAAAATTAAAAAAATATATTTTTAATTATTTGATTAAAATTGTATTATTACAAGGTTAGTTTCTAAATTTCTTGGCAGTAAAGCGAACTTGAATGGAGCGGACGGACAATTAATTTTAATAGATAGTCAACCTAGAAAAATGAATCGTCAATCTCAGCTGTCATTAACAGCCATGGATTTCATTGGGATTCAATACCCTGAAAAAACGGAAATGTACAGAACTCCCTTTCACTTTCATCCTAATAAAAATTATAAAGGAGTAGCAATTACATTTTCAAGTCGAAATGGCCCAGTGAATAAGGCACCCGCTTCGTAAACACGAGGTAGGTTCGAATCTGGACAAATACCAATGTGATTTTCCAACTCATATTATGTACTTTCTAAGTTTATCTTGGACATTTCTGACTAACGTTGAAGGAAAACATCGTGAGGAAACCTGGACTTAAATGTCTGAAATTGCCAATTAGCCATGAGCAAGCGTGGTGATCATAGCTCATGCCTTCTGTATATGAAAGTGGGACAATAAACAGCCTGCTATTATTATATATAATTACATTTTATAAAATAACATACATTACTTTTTATTCACTTACGGGTATTATCTTTACAGATGCTATAAAACTATTAACTTGTTGCCCGTATCCATAAAAGCTATCCACGTTTGCGATCTGCACTAAACACGTTCGTGACTAGGTATCTAAGGTAAAGTAATGTCTCTTTGAACTATTAAAATAATGCCGATTCAATTTGTAAAACCTGAGGAAAATAGAATAAATATCTTTATAGTATTCTTTGTTTATACTTAGCTCAATTGTTTATTGTAATAAAAGTACTCTTTTAAGCGAAGCAAAAATGTTTTATTTTGAAATATTTTATTATTGTAATTTGGGCGTTTGGTCTCTTTGAATCTACTCCATCTTTTCCCGTAGGTGTTCTAAGTAATGATTAAGGAAATACCAGGTAACTGTTAGAAGCAGTACCTTATCTGCGAACTAAAAATCGACACCACGTTCACTATTCGTCTGGTAAGCATGGTCGCAATAGCAAAAACCTCAATTTGAGAGAAGACTGTGCCGTACACAAATTGACCGTTGTTTAAAAACTATTATTATTTATTTAATACACAGAATAGCAAAAACATACAGGTAAATGTTGTCTCCCAAAACCATGACAATGGTTTGACTGAAGGATCAAGACTTGTACTATTTACATTAGTTGTATATAATAATATTACATATCTATACACATTTTATCCCCGAACGGGTAGGCAAAAGTGTACATATTGTGTATTAGGTAATTAATTATTAAAAAAATATAAACTATCTAGGTAATACTCTTTGAGTTTTTTGTTAAATCTATTTAAATATTTTTCTTTTTAAAAGATCTCGCGACAGTCTGTTCAGAAGGTTAAATACCATTAGTTAAAGTATAAACTTTCTGAATTCTAAAAGTGACAAAAAACAAAGTGTTTCGCAAACAAAGTAAATGTTTTAATTGAAATAATACAAACAGGCCAAGTGTGATTCATGCTCGATACTAAAGCTGTCAAAGTTATAATTGAAAAATTAAGGTGCAAAACGTGCTGCTATTGCTAGATTTTAAAGTTATATGCAAGCAGAATCTGTATCATTCTGTATTAAAATAGAAAGTAACGAAAAAGGAGGAAGAAAAAGAATTGTCAGAAGTGGTAATGAGGCAGTTACTCGTATAAATCTATACTATTATATAAAGCGGAAGAGTTTGTTTGTTTGAACGCGCTAATCTCAGAAACTACCAGTCGGGTCTGCATAATTCTTTTTGCGTTTGATAGCCCAGTTCTTAAGGAAGGTTATAGGTTATATATATAACATCACGTTATTGGCAACGGGCGCGGAGCAGTAAGCAAAGACGTGGGGAAAACCGCGCTACGGAAAGCTAGTTTAGTCATATGAAGGCACTCAGAATAGTCAAACATACGATTTATTTTATTATGCACTAGCTAGATGGCGTTAAGATATTTAAAAATTTTAACGCTTGCTCATTTAAAAAAAAATAGTATATTATAATATGATAATCAGAAAAAAGAAAACGCTTGAATTAAAGTAACAGACAGACGAAGGCCTACTAATTTTTCTGTTTTGATATGGTATTCTAGAAGCTATATAACTACTTTAAGTTTCATTCAAATATAATGAATTTAAAAAAATGTTGGTAGACTCAAAGAACACAACTCATATAAAGTAAATATACTTCAGTTGCAACAAAATATTTATAAAATGATCTTGTAATTACAGCGACGCTGTAATTCATTGAATTACAGCGTCTCAATTGAAGTCGGCAAACATACATCAGTCGGATCACGTACGGGCCCACTTATCGCGAGTTGGTGTCGTAAAATAAAATAAATTGGCAACACTATGGCCGGGGCCACCCCTGGACACTGGTCGGCCTATCCGATACGATACGAAACCAACGCACGTAGGGTTGCTAACTCCTGAATGTTATTTGTTACATCTATCTTGTATTGACGTTAAAGATTATTAAGAAATAAAAATTATTATTATTGTACGTAAATATGAGTGTAAATGGCTTTAATGTACTCGATATACAAATTTATTTATATATGTGTGTCAATTTGGAATACTGTCAAAACCTAAAATATTAACAATAATGTAATTTCTGTTTTCTAAAAATAATAATAATAATAATAATAATCTTTATTGTTCCAAAAGCAATACAGGTATAGTTTTACATGGTCACTAGTCTCCACACTAGGATTCCCTGTGTCGTGGAGACTAGTCTCTTTCGTGTTAACAAGAAAGTTGCTTAAGTATTAAACAAAAATAAAAGATTACTTAAGATAATTTAACTATTTTTGTAAAATTTGACTACCGTGAAAGCAAGTATGTATGCGTATATATTCGTGCGTGCGTGCGTGCGTGCTTGCGTGCGTGCGTGTGTGTGTGTGTGTGTGTGTGTGTGTGTGTGTGGTGTGTGTGTGTGTGTGTGTGTGTGTGTGTGTGTGTGTGTGTGTGCGTGTGTGTGTGTGTGTGTGTGTGTCTGTGTGTGTGTGTTGTCTGTGAGTGTGTGTGATTCTGACAGATTGAATTGTATTTTAAATTGTAGTTATTTTACTATTGTAATAAAATGTTCTGTGTGTCCGTAATTTAACCCTGTTAAAAAATTTCTGATTACTTTTTTGCATTTAAATCTTGTCATCGATACAATTTTTAGTGTACGTTGTAGTTTACTATATATGAAAGGGCCCATGAATCGAAAGCTTTTTTGTCCAAAGGTAAGTCTACAAGATGGTGCTGGCCAACGCATGTTTCTCTGAGTGCGTTTGGTGACTATATGTTTGTTTAGTGCAGATTTGTGAAACTTCAGTGCTACAGCCTGAATGTATAATTGACGCACCCGTAAAACATCGGCCTCCTTATATAGAGTATCAGTAGGGAAACGGAAAGGTTTTTTATAGGTAACTTTTAAGATAGCCCGTTGTGAGCGCTCCAATCTCATCATGTGTGTTTTACGCGATATTCCCCACGATACTATACAGTAATTGAGAATGGACTCGCACAATGTAAGATAAACAGTTTTGAGTAATTTACCGTCGGCAACTTGACTTATTTGCTTGAAAATATACAGAAGTTTTCTCACACGCGTGCTGAGTGATTCTATTTGTGTTTTCCAGGTAAGGCTGTTGTCGATTAGTATCCCTAAGTAACGAATACTATCTGTGTGTTTGAAGTGAGGACATGAGCATGTGGCATTTGGTACTGGGTTGCAGGAATGTAACTTTACTGTAAGTTGTTCTGGGCAAGGATTTCTTTTGGTAACACTGAAGTTCATCAGTTTCGTTTTGTTTATGTTCAGTGTAAGCAAGTTATAATCCAGCCAGGCTGAAACCTGATTAATGCCCCGATTCGTAGCAGCATAAACTCCTTCCCATGTGTTGTCGTGAAAGACCAAGGCAGTATCGTCTGCGTATGTGAAAATTTTAGTTTTGTCCAAAGGTAATGAACAGAAAGTGTTTATGTAGATAGTAAAGAGAGTCGGAGCCAACACACTGCCCTGGGGCACACCATAATTCAAACTGGCGTAGTCGCTATATTCGTTGTTTACATAAACTCATTGCCTACGGTCAGCAAAATAAGATTTGAACCATGTTAGTGGAGTCCCGCGGATACCAAGACCTTCCATCTTTTTTAATAGCAAGCTTCTAGACACCGTGTCAAAAGCTTTCGCCAGATCGAGAAAGACCCCAACGCATCTCTCACCATTGTCTAGTGCAGTGGTGAGGAAGTCCACTAGACTGGTCACAGCATCCTCCGTCGACCTCTGACTGCGGAAGCCGTATTGGTTGTCAGATATTAGGTTGTGTTTTTCTAAGTATCCAAGAAGTCTGTGGTTCATTATCTTCTCTAAAATTTTGGACATCGACGTTAGCAGTGATATGGGCCGATAATTTGATGCTTCCCTTCTATCACCATCTTTGAAGATCGGACAGACATTAGCAGTTTTCATGGAGTCAGGAAATATTCCAGTCGAGATGCTCAGATTGCATAGGTAAGCAATAGGGGCTGCTAAAAGGTGTTTTGATGACTTGAGTATTTTATTAGTAATGCCATCCCATCCCGGTGCCGAGTTATTCTTAAGGCTAGTGATGATTTTAATGACTTCGACTTCGTCTGTTGGTGCCGCAAAAAAGGAAATTCCTAAAGGGTTGTTATTTGTCTGATGGACAGTCATATGTGTTAATTCAATCTCTGTTTTCTTTAATCTTTTTAGAGTGCTTTCTGCTAGTTGTTCGCCCACGTTTCTAAAAAAGTTGTTGACATTGTTGAGAGACTGAATGGGGTTGGCGTGAGTGTGTAATAGTTCTAGGCTGCTAGTGGTCTTTCTATTGATGTCACAAATATTTTTAATTGCTGTCCATGTTTTCTTGCTGTCACCATTTGCTTCTACTAATTGGTTCCTTGCATTTCCGTTTTTAAGATTTTGAATAATATTATTGCAGAAATTTCTATAGTTTTTGTAACGTTGCTGTATAACAGGGTTCATTTTATTATCTTTTTTCTAGCTTCGTGTCTCGTGAGCCAGCAGTGTTTAGAATTAAAACAGCACTGTTTCAAAATAATCTTGCTCGAAAAATTTTCTATCGCTAAAATTTATATTCAAGTGATAGAGATACTAAGGTTACTTTAAATTTTGTTTGAGTATTCGTTTCAGTATTTTTGTAAGTGATGTATTGAAAGAGTGTGTTCGATTTTTAAATAATCGGGACGTCAACACGACTCAGTGTTGCATTGCGGGGTGTGTCTTTTGAAGGGCAGGCTAGCGCATAGGTATACGGCCGCAGCGCACCCGTAGCCACCGTGCTGTGGGGCCCGCCGTAATTTGCGTTAGCCTTAGCTTTTATTGAAATTTTATTTATTTATTTATTTATTTATTAAAACTTCATATACATAAATAGTATATTGGCGGACTTAATGCCTGAGGCATTATCTACCAGTCAACCAGTACAGGTGGTGCAGAGAGAAACAAAGTAGGTGCATTTGAAGAGCCGTGGAGTAGAAACGACTAATACTTACAAAACAGATTAACTAATTAAATATATATATTATAAACAATACAAACATAAACTTACATATATATACAATCATACATAAACATACATAAACATACATAAACATATCATAATATAATAGATGATAGACATCATTGTGATGAGTCTGCCTGCCCACGTAAGAGGAGTTCTTTCACCTTGATCTTAAACGCCAAACGGTTGGTGGCCATCCTGATTCCGAGAGGGAGTGCATTCCAAAGTCGTACAGATTGAACAGAGAAGGAAGAGCCTACAAAATTAGAACTATGAGAAGGACATTGAAGGAGTAAATTATTGGAAGAACGGAGGACTCGGTTATGATTAGTACATAGAAATTTAAAATAGTCCAATAGGTAGGAGGGAGGAGTGGGAGAAGTAAGGAAAGAATAGAGGGTCGTGAGAGTACGCAGACTGCGGCGCTGGCGAATAGTTAACCAAGTCAGCTGGGAACGGTATGTAGACACATGGTCATACTTGCGAAGATTAAAAACAAATCGAATGCAGTTATTAAGAAGACGATCATATTTGTTTAGGAGATCTGCATTCAGGTCCAAATAGCATACGTCACCATAGTCGATTAAAGGGAAAACTAAAGCTTGTACAAGCATTACCTTTGTCTTGGATGGGAGGAAGTTTTTTAGGCGATAAAGAGTGCGTAGAGTACCGATGACTCGTTGGCTCACGCTAGTCACTTGAGCTTGCCAGTTGAGAGTGGAGTCAATGTATAAGCCGAGATCTTTGACACTGGCACTCAGTTCTATAGTCGAGCCATCATAGATGATTAATGGTAACTTGCTTGTATCTAACAAGCGTACCATGTGTTGGCTCCCTAGCATGATGGCCTGACACTTGTTAGGATTTACCAAAAGACCAAACCTATTTGACCAATTTTTTATTTGGTCTAGATCACTATTCATTTCATTAATTGCTGTATATATACAACCTACCTTAGCCTGTGAGTAAAGTTGCAAGTCATCGGCATACAGATGATACGCGCACTGAAGATTTTGGGTTATGAGATTGATAAATATTGAAAACAAAAGCGGAGAGAGAATGCCACCTTGAGGGACACCAGCCTCCAGATCACACCAACTGGATGAGGAATCGTCCAGGCGCACCGACTGCTGACGTCCCTGAAGATAAGAAGAGAACCATTTCACTGCTTCGGAAGAGATCATAAAGTAGGATAGGATGGATAGCAGGATATCGTGGTTGACGGTGGTGAAGGCGTTGGAGAAGTCCACGAGAGTGAGAACAGTGACTTTACCATCCTCCATACCCGTCCTCACATCACCGGTCACCTTAAGAAGGGCTGAGGTGGTACTATGCCCAGGTCTAAACCCAGATTGTAAAGGGCAAAGCAAATTGTGTTGGTGCACAAATCGTGATAATTGTTTGTGAGCACAAGCCTCCAGTACTTTAGAAAGGAATGGGAGTATGGATATGGGACGAAAATGATCAGCAAGGGTAGGATTAGAGATTTTGGGTAAAGGAATGACAAAAGCTTTCCGCCACGAGGATGGAAAACTACATGTATAGAGTGAGAAATTGATGATGTGGGCAAGAGCAGGGAGAAGGTGGTCTAGGATAGGTACTATCATTCTTCGACTAATGTTATCGTAGCCCACAGCATTAGACTTTATGGAAAGGATGGTCTTTTTGATCTCTACCGACGCAACTGAAGAAAAGGAAAAGGTTTTAATTTTAGCTCGGGGCAGACCAGCTACGTAGTCTAGAGTAAGACACTTGGTCTGGTGATCAAGCGGGATTGTGGAAGAGAAATGACGGTTGATGTCATCCAAACCAACTGCCCTACACAGCCTTGCGGGTCGCTGTTTGCCTATACCGAGAGTCCCGAGGAACTTCCAGATATTGGCAGGAGAAGCAGAAGAGATGTTGTCAAGAATGTAGCGGCGTTTTGCATTACGTATCATCTGGTTACACCGATTCCTTGCAACCTTAAACTGTGTCCAGTTGTCATCTGTGCGATCCCTTCTAAATGAACGAAACATTCGGTCCCTACGTCTCATCGCCATCCTAACACCCCTCGTCATCCAAGGCGCTGGCGGACGTTTGAGTTTTATCCTCTTGACGGGGGCGTGTAAGTCATATAATTGGATTACAGTGTCATTAAAAATTTGGACTTTTTCATCCACTGTAGAGGCCATCGTCAGAGAATCCCAGTTAAGAGCAGCAGCATCACTACACAATTTATCCATGTCCAAACGTCCAAAGCAACGTCTGTACAACACTTTAGGTAAGGATTTGGGAGGTTTAAGGATGTAAGATAGGAAGATGAGGTCATGATTGGAAAAGCCAGGGGCAGGATGTTGACCGTGACAAGAAACGAGTGAAGGAGAGGAGGTGAAAATCAGATCAAGCCAGGTATCATTCCCGTCGATATTATGGTGAGTCGCTTGCAGCGGAAGTAGATGCAAACTCGTAGACTCGATAATATCTAGGAGTTTCTTAGAACGAGAAGAATGGTGTGCTAAGAGGTTGGTGTTAAAATCTCCCATGATGACGTGATGCGCATACTCAGACCCTAAAGATTCCAGAACCGATTCGAGACTGGAGAAATAGTCAATAGAAGGAGGACAATAGACTACACCAAGTAAGCACTTGGCCCCTTTGACCCAAACCTCTAGAAAAAGATATTCTGCAGAAGCAGAATGACCTGACGATGAGGTTAAAATTTTATATGGGAAGTTAGAACGTAGATAGATAGCCACCCCACCCCCTCGTCTATCAATTCGGTCATTTCGAATTAAAATATAACCAGGGAGAGGGTAAGTAGTAGAAGGAAGATGAGGTTTGAGCCAGCTCTCAGAGATCAGGATGACATGAACGTTAGCATTGGTAAAAGTTGCCGACAACTCACTGTAGTGGCTGGGTACACTCTGTGCGTTGATGTGGCACACATTAAAATATTTGTGAGAAGTGTCCTTAAATGATTGCTGTACCAGGTCATACAGTGTATCAGCACGGAGCAGAAACTATCATCATCTGAGGTAGAAATAGATTCATTGGCAGACAGAAAAGAATCATCACCACAATTCATATAACAAAATAAACAATAATAAATATATAAGAAGTATAAACAATTAAATAGTATATATAGATACGTACCTAAACAGAGTTATGTAGTACTATTGTCTCCGCACCACCTGCCAGCTTACATGCACACACAGTTACAATAAATAAGAAATATTAGATAAGAAATAAAAAAAAAATAATAATAACATCAAGAAAAAGCAACGAAACTTAAAAAGAAACGAAACGCAGAATGTTGACAATGTATAAATTTGAGTTACGGAACGCAAAATAAATGACAGATGTCAATTGTCATCACTTCATGGTAAACTCTAATGTTGATTTTGTTGTGGGTAAAACGACAATAATAAGTTAATACCAGTAAATTACATTAAATTATATAGTACATCGTGTGAGCCGTAGTTGTACTGCATGAACGAAACTACGAGTATGTTGCCAAGTATTAGATTTTACGCACTTTGGAACTTGCACCGGACACTTCTGCACTAATGTTCTCGTTGCCGCTTTTGATCACAGCCGACGAGATGTTTGCTGCCTTGGGATATTTCGTCTTCAAACATTGCAACTCATTAATGTTAGAAAGTTTACGACGGCTCCCATCCGCAAGCTTGACCACGATGACGCCGTCCTGCGACCAGCACGCTCGCATGCCAAAGTGCTGTCGGGCTCGACTGAAGACTGCCTGCCGGTCTTTGGTCAGGAACTCCCTCACTGATATCGACGACCCCTTCAGCCTCGACTTAGCCTTCCATACAGCAGACCTCGAGTTAACATCAGTAAACCATGCTAGTATAGGTCGATGGTGCTCCTTGTTCGGTGAACCGATTCTGTGACAAACTGCTATAGCTGGTTGATTGAGCTTCAATGCCATGTCCTTATTTATTTGTGTCTTAAGATTTTGTTTGAACCTTTGTAGTGCTTCACGAACAGATCAAAAGTGATTAAAATATCTTGTCCAATAAATTTCAGATTTCTAGTAATATTCAGACTGTTTCTGATACAGACAGACAGATAGTTTCAAATACGATGAAATGCTTCCAGAAAATTAAGATTTTGGCACTATTGTATCTACTGATCATCCAATATCCGTACAAATCTGATACATTATGACAAAGCAAAGTGACGGAAAATCCTAAGTATAATTTGGAGCCTTCAAGGTCGAATCACATTGTCCCGTGAATCGCCCATGGGATGCTTCGAGATAAGCAATAGGTTGCCTATCGGGTTTTATAGCACATTTGGTATTAGGATAGTTTTTCTTTTCTCACTGAGGACTTCTTGGCAGCAATACCCATACAGGGACGTACTTAGGTATAAAAGAAGAAAGCTATTCATACACGTAGTAGCTGTTAACATATACACAATATCAGTACTATTAAAGAAAGAATCTGAATAAATAAATTAATATCTGAATCCGTAAAGTTGTTATAAGTGAGTATTGTTAGGGGTAGTCACTATAAAATTATAGCTACTTTTTATTATGACCATAATTATCGTTCTCAGCTATCTATCACCTTATCGTGAATTTAAGAGTGGTTTTCTCAAAACCACCTGCACATACAGTACAAGTCCTTAACCCGAAACTCACAATTACAATGCTGCAATTAAATTACTGTATCGGTTGTACTGTGGTCGTCGGTGACGTCACAAAAGCCCCCATGGCACCCGCCTCCCCGTGCTCAGTGCCTTCATTACAAATTCAAAGGCTGTTTAGTCATTATCACATAACACCTGTTGTCGGTCGCTTACGTTACGTTAAATTTTAGGTCGATGTTTCACTGTCACAATTTTGTTATTTTTAATACTTAATGTTCTTTTTTTTTATTGTTAAGTATATTAAAAATATTATTACAAAAAATCGGCCTTTTTACGAGGTAGTAAGTGTATCCACGTTTGACAAACTATGTCGATTGCGCAAGTTATGTACCTAATACTAAGAGGCTCTAATTAGGCTTAATTTCAGATTCCGGGCACCGAGCTAAAGTTGAAAAATTTTCGACAGAAAACCCCGTCCTCATTTTACTCAATCCGGGAAACGAAACCAGGACTTCTGCATAGCCGTCTGCATACATTACTACTGAACCATTATAATATACAATGTAGGTATAGATATAAATACTATATCGTCAATGTGTATTTATCCTTACGTACCTCGGAGCTAGCGAGTGGGCGCAGTGCTTAAACAAAGATCAACTTGAATTTTTCATATATCAACATTCCCGGGACTACGTTAACTGTATTTTCATCAAAATCCTTTTATATTTAGAATTTAATAATTAAATTTTGTAATATTTTTGCACCAAGGTAAAGTAAGTATTATAAAGAATATATTTTGTTAATACACATTTCTCTGCAGTCACAGGTTAGAAGTGAAATAACTCCAAAAACTAGTAATATTTTATCTTTATTTTATGGTTGGGGCAACAGTCCCAATTTCAATCTTAATCTAAGTATAAAGATGAATCCTTGATTTTTAGCTATTAGTATTCAAAGTAGCTCGGCTTATAACCGCCATAAAATCAACATGGCAGCATGTCATTCTGCTAAGCATTAGGGCTTTCTATGTAAGCATATAAAACCATTCATTGACTAGAACCAGACTATGTTACTTTTAGGACCTGCCAAATGTGTGAAAAAGTGGAATTGTATGCATAATATATATGCATTTAATTCCACAGTCTATCATACCACAGAATCTGACAATTGCAGTAATTACAATATTGCTATATTTTATTTATAGGCCTATATTATCTGTAACTACGCACTTATATCCTTATAATTAATTAGGTGACCGTTTATTTTATCCGTTTTTGAATATAAAATCACATCCAAACTTAGCACCTCTTGTTTGTATTACAATAAACTTTTTCTATCCGGTTTCAAGCACTCGCGACGTTCACAAGTGGCAATTCCAAATGGAAATTGCTGATTTTTTCATATAAAAGCCATGTATGGCCGCTCTAATACCACTCTTGGTGGGTAGACTCCACACAAATGGGGAAATTAAACGTATACACATCTAGATAATGTTAGACATCTATTTTATTGAATTTTGAACTTTGTGTTAAGGATGGTAAAATATAATTTTAGAGCTGCATAAAGATTCCTTACGTGTTGTAATGTTGCGAGATATTGTTTTTGCCGTAGATAAATGTATGTGCCTAAGATTATATGCTAATGTACAATGCCTTTATATATTGCTTTTATGAACAAGTACCCCTTACTCACCACGTTTTGGCTATGCTATAAATTTTGTAAAAGGAAAAGAAATTGAAAAAATATGTATGCCTTCTTGACAAGTGTGTATGTAACATTTTACTAAAGTTTTCCATAGTTTCATTTTGTATACTTTTAGCCAAAAAAAATTGCGTACGATCGGGACCGAATCACATGAATCAATAACCGCTTCTTTGCGGTTCGGGCTCTATTGTTATTATTAATACCCTATATTTATTCATGATTTTAGGTAATTCGTAATGTCAGCATTCAGACCTTTTTTTGTGCTTTATTTATACATTTCGTTATAATGAATAAGCCTAATATTTGCTTTGTTCTGAAATGTATTCAAGTAAATTCAATTTTCCCTTTATTCCAATATCAACTGCACTTGTTACGAATATTATTATAAAAAACAATAACACAGCTAAACAATATAGAATACGAGATATGTATTAAATAATACAAGCAGAAACAAGGAATAAGAAATGTATGTCACTGCGGTAATGCGGTTTAATTTTTCGTTCGTTGTTGCTAGTAATGCGAGCCTGTTATGCTCCCACAAGAAATAGCTGGTTTTTTATAGGCTTTTGTTAATTTATAAGCTAATTTGAATCCTATTATGAATATTATAAATGTGAAAGTTTGTGTGAACGCATGTGTGTTGGTTACCGCTCAGCGCCTAAGCGGCTAAACCGATTTCGATGAAAATTGGTATATAAATAGATTCGGTGCTGGGGACGGACATAGACTACTTTCAACAGTAAATTTGCAGTATATTAATAAAATTTAGCACATGTAGGTAATCTTGCAATCATATTTTATGAAGGCATTTGTCGTGAGACCGAATTAAACTTTTGATACTAAACTAGCGAAGCGTCAAGTTATTAATAAATTACCATCTGTTCTGTGTACAATGAAACTAATTCTGAGCGACTTATACTTTTAAAAGAGTTCCTGTGTTGATTGCAACAGCAATTGCAACAAACTCAATTTTGGATCGAACATTTCGATTCCAGTTATTACTTACTGCTACTGGTATACTGATTTAGTTCTGACAGAGACAGTTGCCTTTATCTATTTCTAGCACTGGATTAACATTCTCACCTCTACACACCTACATCTACACCTCCAGGTATGACGTGAAGATAATTCTAGTCTTCAATGTGTCATTTATACGATACGACTTTGCATGTGCAGTTCAAATTTAGCTTTGCGAAAACACAAAGAATCTTGGGATTGAGATAAAGATAAATTTATTTGTTTTTAACATGATATACAATCTATACCATTATATAAAGCGGAAGAGTTTGTTTGTTTGTTTGAACGCACTAATCTATGGAACTACCAGAGGGATTTGAAAAAACATTTGCTTTGCGTATGGTAGCCTAGTTCTCGAGGAAGGCTATAGGCTATGTAACATCACGCTATTGGCGACGGGAGCAGAGCAGTAAGCAAAGACGCGGGTGAACGTGGCGTAGAAAGCTCATATTAAAATAATCATGCAATTTAAACAATCTCAATTTGTAGTTATGAAGCAGTAATTTGAAATTAAAATAATTATTCTTTAAGTTTTTTTTTGTATAAATCAATGTATGAATCGTAAAAACATGCATATGTTATCACTAATACCAACGAATTGTAATAATGTCGTAAAAATTGTATCAAACAATTAAACACGGTCCTTGGGAATTACAATACAATTTTGAACCCTTGAATTGAGTTTCCTTTAATTTATTTTAACAAACGAACTATTGTCACACAACTCACGTAATTTTGTTCAAAAACCATCATATATCCAAAAATACTCACGATATCTTATGAAAAGTCTACGTGGTACATTTTTCTTATAACAATTGAACCACCTTCCTATATCGTGTGATACAATAAATATCACCAACAGGACATTTCTCCTCCGTATCTTTTACTTCTGGAATGATTTCATCAAACATTTATACCTGAGGCCTTTAGAGATATCTCTGGATCAGTATTTTTGTAACGGTTAAGATTTTCTGTTGTTGCTACGAGTAACGTTTTAAGTGGAATTGCATTGTGAATTACAGTTTTCTGTACTGAAATAAACTCTTATGTTTAAAAGTTCAAATCAAGGATATTTAGATTTATAAATAATTAAAAACAGTTGCCTAACTCTATCTAGCTGCACCCGGCATTCGTTGCAATCCTATTATTAATTTTATAAATATGAAAGTTTGTATAGGTGTAAGTGTATGTGTGTGTTTGTTACCACTCAGAGCCTAAACGGCTAAACCAATTACGATGACAATTGATATGTAGTAGGCTACTTTTTATCCCGAAAATCGGTCTGGTCCCGAGAGATACAACAAAACATATTCACCGAGCGGGCGAAGCCGTGAGGCGCAGCTAGTACGTCATACGTTGTATAGATAATATATTTATTTAAAGAGTTACTTTATGTCTTTTCTATTTATTTTGTTCTAGTCTAGCTTTTTGTTTAGAGACATATTGCAATTATCCCAAGAGTAGTGAACTGTAATACTTGTATTATAAAAACTAACTCAATTAAATATAAAGTTTATACAACATAAACTCCTTGCCGTCCATTGCATTACGGGAAGATTTCAATGCAGCTATATTGAAAAATAAAACCAAGCCTAGACTGCACTACTAACACAGGGCACATGGAAACAGCAAGTCAATTCAGCAAGAAATTGAAGAATCATTTGGATGATAGCCATTTTGTAGTACGTTGTGTACCGTAAATATATGTCTTTTAACATAAACTTACCTATTTATTTTACCTCATATAACAAAAATAAACTCTTTTTCGGCTTACCAATAATGTCTTCAGACACATAAAATGTATGTTTTTATAAAAAGCTAAAGCTCAGTTAGTAAACAACAATGGCCTTTAGTGGTAGCACCCAAGATCTTATTTGGCATTTGTGACATAGTACGATTAAAGTTTGTTTAAATTACTTCAGCAATTAATGAGCTAGCTGAATTTTAATATACTGTGTCGCGAGTGCTTCGACTCTCATTACCACGGTTATCTTGTTAGGGTTCTATAAATAACTGGTGGTGCTAACAAGCGGATATTTTTCATACAAATAGTGGAGGAGTGCGAAAAAATGTTTACTTGAGGCGTTCGTATTGAAAGTCCTTCTTGGAACGCTGTTAGAACTAGATGTTTTAATTTTTTTTTAAATTTCATTCATTTCCTATGTAGCTGCATTCAAAATGTTTTAATTTTTTTTGCTCTTATGTTCTTATACATAAACGTAATATGCCAGGCTTATAATATCTTATAAGATAGCATGTAGAATTAGACACTATTATTAAGATGAAATTCACCCACATCGTAATGTTTTGATTAAAATTTTTATATAAATCTGTTTTATACTAATTTATAAAATGATTTATAGATCAATTGTATTTTTTGTGTTTATTAATATCTTTATTGATTCTTAACCGAATTTAATGATTTTATAAAAAAGCTGGTAGCGGCTGTGAAGGAGAGGGAGTTTTGTCTTACATTAAAAACATAGAATACACGCGGTCATTATATCTTATAACTAGTTGCAGTTACTGAAATTATTACAGATATTGGGTTTTCGAAAATCTCATGTACGATATTTACGGGAAGTTTATGTCCAACTTATTATCTATACTATTATAAAAAGCGGAAGAATTTGTTTGTTTGTTTGAACTCGTTAATCTAAGGAACTACTAGTTATTTTTGAAAATGATGGCCCATGTCTCGAGGAACATTATTTAACATCACGCTATTGGCGACGGGAGCTGAGCAGTAAGTAAGTAAGTAAAGACGCGAGTAAAACCGCGCCGCGAAAAGCTAATATATAATATTCTATCACATTCACACAGCGCTATCTCGCTCCAAATTAAGCAATTATACTTGCTTGTGTTATGGGCGCTAAACAACTGATAATATACTACTTTTGTAAATACATACATAATAAATTACACCCAGACACAGAACAAACAATCATGCTCATCATTGTGGGACTCGAACCCACGACCTCCATCTTAGCAGTCAACAATAGTCACTAGGCCAACAGGCCAGTCAATAATATACAGTTAAAACATGTAAACTAAATGCCTGTACATATATGTTTATACAATGATGTATTACGTAGTATTGTGTGTTCAGAGCAATCGTGTGTTCCTTGGAGTCTAATCTGGCGTAGATTATGCGTTATTGTCGTCTACGTCGATTACACCTCACACTATTGTCCCGTTTGTTAGCTACCATTGTAATTCGTGTATATCTGCGGGTTTATTATATCAAGATTGTTTAGATTTTGTTTTATTTATATTGATTAATAATAGCAGGGTTTTTTCCAGTTCTCATAATTGCTTTGATTGTTCAAACTTCTGTAAAGAAAACTTACGAATAAATTCATTATAAATGTGTAAGTAAATCTTTAGATCTCAAAAGTAGCATAAATAATTGTATGAAATCGCATTCTGCATAAAAAATAAAGAAACAAGCAACTTTTTTTTGCCCGACTGCCGAAGTCAAAGAGGGTAATGTTATTTCGAACTATTACGCGCTCGGGTCGATTTGGAGTTTTAAAAAAAGATTTTAATTGAAATTGAAGGTTAATATATTTGGAATTTTAACAAAATACACGGAAATAGAATACACAAGAAAATAGTACTGAACGTGTGAGAGGTTGGAGGATGACTGAGGCGTGAGAAAGGAAAACGGATTGCAATGATAGACAAACTGCTGACTACTGCGAAATAGGGCTGTGTAGGCTAAAGAGTTAGGGAGAGTGGGGTATAACACCTCCCCGACCAAGTGTAAACTTACCCGTTAAAGTAAGTTTACTAAGAAGAAGGAGAATAATAATGAGGTAAGGTAAGTAGGGTTTTAACATAAAAGTACTTAATTATTAATTCTTAATCTAGGTACAGACATTGGCCTACTACGAGTATTTTCTTCTTCTACTACATTAATAACATGAAGTTCAACCGGGTTCTCAACCGGCTTCTTGCAAGGTAATACATTATACAATGATTGCCGGTAGTGCCAAATTAAGAATGCAAGAAATAAAAGTATGTATATAATGGTTAAAATAGGAAAACTAGGATGTGTTGCAAAGTTATAGTTATTGCTATTAGGAATTCTATTAACAGCTTTATCTGTTTCATCTAATAAATGATCTAGATTCCTTAGACTTTGAAAATCGATATTAGAAATTGAACTCGTTGATACATTGATGTTTGAATCTTTGAATTTGCTTAAGCTACAGCACTTATCATCTATTAAATTAAAATCTAGATTTACTTCTTTACCATAGATTACAATTTCAGACCTTGGTAATAATTTTAAATTTTTTGTCAGTGCAATACATTGTGGTTTTAGATATAGAAATCCAGTACCTTTTATTACAACTTCCGATGTATTAGTTAAACATTGTATAGATAATCTAGTTGTAGTAGACTGAACATAAATCCATCTGTTATTACTAATACTATGCCAGATATTAATATTACCGAAAATGAATTTAGTTTGACATTGGCTTGGCAGGTCTTGCACGAATTTCGTTAATAAATCTATTTCACAAATAGGATCAGAGTTTGTAGATAAGACATTAGCAATATCACAAATCATAGTTTCTTTAGTAACAGACTTACAAGAATTTGTGTCATCAAATGTGCAATATGTAGTTTTATCTTTACTTAGTGCAATAAACTTATTTGTAGGTATTATTAATGCATAAGAGTTAGTATCATTTATATTATGTGGTACGGGAATAGGCAGTACTTTATATAGATCGTAATCTAATTGAAGTACTAATGGAATTCTTAAAACATAAACAATTTTATTATAAGAATAATAGGGAGCAAGTTCAGATACTTTCAACAGAGAGTTTACATTACTTAAATCTAAGTTTATAGGAAATTCTTTGAATTTAGGAAGGTCTTTTGAATGGTTTATTAGGTCTTGTAGCAATTGCTTTGGTGTTGCAATTGAAGGATGCAGAGTATTAATATTTGACAAGAGTATTGAATTAACAATATCTTCTATTTTAAATGATAAGGTAAGTAAACTAGCTTGGAGCACATTGAGTACTTCAGTTATCTTATTTCTAAACATAAGTTCATTATTGAAAATAGAAATATTCTTAAAACTAGATGATAGCTTATCAATAACATCATTTAAGTAAGCCTCATTTTTAGAAATAGTATAAAAAGTTTCATTAAACTTTGAGATAGAAGATTTGGTAACAAATATATTTTGCTTAACTAACGAGATAAGTTGCTTATTATTAGAACTAAGAGTTTCAATAGCATTATTAAACTTTTCAAAGTCTTCCTCGTCCATTGTCCCAAACAACGTTTTCATTACAGAACCTATTCCAGAGAACCAAGGAGATCGTCTAGTTCTAGGAGACATTAAGTGAGATATAGCATCGACATCGCGCACAATATCATCGTAAAGCGAGGTAAGTGGTTGAATCATATTATGGCATTGGAAATCATTAATTGCTTCATTTTGCTGACATATGTATCTAGAAGTACCAATAGCACTATTAATATTATCTAAATGGGGCTTAATAAAGCTTAAATCTGTAGGATATAGAAGATATGCATGATCATTGATTAGTTTCAGATTGCTGACTGGATCAAAATATATACCTGGGCTTTTGTCCAGTGGTTGAACAAGCTCTTGAGCGATGTTTGAAGCAGTGAGAATTGTTAAGATAACTCTGAAATTGGAAATAAAGAATAGCTATTAAACTGAATGAGAATTGGCTGATTTGATTTGATCGAAATGATGTATAGCATGTCTTCTATTAATGAGTAGAGTTACAGTATTATTATCATGAACTTTTATGATTTTGTATGGCCCCTTCCATATAGGCGATAGTGCTTTTCTTAGTCTTAAATGATTTCGAAGATATACCAGATCACCTACTTGATATCGTCTTGGTCTTGTATGAGTGTCATAATATCTTTTGGATTTTTCTTTGGACTGGTTGATATTATCTAGGGCTTTTTCTCTAGTGTGTTTGAATCGATGACTTAGCATTTTAAGATATTCAGGATAAGTAGCTTCGGGAGAGAAGTCGTAGATGGAGTCAGGTATAAAAGGTTTGTGACCAAATAATAGCTCATAAGGGGTATAATTAGTAGTGCAATGAACGTTAGTATTGTAAGTCAGGATTGCAGTGTAGACGTAACGATGCCAATCGTTTTGGTCTTCGTTAACAAATGACTTGAGGTACTCTTTTAATGTCGAATGACTACGCTCGAGAGCGCCTTGAGTCTGGGGATGGTAAGGGCTTGACCACAGCTGCTTAATTTTGAGGAAATCGCATGTCCTTTTAAAGAGATCAGCGGTAAAATTAGTACCTTGGTCTGTTAGGATACTTTTAGGTATTCCGAATAACGCTATAAAATGTAATAGACAGTCACTTGTTTCTTCTGCTGTCGTAGATCTTATAGGATATGCTAAAGAGAATTTGGTCAAGTCATCCTGTAACGTCAGAATATATTTAAGTTTCGCAGGACCTGCTTCTGGTAATGGACCTACTATGTCCAGAGCAACACGTTGGAAAGGAGCAGTAGAGGTAGTAGTAATTTTCATTGGCGCACGGTTAGTTCTACGAAGAGCTTTGTTTTCTTGACATAATTTACAAGTTTTTACGTAATTTTCGATATCGTTGCGCATGCCCTTCCAGTAATATTTCTCTTTGATTCTTTTGAGCATCCTTAAGGTGCCTAAATGACCTGCTATGGGTATGTCGTGATTATCACGAAGTATTTTCTTGATTTCACTTAAAGTAGGAAATATGATAACGTTACGGTAGATAGTAATGAATATATCAGTATTATGAAATAAGTATAAGATAATATTGTATAATTTAGTATAAGAATGGTTTTCAAAGGGATTTTTGAAATCTGTAATACTTAGATTACATTGAGGTTGTAGAGTTAAATAATTTCTTAAATTTTTAAGACTATTGTATAGATCTTCATACGTGGCCTTATCAAAATGATTGACCTTTATAAATAAAAAGAATAGTAATCGATTTTTATATTCGAAATTAAGAAACGAGCACAGAGTTCTTTCTTTACTTAAAATATCGTCTTTATTAGGGATTTCGTCTAGAATGTCCTCTACATAAGAGTTACTTTCATCGAGATCAATAGAAGTTGGAATAATTATGATTTTGTCAGTGCTAGTTAAAATATTAGAATTTGATTCAATTATTTTTGCGTTAGATGTAAAATTGCCGCCGTTCATAATTCTTAGGAAATCGGAGTAGTTATCGTCAGGAATATCGATAACTTCGAGGGGATTGTCTACAGTAGGTTGGTAATGTTGTTGATTTTCAGATTGGCCCGATAAAGGAGTTAGCAGTGGATCGAGACGAGATGTTGAAGGTAAGTTATTATTTTCAGGAATAGTAAATTCAGGTATGTCACCTGGAGTTGAGTGTGGAAGTTGTTGATCTGGTAAAGTATTTTGGAAAGGCTCAGGTAATTCAGGAGGGTTAAAACCTGCATCGAGATCATCGTGAAAAGGACTTGGATTTTTGTTAAGATCTAAAAGTTGTTCACTTTCCACAGGATTTACAGGGTACCGGGATAAGGCATCAGCGGCTGCGTTTAGTTTTCCTTTTCGATAATCGATTTCGTATTCGAACTCCTCTAATTTAAGACACCATCTTTGCATTTTGCTACTAGGATCTTTGTGATTAAAAAGCCACCGAAGTGGTCGATGATCAGTAATGATCTGGAACTTACGTCCGTAGAGATATGGACGGAAGGTCTTACAACCAAAGATTATAGCGAGTAGCTCCTTCTCCGTTGTACTATAGTTGACTTCGCTTTTATTAAGGGTTCGTGAAGCATAGGCTATTGGTCTATCTTTACCAATTGGTCCTTGACTAAGAACCGCACCAATTGCATGATTAGAGGCATCGCAAGTTAGAATAAATGGAACAGAGAAGTCAGGGTAAATTAGAACAGGCGCAGTGGTAAGTTTGTGTTTGAGTTCATCGAAAGAGACTTGTTGTGGATTTTCCCACAAGAAAGGGACATCCTTTTTAAGGAGTTGAGTTAGAGGTTTTGCAATTTTGGAGAAATCAGGTATAAAGCGACGATAGTAAGAAACGAGACCAAGAAAGGATTTTATGTCCTTCGGGGATTTAGGAGTAGGAAATTCGGTAACGGCTTTTACCTTTTCAGGGTTAGGTTTAACACCATTTTCAGTGATTAAATGACCCAGATAAGCAACTTCGCGTCGAAGAAACTCACACTTGTCGGGCTGGAGTTTGAGATTAAAGTCTCGCAGTCTTTGGAATACAGAGGAGAGGTTTTCTATGTGGGTTGGAAGGTCATGGGAGTAAATAACAATATCATCAAGATATACGAAGCAGCGCACGCCTTGGAGACCTGAGAGGGCTGTATTCATCAGCCGTTGAAAAGTTGCAGGGGCGTTTTTGAGACCAAATGGCATTCTATTAAATTGGAAGTGTCCTTGTGGGACGGTGAAAGCTGTTTTGGACGCGTCTTCTTCATTAATTAAAATCTGGTGAAATCCAGATGCAAGGTCAAGCGTTGAAAAATATTTACTTTGGCCTAGTTGATCAAGGATTTCGGAAATTTGTGGTATAGGATAGCTGTCACCAATAGTAACGTCATTAAGCTTTCGATAATCAATGACTATACGCCATTTGCGTTGTCCGGATGCGTCTAGCTTTTTCGGAACTATCCAGATGGGTGATGACCAAGGGGATACAGAGTGTTTTATTATTTCTTGGTCAAGCATTTGATCAATCTGTTTGTTTACCTCTTGTTTATGTATCTCGGGAAAGCGGTATGATTTTACGTGAATAGGGTTCGGTGTGGTTGTAGTAATATTGTGTTTGATTGCATTTGTAAAAGTAAGTTTGTCACCAGGAATGAAGAAAATGTCTGAATATTCAGAACAAACATCATGAAGAGCATTTGCTTCTTCGGTATTGAGATGGGAGATTCGGAGAAGGTTTAGTACCTCTTGAGTTCGGAGATAGGAATCAGTTTTGGGATAACCCTGGCTTATCGTTGTAGCATGAATAGAGTCAAGATTTGGTATCAAGGAATCTAATGGAATCAGAGATATACTTAAATTTGATTTCAGAGTTACAGGCGATTCAGATATATTAACTACAGAGATATTAATTCTTTTATTTTCTTTGACAGAGACTACGCAGTTGGCAATTAACAAATCTTTATGGAAGGATTGGTCTAATACAAGGCCTTCTATTATTTCAGGATTAGACACTGAACATTCGACTACGGTTTCTGATCTTGGGGCTATGATGTAGACTGGCTCACAAAAGTAAAGGCTTATAGTAGTATTTCTTATTTTCAGGATATTTTTATTATAGTCAATAGTACAATTTAATTCATTCAAGAAATCGCTGCCAATAATACCATCATAGGCTAAATTAATTTCTTTAACTACATGAAAATTGTATGAGATAGTATCGTATGGGTTAGAAAAAAGGTTTAAATTAAAACAACCTATAGTTCGTGTAACATTTTCACCAGTATCGATACCTTTCAACAGAATTACACGTGTGTTATCTAATGAAGGCATTCTTTGAATTGCAGATCGTTTTATAAGACTGACCATAGAACCAGAATCAACGAGAAATGTTAAAGGAGAGTCTGCTAATTCTGTATTAAAAACGACATGAGGTGAGTATCGCTTAGTAATGTTCGACGTTACTTCAAATACGGTTTTGTTGTTATACTCCTGAAATAGTAGGCTTGGGTCTGTGGATCTAGTATTGGAAATGGTATCGGCAGATTTAGCATAGGAAACGGCGGGTACATTAGAATTAAGCTTAGAATATTTGGATTTAGAAACAGTGGAATTAGGAAAGCTACATGTTAATGATTTAGGGTTATTTGAGAGAGACTTGGCGGATGTAGGAAAAGGACCAGTGGATTTAGAGTTAGGCACAGTGGATTTGCTATTAGAAACGGAGGATTCAGAGGATTTCGACATGATATCAGAGGATACAGTGGAATTAGCAAAATAATTAGTGGATTTGGTAAGTGCTACAGAGGATTCAGTGGACTCAGTGGATTCAGTGGATTTAGTATTTGATACAACGGATTTAGCAAACGAGACAGTGGATTTAGTATTTGATACAACGGATTTAGCAAACGAGACAGTGGATTTAGTATTGGATTTAGTGGATTTAGTATTGGATTCAGTGGATTTAGTATTGGATGCAGTGGATTTAGTATTGGATTCAGTGGATTTAGTATTGGATTCAGTGGATTTATGATTCAGAGAGTTTGTATCGGCTTTAGTCGTCGCATTTCTCGCGCGATACTGTTCGAGAAATTTTATACGTTTAAATTGTCGCATTGGTCATTTTTGCCTTTTTCTGGTGTGTCATGGGAAGTAGCAGTGTTTATGGCATAAGGACGTTCATTACTATTTTTACTAGAGTTGCTGGTATTTTGATTGCGCTGATTATTATTGAATTGCCGTTTGCGGCAATTTTCGATAGTGTGCCCAATGTTTTTACAATACCTGCAAATTATGTCACCCTTATTGGTAGAACGTTGACCTTGGGCATCACTTGGATGAGGACGACCTTGAGACTTAGGATATGTGGTATTTAAATGACGCCGTGAACTGTAAAATATTTTTTCTTCTTCAAATGCAAAGCTTATAACATCATTTAGAGATTCAGGTTCACGACACCGGACAATTGTAGATATAGATGGGTTCAATCCCGTCACAAAAGTATGGAGGGCTAAGTCCTCCATTGCAGCGGCACGGCCAACCAGTTCTCCCTTTTTTTCAGCTTTTCTTTTGGAAGTAGGGACTGTAATATTTATCTCGGCTAAAAGTTTAGACAAGCACGATTCTATTCTCAAGGCAAACTGGTTCACCGTTTCTTTTGGCCCCTGTTTACATTCCTGAAGTTCCGTCAATAAATAAGCATAATGTTTACGCTCTCCATAAAGATTCTTTAAAAATGTCTCAAGTTGCTCAAAATCATCGAATTCCTTTAAGGAACACGCGGTCTGTGCCTTTCCTTCTAGTTGGCTTAGTATAAATTTGAATAAAATGATCTGTTGTGCGGGGTCAGCTAATTCAATAGCACTTCGGCAATTATTCAAAAACGGATTTAATTTCTCTCGTGTTCCATCAAACTTTGAAATAAATTTAATTAAAATGTTTATACTAACACAAGAGTTTTCATCTGAAATAGATGAGGTTTCTTCCTTCTTACTCATTTTGAACAATTAGAAATTTAGTTTTATGCTTAAGAAAGTACGAGTCGATTATTATAAATAGATTCAAGGTTATAACTTAGTTATTAAGATGGGTCTAAATCAGTGCACAGTTACAGTGAAGTACAGCGTTCTTATCTATTCTCAGAGCCTCGGCTGCACGGCGACTCTTACGTGGGCGGAGAAGCGATAAACAAAGCTCGTCCTTACTAATGAACAATATTAAGATGTTGAAAGTAAATTGAATAATTTGAATCAATGAAAAATGAATTAGAAATACGTTTCGGTATGTAAACAGGAGTTTTAGAATACAATTTGACACATAATATAAAATTGGTATACGTCAAGGTTAAGCACTATTAACGTTTTAGTTTGTATTTGGACACTGTGTAGTCTTCTTGAATAGACGTGTAACGTTTTTTGCGAGTCACACAGAACACGATGCAATGTTATTAAAATGAAATAACTCACAGGATAGGCAGGAACATTGTAGAAATTACGAGTAGATGTAGAAATTCTTTCTAGATGCACGGCAGTGGATGACGACGCAGGATGTAGTAGGTATTGGTTTTGTAGAGCCTTTGACGCACACGCGCACACACGATCTTATTCAAGGTTCAAGGTTCTGGATTCGGTAAAAGTTCGTGAGTATATATATTGTTTATTACACTCAGGATGATGTTCAGCGACCGTCAAAAATCGGTATCACGGTAAGTATAATAGTTAATTTCGCATAGAGTATAGCGAGTAATAGAGTTCACGTCACGAGGTCACGAGCACAGTTTTAACGAGAAAGAGTCATCAAACGGAGACGATTCCGAGGAATTTCAAATCCCCTTTCAGCTGCCACCAAATATTACGCGCTCGGGTCGATTTGGAGTTTTAAAAAAAGATTTTAATTGAAATTGAAGGTTAATATATTTGGAATTTTAACAAAATACACGGAAATAGAATACACAAGAAAATAGTACTGAACGTGTGAGAGGTTGGAGGATGACTGAGGCGTGAGAAAGGAAAACGGATTGCAATGATAGACAAACTGCTGACTACTGCGAAATAGGGCTGTGTAGGCTAAAGAGTTAGGGAGAGTGGGGTATAACAGAACGTATGTATGTTATTTCTTTGGAACGCTGTCTGAAAATGACTTAATGGATATTGAAATAATATGAGGTGTTATTAGATTCGTATTAATTGTGGGTGTGATATAGAATATATAATTTTGCTATGTACCTTCAGCACGAAAAATAATGGATTTCTTTCTTCCCACTTTGTTTAGGCAGGCGAGATTTTTTTTTTTAATAATATATTTTGATTGTTGTATAAATCAGCTTTTAATCTTATTTAGAATTTTTATGAATAAGTATAATAAACGCTATAAATAAGGTAGGTTAACAATCTTGTAAGAGTAAAGAGTAAAGAACTATCTAAATCAAATCAAATCAAATCAAATAATATTATTTATACCTTATCCCTTACTACTATATAATTCCATATTAATTAATCTATACATATAATAAAAATGTAACCGATCGCTGTCTGTACATGGAAGATATATGAGAAAAAAAATTACTGGGGCCTTTATCAACGCAAATAGAACCCAAAACAACGATTTTTACAATTTTTGTCTGTTTGTCTGTTTGTCTGTTTGTCTGTGCGTTTGTTCACGTTAATCTCAGAAATGGCTTATCCGATTTAGATATGGTTTTCACTAATACATTGTGGTAAGCTTCACTTAATTAAATTAAAAAATTTAGTGTTTGTTTTATGTCAATCGGTTCATAAATAAAAAAGTTATGCCAATTTAAAGAATCACGTCGAAAATTTTCTGATAGAAACAGAGACTTTAACAGGTTACGGAATGAAAATTTTCTGATAGAAACAGAGACTTTAACAGGTTACGGAATAGCTGATAGCGTTTTTATTTTTCGGATTCCTCTCATTCTAAACAATCTTCCGTTTAGTTTTAAATGAGTCCAGTTTCCAGTGAGCCTCTGTTTCGCGATGACAAATAATAAAGCCCAAGGTCAGACACAACTAAAAGTTGTGGGCGTGGATCTAAGTATTAGCTGTGTTTCGCACGGTCAGCTTTATGTGGCTCTATCACGTGTTAGCATTCCTAGCAGCCTGTATGCTTTGATCCCCGATGGCTATACGTCTAATCCATACATCCATACACCCATACATATTATATAAGGCTTTGTCCTGACTGACTAACTGACTAACAGACAACGCACAGCCTATACTGCTGGTCGTAGTGACTTGAAATTTGGAGGGTGTGTTTGTCTAAATGTCTAGAGGTTGTACTAAAAAAGGGTTTTTTAAAATTTAATTCCTAAGTGTGTGAAAAGGGATGAAATCGATTGTATGAATCTTCTTCATTTTTTAACTTACAGTTTTGTAATTTTCTTTTGGAATACTTCTATTTAAATAAAAAATATCCTTATAATTTTATTTTAACAGGGGTGGATTTAGAAGGGTGAAATTAGGGATGAAATATTCTGTACAAAGATCTTTAGCTTTTGAAGCTAGCGACTTGAAATTTACAGGGAGGGGGAAGGAGGGAAAGGATGGAGAAAAAGGAGGGAGGAAAAGGAGGAATTGAGGAGAAGGAGGAAGGGAGGGGAAAGTGAGAGGGAAGTGATGGGGGAGTGAGAGGAAAGTGATGGCGAAGTGAGGGGAAAGTGAGGAGGAAGTGAAGAGGAAGTGTGGGGGAAATGCGGGAGAAGTGAGGGAGAAGTGAGGAAAAAGTGAGGAGAATGTTAGAGGAAAGTAAGAGGAAAGTGAGGGGAAGTGAGGGGAAAGTGACAGAGAAGAAACGGGGAAGTGAGGGGTAAGTGAGGGGGAAGTGAGGTGGGTGAGAGGGCAGTGAGGGGGAAGTGAGAGGGAAGTGAGGGGGGAGTGAGGGGAAGTGAGGGGGAGTGAGGGTTAAGTGAGGGGTGAATGAGGGGAAAATGAGAGGAAAGTGAGGGGGAAGTGAGGGAGACAGTAGAGGAAGGAACGCGGAAAGAAAGGAGTTCTCGAATGGTGGAAAAAGGGAGGGGAAGGGATAGGAAGCGCTAGGAAGGGAGAGGAAAGGAGGAAACGAAAGGAGAAGGAACGAAGAAGAGAGGGGAAAACGAGGAGGCAAGGTAGAGGGAAGTGGAGGAAAGGGAGGAGGGGCAAGGGATGTTGAAGGAGGTGAAGAGGAGAAGGGGGAGGGGAGGAGAGGAAGGAGGAAACTGTGGAGAATGGAGAAAAAGTGCAATAGGGAAGAAGGGGAAGGGGAAAGTTATTGTAGTGAAAATTTGCCTTGTGTATTGTATGTTGTTTTTACGAGGGATATCTTTAGGTAGGTGAAAGAGGATTTGTATGAATGGGAGATTAAAAATAGTATGAAAAACAGTATTTAAACAATATAAAAATGCTATCGATATACATAAAAGCAAAAGGTCACTCACTCACTTATCACGAAATCTCAGAAACAACAAGTGCTAGGAATCTCAAACTTTGCATTGTCGTTCCTATTAGGATATAGGTGCTCATTTAGACGGAATTTTGCGAAATCCATCCTATAAGGGGGTATAAAGGGGTGGCAAAGTATGTATAAAATTTCTATAGTTTTTATAGTAGGATTACCAAATTACTAAAACATACTCTTTTTTTATTAATCAGCAACCCCCCTTATTAAATGGGCAAATAAGAGTCGCAAGTTTGTGTGAAAGTGGTTTGTCAGTTTTAGCGGTAGCGGGTTTAAACTGGATTCGCCATAGAGACGGATAATACTGATACAATGTACGATTGCCATAAAATCAGGCATGCAATATTCTCATAGAGGCACCCATCTGAATTTTCACGCGAACGAAGTCGCGGGAAACAGCTAGTCAACAATATAATCAGAGCTCTTTTTAATTACTCTAAGGTCATATGAACGAACCAAATTAAATACGAACGAATATTGAAACTAATAAGTTTTAATTGTTTTCAAAGAGAAAAGAAAGTTATCAACCACTCACTCTGCGATTGGTCGGTTAATATAAAACTTTAATATTCTGACAGGAAAGTGAAACCTTTGTTTCATGTATAAACTAGCACATTAACAAGGAGGAAATATAACCTCATGTTTAAAGTTAATGGTTTTGTTGATAATGGTCAAGTTGCACATGGAGTAGAACCGGTAGTTTTTTTATTAAAGTTGGAAAATAAGAACATTCATCCAAGAGCTATGTGAAATTCACTGCTTCATAACATTGTCGTATCATATTTGGTTTTAGTGTCCTTAAAGTAAACTTCATTTTTGATGATCAAAATGTGTACCTACTTACCTATATTTGTAGTATAATTGTATATTATGATAGTCCAGAATAATCACCGATTCGAAACCGGACCAAAGTATATAAGTAACTTAATATACAGTGAATTTAAACATCATTTAAGGAAACCTGAATAACACAAAAAATTTATAGGTTTGTAGTGCTCTCGTATATCAAGAACAGCATAAAACTTAACGCAGAATAATATAAGTATTCATAATCCATAAGGAAAGATATAAGCTTCTTCATTTAATATACAGAGATCGGTCGCAGATCAAAGTCACTTGCCATATTTTTTATATCCATCTATTCTAGAATACTTGATCTGTCACAAAACGAATGATAGAATAATAATCAAAATATATTAAGCTATTTAGAAGCTATAAACCAACAAAGATAACATACGCATGAAAGTCGTAACTATTCTTGAAGCGAAGTAAAATGAACAAACTCAGAAAATAAAACATTTTTTTTCCAAAAAACGAAAATAATTCGTTCAAAATGTCCACAGAAACATGATTAGACAATTCTGTAGAAAAATAAGAGGGCAGTAATGAAAGCTATATTTCTTGCTGCAAACAATTTTATAGCAGATTGCATGAAGAATTTTTATTGTTAACGTTTAGTCGCAATATATTGAGTTTACTAACGTAACGTACGTTATTAGACTCTCTATTCGTACTTCTTTAGATTAAACTAGTATATTGGATTAAAAATTCTTTGGTAAAGGAATTCAGAAGCAGTTAGTCGTTGCCTTCTATTTTATTATTTAACATGTACCTAATGAAAAAATAAGGAACGATCTGTATGTTTTTGTGTTTATGTTCGTAAACATAGTTAATATTTAGACAAACAGATATCAATACTTTTTATATTTTAAATTTGAGGCACTAGAGGAATAGAATCTCAATGTCGCGGAGCACTTTACAAATTCACGATTAATGGATGCAATCTACGGTAGTAGATCCACGCTGGTTTCAGCATGAACGAGCCGGATAGTCCGGGGCAGTACTACCCTTTCATAGAAGATCGACGTAAGAGTAGTAGTATCCGTACTACTGCGTTTCGCTTGGTGAGTGAGAGCGCCGGAGGCCCAACTTCCCCCCTTCCCCTTTCCTTACCTCCCTTATTTCCTTCCTCTAACCCCATACCCAGCCGCCATAGTGGCATGGCTTTTGGTATGGTGGCCACCACTTCTGAATTCCATTGACTGCTAACCATCAGGCGGGGTGGAGTCACTTTGGTAGGCTACTATAAAAAAAAAAGCAAAAAATATAAAGGCTTTAGAAACATCTATTTAATTATGTTAATTAAAACAAATAATTATAATAAACAGATAGAAATCTAATCTAAGACACAATGACAGTTTGACAGTAGCGAAACTTAACAGTTAAATCAAGTTTTCCTTCTAAAGACGTCCTGGGAATAGCTAGGAAATAAAATGATCAAACTAATAATTATTATTGTATCATACTATCAGTTTTAGTACACTGAAACAACTTTGTTAGTTGACTGTATACTTATTTAAATAAAAAAGTGGTTCATAATTGTAATTTGACTGCTTCTGTGGTTCGGTAGTACTGTGTATGGACTGCCACGCAGAGGTCGCGGGTTCGATTCCCGCTCAGTGCAAATATTTGTGTGCATGAACATGTTTATTTGCATTGGTCTGGGTGTTTCTATGTATAATATGTATGTATTTACAAAAGAAAAAGTATTTAAGTATGTATATCCGCATTCTAGAACCCATAACACAAGCATATAATATGCTTACTTTGGGTCTAGATGGCGTTGTGTGTAGTTGTTGAAATATTATTATTATTATTAATTAACCTTTTTAGTTAAGTATTATATTTTAATTTAAGTTGAGTATTATATTTTAATAAATCGAAGGTTTTATTGAACGATGTTTTTGTATTCGATTATATACTTTGTATTTGATTTAAATTTTTCATATATGCAAAAAAAACTTAATATTCAGTAGTATCGTCACTTTAAATTTGTTGTGGCTAGCTATCGTTATAGGTTATTAAGATCAGTTTTGATAGTAGAGTAATTTATACACGTACAACACCGATTTAGAAACTGATAATGCTTTGCAGCCTGAGATTACTTTGGAAGAACTTACATAAGGTACTATAAGGCCACGTAACGGTTATTTAACTTAGTTTAACAGGACATACGAAGTAATTATGGCAGCTCTACAACATTGGCAATGAGGTGATTATGAATACGGGCTCCCCATGACTGCCCATTATAGTAAACGTTCGCCAAGATTATTAGGCTAGTATTTAAATGTAATGTTTATAGTTTCTTCTTGAAGTCTTAAACTGCCCTTGATATGTAATCTATTTTAAGCAGCATATATTATGAAATGGTTGTGACTATTGCGGTAATGTGTGTTTTAAAATCGTTTTGAAATCATTGAGAATTCGCTGCAGAGATATTATAATCAGTATCAAAATTGTGCGTCTAAACAACTTACAAATTATGAAGAACGTTTTTTAAGTACAAAAAAGAAGAAAAAGTGCAAGCATTTATATGCCAGGGCATAGAAAAATACACAATAATATAGTCATAATGTTTTAACATGAAACTATCCCGTTACATTTATAGGAGTGAACTTCGGTTTAAATTTTGTATCCACACAATCTGATTCAGTTGATCCATAAAGTATTGTTATGGGAAACGATAAAAGGCGTAAGCCTACTCTTAATTTGGATGTATGTTATTATTTTTTACATTTATTTCGCGATTTTTCGTTTTTTTATTATATATTTGCCTACTAAAGTGACTCCACCCCGCCTGATGTAAGCAGTCAGTGGAATCCAGAACTGGTGGCCACCTTACCAAAAGTCATCGTCTTAAACTGCTGATATGGTAGCCTCCATTATAGCGGCTGGGAATGGGGTAGAGGAAGGGAAAAGAAGGGAAATTGGGCCTTCCGCGCTCTCACACACCGAACGAAACGCTACTACTACTCTTACGTCGATCTTCTATGAGAGGGTAGTACTTCCCCGGTCAATCCGGCCCATTCATGCTGAAACCAGCGTACATATACAGTAGTACGTGAAAAACATTCTGCAAAATTAGTGAAAATGTTACATCAATTTAATAAAACATCGTGCAAAACTAGTGCCACTATGACCACTTTGTCGCCAGTTGTCTCACAAATTATTTATTTATTTATTTAATTTTTATTATTCTGTTCAGAATTCAAGCTCCTAGTTAATAATATACACTGCAAAACTTTCATGCTCTAAAGACATTGTTGTAATATTGCACAAAACACTACTACAGAAGCTGTAATGTTAATTAATTATGGCTTGCATTGACAACGTTGGCCAACTGACAATTCCGTTGGACAAAATCAATAAATTATGTGCGCATATCCTTTGGGTAATACGTTACAGTTTGCTTTACCATTTGTATCCAGAGCATACTGATGTAATAATTCATGTATCAATTGTAAAATACATTTATCGATGTCATGTACAATTACATATCGAGAACTTCAGCCAACATTTAGTATTACAAATTTTGATATATTTTGTCTCCTAGATTGCAGCAGACAAAATATTAGACAGCTGCGTGATCAAGTTCTGATAATGAACCTACAGAATGCTTATCTTTCAACTTGAGGAGGTGGATAATAATTACGAACAGGGTCTAGTGTAATATTACAGTTAAGGTTTTACTGTTACTTTGTTGTTAGTAGTTTTTGAGTAAAAACTACTAACAACAAAGTGATCAATAGAAGAACTACTTTGACTATAATTTCAATCCATCGCTTAACGACAAAAATTGATTGTGCTGTGATAAAAATAATCATTTATTTTTATTAAAGAGCTTTTGCTGCGATTTTATAGTTATATTTATACCGGTCTTGATCTATCAATGAATGTCGGACTTTTATTTTCATAATATGTACCTATATTGGACGTCTGCCCTCGCTTGGCTTCGTTATCAAAAGTTTCATCCGGCCTTACAACAAACGCCTGCATAAAATATGATTGCAGTGTTACCTACGTCTGCGAAATATTATTGTTTTACTGAAAATTTACTTTTGCTGTCTTCTATATTGCAAATTTACGTTATAAATTCTGAAAATTGCTAAAAATATATGTTAAAGTTAATAAAATAATACAGCCATCTCTACAGGTTCGGTTACCACTTACCGGTAGGCCGTATGCTTGTTTACCATCAAACTTGTATAAAAAAAATATAGCCTATGTTATGTAGATTTTTAGTTAAATCATTACAAACAGACATACGAAAAATCACTTCATTTCTCTTTATAATATTAGTTTAGACAAATAAATACTATTAAATGTTTGATTCGTATAGTTTACTTTTTTAAGGTAAGCAACATAATAATTTCCATCAATTTTAGCCGCCATAATAAAGTTACGATTATTTAATTACTGATTGATTGATTAACGTATTTTTGCTCGATATCAATACAAAAGCTGTCAAAGTTTGTTTCCACTTCTATATCCAAACACCCGTTATCAATTTAATACCACGTAATCAAAATCACAAAATCACTCTTATACCACCTATATAAGAGTCAAAATATTTCATGATCTTACATTCTGAAACAATTTAGAAAATTCACTCCAAAATCGTCCTTAAGTTCCAAGTAATAAGAATTAAAATTGGCTTAGGCCTTGGTAGATGATGTTATCGTTTTCTCTACGACAGATTGCTGGAAAGTTTTCGTCAGTTTTAAGTTACATTCGTTTGTTGAATGAATGTTGAAATTAAATATGGCAACTAATAATAATATTGAAAGGAGTCTACCCAAAATAGAAACTTCACTGTGTTTTTCTTTACTTTATTTAAACCTCATTCACAGATTTTGTACACAGACCGGTGACACACGGTGCATAATACTGGAAGCAAGTTGTACTGGAAGATATAGTTTACAGATAATTCAAACAAATCTACGATGTCTATTGGTATTAGATACGTAGTTGACAATATACAAGTCAAACAATCTTTGACGAATTAACGACAGAATACTAGAAATTCAAAGCCTCTACGAAGCTCTAACGGCTTAAGTCTATCCATGAGATTTAAATGAACGACTATTGAAATATTTTGACTTAGGAGAGTTATGTAAATTGAATTATTTGGTGGCACCTGTCCAAAGATGACAGCAACATTCCAGTATCAAAGTCCGTATGCGATCGAAGCTTTGTTATTTCTACTAGTATATAAAGCGGATTAGTTAGTTTGTTTGTTTGTTTGAACGCGCTAATCTCTGAATGGTAGTTTTAGAGATTAGCGCGTTCAAAAAACCAATACGTATTGCGTATATACGTATTTGCTTACTGCTCTGCTCCCAACGCCAGTAGGATGATGTTACAAAACCTCTCTCAAGAACTGGGCTATCATACGCAAAAAGAAATTTTTAATTCCGACTGGTAGTTCTAGAGATTAGCGCGTTCAAATAAACAAACAAACAAAGTCTTCCGCTTTATATAATAGTATAAATACACAATTAATAAGCTTTAAATATATAATTATACTTAGCACAGCCATTACTGGACACGATCACTTAAACTCCCACTCATTTCAAATATTTCACAAATTTGCTCATAGATTTAATCTTTTTGACGTCATACCACACGTCACTAACCTTCTTTTCTACCTCTCAGCCATGTTTACGTACCCGTACCCTTTAACCTACCTACTCATTCTGACAGGAATCTAAAATAAAATTTCCCTTATTATATAAGTAGCCACACAAACGTGATTTTATCACGACAAAAGGAAATTAACCCTAAAGGCTAACTTAATTTAACTGAATATACAAACATAAAGTCCAATACGTCATTGACCTCATCTACCATTTTGAAACTCTCATCAATTACTAGGCAGGAATCGAGGCTATCTCCATATTTATATTTGAAGTAATTGTATTATTCATGGCTCGATAAAACATTGATATACATCCTCTGCGTTTACATCGATCCCACGCATGTTTTGATACATAAAAGATATTTACGGTCGCTATGATTTGTTGAGCTCATTCGTTGGGTAATAAAGTTTTAAAATTTGACCGGTCTATGTTGGTATGTGTGAGGTATCATTTTCAGATTATGTGTGTTAAATCAAATCAAGAAAAGTGCTGATGTCATGTCGTATGGAGGTAAAGAAGGTGGCTCTAGATCGAAGGAAGTGGCAGAAATTGCATTAGTTCTACCGACAAGAGTCTAACTTTTAAATTTATGATGATGTATTAAAACTTGACTGAAAAGCAATGGCGGTGTAACTTACTATGGTTTCTGGTCTAAAATATGAAGCCAAGCAAACTTTTCCCATCGTAAGAGGTAACTAAAGGGATATCTATGTCTGGTAACAGACAGCGGCATTATTTGCGTATTAAATATCAAATTACTAGTTTTATCAATCCTCAATTTCCTTGATAGAGGCTTACATCTAAACTTTCGAAGAATAGAGGCGTACAAACTTGGTTTTAAATAATGAATCAATTTCAATCGTAGAGTCCACAGTTTTCTTGGGCTTAACTTTAGATTGCAAACTTCAGTGGGAAGCCCACATTTCGTGTCTCGCAGGTAAACTCAGCTCAGCGGCTTTTGCTATCAGGAAAGTTAAGCAACTTACTGATGTGGAAACCACCAGACTAGTCTACTTTAGTTATTTTCACAGCGTCATGTCCTACGGTATATTGTTGTGGGGTAGGGCTGCTGACATTAAAACCATTTTTATTATTCAAAAACGAGCTATACGTTCTATCTACAACCTAGGTACACGAGTCTTCCTGAGAGAGCGATTCAAAGAGATAGGTATATTAACAGTTGCATCCCAATATATATATTATGCTAATGTTGTTTATGTTAAGAGTAACATTGATCTATATACTAGGAATTGCGATGTGATTATGAGATGTGATGTGATGAGATTAACACCAGGGGTAAGCATAAACTGGTTGGCTCACGCTATCGCTTACATAAAGTCCATAATTCGTTTACGGGACTTGGTGTACGTTTATATAAAAAATTACTTATCGACATAATGGATATACCCTTACAACAAATTGTCAAAAAACATTTAATACTTAACTTTAACTACTTTGACAATTTGTTTACACTGTTAATGAGTATCTAAAAGATAAGCAGTCATGGGATGCTCGCTTGACGAAGGAGTAAATGAATTTTACTCTTTTAATCATAAATTTTAATGACATATTTATCATAATTATTCTATGAATGACATTTTTTATGATTATTAAGAATGACATGCTTAACAAATAATTTTTTGACATTAATTTATTGATACATTTTGACATAATATATAAAATGATTTTTTTTATATATATGACTTGATGCCCGAGCCATATTTGAACAATTAAGTACACATTTTGTATTGTTTTGTTAAAATTGTATACTTAGTATTGTTAAAATTATACATTGTGATTTGTGAAATAAAGGTACATTGTGAACTCATGTGGTAAATTAAGTTCATCTTACTTTATACTTATAGCAAATATTAACAGTTTATATAATACCTACATAGAAACATTTAGCACAGTTCACAGTGTTGCCTTTACCTTTTGTAGCAATATGCAAATTGAGACAGCCTGTAAAGCACACATTTTACTTTTTATTTGTTCTTTGCAACATAGAAAGCTGTAATTATTTAATTACCTATAGAGTTAAGTGTATTGCCTGTGTCACTTTACATGCTACTAGAAATTGTAACTTACAAAAATTTTAATAATCTGGCGATTAAAAAGAGTGGCCTGAATTTCTTGCCAGTTCTTCTCATGGCTCTACTTCCTCAGCGAACTGGCTGTAGGTTAATTTGCTGACATTTTGTAAACTTTGACGTTCATAAGTGTTAATTTAATTAACCTATATGAATAAACATATTTTCATTTTCATTTTCATTAGTAGTGTGTCTTCTGTCTGTTACCAGATATAACCTTCTTTAAGAACTGGGCTATCAAACGTAGAAATAATTATTCAACACCGACTGGTAGGTCCAGAGGTTAGGGCGTTCAAACAAACAAAAAACTCTTTTGCTTTATTTAATAGTATAGAATAAATTATTGACGCTACATGAAATGTAAAGAGTTTAGTGTTTTGTAGCAGATAAGATGTCGCTAGACTACTGTTATTTATGAGAGAATCCAGAAAATAAATAGCATAGCTAAAATAAAACAATCATAAAATCAGAAACTAGGTGTTGGCGTGCTCTAAACTTTTTTTTCAATAAAATAGATACATTTATTAAATTTTAATGAATATATACCTGCAGTATGAACATTATTAAATTGCGATCGTCATAATCTACGCGATACTATCCCGCGGGGATAGGGACTCTTCATGACTGTCAACCCTCGTCGAAGTAAAACACCTTAAGGTGAGTCTATATTGGCTATTTTATTGACAGCAAATCTTACGATCAAGGTGAAATTGATTCTTATTTAAAACGATGACCTAGCAAAGATTGTAAATGTTTCTAAAAGCAAGTTTGTTTGTTGTGTTAATAACAAATACAATAACTTTTGAATGTTACAAACTTGTCACTAACGCGGTCTAGTTATGTTATAGAAGAGTATTTTCTTTGCATAGGACAACTTCCTAATTAAAGTAACAAGCTTTGTATCAAGATATTTTATATTATAAACGTACAAAACGGAGAAAAAGTACATCCAGAGTCTTTGACATGAAAATGAACTGTGGACTGCAATATGAATCGGTTTCAATATTGGCTAATAATAACCTCTTTTATTCATTTTGCTCGACTACCGAATTTAAGGAGGTTAATATTTTTCGAGCGTTTGTATGTATACATGCTTGTATGTATGTATGTACGTGGGTATGTAGGTATGTCTATTTCTTTGGCACGCTCTACAGCCTAAATGGCTTAAGGGTTAAGGATTTTAACATATGAGGTGTCATTACATTCGTATTAATTGTGAACTATTCCCAATAGTCCCGTCTAGCCCTGTCCTCCGTGGAAGTGACATAGGGTACAATAATGCAATGTAGCGTCGGCATGAAAAGTTTGTTTTAGACAGGCGTGCTTTTTGTTTTTTAATAATATGTTTTGCTTGTCGCATATACTGTTCTTGCTAATCTTTGGCATAAATATAGGTTATTACTTTTACTAGTTCGTCCATCGATTTATTGGAAAGCCTATCTACACGCTGCGTTAACTAGTTCGTTATCGCCATTCCAGAACTTACCCTGCCTACAGACTACTTCGGCGAACATGTGTTCTATTCATCACTACTTCAACTTGGCAGCAGCAATAGACGCTCTTCTGAGGAGACACCTAACATAGCCCGCTCTTTTTTTCGGTGAGCGTCTTTGATCCTTATGAGAAAATCATCACCCTTGCTTTCTTATTAACCCTGTATTAATCACAGAATATTCAAAAAACAAAAATGGAACAATGAGTATCGACCCAATTTAATTATGGTGTCGTGTTCCATAATTATACCATCTAAAGACGGCTCTTTAGTCAACTGAGGCCTCTCAAACTTACTTGTTGCAGACTAGCATTGTGTGTTTATATGTAAGTGTGAACCGGACCTTATATATTTGTTCTGCGTACATAAATGTAAGGGCAAATTTTCTTTACACATATTTTAGAATCTACCACACGTAGTAAGCAAACCTTGGGATATATTACCGCGATCCGAAGCGATTTATTGCAGGTTGAGAAAAAAGGAGTGTATTTGAAATCTTAGCTGCGAGACTAGATATCTTTACGGGCGCGTGTGAAGAGGGATTTATATGTATTTTCATGATGCTGTTGCTACCTACGAGTTTTTCTTTTTTTACGTACACGTTGTTTCGAAGCCTATAGGTGCTTGCTATCGTACTTGGGCGAAGATATGGAAAATGATTCATTGCCCTATTCGTAGTACCTATGAAACATGTGAAGGGTTCTGTTTATTTATTGGTGTACTTGCCGATTTTATATTCACAAGAGCTACGGTTATGTACTTTACTTGTTTGTTACAAAAGGAAGCGTTATATTGATATACTTTTACGATTTTAAGCTTTATTGACAGCTTGTTATATTATGTTGCTTTGATAAAAACTATACTCTCTTATTTGTGACTAGCTTTCCGTGGCGCGGTTTCCCCCGCGTCTTTCCTTACTGCTCTGCTCCCATCGCCAGTAGAGTGATGTTACATAGCCTATAACCTTCCTCGAGAACTGGGCTATCATACGCAAAATTTAGAATTTTTCATAACCGACTGGTAGTTCTATAGATTAGCGCGTTCAAACAAACAAACAAACTCTTCCTTTTTATACAATAGTAGATAGTATTTGCAAATTTAGTTGTGCATAGTTTTAATTAGGCTTTAGATTCGCAAATGTATACTGTTAAAAAGACGAACTCAGAAGCTAAATATATTATTTTGTTCAACATAAATAGATACCACAATAAAATATAATTCATAAATTTAAAATATATGCCAACACACTTTGAATTCATATAAGCGTATGGGATTTTACGGAGCATGTGGGAAATTTATAGTGGGCGCGAAGGTTGAAACGGTTGAAACTTATATGTGTATGTTGGAGTAAACTTTGTACAGCGTTACATAAACTAGGCAAGCCAGAACCGTAAAGTAAGTAGTCGTCGGCTGTATTTTTTACTAATATGCATCTTTGTGAGCCCTCTAGTACGGACATAAATATTATATAAGTAGTTGCGGTATAAAGATATTTAAATTTTGAAAAAGGAAATTACGGTTACCCGTATTACTAGCTTCCCCGCATCGCGGTTTAACCTACGTTTTTGGTTACTGCTCTGCTCCCGTCGCCAGTAATGTGATGTTACATAGCATAGAACCTTCTTCGAGAACTGGGCTATCATACGCAAAAAGAGTAATTTAAATCCGACTGGTAGTTGCAAAGTTTAGCGCGTTCAAATACAAAAAACAAAAATTTAAAATTTTCTAACAAAATAAATAATATTTTAGTAGTAACAAAGTAATACACCATTTATTATGACAAGTCCACTGACCTGTAATGAGCGGTAACGTCCTTCGACGTGGATTATGACTTAAGTCAGTGATCGTTTGACGTACTTACAGAGTGTTTAGAATTAAAGAAATTAAATATGTAGTCCTGTGTCTAAACTATTGAAGATATTTAGTTGATTTTTTTTTGTCTCGCTTTATAATGTCACATACTATACGTAACTGCATTTAAGATCATACCGTCGTATACACTCTGTATTATAGTATAGATATAGATTATAGAGTGTATTTTGTAAGTAAATTATTTTTATGAGTAACTTCAGTTTTCACTGTCTTAATTACTTTAATTACAGCTTACTTACTTGCTTATTTTCTAGTAGAACTGGTTTCCGTTAGGGTAAAAAAGTTCTCAATTGACGACCGTGAACCAGCCGAAGCAGCATAGCAGCAACAAGGTAGTGGATCAACAACCTGGTAAAGGTAGAGGGCAGCCTAACTCGAAAACCTTTAAGTTCAAACAAAAGGTACGGGATATTCTCTTCAACAGGTTGGCAGAGTCATCACATCAATAACACGAGTATATGGTGTATATATATATATTTATATATATATATATTTTTTTATAGTATAGCCTACCAAAGTGACTCCACCCCGCCTGATGGTAAGCAGTCAGTGGAATCCAGAAGTGGCGGCCACTATACCAAAAGCCACGTTTTAAACTGCTGGTATGGTGGCCTCCACTATGGCGGCTGGGAATGGGGTTAGGGGAAGGAAATGAGGGACGTGAGGAAAGAGGAAAGGTGGGAAATTGGGCCTCCGGCGCTCTCACTCACCGAACGAAACGCAGTAGTACGGATATTACTACTCTCAAGTTGATCTTCTATGAGAGGGTAGTACTTCCCCGGACGATCCGGCCCATTCATGCTGAAATCAGCGTGGATCTACTACCGTAAGAGGTATATATTCGTATTTGTGTATGTATTGTATGAATATGTGTATTAAGTAAACATTTATTTATGTATATGGGTAGTATACATATCAGTTAGTATTATTTCGTTGTTGTTTAGTTAACTTGCACCTACTTCGTTTATCTCTGCATCACCCAAAGGTTGGCTGGTAGAAAATGCCTTTGGCATTAAGCCCACCATTGTACAATTTTGTGCATAAAGTTATAAAATAAATAAATAAATAAAATAAAAACCTTTTTCGGGCATCGAATTGTGAGTCCGTACACAGTACCACCGAATCACCCAGGCAGGTTCATCGCAGTTTTCTCCACAATTTTATATATATACTAACATACAAGTATAAGTTATTTATTTATAGCCATCAGCGGTATTTAACCCGTTCCTTCTCAGCTCCTACATAATCAATGTTCGTCCCACTTTTAGTTAGGGACTTTAAAATATTACCGCGCTATGCTAAAACTTTTCAATTTGACGACACGCCCACATACTATAAGTTTGGACTGCATATAAAATGTTCTAATGTCATTTAAGTTTTATATTCTTGATTTATTTTTATCTTACAATTGTAAAGTTTTAGTCGTTTATTACGAACTAACGTTAAATATATTTTACTGCTACATCTATACTATTATGTAAAGCGTAAGAGTTATTTTGTTTGTTTGTTGAAAGGTCTGAAGGATACTTTCCACCTATATTTAATAACTAACTTGCTGCGGTGCGGTTTCACCCGTTTCTTGGGTTACTGCTCTGCTCCCGTCACCAGTAGCGTAATGTTACATGGCCTTTCTCGAAAGCTAGGCTATCATACGCAAAAGAATTTTTCAAATCCGACTAGTAGTTCTAAAGATTGGCGCATTCCAGCAAACAAACAAACTCTTCTGCTTTATAAAGATAAATATTATAAACCCAGCCCATAGTACAGTGTAAGTATAAAACTTTACAATGGAGTACATACAGATTCCGTTTTGGGATAATCTCACTTCGCTCTGATCTGAGCTCTTTGTGGTAAGTGCTGGCACCGTGCCACTTTGAACAGTATAAGGTTGGCTTCCAAACATTATTGTGATCCTCGGGAAATATCCACTAAATAATAATAATATATTAATAATAATAATAATATAATATGTGGACACTATCACACACCGTCATCTAATCCCAAGCTAAGCAGAGCTTGTGTTATGGGTACTTGATAACTGAAATATAACACATATACGTACTTTTTTTTTGTAAATACATACTTATAATACATAGGAAACACCCAAACTGAAGACAAATACAAATGTTCATCACACAAATATTTGCCTTCCGCGGGAATCGAACCCACGACACCCGGCGTCGCAGTCAGTTACACTAACCACTAGACCAACGGTGCAGTCATAAAATATGGTATCGCATAATTATCTGAGATTGATTTGCGTTGCAGCTGACTGGCTAATGGTAAATAAATGGAGTGCTCATAAAACAATTTCTGTATAAAAATCGCCCGAAAACGACATTGACCTCAATGCACGGTTGTAATTGATGGGTGTCAAACGCGGAATCATTACGCTTTCGCTGCGTCACACACATACTTAGACCAAATTGTTTCTTCGATGTTTTGGTTACTTGCATTACACCACTGACCGATATTCAACGACATCGATATTTAGGACGTATTTTATAAATGCTGAAGTAACAAATCAATAAGTGCAATTATTTTTTATGATTAGAACACACAAGCGAACAATTAACTATAGTCAAAGTAATCTCAGAAACTTTTATTCTCTCTGAGGTCATGTTAAATTTACCGTATTGACAAAAAGAGATAGTTTTAAATTTTGCTTCTTCTTAAGCTTAACATTGTAGTTCGAATCGCTATGAGTCAAAATTGCATAACCATGTGAATTTTATTGCAACTGACTGTAAATATTTATGTAATCATCATTAACCTCGTTTCAGCCGGAATATTGATCTCGTCAAAATGGAGATGCTTAAGAAAATATATATATAGTAGTAGATCTTTTAGCTAAAGCATTTGTTTGTTTGAAAATCTACGCATTATATGTATAGTATGATTTTAATGTTTTTCTATGGCGAAAATTTAGGTAGGCCCATGTTCAACTGTGGACGTTTTTCAGCTAAATGTTTTGATTTTGATTGATATTAGGCTTGTTACTTGTTACGAGATTAGTCTTTATAAATCAATGCTTATTTTAAATATGCTTTCGCAGCTTTATCGAAGGCGTATGTTTGTCAATAAAGTTTGTATGATAGTGTATATAACTATATACATACACAATACATTTAGTAGTAAAGCATATTAGTTGTTAGCACAAAGACAATGTGACAGTATGGTAAAACAAATCGAGTCAGGTTAGTTTGGGACCAGATTTGGAGTGTCAGTCTATATATATTATATGTGTTGTGTGCAGTAATGTGTAGTAACTATATCTATATAATCTTTTTGTTAGACTTACACCCCCAGTTTCTGAAAGGCTGATTACACATGAGTTTTAACAGATGATTAGTTAATTTTTCGTAGATCAGCCTTTCAGAAACTGGGGGTTAGTGTAATATAATGAGTGTGCGATTCTTCAGTCTATAATTTCTTTATTTATTTGTTTTATTTATTAAAATTTATGCACATATATACAGAGGCGAACTTAATGCTATAAGCATTCTCTACCAGTCAACCTTAGGTGATGCAGAAATAAACGAAGAAGGAGTAGTAAATGAAACAGAAATGTCGTACAAATTTAGAACTATAACGAGCCCTACCACAAACTCTTATAGCAATCTTAATATAACCTTACTTTGTCTCTATCCTTGACTTTAAAGGTGCAAAAGAAAAAGACAAAACACAAGGTAATACTGCTATATGAGACGGTAGTAGGCCTCCTGAAAGTATCGTAAAAGGCGATTACCGTTACCGTTACCTACATATCTTACCATGGTCATCAACATTACTGCTGGTAGCCGCTAAAGCAAACACATCCATTTGGAATATGTCTATATCCTGTAGTAAACCTCTTCCTCTTATAGCAATTCTATTATAACCTTACTTTGTTGCTATCTTTGTTTTTAATAGTACAAAAGAAAAAGACAAAACAGAAAGTGACAATAAAATAATACTGCTATAAGAGGTGGTGGTAGATCCCCTGGCCGATAATGTAAATGAATGTTTAGTAAACATTCATATCAGGAGTCTCTTTCTGTGTGAGAGCCGAACCAATAACCTCGCCTTTACAACGACTCGCACTGCGCTACCGATTAAAATTACATTTTGTTTTTTAAAACGTCATAGTACCAAAGTTTTAACCACTTTGTACATAATTACATGTATATTATGCTGTCATGACTTTTTGTCTACTTCTCATACTATCTACTATACTTTAACATGTAGGTACAGTTCAAATTAGTCTAACCACCTTCTTTTTCTACAAAAACATTGTCTTTTACCAAAAGCTATCAGTGAGCGATGGGCAGCTCGCCAGCGATGTCTATTTCACGGTGACATTAATATTTTTATTGAACTGCCTTTTGAACATAACAGGTTAATGTGTGAGCAAATTAGCTGAAACTATAAACCTGGTAGCAGCTCTATTAGTATCAATGTTAATCGTGCGTTTGATCACTAGAGAGCAACGCAAATATAGATAGTTATTCAAAATTTATATTTTTAGACTCACCTGTTGGTCTGGTGGTTAGTGACCCTGACTGCTAAGCCAGAGGTCGTGGGTTCGATTCCCACCCAGGACAAACTTTTGTGTGATGAGCATGATTGTTTGTTTTGTGTCTGGGTGTAATTTATCAATAATATGTATTTATTTACAAAAACAATATATATATAAGTAGTTTATCAGTTGTTTAGTACCCATAACACCAGCAAATTTAATTGCCTAATTTGGGGCTAGATGGCGCTGTGTGAATGTGTGTATTATTATCTAATTAAATAAAAATAAATTAGAAAAAAATATCTTCATTTCAAAAGACGTTTACTGCTTCCTGCTTACTGCTATGTGCCTTCCTTAAGACACTTCTAACACTAATCCAGGCAGTGTGATATTACCGTAATATTTATTATGATTATGGTTCGATAGTGGTATTTCGTAGCGCTGCTACGGTGTTGTAGTAGCGCTACGATAGTGCTACGACGGTATTCTTCCACTATTCTGCAGGTTCTTTAAAGTTATAATGGTACGTTATCATTATTTTTACAATTACTATATTAAATAATAAGCAATTGCATGTATACTAGACTTATACAAGCGCGTTAGATTTTTTTATCTTGGTTTTTGAAATAAGCTTGCTCTCCGTTATTCGGTATTCATTTCGCAGCTTCGTTTGGAACACACAAAGAGATATATTAATGCTTCTATATATCTTATAATATTTTTCTATTAGTTATTCCACTTCAAGGCAAGGACTTTTAATAAATCAAAATTAACTTATAAATTAGTCGAAGCAGAAATTGAAACATGAGTTAAATCCGATTATTAAATGAAAAGATGACATTGTTAAAATTACTTCAAATTATTTCAAGAATGTCATCAACCTTTTTTATTTATGCCTCCTTTTGAATTTAGCATTGAAATATAAAAAACTCATGCTATTAGTGAAAGGTTTGATATCATGGAATATTACGTTGATATTTTAAAATGAACTTAGTAAAATTTTAAATGTATAAAAAATTTATTTGTTTTTGAATTGCTAATCGCTAATCAATTTTGACTGACTTTTAATGTTATATTATTATCATTATAGCTGTGCCTGATAGAGAACTCAACTTAAAATAGACTATGGAGGGCGTCTCAGAACCTATCAAAATGAAGAATGCACGTAACTTTACTCTCATTAGGGCAACAATGATCACCTAGCAAGGCAACTTTCAAATTACACTGACAGGCTCAAACACTACAACATGTGCTCACTACAGAATCGCAGGAAGTATCTTGACCTAGTTTTTATGTACAAGTTATATAAAGGCCTCTTAGACTGCAATGAGCTCACAAGCAGCTTATCAATAACCATTCGTTCACGTCTGCCTAGGAAGAGTTCCTAAAACCTCTTTTTGGTACCCTTCGCCAAATCAAACCTTGGACACTGCCACTATACCCAGACTTTGCAGACAATACAACCTCCTGTCAAAAACAAAAGAACTTGATTTCGGCATACCACTATCAAAATTTAAAACCACACTCAAAATTGCTATCAACTAAACTCAAAACTCAATTTTTATTTATTTTAATTACATAAATAGTTTCCTTTAGTAGTTAGTTATCTAATTATATGTTTTTTTTTTACAATTTTTATTTATTCAAATATGTTCAATTTCTGTTAGTAATATTTTATGTAATACATAGATTTAATTAATTATTAATTATTGTTATCAGTATTTGTGGTCTCCTCTAATTGAAGGAGTACATTGAAATATATTTGTGTCCTATTTACTTTTAAGTTACAATTGTGTACATCCTTTGTTGGAGATCCTCAAATAAAAATAAATAAAACAATGCTAAGAATGTTTGTGAGAAGGAAATCCATATTCCATATTAATATTATAAATGCGAAACTAACTCTGTCTGTCTGTTATGCTCCCACACCTAAGCCATTGAAGCGATTTCGATGAAATTCGGTATAGAGATAAAATACAGTGTGGGAACAATATATGCTACAATATATGCTATCTTTTATCGCGAAAAACGGTTTGTAGCGGTTGAAACAGAGGATGGGAGTTTGTATGAAAAATGCAATAACTGACATTTACGCAGGCGGAGCTGTGAGCAACATCATGTATTTCCGTAAATATTTACTCACTAGTGGCAATGACTTACTTAAAAGATGATTAGCTCAGGCCTCAATATAGACTAGTGAACATACGCAACCAAGCATCTTGCCTGAGTTTGAGCTAACTTACCATTTTTTGCCTGGTTTTCGGTACACCTTGTGAAAGGCCTAGCTTAATGGTAGTACATATGTTGCATCCTACCTAAACATTATACTTCTTCTACATATTACATGTGACTTATATGTGGATAACAACAAGTTAACATACATAAGGATAGTAGGTGATTCTATACTCAAGGTTAAAGCCTAGCTTATGACATAAATAAAATGACTATTGTTATAAAAGCATGTTGAAAATATTGGGTTTACGTTTTATCAACATGTTTACGGTATAATGTAGGTTCATAATTATACTGCTGGTATTAAAACTAAAACATTATTAAAAAAGTTTCACCCGCGTCTTTGCTTACTGCTCAGCTCCCGTCGAAAGTAGCGTGATGTTACATAGCCTATAAATTTCCTCGAGAACTGGGCTATTATACGCAAAACGAAGTTTTCAAATCCAACTTTCAATTCCAGGATACAGATAACGCGATACTTTCAAACAAACAAACGAACTCTTTAATAGTATGGCTAAGTCATAAAGGACTGCCACGATATCCAGTGCTGTAAAATAAGCACTTAGGCATTTTAAACTTTATGTCAGTCAGCAGAAGCTAAATATTGACGAATAAGCATATTTCAATTATGTCTTTTATTCGTCAAAAAGAAAAAGAGATACGTAATGAAAGCAACCATCGTCAATAAACGATTTCTTAATTCTACATTTAAGTAGGTCCATAACTAGTATATAGCAGTTCCATTTTATTATAAAACGTTTATAAACAGACACAATTGTGATTCATAAAATAAGCAAATTAAAAAAATACAACAGAGTTTATTTAATAAAACTCTATTCAAATATTGTAAAATAAACTCGAAAAAACAAAAAATATTGACATACATAAAGAAATAAAATATATTTGTCTTCGTCATACAATCAGCGTTCCGCTTCACAACGCCCAATAATAGTTAACTCACTCGCCCATTGAGTCGTTACACAAAGAGTCGACTAAACGATACGAATATTAATTTCATTTTAACATTGCGTTGTGTAATGTAACCGTTCTTATTGACTGAATGTCCCTGAAAAATAATTTTAGGTGTATTATTATGATAAAATTCAAACTGGCTTGTTTACGGTTGCGAGTCTTCAGCTCGTCGATAGTCCGCGTGGGTTGTGAATGCCGTCAGAGGGTAAAAACTCATAAAAAGCTTAGTAAAGTCACTTGACTGTAGGGAAAAGGATTGTTTCATACAAAGGAGACATGAGACACGCTTGCTGATGATATAATATATGGGCAATTCCAATCAGTTTTAAAATTCCTAGTTTCAGGTTTTCCATCATCAGCAATATCTAAAACTCAGATGGTCCATGATTAATTTGAAAGATTACATTTTAAATCATGAATCTCGTTGTATTTATTTATTTAGGTGAGCTAGTTATTCTTACATTGTAATTTACGTAAGTATAAAAGGAGAAGGAGTCACTGGCCCATCACGTTGAAAGAGCATCATTGTTCTCCGGTAACACCGCAACATTAAATGAACAAGTGAAGTTCATAATAACACCAGTAATAATACGCTATGTGTACACTGCCGTATGGAAAGTATAAACATCAAACTCATCATTCGAATTCCCTTTAGCCGATCTAGGGGTGAGAACCACAAGAGATGTAGTACGTAACCAAGATAGTAAAGACAATTGAAACAGAATTACTAGTTACAAAAGTAACTAATACAACAATATACACAAAACCTACGAAAATTGTTTGTCGGCGAAATTACATTACGCAAATGTTCAGCGGTTTGTGAATGAAAGGGAACTTTTCAAATGTTGTTTTGCGGCTTAGCGTTTTCGGTATTCTCCGAATTACTTTTCAGTTACAGTTTTGACCGCAAACGGCCCAAACGGCCAGAAATTTTTGACCACCGGCTGGCCTTTGAAAAGTATTTGGTTCTTGTATTATTATCATTGTTTCATAGGCTACATTGAATTATATTTTTCAATTCACGAGCTATGAATAATCAAAGTAATAGCAATTAGGTTAGACTTTTTGATGTCGTTCAATGAATTTGTATGTAGATGTTCAATTTTCTTTCAATAATTTGAAACGTAATTGCATATATCAGTGAGAGCAAACTCATTATCACTACAGTAATAAGGAAACAAGAAAGAAGAAATTTAATGTTTGTATTGTTAAAAATACTAATTACAATATACACGTAACAATAATAATGATACAATAGATTTTGTAAAATAATTGAAAATAGAACAATATTCAATTATTAATTATTCATTGAGAATGTAATCGGATTGATTGCTAATATATTATCTGCACCTCGTCATGAAAGAAACCTTTTGGCCGCAAGGTGTCGTGTTCAGTCGCTTCCGCGGACAAGTGCCACACGAACGCACAACAACGTAGTGCAATATTTGAAGTGTAGTTTATAAGATAATATTATAATTATGTATGCTAGTCTATAAGGTATTTATCTATGGGACTATGCAACCTGAGATTAAATGATTTATTATTATAACGATAATTCTCCCTTCTTTATCAGAACAATAGCTTACACAAATAAAAATTAATCTAAAATACATTGTATGGTAATTATGAACTAGTTAAATTTGACAGGCAAATGCCTATAAAAATATTTTAATATAAATATAAATACTTTTTATATAATTATATAATAAATAAGAAAAATATATTATTGAGAAACAATAAGCCCACCTGCATAAAACAGACTAAAAAGAAAGAATCCTCACATGTGAGGACGGTTATAGGCTATGTAATATCACGCTATTGGTGACGGGAGCAGAGTAGTAAGCAAAGACGTGGGTGAAATCGCGCCGCGAGAAGCTAGTAAAAATATTAAATGGTTAAATTGTACATTAGGTAAATATTAAACCCCGTCATAAATATCACATTTGACAAAGTTGTGATTTAATTCTCATTACTAACATTTTTCGTTCGATTACAATCTAGCTTTTTGTGACTTTATTTAATAGAACTATGTATTAGTCAGACATACTCGTCGCCATACCGAAATGCCCTTATCTGCCATTGTTTTATAAACCTACGTTTTTTAATGACTTGATTGTATCCATCGTAAAAGCCGTATCACTTAAGATTTTATTTGAATTCTGTTTAACTTACTTTTTTATGAGCTTTATCGTGACGTCATGTTTGAATGCTCGTTTCGAGACGTATGTTAACATGAAACTGGAGGTTTAACATGTTCTTTGAGAAGATGCTATGCGGTACTTTCATATTGGTTTTTCACTGTTTAGTTACTCTCAGAATTGGGCTTTAGAATTGAGTTTGTGTATTTTAAACAGTTTGCTTTTTATACTATGCTTATTTTGCTACATTTAACAAAATTCTACCTAAATAGGATCAAACTGCGTTATATTAAACTAATATCTATTAAATGAGGTGTTTAACTTGTAATTTTGTTCGATTCCCACCCAGGACAAATCTTTGTGTGCATGATGAGCATGATTGTTTGTTCTGTGTCTGGGTGTAATTTATCTATAATATGTATATATTTACAAAAAAAAATGTATATAAGTAGTATTTCAGTTGTTAAGTACCCATAACACAAGCAAATATAATTGCTTAATTTGGGGCTAGATGGCGCTGTGTGAATGTGGTAGAATATTATTATTATTATTATTAATTATACTGCCTACAGAGCTAAAATGACAATAAGGCGCTGAACAAAGGCTGTAAACATTTTTCGCTTGCCGCTGGCATGTATACCTACTTATTTGATTTATTCGCAGTTTATCCTGGCCTCTGGTGACCGCTGAATTCGAGCAACTATTCTTGTACGGCTTTCATTTGTTACCTACCTATTTATTATAATAATATGCATAATAAAATTATAGGAGTTATTTTAGACCAAAAAACGCAGCATTGTGTATCCACCAGCAAGTTACACAGTCAGGCGGTTAAAAGACCATATACAAACTGCTTTCAGTCGACTCTTCTAAAAATATAAGAAGTTGCTTATGCTTATCGTGGATTTCTAATAGCTGAAACAGTTATACCGTTTATTTACAAATTAAATATTATTATTTTAAATTATTCTTCTTTATGAATTGTCCTGAAATTAAATTCAACCACTATTTTTGCTAAAGTTAAATTTTCATAATCATAATTTTTTCATCATTTAATTAGAATGACCGTACCACGCAATTTCATATATTATCACTTAATCACAGTTATAGTTTTCACCTAATTTGTACTGTCATCGATTATAGCATTAACAAAGTGTGACGTCGACTGCTAAACGTATTATTGGGATCTAATATGATAAATGTTGAGATAAATCCTAGAACTTGACGATTAAATTTGTACTAAATTGATGTTCATTTGTTACTTTAGTAGTGCTCTTCAGTCGCTGCGATTACTGTCTAGTAAAGTTCTGAAGTTAAAGCATAAAATATTTTGTACAAATTTATTTCTAGCATAAGATTTTAAGCTAAAAGGTAGTGGGGTTGCACATTATTATTGGCACGTGTTCATTATTATTTACAATATAGCTAGTTCTATTCCTTCTTATTTCAATAGGAATTAGGCTTGCCCCGCTAACTTCCAGTTGTTCTACTACAACTGCTACGGTTGCGTTACATGACTTCTAAAACACTATATAGCAACGAATAACTCAGTCCTTTTTTACTTTGAGCTATCAGACCAGACAACCAACACTAACTATATCAAAGTAATTAGTACGAATAATGTTCTAAAATTGCAATAAAACTAGTAGTAAAGTTATAGTAGTAGATAAGGAGACGTTGTTTATCGTATGCAGGAAGTCTTTAGTAGTGAAGGGTTACGAGGAGGAGGGACTTACGTCGTTATGCTTGACACTTAGGAGTTACCGAGTTACACACAGATTGAATAGGTGGAAAGCATGTAAGACGTTTTAGTTACTTCTATAGTGGACTAAATGAGTGAAAAACTTAAAGTCGTATCGTCTCAGGTCTGTATAAAGGAAAAATATATCTATTTTCACCTACCTACATCTACCACCAGGTGCGCGTATATACACGTGTGCTTTAGTTTCACTTCAAGTGTCATAGACTCATTTATGTGTGTAACTTTGTATAAATCTGTGTCTAGAAATTTAGATAATTATGCCACATAATTATGCCATAGACACAAAATGATCTAATTAAAATGACGATCTTCAATTCAATTATCATAATTTTATCGCAACAATTTGTTGATTGAAACAGTTTTCAATAAACAAATTGCTGTATGACTAATATTTTTGACAACCTATCTTAAAGACACGTATGTCACAAATCTGTGAACCACTAATGCAAAGGAAGCCGATAACAGAGTGTTTGTTGGCTACTTGATAAGCTTTGTTAACACGATATTAAAGTGGCAGCCCGTGCTAATTGCGACTAGCTCGTTAACGTGAACTTCATTAATAACCCGATGTAAATGTAAACTGATAAAGTCATCTCCCTTGATGTTAAGTGGTTATTTGAAGTATACCGATGGATGAGGGCGGCGTACGTACGGCCAAGGTGTCGAAAATTGGAGGACGCATATTTCCAGTAGTAAACATCTTTGGACTGATGATGATTATGATGGTTTGAAGTATATATAGAGTATTGATGCGGTCAAAAGAACAACATAATAATATTATATAACAACAAATACACACAACGACATCTAGACCCAAAATAAGCATTTAATACAGCTTGTGTTATAAGTTCTAGAATGCGGATATACATACTTAAATACTTTCTTTTTAAATACATACATATTATACATATTAACACCCAGACCTACGCAAAAAGACATGTTCATGCACACAAATATTAGCACTGAGTGAAAATCGAACCCGCGATCTCTGCGTGGCAGTCCGTACAACGTACCACCGAACCACTGAGATCGTCATATAGTAGTAATAAGTTAGATCGCAGATTCAAACTGCTAAAGGTAAATAAAATAGTACGATAGAATAACATTAGGTGTTTTTTTAACATTTTTATAACTTAAGCTAAAAGTTACATCTAACAATTAACAGTGTAATAAAATAAAAATAAGAAATTTATTAGTAGCTTGTCAGTAAATCATCACATCTTTATTCAGTCTATTTTAACATTTGATGCTTAACGTCGAATTATTGATAAATATTAACACTCCATTTATAGTAAAAGTAGTCCATATAAAGTAAAAGTAAAAGTAGTGTCTCGATTTTTTTTCACGTAATTTTAAGTGACAAAATTAAGCTTATAACTTGCTGATAATAATTTATTGTAGTTTATCGGCATCTTAAATACACTGCGAGAACATAAACAACACATTATCAACCGGGATAGATCGAAATTGCTTCTAGAAATCTTTGACTAAATCATAATAGAAATAATAAAGCAACATTTTTAATATTACAGTAATTAATATAAAATAACCTCTAGAGAAATAAGATGGTTTTATAATGACCTCGTGTAATAAAAATGGAATGTACACACGAGTTGTTGAGTAATAGCGTTGCAAATGTAAAGTGTTTGCGATCGCAAGTGTTACCCACAGGAATACTTGCCATTAACTGCATCTGTGAATGTTTATACGAACTTCTATTTATTACTTAAATAAGTAATACAATTTTGTTTCTTTTTAATTCCTGAGATAAAAGTTGAGAATTTATTTATTTACTAGCTTTTCGGGTCGTGGTTTCACCCGCGTCTTTGCTAACTGCTCTGCTCCCGTCGCCAGTAGCGTGATGTTACATAGCCTATAACCGTCCTCGAGAACTGGGCTATCATACGAAAAGAATTTTTAATATCCGACTGAAAGTGCCAGAGATTAGCGCGTTCAAACAAACAAACTCTTTCGCTTTATATAATAGTATACATACAGATGGTAATGCAAGCTGTTGTAAGTAATTAATAGTTATGTTATTATTAGCTGTTTTGGCCAGTTTTATGAGTGACTAATACAGTAATTATATCATTCTGTTGAATGATTCAAACTGCGAATTCTAGTGTGCGTAGTGCGTCTAGAAGCTATTGTGATTGCTTATTTTAAAATTGCTTAATCAGCCATCACTTTGGTATCTTCTCTTGGTGAGCGGCTTATATCTAGCATAATGGACGTCAATGGAGGTCATAGGTGACAATATAATATCCAGTCACTTTGGAAATCGATGGGAAAGTCAATAGTCATCAGTTGACGATATCTGTCATGATAATGAATAGAGTGCAGGCCTTGTACTGCACCGTCGATTATTATTTTTAACTTTAAACCACAATCATCCCACTTAGCGAAAAACAAATAATAAATCTAGCACTAACACGGTACTTAAAAACAGCCGCGTCTTAGTGCCAACGGTTTTAACAAACTTCCAACTTTGTGCATACAAAATGGATTTGCACAGAAGTTATGACGGTGAGTGTGCTGCTTTAGATAATTGTCGTTAAACTTGTCCCCTAATGAGCGTTTGCACTCGTAATTTCATTTACGCTAGTTTGTAGTGTTACGAGAGTGTACTTAGCGCACCATTTTAGTTTATTATTTTTTGCACGTACTATTTTGCAAGTCATGTAGTCATAATTATATGTAATGTATGTAAAAGTCTATGTACAGAATAATCTATAATAATATTTCAACTTTCAGTTTGAATGTAGCATCTAATTATTTACCTACCTTCACACGAAATATATAATAAATATTATGACATAATTTACCTACCTATTTTAATCGCCTTAATGTACTGTGTTTTATCCTAAATTTTTAATTAATTCAATTTCAGTATACCTAATTATTTATTGTAAATTGTACACAAACATACGATAGCATTGTTTGTTTATTAATGTTAGCAATGAATTATAATATACCTACTTGTTAAAAATAAATTATCATTAAAATAACACTAGTTTTATATGCATGCATAATTTGTAACACATTCTCATGTTGAACACTGTTTCTTAAGAGAATAAAGATCTTTAAACCTATGAATGCATGAGGCTTATTTACACCATCGGTCTTTGTTTTCCCTTTTCTATTCTCTCGTGCTTTTACAATGCACACAGCCATGTATATTGGTTATAGTTACTACTTATTAGGTAGGTATACTTGAGTGTAAAAAGTGCAAGTGTAGTATGCGGTAAAATATTGGACTTCACGTCGTCATCCTAATAATTTTATAATTATGCAAATATTAATATAGAAATATCAAGAAGTTAAATATCATAAACCGCAGCAGTAAATAGAAAAGTTTGCACAAATTATACAATATATTAAGCAAGTACGTATTAAATTACTAGGATTAGGTAAACGACAATCTCTGGTGTTTGAGTTTGTTGGTTTATTGAGCAAGGTTTACTTAGTAACCTACCGTATTCATTAGCTGAGGTTAACAATGTTCTACGCTCAGCTATTCGTTTGAACTAACTATCTGACGCTATGTTTGTTCATACTTTTTGCTAGCTAAAACTAGTGGGAACCTTTGCGCATTTTGCTATTGCGATTTGCTCACGTTTGAAATCAACAAAAAAAAAAAAACTTTATTTCGCATGCTTACATTAGATATAATATTTTTAATGTGTTATTAGAATAGGCTTACTAACATATTTTAAGTAAAATTGTTACTAACATAATGAGTCTTAGTTGCTTAATAAAGATTTATTTATTATTATTATTATTATAGTAAGTTATTACAGTAACTTTTTAAGCGTCTAATGTGGTCTAGGCTCTAGTTAATAAGCATTTATTTATTAATAATAATGTAATGCTAATATGAAAATCCATATGTATATGCCTAGAGCAGAGATCTTTACACTACAGTGGATAATAAACTGAGAGGAATGTTGAAATTGGAACCTTATCGTATCTGACTTTGACGTTGTATATGCTCATGAAAAAATTACTAACATAAAATTTCTAATCACTTATTTATAATCACATAGCATCATAGTATTAACATCTAAATTTATGGATGCAAATACCCAGAGAGTTTGCTCATAAAGTCGCCGAGAGTACCTATATAACGTGCTAAAACTAAATACTGTATCCATTATAAATTTGCATATCACTATCACAGACAGAACTTGAGACTCACAGAAGTTACTTAAATCTTGAACAATAAAGACTGACGCTATGAAATATGATAGAAAATCTCACCCATCAAAAAGTTCGTAATAGAATAATTTCTCCTGTCTCAAACATTGTGGAGCTCAGTTGTGTCATGGCCCATCTTAACAAAGGATGTTATAAAGTGTCTCCGCCAACAAACTTGAGCACAATTAATCATATTAAGTGGCCATCGACGTCTTTGCTTGAGACACCCAGTGATTCTCACTATGTAATTCTGTAAAAAATGTGGATTTTTACCGTTTTTCCAGCTTGTTGAGTTATTGGAAAATTTATATTTAATCAACTAAAAAAGTAGTTTTTTAAATTAAGTTTCTGTTGTAGTGTCGAGTGTTTCTTTATATATGCAATATTTCTTTTCATTTCATACTACAACACGCCTGTAAATTTGATATTAAATTATTTTGTTTCTTAGTAAAAAGGGTAATAATATACCTCATATAATAATATACCTCAAATACTTAAAGGTTTCGTCTAGTACTTACGAGTAAAAAGGTTAAATATCTATTTTTAGAGCGGTCGTCAGATATCAAAGTACCTAATAAAAACTTGTCACTAAAAATATAACAAAAATTCATTTCTTTATTTTTTTAGGGTTTCTTCAAAAGGAGAAAACATTGTCCTTAGAGGTTTGGATCACTTTATTGTGCATGACACACAGAACACAGAGTAGATGGACAGAAGTGTGCATCCTTTTCACATAAACCTGTAAAGCTATCAAGCTGAATTATTACAAAACAATGTATAGTTCCTTGAAGCTGTTAAAACTGCTATATTTCTTTGATTTTCAGAGAAGCTGCAGTTTTTGTTGCATGTAATAAAAAGTAACATATATTTTATTACACTAAACTTAGTATTTATTGCAGTATTTCAATGAAAACTTGTAATCTAAAGAAATGAGATATAATAAAAAATTACTTTGGTATTAGTCATAATTGTTAAAACTACATATTTTGTTACAACTAGTATTTAACTAAGTATATGTTGTTATTTTCCTGAAAAAGGTTTCTTGAAACCAAATGTATTAGGTAAGTACTGAGTAAGTATTCCTATTTAGGTTTTTTGTTTGCCTAGCAATGTAGAGTGGGTATGTTTTATTTCAGTAATTTTTTTACAATTAAGTTGCCGGGGCTTTCCAGAAAGTAATCATGAGAGACTTGTGTCGGGAAACCTCGCTCTTCCTACGTAATCATAACAATTTAGATTAACACTTACACATTTACAACATAGTCAGTTTAGGTAGGTATGTTAGTTAAACAGTTATTAATTAAGTAATTTACCTTTCGACATATAAGTTAGAAGGAAGTTATTTCGTAAATGTCTATAACTTGTTACTAGAAGGAAAATATAGCACCAGAAAAGCTCGTATTACATGCCTGAAGTGTTAGATAGACGAATGTAGCGGCATATATCACTATAATAAGACATTTCTCATACATTTTCAATAGTACAAATATGATGTTTTGAATTATGATAGTAAATAATAAACATTTCTTGATGATATTAATAAACATTTTACCTCTTCTATTCCTTTTAGTCATCAGACCAAGTGTTGTACCTTGAATTACGTGGCTTCCTTACCTAAACCCAACTTAGACTGTCCTTTTAAATTTTCTCCAGTTGCACCGGGTGAAATCAAAAAGATAATCCTGTCCATCAAGTCCAACGCGATGGGATGCGACGGCATTAGTCGCCGTATGATTGTCCAGATTCTAGATTGTCTCTTGCCTGCAGTTTCACATTTGATTAACTTTTCACTAGAATCTGGGCAGTTCCCAGCACTGTGGCGCAAGGCGTTTATTATTCCTTTACCTAAAATCCCTAATCCTACAGCTCCCAACCACTTTAGACCCATATCCATTCTTCCATTCTTATCGAAAGTTGTCGAGGCCTGTGTGCAGAGGCAGTTAGCTCGGTATGTTTTTTGCAACAACTTATTGAGCCCTCTGCAATCTGGCTTCAGACCAGGACACAGCACAACTTCTGCTCTCCTTAAAGTGACTGGCGATATTAGGGCGGGTATGGAGGATACCAAGGTCACAGTACTCACTTTGGTCGATTTCTCAAATGCCTTCAATACCGTCAGTCACGATATCCTACTGTCTATCCTCACCCATCTCATGGTTTCTCCTGATGCACTGGAATGGTTCTCAACTTATCTTCAGGGGCGTCAACAGGCAGTCCGTTCCGATGATTTATCATCCATGTGGCTTGACCTCAACTCCGGCGTCCCTCAAGGCGGTATACTTTCACCCCTATTGTTTTCTATCTTTATTAATTTTCTAACTCCAAATCTTCATTGTTCGTATCATCTTTATGCTGATGACTTGCAACTGTATTCTACAACTAGTGTGGATGATGTGTCGGTGGCCATTAGCGATATCAATCGTGATCTAGACGCTATAAAGTGTTGGTCTGATAGATTTGGCCTTTATGTAAATCCCACTAAGTGCCAGACCATTGTCATAGGTAGTCAGCGCTTAATAAATAGACTGGATATCCGATATGTACCACCGGTTGTTTTTGATGGATCGACTATTCCATTTAGTCATGTAGTGAAGGATCTGGGGTTGCTCATTGACTCCAACCTCAATTGGCAAGCTCAAGTCACCAGTGTGAGTCAAAGAGTAACTGGTACCCTACGTGCCTTATACCGCCTAAAGAACTTTCTTCCGGCTAAGACCAAGGCAATGATTGTGCAGACTTTAATTTTTCCTTTAATTGATTATGGTGATGTATGTTATTTTGACCTGAATGCAGATCTGCTCAATAAGTATGACCGACTTCTCAATAACTGCATTCGATTCATTTTTAATCTTCGTAAATATGATCATATGTCTTCCTATCGCTCAGACCTAAAATGGTTACCCATACGGCAGCGCCGAAATCAGCGCGCTCTTACTACCTTATTTTCTTTCTTACACTCTCCCACACTTCCCAGTTATTTATCTCCACAATTCCAACCTTTGTGTTCATTTCATGACAGAAATCTTCGCTCTTCTAATAATCTTCTTCTAGCATGTCCTTCTCATACTTCTGATTTTGTACATTCTTCCTTCTTTATACAATCTGTCTTACTCTGGAATGCGCTCCCTCTTGAAGTCAGGATGGTTACGGACCGCTTTAAGTTCAAACAAAAGGTACGGGATATTCTCTTCGACAGATTGGCAGAGTCATCACATCAGTAACATGTATATATTGTATATATATATATATATATATATAATATTTATAGGTGTATTTATATTTGTATGTGTGTATGTATTGTATGTATATGTGTATTAAGTATAATATGTATTTTTGTATAAGTATAGGTAATAGTCATATTTATCTGTTCCTTTGAAGTTAACTTGCACCTACTTCGTTTATCTCTGCATCACCCAAAGGTTGGCTGGTAGAAAATGCCTTTGGCATTAAGCCCACCATTGTACAATTTTGTGCATAAAGTTATAAATAAAATAAAAATAAAAATAAATAACAACTGATATTTTTGAGGAAGGTAGCTTCTCAACAGTGACGTGCATTTATTTTTAATGTAGATGTAGGTAATAGTAGAGTGTATAGTATTAAGTACCCAATTGCAATACTCTAAAACACATTATTCCTATATTGTGTCTTAGGCCGGTTTTACATTATCATATAAATATGATTTCATATCTGTCATATACCATCAAGCCGTGTTTTCCGTTGCTATGGGTGCTACGTATACACTGGTGTCACAGTCTAGTTAAGGGATCCTTTTGTCAGCTAGATATCAACACACTAGCACAGTCTAATTACATACAGACTGTGCTAGTGTGTTGAGTATGATCCTATTTGTATGCTAGCTGTCAAAAAGGATCACCTAACTATGAGAATAGATAATATGAATTATATGTAGTTATTATACCGTCATATGTTCTTTATTTATTTATTTTATTTATTGAAAAAAAAAAATATTTAAAAATGACTCACACATCTATGATCATATTTCTATGATAGTGTAATAGCGGCTTTATATGCAACAAACAATACCCACATGGTATATTTTAGACCTTAACTAATTTGTACCAATCAATTTGTAACTGGCAGTTGGTCACTAACACTACTGGACTCCCCTTAGCTTACCACGACACTGCTATATAAAGGCTAGCGCAAATTACAGCATCGCATAACAAAAATGCTCCTACATCACTTTAGTACATTTTATATGACACTCGCACACTGTACGTTTCCGCATCGCAACGCACAGGACGACGCGCCTCCTATGTGCTTTGACGCAATATTGCAATGCGTTGTGGTGCGGCCATAGTATGCACCAGTCTTAAACGTTAGTTACAGGTAGTATCGCATGTCTATATGCGGTACAGCTTGATGGATTAGCGGTGTACGTAGCTTACAACCACATCTGTTGCACAGCCTCCTTGTGTGACTCGGTATTATGTGTAGTTTCGGAGCCTAATTCGAGTTCAAACACAAATCCGTAATAGCTCGAGAACTTAGGTATTTTCATAAAAGTTAATCGTAAAATTTGTCATTGCATTTGACCCAAAATAAATTAAAGTCGCTTATTTTACTAGTCTGCTTTTTAGCTAGCTTTTTATAAAGCACGTTTCTTCGAGAAGGTATATTATATAGAGAATACGTGCATAAGGAGAGATTTGTTATCACGTCAAAGCGTGACAGTATGTCCTGTTAAACAAAGGCATCCTCCAACAGCTCCTGTAATCACCAAGCGTTGCTCACAGTTTAACTATTGTTGTAGTAACAGCAGTATTATAAAGGCTAAAAAAATTTCCAACGTCAAGGCTTTAAAACAAAGTTGTAAAACATCTACGCGTATGTATCTGTAAAAGTAATTTCATTTCATTACATTAATCATCACTTTTTTGTTGAGTTTATATGTTTTATATATTAAAATTTTTAACAAGACCAACTTAGCCAAAAAAATTTAATGTATAAAACACATAAGACCGAAATTCAGCAAGCTACTAAACCAAACACTCCATATACAAAATTTAAACATGCTCTTTAAAAAAGATACGTTTTATCAGATAGTAGGTACGTACACAGGTGAAGCGAAAAGGGTTTTAACATTAAATATTTTCACGTAGCAAACTAAGCCGTATCATGATAAATCGGTTTTACTCGTAACTACGTTAGTTCATCCAAAATGTATTGAGCAAAGTGTAACCACTCTAAGCAATAACATAGTTTAGATGATAACAGCTGGTTCAGTTTGTTAAAATATTATTATTATTACTGAAATCCATATTTACTTAATTAATTGATTGTGCAGTGTATAGAACCGCTATATTGTATATATAAACTAGTGGTGGAATCGTTACTTTCCAACCAAAAAACATTAACCATAAAAAGATAGAAAATATAAACAAAGAAAGGTATTTTCAGTCGCACGTAGAAATCAGGTTAGTGTGATATTTCATTGTATAAAAATTTAAATGTAAACAAAGAGATAAAAAGAACATATAGGTGGTATAAAGTGAATTTTCCGGTGATATTGAGTACGTGGCCCATTGCCCCGGAATGGTCGAACGCTCATATCGTGTGCCGCAACGCCCGCCGCGCCTTTACCACTCCTATTATGATAACACTCGGTATAGTGTTCGTGTATTTTGGTTTTAGTAAAATTATTCAAATTCAAATTTCAATTCAAATAAATGTATTCTATAAAGTATATAAACTAGGTGTACCTAAATATCCCCAAAGGTGAACTAAACTTCAGTTCAGACACTTTTGATGAGATTTAAGACATATCGTCAGAAATTTATCACTATCTCAAAAATATGTCAAAAAAATAGCTATACTAACCCTCAGTTTCTGAAAGGCTGATCAACAAAAAATTAACTAATCAACTGTTAAATCTCATGTGATGTACCTAAAATCATGCTGAAAGTATGGATATTTGGCTTAATTATTATAAATTAAATCAAATTTAACTTATAATTCATGTTTTTAGCAACCGAAATAGTTACATGAGATTTAACAGTTGATTAGTTAATTTTTCGTTGATCAGCCTTTCAGAAACTGGGGGTAAGATGTATAAGTATAATGCATCAATGCTTTGAAATTGTGTTTAGAATATTGCTAAATACAACATTATGTGTGTAAACATAGTGAAAATGAAAGTACATTTATTAATATATTTTAATTTAATTAACACTTATGAACGTCAAAATTTACAAAATGTCAGCCAATTAACAACCTACAGCCAGTTTGCTGATGAAGTAGAGCCATGAGAAGAACTAGCAAGAACTGGTCACTCTCGCGCCGGATATTACAATTTTTGTATTTTACAATTTTAAGTAGCATGCAAAGTGACACAGGCAATACACTTTATAGGTAATTATTTACAAAAAAAACATTTTATATAAATATGTCAAAATGTATCAATAAATTAATGTCAATAAATTATTTGTTTTAACATGTCATTATTATTATTTTTATTAATAAATAATTTCTATAGTAAATTGCTTTATATCGCCCACCTAAAGACGTCTACTATAATCGTCCCAAAAGAAGAAGTTTGCCATAGTTACATTGTGGGTTGGGTTAGTAATCTCATTATGGTAATATTTAATGATCATATGACGTTAGTTTCTTGCTATTTATTTAATTAGAGCTTTACGATATACACGAGTGCATATTTCAAGTAACTTTTTGTTGTTTTGTGTACTTGTAATGTTTGGATACAAATATCGTTAGCTTCAATAATATAGTCGCATATTCTCTCATGCGGAACCAACTGCTGACAAAATGTGTGTGGCCGACGAAATACTATTGGGTGCACGTTATGCACGTTACTATCTAAAATTGTCATAAATATTTATATATAACAATAACATTATAGCATACAGTATACAGTATGCGAGTTATTTCGCGAAAATACTTTATCTTTGTTTTTTTACTTTTTGACATCTCTCGCATAACAATTTACGCTTGTTTTGCCTATAAAACCTCGGAAACGAAACAATTTTTTTGGACCTCGTAAAATTTAGTCCCATTTGGGATTTGAACTTCTTAGTGCACCATATAAGCAGACCAACGAGATGAGAAGAAATTAATTATGCTTTTCATTTTCTACTACAATGAACACACTTCCTGAGCATTCAGTGGAATCCAGGAGTGGTGGATACCACCTCAATTGTTATTACGGCTAATTGGAATCATTGTTCCCTCTGCAGCATCTTTGTGAGATAGGTACTGATTTATGTCAATTTGCATCAATTAATGGTGTAGGTCAATAATGTAGCAATTTTGAAATTAGAAGGGTACAGTGTAAAGAGTTCCAGACTATAAATTGATCAAATGAAATACACTACACACTGTATTATTTGTTCGGTGCTATAACCGTTCTTAAATTCACAGTAATTAGGTACTTTTTGGCAATTGTTATAGCAGCCATCCTTCTAACGTAAATGTTTTAAAGTCCCTAAGCAAAGTTTAATTAAAACTACATACATTCACATTATTGTTTACTTCATAAAATTTCGTAACTGCCATAATTAAATTTCGCTCTGTTAAAATAATTAATGAACAAAGTTTTGGCTTGTAACAACATAACTATCTTCGTAAAATACCTGTGAGTATTAAATTGCAATTAGTATTGGTAACATTCTAGTAATGACACACAGACTTAGAAAATTTATTAATTGAGGCACATCACTTCACATCAGGGTATCGCGATGGTTAAGTACCTGCTTGTTATGCATCCAGTGGATTCAAAACCATATATTATAAATAAATATTTTGCCAGTGACACAGGAATATTCCGAACACACAATTCTTTTAATAAATTTAAAACTTTATAATGTGTAGCTACTACTAAACCGAAATAAATTATTGTGTTTGTAATATTTAGTTAGTGAGTCGTCAATGCCCAAAACCAAACATTTACCGACCCGACTATTTGCCGAGGCCGAACACTCGCCAACGACAAACACCTTTGAAGTAAAATACCGTTACTTTTTTGTCGCCAAGAAAGTAACATCTTTTTCACCAACTTTGTTAAACATTAACAGCTGAACATTTAAACACATATAAACATTATTAGAAGCCTATTTCGAAAGTGCTAAACAAACATCTCGGAAATATTTTTTTTTTTAAATCATTACGATATCGTTAAAATTCAACTGTGTATATCGTAAGTTACACAAATAAATAACGAATTTTTACAGCTACTACTGATGTATCTGTTACGGTCTGTCACTCTATGTTTAAATACGAGCGTCAAGCATCGTTGTAAAGCTAGAAATATAGCTGGACAATACTAATATTTCGAAAAGCTATGCGAGATATTTCGTGTTCAAGGATTGCGATAGCTTTATGCCGATATTTATTACGTGCAGGTGGTATAGTTGTTCCTTAATGCAGGCGTAATGTTATTTTATTGCCAGAGGCATTCTTTTAGTCATTCTATACACCGTAAAAAATCCTTAATGAGATAATTTATTTATTTATAAATAAATAAAATAAAATAAAGGATAGTAAAAATTAATAGTAAAACTAAACAGAAATTCGTGAGCCATTTTTCACCTCTCCGCCACTTTCTAATCGAATAAAGCAATGTTGTTACTAAAATGGAATAACAAAACAAAACCTTTACACGCCATTACCACTCATTACACAGTTGATTAAACTAGAAAGACAAATAATAGTTCGCAAGATTCAACACGTAGAAAGGTATTCGTAAATAAGTGAATTTATCTGTCTGTTGTTTTGTGGCGTTATTCCCAAAGTATACTCCATTATTTTGTTCTTAACACTTTTCAGGACAGTAAACGGATATGGCCGTGATGACAATAAAACATCTATAGTGTGAAGACACTACACTACTTTATTGTAGACTAGTGTCTATGAAAGGGTTAAGATTACGTAAAAAAATCAAGACGAGAGATAACTTTTTGCAAATACTCTTGTGACATTGTGTTTACTTTTTTTGTATACCTACTATAGTAACAGTGTTTGCAAAAACGTAGCAAGGATTGAATATACTCTCAAAAATATGTTTACATGTACATACTAAAGTGTATTCTTATTCTCACCACGCGAGCACTTAAACTGTTAGAATTACGGTCATCTTCTTCGGTTTTATCACGGCATGCAGCTGCAATGCTACCCTTAAATATTCACTTTGCATACTACGATAGGTGTAACTTTAAACTTTCAACACGTTATTTCTGCATTATAAAACTTTCGTACTGCAGTTGTTTTTTAATTACGTTAATATATTATGTAGTATTAAGTAAGTAGGTGACTTTTGGGTAAGGTAATTTGATTTTTTTTTTTTATATATTATAGCCTAGTAAAGTAACTCCACCCCGCCTGATGTAGTCAGTGGAATCCAGAAGTGGCGGCCACTATACTAAAAGCCATCGTCTTAAACTGCTGGTATGGTGGTCTCCACTATGGCGGCTGGCAATGGGGTTAGGGGAAGGGAATGAGGGAGGTGACGAAAGAGGGAAGGGGGGAAATTGGGCCTCCGGCGCTCTCACTCACCGAACGAAACGCAGTAGGGATACTACTACTCTTAAGTCGATCTTCTATGAGAGGGTAGTACTTCTCCGGACGATCCGGCCCATTCATGCTGAAATCAGCGTGGATCTACTAGCGTAATGGATTAACGGATTACAGAAAAACACTATTGGTATTTTGTATCCTTTACACGATTGTGTTTCATAAATGACACTTATGTAACGCGGAGATTGCTGGGTACGATCTGCCACAACAGTCTTGAGTTCGAGCCCTTGGTCGGGTAGTGTAAAAATGGCTTTTTCAGTAAATGAAAACAGGCTCATCTCCTTATCACATAGAACCCAACATATCTATCGAAATGTAGTATAGAGTCTTCTCTGCCTACTTCTTTGGGGAAAAAGCGTGATACTCTTAAGTAGATATGTTGAAAGTTTTCAAGAATCTGATTCGTGCAAACTTTACACACCTATATTTTGTTAATAAATTGTATGAAATGTTATTATTATTTATAAATATACTGAAACGCAAAAAGGCTCTCGAGAATATACAAACACAAAGAGAACAATTCACAAAACTATCTTACGTATTCTTAAGAGTTTCTTAAACGGCACGTGCGCAGAATACTTTATATTTTAAATATACTTAAAAGTTAATTAACATATAAAAAGCGTCTTAATTAATTAATTATCAATTAACGTAAGGCTTCAAGGAATAACAAAGACGTTTATTCAATCTTTATTATTTCTATTGCTTCAATCAAATTGTCAATGCGTTTATGATATTTCAGACAATTTCATTAATATTAAAGTAATTATAAAAAAAAATTCTAAAAGATTTTCTTTCTTTGTAACGAATAAATGAAATGAAAAGTGTAGAACATGATGAATTAATGTAAAACTTAACAGCAATCTATTTAATATTCATAGTCTTTGTTTGAATAATAATGCCTTTTAAAATCAAATTGAATTTTTAATTATTCGATTCCTACAGAGTTCAATATGACTACGCCTTTACATTTAACGGTATATAAAATTATTCTTGTCTTTTATAACGTGACAACGCTCTGTCTATACATACGTATTCATTGGCTTACATACATAATCACCATTCAGACATATGCCAATTTTAATAGGTACGTGCTACACATACTTTAAAAATACACTTAAGTAAGCTTGAGCTTAAAAAACTTAATAAAAATGTAGACGCACTTTACAATTTATGAAGACTTTAGTTTCATTAAAATTGCCTAATACAAAAATTTTAAAAACTTAGGCAGCAGTCACCTGGCATACTTTATATACTCATGAAATATTGTCACTTCTTTCATAATACTTAAAACGAAGTAAAATGATTAAGTGCCTCTTATTTATGTTAACATGTTACTTCGTTGTCTACATCTTCGACTAATGTCAGACATTATAAATATGTTCCGTAAGCAAAATTTTAATGTGTTTAAAGTTATTTACACATTATACTTCGTTTCGCTTTATTTGCTAAAAGATGGCCACTGCAGCTTAAAAACCTTTCTACTTAAGGGCTTAAACAAGTGGTATAGGTATCTATTCTACCCATGAGGGGATTGACATAAGTTAACGCCAACATTTTCCTTAGCTTATGTCAATCCCATACATTATTAAAACTACTTTAATAGGAATCTGAATAGAATAGAAATCTATGCCACTTGTCTAGGCCCTCTGCTACTCTAAGGAGAACGCTGGCTGCTACCCTGTAGGTACCTACCAAACGGGTAGCAATTAGCGTTCTCGTTGCTGCGGTTGCATAACAATAGGCCTTCCTATGTTCTATAGGGATTTTATTTTATTGACGACAGTGGCAGCCGAGTCAACACCGTATGGTAAGTGGAAACTGTCACTCTATAACTTCTGCAATACCAGGGACTCAGCGAAGCCGCTGCCAACTGTGAAGGGAGTGGGGTAGGAAATTAAGGAGATGAGGAAAATGGGGCTGACTGTCTTAGAGTTGGTAAATACGAAAGTAAAGAAAATATGATGCTAAAAAAGACTTTAAAAATACAACATATTTAATTTAAAACATACAAGCTTTTTGATATTTAGATCACAAACGAAAATAGTTCCAAATACTAAACATAGCTTCTGTGAAGTGGCAATGGGCAGGACACATAGCTCGCAAAACTGAAGGCCACTGGGGTAGAAAGGTTCTAGAGTGGCGACCACGAACCGGAAGACGCAGCGTGGGCAGACCCCTCACAAGGTGGACCGACGAACTTATAAGGGCGGCGGGCAACCGATGGATGAGACCGGCCACGGTGGCGAAAATTGGGGGAGGCCTATGTCCAGCAGTGGTCTTTTGGCTGATATATGATGATGACTAAACAAAATAAGCCTACAAACATAGTAGACTTTTTTAATGAAAATTGAATTCAATTGCAAAGAGAAGTACCACTAATTGTATTTAAATATAAAAACATCCCTCCTTGACTTCGGCAGTCGGCAAAAAGTAACGATAAACCTTTATAAAAACGTTACAATGAATTGAACTTGATTATAATGTTAGGAAGAAAAACGCGATTTTTGCTAAAACAATCTAAACCAAGAACTTTGCATACACCGCTTGTATTTTTCTAAATAGGCTATGTTGTTTTTTTTTCGTTACGAATATAGTCTGAAGCTGTTGAATTTTTGTAGCTAGCTTACAATAAAATTATAAAAATAATTTTGATTGAATAGTTACGTAAAAAATATACCATGACGAATTTTATTTTGAGTAACAAGATGAAATTATAACACTGCCCTCAACTCTTCAAAATATTGATTATGTTGACGTCAGTCTCGGTCATGTCTTACCAAAGTACCCTAAGTTATATTTGCATACATCCTGACAACATTATTTTAAGACAAGCTACGTCCCGGGGGTCTTTGTATACAATGATTAATCGAGGCGTATTTATTGACTTCATATTCAGTTAACTACCCGGGCATGTTATTGAAAAAATATTTTGTGTGCATATTTGTGGGTTACTTGGTGATTTTAGGGTTACCTACTGTATTTAGACCTTCTTTTTTTTGAGTGAGAGTTCTCAGAATTTAGGTTATTTGTCTATTTGTGTGTGTTTATCGAATAAGAAAGACAAAGAAAGAAGAGAGTAAACTAAAACAAAAGTATGCGAAAGATATTATAAAGTAAGATTATCACACAAACTAAGATATGGATGTACGTATGTAAAAGAAATTAGTGCAGGTCTTAGATCCCATTTGAAGAAGGCCATATTTCTAAGAAACTATCCCGCTGTGTGTTCCAGAACGTGAAAAGTCAATCAAAAAGCAACATAAAGAAAAATAAAAGAAGAACTATTTTTTATTCTGCCTAGAGACGACATATAAAAAAAAATTAAGAATACAGAAATAACAAACAAAGTAGGTACAGAAAATAACATACTTAAGTAAATTTAAAACTAAACTAAACGTATATGTTATAAGTTTGTAGGCATTGATGTACTATCTATTGGCGTCGCCGTAGGTCCAACCGAAGTAGGTACACCCCGTTTTAACAGGTGTTAAACAGAAATAAATCTAATTAGTTGGTATTCTATTCACATAACATCTTAAGTCAGCAGATCCGACCGGGTAGTATGCTCTTAATTTGCTATAAAGTCATACACGACAAAAATCATAGTACGATAGACTAGAAATAACCCACATTTATCAGTCTTTTTTTAGCGGTAAGGCGTAGATGAAAATTATTCTCATCAGTCATACTACATGAACCTTAACTTTACTCCTAATAGCACTTTTTGTGATACAATTTTAGTCCTCTATTCCCAAGAGTTTGGCCATCTCTTTAGTAACATCCCATCCAACACCATAATATTTATTTTATCAAAGTAACAGAGACATTTTCACAAACATTTTCTCTTTGCCCAAGCGAACCGATGATTTATCACAACCTTGGCATATATTTGCTAAAACTATGGAAGCTCACAGTGATAAATAGCAGTTCATCTGAAAACTTTAGTTCGACATTGTCTAACCGTGCCCATAGGCCGGGCTCAAGACTTATGTATATTATATTACAATATTTGATTAGGAGATAGTATGAAAATACTTTGAAGATATTATTATGATAATAAATGTAGTTTTTATGGTGCCGTACTTCAAGAAGCAAAACGAAATCCATATAGGATCACTTTGTTGTCCGTCCGTCTGTCCGTCTGTCTATTTGCTAGTCAAGACTATTTTCTCAGTAATGCGTGCAGGTATCAAGTTTAAATTTAAATCGAAGACTTTTGTTTGTAACCTCTCTTGAGCTTGTTAGATAATCAAAGTTCTAGATATCAACGCAATCAAGAGATATAATAGGAGTTATGGCCGTTCGGTGAGCTAGTCCGACTCGCACTTGATCGGACTTTTTTATTTGACAGCCAAATAAAATAGAAAGAAGAGTCGTTTTGATAAAAATATTTAGTTTGAGAATCTGCTTACTTTTGAAATTTAGAATTTTTTAAATATTGGAAAAGACGAAAAATCCGTGATCATTTCTAAATATCTTATAAAGTAGCCTTAGATTTTAGGTAGGCTTGGTGTTATAACTATAAATCTGCCAAACTTTTGATTTATTTTCTAGTAAAAAAATGTACAATATTTACACAACCAATTTATGTATATATCTTTATTAAGTAAATTTAAGCTAGCTACCTATTGGCAGTAAATAAATATAATAATAATAATAATACCAGCCTGTTTTACTGTCCCACTGCTAGGCAAAGCCCTCTTCTCATAAAAAGAAGGTATGAGCATTAAATTGCTAGGCTTGCTCAAGGCGAATTAGCAATTTTAGACTTTCAAGTCCAGGTTTTCTTACAATGTTTTCCTTCACCGTCAGTCAGAAATGTCCAAGATAAAATTAGAAAGTTAGTTGCAGATATGGCAAATTGATATGGAGGAAAGGACCCATTTCTTCTTATATTTCTGACAATGACGTCATGGCGGTTTTCTAAAATCTTAGGCAAAGGTACGAGTATGTTGTTAAAAATGTCGCAAATTATGTTTAATTTGTATGCCGCAATGGGTAAACATGACTGACCAATTTCATTTAACACATTGCATGCATAATATGTACTCTCATTAAAACAAATAAATTATATTTATCTTTATCTTTGTCATGAAACATGTTTAATATTGAAAGGTACATTTATACAGTATACAGCTTTATAACAAGTAAGTTTTGATCATAAAAATGTGCGCTCTTTAATATTGAAAAAAATAAAAAGTATTTTGTCAAAACGCGTGTTACTCCTAACCGAGAATGCATTTCCGAAATTACGGAGTAGGTTCGTGCTAGATCATCAGATACTTCGCTTGATGTAGTTCGCCCAAAACGTTGGCTAATTGAACACAGTAACTACAAAATTTCTACCTGTTCTTCATTAAGCAATATTTTCTCATTAGTGTCTTAATCTACTGACCAATAATGGTTTCTTCAATTAAATCATTTCACTAAACAAATTAACCCTTAGAAAACCGCACCAAAAAACAACACTACTGTATGAATATCTCGGACAAAAACGTCCATTACTTATTTCCCTCGTTCTCTTAATGACGTCATTATCTCTAGAGACCCCGTACGCGGCCACGTCCCCCCTTAATTCTGACTGTGACACTGGCTGAGTGACGTAGGCGATGATAAATTGCTCGAAAACCATGATGGTTTTATGCGAACAGTAATAAAGATTTTGCGGTCGTGTGTACCGCATAATAAGTTAACGGGTTGATTGATTTTAAAGACACGTACCAGTGATTATGTATTTGAATGCTTGTAATGACTTTAAATTTAGAATTATTAATTCATATGGTAAATTTTTTGTTGTAGCTCCATTTGGGGGGATATTGCCATAATCGCCACGCTTGGCAGGCGGGTTGGCGATCGCAGTGGTGGTAGCTTTATCACAGGACGCTGCTGCCCGTCCTGTGTTGTGCTGATTTTCTACCACCCGTTTTCGTAACGGTTTAACCGCCGTTATTCGGTAAACTGATGTACTGTCATCATTTTGTCCTTAGTCGCCTTGTACGACACCCACGGACAGAGAGGGTTGGGACCATTCTTCCCCGGCCACCACGCGGGGGAAGAATGATAAGAATAAATTACTCAAGCCTTTGAATCATTAAAATTCTAACAATAATTTAGTTATAATAGTTTGAATAAATGTATACCTATTATATATTATTACAATTTCTAGTATCACCCAGTTTTATAACTATGTATTATTAATCTAGATTGCTGGGGTACATGACTTGTGTGGACACGGCAACTTTCCAAACAAAGGGTGGCACTGGTTTTAGCCAGATCGTACCAAGTGTGTGTAGACTGGATACGAAAGGCGAAGGACCAAGTGTAAAACGTTTGCCCTTCGCGACTAAAACTATCCATTTTTCATAATGCCTCAGGTACAACTTTCTTAGAGTTTGTGAATTATTTTGAACACTTGGATGTTTTACAAAGCCTAAAAGTTGACATGTCATACTTATTATTGTTTAGGTTTCTTGATACAAACCGAACGTGCGGGAGCGACTAAGGACCGATCAAAATAAAAATAGTTGGGGAACACTAATGCAGCACTGAACGTTTTCAGTTACTATGCTTTCTTTTTGGGATAAAGGAGGAACTGCTTTAATATATTTTTTTTGTAAACTATGAAAACATTTCTGAAATAAAGATTTATTATTATTAATCTGTAAGTGGTGTTTGATACATTCGCAACCGTATGATTTTCTTAGAAATAAGAATATAAAACGAATTTAAAGAAACTTTTTTTAGCCAATGTTAAAAACTTAATCACTAACATCGCGGTGTGTGAAAATAGAGTAGGTCTGTTAAGACTTTTTTGTATGCTTTGACATTCTGTAAGCAACATTATTTTTAGAATATTTTACGAAAAGGTCAAGCTTGCTTCCCAGACCGGAAAATTCGGTGGACTATATTTACAATGGCTATTTTTGCTTACATCATATACATACATGCTAAATATAATAATAACAGGATGTGTGGTCTAGGATATGAAGCCACCTCATTTCTTCCCATAAGACGAAACTAAGGGAACCCCAGGAAGTCGCACCGCATCGCATCGCATAACAAATATCCTTTTACATTACTTTAGTATATTTATATGAACTATCAGTCACTACAGGCGGGCCGCACCGGGCCGCATCTTAACGCACTGCAACACTACTACTATGTGCATAGACGCAATTTTGCGATGCAACGCGTTGCGGCCGTAGTATGCGCTAGCCTTAAGTCAACGTCAACGTAGTAAGGTCATGTTTAGTATATACTTGCCAATCCGCCCGCAAAGCGCGGTGGCTAAACACAAGTTACATCTAAATCTCTTCTAAAAAGAAAAGATTTATATTTAGCAGTGGACAGCAATTATTACTAGCCCGAAGACTAGTAATAATTGCTAAATATTAATAGTTAATTCAAGTCTGAGATAATAATAAAATGTTTCTGTACTTTTAAACCTAGCTACTGAACAAAATTTATGTATCGAAATTTTTACGCAAAATAAAAAATTAGCAATGAAAAACGTATATAACTAGGGCTCATTACCAGCAGTGCTTAGGACCACTCGGTCAACGAAAGAGTCAATGTAATAAAATTCATCCCATTGTTTAAAAAATGCCCTTCGCTTCATAAATTCGTTCTACGCTGAAGCACTTTCAGTACAATTTAGTTCTTAGTCAAGCCGATTTCAATTTTATGCCTCATTATGTGTTAAAATTGCCATGCTATGGCCTTTTTGGTGTTTTCTTGAATTATTATAGTAATATATGTAAAGAGATTTTTTGGTCGTTATCTGATTTTGCCCTAAAGTTTATTTGTTATGCTTACAGAGACGAAAACTAATGGTGGACACGACTTATTGTAATTATAACAATGGGGATAGAATAGTAGTTATACTGCTGTATATCTATGTAAACATGAAAAGAAAGGTCACATTAGTACTGTTTTAGTGCATATTATGAACTATACGTTTATAGTTCATACTATGCATCGGAGCATAAGTATGAACTGTACTGTCATATACGTATGCTGACATCATGACGATCATGATATTTATGTCACTCTATAATATGAACTATAGAGTGCACCATAAGCATCATAAATATCATGATCGTCATGTCGCTCTATACAAAGACTTTAGACTTAGAATTTAATGCTAATATTTTGACGTCTATCCAGAGCCATAAATCATTTCACAGTCTTTTAATCAGCCAATTGCAATTAATTAATCAAACAAATATAAAAACCTAAAGTACTGCTTATCCGTTTCAAAAAGTCTTTATATTCCCACTCATTTCTGCTTCAATAACCTTACCTACACAAAAGCTAAAAGAATTTTCGTAAAACATTACTTGAACCAAATGACACGCTTGTAAAAACATATAATTTGATGCCTTTCCACGCGTTTAAAACTCACGCAACTTTTTCTCAACCCTTCTCAATCTTAAAAGGTCGTAGACGTAAAAATTCACCATGTATTTATACGGTTAGATGCCGTTATGGAAGCAAAGGGCGTCTTGTATCCGAGGCATGTAATTTTAATGATTAACTTGACGCCCACGCAGCTGCCGTGTATTTTAGGTGTATTTAGGTATTTCGTTATATAGCGATTCCCCGTAGACTTGCTCAATAGATTACTCGCTCGGAAAATGCTGTACGCGTACTGGAGGTTTGCTTTTAGTTTAAGACACAGCGATAAAAGTAAAATTGTGGTATGTTAAAGGCGAGTGTTACGGAAGAGCAGCATTTAACTGAAGTGACTTACAAAGAAGTATCGTTATAAAGGTGAAAGCACACCCACCTTGTGCTATAAATTATAATTCTGACATTTGTGAGCTCACCTGTCTACAATGTGCGCGAACGTTTAGTAATAAATTTGGCTACGATGGCCATATTCGAGCTCATCAACGTCAAATAGAGCGGGTTTGAAAAGGTCGCCATGACCGAAACCGGTTGAGGAAAAAAGGAACGAGGATTTTAAGATTCTGAACCGTCAGATAATAATTATATCTCTAAAGTTGCTAAGCATCGGCGTCTCTAAAAGTTTTTTAACGTGACTGTTGTATCTATTCTTTAAAGTAACTAAAAAAAAGCAATTCACTATCCGTACTTACCTGACTTCTTCCCGCACATGTTACAATATTCTTTGCTATTTTGACATTGAAATCGTGAAAACCGCACTAGTTACTGGCTAAATAATTTTTTTTTTTTTTTACATAAGAAAATTTATTAAATATACTATGTGAAAAACTGAAAATTAATTGTAGATTGATTGAAAATTCTCCATAACGTTTATTGACCCTGTTTTCTATTTACAAACAAAACAGAAACCAACTAATAACTAGGTTGGAGGTTGTCAGCTTAAATATCAGAATTAATTAGAGAGCCTGAGGCGCTGCACTGTAATTATCAGAAAACGGGACTCACGTTTACTCTTTTGTTCACTCATTAATTAAAATAGGCCGTTTTGTTGTAGTTCTAATATTTTGACTAAATTAAAAGAAACCAGTGTTTACCTTCTAATTACAAATCAGTCTCAGTTCGCTAATTAATCAAATTGTGCAAAATTTAACAGTTTTTTCAATAAAATAACATTGTTTTCTTTGAACAAACAATTTATTTACTAACGGCGACATTTATTTAAGACAGGTTCTTTCTTAAAGCAACGTGGGTGGGAATTCACTTTTACCTTTCACAGAAGACCGAAGCGATAGCTATGTAGTATAGTTACTCAATAATAGAAGTAAACAAGCAGTCAACGAAGGGTCATAAGTAGATGTTGTAAAGTTAATACTACCTCTACCTCTGCTCGTCTAATGCATTTTCAACGAGAGGTCAAGAAATCACTGGCAAAAAACTGACTATAAATATCAAATAGTGAACAATTATGTACCTAAATACCTAGACTAGACACTAAATATGTTTACTAAATTTTTTATAGATAAATTACTGATCAATCGATTATTTAGCGTAGGCCCTAAATATAATCTAAATAATTTTATATCTAGTCTTTACTGAACTAGGTTTCGTTTCATCACACAAATTTATTCACCAAACAAGTTTTTATTTCCCATTTTACCGTTAATAAAATTATTTCGCCATCAGTCTCTAAGCTAACCATTAATTGTTCGGCGACAAATTATATTTTTGTGTCGCTAATGATTTTTTGACGAGGGTTACTTTGACGAATAACAACAATGTTTCCGTCGTTTTATGTTCAAAGACCTTTTTTATTACTCCGGATTTATATTTTACTACTTTTTTTACAATATTTATTGAATACTAAAACCTTTTAAATGGGTATCTATAATATAATGCCTAACCGCATTATTAATTCTGTTGCTAAAATTGTGATTTCAGGCAATTATTAAGTAAGGCAGTGCCTTTCTGCCCTATATGGAGTGCACGCCACTGCGTGACCTAAATAAGCGATAATCGTCAGCCATTCTCGTATTTCAAAAATAATGCTAAGATAAGCAAATCTTAGTTTCTAAAACCAAAAAACTGACTGACTAAAAAGATTAACTAAAAATATTTAAATTGCCCTGAAATTCCTTGCGTAATACAAGCTTTTAACAGTTTATGTCCACCATATTGGTTTTGTGCTGACGTCATTTAGCCTAATGATACGCCGGGGAGGTACACAAATGACACCTCATACTTCAAAATGCCGTTTAGCCTACTACTAGGGTTTTAGAAGGTCACAACGAAACGGACATACATACATACATACACTTGAAAAACAAAACTCTCCTGGGTCAGTCGAGTAAAAACACAACCAAATTGACTGTTAGGGAAAAGGGATTGAACGAGGAAAAGGAAGAAGACCGGGCGTAAATGGACCTCCGGCGTTTTCGTTCAACAATATATCGTAGATTTGTTAATTGGCCACCAAAGTTCCTCTATATAAGAGCCTCCTAATAGCAAAAGGATCACCAGTTGGCAAAACGGTCAACATTTATTTCCAAAGTAGGGTCATTAACAAAAACAGTCTGAATAACAAAACTAAACTGAACTAAATAATTCAAGGTAATTGATGTACAACAAAGCGGTGCGTGGGCCGAAAAACTCCGGTTAAAAATAGATTCTACTTACATTCAAATTAATAATGAAATCAAATCAAATATCGAGTGGTTAGTGGTCAACTAGCGTCAGGATTTGTTCGGGACGCCCATAGAGGCATCTGACTTGACCTAACGACTGTTATCAACTTGGTAACAATCGGGACCAACTTTTAACTTGCCCTTCGAAACACGGAGACGTTCAGATCAAATACCATTATGCGGTCACCCATCCATGAGCCAGCCGCACTTTATGTTGCTTAAACCGCTAATCGTTTTGCGATCAGTGAGCGCAACGAGCTATGAGCGCCTCTCTACCTACATTGACATGTACCTAATTTACTGTTCATTATGTAGCCTTTCTAAACTTTAAAAAGTAAATAGAATACCTACTTCTCATAAGACGTAGGTACCTACATCATGACTGGAAAGTAAAAAAAAATATGTAATGGCGGACGAAGGTCGCCGTGGCTTCATCAATATATTAATTTTGTACCTAATCAATGGATACAAAAAATGTTTGAAATGTATTTAATTTATAACCATTTTTAATTTTAGGTATAGTCGTGGTTTATAAATAATATACGATCACCAACTTTACCTGAAGGTCAATGACCCTAGAACAAATTTCTGCACCTTTGAAAATTGTCGATTTCATTTCCAAAGTGGAAAACCCTCAAAAGTTTCCCAATCTAATCAGAAGACGCATAAAATAAAATTAAACTTGCGTAAGTTGTTCTACGTTAAACACTTTAGTTTAGACGATAATATTTATATTTGGGCACGATATTTATTTGATTTAGAACTTCTATTACTGATAGCTTAAGTTTATTTTGTTCAGTGTTTGAGTTTGTTAGTGGTTCAGTGCGTTGACATTATGAACATACACACTACATGCAACTATTATTATTTTAACTATTTTTCAAATGCAAATGAATTTTGCTTGACTTGTCTATAAAGTAGCGTTGTGGATGTCACAATTACTAAATTTATTGTAATAGCTCACACGTTTATGTTGATTAACTAGGTACTTATATCGTTTGTTTACCCAATAAATTAAAAAAGTACATTTATTTGAAGGGGTATATAAATCTTAGTAGCCATGTTTTTATTATTATCAACCTGAAAACATCGGTCTGCTGACAAAGAGTGTACTATACCTACTCACCTATTTTCACTTTTTTGGTAACGTGCTTATTTCTAGTCAGGTCACAATCTTATTTGTGTCCTTTAATTGTATGATTGTAAAAAGCGAGAGCTGTTTTTAGAAAATACAATTATAAAATCATGCTTTTACGTAGATAAAAGAGTTTGTTTTGTAATTTCGCTTATTTAAGCGAATTTAAACAGCTGTAAATTCTGGTAGAGATGTACACGATAAACAACAATGCCTCGTGCTCATTGATACGAACAGTCTGATAGTGTACAATTACAATCTATGGTGACAGAATATGTAACTTCAATGTGTCTTTCATTATGAGTGCATACCGTTCTCGGTATCGGTTATATTCCGGTGTCCCTAAGATTTGTAGCTAGTACAATATCTTGTTTGACCTATGCTAGCGAAAAGTAGTTTTGGATATTTCTTTCCAAGCTATGAGCCTGAAGTTTGGATATATGCCAGTTAAGGCAACGCCCATACTACGATACCTACCTGACTAATGGTGTAATTCGTTCTACAACCCAGCTTCCTTAGAGTAAAGTAAACATTTAAGCTGGGCAAAAATTGTCAGCAACTTTTCCAACAGTCTGTCGGCCAGTCGCACAAGGCGGATAATTATGGTAGCAGAAATATATCAAAGCTTTAAAAAGCAAGCTCTGATGTTGGGGCAAAACATTAGAGTTAACAAAGCATGGGTATGATACAGCTCGGTCTATATTTTAATACAAACAAAAAAATATAGTTTATGAAAATACGGCACAACATTAACTTGGATTCATCTTTAATTAAAGTATTAACATTATAAACTGCATCATAACTTTCTCATGCATTAAAAACATGTAGATGGACTGGAGTTGAGGAACCTATAAAAAATATCACGCATTAGACATCGTAAATGCAATTTTCTAGTCGTCCAGTTTTATTACATGATAGAAGAACTGTCGAGTACTATTCTCACTGGATGGAGACAACAATTTAATCATTTCAACCGTCTTGTTATCCGTTGAAAAGGCTAGCTGTCTATCATCATAATAAAGTGACGGCTAGCATTTATTGGAATATAGGGTACTAGTAGATACATATGTGTATTGTACAAAGTGTAGAACTTTAAGATAAAAATTGTACATGGTAGTTTCTTGTACACTGTTAATTTTCGATAGCCTGAAACTGTGGTAACTAACTCTAGCCTTTGCTTTTCATTGTAGATAGACTTCTCCTTGTAATCTCCTCATTCATTGCTTCAAAGCATTACAATACTAGATGTATTGTAATAGTAATCAAGCTCATTGCACCATGTCCTAGTAATTCTGCCGCATTTTTGATGGACGTTTTAGTGTATCCTAACATATTCGTAGATATCATTAGTTATTAGATCATTTTGTCCATACATCATTTCACATAGGGGAAATAGTTTGACCACATCAGACAAGATTGTGGACAAACACAAGCCGGATATTTATGATTCTATTTGAATATAGTACAAGGTCCGTACCGATTATTGAGGGCGGATCACGGCCGACCAACGTGACGAAAATTGGAGAGGCCTATGTTCAGCAGTGGAAGTATTCCAGCTAATCCTAATGTTGATAATAGTATAAAGCCGCTGTTTCTTCTTTGTCCGATTGTCAATGCCGAAAACGCAAAAAGCTACGTGTCAGTTCAGTTCACTTTGCATTCGCTCATTTCAGCTGCAAATTCTTTGAATGGTATTTAGGGAATCTTGGTTTTGCAAAAGTCGACGGTATTTGATTGAAATGAGTGTTGATGAGTGTGATTATGGCTTGATAAAATTATTAAATTCATCATCAACCTACGGGTCTGTTTTTTCACAGACTTCTTTTACATGAATACAAATTCTGAGACGATTTTCACAATCATTCAGAGAATTTCTTCTCGAAGGTTTCTATAGTCTACCTAGTCGAGAAAAGCCTAGAATTTTAAAGATTTCTGATTGTCGTATAAATACCTATAAGACCTCTTGTGTGAAGCTGAGTTGAGTCACTAGTCTTCTATAGGTACTAATATTATTAAAGGAAAGGTTTAATTTTTTGTATTGTTGTTATTGGCAACAATTTAATTAAAAATCTACGTTAAAAAAAATCACCTTTTGAAATCAATGAATTGAGCGATTAACATAGACAATATTTTATGTTTAACTAATTTTTTATTATTTTCAGAATTTCAATGTTTTAAGCGCCTTCGTAAATCTGAATAATGCAATACGACACTATTCATATGATGATTTCCGTAGTAGTTTGTTGTGGGATAGAATGAAACTTTTGATATCGAAGCGAAGCGTAGGCGGACCTCTAGCTTAAAATAAATGTATAATTCATATGCAAATGTCTAATTAGCCTATCGTACGAACTGAAATAATTACAACGTGTTATACTAATTACTTTACATTCTAACTAAAAAACCTGTGTTTTAATTACACAGTGTAAAGTCTTGAGGGTGAAAAACGTACTAAAGATTTATTAGACCATAATTAGAATTAGAACGCAGTGACTTCTGTTTGTAGGAAATGTTAAGTGTTCACGACCCATTAAGATTATATCTTTGAGCGTTTGGTACTAGAAATAAACTACTTTTTCTTGCAAATAGTAACATTCAGCTATATCAAAGAATAGTAACATTTATTTAGGATAGTGAAGTATTTACTTCACATTTCGGGTTATATGTGTTACAACTTTATTACATTTCTTTTAACAGACACAACGCGTGGCTATTATATGCTCACAAAAGTGCTGGTAGTTTTTCAAATAAACGTACTTAATTATAACATAAAAAGTATGTAATGTATGTATACTTAATTCCTAAACATATTTCCGCCGAACCTATAGTCAAAGAACCCTGTCATACTTAGACAATTCCAAAGAGCAAAATTAACACAATTCATTCGTTAAATGAACATACTTTAATTCATCCAAGGCAACTACTCAGAAACTAAAAAGGCGAGGCATACCGTAAGTTGAGCATTGCAGCGGTTTAAATTCTATTAACTTGCAAAGTTTTCAAACCGAATTTTTAATAAGAGTTGAAAACGGCGGTCTTGCTACAGTTTGCGTTCGCTCATTTTAGCTGCAGAATCTTTGAATAGTATTTAGTGAAACTTGGTTTTGCAAAAATCAACGGTATTTGATTGAAATGAGTGTTGATAGGTGTGGTTATTGCTTGGTAAAATCATCGATTAGAAGAGAATAAGTGTGTTTTTGAATAGGTGATTTTTTGAGTTATGCGTTTACAGGCGTGATGATTGATTAGATTTTTTTTAACTTATTCATCAATCAATAATAGGTACTTAATAGTACACCGCAACTTAATTTACAGGTAAAATATCTAGAAATATCCAAAACAATATATGAAACTTTTACCATATGTTTCCCACAAATCGAAAGAGAATATTTTACGCAACAAACTCGGGCCGGCCATCTATATTGGCTATAAATTAATTACTGTAAGTTTACACGGACGCGCTACACCACATCGTTATAGTAAATCAATTTGACAAGATGGTGGACGTAACGTGGTCTCGAGTTTACTATGTATGTATTCGTATTTGTTTTACGCAAAAAGAATATTGTAGATTTTACGAGTTAAAAATGTTCTTTTATGAGGTTCATGAGGTAGTTTGAGCTATATTTTGTACCGGTATAGTCTAGGTTCCTTTACGGTTTTTCTTCATCGTTTTATAGCAACGTCCAAGGTAAACTTAAAGTAAATAATAATAACTTTTAAAAATGTCGCATTGGTGTTTAGGTATGTGTAATAACACCTCCTGTAAATAAGAAGGGTGGCTGACCTAGAAGGTTATCACGATATTGTTTTTTTATTGAAATTGTAGAGCATTTTCATGGGGCAATTCAGTCACCATAATACTACATAATATTGAATTAGTTGCCCATTTGCTGTGCCAATGACAGGCACAGCCACGCCGCTATATATTCCTAGTAAAGTTGCTGCTTTTCTACATGAAAATCTTGTCATCTTTGTTTCAAAATTAAAAATACAACGATATATACTATTTAAAGTTCATTTTTTCACTCGAATAGGTATGTTAAACAAACAATATATTTAAATACAAGTTAAGTAGTATAATTTTGAATATTTTTTCGCGTAGGCGTTTTACAAACGCAAAGGTTGAAATAAAACCAAATAGCAAGTAATATTTTAAACGTGGGTGTATGTAGGTAGACTCAGGGAGAATTAGTTAATAGTCGAGTAGAAATAGGGCCCTAGGGACATGTTCTGTATGTTATTTTTTGGATGTAAAGTACTTACAAAGCTTGGTTACTTTAACTGAAGATTCCGGTAAAAATGTGATGATCACAATGTTTTTAATGCAACGAATGTAATGCTATAATAGGTAGCTCTCTCCTTTACTCGTTTTGGTTTTAGAAGACTACTGCATTCTTAGGGAACAAACTTGAATATCAAGCTCATATACTTCTACTGTTATCTTAATTTGATGAATTGAATTGAATTTCTGTTACATGGGACTTAATAGCCATCAATACGTGGCAGCTTACCCTTTTAGACAGAAAAGGAGTTATGCTAAGCTATGTTAATTTTTCTATACGTAGGTACATAACTTGTAATTTATTTACAAACATTTGATTGCTCATTGAAGTAGAAACTCGTGAATAAAATCGTCAATCCAGTTATAAGACTTGATTACGCAAAGTTGAACAGCGATACAAAATCAAAAGCTATTCAACAGCAATGAATCACAATGTTACATTGTTTCGTTTAAGTATAAACATTTTACTAAATTTAAAGAGAAATGGAAAGTTGGGAAAGGCCTTCAATGAGAGATAGTACGCAGACGGGTTCATAATGATAAACACGTACGGAAGCGGTCTTCATACCGCTGTAAATGTCAGCAAAAATTAATGAATTTTATAAATATTTCAATTCTATCTACTAGGTATATGCTAAGTGACAGGCAAACTACACTTGAAGACCAATGCCTAGTCTGCCAACAAAACAGTGACTACTTAATATACTTATTTCCACAGAACAGAAAAAAAAATTTGTTCCGTGGAAATAAGTTCTTTTCTGTTCCGTGCGTATTTCTCTTGATAGTCAATATTTGCTTTTCTGGAATCGAATTTTGTAAATTTATAAGTTCATAAATATTGTAAGATTTCAATTACATTCTAATTTCAATTTTCAGAAGATACGTACTGTAGTAGATCCACGCTGATTGCAGCATGAATGGGCCGGATCGTCCGGGGAAGTACTACCCTCTCATAGAAGATTGACTTAAAAGTAGTAGTATCCGTACTACTGCGTTTCGTTCGGTAATTGTGAGCGCCGGAGGCCCAATTTCCCCCCTTTACTCTTTTGCTCACCTCCCTCATTTCCTTCCCCTATCCCCATTCCCAGCCGCCATAGTTAAGGCCACCATACCAGCAGTTAGTAAGACGATGGCTTTTGATATAATGGCCGCCACTTCTAGATTTCACTGACTGCTTACCATCAGGCGGGGTGGAGTCACTTTGGTAGGCTATATTATATAAAAAAGAAGATACAATATTCATAAATACGTTGTTTGTTGAGTCGTTGAGTTGTTCTCATTCACAAAGAGGTACTACATCTTTACCAATTCAGCAAGCAATTGGTACCTCCACAGGTATAAATACACAGCAATGTGGTTTCATTTCATAAAAAAGCACTTTATAAAGTGCGAGTAATGACTGGCGGTTCTATTGGCACCAAATCCATTTATCTTTACGGTGATATTCATTACTGCGCGACTTCGTTTTAAATTGTGCGTAAACATAATGACGGCTGGGCGTGTTTGGCTATGAGGACGGCGGTTGTGTTTTCTTATAGGTGTGTTAAAAGAGGTACCGGGAAGAGGTTTATTTATTTATTTATTTTTAAGCTATTGCATTGGTTTTATCACGGGCTTTGAGCGCGGCAACCGAATCAAGAAATTCTGTAACGAAAATAAAACCTAACACCTCCCACTCCGCCTACCATAAAATTTATTTCTCAGGATAAACACTAGTGGCGCTAATTTTTTACCACGCATAAACCAAATATTTTGTCACATTTGCGATAAATTTTATCTGGTAGAACTATAGAAATGAAACTAAGTTTTTAATAATAAATAAAAAAATAAACGTGTAATAATGCATCAATGTAATGTAATGTCCCAGTTTTATTCTTTTTCGGAGTAAAAATACTTAGTAGGATGATAAAAAATCCTGAATAACCTAAATGTATTGTAAGATAATAAAAATATCTAAAACGATGTTGTACTTGTTTTCTTAACGGTCACCACGCTGAAAAAGTGTAACTTGAATTATATCAAAGAAAAAAAATACTGCATAAAAAATAAATAAATAATAATAATTGCATAAGTTGATAAAAAATGCTATGCAATAGCTTTACCGCGGCAGTGCCCGAGTGCCACAGGTCTTTTTTTTTATTGTCGACAGTGGCAGACGAACAAACAGCCCACGTGATGGTAAGTGGTAACTTTACTGTCGTTCATGGACGACTCAGAGTACCTATCATTGCTCCTGTAATGCCAGGGACTCTGCAAAACCGCTGCCTACTCTAAATGGAGTAGGATCGGTAAAAGAATTAAGGAGGGTGAGGAAAAAGGAAAGGAGGGAAATTGGGTCTCCGGCACTCTCAAAATCTTGTCTAAAGAAATTATTATAGACTGTGGAAGTATTTTTTATTTTTTCCTTTTTCCTCACCCTCCTTAATTCTTTGTGACAAATGTGACAAAATATTTGGTTTATGCGTGGTAAAAAATTAGCGCCACTAGTGTTTATCCTGAGAAATAAATTTTATGGTAGGCGGAGTGGGAGGTGTTAGGTTTTATTTTCGTTACAGAATTTCTTGATTCGGTTGCCGCGCTCAAAGCCCGTGATAAAACCAATGCAATAGCTTAAAAATAAATAAATAAATAAACCTCTTCCCGGTACCTCTTTTAACACACCTATAAGAAAACACAACCGCCGTCCTCATAGCCAAACACGCCCAGCCGTCATTATGTTTACGCACAATTTAAAACGAAGTCGCGCAGTAATGAATATCACCGTAAAGATAAATGGATTTGGTGCCAATAGAACCGCCAGTCATTACTCGCACTTTATAAAGTGCTTTTTTATGAAATGGAACCACATTGCTGTGTATTTATACCTGTGGAGGTACCAATTGCTTGCTGAATTGGTAACGATGTAGTACCTCTTTGTGAAAGAGAACAACTCAACGACTCAACAAACAACGTATTTATGAATATTGTATCTTCTTTTTTATATAATATAGCCTACCAAAGTGACTCCACCCCGCCTGATGGTAAGCAGTCAGTGAAATCTAGAAGTGGCGGCCATTATATCAAAAGCCATCGTCTTAAACTGCTGGTATGGTGGCCTTAACTATGGCGGCTGGGAATGGGGATAGGGGAAGGAAATGAGGGAGGTGAGGAAAGAGGAAAGGGGGGAAATTGGGCCTCCGGCGCTTTCAATTACCGAACGAAACGCAGTAGTACGGATACTACTACTCCTAAGTCAATCTTCTATGAGAGGGTAGTACTTCCTCGGACGATCCGGCCCATTCATGCTGCAATCAGCGTGGATCTACTACAGTACGTATCTTCTGAAAATTGAAATTAGAATGTAATTGCAATTTTACAATATTTATGAACTTTTAAATTTACAAAATTCGATTCCAGAAAAGCAAATATTGACTATCAAGAGAAATACGCACGGAACAGAAAAGAACTTCATTCCACAGAACAGAATTTTTTTTCTGTTCTGTGGAAATAAGTATATTAAGTAGTCACTGTTTTGTTGGCAGACTAGGCATTGGTACTTCAAGTGTAGTTTGCCTGTCACTTAGCATATACCTAGTAGATAGAATTGAAATATTTATAAAATTCATTAATTATTGCTGACATTTACAGCGGTATGAAGACCGCTTCCGTACATGTTTATCATTATGAACCCGTCTGCGTACCATCTCTCTTTGAAGCCCTTTCCCAACTTTCCATTTTTCTTTAAATTTAGTAAAATGTTTATACTTAAACGAAACAATGTAACATTGTGATTCATTGCTGTTGAATAGCTTTTGATTTTGTGTCGCTGGAAGTGGAAGTATTTTTTATTTTTTCCTTTTCCTCACCTCCCTCATTCCCTGCACCTACCCTGCACCCTTTATGTTAGACAGTGACGTCGCAGAGTAAGGACTACGTGGGAGAGTCGCTCATGGACAGAGTTCCATTAGCGACTTTTACCACTTACTATCAGGTGGGCTGTCAGCAATGAAAAAAGAAACTCCGCTCAACAAAAACCGTAGCTATAACAACACCAGGAGAATATTTGTTAATGTTAACTTTTATTAAAGTCGAGTAAAAACTGTCCTAAGCAGAAATGCTCTAAATATTGTTGTAATTGAAAAAGTACAACAATAATTGGAATTTTTAGAAGCAAAATTGATATCACGTGTGACATAATTGGCAAAACGAGGTCTTAATGTGTCTGTGATTTTCCCTTGCGACAAACAGCGTGACGCTATGAACGGTTCTGAAAAGACTAACATCTGTTGAGATGAGTCATCTAAGTCTTATAAAACAAGCAATGTATGTAATAATGAGATATGACACTAAAATGTGGTAAATTCATAATTTGCAAACATCAATCAAACTGATGTAGATTTTTTAGCTAAGGATTTATCATAGTTTTCGAGAGACGTTCACTGCTGGACATAAGCTTTTGCTAAGTATCGCCACTTTGACATCATAATCCGTCCACATCCATCGGTTTTCAGTCCACCTTGTCAAGGGGTCTGGCTTATCTTAAAAACCATCACAAAACCACATCTAATCATAACACTATTACAATTCATAGACGCGTCACTATTTTTGCACTACAGCATAAAGCAAAGTATAGAATAAAAATACACTGCACATTAATAATTCAGTTTTACGCTCCGCTACTCTTTGCATATTTATGGCCCCAATAAGTCCCGTCCCAGCTTTGCGTTCCGGGTGTACATTTAATTCATCCTATTCCCAAAGGTTTTTCTCTCTAGTATCGTATTATGAGGGATTTTGTATGGACATCTCATCCGTTTTAAGAGTGTCAGCGCTATAATTATGGAGTGTAAGCTTGGGATTCAATGAAAGGCAACAATGGCTATAGAAAAATAACAATTGCGTAAAGATTTAAGCCAGGAAGATAAAAACAGTTAGTACTGCAACAATGTTACCAAAATGCTCTGAGTAAAAGAGGGGTTTAAAATGAAATGCGTGTCTCCAGCAATTTACTTATAATTAAGTAAATTGCACCTAAAGTTAAATATGTATATTGATTAATGCTACTTTGCAAACATGTGCTCCTTTTCTTCTGTGAGTGCTTTAGCATTTTTCATACACTATTATCATTAAAACTGGCATATAAAACATTTAACACACTAAGACTGACGTCAATTTTAGGTACGTAGACGAGACGTAACGTAATGATACCACTATATTATAAAACATAAAAAATATTTTCATCGAAGCTATTTGTTGTGCAAACAATAACTGAGTGTTTGTTAAGAAATGATAAAGGATGAAACAAAAACGTACACGAAAATTATACATTTTAAGCAAAAGAGAGCTGATGCAATATAAGTGCTCTTCGGACGGGAGGTCTGGGTAGACTATATCAATATTAATAAATTTTGTGCATTCGTAAATATTTATTTGACGCTCTCATGATTTATTTTTGAATATAACTGACTTATGGTGAAAGTAGATATCGTACAAAAATCGGCAATATAAAAAAATGTGTGTCTTAAATCACCAATTCATCTTGAAGCGTGGTTATCAATGCTCATGCTTACTGTTTATCCTATAGTGAATAAAATAAGCTGGAATAACAGTGACAAATTTATACACAAAGTCATCATTATATTTATCTTAATTGTATCTATGTGCAATTAATCTTCTCGATTGGTAATAGATTGCATTTAGCATAATTATATTCTGGCTAACGAACAAAGCTTCTTTTTGTCATAATCATTAACTCGTTGTAGGCAGATTGGCAATTGCCATGGTTAGTAACAGTGATCAAAACAAAATGAGAAAGCTACTTGCAGTCGAAATCACTACGCCAGAGAGATAGCCATAAATCAAGCTAAGCGTTAACTCATACCTACGTTACTCTTTATAAGAAAACTTTATACCCTCAAAGCTCGAAGCAATACATTACAAATCTCCGTTTTTAAAACAGTAATACAAAAAGTGCTATAAAAATATGATAGGGGTGTTATTACTTATCTCAACCGCGCGTTGCCGTCATCCTCGAGGGACCGGTAAATCAGAACCCTCTTCGACTCCAAAGATCACAGCAATCTTGGGAACCCGATATCTTGTTCTTAAGCTTGAGAAATTACTTTACAGTGCTTCGGGAAACGTTCGTGTAATATTTGTTAGTTCTTTTATGAATCACTATTTTTGTTCAAGATTTATGTATTCAATATTTGGAGATATCAAATTCAAAATAAATAAGCTTTATGGATTATGAAATTGCTAATCATTTAATTTTATATTTTTAATAAAATAAGTATTAAATATATAATTAAATTGTTGATAAAATATTTTATCAATCCATCAATCGCAAAAAAAGAATAATATTAAATATAATTAGCAATAATAATTGTACTAACGTAAAAATATCTTTGTACGATTTTAAACACTATAAATAATAATTAAATTTTATATTACAAACAATATCATTAAATGTTTTTTTAATTTAAGACAAGAGATGATAACTAGTTATATAGTTAAATGGATCGTTGACCACACGTTCGACGTGGACGTGTAAATGTTGTCAATCCGCTTCTGAAAAAAAGACGGTTTCTTAAAATATTTTTAGTAAATAATTACGTAAGCAAAGTAACAATTAAGAATACTAATTATAATAATATGTATGTCTTCGTTATCATCGACTACCGAGATATAGGTATCTCTCAGAACAAGGTAGCAGCATAACCGGTGTACTAAATATTATCATTCTGCTGTTACCAATACACTAAGCGCGCTGACTATAGTAAATACCTATAATATACTTTAACTAAAATAAAGTCTACAAATAAATTGTGTGCTTCAGTTATAATACTCATATTTTCAAGATGAAAAAAATACTAATGTTCACATTGCAAAGGTAAATGCGGTTTGTTATTCTAGTCACGTTTTAGGGTACTTATCGCGAGTTGGTTTCATAAAATGAATTGCGGGAATCGCGACCCAGACAGTGGTAGGTCGAAATTCAGCTAATCGAGCAAAGAACATGTTTATATGACAGTTAAGGTCATACATGGAAATGTAATTATATAATACAATAGTTAATTTTATTCATCTTAGATAAAGGAAATTCGAACTTATGAAAAAATCGTTAGTCTGAAATCGCCAATCCGCCTTGAGGAAAGTGTGAAGATCAATTTTCATGCTTTCTTTTTATGATGTATTAGGAATGCAGTGGATTGGCATTCATCTTGCTTGCCACGTAAGAGATAGCAAACAGGATTAAGGAAAGTAAAAACAAAAGGTGACCTAAGGAGTAATTTGGTCTCTAGTTAAACATTTAAATAACATAAAAGTCCTGCGGTAAAGTATCTAAATAGAAGAGTTTTTTTAAGTATATTAATAAATATGCGATGTTAGAGAAGGCACTTTACACTTTTGGCTTTATGACGACAATAAACGTTATAAAGGTTAGTATTATACACAGTTTTCATAATAGGGTATTTTACTCTTTATGATAAAAAATCTAAAAATATATTATTGTGAAAGTTTAGACAAAAAGCATTCGGAAAACGGTAATTTTAGTTCATAAAATAGCTAACTAAATTTTAAATTGAAATTAAAAGTTTCAGCTTTTTTAATCTGTTTCATAACACCATTAAATAGTAGTCACCATGTTATTACGCATTCGCCTATGTAGAAGTGTCAACTTAATCTGTTTCTTATCACCATTTTATGTAGTCGCCATGTTATTACGTCATAATATATGGCTATGTAAACTTAGAAGGGTCAGCTATCAACCATCGCGTTCAGCAGTTTCGTGAAAACGGAAAATGTTAATGCACAAAAAAAATATTTTATCGTTATTTGCCATAAAGACAAATAACGATTAAATAATATTTTTGTGAATTTGTAAGTGGTTCATAAGCACTATAGAATCTAATTGAGACACTTCAAAAATTGGTGTAATACCCTATAATCATTATTTTCATCTAAGCATAGTTTTCTTAAAGCATCTTCACTTTGATTTGGTTGAACCGCATCGGTTAGCTACGACCTATAACAAGCTACCGGTTTACTTTGTAGTGGCTTCTACACTTAGGTAAAATTTATTATTAAGCAAGCAAATTACTTTGCAGTAATGTTACGTCGACACAACCGTCCTGTGGGACGACCCGATTCAAAGTGAAAAATAAAGAATATAACTCACCTAACTGTCACATTTGGGTGACAACCCGTTTATCTCACAAGGGATTATTATGACAATTTTATTTATAATATCTAAGTTTGAAGTACATGGGTTTTGTTTAACAATAGCTTGTTGAGTAGATTGACTATATACGTAGGTAGTGCCTTCACCAGTAATATGAGTCAGTAACATTTAGGGTACTAAGATTACGTAAAATTGAATTTTGTAAAATAATTTACATATGGCTTAAGATAGCTAGCTAAATGTCAATGCGATACATCTCACCCTACTTTTTCTAGAACGATAACGTGATGTTAGGAGTACCTATATCAGTAACTTAACTAAATTTAAGTAATCATATCAATTTATTGATTAATTATATATTATTAGATAAGCGAACTAAATTAAGTTATCTAATAATAGAGTTTATGAAATTACAGATAGGTAAGAATGAAGTAAAGCACATTCTAGAGATTTACACAACAAATACATCTTAAAAAATTCAATTCATTTCTTAAAAATTTCACCTTTGAAAATATTTGCATTTCAAACGTATCTACTTTCTATCAACAACTAAGTAAAACTTTTAAAAACTAAATGAATTTTAAAGGTTGTTCTCTTAAAACATAGTTATTTTAATCGTAACATACTAAACTCAATTACACAATAACTAGACCAATTTACTTTTATTATTCTAAAACAATTCAGAATAATAATAGCGTATTTTCATTTAATTTCGACTTAGACATCAAGTAATAGAGTTAGTTTGAGTATATTACGTTTGTAATCACTACTAGAAATCGCAGGCTATACGCTGAAGTCGTATTTAAGCTCAGTTGGAGGATTTCATTATACTAGAATATGTGCGCAGTACTGTCTGGTAACTTATTTGTATATAATTACTGGGTAGTTTGGTGAATGAATGGATCTCATCTGGGATGTTAGATCACGAATCATGTAAGCATTAGGAATATACATGGAAAATGAAAATGAAAATATATTTATTCATATAGGTTAATTAAATTAACACTTATGAACGTCAAAGTTTACAAAATGTCAGAAAATTAACCTACAGCCAGTTCGCTGACGAAGTAGAGCCATGAGAAGAACTGGCAAGAAACTCAGGCCACTCTTTTTAATTGCCAGGTTATTACAATTTTTGTAACTCACAATTTCAAGTAGCATGCAAAGTGACACAGGCAATACACTACTTTACTACTTTTGGAATGGAACTTTATTGTTATCGTTAGATTACTTATATTATTCACAGTAGTAGATCCGTAGTGGTTTAAGCATATGGATCGGATGAAAGGACTCTGAGAAGCTGTTGCCTACCGTCAAGGGAGTGGGGTAGGTGAAGGGATTGAGGTGGGTAAGGAAAAAGGAAAAAGGGGAAATTGGGCCTTCGGTTCATTGGGAAAAGACTAAGTAAAAGTGAGTAATTATTTCTTTCCATCCGCATTTCTAAAACCCATAATACAAACTTTAATATAAATGCTTGCTTTGGTTCTAGAACGAGTTGTGTACAAGTATGTTTATCTGCATTCTAGAACACATATTACAAGCTATAAATATATGCTTGCTTTGGGTCTAGAATGCGTTGTGTAGTTGTTGTGGTAGGTATACTAATGCATTTCGTTAGTGAGAGTACCGGAGGCCCAATTTCTCCCCTTTCGTTTTTCCTCACCTTCCTCCATCCTTTAACCTATCCCGCTTCCTTAACAGTAGGCAGCGGCTTTGCAGAGTCCCTGGTATTGCAGGAGCTAGGGACTCTGAGTCGTTCATGAGCGACAGTTACCACCCATCACGTGAGCTGTTTGCTTGTCTGAAACTTTCGGCAATAAAAAAACGTTTATATTATTAGCTTGAGTTGTAGGTTCTAGAATGCGGATATACATACTTAAATACTTTTTTTGTAAATACATACATATTGTACATAGAAATATCCATTTTTTACGATGTGACAATATTACATCAAACTTCTAATCTTTACAAAATGTTTAACAATCCAATGACTAAACCAATATAATTACTATAATATGCTGAACATTATTTCTTTTTATTATCACGGATATTTGAATCAATTGACTTTAAACGAAGCCCGAAGAACACAAAACTGGAAGACAACGCGAACATTTTTATTAAAGAAAACTTTATTGATATGAGAATAACAAAATTCTAAACCAAACTTTTGTATTTGAAATGAACATTAAAATTATTCGTAAGAACACTTTGGCATCAATATTCATATTTTTATTAATTTTATCTCTTTTTGCGTGCCATGGCATACTGAAGGGTTTAGAGCAATTAGTGAGGAATGCCCGCGAATAACTGACGACCATTTCGTTGAATCGTACCTGATGGTTTATTCTGAAAGTGCATTAATGTGGAAATTTTGTGTTAATTTAAACCAATTCAATGCTAGATTCTTTAGAATTTAAAATGTTATAAGGAGTTACTGTTTTTTAATTTCAGATTGTGTAGACTCGACAGTTTTGAGAGGATTTAGTTATAAAATACGCTGATTCTGCATAAAGTATGAATCTTAGACGCTTTAAAATGAAAAAAGAAAATTGAGATTAAATCCGAATCTAAAACACCCTTTACTTCTTAAAGTTATTATATGTATCGCCAATTTGTTTTACAGGTTTAGTGTTCTTGGTTGCAAAGCTGCTTAGATTTTACACATATCACTTGTTTATTACAAATATTTCGTTTAAAAAAATGTAAAAGTACTTAGACTTTTACATTTATAATACTCGTATTGTTAAATAGGCTCTTTAGTCAACTAAGGCCGCCCGAACTAATAGTATATTATTTTTTTACTATTGCTAATAGATAATATTGCAATAAAAACAATAGTAGTTGTCAAAAATTGGCTTATATTGGCCGGTATAATATTATAATTAATATTGCAGGGTCAAATCTTAAGGGTCGAATGGGCTCGTAGAAGTATAGTTCTAATATCAGTACCTACATTAACCACTTAAAAAAATAGTAATTCGGAAAAATAGGAATTCTACAAATTAGTAATTATGAAAATTTCAATTTTCTATAAAAAGGAACTTGGAATATTAACTTTCAAAAATTATGAATTGATATTTTATTGCTGATACCGAATAAATATCTGCCTGACTGTAATAAAGTTTAATTTTTACAAACTATTTTACCTAAATGACGCATCGCCATTTCTGCAGTCATATTGATTCACAAAAATAAAATTTATACGATTAAATGTCTGTATCGGCTATTATAATAAAGTATTTGAATAAAAACGATGCCTGCGTGAGGCAGGTGAATCGTCCACTTCATTTCAGTAATGAATATGAATACGAGGAGTGAGTATGGCGGCCATTGCGTGCAAATGCGGTTTTAAAGTAGGTAATAGTTTTGTTGTCACACGATTTATAATGATGATTTTTATTTTAACACGAATTTAAATACTCGATGAGATATTGTTCGAAAATTCGAAGTGTGAATTATTGTCATTGTGATTTTTTAATTGAGTAGATGACTGACTAAAACTAGATACAGTCCATTCCAACTCTAATTTCGGACAATGTAAACAATCCTCCATATTGCCATTGTCTATGGTTTCATGAATTTACTAGTGATGGAGAAAAGGATGATAAAAATAAAATTAATGTCATCATACATAATTAAATAATAATTTCTCATTCTTTTTTTCTAACATTTTTAAATAATATTACGTTTACTAATACTCTATTTGCGTAATCGATTAATTCTATTTGATTTGTTATTTTTATTACTCCAAATACTTGTATTTATGTTAAATATGGCATTGTATTTTATTGTAACCGTTGACTTATAAGCTATAAGATAATAAGACAAACAATTTACATACCTAATTAATAAATAAATGTAATTTTAATTAAGCATTGTCCTCTAATTACAACTATTTGCCCACGGACTGAAATGGAATACTGGGATACTTTTGAATATTTTCCCGCCTGATAAGAAATAGTGAAATATTGATTATATGGAATTTGTATGTATGTTACGATTTTATTATACTATATTACAATAAAACAAATGATCTCAGACTTGCGAGGGCAAATGACAAAATATTATGTACCTATGATATGTATTGGTTAAACTTATTTCTTCTGATAAATTACAACATTGGTTTTCAAAGACAATATAGAGTACAGAAAAAATAAAACTGTCAATCATTTTGACGTCTTAATTCGACCGCAAAAAGTAATTCGTAATTTTATTAAATAAACTAGATTTGATTATTAATCATTAGTAGAAATAGTTGCAAAATGAAGTGTATAGTGAACAGAATGTGTATAAACCCATGTGTCATCGTTTATGGAGTTTTTGATAGAAAAATATTGAAAAAACTGTTTGTTTACATTTTCCGAAAATGGATTTGGTCGATACTGTAAGCAAAAAATCTATAAAATTTTTAAAGTTTTTCCGTAAAAAAATATATTGTTAGGCATACATGTATTACATAATAAACCTTCCGAAAGAAATTGTTTGACCGATAGTGAAAGTGGTATTAGAAATGGGTTTCGTGGCTTACAGATAGAATAAAAGAACGACTTTGTTTTATATTATCTATACTATTATATTTTATAAAGCCGCAGAGTTTGTTTGAACGCGCTAATCTTTAGAATCACCGAGTGTGATTTAAATAATTCTTTGTGCATATGATAGCCTAGTTCTTGAGGAAGGTTATAAGTTATGTAACATCACGCTACTGGTGACGGGAGGAGAGCAGTAACCAAAGACGTTAATGAAACCGCACCGTGGAAAGCTAGTACTATTATAAAGTCGAAGAGTTTGTTTGAACGCGTTAATCTTTGCAACCACCGGTCGGGTTTGAATATTTCTTTTTGCGTATGAGAGCTTAGTTCTCGAGGAAGGTTGCTATGTAACATCACACTATTCGCGACGGGATCAGCAACCAAAGACGCGGATGAAACTGCGCTAAGAAGAAGCTAGTTTAGAGATACACTGACATAACCGAGCACTTCAAGATTATTTCAGAATACTCAAAAGTAACTCATATCTAAATTGATCAACAACCCAAAGTACCCTGAGATTATTTCTTAAGAGGAATACAAGACATAAACGCTTGTAAATCCCGTACTTAAAATTCTAAAATCGATTAGTATCTAAGGGTTAACATTAAACACTCACCTAACAGGCCAACTTACTAATAGATTAAAGATAACGTTTGAGCATAAGAAACGCTTATGGGACTACGCCCATGGACAAGACCTCATCTCTTAAGGGTAGCGGTACCCTTAGATCTTCTTAGAGTAGGCTTTATAATAAATATGTCGCAGGCAAATTAAATAATGCCGGCGTTTACATACAAACTAGTTTAAACATCTCAAGTTAGGTACTTATTACATTGCTGGTAACATATCCGGCGTTACATAATATGCCGAGGCAGTTTTTAAACGGCCGAATAATACAATTTGCATGCGTATACATTGTGTAGGAAGTCGCCGGTAAGCGTCAGTCTTACCTCACAAACTATTCAATGAATTTGGATGCGGTTTACTGTTATATTGCGTGATTTTGATGACAGGTTTTGGTATATAATATATTGGGCTACCACCTATAAAAGCCGCAACAGCGTTAATAGTGTTTGTAGTTTCAACTTTTAATACCGATGCGAGGCAAGAGCGAGTCGCTAGTTTACAGATAAAATTATCTAAGCATTACTTTTGATCCGAGATCTCGTTTAGTTTTGAAGGTAAACTAGAGAAGGGTTTTCGTGTAATTTTCGTAATACGGGTAGTCTTATTACTGTGTTTGCTCGAGGGGATAATGATATGATGTTTTTGTAATAAAAATGTTTTTTCATCGTTATCTAGTACTTACAGGAATTGTAGAACGGGTATGGAGGAACAGACTAAATAAAACTCATTCAACATTTATGAATGTTATAATAACCAGAATAAGTGTTAGCTAAGGACCTATACCTACTGTCGTGGTAGGGATAAAAGGCGTATCTACAAGAAACGAGACACGAAAAAAATAACAAGTATACTAAATATTTATAGTATACCACACAAGTGCTTTTTCCGTAGCTCGTTTCTTGTAGATACACCTTTAATTTTATCCTTATCATGGCAGTATAGTATAATATAGTAAAACATGAAAAAAATCGTTGAAAACTTTGAGTACGGAAAGAGACAAAACATAAAACAGCTATTACGGCGGTATATAAAAAAATAGCAGACATTTTTGTTAATATAATGTTACGTTTAAATTTTAAGTAGGTACTACAAAGATTGCAATATATAAAGCTACGTTTTTTCGCCCTAGACGAAAAGGTGTAGGTCAGACAGACTAAAATTATAAATAAATAAAAATAACTTAGGACACAGAGATTATAATATTATGTTTCTTTTATGTTTACGTATTTTTTGAAGTCGGGTAAATAATATACAATATCAAATATGTTGATAAAAGTTTCTCCGCTAAAAAGTGTTATAACGGATTTAATTACCAATTCAAATCTTTTCAAAAATATTACTAGTGATTTGGATAGTCAAACTATCATGTTCAAAAGTGGGCTCTTTTCCTATAAATAAGGCTTTCTTACAGAGTTGCAACAGCGTATTGTGTACAAAGTCTAGTTATACCTATTTAAAGAGTGTCACTTTATTAACGGTCTTGTAAAGTAACTGCCTTCTTATCTCTAATCTAATTCTAGCGTTAATTATTCTTACGTACGAGTGAACTCTAATATTGGCTATCTGTTGTGTGTGTGTCTTTACTTTGAAAGAGAACTTACTTTACTAAAAAATGACTTCGTTGTGGCCATGTTCAACAGTTATCACAGTATTACTTACCCTCATGGTGAATGGCCTTCACAATGAAGACTTGATAATTGTTTTTTCAAATTTGTACGGTGTGAATGATAGTTTGCAAAGATAGCATCCTTTGTACAATGTTAGTAACAAAAACAACAAAACAAGTCTGTGAAGTCGACGTGAGAGTTTCGCACAAAGCTTGAAATATTATATTGAAACAAATGTGCTCTGTTTCGATATGTTGCCAAGATAAAAGACGACTTCATTCGCTATGTATAAAAAAATAGGGCTACGCTTAACTATTATTGTCTTAAAAATATCTTTGATCGTGAACTATCTATTTTGTAACGGCATTTTGTAATGCTTTTTCAGATCTCGCTAATAAGACTACGCATCAATATTAGATAGCCACCATGCCCGGGTAAATAGTTCTATAACATAATTTATTTATACTATTAGAAATTAGCTCTAATCTTATAATATTAATGATTCAATACTAAATCTTACAAACAAAACAATAAAAAAAAATATTACATACGCTATGCTAATACTTATGCTCATTATTCAGACTTATAAGTTACTAAAACTAACAGGTAATATTTTAAGACATCACTCAAATTTGAATATGTTGAAACGTATGAGTATCTTAGTAAGAGATCTCGACAGGCCATTTGTCATAAATACGCCGAGTAATTTAGTCGAAATGATGTAATGACATAACAGCTGCTTTCATGATAGAAGTCTAAACACGAAAAGGATTCTTGAAGGGTATAGCCATAGAGGTCGATGGCCTTTACGCGTAATACAAAGTGTATAATATAAACATTTTCTTTTGTTCAGTATATCGTCTTGATTTTTGGAAAGAAATGAGTTGGATATTGTGTCGGTTTAAGTAGAGAAAATAGTGGTTCACGTTAATTTTAATGATGCCAATTTGCCATTATTAGATGCTCATGTATGATATTTTCATTATTATAATATATGATTTATTCACGATGCATGTATTTTATATTGTCATTACGGCTTTTACAGCTTTACTTAAATGTTATCGAAATTAGATTAGTAATAAAGTAATTTATAAACAATGAAATGATCAAGATGAACTTGGAAAATACTGATTAATTACTTCCAAAAAGGGTGCTCACCCGATTTTCAACTACCTCGTAAGACATCGAGAGAACAGAGTGTATAATCTTATTAATATTATAAATGCGAAAGTTTGTGTGTTTGTATGTGTGTGCGTGTGCGTTTGAACGCGCTAATCTCTGGAACTACCAGTCGGATTTAAAAAATTCTTTTAACATTTGATAGCCCATACTTGAGGCAGACTATAAGCTATATAACATCTCGCTAGAAGCCACGGGAGCGGGGCAGTAGTGAAAGACATATATTAAGGCGCTGCGGACAGCTAGTTTATTAAAAATGTTAATAATGTAGATATTAGTTAATGTAGTAAAATAAAACAGTAAATCTAATAAATATTTGCAGAAAAATATACATTCCAAAAAGCTCGTTGTCCATAAACATAGTAAAACACGCCTCAGTAATTATTCAGAAGAGGCAACGTCCACCTGAGCCCCCACAGCTTATTATTACCATTACTTATTTAAAATGTTGTACGTAATATATAATTAACTATTAATGCATTTTAGTATTTTCAAACTTTTATTTGATTTTAAATCTGACCTATTTGACCTAGTAAAATTATTAGTGAATATTTGTTGTTCACATAATATGTGTCCATAATTTTTTAAATGGTGTGTACTGTCAATCAAGAACTGTGAAGAAAAGATGCTGTGAGGCTTATTCGCTTATACGCTGACTCTCTTTCGATTGAAATTGTGGTGACGATGATGATCAGAGCTTTTAACTTGACTAGGTAGAAACTCCATGTGATAGGCAAATGCGAATTACTCGTCCATAACATGTTAGGAAAAATAACAATCATCAATCCTTTAGAACAGTACCTAAAATATTAACATTAACTTGTCATCACATAAGACCTAATGTGACTGTTGAAACGTGGGTGTAAAAAAAAACTACCTAAACCTTTGTTATTATTTTTGGTTTCAATTTTATCTCCAAATATTTTTTTTTCAAGTCCGACAATACAGTTATACGTTAGTGTCTCAAAATAAAAGGTAATCTTGACCGAACGTCAACAATAGATCTGCTTGCCAACCCTGCCAAGTAAAGTGGGTCGCCGTAGCTTTATCTTCCTTGAACTTGCGAATACTTCAGATTGGCGTACACGTTCATATATTTTGTGTCACTTTCCATGTTTCAAGGTATTTTTGTAAAGATCCTATTGTTTATTTTGGTAGTAAAATTTACTTATTATAGTATATTATGCGTGTGTGTTCGGCTGTGTATGGCTTTGGCTATACATGGAACTGTCTTTCAATATTATAGTTTCTATATTTGTTCTTTTAAATTTATTTCGGTGAGTGTGAGTGCTGGAGGTCTTATTACAATCACGCTCCTCTTACTTTTTATTCTCGTTTTTTGTTCCCTTCTGCTTTACGGTTGGTAACTATCGGACCGGAAAAAAATATATAAATATAATTATCTTTTGTTTCTGATCCCCCTACACGGAGTATCAGAACGGAATAAAACAAATCGATCCCCCAGACCGGAATAACTCGTTACGGCTGCGTTGCATTTTCTTAATTTTATTTCTACAACTTGTATAAAACTAGTTTAATTTTTTAACGTAAGTATACCTAAGATGTTGCAGTTACGAAGTTCATTATTATAAATGAGGTTTCCTGAAGTACCTTTCAGGTTAAACATTTTTGAGCAATGTAAATATGAAGATCTGAATACACTAAGGCCTGTACAATGTGGTTAGATGCCAATGATTCTGGTTTTGAGAGCGAAGTGTTTTGTTAAAAACAGCTGAGTCAAAATATTATAATTAGAGTGTATGAGATAGATTTTTTTTTACCAAAATGTTTTTATTATTCACACATAGGTGGGAGCCAGGTAGAAACCAGTGACTGTTTTCAATGTGCTGGGTTGTATACCGTCAGTAGAGAGTGGCAGGGTGTCTACCACTCCCAAAGGGTTTTATGTGTAACTTATTATAAATGTACTTGAAGTATATGGCGTATAGCGCATATGGCGCTTTAGTCTCGTAATAAATGTTTCACCAATCAAATGTGCGTTTGATTTAACATTGGCAATCTGGCTGTGTGATGCTTTTTCAGATCTCCCGCATCTCACATAATCCATAATCTCATAGCATCAAGCATCTCGTATAACCTCCGGGTATAATAAATTCTAGATCCTTGACCGGGTGTCAAAAATAAAAGGAAACCCCAAGTTGAAACCCCAACCCAAATAATTAAAACAAAAGAAGAAAGATGCCCTCGATCATGGTCGTTGACCCTTCACTCGCCGTTCTTAGCAACAGCGCTTACCTTATAATAATAAACCAGCATTTATAATTGAATTCAAAACCAGCTCAACATTAGCCTTTTCATACACAAATATGATGCGACCCATTAATATGTTAAGTAGTCAAAAATTTACATGATTTTGTTGAGTCTTGTTCAAATAGCTGAAAGGGTATTAAAGTATAATCCATATAAATTTTATGTATGGTTGAATTAGTGTAGTGTATCATCAAGTTCACGTGTGAATTAAAATTTTCAGGGCATGTTCAATCATTCATATTATCATCACGGAAAGAAATGCCTCTCTTAAAGGGAATCAGAGTATGCCATATTTATCACGCCTGGCAGTCCAATTAGTAACAGCAGTAAGTTGATATTTAGTACGTTTGTACCATTGCTGCCCGTTACCTGGTTACATGGTATCTCCTTAATCGTCACTTACAAAATTAGGGTAACAGTTAAGGTGGTTCTATATTATACACCGGAAACCACTCGGTTATCAGATAAAATACAAAAAATACCTGAGTATTAATGTAAACACTCAATTGTTCTGTTATTCAATGAATTTGATATAGAATTTGTCTATAATTGATTCCATACTATGGGTATAGATATATTTGATAGCTCTAATTTTAGTATGAAAATTCAAAACTAAAATACACTATCCAACCGAAGGTCAAAATTCGTAGAAGAAATTGAAACAAATAAATAATGTTACAACATCTTCATACAATGTTGAGGCGGGCGGCGGGAAAACAACTGAAGTGCTGATTTATTAAACATTCCTACGAAACCGGCATTCCTAGCGTACCCTACCAAACGTCTGTATTTAGAGCTGGATTTACATATTACAACTATTTCTGTGTAGTTGAAATTTTAAGGATGTAGCGTCGTAAATGTGTAAAGAAATGTTAGTGTATTATAATGTGTTTTATAGAGTTTTCGGTTCTTCTATGTGCAACTTGATTTTTAGTGGTAGATAGATACCTACATCAGCGGAGGCTGGTTTTAGACTGTAGACTTGATCGATAGGGAAGCAGCTACTCATACGATGTATTCATAGTACGACATATAATTAGGGCAAAGACGCTGTTAAAGGTCACTACCAAAAAAAAAAAAAATTTCATTCTAAGTTAAGTGTTCAAATGTATTTGATTTTTACTAACTGTTAACTGATGCCCGTAGACTTCTGTTCTAGGGACTTCGCACGCTACGTAAATTTATCTCTATACTGCCTTTGAAGAAAGACGTCATAGCTCTCGTGAAATAAAGTGTCAGGCAATTCATTTATGAGAGGCAAAGCCATTTAAGAGAAGGAAAGATTGTACTTTCCATCTTTGGAAATTACCTATGTACTACTAAAAAAAAAAGTTTTCTTCAGACCCCAAAGTATTGGTGCTATTAGTTGGCTTAAAGATTAATAGTGTGCTGTTTTGAGTAAGATTTATTGTGCAAAACAGAATATAGGGAAAATATGCTGCGCAAAGAGCTATTTATTATATCTTCAATTTTATAAAGAAATCAGACTAATTTTTATATTTGTCTTTGTTTTACAAGACATTTCTCATAGGGTCACACAACATCCTCACACAAGATGAAGGAACATAAGCCTTTCTTCGATAAAAAAATATCTTCAGACATATTTATTTTAAATAATTCGCTATTATATTTATTTTAAATCAATCAGTTTCAAAATGTTGCAGTTGGGTAACACCTAGTAACCAATTAAAATAGCAAAATTATAACAATTATTAAGCTGCTAATGTTTCAAAGCATTTACCTATTTATTTTATTTGCAATTAATCGTGAGTAGGTTTTACCAAAAACAATAAAATGTATACACGCGTTTCGTCAAATTAATTGTTAATCATGTTTGTTTTTTGGCCTTCGGTGCTTTAGGCACTACAGTAAACATGTTTGGTCCTCAGCAGACGGCGCCCACTCTGCTACTTTCAAAACAGGTAAACCATCTTCTGTTTAAATCAAATATCGAGTAGTTATTGGACAACCTAGTGTCAGGATTCGTTTAGGTCGCCCATCCGACTTGACTTAAACATAATAAAAGCATTTAAACAGAACATATATTTAAAATATAGCTGAGATTAAATGATAAAAATTGAAATTTACGAAATATGATACTAAATTTCGACGTTGCCACTCATGACGCGTAAACGCTCTTAAAAATACCCAATGCATACATTGGGTATTTTTGATTTGAGCTATCGTGTGTCTTTTTTCAGAACGGAATTAAAGAATAATAATAATCTCAGGGGATCAGATCTGGGGGATCAGACCGGAATGACTCGTATCAAGATTATAGCAAAGTTTATGACTTTAAATACTAAATACTTGAATAAAAACAATTATTCAAGTATTTAGGATCGGTGACCACGTGGATAAATTATCAAATCAGACTATTTGTGAAGCCTCGAAAATAAAAAAAATATTGAGAGCATTCTATAAAATATTTTGTTGATTCCGATAGATATTGAAGTCGGCCCAATATTATAAACTGTGAATGTTTGAATTGAATAAACGGATATTGAAGAAATTTGATGTACAAATAAACCGTGACCTCGTCATAAAGACGACTTCTAAAACTTAACTTTTAGTACAGTCACTTGGTTAGAAAAATAATAGTTACCCAAATAAATTATTTACATACCACCTTTTAAGGTAGAGTAAGCGGCGATTTTTTATCGTGATATCCTCAGTACGCCTATTCTAAAGTAAAACAAAACATAAAATCAGTAGGAAAAAAACATTGAACATTAATTAAAATATCAAAATTCGTTCTCGGAGTCTTTCAAAGTTCCATTGTTGTTAATTAGTAGCTTCTTACTTGCGTCTTGAGTCGAGGAGTTCAATATTTTAAGGTGTCAAGTCCAATAAGAAGCCATCTAAGATTTTATTATTTTTTTGTCGCTGGATAATATAAATATTAAATTCAGCACTAACCTAGCTTAGTCTAAAATGGACAACTCTTTAGTCAAATAGATATTTATTTTCTAGAACAAAGTTGGTTAAAATTATGTAGCAATTAGTAAAATGTATAAATGAAATTGACGTCAAATTTTAGGATTGTATATTTAACATTTGCCTACTTTAATCAATTGTGAAAGACAAACCTAATTATTAAATCGGGTAATCAAAGCGGTCTGCCATTTGCCGCTGTTTCGTACTTTGTCGACAAATGTATAGCATAAAGGCATGTCTTAATACCTTCTAGTGGTGCCGTTCTACAAACAAACACCATTGTTATAGTGTTCTCCATTCTCCTTGCAAGAATCTGCAAGATACAGGTATGAGGATACAATGATCAATATTGGTGATAACACATTGGTACCTGAGTTTAGGCTGACATCATTTAAGCACAGTCAGAGAAGAATAACTAAAGGGAATCTAAAGAGTCTTGAACCAAACGTTTCAGCACTTCATACTTTTGTCGCTCAATTAAAGCCTGAAACTCTTTGCTAGCGCATGTGTTCCCATCTAATTTTATCCAGGGTCTTTTAAGCGTTGCGTGAAAAACCATCTCACTAAGCCGCCATAGTAGAGGCCACCATACCAGTACTTTGGATGAGCACCATGCCACTTGTGGATTCCACTGACTGCTTACCATCAGGCAGAGTGGAGTTTCAGTTGGTTAGCGTCAGGCACTTTGGTAGCCTAATATAAAAAAAAAACGAATTACCTGGCCAACATCTGCTTATCCCTTCAAGAAAGAAGGCATATATGTACTTACAAGAGATGTTCATATAACCTTACATTCTATGCAGAATAGGCGACTCAAAAGTATTATGATTCTACAAATTAAAAAAACGTGCTCGGTATTCGTATAGTAACACGGGGGTTTCTTTTTACCTAGTCTACAGAGGCAATGTTTAAATTAGTAGCCACTTACGACATATGTTTGAAGTACATTTTGGGGTGAACACTACAATTACTGAACGTACTTTTGCTGCAAAACTTTTTTGTTACATCAGCTGTATACAGTTCTACACATAATTATATTTATATTTTAGAACTGCGCAGAATTTCTGTTCTGTCTCTGAATTTGAATTTATTTAATTTAATGTCTTATACAATGTAATTCTATTTTAAGTCTGCAGGTGCAGATGGACTAAAAAAGAGGCAATGTAGGTATAAAATATGAAATAAATACTTACATTGCCTCTTTTTTTATTCTATTTTCAAACCAAATTACTGTTTTTGATCCACTTTAAAATTTAATGTTTTCTTATAAATAGGTACACATCGAATAACAATTTAATAAAACAATTAAATCAAATTAATTAATATTTTATATTTCCTATTTTAAATATGACGATCAATGGATGAAAAGCGGCTGGGCCAATCAAAGGTAAGAATTTGAATAAGGTTCACGTCCAGGGTATTTTTTTTTGACAAACATGGTCTTGATTAAATAATCATAATATGCTTATTAGTACTTAAATTTTGTTTAATCAGATACAAACAATACAATTATAAATTACAACACGATTTGACACTTCTTAACAACATAGTTTAATGTCCCGCGTTTAATTACCAGCACTTTGTTGTAACATGTTTGCAGAGTTCTCCTAAGCGTTGACGAGAACACTTACCTCAAGAGATACTGAGATGTTCACGTGACGCCTAAATGTGTTGGAGCGACACTTATTCATATATTATTTATCTGCTCAACATTACATTTTTAAACATGTTTTATGTTTTTTTTTTGTAGAATAATAATACCGACGTCAAAACTAAAATTCCTCAATATAACTTGAACAAACAAAAAACAAAATTTATGTATATTTTGTTTATGTTAATGTTTTCAAAAAACGCTAAACCAATTGCCATTAAATTTATATGGGACCACGTCTGAAACATAGAAGAAATCGCATAAACACAAAAAAAACATACGAATCGAATTAAAAACCTCCTCCTTTTTGAAGTCGATTAAAAACTGAAGCATGCCGTATCTACTCATCAAACTATGAGAGATACTTACAATTAGGCGAAGGTAACTTTTATCCTTCTTATATTAGTATTGTCTATTTTATATAAGTCCATCAAAAATACTCCAATATGGCTCATAGTAAGTAGTCAGTGAGGTCCATTAATGATGTCTATCGCTCTAATTACCCAGCTATATGGCGGCTTCGTGACATGCTTTTTCAGATCCTGTTTAAAAGTTCCAAGATCAAGGTTGGTAAAAATCACTTGTGATGGTAAAGACTGCCTCGGTTTCATAGTGAAATATAGATATAGTTTATTGCTGTGAAAACATATTACCTATTTCAGTTAGTTCTGGTCATCGTAAAGAGTACTCAGTAGCACTGATCAATAATATCACAAACTGTATTTGTCTTACACAGTTATTGTTATTTAACCTACAACTAGTATTATGTTTCCACTTCTCATAGTTCTCATCTCACACATTCCACAGTTCTTCGTCAACAGTCTCCTTTGTCAATTTCGTCGCTACAAAGGGTGGCACTTAAAGTTAGTAACTTTAGAATACTGGGTGTTTAACTTATTACGAATATAATATGTACTAAACCATCAACAAATGTTGGTAAGTCAACGGGCAAGTTAATGTCTCCAATTTGATTCGTTGCCAGATGTGTGTAAACATAATGTTTAAGTGTATGTAGGTTATCTTGATGTCTTGTTGGCGTAAGATCAAAGTACATGTATACTGAGTTATGACGCTACAATATTTCTTCGATTAAAATATAATAAATGAGATAATTATATTAAGAGACGACTTCTGTGGTTCGGTGGTACTTGTATGGACTGCCACCAGTGGTCGCTTGTTCGATTCCCGCTCAGTGCAAATATTTGTGTGCATGTACATATCTATTTGCATTGGTCTGGGTGTTTCTATGTATTTACAAAAAAAAAGTATTTAAGTATCTATATCCGCATTTTTATAACCCATAACACAAGCTATATAAATATGCTTACTTTGGGTCTAGATGGTGTTGTGTGTAGTTGTTGTGATATTATTATGTGATGTGTGATATGTGTTATGTGAGTTTGCGTGGTAAATAGTTCAATATTATAGTAATAGTGCTTTGATATGTTTTTATTTTTTACACTCTTTTGACGATACGTAGTAATTGGTTTGCTATTGATTTTCATCGAAAAATTAAGTTGAAATTTTAGATTGGTTAATGTCAATAAATAAGAAATAATAATTGCATTCAAGACCATTGTAGACTATTTTCATTTTAATTAGTTTGCATAATGTTAAAATACTTTTACATAATAATTTGGCCATATTGAAAATACTTAAAAACATTTTTCAGCCAACACTCGGCCGGTAACTGGCACATTCACCCTACTATTTAAAACAGTACAGCCCGCTTCGTATTTTCTTTGTAACACTAACTGTAATGAAAGCTGTGACAATCTACGAACACTGACTACTCTTTTATAATTAAAAGGCTGACGTAACGTTATTTCAGTATTCACGTATTGTATACCTAAGTCTTTTTAAAATGATATTACATTTTTAGATACTTATGGAAATTTTTACTGAAATGTATCCTCCACCACCTCGGTAGTGTGCGTTCCCATTGAGGGACCACATCTGAATTCTGAGCTTTTAAATGCGTCAGCCTTTAGTAAAAGTTCTCAAACGATTGTAAATTCAGTCTTTCATTTGTAAAAGTAGGCACTCAAAAGTTACAAGCGGTCAAAGGTGGTCCCTCAATCGTGGCTGACAGGCACCCATATCTCAAAACCTTGTTAAAATTTACAACTGCTATTAATGACTACTCTTAGTAAAAGATTTGTTACACTAATTTATTAAATATCAGCCTTGCCGGTTCATTATATAAAAAGAACTAGCATGTCCCTCAATCGATCACCATAAGTTCACATAAGTGGGGACCACAGTAGAATTTGGAAATTTCGTAGGGCTCTAGCGTTAGTAAAAGTATTTAAGCGGTTGTAAATTTAATCTCTAGTTAGTAAAAAAAAGTCCTTTAAAAGTTACAATAGGTGAAAGGTGGTCCCTCAGTCGAAACGCTTCCCATAAAAAACAATCAATTTACGTAGCATTCGGAAGTCAAATAGCCCATTGCTACAGCCTATCCTTTAGTAGTTGTTTTTTACTAACGACTACTTTACTAAACAGTATCAAAAAACCTACAAATTTTGCTTTAAACAACAATCAAATTCCTGCAAAGAAATCTAGCATCAGGGTGACCACACAGCAGGATTTTTTGAGATTAATAAAAACTAATGACCGTTTGCTTGTATAAATTTAAATCATATTTTACATTTCTTAGCTAACTAAAAACTAAAAAAATAAGTAATGCTTTTAATACTTAATAAAAATAACTATTTTATCCTGCAGTGTCAATGATCTACATTAAACAATGGGTTAACAACACCACTTCCTTACTAAAGAACAAGCCCTGTATTGCGGGGGACTTTACAAGAATACAATTCAATTTGAATTTAAATTTATTTAATAAGTTTAAACAAAGTATGATGAGCTACAACTTTTTTTTATATCTGTCGGAAATAATATACAAAAGTCTTTCAGTATTCCATTATTGTCTGTGGTCAAATCGTAGCGTTTAGAGGTCAACGCTTAACTTACATTACATATTTTATTAGATTGTTTGTCTCATTACTATTACTATCTAATGGTTATAAATCAATTGTTACAATAAGTACAAAACGTTATTTATCATTTATATATATATTTAGATTAATAATAATTTAAATAGAAATAATCGATTACATAAATCGATTCTTAGTATAAATAGATATAAAATTATTTTATCTATGTACATATTATAATTTTATACCTATTTACTAATAATAAAATTATATTATCTACATACTTAATATAATTTTAAATTATAATTATTATCTTCATTTATATTATAATTTTATTATTAGTAAATAACATAAATCAAATTGTAATTTTTATTAAGTATTAAAAGCATTATTTTCTTATTAGTTTTTATTTATCCCAAAAAAAATCCTGCTGTGTGGTCACCCCGATGCTTGATTTATTTGCAGGAATTTGATTGTTGTTTAAAGCAAATTTTGTAGGTTTTTTGATATTGTTTTGTAAAGTAATCGTTAGTAAAAAAAACTACTAAAGGATAGGCTGTAGCAATGGGCTATTTGACTTCCGAATGCTACATAACTTGATTGTTTTTTATGGGAAGCGTTTCGACTGAGGGACCACCTTTCATTTGTTGTAACTTTTAAAGGGCTTCTTTTACAAACTAGAAATTGAGTTTACAACCGTTAAAATAATTTTACTAACGCTAGAGCTCTACGAAATTTTCAAATTCCACTGTGGTCTCCACTTATGGTGATCGATTGAGGGACCACCTTCTGCACGCTAGTTCTTTTTATATAATGAACCGGCAAGGCTGATATTTAATAAATTAGTGTAACAAATCATTTACTAAGAGTAGTCATTAATAGCAAATGTAAATTTTAACAAGGTTTTGAGATATGGATGCCTGTCAGCCACGATTGAGGGACGACCACCTTTGACCGCTTGTAACTTTTGAGTGCCTACTTTTACAAATAAAAGACTGAATTTACAATCGTTTGAAAACTTTTACTAAAGGCTGACGCATTTAAAAGTTCAGAATTTAGATGTGGTCCCTCATTGGCAACGCACACCTTCGGTAATCGATCGAAAAGTATTAGAAGGTTTTCAGGATATATGTGTTTGTAGGTTTTATATACAAATATAGCGTTTTTATTCAAAGCAACTGCAAAAGGAACTTTACTATCTAGTTTCAGTAGTTACTTTAGCTTTTGCAGAAGAACTACTGATGACTGACCCTTGTCCATCTTCTAAATACAATTTTCGCGTTTATGTGTTTAAGCCGTTTATGATACAAATCAATACGTAGTCTAGGTAGTGGCAATTTCGTCAGTTACTTGGACTCTATTTGAGCACTATATCCAACCCTTTCGTTTGGAAATTTCATCAGTTATTTGGAACACTACCTATATCCAACCCGCAGATCGAACGTAAGATCTCGTACACAGCAACACTAAACCACGACAGCAGTATCTTTTATTAAATTAACACATTAACATAGGCTTAACTGGTTATTGCTTTGGTATTAAAGAAGTTGTTCAAACTTTAAATGTTTTCATCGCTGTTTAATGCGAAATTTATTCTTCGAGGCTTTAATAAACTAATAAAGTCTATTAAACAACAATATCGAAATATAAAGCGTTATAAACACGGTGTTAATTTGAAATAAAAGTCGTCTTTGTTTTCTCAACAAGTAAACAGCATTAATTTTGAATTTAAATGGTGGTTTTTTCATGGTGAAAATGAGTCTGGAGTGTTTACTAAACAATTTTTGATTGTTTTCTTGCATCGTTTGCATTGTTAAATAGGCATTTAGACTCGATATAGTGCCATTATCATGTCATCAGCCTGAACACGTCCAAGACACTACATTTGCCTCTCCCAATGTTTGCCATAGTTTAGTTTATTTGCAGGCGGATTGGTAGTAGATTAGATAATTTTTGATAAACAGTTAATGTTACCTACTGCCTATTTTCTCTTATTTCTTTAGTCACCTATTATGACACAAGAAAATCATGGTTCCATTTTCTAATACGGAGACCACACAGCACACAGCAAAATTATATCAAAAGTGTCTGTAAATGAAATGACATGCCATATAAAAACAAACAGAACGCATAACGGAACATTAATAATTAATTCAATTCAATTTCTTTGCTTTAACTTTTTAAGTAATCCCGAAAGCTTTTTAAGTAGAAAACAATACTAAGTACGAAGTTACTTCGACGTCCTTTTTGCTGCTACAGTTTTTGTTTGGAATGTGTTCTTAACAACTATTAGTCTACTTCATTAACGTGCCCGAAATGTGTTAGATCACCTCAAGTTACATGTGGAGAAAGGTATGAGGAGTTCTTGCACTTTACTTGCTCTCTGTAGAACTAGTTAGGGCTTGTTATTTATTACTGTACTGTAAATAATGGCGTATTATATTATTTTTGCGGTACTACATAGTTGCTGGAAATAGGTTGAATCGTTCGTCGAAGATTATTTACACAAAGTAAAGTATCCACACTATTTATAGCGATGGAAACCTAATACCTCTATCGAATTTCTTTTTTTCCTCCTCCTTTCTTATTCTTTTTACTTAACAATAAGCAACGTCTTAATTTTTCTATTGCCTACCAAAATGACTTACCTGATTCTGTCTGATGGTAATCAGTAATTGGTTATTTTTTGATATTATTTCCATAACTACGAACTCTTTTGCAAAGCCCTCTGCGGCATAAGACTTGTTCAAAGGTGCGGGCGTTGTCCTTTTTACAAGTTAAGTGCATAAAATAGCATACAATCTTTTCCACTTAATTAATACTAACTCGAACTATACGCCAAGTGAGGGCATAAAAACCAGTAGTTGTAGAACAAGGTTAATCAACGCAACACGATTTTGTCCATTAATGAAAAAGCAATATACGTCGTACGTAACAAAACACTATCTATTTTATCTGATATCACACACACACAATAGTGCAGTTTTAACTATTGGTAAAACTGCACTATTGTGTACGAAGGCGACTATCAACAATAAGGGCTTACACCTAAGCCTCAGATTATTAACGCTTGAGAAGTGTTAATTCGTTTTCCAATATTTTTACCTGTAAAGACTTATTGTAAAATTTTTGAGATCTGCTTTTAGAGGGATCAAGTCAAGTAAGCTTTAGTAATGTTGGTTGACGTGGAAGGATTTAAAATTTTGTTATAAAACTGTTATTGTAAGAAATATATTTTTGAGTATTTTGTGAAGTTTAGTTGAACTTTAACAATAAAGGATTGATAGATACTTTAAACATGATAAAGGAGACGGGGATTTTTGGGCCCAAATGTAATGAAATGAAATATAGCTTACAAAAATGGTTATATTTTTCTAAATAATATATCCAAAAACAGCTTAATTTACAATCTGCAAATTAAGATATCTTAAAATCAAATCAGTCAACATATTGTGTTGACTAATTTGAGGTCAACGCGAATAATTCTAATGTATATCGATACATGGTTTTTCCAAAAACCTGAAAAAATGTGGTATGATTAGCGAATTCAAACATTTTGAATTTAATTCATTCTATTTTTATTTTTATCTGAATTTAGCATATCTCGGTGATCAATATTTGTAATCGTATAATTATTGATCACCGAGATATGCTAAATTCAGATAAAAAATAAAAATAGAACGAATTAAATTCAAAATGTTTGAATTCGCTAATCATACCACATTTTTTCAGGTTTTTGGAAAAACCATTAAATTAATTTATGTAGACCTTCGATTAGCCCATCAATTGTTATGTTGTAAGTCTGTGCCTGTATTGTAAATCTGTGTTGACAGAAATGACAGTATGGGTATACTGCCCTTGTACCCGTCCTATCTTCTAATACGCTTTTTGCAATAATTAAACATCTGTCTTATAGCAATAGTAAATTATGAAAATAATATAAAATTAAAGTGAAATAAAAATAGTACATTACTGCATTGCCTAAAAATATCACAACTACCTACATATAAAAGCCCAACCAAGAATATCAGGAAACCTAAAGTTAATTGCCGAAAATTGTTATTTAGCGGCGATATTTGGTAGCTTTACCCTAGGTAATGAAAATAAAAATGTTTATAACTCTTAATTTAAATTGCCAAATTATTCGTAATTTTCAAAGAATGTTTGTTATTACACTAGTTATTAATTGAGACAACTTTAATACTTTTACATGTTGGGCCCAAACATGTATGGAAGAGTATCTGTCTCCTTTGCAATTCGATTATAATGTAGGACTTTACCTAGACTAATGCAATGATTCAGTGTAAGTTATACTATGTAAGAACTGTTACGCAGAAAAATCAGTTTCGGTGGCAAAGTAAAATCTAAAATGTGTTTTTCTGTCAATATATTCTAAGTATTACCCTAGAGTAGATTGCTCCTTGTTACTTGGGGCTCCATAGAGCAGACAAAATGTGAGTGACATACACTTAAGCCTTCTTTTCGTGGGGCGTGGTATTATGATATGTTTGAATGTACGATGCCACTCCGTTAGCTTACTTTTCGATCATGTCAATTTTCACGAATTCCACCCATCTTTTGTTTAGTCGCCTTCTCTTTTCTCATTCCATCTATATTGCGCATATCTCTATTAGCATGCCTAAAGTACGTAACAGATGAAGAAGTAAAAAAAATAAAGTTAATCTTTTAGAACAACTACTAATACTAACTAATAGGTTTGAAAATAAAAACAAACCGAATAAACTTATGCGAGGAGTGTGTCCCACAATTAATATTAACGTATTATATCCCAGAACTTTTATTTTCTTTCCACATTATTCCAGTAAAAAAACAGAAGTGTCAAAAACATAACAAACGATTCTAAAACAAAACTACTACATGGTAGTAGGTCCACGTTGGTTTCAGCATGAATGGGCCGGATCGTCCGGGGTAGTACTACCGTCTCATAGAAGATCGACGTAAGAGTAGTAGTATCCGTACTACTGCGTTTCGCTCGGTGAGTGAGAGCGCCGGAGGCCCAATTTCCTCCCTTTTCTCTTTGGTAGGTCACTTTGGTAGGCTAATATATAGAAAAAAAAAACTGAAAGTAGAAAATATTGCGCAGCATTTGTTACGCGGCCTTCTCCGGACAGTAGGATAGGCTAATGTCCGTGCTAATGTGGAACACGCAGTGGGGTACAGTGATACACCCCCACAAACCTAAGTGAAGCCAAATCGACTCCAAACCCTTCAAACGTCAAACTGTTCATAATTTATTTATAGTTTCTATTTTTGGTTCAGTTGTTAGAATAATACACTTGCCAGTAACCAAGTCACTTAAAATGTACGTGTTTTGTATCACAATTTTAAAAACATTTTTCTTTTACACAAACTGTTGACAGACTTCACCAGTTGTTAGTAAATGTCTATTGATTATTCTTTCACGGACTTTTGAAGGTTTTATTGGGCATGAATGAAAGATGATTTTCATTTTGTTAATGAGGTAATTTAAGCAATATAAATTACAATAATAGTTTACTGACTAACTATTTGTGATTATATCATGAACATTTTATTACTAACTTTTCTTTATTTCGTAAAAGTAAGTAAGTGTAACTAATTGTTAAACTGGTGTTTCTTTTTTATTTAAACTATTTAAACAGATAGATCAAAACAGCTTTTATCTATCTATGATTCTTAACTTAGTAATTTTAATTACTAATTATGAATCTAAAAAAATCCTATACTATACTGGCCTGGATCTGAAGCCTCAAAGCTCTATGTAAATGCTGTCAACTTCAACCCACTCCTCTAATGTGACCTTAAAGATATAAATCTGTTTATTATATCTTGAGTCCTAAGTTAAAGTATTGTATAAATATCAAGAAATGTCGATATTTTAGATTTGGATAAAATACGCTGAAAGAACCAAGTTTCAATGATACTTTTAATCTAGTGAGAATTTGATCAAAATATTTTTAATGTCGGTCCAATGCTAAAATGGGTTTTGCGCCTGACATAAGTTTTGTAGACTTTTGTAAATATATACTAAGTATAGCATAAATTCTATATATAATATAATAATATAATACATAAATAACACATTTAAATAATTTGATTTCACAATCTACTCTTAGGTAGGAAATTTATTAATGATCTCTTGACATATGAGAAATACATAATTATTATTATCTACGTATTGTAAAAAAGAAAATTCTATAAATCGACATAAGTAAAATATAATTTACACAATATCAACTTTATAACTTGATGTTAGAAAAAAAGTTTGGAAGTCCGTTGGGTGCTAATTCGGTAATGTTCGAACAGTTAAAAGGTTGGAGTTTTGTTAAGGGTACAATTTAAGCGTTTGCGGTGCGTTCTGTTCAATTTTTGTTCAACTTACGGAGTTAAAAATTTGTTTATTTCGGAAAACAACAGCTTTGTAATATTACCAATTTTGTCTTTCGGGTTAAAAGTGGAAGGTAAATGTTTCGAATTTCAGGATACTTTTTTGTGTGCCTAAAAGTTTCAAACAATTTACCAAAGTAGGTACCTAATAATTGTGCCAATCGCTGTAGTTTACTGACAGCCTCATAACTAACATAAAAACGTAATTTTTTTACGACAAACAATCCGAAATTCAAATCTTTATTTGTAAGTCTTGATGACAATATGTACGTATGTGTCATAAGCACTTGCCCATGCTTATAGACAGCATTAAATTCTGAACTCCTATTAACTCACAAAGTTTATCTGACACTTGTGGTGAATTAATAAAGAATTATTTAAAGTTAAAAATTAATTTAAAAATAATTGTAATTTTGACTTGTAAACGTCAACATGATATTTACATTTTTTACTTTTTGACTTAAATATATTATTATAGATTTCCACGTGTAAGTTAAAAATAAATGAAACCAAAAGGAAATAATCCCTGGTTTCATTGATGTTCACGAAGCTGTAAATGTTTTCATAAAAACATTTATTATGTAGCTATTATGATGAAAATGTTTTGAGGCTGGCGCGGGCTTTACTCACGAAGCACGTCAATCAAAATAGACCTATGTGTGTTGTATATATGTCACTGCTTCCATAGTCAAACTGTCTGCATGTTTTGTGAGATGTTATTCATTTTATACGAAAAATTTATGTTAAGTCAGTAAACAATTTCAGAATAATTATTTCATCATTACTTAGATTTTCAACATTTTATACAAAACACCAAAACAAAGAATATTTTATGTTCAAAAATTTACTTAAACATTTGTCGAATCAAAGAAAACCCAACGTAAAAATAATAATATTTTATTAAACTTCAGTCTTTGAACAATAAAACGTAATCTGAAACCTTAATGTTTAAGCTCGTAGAATTAATACCTTCATTGTTTCGACACCGGTCTGGTAGTTGCTCGGCGCTTGACCTGCCAAGGCCGAACGAACCATCTATCAAAATTTTCCTTCACGACAGGCGTGATTCTTGAATATTTTACGTCAGGTCGATCGTAACCTTTAATAAATTTCTACACCTTATAAAAATGTGCTGAATGCTTTTTCTCCGGGAATTGTTAAAGGAAATCTTGGAATTGTAGGTGACCACTTTAAACCCGTTGTATAGTAATAGGCCATATATGAACTTAAACAATCTGTCTATTAGTGTCTGATACGTGTCTGAAAGATTGACAAAAATGTGTGTACAGACATACGAAAAGTATGATCTAGCGTCGGTTATCTCGTCGCTATTGTAACGTTTAGATGCCATTTAGCATAAAGCACAAGTAGGCAAAACTACTTGTGCTTCCAAAGGTCTTAAGTGACAGTTAACTCTACAAAAAGCTACAGTCTTCTCTATTACCATTGACAACATAAAAAATAAAATGAAAAGTGTAGTTATTACTACCTCGTATGCTATGAAATCAGACACAATAGAAATAACATTGTGTCTCGTGTAGATCTGCTCCTAAGCACACGATGGGTTACACCACAGCACAGTTGTAAAACCTTTAGCCCAATTTAAGTAATATGGAAAAATCCTCGCTTCTCTCATGTCGACGTGTAGACAAAGTATTTGTTCGTGTTTTTAACTTGCAAACTTTGTAATCCGAGAATTTATTGCGGACATTTTTAATATACGTGCGTGTGAATGAATTTTTAACTTTTCGTTAGGAACGGCAAGTATTTTTAGCTGTTAGGATTAAACTAATTAATGAAAACTTTAGGAACATTACGCGTTCGGGATACGTTTCTGTTTTAATATAGAGATGATGTAATTATTTTGTATAACTTTGTGTAATTCAAACTAGTTAACTTGCTTAAATTTATCAAGGTAAAATTAACTCTGTTGTTTATCTTTGAACAAAGCGCGGCGTTATTTGAATCGTAAATAATTAAGTTTACCACAATCGTCATCATTATTGTCTTTTGTAACTGTCGTCTGTTTACTGGGTAGATAGGCTGTAAATTATATAACAAACATAAGGTCAATCACTAGATATTAAATATTATAAGTTTGACACGATGTTTGAATGTTTGTTGCTTAATTGTTAAAACGAATTAGATAAAACTTTGCATTTTAACTTGAATATTAGAATTTTCAATCTATAATCTTTTACAAACAGTGGTAGTATTTATACTTAGTCATTATTATCTACTTCCATATTTTATTATTTGCCAAATGTCCTAACATTGTTCTTCAACAATTTGACCACCTACTGTCGATTCACAAAAAGAAGAATTGACCACTTTAAATAACTTGAAATAAGCACTGATGCATTCAAGTATAAAACATAAGACAAGTATCTTAAGACAACAATGAAACATAACAAGTAAGTGTATCGCGTTACTTCCCGACGTTTTCATCTTGAACACAAGCATTGTCTGCACGCCACATTAATCACATATTTTTGTACTGCACTAGTGCTTAAGAAATATAAGCTACAGATGTGACATAGATCTGTAGCATTTTTAGTGTGTATATTTAAGGTTAGTAAATAACTGCGGGCCGCACCGCATCGCATCGCATAACAAAAATCCTCCTACATCACTTTAGTACAGTTTATATGTATTATCGCACATTACAGGTAGGTCGCACCGGGCAGCACCGGGTCGCATTGGGGCGCACCGGGCCGCACCGGGCCGCAACGTAACGCACTGCTACACTACGACTACTATACTTTTTGACACTATTTTGTAATGCGCTGCAGCTATAATAATATGCGTTAGCTGTGTTCAACTAGTCACTGGTCTAGAATATGAAACACGACGTCTCTGCACGTTAGTGTCGTAAAAGGTGGAAGGAAATTAAATATTAGCGAACGAGTAGCAGCATTAGCTGCGCACTAAATATCACATTACTGTGTCCTGCAAGTCACGTGTCAAGTGTCACCTGCAAGCGTCGTAGTGACTAAGACAAATACCTTGGAAAGACCTATACTAGTTTTCTGACCGATGTGATGTGATAATAAAACACGGCCCTATTTCAAAAGTTTTTTATCTTCAGATCAGAGTTAGTCTCAAAATAATAATAATATTACAACACAACAACTACACAACGCCATCTAGACCCAAAGTAAGCATATTTTATAATAATAATAATATAATATTCTACCACATTCACACAGCGCCATCTAGCCCCAAATTAAGCAATTATATTTGCTTGTGTTATGGGTACTAAACAACTGATATACTACTTACATATTATAGATAAATTACACCCAGAAACAGAACAAACAATCATGCTCATCACACAAAGGTTTGTCCTGGGTGGGAATCGAACCCACGACCTCCGGCTTAGCAGTCAGGGTCACTAACCACTAGACCAACAGGTCAGTCAAAAGTCATTTTATATAGCTTGTGTTATGGGTTCTTGAATGCGGATATACATTCTTAAATACATTTTTTGTAAATACATACATATTATTTATAGAAACACCCAGACCAATGCAAATAGACACGTTCACCACCAAATCACAGAGGTCGTCAAAATAATAAATTACTGTGACTAGAAACATACACACACATTTCTAATATTTTTTAATTGTCGGATTCTTTAGACATTCAGAGTAATGCCTAAATAATTAAACACCAGCTAATTTTATGTAAGACTTGAAAGTTTTTTGACGCTAAAATTCTTATGAAGAGGGGTAAGTTGAAACCTAACGACTAATTAAATTTGAGTCATGTCTAAAAAACATTTCAGTATTTGAGTAAAAACGAAACTGTTTGTTGTCTGTAAAGTCGGTTTACGAATGATAATTTTAAGTGATAACGATTGATGAAAAATTGCATACTTTTATGAATTGAATTGAATTATTATCAATTTATCACTGAATTATCATTATTTTGTATGATACAAAAAAGGACATTGCGTCACATGCCGAACGCTTTTAGGCCGATCGTGCCTCTCTATCGCTTGTTCTGCGCTCTCGCTTGCACGTAGAACGTGACATTGTTTCGTGCGTGTCGGTGTGCATCGATTTATAAGACGTCAATTAAAGAAATGAACGAAGACGTAGTAAGTATTAAGCACAAGTACTTTATACTTATTATTGACTTAATAGTGTAGTTCTAAGTGGCTTTATGCTTAAAACTCTAAAGTCCAATTGAATTTGAATTTAAATTAAGCTTAAAAGTATCTACAAAGATTACTAGCACTCTAAAATACTTATTAGTAGTTGACTACCAATTGAGTGAACTATTTAACATAGGTTAAGTACATAGAATAGTTACGAAATCGAATAAATTTTGTAAATAGCCAGAGTCACCTCAGAAATTTGTCAGGGTAATGGCCATCTTAAGTTTAGAGTGCACTACAAATTGCACCAAGCATTAAAACTTGTGAAGGTCGGTGAAGTAATTTATAAAATAAATATAAAGTTACTTTTAACTTTGCTTGCCTCGGTGATGCAAGAGAAATGCTTGTGACTCTATACAAGAGGTTGTGTTGATACCCATACGGCTAGAAAATTTGAGTTATGTCATGTTATTGAAATAAATTAATATTGTTTTGCATCAACATAATAATTATAGTTATTCTTTTCTTTTTTTTATCAAAAACTGTCTAACAGTTTAAATCAAAGTTTGCATATGAGATCTCCAATGTCTCGTTCTTAAAAGTAGTTAATAAATAAGTACGTCTTCATGATTAGAATTGCTACTAGCCATTCCTCAAATACGTAGTTTTGTCATATGACTGTACCTACCGCTGTACGTCTAGGCCTTAGATACGTTACATACACGCATCAAAGGTAGCTTTATAACACTCTAAAATAATAGTTAAACCTTGACACTCAGTGCTGAAGTAGGCTGTAGGCATCGTTTTTACGGTTTTTAACTAGTAAAAGCCTCAAACAAACCGTACTAGCTTTTTATTTTATAAGTTGCGCGATGGGTTAGTTGCCTAGAGCGGGCATTGTCTATTTTTTAATCACACTTAATACATAAACTATTAGGCCACCAACTATAAGACTATAAAAATAACAATATTATTACTGCCTTTCTATCGCCAATGTAAAATAATATATAGTACGTTCTAACTATTTATATTTTATTCGCCCAGACGTTAAGTTGCGAACTTTTAAAATACCACAACTTTTAGTGTTAAGTACATAAATAACAGTTACTTACCGCTCTGTTATAGGTGCGGAGGTCAATGTATGCTTCCGACATTGTTGCAGACAACGCTGTATCTGCACGCGATCTTCCGTTGTGTGGTGCAAACTAACATTTATATAATGGAGTATATTAATATAATAGTATGGTGGCTCTAATTATCATTTTACTTAAAAAACATCTATTGGTTATAATTATGTTACTTCTCCAATTGACCGGTTCTGAGCTACTCTCACTTATTAGTTCCCACTACTTTTACCTGATATTTGGTCTACCTTGTGTCATAATCTTATCTTCATTTTTGGTCTGCCGCTATAAGCCCTAGCCGCTAATACATATACACATCCCAATAAGTACCTACAATAATATACAGAAATAACAGTCTGTCAATTCACATTTACATTGTAGATGGAGCATTGTTTAGTTTTGGTCCTCTTCACAGGGTCTTTTTGTATAGATTTGTTCAATATCCATATATCTAATACTTTTAAAAGCTTCTATAACCTTTAAAAGCGGCATGGATGTAGTAAACAGATACAAATTATCGAAAAAAATATAATTAAATCAATACAGAATTTTGTTTTAAAGTTTTAATTGACATTGAAATAGGTCGTAGTACAGTATAAATGAGATACTTTTAAACTCATTACCTTATAAGACCGCCGGGAGTTACATCACAGACCTTCTTTAATTATAATCATCTACTTACACAAAGATTTCATTACCTTCTCCATTTATCTTTACTGCTTACTTTATAGACTGTAAAGTAACAGTTTTAAGTAGAATAGCTGGTTTATCCACTACATAATGTAGCGCTACTTTTTATTGTTTTAACAATAACGTTGCTTGGTGCTTCCCGAAACGAACGGCACGATGCCAACGATAGAGGTAACGGCAGCTGTCGACACGGGACGGCGGCATACGTCGATAGTGGTCGACGGCAGTCGGTGGCAGCTGTCGACTGGAATACTGACGAATAGCCGCCGTCAATGCGACAACGGCTGCTGCCGACTGCCGTCGACCTGTGGCAACAGCTGCCTTTAATCTTGCCGTTATCGAAATGCCGCTCGTGTGTAAGAACGCTAATAAAGAACATTATTAACAAACGCTGCTGTGGATTGGGGTGCAGGACTTACAACAAACACTTAGTGTGCGTGTGTATGTGCGTATGAGTGTGTGTGAAAATTGGTACCTATGTAGATAGATTCGGTGCCGGAGATGGACAGAGGTTAATTTTCATCTCGAAAATCACGGGCGAAGCCGCAGGGTGCAGCTAGTTATACCATAATATATCGATCGGCAATATGTTAATATATACTAATTTGTATCAAAGTCTCTTGTTCTGCGCTACTTTTCATACTGAGTGAACTAACTGTATACTCGTACACTGTGTTGTAGTAAAGGAAATAGATCCAGATTCGCATCTGGCGCCTTGTTCATGAATAGTGCTTAAGTAAAGAGCTTAAGATAAAGGAATAAGAATAAAAGATTCATAATAAGGCTCAAAAAAACTAGGCAAGTGCGAGTTTTACTCATATACAGAGATTGCCATACAACTTTGTAACTTAGTTCGTATATTTTCCAAACCGAGCCTCGAATATTTTTCATCAATTATTCTAAATAGGTATGTAAGACACATTCCGATGTCGATCGATGTACTTGTATGTAAAGCTCAGTTGCCCAACCGCAAACATAAATTTGAAAATTTTTTTTTCTTTCTGTGCTACTATTAAATTGTAGTAGGGGTAGTAAGATCTTGTTTCTTGTCAAATTTCATGAATTAATGGGTTAACAAATATCGTATTTTTATTGCATTCATTTAAAACCTTATTTTACAGGATTTCGTAGGCTTACTATGGTATTAATGTCAGCTAGGTACCTGAAAAATTGGATTCCGTTTTTTATTTTGAGATACAGAACTCTAATTCTACGATATTTGATATTGTCAACGTGGAACCAAATCCGTAAGAACTATGTATTATTTATTTTTGAAAACAAAAAGAAACGTGTTATAAATAAAATACTGTTTTACTTACAGTGCGTGAAAATCAATTTAAAGATATTCAACTCCAGTTGTCTTATACGTAATCTTCAGAAGCACCACTTTCCAAATCCGAGAGGTAAGTTCACTTATAAGTCCAAATCCGCAACTTTGTGTTTTTCTGTGTATTCGAATGTGAAAATTAGTCATTAAAACGAAAAATTCTACTAATATTATAAATGCGCAAGTTTGTGTGTGTGTGTGTGTCTGTGTGTATGTTTGTTATCACAAAACCTAAACGGCTGAATTAATTTCGATGAAAATTTGGGATGTAGGTAAATAGATTCGGTATCGGAGACGGATATACTACTTTTTAAGGACATAGGCTACTTTTTATCCTGAAAATCGTCTATTTCCCGAGAGAGACAAAACACATTTTAGCTGTAGATCGGAGCTAATCTAATATAATAAAGCTCTTATCGGTATGATTGTATTTTTGTATAACTTTAAAGTTTTTTTTATGTAAAAATGTGAAACCTCCAAGTTATAACACTAAAATGAAGCTTATGGTAGTTATCATTTGTTCTCCGGGGACGACGACGATGTAGTTTTTATCCGTCACTATGGCGACTTTGTCAGATGATTTTTCACGCCCGTGATAAAAGACTCTGGATTAAATTTAGAACAAAACACATGTGCTAGATCACTGTTTTATCGTAAGTCTGTATGTCAACGAAAGGTTATCAAATATAGTGTGATTAGGCAATTGTTAAACATCCTACATCCTACTCTTATTATAAATGCAAAAGTTTGTGCGCGTGCGTGTGCGTGTACGTGTGTACGTGTGTGTGTGTGTGTGTGTGTGTGTGTGTGTGTGTGCGTGCGTGCGTGTGTACACAAAAAATATGCCTCTTCGGATTCCTAGTGTGCTACAACTGTATTGTTCTCCTATAATAAACTGTATAGTACTAAAACTCGAATAACCATGATTTTCACATTATAACACTCGTCCTGAACATTACTAAGGTCCGACACGGAAGGTCAAACATCACATCCGGTATTACTATATATACTGCTGATCAGAAGAATAACTCACTCAAGATTCAATGTAATATTTCACTAGGGCTTAGTAGCAATTGTTATAAGTTTCATACCCTAAATTTGGACTTACTCAATAAAGCAACAGTTGTGATACAAAAATGCCTCACTGTGCACCACACTAATTTTCGTCGAAAGAACAAGGTATAAGCATTGCACACACAAACAGAATAATGAACTCAACGCTTTGTACTTGTCCGGTTGTATTTTTTCACTAACTGCACACAAGTTGAGTAAACGCCCCACGTTTACTCAACTTGTTTTCGCAAGTGGTCGAGGTGAATTTTTGAATTATTCAACTAAGCGAGTGTACCAGTCGCGCCTACATTGACGTGCCCATTATTTAAGAACACAAACTTTTTTACTTGCTGTTTGTAACCCTTTTGATATGATTTTCTTTTGTGTATTACTGATTTGTAAGTATAAGAACTATTTTCTGATTTGATTAGCCTATAATTTGGATCTCATGCAAGTAGATATCATATTCCAATTAATAAGGTGGTAAATTGGTAGCATTATAGCATTTACTCTAAATCTTTAAATCGCATAGTAAAGATTATCCAAAATAATCATAATTATCATTGTGTCGACCCTCGTCACTTACATCTGTGGCCGGATTAATCACGGATAAACGGCGCGCGGACAAATGTGTTTTTGTTTCATGTAATCGAACGTGACTTGTTTGTACTGTCATATATTGTCACATGATTACTTTTGTGTGATTTGTATATTTTATGAATGTTTTATTTGTCTAATTATAGGACGTTTAATGTGGCCTAGACGATGGTATCTGTCTATCTCTAGCCGTGAATATGGGAAAAAGAAACTTAGGAAAAAGCAGGTTTTAAACAGTTATTTGCGTACAAAATTTCACTGCGGTCGCTATTCCGCCTATTTTATCTATCTATCTATATCTATCAATTATAAATAATCAACCTAAAAATGAATTTATATTTCCATAATTAAAAATGCTTATAGGACTCTGCGAAGTATGCACGATACCATAATGGCCGCCTAGTCTCAGACGTATCCAGTAAGTGTTATAGCTAGGTATTGAGATGACCTATGAATACCGTAATGTAGGTTACCGACGGACATCTAGATTTAGTATTTATAGCTAATAAATAGTCTATAGCAAAGGTAATCAGTTCCATTTAGTATTTAGATTAGGTAGGCATTTAATCATATCATTTCACGTAGATAGATATATAGAAAAATACTGATTTGCCCCTCTTACGTAGGTACTCTTACGTAAAAGTACAATTTTTGTGTTTGTTTTGAAAGTACTTTTATATTTTTTTGTTTTTCATATTATTTATTACCTATTTAATTGATAGCAATAAAACCTTATATCACAAACATAATTCATAATTTGTGTAGAAAAACTGATATCTACATTTTTTCCAAAACTCAATTAATAGAGGCAACTTAATCGCTCAGTAATCATCAACACTACCCTTTAACATGCGTAATCCTTAGATTATTATGTTGTGATTTACAATGAACTACTAAAACTTTGAACAAAAACTGATTCACACGTTTTTAGAAACCTCAATTAATAGCAATAAAAGACCATTTAATCACTTTAATCATCAACATTACCCTATATTACATCGTAATCTCTAGATTATGTTGTGATTTACAACGAACTATGAAAACTTTCAACAAAAACTGATGTCCACATTTCAACATCAAAAACTGTCTCTCAAATATTTCCTCGGTCAAAAGTCCCGTGGGATAGAACAACTGTCCATGAACATGGCAACGTTCGGTACCAAGCTTTTAGAGCAGCTGCACTTTTATTTTATTCCCTGTACTTTTTTTACAATGCTTTTAACTTTTATAGCTCATACAGTATCGCGGTGAATTTTGTTTGATATTGAAAGCCTATAAGAGTAAATTACAGTGTCATAGGTATACTCTATTGTATACCTGTGACAATATAATATAATAAAAAAAAAATACTTAGCTTCGAATTGTTTGCCCCAAATAATTGAACGATTGCGTGTGATTTATATTACGTATGTCACAATTCCAAATTTCAGATTAACTAAATTGATTATTATTAGTAATAAGTATTAAATTATAAGCAGCCAGGAGTAGAACATTTTAATTGAGAAAACCTATTTATAGGTTAATAATTTTAGCTAATATTAGCTTAATTAAAGACGCCAATAACATGATACATACTTGTACGTTGTTCGTTTGCATTTAGATGTATGAAACCCACATCATATAAAGTCTTAGATAATATTGTTTGGCCGGAGATTCTTTTTTATTATATGAGAATGAATACAAGCCAGGTTCAGGTCTCAATACCGTTACGTTTCACAACCTGAACCGATGATATAATACCTCAATAAACAATCATTAGTATGAGTACTTAATTCAAGATATAGGTTAGGAAAACGAATAGACAAAATTTTCTTGTAGCTCGTATTTAACCGGTCTTCAGGTTTTTTTTTTAATGCCTACAGTGGCAGTCGAGCCAACAGCCCACCTGATGGTAAGTGGTAACTGTCGCTCATAGACTTCTGCAATGCCAGTGGCTCTGCGAAGCCACTGCCTACCGTGATATTAATGCTCTCTTTAAACCTCGTTTGAAGAAGGACATGTCATAGCGCTCGGGAAACACCGCAGCTGGTAGTTCGTTCCAGAGCCTGAGGAGAAATGAACGCTGAAAACGAACCGTGCTAGACGAGATCGTGTCCAGGTAGTATGGATGAACTTTGCTGAGATGTCGAGTGGTGCGATGATAGAAAGGAGACGATGGCACCAAGTCAAACAGTTCCTCAGAGCACTCCCCGTTAAATCCCGTCAGGTATAAGTTTTTAATGCCAAATTAAACTACTAATTAATATAGAAAATTTTACCAATCAGATCTGCAATGGGGAAATTAATTCGTACGATGCTCATAAAATTTCTTATCTGTTGCCATAACTGTTTTATTACTTTTATCATTAAATTTCCGTTCGCGTCCATTGGCTTGGTTTGTGATTGCGTCATCTTCATCCTGATGTAACGAGTTCAGTAGAAGGGTAGTTGGCACCCCTTTGTCAAACATTAATCTGGAAACAAAGAGTGGAAGAGAATTTTAAGATTATTTTCGTTTGATACGATTGCTGCTTTGACAAAATATGAATACAAAAGAAAAATCAAAGTTTATTGCAATAGATCACAGAAATTTAACAAATTAAATTACGCCCTTAACAGGGCTATGCACATAAATGGCTTCTAAATAAAATTGGCAACAGAAGAGCTTGTGCCCTCAGTTGCATAAATGTACTTTTTTTTTTACTAAAGGCAGCCGTAGGTGGTGGGTCAGGGATACAGCTAATGCTACGAGTTTAATAGGTATCCTATGCTTCTAGTACTTTTAGGACCAAAAATCGGGGGCTGCCGATTAACATTAGTACATATTTTCTAGACTAATATATTTATTTTTAAGTAAAATTGCATGCAACGCCACACATTCAGATCACTACTATAACATTTGCCTTGGTATCCATATTTATTTATATCTTATTAAATATTCATTTATCGGCTATTTCTCGTAAATTCAAAGGCGCAGCTTCATGAGGCGATATGTCGCGGAGACATATCACCCAAAAATGTACGTGCTTGTTATGTCTTTGTTAGTATACAGGACAATGTCGCTCGACATTTGCCTTGTTCACACTACCCAGTGGTAAATCATTTTCACTAGGGTATATGTCGCGGAGACAAATCGCTCAACATGAACTTAGTTTGTCTTTGCAACTTTGTGGGACAATGTCCCTTGGTATATGACTTGTTCCGCTAGCCAGTAGTGGTCAGTATGTCGCCCGAGGAAGTAGTGTTATTCAGTGCAGATTACATATTACGGAATACAAAGGTCGCGTGTCCAGCGACAAGTCCCGCAACCTGTGAATGTCGCAACCGACGTCGGGCGACGTCGCGCGGAAGTCGGCGGGACACATTAATTTCCTACTGCTGAGGGCATAATCAGAACGCGCGTCGCTTTGTGTTCCAGGGCTTTGTCGCTCGGGAGTCTGGATAGTGTGAACAAGGCAAATGTCGAGCGACATTGTCCCACAAAGTTGCATAGACATAAATTTTGAGTGATATGTCTCCGCAACATGTCGCCTAGTGAAGTTGCGCCTTTATATTTAAATGTTTCGTGAATCATTGCTTATTAAAATTCACGTACAAATGAAGAAGAAAATAAAATTTTATAAAACGATGCTTCATATCATAAATATTTTCACTTATTAAAAGTTAATTTATTTAACAATTGCATTTATTTTCAGTTTGACTGGAATATATCACTATAACTGTAGTATCTCAATATTCATTTCAGCGAAAAGACGTTCAATGCATAATATATTATTATGATGAAGGATAAAGGCCCCAATCAAATTTTCAAACTCTTTATAATCTCTCTCTATTTTTCTATAATCAGTATGCTTGTCAGGCAGATTGGCGATCTCAGCAATAATAATAATAAAAAACTTTTTTTAATGGCTACGGTCTTATCACAAACCACTACTCATCCGGTGTTGAATAATTACCCGCCGCTTTCTAATATGATGCCTCAACGGCCCTGATTCTCTTAACTGATGGCGTTAGTGAACTATGCATGACTGGTAAGGACTTAAACATTTCTATAGCATAAATATATGCTTATAAGTTATTAAAATATATAAAACAATTCAATACTATTTCAAGCAACAAACCTTATTTATAAAAACAGTACAAAACTCCAAAACATTCAGAAAAAGTAGCGAAATGAACGTCCGCAAAGTACCACCTACTTCCATTAACTAAATAACCAGCAAGGGTCATCTCAACTCAGTGTAGAATAACTCACAAAAGATATTTGTTTCCTGAGTATTCTATTCATCACGACTGAGATCTCTGGTGGACTCTGGCTTTAGAGAAAATTGGATGTCTTACTCTGTCGTTGTCGGATTTATAGATGTTTCATCGCTGAGAGCTGGGAATGTGGTAGATGCGGTATTCGCATCGTGAACAAAGAGCTAATATAAGACATGTTCAAATTGTGATCGGTTTAAAAAATTGGTCAAGACTCTTGAAATTAGATGTACTAGACAAAATGTTACTGGAATAAAACGAATTCGTGTTTCGAAAAACCAAAAACCACGATTTTATTTGATGGTTGTTAGTAGACATCCTACGCTTCGTTATAATTCATGTTGGCATTAGATACTGGCTGATATTCTTTTTTATATTTTTTTCTGTATTCTTTTATAAAACAAATGTAAATTCTATTTTAAATGTATATTATATTTTAAAATCAGTATTACAGACATTAAGAAACCAAACGGTTGTTTTTCTTGGTCTGAAACAGTTACCATTTGAAAACTGACTGGCCAAAATAATATAAGATCAATATCGTTCGTCGTGCTATATAAGTAGGTATACTGAAAGACAAGAGAAGGCGAAGTACTTTGTTTGTGCGGTTTTTTATTAACACGCTATAAACAACATATATTATATTATTATGAAGCTTAATGCAAAGACGCATTACAGTTGCAAAAACCAGCAGAGTTAAACAGTACATGAAAACTTACAAGAAAATAAGTTAACGATGTTTATTGACACTGAAACTTTTTAGTGCAGAATAGAATACAATATTATTAGTGACATTTTTATTTTGAGCTATAATATATGTTGAAAATATTTTCGTTTAGGATCGAATAACTTTTGTATCATTTCTTATAAACAATGTTTCAATATCCAAATGAAGTTTTGTCGATCCTTGTAAGATGTATGCTTGTCGTTGTTTGTTATAGTACTAAGACAAATGTTTTGTTCCAGGCGTCTATCTAGAATGTTTTGTCGTTGAAACTGAGAGTTAGTCCATAAATATTTTAATGCTCTAGTTATTCAGAACCACTACCAACTGACGTAATATGTAAAATGAAAATAATCTGATTCTACATAACCTTGCTGAGTAAAGTGATGTGATTTTTAACGAAATTGTCTTACTTAAATCTTTGAGCGTTTATATACGAAAATAAACATTAGATTTATTAGTTTCACATATTAAACTTTCTATTATTGTGATAAATAGTAGAACCTCTCTCAAGACTAAACCTCTTATTAGATCAAAACTATATGAAATCGTAGCTCTATAAATAAAAACAGAACAAAACGCACTCGGTATTTAGTTACCACAAACAATGGACATGATTATAGTAATCTTTCTCCTTCAATCCCACATATTCGTGACTCACTGCAATCTAGGTCAATTACTCCTCCAATAATGAAAACTGACGACTATTTCATTACGAGAACTCTAGCACTTTCACTTAGCTAAATCAACTTAATACCCACTAGTACAAAATCAATTGTCATTAGCCCAAAGGCTTCGCACATTAGTATTCTAGTAATGCGCCGCCATTTGTCTTTGGTCCAGTCACAATTTCGATTTGTACTGTATTTTAGTTGTTTTGTAAGGAAGTAGATATTTCAAGTACCTATCTATTTCAGCATTTTATATTTAATTTAGATTATTTATTTGTATTTTGATGACTGATGCTTATTGAGTAATAGTGCTGCACTTCTCGTACAACACAAAAGATACCAAAGTATCGAAGTGATTCGATCTAGTACGGACAGCTTTAACCTCAAGATAAGGTGGTATTTATAATAAATTTATATGATGATATTGAAGAGCTGCCGTGACGGGGATAGCTCGAACTTATTTCATTTAGATCATAAAAGTACTAATGAACGTCAAACTAGCAAGACCATATTAGTTAATTTATACCGCGAGTTTGCATATAGGCGAATTCGTAAGAAAAAGAAATAGTGTGCAAAATATAGTAATAATGGTCACATTAATACAAAAATTTGACAGGAAAAATTAATTACTTAAGTTAAAATGAACTTAGTCTAAAGAAATAATGTATGTATTTTTATGTTGCAAGCGTAATAATTATAAACAATACAATAAACCATCATAATCATATCTTTGCGAAACCAACAAAGAGAGTCACGAGTGGTTAAATCAAGAAGTTCTCATAACAAAACTCTTTAATTGACCAGCAGGCTATAAAACAAGGAAGTAAAACAATAAAATTACGACGTTAATTATGTAATATTTTGTCAAAAAATTTAATTAAACACAATTTTATTGCAAAATAACTAGCAACATTATTTTAAATATCTTGGTACTTTCTTTTTCATTATGTGGTTTAGAAGGTTTATACGCCTTTTCCAGTAAGATATTAAAACAAGACCGAAATTAATTTTGCCTACCATTTCGAAGACAGGAACGCCGCTGCCTAGGTTTTTATTAAAACTGAGGAAGTAATACGAAGGCAGATTATAAAAAAGTTTAATAATAATTCAGATATCAAAGTAGCTTGAGATGAAATAAAAATTAAAGAATTTGCGAAATGAGATGTTTATTTAGTTATATGTAGACATCAAACATCTGAACTTGATATAGAGATCCTGTCTGCTTCGGCAATAAGATTGGTTTTCTGTCACTTTTTGGTATATTTAGTTAATAAATCCATCTTGCAAATTCTCGTCATTGGTAAATTTTTGAAGATTAATTCATATATAATATCAATCACAACTTCAGTATGATATTTTCACAAAGCCTCAACAATGTACGGAGACTGGTCGTTTTCTAAAGGGGTCTATTCAGACATACCACAATCACATCACAACAAAAATACGTAGGTCATCTGCCATAATTTATAAAATAGGTAGTTTAATTTATATTGATCACATTTTGTCGTTGAACGCAACCGTGTGGGTGATATCAACTAAACCGATGATGATGCTTACGGATTCAACAACTGACCACGATAAGTAAACTTTACCTCACAGAACTATCACTCCTAGAAACATTTGTTTACTACGAGCCTGTACTAGTCCCAAATTTAGACAAATTATACTAACATGAGACTATTCAAACATAAATCTGTGTGAACTAGATAGAAATTGTACTCATGGGGCAAATAAAAGCTTTAGTTAACAACTAAAATGGCGAATATAATTAGCTGAATTCGAGACACGAAGCGAACAAGCTGCAGAAAATTCAATTAAAATGATTAGTTTCGCCCTGCAACTCGGTTTCAACTAAAAGTATCCAGACATTTTTTTGAAAGTTTAAAATATACTTTATTCTGAATGCTATAAGAACGAAAATTGATGAAAGAGTATGCCATTGATGTGAATGCCAATCACGTGTTGCTTAACTTCTAGTTCTCACCTGAATTTATGTGGATAATGTTGGAAAGGAAATTAGGTCCGCTTCGATTATTCGACGACAAAGAGCGAGCAAAGTCACTTAATGTACATCGAGTTACAAAATTGAGAATGGATCTTCGTGATCAGATTTTAGTTTTGCTGCTGTTATAGGTTGAGTATGAACTCAGTTCGTATGAATGTAGATATTATTTTACTCTGATGTTTAAATTTGAAAATTCTGAGTTGGAAAACAGAACCATTTCTATTATCAGTTTTCTGCAATAACCAGATTTTTAAAGTTTTCTTAGTTCTTAATATCTATTTATTTCCAACTACATTATTTAAGTTCCCTATTAATGGGGTAGACAGGCAATAGAATTTCAGTCTGCCCTATAGAGATTGTTAATTTTATTGCGAAACTTAAATTCGTTTAATCTCTGCAATGAATGTAGACGACAAAAAATAAAATCGCCACCTACTTATTATACTTGCAGGAATAGTGACAGAGCAAGTCAGTTGGCTCTCATAATCCCCGCATTCCCATGATCTGAACAGATTTACCTTTTCATTTTAAAAGATTACAGTTTCCAATAAAAGTTTTTCCGCTATCATCAACATGCGCAAAGTTAAACATATAAATATGTACCTATATGGCTTAGCTTCAGAATTTATTTTAACACATCAAAAGAAAAAGTTTACGGTTTAATTCGTGTTTATTGAATGAAGTTTATTTTCAAGCCGTTTACAACCCAAGTAGTCACGGATAGATGCCGTTAAATGTCAATTTTGTATTTTATGTCCACTATTGTTACATCAGTTGACTTCTTTCCATAAAATAACTATATTACTATACTATATTCTTTAGATACTTCTATAGATATTTTATTATGTTAATTTAATAAAATTACTTTACTCGGCTTAACGATCATAGTCAGTTTAGTCTATAAGTTCACCATCTTATCTGTCATTCGACAAATTGGCATAAGCTGAAACCCTTCATCGTCACACTTGCATCTCTCCTCACAAGCAGGAAAATTACGCTGCCTCCTCAGTGTTTTAATAACTATTCTGTTTGGTGATGACCCTTGCAGAGGTATTGGTTTTGATTACTGGATTGATTAGATTTTCTATTAAAAAATTGTTAGTATGTCGGGGTCTGGCATTGTACCAGGAAAAATCACCCAGGAAACATAATTAAGTCGGTTAGGCTTGTCACCAGTCACATGACGGTAGAAGGGGAGGGGGGCTACTACAACATGGCTGGTGAAACGTGAATGTTATAATACCACTGTGGCAAAGGCGTATAGCTTTGTTAAAAATTTCACCTTTTGTAGAATGGTGGTTCCAGTCAGGTCTGATTCAATTTAATCTTAGCCACTTAGCTTCTAAAGAGTCATTGCGCAAATAATAGGTCATTACAAGACGTTTTTTTATTCCTTTCTATTAAAAGATTAATTAGCGTTTACTTCATATGCTACTTACTTACTTTTTGAATTCATTAAGATTATCCATACTCTCTTGAACAATAGAAAATTAAGTAATAAAAGAATATTAATTTTGCACTAAGAAGCCTTATTTGAATTAAATACGTGATCAGAAACTTTACAATTTCTTTTCTCTAGCAGTTTTATTTTCCATAAATCTTATATTAAAGAACGTATAAGTAATAATTTTATTTATTTGTTTTTTTACAAATAACTCCCGTACTATGGAGCAAGTCGTATGTTGCAGAAAACTTTACAAATATAAAGATTAAGACGCGGGACAATTTTTTATAGTCGCACAAAGTTTTGTCAAATATGTAAAACTGAATCCACAAAATAAACATCAGTCGCACTCAGCTTGCACCACCGAGGCAGTAAAATATTAAATTCAATTAATATAACACCACAAACCATAAAAAAATTTAAATCAGCACCCAATTCGGTCTGTAAAGCATTTATTTAAAATATATGGAAATAAAATTTTATTCATTAATACAAGTAAATATGATTAAGGCCGCTATTAGATTATCATAGAAATATGATCAAAGATGTGTAAGTCATTTTTAAATGAAGAACATATGACGGTATAATAACTGCATGTGATTATCTATGATCATATTTTGAGAGTCTACTATGATTAAAGAATTTGACGGATATGAAATAATATTATATGATAATGTAATACCGCTCTAAAAATATGCAATTTCATGGAAACGAGAATCAAAAGAGACTTTAAATGTACTGAAATATATTCGGTATTTTAAAAAGCATTCGCATCTTTTATCTTCCGTAATGTTACTTGGATAACTTATCAAGTTGAGACATTCCCATTCTGTGTGCAGTCATTAATCGTTGCAAGAGTTTGTGTAATCGAGTCGACGAGTTAATATCGTTCCATATTTCTCTCAGTACCGAGAATTATTGCTTTTCTTAGTGCTTGGAAAGCTTTTGTAAAAAGCATATAACGCTCTAATGTTATGTTCAATTTTGTACTCTCGAAATTTGTGTTACGAAATATTGCGTTAAAGACTAGCAAATTTTATGGTTTAAAATTTGTGTTACAATTTATTGTATTATACAATAAATTGTAACACAAATTTTGGGGAAGTAAGTTTAGAGTAAGTCAGTTACTTCATGCACTTACGGCATTCTTCCTTACTGGGCAGAATTATTTATTAAATTATAAGTCTCGAAGTGCTTCAGATGTAGAAAAAATAATAGCTAAAACCCAAATAAAATTGTAATTTTGATAATAAATTACTTGGGATTAAAGTAAATTAATTCATTATCGCCGTCACCTTAGTTGTCCACTGGTAAATAATTTTATTAAAAGTTAAGTTGACTGGCCTGAGGCCTTAGACAAGTGTCAAAAATTTCTATTCTATTCATAGAATAGATTAAAAAATGTATTGGATTGACATAAGCTAACGCCAACGCTTATGTCAATGGCATACATTTTTTTATCTATTCTATGAATAGAATAGAAATCTTTGACATTTGTCTAGGGCCTCTGTTGGTCTAGTGGTTAGTGGCCCTGACTGCTAAGCCAGAGGTCGTGGGTTCGATTCCCACCCAGGACAAACCTTTGTGTGATGAGCATGATTGTTTGTTCTGTGTCTGGGTGTAATTTTTCTATAATATGTATGTATTTACAAAAAAAAAATGTATATAAGTAGTATATCAGTCGTTTAGTACCCATAACACAAGCAAATAAAATTGCTTAATTTGGGGCTAGATGGCGCTGTGTGAATTTGGTAGAATATTATTATTATTATATTATTAAGTACTATGTCAGGCTACAAAATTTTTCTTATTGATTTTTTGGCATCAAATATTTTTAGCGACTTCAAAAAAAGGAGTTTCTCAATTCGACCGTGTTTTTTTTTCTGTGTGTTCGCGGATAACTGCGTCGTTTATGAATCGATTTTGATGATTCTTTTTTTGTTGGAAAGTAGATACCCCAAGGGTGGTACCATAATAAGGAAACCAGGATCTGATGATGGCATCCTAGAGAAATCGAGGGGAACTTTCGAAAATCGTACTGACGACTAGTGCATTTGTTATGTTTTTCATTAAGTATTTTAAGGCACTACTATTTAGTTAAGGTTTGGAGTCTATCTGATGATGGAGCACAAAGAGAGTCGAGGGAAATCATCAACGATTTACAGCAATTATTTGGTGTTTGGACTTAATTCATTTCTAATGATAAGAACTTTGCTCCCATATGGGTTATAAGTGCCATTACAGGTGACTATAGACAGTCGAGGGAATTCCTCAACAGCAGTCATGTCGGTCTTACTTCAGACGATTCAATATGCCAAAATGTTTAGTGTGTACAAAAATAATACCTAAAGTAAGATTTAGGTCTACCCATCACTAAAAATTGTAAAATAAAATATTTTTTAACAAAAAAGAAACCGACTTCAAACAGTAAGAAAACTAAAAAGTAAAAAATTAATTTACATAGCACAAAGTAATTCATATTTTGATTTAGTTAATCAGAAATAATTAAATAAGTATTTTATAATTTTGAAGTTGGTGCCAAGTAAATAATCATTAACGAAATACTATAATAAGCTTACTACAATAGCAAATTAAGATTAATAATACCTATAGGTACCTAGTTATTAATTTAAATACTATATGAACCTTACTACAATAGCAAATTAAGATTTATAATACCTATAAGTACCTAGTTATTGTTTTACTTGGCACTAACTTCAAAATTATAAAATACTTATTTAATTATTTCTGATTAACTAAATCAAAATATGAATTTCTTCGTGCTATGTAAATTTATATTTCACTTTTTAGTTTTCTTCCTGTTTGACGTCGGTTTTCTTTTTGTTAAAAAATATTTTATTATCATCCTTTGTCAACATATAAAAATCATTATGCCATTTTTACTTCTTTTTTATTACGTTTCTTTATATTTGTCATATATGTGTTGTTATTCAGCGGCAATATTTGGGTAAAAATTTATTCTATTGATTTCACATGCGATTTTTTGCTTGTGACAAGACAAAAATAGAAGTTGGCAATTACTAATCCGGCTTATATTCTCATTCATCTTTATCATTTCTGTGTATAACAAGTGGACTTCAGTCTGCAGTGAGAATGTAATGGGCTGTGATCAACAATTGATTTATTAGTGATCGCTCAGTGTAGTAGGCAAAATATGGGTCAAAATTCGAACACCTTATGTAGGTAACATTATAAATAATAAGAACATTATTGGTATTCTTTTATAAATCATTGCTTTTATTTTTCACATAAGATTAACTAAGTCATATCTTACACTCCTGCGTACGTAGAATTATTAATAAAAGGCTTAAACATTTTTCTGTACGTAATTTAACAAAAGATAACTCTTATTGGTAAGCAAATGCTAAGCAATGAGGAATGTCACACACGCTCACCACACAATTCTTGTGAACAGACGGTTCAAAATGGCAAACTTGTAATTACAAACCAATGAAATATGGAACAACTGAAATTGTGCTGTATGTCAAAGGGTGAAGAGCGCATTTTATAAATTGCCACGTTTTTGAATAGCAAAGTATTATTTAGTGAAATATCAAGATTTGCCTGTGACAATTATAACGATCACTTTGATGAACTGTAGGCATGATGAAAATTGTGATCCATAAATGTCATGTTTTAAGTTTTGTATGTAAAATTTGCTAAATTAAATATTTTATTTTAAAAAGTGTTCATGACGCCGTTGTCAGCTTTATTTGTGTTGTAAAGCGGTAAATCTTATGCGAAATTTTATTAATGTTCAAGTTTTGAAGATCGATGTATCCTGCATATTTTTTAAATTTATTAGTTAACATCTGAATACTCGATTTTCTTTTTCAAGTTAAACGAGGATTGATATAAATTTAATTTGGCTTACTTAATATTTAAAAACTATTCTGATTTATTATATCAGCTGCAGCTTGGGTAATACATAAAGTAGACCCATAACTTGGTAAAGGTGCAGAGCAGTCGATACATGATCTTAGATGAATCTTTTTGTGTATCAGTGGAAGTTTTTAGGTGAATTGATGATGATAAAAACTAAAAATAGTAAAGCAACTGCAACAATAAAATAATTTCTAAAAATCTTTTAAAACCAGAACTTTTTATGAATAAAATTAGATGTGCCCCACGGCTTTGCACGAATCTAAAATATGTTTTGTCTCCCTCTGGAACCAGACTGATGTTCGGGATAAAAAGTAGCATTATGTCTCCGGCAAACAATCTATCGACATACCAATTTTCATAGAAATTAGTTCAGCCGTTTAGGCGCTAAGTGGTAACAAACACATATACAAACTTTCGCATTTATAATATTTGTAGGATAGTTGTTTGTAGTAAATATGAAAGTACATCCTCGTAAGAGAGCAACAAACGACATTGGTTTGGCCACAGTTGTCGGACGCCAAAACCGCAGAGGTTTGGCTATTTGCTTCGCTCGGCAGTCACTGTACTTTATCTTGTACAGACATAATGTATAAACTATAGAGAAGTCACTTTAGAATTCTAGATGTTAGCTGTTTTAGTGAATGCTTCGTTTTTACTTATTGGACAGAAATTTTAATGTTTATTCAACTGGTTTGTTATTTACTCTGTTCAGTCTTAGTTTAATTCTAATAAAAAATCTTGAAATAGACATGCATATAGCAAAGGTTATGGCCTATGAAACCGGAGGGTAGCCTGTTGCCATTTGCCCGGCACAATTTCAAACTCCGGGCCAATACTGAGAATTTTTCGAAAGGAAAACCTAGCAACTTTTCCCAATCCGGAGATCAAACTCGAAACCTCTGCGTGGTTAGTACGTATACAGTACCACCAAATCACAGAGGCTGTAACGATACTGTAAAACCGTGCTAAAATCTGTTGCGTGGTATAAAAGAGCTTAGCGTAGAAACATACAAAAGGAAATATAGACTTTGTGTAATACTACAAGTTTTTCGAATTTTTTTATATAAAGTAAGCTATGATTGCCTAACGGGTGACGTATAAACTTGAGTCGAAACAAAACAATAAACACGACTAAACCAAAAATCCAATAAAGCTCTGAATGAAACTCGAGAATTCTGATTTCTAAAAACGGGACAAATTCCTCCGTATTCTATTTACAATACAATGCGGTTTTGTTTCCAACTTGCTATTCAATAGTTGATTAAATCACGTAATAGAAACTGTGTTCTACAATAAAATCGAGGTGGCTTCACGTTCAATTCTGTATAACTATGTAGGTGCCAAACACTTTAGTTAATGAGAACTTTTGTTGCACGGTTGAATAATTTTAACTCCGATAGTTCTATTCGATAGAGTAAAATTATACCATTTTCATTAGCAAAGTAAAGTGTTGCTGGAACAATTATCGCTCAATGCCAAAAGGTCAGACTGTTCTTATTTTATATTTTAATCTTATCACGTCTTACATTTTAATTTTATAGATATTTGACATTTGTAACGCTATGATCTTTGTTTATAACACGATTTATAAGATTTGGATTTTATCGCTGGATTTTCTTCTAAGATTATTTTGATTGTGCATGTGGCAAAAAGCATACAACCTATCTGGTGCTGATACTTCTTAGATGGGCCGTGTTATGAACTATAATAGAAAGAGTGCCAAATATAAGATTTATGGTCAACTAATTGTGAACATAATTATGAATGATTTAAGCAATAGCCGACAAAAATATTTGTAGTATTTTTTTCCTTATACTTGCAACTGACAAAAAAAACTAATATAATGATTAGCTTTTACCTTTACGAGTATGCCCATTTCCGTGACTATTTATCGTCATTTATTATTTTGTGCGTAAGTCTTTTAGTAAGTGGTTGTTTTGGTCCTCCTTAGTTATTCAGCTTTCATTTGTTTACTGTCACATAGTTTCTTTTGGTGTGTTAAAGTTCTGCTAGTAATAAATTACGTGAGTAAACTATTAAGATAAGTCTGTTGATTTAACATTTTTATTCGTACTTAGGCATAAGGCCAATATGCAAATAATACTAGCTGTTGATAGCAGCTCCGCCCGCGTGAATGTCGGTTATATCGCGGTTTACATTGACGATTTTTCATACAAACTTTCATCCTCTATTTCAACCCCTTAAAGCAATAAAAGATGTTCTGGCTTATGTTGTTCCCCGAAGTTTAAACTATCTCTATACCAAATTTCATTAAAATCGGTTCCGTAGTTTAGGAGTAAAAGCGTAACAGACAGACAGAGGTACTTTCGCATTTATAATATTAGTATGGATTTATAAATCTTATAGAATCAATAGTAAGGAAAAAAAACTAGCTGTTTCTGGTCGTGAAGGACAGGGGAATGATTGAGGAGAAGAAAAATCAGAAGGGTAAAGGACCTCGAACCCTCTCACTTTCAAAAGATATCTAATAGTTATGAATGAATGAAATGAATGAAATGAATGAAATGAATGAAATGAATGAAATGAATGAAATGAATGAAATGAATGAAATTAATGAAATTAATGAAATGAATGAAATGAATGAAATGAATGAAATGAATGAAATGAATGAAATGAATGAAATGAATGAAATGAATGAATGAAATGAATGAAATGAATGAAATGAATGAATGAAATGAATGAATGAAATGAATGAATGAAATGAATGAATGAAATGAATGAAATAAACTTTATTTTCCAACACAATGTTATCTTACATTATTTAACACTAAGGTATGGCCATGTAAGTAGCTTCCACATTGTGAGGGACTGGTGCCTGAAATAGGTTTAAAATAAACCTGTGACACAGGTCACCAGTGCTCCACCCGCGGACACACAGTATTAGACCATGAACTAAAACTAATATAACTAAGATTTTATATAAAATATAACTAAAAACTAACAAAAAATGATAGGGATGCCAACCAGAGCAAGATCATGGTGATTGCAGGGGTAAGTTTAGAGTGTCAGTAGTAAAAGGTATGTGTATGAGTGTGACTGAAATGTGTTGAGTATGTGCGTGTGGTTTGAGTTTAAGAAAGGGTGAGTTGTATGGTGAGCATGTGATAAAGCGAAAATGAAGAGTGAAACACCTGTGGACGATATTTATAATGTAATTGGGATTATTTTGGAACTGTAAGAAGAGCCTCAGTTGTTTCGTAGTTTAAAGACTTTAGATATTTTTTTAATAACATACAGCACCCTGATTTAGTTTTAGGATAGACGTTTAGAGCCTTATTAAGTTTATTATATAGGTGTTGCCCAAGGAAACAGAAAAACTTGTGGGAGAGGGAGGTGTTAAATTTAGTAATATGTCGTATTACTAAATTTAACACCTCCCTCTCCCACAAGTTTTTGTCTTTTCGACGCTTATCTTTAATTAGATTAGCGTCATATTTTAATTGGGAGTGTTTTTTTAAAACAGTGCGCAATATGAATGTTTGCCTAACCGTGAGGAGATCCCATATTCTGTAAAGATCTGAAGTAGGGAATCTAAACGGCAAGCCGGCGCCCACTTTTATTTAATAGTTAATTAGGTATTTTACGTGGATATTCCTTAAGAGGATGAATATTTCTCCGGACGATCCAACCCATTCATGCTGAAACCAAATACGGTCTACGGCAGTAACATTTTATTGCCAAAAAATTTAGGCTAATAAATAAATAAAAAGTAAATTAAAATTAAATCAATAAATTTAATTTCCTCAAAAAAAATACAGTTCACTTGCATTGAGAAAAACTACAATAATATCATAAATAAATAAAAAGTTATTTGCTGAATCTGTATGTAAATAAGTAACAACTTAAAATTACATGGAATTGCGCTTTTTCTCTAAAGTGAAGTGACCGTGAAAGCCAGGTGAGTCCACCATTTACAACTGGCCAGACACCGAGTGTAGGTTTTAGGATTATAATTTATTTTCAAACTTTTATATCGGTGACCTCTTTTGAATATCGATTGTGTAGGTAGTTGTGGTTAGTACTAAGGTTATTTAAAAATACCAAATGATCATTATTACGGAGGTACGTTTGATATTAATAAATTCTTAAGATACATAGAAATTTGGTTGTATGATCACCAGTCTAAAATAGGGAAATAATCCATTGCTTACCATGGGAGTCTTACAGGATGTCTTTATGCTGAATATGTGATATGACATAAAATTTTGATGCTTTACTGATACGTGAGGTTGAAATGAATCAGAAAATATCCCTGTGACTTGTATTTTCTAAGTTCACAGTGGTTATTATTGATTTAAAATGAAAGAGAACATCGTAAGCTAACAAAAAGAAATAGAAATACCAATCCGCTTTCCAAGTTATTCCGGTCTGATCCCCTGTATCTGATCTACTGGAGAATCGGTGTACTTTTATTATATTTTTATTCCGGTCTGATCTACCATGTAGGGGATCACAAATTATCATCATATCAGCCAAAACACGTCCACTGCTGGACATAGACCTTTCCCAATTTGTGGCCAGTCGTTCACCGCCCGCATCCATCGGTTTGTAAGGTCGTCGATTCATCTAGTGAGGGGTCTGTCCACGCTGCGGTTCGTGGTCGCCACTCTAGAACCTTTCCGCCCCAATGGCCATCAGTTCTGCGAGCCATGTGTCCTACCCATTGCCATTGATCACAAATAAATTTAAATATTTTATTCCGATCGGATCCCCTGCAAGCATTTTTATAAGATCGCTGTAAGGAAGGATCAGAATATTCTTTTATATAATAACATATTGTTGCTTAACAATTGGCCTGAATGCCAATAAGCTTATTCGTCACCTTTATGGTGTATAAATCATTATTATTCACACCTCATTAACTTGCCTTTATCCATACATTATCATAGTCAACGTGATATATGAGAATTTGATCATGATTTGGGTATCGGGGAAAATTCAATAAAAAATTTAAATGTATTCTCCGAGAACGTCGGCGACCCTACTCAAGTAACTAATGGACGTTAATATTAACTATGAATGCTAAGGACTTGATTGTCATTCGTATGTAGTTGCCAAGTTTATCTTGGATATTATATAATATAAGGTGTAGAAAATATTGAGAGGAAATCTTTGAGTTCTTGATATATTTTTATTGTTTTATATACGTAGAGTAGGCAGATCGATAAGGTAGACTGTTGACCTGGTAAAAGTGATGGGTAACCTATGGATGAGAGCAGCTCAGGGAAGCAGCTGTCGTTCTGCAGCTTCGAGCAGACGTAATTTCGGCTGAGGTGATGATATTATGATATGGCAAATTTTCATGAATAGAGATTCTATGAAAGGGTGGATACTTCACTAGTCAATTTGAACCATTTACGAGCTAAAACTAGCGAAGATTTACTATTAAATATTTAAATTAATTTTTATTATAATTTAATCATTTATAGAACCCAATAAATAATTTTAAAACCTAAAATACAAAAAGACGCATCCTTCAAATACAGTATTAAACACGTCTTTCAAAAACATTAATCTATTAGATATAAGAACATAGATTTATTGGTGAAATAGAACTAATATATTACCACACTACATGAAGATTTCCTATGTAAGGACAGGTCAGGTGCGCAAATGAATCACTGACCACGGTCAGTAGGTGCATGTCATCAATCAATTTTGCGTGACGATGCACTGACTCCATTTGAAATGGTGCGCCTAAAATTTCGTATATACGCTTTTAGATGTGGTTTTAGTATTTAGTAGTATTTGTTCCGGACGGCACGAGGTAACGTTAGTTTTAATTTATTATTATTAGAAGTTAAATAATATTTAAAAAGTTAAATATTATTAAATATATTCAGTATATTTTCTGTATTGTTAGTTAATAGAAATAAGGACCAGATGTTTTACAGTTTAGCGTAATGCGGTAGGTACCTGCGAATCCCTGTTCCCACGTCTTGTTCCGTTAGGTAATCATTAAGTTTTGTAGACAATAGTTTTAACCATTTTTGTTATTTGTATAGATTTGCAAAGCTATAAACAATTGTATAACACCACCTTTTTGCGCTAGAGTTTATGACACTATAAAGTGCTCTTAAATGGTAGGGTTTTACAACATGTACTGTTACTTTTAAGTTTTGTATTGTATAACGTATAACCGTTACCCTATTAGGTACCTTAGTTGAGTTAAGAAAAACTACACCCCTCCCATGTCGGAGCCCTTATAAAATCGAGTCTTGGGCTATCCAAGTCAATCTTAACTACTCATAGCCAGAACACGAGCACATCTCGTCTCCGACATCTTATAGTTGATAGCATTGTTATAGTTGGTACGTTGTATGTACTTATTGTCTCTGGAATAGACTTGTTTGCCAAACAGTTGTACAGTTTTACCCTACGAACCATTCGGCGCTTCGGAAACACTCGTCCCGAAAAGTGTTGTCATAGGTATATTTAAGATTATAATAGTAAAAATATTGTGTCCGAATCAACGTAAAGACAAATTATTTATAGAGTCGGAAAGGGTATAACAATATACAACTTTACTATTGACTAAAAGTCATTACAGATTAACGGTAAAATTACATGAGGGTTTAAAACCAGACATGTTACGGTAATTACTTCCATGCATGTTTCCCACTTAACACTTTACGGGACAGTAAACGTATTTGATCGTGATGTCAATAAAATATATATTGTGTCAACAGTAGTGTCTATAAAAGTGTTAAGTTGTATGACAAAACGTCTCTAGTCGTATCGTTATAGTAGCAGTAGGTAGTAATCAGTTCTGTAATTGTTTAGTTTCTTGCCTTTGACCGCCTGATTCGATAGAGCACTAATTCCTACTTAAATCCCTTGCCAAAAAACTATGATGCAGTTTTAACTTCAGACGCATTATTCCAATGTTTTGAAAACATTCTTTTATTTCATGAAACAGACAAATGTATAAAACTTTGACAAACCTGGCCTAAAAAATTTAATTTCTGAAAGTGCGTCACTAAAGAATTGGCAGTTCTCACTTGGACGAAACCATTACTGTTTTAAAACAATTACATTCTGTAGTAGTCAATATAATGTAGTGCATTTTTCACTGTCACTTTTACAGTGAATTGTGCATTCGTAAATCACTCTTACGTAACAACACGCTTGATATAAAAAGTAGGAATGAAATAAATGTACTTCTGCAGCGACAGGAGAGTTAAGCGCTAGAAGAATTTTCCAACTGGTTACGCTTAGTAGTTGGAAGTGTTTACGACAGATGCAATGAATTCTATTAGATTATTTTGAAATCTTTTGTATTATCTACCGTTCGAAACTGCTGTAACATATTTTTCGAAACTTTTATTTTGCTGAAAAACAATTTCTTTTTAGGAATCCAAATTTATAGGTAAAATTTTGAAACAACTAAAATTTGCTCGTAAATAGACTGGAGTTGTATTCGAAAATACTTTTCGTAATTCTTAGTTCCTTAACAATAAATTATTGAAGTAATCTTGTAAGTTGTTTGCAGTAGCAATGTTTTTTTCCTTTAATGACGGTAGTGGTTCAATTACACCCTTTAAAAAGGTTTATCAATGGACCTTGAACGATTAATATCAAGTCATTTGTCTTCTGATGTCATGATAATAAAAAATATACCTCACTTGGGTGTACTTTCCTTTTCGGAAATTTTTACGTCTCATTTCTAATGAAATGAAATGAAATGAAATGAAATATATATGTTTATTCATTTAAGTTAATTAAATTAACACTTATGAACGTCAAAGTTTACAAAATGTCAGCAAATTAACCTACAGCCAGTTCGCTGACGAAGTAGAGCCATGAGAAGAACTGGCAAGAAACTCAGGCCACTCTTTTTAATCGCCAGGTTATTACAATTTTTGTAAGTTACAGTTTCAAGTAGCATGCAAAGTGACGCAGGCAATACACTTAACTCTATAGATACTTAATTACTTACAGCTTTCTATGTTGTAAAGAAAATTAAAAAGTAAAATGTGTGCTTTACAGGTTGCCTCAATTTGCATATTGCTACAAAAGGTAAAGGCAACATGTGAACTGTGATAAATGTTTCTATGTAGATATTATATAAACTGTTAATTTTTGGTATAAGTATAAAGTAAGATGAACTTAATTTACCACAGGAGTTCTAAGCATATAATTAGGTATAGTATGCATTTTAGTGGATATTAAATAGTGGAAAAGTAAAATAGTCATTATACTACTAGACACAAGCAATATATATTATCAAAAAATAAAAAGCCCGCCTGTCTAAAACAAAGCGAAAAGGATTATTATGTACATAAGGTACACTCCCACAATTAATACAAATCTAATATCACCTCATCTTCAAATTCATTAAGCCATTTCGAATGTAGAGTGTACCACAAAAATGACATGTCTTTCTTTAAACGAGCTTTAAAGAGAGCATTCATTATCACGGTAGGCAGCGACTTCGCAAAGCCCCTGGCATTGCAGAAGTCCATGAGCGACAGTTACCACTTATCATCAGGTGGGCTGTTGGTTGGTCTGCCACTGTAGGCAATAAAAAAAACATTTTACCTCCTTGATTTCGGCAGTCGGGCATAAAGTTTCCTTGAGCGATTATAACAAAAACTTTACAAATGTCATCCGTGATTTTTGAGTAACTCGTTGCAGGCAGGTTGACGATCATAGTGTTGAAGGTGAAGAAAGAAGTTGCTGCCCTTTTTCTACGGTCTTGGCATGCGGTGTTGATCGCTATGATTTAATTAAAAAATTGCACTATAAAAGACTATATATTGTTGCTAAGTCTATATACTTTGTCAGTGAAATTGTTTTTATAACACTAGAGAGAAACACTTGATTTTACTTACTGTTTGTTTCGGTGTATCGACATTTTGTTTTTCCGTTTATAGAAGTAACGAATGATTTCCTGTTTTTTGTTGAACAAGCTCTTGATTACATTCGGTGGCATTCATTCTTGTAGTATTCACTCTTTTGAATGAAATTTTAAACGGAAAGTATTTTGTTTAACGCTTTTGAATTTCACTGAATGCAAGTAATATTTAAAACGACATTGCATGTTATTTTAGCTTTAAAATCTGTTTGTCTTACAGTTTCTATGTAGAACATATTATAATCATATTTCGTGTAGTGCGATTTCTATAATTATTTCGGTATACTTTATTTGCGAGGGCAGACTCCTAACAAGATGGACCGACGACCTTAGAAGAGTGGCGGGCAGCCGATGGATGGCCAAGGTGGCGATAATTGGGGAAGGCCTATGTCCAGCAGTGGACGTGCTAAATGATCATGATAAAGTTATTGATTCACAAAATATGGAACCATCTTTACTCTTCTCGTGGGTAAGAGCCGAATAAAGAAATACCGCTGTAATATGATATTTCACCTCACTGAGATCCAATCTGCATGCCAAGCGTGACGATGACAAACGCCTGCTTTAGTAGAGGTGTAGGTATATCTCGTAGTAGAAGAGACAAGGTAGTATCTTAATCTATACTGCTGTTATAAATAAATTTAAAGAAAGGATCAAGTTGTACCTACTATTTTCATTAATAATCGATAGAAAAACATACTGCAATTTACAAGTAGGTACTTAATAATAATATTTGAATTTATATTCTTTTCCTACTGGAAACTCACTTAAGTGGTATTATGTGAGTTGTGTTTAGTTTTAAAAGGTTCGTATATGACCTTCAATTTCTCATGGGTATAGTAATGCGGATGTTATGAGAAATACTCCGGGTGGATTTGGCATTAGTCTAAGTCCTCTGTACGGTACAACTGAGGCAAGTATAAAAATAGTTGAAAGATAATAATTAGAAAAGTGTTTGAAATTGACTTAGCGTTTCATATTTGTAGTAGAAAAACGTCCTCCGTTTTCTCCATAAAAAAATTGCGTGATAAACAAACTAACCCTCGCATTGACACCAAGTCCGTGCTATGCTTAACAAGTCGGTATAAGCAAGGGCGTACACTAATGGTGTACGGTAAGTGCTAAGTGTTAATTTTGGTAATTATGTGTATCCTACAAATACTTGTGAATTTTCTATCAGTTAAATTGAGTAATATTTATTTCTTTTTTATAAAATCATCATTTCACTAATATCGCATTCACCTGAGGTCCCCGCATTCTTTTCGCGGCGAAGAGTTGAGAGATGCGCCACTTATCACATACCAAGGTGTGGGTCGCGTCTCGCGTGCCTGTGTCACCTAGCGTGCATAATGTGTGTATGGCTTTATACTTTAGGTACATTATAATAAAGGTATCTTGTTTTTACTATAGCAAAAACGCAGTAGAGAAACTTTAAAACCTTTAAGCACATTGAATAACATATTTGATAGTAGGTACCTACAATAAAATAATTTAAATAGAGGGGCGAGTCAAGTTTCATCTTAACGTCGACCTTTTCACGTTGGTTTTAAAAGGACGAAGAACATCAGTTCATGATAATCTGCAATCTGTTGACAAAATAATGATATTGATAAGGTAGAAATTTGATTATGTAGAACTCTATTTACGTCTATTTTAAAAGACAAAACTGCAATATTTTCGAATTGAATTGAGACCAGAGATTGAAACACTACTGATTCTTGGATTTCTTTGATCTCTTTGATTCTCTCTTAAGAACCTCCCTAAACGCTGATTCAGAGCAATTTACGTGCTTTGATGCCTTAGCATCAGTAAGCAAGTATAACAGATATTAAATAGATAAACAATAGGAAAAATATCAGTAATTCACAGTACGTAGCAATTTTAATAGATAGATTTAACAGCTTGCTATTACATTAGGTCACAGAGTAAGCCGTACAGAGGCAAAGTTTCCTAAGAAAGTGCAAAATTGTTACCTATTTTGGTAGGGTTGTCACAATAGGTTAAGACAAACAAAACATTTATTATATAGTTTATATATGGAGTTATGCCGCGGCCGGTCCGATCCCCCAGATCTGATCCCCTAGGGTTATAATTTATTCTTTAATTCCGTTCTGATTCCCTGCAAATTTAGTCATTCCGGTCTGGTCCCCTGTCTTTTTGACAGGTAAGTACATTCAAGAGAAAAGCAGTTTACATATCAATTAATTTAAAAACGTATAAACAATAAACGCAGTTGTACAGTCTCTGCTTACCCCATTAATGGAAGGCAGGCGTGGAGTTAGTGTATGTATTTTCTCGAAAATCTGTCAAAGATAACTAGGCGATACGACCGGAATAAAATCTATACATATAATAAAAATGTAACCGAACGCTGTCTGTACCTGGAAGATATATGATAAAAAATACTATTAGGACCTATATCAACGCAAATAGAACCCAAAACAATGATTTTTAAAATTTTTGTCTGTTTGTCTGTTTGTCTGTGCGTTTGTGCACGCTAATCTCAGAAACGGCTTATCCGATTTAAATATGGTTTTCACTAATATATTGTGGTAAGCTTCACTTAACATTTAGTGTTTATTTCATGTCAATCGGTTCATAAATAAAAAAGTTATGCCAATTTAAAGAATCACATCGAACATTCGTTAATTTACTACGAAATCTTATAGAAGCAGATATTTTAACAGGTTGCGGAATAGCTGATAGTGTTTTTATTCCTCGGATTCCTGTCATTCTAAACAGTCTTTCATTTAGTTTTAAACGAGTCCAGTTTCCAGTGAGCTTATGTTTTGCGATGACTAATTAAAGTAATTAATTAATTAAGTAATTAAAGTAAAGGTAAGACACTAAAAGTTGTGGGTGTGGATCTAAGTATTAGCTGTTTTTCGGTCAGCTTTATGTGGCTCTATCACGTGTTAGCATTACTAGCAGCCTGTATGCTTTGATCCCTGATGGCTATACGTCTAATCCATACATCCATACATATTATAAAAGGCTTTGTCCTGACTGACTGACTGACTGACAGACAACGTAAAGCCAAAACCGCTGGTCGTAGCGACTTGAAATTTGGAGGGTGTGTTTGTCTTAATGTCTGGAAAAGTACAAAGAAAGGGTTATTAAAAATTCAACCCTTAAGTGTATGAAAAGGGATGAAATCGATTGTATGAAACGTCTTCATTTTTTAAGTTACAGCTTTGAAATTTTGTTTTGGAATACTTTTATTTAAATAATAAATACGCTCATAATTTTTTTTTTACTGGGGTGGATTTATAGGAGTGAAATAAGGGATGAAATATTGTATGGAAAGATCTTTGCTTTTGAAGTTGGCGACTTGAAATTTGGAGGGAGGGGGAAGGGAGGGGGAGGAAGAGGAAAGGAAGGGAGAAGTGAGAAGTGAGGGGAAAGTGCGGGGGTGGTTAGGGAGAAGTCAGGGGAAAGGGAGGGGAAAGTCAGGGGGAAATCGACTGCCTCTGTATTTCGGTGGTACTGTGTATGGACTGTGAGGTCGCGGGTTCGATTCCCGCTCAGTGCAAGAATTTGTAGCATGAACATGTCTATTTGCATTGGTTTGGATGTTTATATGTATAATATGTATCTATTTACAAAAATAAAAATATTTAAGTATGTTTATCCGTATTCTAGAACCCATAATACAAGCATATAATATGCTTACTTTGGATCTAGAAGGCGTTGACCTCGCAGCATGTGTGGGACCAGCTGAGTATCCGCGGAGTCATTGTGTACCCGTATAAACGGTGGTGCCGCTGGCCGCCCGCAGCATTGTACAAGGGCCCAATTAGACCTAACCAAAAAAAAGAGACTGCCCCACCAGGTTGCGCATAATCTCGGAGTGGTTCGTCGTGCAGGTTTGTGACCGGATAGTGGGACCCGGCGACCATTTTCGAGACGGTACGGCGGCCTTTTGCGAGCAGTCCGTATCATGGAAGCCCGGAGGCCTAAGACCCTTGAGCCTTTACAGCTGCGAAGAGACATCGCCTCCTCAACGGCCGTCTTCTATCGCCTTTACCACGGAGAGTCTTCTCAACAGCTCTTTAAATTAATTCTACCCTCTCCCTTTTTATCCAGAACGACACGTGCGGGACTGAAGTGCCACCCTTTCACAGTGGAATCTAAAGGGTCTCGAACTAAACGGTTCAGCACTTTATACTTTTGTCGCTCAATTAAAGCCTGGAACTCTTTACCAGCACATGTGTTCCCACCTAACTTTCATCCTGGGACTTTTAAGCGAGGCGTGAAGAAGCATCTCACTAAGCCGCCATAGTGGAGGCCACCATACCAGTAGTTTGGCTTTTGAAATGGTGTCCACTGCTTCTGAATTCCACTGACTGCTTACCATCAGCCAGAGTAGAGGCACTTTGGCAGGCTAATATAAAAAAAAAACTTATAGCGTTTTTTTTCCTCGGATTCCTTTCATTCCAAACAATTTCCCGTTTAGTTTTAAACGAGTTCAGTTTCCAGTGAGCCTATGTTTCGCGATGACAATTAATGAGTGTGGATCTAAATATTAACTGTTTTTCGCATGGTCGGCTTTATGTGGATTTGCCACGTGTAAGTAATCGTAGCAGCCTGTATGGCTTTGATCCGCGATGGCTATACGTCTAATATCGTAGACAGAGAAGCATTTACTGTAAAGATTTTTCTTATTCACCTAAACGAAGATGTTTATAATTCAAAACAAACCAAAAGATATATCCAAAAAATGCTGCCCAAAATCACTATTCCACGCGGACGAAGTCGCGGGCACAGCTAGTATTAAAATATATTTAAGTTTTGTTTCTGATCTCCTACTAACATTATCATTCGTGTATTTTTCAATTAAGTACAAAGCTAAACCTACTAACAAACCTTGAAAGAATTTGATGAACCTGTTAAAATAAGAAGGTAAGTTCTCTGAGGTAAACTTATAGCGCGTAAAAATAAACAATCATACCTTATCAATATCATTAACATTATTTAACTAAATGTTTCTTGTTGAATATAAATATTAACATATTTATTAAAGTTTCAACTATTAAAATTAACCGATAAAATAATTAACAATTAACATTAACGTGCGTCGCACTGACCCTGAGATTGTCAACTTGCTGTGCCGGCGTGAATCGGTTTTTTTCAGTCTCGCCGTGTACGCGACAAGCGGCCAGTGGACACGCACACATGCCCCGCGTGCTTGTAGTAGTGCCACCGATTTGCGCGTTTGTATGAAGCTTTCTCTCTGTACGTATCTACTTTGTGATTAGGTACCGCACACGATAAGTAAACATGCACATACCCAACAAGATACAGCTACTCACTCGACGAACGCAGTCTGGAGCGGAGCAACCTCATCAATATTCTATTGCATCACATTCAACGAAGATATATCTTTTGCCTTTTTGCGCTACTTAAAAGACGTTCCAACTACCATACATAGTTAAAATACTTCCTCACTTTAAAGTTAGGCAGTGTGGAACTTTGAGAAACCTCGACTGTATTATGGTCAATAGGAACTGAGTGAAAAGTAAAAAAGTAAAGTCTAAGTCCGCAAAAAGTTGAAAGTTAAATGTTTTCGAGTTTCGCTCGGATTTTTTATCGTAGTTCTCGCGTAGAAATGTTCTTTATAGTTATTTTACAGCTCTTGACAAAAGTAGTACAAAAATGATATTGTCACTTAGTGCTACGAAGAGACTCTTTGTATTAGTCTCTTTAGGTGTTCATTATATTTCGTCCTTAAACTTACTGTATTATAGGACCCTATAGAAATGGAAGCTAGTGCTGTCTACTTTCATCCAATTATGTTTTTGGACGTCTTATAGCAGCTTTACTTTGTTTAAATCTTTTAATTGAATATTGTGTTTTGATTTATCTGGAATCTTTTGTTTTTTTTAATGATAAAGTAAAAAACAAATGCGAGAAATGAAGTTTTTACTTTCAAAGAGCCATCAAAGCTAAGCATACTCGGACAAATTCTAAACAAATGCGTATTTATGTATATCTATAGATATATTTAAATGTAAACTGGATCAAAATGTTTAAACAATTGTTACACCAACACTATTACAACACAACTCGTGTATTACAGAATTGAACAATTAAAATATTTTATTTATTTACATAGTTGCAAAGTCTCGGTAGAAAACCTCTGCTGAGTGAACCCAAACTATGTGTGATCGGTAACAATCTGTTTTGAGTGATGTACGTATAGTTTGTTTATGTCTTCCGCAACACAGTGCTTGTTTTACAGGATAGAGGCTGTAGATAAAACATAAAAAAAAATAAAAATATATAATTATAAGGGTTGAATTGAGAAACCTCCTCCTTTTTTTGAAGTCGGTTAAAAAACAGAGAATTATTCGAATTGTGCAAACAATTACAATTAAATTGTTATTTCTAACAAAATTAAAACAAACTTCGGTAAACTTTCAATACGGTTAGTATAAACAATTTTAACGGAAAGTAGGTACACGGTCCAGTATTTCAATCAAAACTGGTATTTATGTTTTGTTTTACCAACTGTAAAAGGAAATTACGAAGAAATATTGTTATCATCAATTTGTTAGTAATCATCTTTAGGCGAAATTTATGAAGTTTGTTGATTTATTTTTATCATTCATTTAAATATTCGGTTGTTCATATTTCAACGTGTTGCTAACTGGCCAGTGACGTTTGTTAGTTTTAAATACTGTTTCAAATACATAATAAATTAATACATTTATTTTAGCTCGCGAATTTAAATTCGGTCTTTCTGGAGTTAGCTCAGTTAGTACTGCCGCAGCAAACGTTTTTAGAATTAAATTTAATGATGACAAGACGTAGATTTTTGGAGAAACTTACTTTTCAGTGGTCAAGTTATTAACTTGACCACTGTAAAGTAAGTTCACTCAACTAAATCTGCATTTGTTCCTTTACACATCTGCTAATGTACTACAGAACTTCAAACATTACGTTATTAAAACGTATTGAAAAGTAAGTTTATCAAAATAAAAAATAAAATAGAATACTAAGTTCGTAATATTATAATGAAAGTGTTCGACAAAATACTACGTCCTCTCGGCACCGTATTTTGATGATATAACATACAATTGAATAAATAATTACTACTTACAATAAGTTAATATTTTTATACGCTTCTGCTTAATAATTTATTATAACTTTACACTTTAAATAATAATTACAATGCTAATCTGTTATTTAATTGTTCAGATTCGTAGACGTCAAATTTGACTAAAGAGAGAGTGAAAATCTAATACTTAACTGGTCAATTATGAGATTTAGGGGATGAGTGGTAACAAACATACACACACACACACACACACAAACTTTCGCAATTATAATATAAGTAGGGTTTTCTTAGAAACAGGACAAAGATATATTTATGTTATGTGACATAAATAGAGAGAGGTTGATACGACGCTTATATTTAACGACATGTCCACCTACTGATAGTGTCTGGCAAAGCAAAGAAAGTATAGCAAAACTGCTGGCTGTGAAAGAACCGCTACCTCTTTTGCTAACTGAACAAAACGCAATACTAGAGGCAATAATAAGGGGAACATACCTTCGCTGTCGATCGGACCTATGATACAGCGTATTATGATAAAACTGCTCTGCTAAAAATATAATATGGGTCATGATAATGATACTTAGTAATGTATCTAACGTAAATATACTACTTTAATTTTTATTTAATAATGCACGTATAAGTAATTCTACTTAATGTAATGATACCATCTACTCAATGTTATTCATGACTAGATGTTAGCAGTAGAAATTGAAGCATTAAACTCAAAGAAAAATATCTGATTCTTATTCATACTGACATAAGATCAGTTCATTCGAACTCTTTTCTAACAAAGAAAAATGCATTATCAACATGCAAATTCAACCAAGTAAAGTAACAATTGGCCTCAGCTGCAAAATTCCAACCCACTCCGTCTTTATCAAAGAAATAAATGAAAGAAACCGTTTGCAGTTCCACTTTTTATATTCACTTACTCTAGTCACATTTGCATTGTGCAAATAACAGTCTGTCTTTAAAACGAAGTGAATAATATCCTAAGTATTTTAAAAGAATCTGAAGGGAGCGTCGATGTATAAAAATAAATGATGATGTCAGAATTTATTCTTTAAGAAAAAGTTCAGCACTTACCGCGTGTGTTCAATAGAATGGGGAGAATGTACACTGATTGAAAAACGGGCTCTTAGAAGTTAAAACTTCTTGAAGGTCATTATGCTTTTTGATCTTGCCTTTGTATTTGATTCAGTAGAAAATGATATTGATCTCATTATTTGGTAACTCGTCATCAGCTATACAATTCTATGATACTTCAAAAGACAACATACGCCAGCCTGTATTCTTTTTAGGTTACGTAATATCTTGTAATAGTGTGGGTACTTAAAAACATTCACCACTGAAAGTGCCGCACTAGGGAACAGTCCTGTCTTAAAATGCAGTAAGACCATAATGGTTTCTTTTTGATTTACACAAATTTTTATCTCATGTAAAAATCAAACTCAATTTGTTGCACTGGGCTACCAAAACGATCAGAAAAATATATACTTATTTTTCTGATCGTTTTGGTAGTTCTTTTAATCTAATGGCGACAAATGCATTTACAAAGGCTACTTAAATGAAAATATAGTAGGCAACTGAAAGTGCACGTCACTTCTATAGTCCGATGAGATGGCGATCCAAAACATCCTGATCGAGATACGTGTTTCTAGAGACACATCGCATTCTACACTCAACTCATTTAATCTTGCCTTGCTTTTGAGGCTTTTTAAAACTTGCAATTTATAATCCAATCCTAGAATTGCATGTGAGATTTTATGGCAGGCTGTAAACATTTTCAAAAACTTAGTCAAAATGGATACGATTAAATATAAAAAATGCGTATTTATATATTATTTATACCTATTCAAATGCACATTCCTCAATAGCTAGTCAGTCTACAAAGCCTCGAATACCTCTAATACCTAACTGGTAACTTAATGTTCCACCCACCGAAATCTGCAAATTAGGCACTCATATTATCATGTATGGGTGTTTCTATGTATACTATATACTTATATATTTGCAAAAAAAAAGTAAGTAAATAAGTATGTTTATCCGAATTCTAGAACCCATATCACAAGCTATTAATATATGCTTACCTAACTTTGGGTCTAGATGAAATTGTGTGGTTGTAGTGGAAAAAATATAGAATTGAATATTATATAAAGTGGTAGAGTTTATTTGTTTGTTTGAACGCACTAATCTCTGCAACTACCAGTCTAATTTAAAAAATCTTTTTGCGTATGATAGTCCAGCTCTCGAGGAAGGTTATAGGCTATATAATATCATGCTTCTGGTGACGTGAGCAGAGCAGAAAGCAAAGACGCGAGTGAAAGCTAGTATTGAATAATACGAGTAAATCAAAAATATCAATAAGCTGATAATAAAAATCTCATCGAACTAATACCCACTAACACTTACAACAAGTAATTGAATATAATACTTAATAACGATCTTTGATGCAAAATTTAGTCCTGAATTTCAAATCACGAGATTTAAACCCATAGAACAAAACGTCTTGGTAGTCTGTCGCCCGCTCCCCTTCTCCATTGGGGTGGAAAGTAAAATAAAAACAAGAAACAAAGTGTACTACCGAGACAAAAAAGTGGTAATTGAGTATTCGAAGAGCAGTTGGAGGCGCGTGGCTAAATTATTCGGAGCTCTTTCCATTACATAGATGTACGAACTTGGTGAATTTTATTAGATGAGAAAAGTTAAGTGGTTGTTTATTTACTTCGCGTATTAACTGACTATTTGGTATTTTGTTATCAGTTGGACTTTATTCCAAAACATTATATCTTATGGGTATATTTTAGGCTATTTTTACTGGCAACTATGGGCCTACAAGTATAAGCCTCTCTTTATACATAAAACAAGCCAAGACAATGAACTACCGTAAGAAGTAATGACCAAACTAAATGTAAAGCTTGAAAGTACATTATGATTTATCATTTGAAAGTAAATATCCGAATTGATACGTGACTGGTTTCAATCTTATTACGTACATTGCTTAAACGTGGTGTCGTATTGGCCGGGTCATCACCTTCCCTCTAATATGGCGAGGGTGATGATGGCTGGCCCGTGCGTCATGCTTGGGAACGGGTGCTACTTGGGATGACTGGTCAATCTTGGCATGGCATTCATTTAATATTTAATCCAGTATTACCTTATCGTTCAATGAGACCAGGAGGTGCATTAAGGATTTTAATTAAAATACGTAGTCAAATTACCATACTAGATGAAAGTAAAAAATTTAAATCCACTCTTTTCTTTTTTTAATCTTAGTAATTATATTAATTGGTTAATTTGTAATAATTACTTTGTATGGTTCTTTGGTTGCGTTAAGTGTTTAAATTATACTCATATAAATAACTGTAATTATCTGACGATTGAAAAGAGTGGCTTGAGTTTCTTGCCAGTTCTTCTCACAGCTCTACCTCGTCAGCGAACTGGCTGTCGACCAATTGGCTGACTTCATGTAATGTTGACTTTTCATAAGCATCATACTTTATGATAAAAATTAAATAAATGCTTTAAGTTTGAGTTTGAAAAACTTATAAGCATGTAATGCAAATTTGTTTATTTTTAAGTATTCATTTAAAAAGTTGAAATGGAATTAAATAATGTACGTTTTGTACCACAGATAATATGGTTAATACTATGTACATACTTAGTCGTTACAGGCTTGTAATCTATCAAGATATGTAACTTCAAGTATTATTTTTTTTGACTTTGGGTAACATTAATAGGCGTTCTAGACGGATGTAGTCAAGCTTTACTATAATTAGATTTCATCTGCTGTCTACACGGATGGCATCAAGCAAATTTACCTGTGATGGAAGACTTGAATACATTCATTACATTACATCCGTCTAAAACGCGTTAAAAGACAATTTAAATCTAAAATTGATTACGATCACTATCTTCGTCGTTGCGTTGATGTGTTAAAATTATTAACTCATACAAAAAAATTTTAATTATCTGGCGATTGAAAAGAGTGGCGTGAGTTTCTTGCCAGTTCTTCTCACAGCTCTACCTCGTCAGCGAACTGGCTGTAGTTCAATTGGCTGACTTCATGTAATTTAGACTTTTTATAAGTATCATACTTTATGATCAAAATGAAATAAATACTTTGACTTTGACTTCAGTTTAATTTTAAATTAGTAGTAAAAGTTTTGTTAAATTAACATTAGATTCTTTTTTTGTCTCAATTAGTATCATTTTCCAAGAACAAAATTCACTTATTTTTATTTTACTAAGATGCTAATTAACCAGTCTCGTCTTAAGTACGACTACAAATTGAAATAACATTTCACAGAACTCTCCAAGCAGTTTTTTGCCACCCTCAGCCCACATTTAGGCTTCTTCTCGCAACCTTTGCGAGGTCGTTGTTCTACTTTTTGATATAACTTTGAGCATCGGAACTTAGTCGATAGAAATATAATACTTCAATAAGTACCTTTTATGATACCGTGACAATTAATAAAACTATGTTTGGTATCATAAGACTAGCGCATACCATGGCCGCAGCGCGCTGCATTACAAAATTGCGCTAAAGCACATAGTAGTCGTAGGGAAGCAGTGCGTTGCGATGCGGCTTGGTGCGGCCCGCCTGAGGCTCTACTTGTCTAGGGCCTCTGAAGTGTGATAGTTCATATAAAATGTACTAAAGTAATGTAAAAGGAATTTTGCTATGCGATGTAATGCGGCCCGACGTAAATTGCGCTAGCCTTTATTGTTATACGAAGTCAAAATAAACATCTGTATGTACCGAAAATCTTTTTTGTGTAAAGATATCATATTTGCTTACTTATTACGTCATTTTGAGTTATGCAATTACCCTATTTGGGAAATGGAAACATAAAATAGCAACGTATTTTTTCATATAAAGTGCGTCAAAATATGTTTCTTCTCAAGTTGTACTTATGAAGGAAATGGCCTATTTTGCTTCTCTAAAGCAATGAGTACCTAATTTGTTAGTATGATGTAATAAGATTAAGGTTAAGTTGTCACAAGAATTTGATTATAACAGTGTAATTATGATATTGCTTACAGAGTAAGAAGAGAAAACGGCTCACAGTGAAACAATGTTCATGGATTTCTCCGACACCAGGGACTTAGCTTAGCTGCTTAGTGAAGTTAATGTTCTTTTTAAACATCATTTGAAAACATGAAATATCACATAATAATATAATCCAAATCGTAATAAATTTACTGCTCAAGTGGTTTGTTTTCGTTTGTCTCAGAACTATATACCTTCAGGGTAGATGCAGTCCAATCTTAATTTTATAAAGAGAAGGATTAGATTTTTTGTATGTTGGTTTTATTTTTGTAACGATTTAACTAAAAATCTAAGTAACCGATTTAAAAAATTCTTCACTTTCGAAATGTACGAATGTAACGGGTAACGTAGGCTATATTTTATTATGTCAATATATTTTTCACCAAAATTAATTTGCAATTTAGCAATAATATTTTGCAGACTGTACTGCAATCATATCATATGTAGGTGTTTGTCCGCGATGCGCGCCGAAACCAATGTTCTGGGGACCCCCAAGACGGTTTCTATCCCAATTTTTCTAAAGTTAGGTGGTACTGCAACGCATAATAAAATAACTAATAATAAAAATAATATCACAACAACTACACACAACGCCATCTAGACCCAAAGTAAACATAACATATTATTACTTGTGTTATGGATTCTAGAATGCGGAAATACGTAGGTACTTAAATACTTTTTTTTTGTAAATACATACGAATTATTATTATACATAGAAATAAAAAATAGTTCATTAAATTAATAAGCATTTTCAATAGATCTAAGAAGCACATACCAAAAGAAACACAAGTTAATTAGTCAGATTGTATTGTGTAACTACTTTTTTTTTGTTATAGGTCAAAGCCAGACTCCTCTATGGAAGAAAATTTATTTTTCTATGAATATAACATAAGTTTAAAAGCTAATTTTAAAGAGAAAATAGTTTTCTCTTTCAATAAAAAATATGTTCACTAACAGTGCATAACATACTACCCATTAGATTGCTTATGAGTTTGCTCATTAGGCTGTTATTACTTTCAGGTATATTTTTGCTCTTTACGAATGTTATTTAAATATTTTGTTACGGTATATGCAAAAAAATGCTTGTTTAGGTATAATAAAAACAATGTCGGAAAACACGTATGGATAACTAGTGCTATAATGACACTAATGACATTATGCACTTTTAACATTAACTACTCGTCTGCCTTGAAAAGAGTAATACTGTACGTTGTAGTATGTGAACATAAAGATGTTTTAAATCATACAAATTAAGTCTAGATAATAAAATAAATCACAAAGAACGACATTTTGTTATGTTTAAAATGAATGGTAATAGAACCATTTTGCTTTAAATAATCTTTTTATTGACATAATAATAAAAGCATAAAAGTAAGCTGCAGGTACCGTTTTAATACAATATAAACTGTTTAATGACTGACATAAAATCCTTACCAATTCGAAAAAGAAATTCTAAAGTAAATTTTTCTCAGTGAAATTTATTCATTTTATAACTCCTTTTGAGTTCGAAATTAGCTGCTTCACGTGACAATGTATTTCATTTCGCTTGTTCCGTTGTATTACAGTTAATTACTTCCATCTGATGTTTCTAAGAGACTACATTGCTCCAAGTTTTATAATATAGGCATGTCTAATACCTTTTCATGCCAGCTTAACCTCATAATAAACGTGTATTTGATAATTTTGTTTTAATTGTATTCTGTTATTTTAATAAGGATATTTTTATAAAAGAAATACTTTAGAAAGTATTGGAACCCATTAATGTTCTATGGTATGAAGTAGGTATTTCAAATAGAGTACTCTTTAAAATTTAGAGTTTAATCGTTATTGAGTTTAATTTTATGAAAGAGTAGGTATAATTATATCCTTTTAATAATTGCATACCTACTTAATGATATAAATTAGTCATATATTTTTCTGTCACAATTCTACAACATAATGCGTAATTTTGCGTAAAAAATAAAAATGTAGTTATTTTATTTGTTTAGTTTTGTTATTATTATATTTGTATATTATAAACTACTAGCTTTCCGCGGCGCGGTTTCACCCGCGTCTTTGCTTACTGCTCTGCTCCCATCGCTAGTAGCGTGATGTTACATAGTCCATATTCTTCCTCGAAAACCGGGCTATATTTTTCAAACCCGACTAGTTTAAGAGATTAGCGCATTCAAACAAACAAACAAAATCTTCCGCTTTATAATAGATTGTAAATTTTTTTTCTCGGTTCTTGCAATCTGCCTTAAAAAAGGCTGAATCTTGAGAAGTGATAAGCTGATATCTACATGGTCCATATTTAGTGCAATTCTATCATTATCCTTCGGATTGTCCTTGTATTTAGTAAATACAGCTAAATTGCCATATAATTTGTAAGTTACCACTTGACCGATAATACGATATCATTGCCTATTTCTTGCGCATTATCATAATAATATTTGCAATGCAGAAGAGATGTAATTTTTAACTTAGTTTCAATTTTCAATGTAAACATAATAAATGTATATTTAGAAGCTAAGTTCGTCTTTAGTTCGGTATCATCGTCGTAGATGACATCAGCCCTCAGCACTAACTCGAATGCAAACAGTTCTGAAACTCGCTATTACTGCACATACCTACATATTTCGACCCACATTGTTCTATTTCCATTGTATTTAGGTACGTCATTTGATTTTGTGGAAGTAAAAAATACTGACGTAAGATGTGTTCGTTGTACTGAAATGTTATTGAATGCAACATTTATTAGACCTAAAACGGAAAATACCGCTGTCTGGTCTTGGATTTAGAATATGGAACCAGCCTATTTATTCCTGTTGAAATTAGGCAACTAAGGACTAGCATCGTTACCTGTGTGTACTGAAAATCAACTTAATGCGGTCACATCACATTTATATATTGCAGTCAACAACATCGGGCTGATGATGTGACGTTGATAATCGATCAGTAGCTTTAAAACTACAACTGTTTTTGAAGCCTGTGCAATTTAAATATCACAAATCACACAATCTTAGGGTCATATTGTAACGGCCTGACAATTATACAAATCGCAATAACAATATTAAGAGTCATTTTTTGTTTTTTTCGAGTTTCGTTTCAAATTTATATAATATCATAAGTGTAGGACATTGAAAACGCACTGCTATTTAACCAGCAAGCCAGACGGAGTGCATTAAAACATTACGGATTTAGAACTTAGAGAAATTTCTAGAATCTTGTTCAATGTACATTATTTCAAGCTTAGACATTGTATTTGCTTTCACAGACATGTTGATCACATATTGCCAAAATCAGATGTGACAAGAAACATCTCAAACTCGAACTCGAAGTCAAGGACATGAATAAAACAAAAGCGTATAGCACCAACAATCAAAAGATTTTAATGAGATATAATTATGCTCCTATCTACTATGGACGGACCCAAAATAGAATAAAGCCATTGATTGGTATTGCGTTCCGTTTCTCTTAATTACAACACACACGTATCACTAGAAAATTAAGTCCTACAAAACAGCAACATCATCCCAAAAATACGTGTTCCAATCCAAAATCAAAATAACATCCCGAATCAAAATCTAACCTTCCCGTATATATTTTGCAAACCTAAACCTGCTATCCACCAAAAATATTACGCAAGCTATAAATTAAAAATTAATATGCGAAATGGAAACATAAAATACGAACAGTCAAGTGGAGGCGTGTAGGTTCTATCAATAAACAACATGGACGATTTGAGACCGGCCGGTCTCGACACGGAGAGTCGCTCAATAAAAGCTGCGTGTTCAGGATTTGTGAAATGTGGAATACATTCTGAAAATCAAGCTTCTAAATTAACTCCGAGAACCTAATAGCAAAGAGTTTTAGTGATATAGGTACCATTAACATGTTTAATTTAAAATTTAGAACAATTAAGTAGGTACGACTTGTAAATTAAAAACAGTCTGCGGTCTAATATATTGCTTTTTCAATGGTAAAGCGGCTTAATTGCCTTGTATGTTGTTGTATGTATGCCTTGTATTAATAGCTACAATGTTTAAATTTTCCAAATTTCTATTCTTATCATTTATATATTTTCGACGGCAGATAAAATATTTTCCTCCATGCCATATTTTATTCTGACTGAGTGAAATGAATTTGAAGATGAGTGCATTTTATTGGCTTAGTTTTTAAAGAATACACCCGCGTTAATAAATCTCTCTTGTACCTACTTCTATTTCATGTTTGGTAATGAAAAAATAAAATGAACCTATTATATATTTCAGAGTTACGCTATCACAGACAAATAATAATAAGGCATTATTAATTACCAATAATTTATATTATATCTAATATATAAAATTCTCGTGTCACGGTGTACGTTATTGAACTCCTCCGAAATGGCTCGACCGGGGTGGCCGGTAGAGAAGAAGCGGAATGGGAGGAGTGGGGAAGAAGGGAGAGGGGAATAGGGGAAAGTAGTGAAAAGTTTACGGGGGATATCTGTAGGTAGGTGAAAGAGGGTTTGTAGAATGGGAGATTAGAAATATCTATTTATATAAAAATAAATCCCTATTTCCCTTGGTCACGGCATCACGCGTGAACGACTGGACCGATTCCGTTAATTCTTTTTTTGTTGTGTCTGTTATTGTCAGGAGAAGGTTCTGCGAAAAATTAGATAATAATTAAGACAGGACAACGTCTGTCGGGTCCGCTAGTTTTTATATATATTTTTGTTAATATCCGTGTAATAAACGCCTAAAATTTTTTTCATAGCATGAATTTACAAAAAAACATGTACTCTGATTGCAAACCCAGTTCACAAAAAATACTTTGCATTTGCAAGACGATATTTTATAAAGATATGAAAATTTATTATAACTGGTTATATATTAGTGACTTGACAATTACTAATAACTAGCTTCCTACAGCGCGGTTTCATACGCGATAATTGGTTACTGCTCTTCTTGAAGCTTAGAACCCTTTTCAATAACTAGGCTATCAAACGCAAAAATAACCATTCAATTTCGACTGGTGGTTCCAGAGATTAGCGCGTTCAAACAAACAAAGTCTTCCGCTTTGTATAATAATAATAATAATAATAATATGTGGACACTATCACACATCGTCATCTAGTCCCAAGCTAAGCAGAGCTTGTGTTATGGGTACTAGATAATTGAAATATAATACATGTACTTTCTTTTTTTGTAAATACATACTTAATATACATAGAAAACACCCAAACTGAAGACAAATACAAATGTTCATTACACAAATATTTGCCTTCCGCGGGAATCGAACCCACGACACACGGCGTCGCAGTCAGTTACACTAACCACTAGACCAACGGTGCAGTCAAATATAATGGTATAGATTAATTCATACTCTGCCAATAGAATCGGTTAACAATGCTATAATTGATATTATATATAATTATTATAGCATAAAGCCTTGACATGTGTACCTATATAACACGCAGTATCTTCAGGCCTTTTATCGCCAAAAGGGCAGGAAGAGGTGTGTATGACCCATGTTTTGCGGGTTATTTTACTCTAAGGGTCTCTGATACTTAGTCAATGATAAAAACTAGTAAACTATCCAGAATTCACAGTTCCAATGCAAAAGCGCCATATAGGTTTTATAACTGGCGGACAGTGAAGAGCACTTTGCTCGCTCAATTAATAAAGAAATACCTACAGCTGTCGATATTAAGCCGCTGAAAAAGTATTTCATTTCACCTGACTGAGTGAAATGAAATTGAAGATGGGTGCATTTTATTGGCTTAGTTTTTAAATATTACACCCTCGTTAATGCAACGCTCATCTATTCTATTTCATGGCAATTTTACTTACTGTGATTAAAGACACGAATTATGAGCACATCCACTTTTGTGGATGGTAGATACCTAATTATGATAATTTTTAATTTTGTATTTTATAATTTCAAAGCTGGTGACAAGTAAAACAATGATTAGGTAAATCAATCTTGATTTCTATTGTAGTAAGTAAGGTTCTTATAGTATCTGCTTGGCACCAACTCCAAAATTATAAAATACTTATTTAATCATTTCTGATAAAATAAATTAAAATGCGAATTACTTTCTACTAAGTAAACTTATTTTTAACTTTTTAGTTTCCTTCCCATTTGAAGTCGGTTTTTTTTGTTTAAAATTATTTAATTTACGATTTTTTGTGATGGGTAGACCTAAATCTTGCTTAGGTATTATTTTTGTACGAACTAAACATTTTGGAATATTGAACCGTATGAAGTAAGCCCGACATGACTGCTGTTAAGGAATTCCCTCGATTGTCTCAGTTCTCATCATTAGACATGATTTAAGTCCAAACACCAAGTAATTGCTGTAAATCGTTGTCGAGTTCCTTCAACAGTCTTTCGGCTCCATCATCAGATCGACTCCAAAGCTTCACTAAATAGTAGTGCCTTAAAATACTTAATGAAAAAAATAATAAATGCACTAGTCGCCAGTACGATTTTCGAAAGTTCCCCTCGATTTCCCTAGGATGCCATCATCAGATCCTGGTTTCCTAATGATGGTACCACACTTGAGATATCTACTTTCCAACAAAAAAAATCGTCGAAATCGGTTCATAAACGACGAAGTTATCCGCGTACACACATAAAAAATATATATATATATATGGTCGAATTGAGAAACCTCCTCCTTTTTTGAAGTCGGTTAAAAACAAAAGCTGTTTAAAATACTAACATTATTGTATATGAATAAACATATCGTACTTAGTACTCTTAGAAATGACACACGCACTTATCAGTCATTTATTTTACTTTAGTACAATATCTATGTCCAGCAGTGGACTTTCGGCTGATATGATGAGTACAATTTGTAGTAAAGTCTTTCGCTTCCATATTAACTCACCAGGTGGCGTTATTAGCGTTGTTACAAAGTGTTAATATGATAAAGATGATGAAGGGAATTAACATTTACAAAGACATACTATATGTACCGCTGGCAGCAATGATAACATGGGCGCCGTCAAGGCAAGGCAAGGGAATGTACCTGCACCCCCGTCAAGAAAAAAAATTTTTGAAGAGTTATAGCCTCATCAAAAAATTTTACTGTTGCTTGGTTGCTGTTCAACTTTATCAATAAATTTATTGCCATATTTAAAATATTTTTTATGAACAGTGAGCATGCATCAATTTTTTAATAATAAATGCAGATGCACCCTCCGAAAGTCAGGTGCGCCCCCCTAAAAGTTAGGTGCACTCTCCTGAAAGTCAGATGCACCCCCCTGAAAGTTAGGTGCACCCTTCTGAAAGTCAGGTGTACCCCCCTTAAAAGTAATTCTGGGTAATAATAAATTAGTCTGCTAAGCCAGGATTCTATTTCAACTGATTTTTACATTTAAAAGTTCGCATCTTACAATATTTTCTTGTGGGTTGAAAACAAAAATACGTAGTCAAATTTGACCAGTAAATAGTGACGAAAAATGTCTCTCTGTTAGGGAAAACCCTTGCTCAGCAGAGGATCTGTATGCTAACAAGAATATTCACAGATGTTAAAAATATAGGTAACATTGAATGAAACCCTCAGAAAATATACAGACTTATTTCAATTATGCCACGCGCAAAAATAAACATGTCTGTATAAATATGGTTATTAATTAATTGTTCTATATCCGTTTGTTACTTGAAATTCATGAATTTCATGATATTTAAATAAAAGACGTCAGAGGGAAACAGTTATGTTAATACAGTAGTATTAATATTAATCTTCGTATAGAGTTTATACGAAGATTAATATTGATGCGGCCATTTTGTACGTCATGAAGATTGTTAAGAGCATTTTATTGATAAATGAATAAATAAATATTATTATTATTATTATTATATTATCAACCAAGAAATGATTTGCCGATGATGAATATTTTTATACAAGTTAGTGGTGTAAGAAAATGTAATATTAACAAAATTTCGAGAAAAAAATTGTGTGGTAGTGAATTTTAAATCATTACCACACAATTTTTTGTTCAAAATTTCTAAAATAATAATAATACACTTTTTTGTAGTGATCTGAAAATCACTACAAAAAAGTACATGCAACATTAGTTTTTAACATAAAGGCACATTTGCATACCGATTTCCAGCAGATATTCTTATATGAATTGTTTAAAGAAAAATCTAAAATAATATTGTTTTGATAGCTCTATAGTAAATACGGTGGCAGTGTTATTAAAATTGGTCTTAATGGGTATTAATGTGGACTTCGTTCCGTGTTTGGTTTATTCGTTAGATTGGTTTCGTCATTTAGTCTATTAACGCTCTCATTAGAGTCATTATATTCGAAATACATTTCTTAAAAAGATAGTCACGATTGTATATTTTTTATTGTAATATGTTTAATTTTATTATGGGTTTATTTCATGCCTATGCGACATCATAGTATTAAGTGCTCGTAAATTCAAATTAAACGCTAAATTTACGTCTAGCTAGAGAAATCAATAAATATACTAATCGACTGAAAAACTTAATGTGCATTGACTTGAATGATAAGCCTGTTAAAATAAAGATAAAAAAGATTGAATATACCTGCGAGTTATAGTTAGTAGATGCATGCAGAAGATAGGCAATAAAAATGAAATATTGTTAAAATACAAGTATACAATACAGGGAGAATTAGCGACACGTCGTGAAATACAATATCATCCTACCAAATATCACATATCGACCACGACCGCATTATCATGACTGAGAAGAATAGTAAGTTTTTTGTGTAATTTAATTCACAAATGTGTTTAAATTTACCATTAAGGAGTCCAACAACCCTTTTGCAGTGAACGTTGAGAATCCACCACTTCAGTGTGTCGTAAATGAATGGATCGAGATTACAATTCTCTGAAAGTGGAACGATTCTCATGCCCAAGAATTTCACTAGCTTTAAATCGACATACAGAACATTTAGAACTGTGGCGATACCCATATAAAGGTTATTTGCAACAAACGAAATAATTCGTTCGACTAAATTGTAGGAATGCACCTTTAGTAGTTACACATGTGATTTTCTAGCTATTACTATTTTACAGTAACGAATAAGTTACTCCTAACTTTGGATATAATTAATCGTGATGTGCCACCCTTTCACAGTGGAATCTAAAGGGTCTCGAATTAAACGGTTCAGAACTTCATACTTTTGTCACTCAATTAAAGCCTGGAACTCTTTACTAGCGCATGTGTTCCCATCTAATTTTGATCCTGGGTATTTTAAACGGGCGTGAAAAAGGACCTCACTAAGCCGCCGTAGTGAAGGCCATCATACCAGTAGTTTGGCTCTTGGAATGCTGACCAGCACTTCTGGGTTCCACTAACAGCTTACCATTAGGCAGAGTAGAGTCACTTTGGTAATCATAAAAAATATTTGCACAGAAATACACTTTGGTGTGGCATCTGTTGTATTTTTGTTATCATTATCATTTTAGTCTCCTTCTTACATCATCATAATCATATCATTCAAAAGATGTACACTGCTGGATACAGGCCCAAGCATCGCCGTCGTTACTTTGACCTATCGTAAGTCACTCTCATTTTGCCGTCGCACGCCACCTTTATCAGATTCTTGTCCACCAGGTTATTTTCATATGTAAATTGAGGCAGCCTGTAAAGCACAATTTTACTTTTAATTTTTACATATAGAGTTAAGTGTATTGCCTGTCACTTTGCATGCTACTTGAAATTGTAACTTACATACATTGTAATAACCTGGCGATTAAAGAGAGTGTCCTAAGTTTCTTGTCAGTTCTTCTCATGCACTACCCTACATCAGCGAACTGACTGTAGGTTGATTGTACATTTTGTAATTTTTAACATTCATAAGTGTTAATTTAATTAACTTAAATTAATAAATATATTTCCATTTTTATTTTCATGGTGCCACTCTAAGGCTAGTTTGCCCTAACGCATAACTGCTCTGAGAGCTAATGTGTCCTGCTCATTGTCACTTCAGTAATGTGACTCGAAAGGCATATAGTTATATGTTATAGCAGCCATATTTTAGTCTAAAATGTTGTAAATGCTCTTTTAATATTGTCTCCATGTAAGTACGTCAGCTAAAAATAGTGCGATAATGGCAAAACAAATAATAATGCTAACTGATAGTGTGGTGGATATATTATTTACCTAGTCATCATGACCGCTGAGATAACTGTCGATAAACGTTGTTATGAAACGACTCTTTGAATTATAGGTAATTCATTACTATTTCGAGTATGTCATTATGTTTGCATCATTATTTATTATTATGCGCTTAAATAGTGCCAGGAATAGGTTTAAGCCCCACGGCATTGTCCTGCACGTTTTTTTGCAGTATACGTCAACGAATAAATAGTGGCACCTACATTGTTTATAGAAACATTCACATGTCGTTTGTACTGTAAAATATCGTACATCGTTTATGGGTTTAAACGAATACTCAACAGACTCGTCAAGTAAATTAATAAACTTTAACGTATTCAGCTTGCAGTAGTACATAGTGTAGCTCTGTCTCATTCACACGGCACGATGTTCATACGTTTTTCATCGAATAGATGGATCCATAACTAACGTCTACTCACCGTGACAACTGTGTTAAGAAGACTGCGGCTTAAAGAGTATCTGCTATCCGTTTTTTACATGAATAAAAATTTACCGTGTGAACACCCGGGTGATTGTACGTTAAAAAACGAATACAAAGAAAACATGCAGGACAATTCCGTGTGAACCCAGCCTTAGTACTTGCAACAACGATTTCTACTTGCGAAAGGAGTTCCGATAAAATATGCTATATTAATATTACTAGTGTATTCTGTTTTTGCTACTGGACAGTATGCCTAATACCTAAATCTCTATCACAAGCTACAATTACTATGCTCAAAACACGTTTCTAAACGGATTCTTTTATTTACTACGTAGTTTGATAAACCAGTTTGTAGCGCAGTACAATATCCTTAAAATTTATGTTTTGAATTTCGAACTATTCATGTGCCCGCGGAATAGCATAAATAATTTAAAATAGATTATTTATTATTTTAATAGATTTATTTATGTGCAAGCTTCAAATCTATCTCTGTTACGATTATAATAATCTGACAACTGAATATAATAACGCCTATCTCCTATTGAAGTAGGCAAATTCTCCGATCAAAGCATATCTCTTTTACATTCAGTTATTATATTAAAGAGAATATTACTTGATTCAAGAGGATTAAGAGGAACTAATTTCTCTCACTTTGGATATCATTATCATCATTAGGTATATCAGATAGAAGACATCCACTGCTAAACATAGGCCAGCATTTTTGGATATAACTATCAGAAATTTCTCTTCAACGAATAATGTAGTACCTACACACACTAAGCACACTAGGCGAAATTCACTATTCGCATTCTATTCACTAGTTAACAGAACAAGTTTAATGCACAAACGTAATACAGAGCGTAATAATATGATAATTATGTAGGCACTAGTTATTATCCAAGCCAGCAATTTTCTAGTTGTTTTGCCATTCATAAAATGTGCTGAGTCCATCGCCTGTCAGCTTATAAAGCCGGTGGAAAAATGGAATTGCGTCCACGTAAAGCGTTTTAGGAGAAAATGGGAGGTTCATGATTTATAAATAGGGGTAGCGATTTATTATGTGAGTATTTTTGGACTACAAAATCTGGTTGTATTTAAAATGCGATATATGCTTACAGAAGATTGTAAACTTTAGGATCTATGGCCACTAAAAAAATTAAATGTCGCGCGAGAGTGTCTCATTAAAAAAGTATTATGTTGTCCATTCCATATTGCATTACGCCTTATCAGACAGAACAGGCAATAAGCATTGATCATTATGTTTGTTCAATATGGATTGACTGTATTAGACTTTTTGGAATCCAGCTAGCCTCAGAATCGTTTTTCACCAAAGGTATCTTATTTTATAAAACTTGGAAAAATGTTAACTCTTTTATCGGTAATAATCTAGGTAGATTTAAAAAAGTAAAGTATATTTTCTTGCTTTTTTTAATAATTTTTTAAATTCACTTCAGCGCTTGCCAGGTTTTATAGAAAAGTAGTTGGTGATATAAACTATAGTTATGATAAAAACCTGTTGATAGTTTGTTGATGTTAACTATAAATTGAATGGTAGAGGCACATGACCTGAAACTTAAATCTTGAATTAAATGTGTGTATGCGTAAATGAATTTTGACAAGAGTTTGCATTTTGATGCGGGCAAAGTATTTATGTTCAAAAACCAAGAGAGGTATCAAACAAGATCGCATAAGACTTATAAGATGACAAGAAAATAAACATTATCAACTTGTAAATAACGTTAATTTCTAAAGTGATTAATATGCTAAATTATTCTTACGATGTAAACATATTTCTAGTCATAATTAAGATGATAAACAATTTTAGGAAAGGTAACTAAGACCAGTAGGTAAACGGGTCAACGGGATCAACCTTGAAAATTTATGTCATACTTATACAGAAATTAAACATTAAAAGCATGATTTTTTTATCCCCGTTATAGTTGAGTGTTCTTTAATGATAAAACTTTGACTTTTTGAGACATTACTTGTATTTATTTTTGCTTTTTAAACGAGCCTTAGTATGAAGAGTAAAATTTATATGCTTAAGTTTCTCAAAGTTGTCAACTTAAAGCAATACATTTGTGTTAATATAATTTGAATAACCTTGTTGAAGTTTTAATCACTCGTATCCTCACTTATTATGTGTTTTCATATCTACCTCGTAATCTTACTCAAATAAAGTATAATAATAACACTGATTTCTACAATACACTACAACTGGAATTAACAACGAATTCTAAAGTCTTATATTACTCAAGTCGGTTAATATCGAGTTTTGTTTTATAACATCATTCAGCGTACGCGCCGAGCCGGTGACCTTGCGACTCGGCTTGATAACGTTACGTTAGCCGACTATACAACACACCAGTGTTGGCACAGCCGTCGAAGTCGACACACGTACCGTTACAAATAAACATGGCAGAAGCGACAGAAGCAAGTCCTCAAACGATATGGGACGAGCTAATGAGCCCATTGAACCTTGTGTTAATAGCAATTATTGTGTACCTTGTATATAAAATAATAAAATCAAACTTTGAATCGGAAGTGACGGTGGCACCACCTACGCCGAGATTGCAAAAACTAAGGAAGGATTTGACAGTAGCTGAATTAAAAACTTATGATGGAACACAAGCAGACGGAAGAGTTCTATTGGCTGTTAATGGAATAGTTTATGATGTCACCGCTGGCAAAAGATTCTATGGTCCCGGTAAGTTTACTCTATTTTGTAGGGTTATACCAACAAGCCGTTAAAGCTATGATTACGCGCAACGCAGTGTGCCTCGTTTCACAATTTGAGTTTTGTTTATTGAAGTATCTTTTGTTTAAATTGACTATTTCGTGTATGGAAATATATATAAATATTATAAAGGTGTATTATTATAATGTTTTCCTGTAATCAATCATGTTCTATTTTTTAACGTGTTTCTGTTTTCTGTTCACCACTAACAGTAATTCATATAGTTGTGGATAGTTAATAGAAGACAATTATATATGCAGTAATAATTCTGGCAATTCATTTGGTTAACAAATCTCATTAGAATTTTAAATTGGTGTGATGTTATGTTAATACATCGCACAAGTATGTTCGTCTCTATAATTACTAGACATTGACGTTAGCTAAAACGGGATGGATAACGTAAATATTCTAAACAAAAACGCTTTGAGTTTTTCAACATTGTGCTATTCACTACTCACAAGCGTAGCGTCGCTTTGTATAAGAAATATAAGTTGGATTGTTGTCTGTCTTGACAATTTTAATAATAACTTCTACAGAAAATAATTACAATAATTGGCTAACATTAAACTTTATAGATTTTACAAGGTTACCTCTTCTAACAAAAAATGTTATCTACTTCAAAAAAGTTTTATATTATTCAACGATAGGATACTATATTTAAATACCTACCTAAAATAATGTACTGTATTTTTTTTACTATACCACAACTTGGGACACAAATATTAAAATCTCAGAAGGCATATTATGTCGGAAACAAAATATTAAAGTTGGCATATACCTACTTTCTGAACTTAGCAAGTATTGTAAGAAAATAATATAATATAATATAATATTAATAATATTCTACCAAATTCACATATTAAATATTCAAGACTAATTTTTTATTGACAAATTACCATCAATCCTACACGATAAAGATGTGACTACTGGTTACATAATAACTAGTAAAGATTATAAACAGCAATGAATTATCGGATAAATGACTTGTGATTTCATTTAGATAACAATTTTGGTCCCAATACGCGATTGTGATGAGAATGATAAAAATAAAACTGATAATACATTTTTGACAACAAAATGTACCGGTACTAACAAAATAGACATATACATAAATGGTATCAGTTTGATAGGCGTTGGCATAATAATGACAAGCATACCTAGAAATAAAAGCTCATAGAAATTGACGATCTGATCGAGGACTAGAACCGGGAAGAGGATGAGCAGTATAGTAACCTTAAACAATAATAATAACAGCCTTATCGTTATTTTAATTAGGTTAGGTAAATTATCCCTAACTTATTTATACAATCTACGTCAAACACCAAATTAAATATTAAGAATTGGACTTTGTTATCATTAAAAGAAATTAAAATCTCAATAACTTTAAGAACTAATTAAATGGTAATTAAGTCAACGCGTTTATTCCAACTTACATTAATTAACTAATGAATAATATACTGTTTATCGGCTTCTACAATTACAACTAGTATTATTTTTCTGATAATTAAATGCGTACATTATATTTTTTTCTTATTACGTGGCAACCAGTCACCGAAGTAGAGGTAACTTTTGTAGTCAGCTGTTATGTATGCTATTGTATATTATTATAGACTTCGACCTATGGATACTTGCATGTCAGTGTCATTATTTATTATGTAGTACTATAATGATTGCTTTAGACCTCCTAGCGAAAATTTTCTAAAGACTATTTTGAAATATCACGATGTTACTACGCGTACTTTTATCAAGCGATTACCATAATTTTGGTATCGTAACTACCATAATGTTGGGAATGTTCTCTACTTTTGTTTCACCTGTGACAGTTACAATTTAGTTCTTAGAGTTAACACTAGTGGCGCTGCACATTTATAACACAAATACTTACTTATTTTACACTGTCACTGGTGAGACAAAATCCGTTAACTCATTGTAAACTACAGTTATCTTTCATATAGTACCAGTATGAACTGGTCAATATGCCTGCAGACAGTTTATTTCACATAATTGATTGACATAAATTCAAACAATATGGATGTTGTTGTTATTACGTTTAACACTTAACGCCTTTATCTTTCTGTTCCATCAACAAGATCGGGCGATTTCTCAAGTTTATTAATTAAGAACTTGGTTTTAAAATGTCGAAAACATTTGGAATTCATACTTCTGAATACAAAACATGACTGGCGGGTTTTAAGTATAGAGACGATATGATAAAATACAATAGTTATTAGGTATGTAATAATTATTCAAAGTTCGAGTAAATTGTAGGTAACAATGACTTGAAAGAATGATATCTAACTTTTGTAAAACACTCTTGTCATTTTCATTATATATATTTTTTAAGCTTGGCGCTGCATTTTTGTCCTAGAATTTTAAATCCTGTTCTATTCACGAATAAATTTTAAGCTTAAAACTGTTCGGGTACATTCGACTAGCACGTAACGTTAAACCGTTTATACTTTTTAGAATTTTTTCTTTGTCAGTCCCCTATTACTGAAGCTCAAGGCCAGTAAGAGCCTTCATAACAAAACTTATACGCATTGAATTTATAGCATGATAATGTCTGGTAACTTAAGTTTTATCATTATTGTTCTTCACATTAATTTATCCTAATTCCTATATCTTTTTTAGTAATTTGCAGAGTTCAACTTTTAAAAATATCAATAAATATCTACTCAAACTGTTATTGCAATTATAGTAGGAGGTAAAATGCTAATGCTGATCACCTATGCCCCAACAAGTAACATTATGCGCACGTCTACAACAATTTAACAAACCAGATCTACAAAAATATACCTTAAACTTATATTGTTAAGGTTCACATTTTTCAGATCGGTGATAATTATACACTGAGACCCTGATTTCATAAACATATTGTTGTATTCAAGTGATTCGACCTCGGCAGAAGTCGCTTGTGTTTTAATATAACTAGCTGCGCCCTGCGGCTTCGCCCGCGCGAAAATTGCTATGTGTTTAATTAATGTAACTCGGGAAACAGACCAATATTCGGTATAAAAAGTAGCGTATGTCCCGAAACCAAATCTATCTACATACCAATTTTCATAGAAATCGATTCAGCAGTTTTCTTAGTTTTTTTTATTCATAAGAACCTTCTTCTGACAATAACAAACACAACAAAAAAAAGAATTAACGAAATTGATCTAGCCGTTCACGGGTGATGCCATGACCAAGAGAAATAGGGATTTATTTTTATATATATAGATTGTTTTACGTATATGTACGTTCATTGGCTTTTTATATACCATTGCACAATATTTGAATGACACTCATGTATCTAAAAGTTTTATCTAATTCGGATTAAGCAAGTACAGCGAAAGTAAAAGTCGAAATTTTTAAGTTTTGTATGAAAGAAATTGACAAACCTAAATGAATATTTTAAGTACAAGTGAATTACAATATTCCGTTCGTTACCCGTGTTACTACCAGTCTTACCAACAGTAGTAACAGAGGTAATAAAATAAATGACTAATTAATTATTTAATTTTAAACATTTCCAGTCTATTAAACCGTTTTATTTCAAAGGTTTCAAAGGAACAATTCAACGGTTTTTATGAACGCTCATTTCAATCATAAGGTTATTTTAGATAGAATTTTTTAGAAAATTGTTAACATTACGGCAATTCTTGTCCATATAACATTACTACATACTAATGTAATATTAAATGTGAACTAATTTATTAAAGAGAAAATATTTGATTTTCGTATTTTTTGTTTGATTGTTTGCACCGATTTAACTAAAAATCTACGTTACCGATTTTAAAAATTCTTTGGCCTTTAGAAATCAATAATATCAGCGGGTAACATAGGCTATATTTTATTACATTTTAACATATTATTTTTAGTCATTTTTAGAATTTCAATATTTTAAGCGCCTTTGCAATACGACACTATTATGATATTTACCGTAGGAGTTTGTTGTAAGATCGAATGAAACTTGTGATGCCGAAGTGAAGAGAGCGCGCACCTCTAGTTATTACTGTAACTGCTAAATGATGAAAAAGTCATTGAAGTACTATTTCATACACGTCTAAACTAGTAATTTTATTATTAATTAATTTAAACTAATTGCTTTTATTGGAGGTATGATGTTCATTAACAAATCAGTCGTCGACTTTGACATAAACTTATATTTTACATACTGGAGTTTGAACCTATGCCTTGTTTTTGAAACATGCTCCGTGCAAGTTTCAAACAGTAAATTATATTCCATTGTAGTATACTTATGAAGTGACGAATACCATTCGTGATAGTCACACAGACAGTAACTTATAATTATCTTGTTGTTTTCAACTTACCTAAAGTCGACAAATTAGGGAAACTATATTTTTACTTGCACTAAATAACTAACGACCGATGTGTGTTTATAAAAGATTACCAAATGTTGAAGACGCAATAAAGGTATGTTTGGATAGCAGAAAATGGCGTTCTATAGTCACTGCTTACCCCATTATTGGGAGACAGGCGTGAAGTTATGTATGCATGTAAGTAAAAGTGAGACAATGTTACCTACTGTTAGTCACGTGAAATAAAGCTAGCCATGCTAAATATAACAAAAAATGTTAATATAAGAAACAGTAGTGGACAGATATAAACTGTATGATTTTTTCACAATTTTATATTAATATTCATATTGCAGTCTGTTTACATAAAAATATATAAACAGTCATCAATTTCAGCTTCTTACTAAAGTAACCTGATGTGTATTAAGAGTCGATAAAACATGAAAAAGACATCATAACGGCCCATTATTATCCCACTGCAAGAAAAGATTTTTCTTGTGTTTGTTATTGTCAGGAAAAGGTTCTTATGAAAGAAAAACTAAGAAAATTGCGCGGTGATTTAGAAAATTTAAGAATACTTATCACCATATTAAATTTAAACCGCTAAGATAAGGTTTCGAGACATAGTCTACTTTTTATCTCGAAAATTGCTCTGATTCCCGAGTTACATTAATTAAACACATAGCAATTTTCGCGCGGGCGAAGCCGCAGGGCGCAGCTAGTGATTTAAAAAATCAAATTGGTACTTGCCCGGATATTAATCCAGACGTCGTGTATACGAAGCGACCATTACCACCATTACTACATTAATAAATACTATAAATTTATATATAATTAATTTATTTGCACTGGCGCAGTTTAATAAATATCTTGACTAATAATATGTATTCACCATAGTCATGAATTAATTATACAAACTGCTGCAGAAACCATCTTCATCATTATCAGCCCAAAGTTGTCTACTGATTTAAAAGGTTTTCCCAATTTTTAAAAATTTTGCTGCAGAAATAAAATATGTCCTATATTTTTTTGACGCACAAAACAAATTTATAATTTTAATTTAAAAGATTATAATATAATAATATGTTGAACCAGAACAGTTGTTTATTTGTCAATGCAATGGTATATTTTAAGTTTCAATATTAGAAAGGAGTTGCATATTTTTTTAATTCAGGTGAAATCTTATGCTTGATTGTCTTTTAAACTATACAATAATAGAACTTTTATACAAAGTATACATAATATTGCTTTTATCTTGGAATAGTTAGTTATATTAAGGTAAAAACTGTAATGTCAATGAGAAATTCTTGATAAATATCGTAGTAGAGCTAATAGCTGGATACATCAATACTTAAAATACCATGAGGCTTGTTTACAACCTGTTCATAGTCCACTGCCATGTCTTGAAGCGTGTTCGCAAAATTGAGGAAAAGGAATCCAATGGGCTTTCTCTATATATTGTGCGTGTAAGCTGTAAATAATACATTTTATGTCTATTACAGAAAACATAATAATTTCGGACTATTTAATACAAGTTCAGATTTGTCTACAATGTTTCATCACCGTTAGTCAGCTATGTCAATGTTAATCTTTTCCAGTCGTAATCGTATAAACAAATTGAAAATTTCATTTGTTCTTGTCCTGTTTCAAATCCTCGTGCTAAAGAAGCTAAGTTTTACTACTAGGTCACCATAACTTCACAAACATAATTATGCTAAACTAAAAATAGGCATATGAGTATAAAGTAATTAGCATTATAGTTTTGAATGAATATTATTATCTTCATGTTTTGCAACATAACGTGATCATGCATAAAAACGATTAATTTTTTAAGTAGGTACATAATGGCTTTTGGAACTGTAATCACAACTTTTGGATCCCACTGACTGTTTACCATCAGGCAGAGCGGAGTCACTTTGATAGGCTAATATATTAATTTTACAACTGTTTTACTTCCAGGTGGTCCATACTCGGTGTTTGCTGGCCGTGATGCGACCAGGGGTCTCGCTACTGGTCAAGTAGCTGCTGCTGACGTTGAGTATGACGACTGCAGTGATCTTAAACCTGATGAAATTGAGTCGGCTAAAGAATGGGAAGAACAATTCAAAGGTAAGTGTTAATGAATTAATATCTTCTTTATTCTTTTAATAAATTCTTTGATTTTATGATAAGTTGAGAACTGTTTTTATTGACACACGCTTGCCATAAACTTGATGTATAAAAATAAGTAATTACTTTTTTATGCGTTGTCAACCTTGAAAATTAGTTACGAATCCTGACGTTCACGTAAATATACCGTACCTTAAACTTAAATAGAGTTAGTTTTTAAAATAATTTCGAAGAATAGAAGCTTTCTTATGCCTCTAGCATTGCAGAAGTCCACGAGAGACACTTAGTAGATCATAATAATCATAAGTTTTGAATAAATAAATATCATATATCAGGTGGGCCGTTTCCACGTTTGCCACTGTGTAGGCAATAAAAAAATGTCAGAATAATATATTTCACTGCGGTTATACTCCGCTTACAGAATTTTAATAGTTTGTATTTTTAATAATATTTGAACTCTCAACAATCCTTTTAATATTATAAATGCGAAAGTTTGTGTGTGTGTGTGTGTGTGTGTGTGTGTGTGTGTGTGTATGTGTGTGCCTACGTGTGTGTCTGTGTGTGTATGTGTGTGTGTGTGTGTGTGTTTGTGTGTGTTTGTTACCTATCAGGGCGAAGCAGTGAGGCGCAGCGCTAATTTACACGGCCAAATAGATATAGATTACTTATTAATACTGATTAAAATGCTATTTTGATATCCAATTATTTAGACTATAAAGCCATCATTAAACATGTCTATATATAATACGAACTGAGAACCAATATTGTGCCGGAAATTAAAGCCGCGATCTATATGAAATAATTTGTACAGAACAACAAATTAATATTTCATTAATTAATTTCCAGCGAAATACGATATTGTGGGTCGTCTTCTAAAACCGGGTGAGACACCAAACAAGTACAGCGACGACGAGTCAGAAGGCAAGTCAGAGAGCCAACCTGAAGAGAAGAAGTCCCAATAGACTAGTTCTTAAATTTTAAATTTTAATAATATTGTTGATACGTGATATTTTTCTGAATTCGGGTGCCTAGGGAAATGTATAAAATATAAATATAATATTTTTGTAACGTTTGTTATTTTTTTACTATACTTTATGCAGAGTTTTACAATCAGTAAATAAAAGTTTTTCATTTCATATTAATAAAAACTGTATGGTTGCATTAGACGTCTTAGAAATAAAATTGGTAACAATCTATTTTAAGACAAAATGTAGTGTTTAAATAATATTTATTCAGGCTTGACTAATATTGAACATTTATATGTCTGCGTCCATATGCACGTCTGGGATATAAGACAAAACTTGCTCTCTTATCAATAAAATACTTTAACTTCGAACAGTTGCAATCAATCAATTTTTAAAAACACTTAACTTATCATCACATTTTTCTGCATTGATACCGATAATAAATGTATCTCTTTGAACCACTTACGATTTTTTATGTTAAAAGTATTGAAGGTTATTTGTACTTTCACAGGTATTTTCTGTGTTAAAACACAATTTAGAATCTCGAACTATTATAAATTCATAATACGAATATTCTTAATGAATGTTAATTCAGCACAAAATTAGTATCCAGCTTGTTACTTTAACTAGTGTCAAGCCCTTAAACTAGATAAAAAGTAAGTTTGAAAGTTAATAGTATTAAGAAAATTCAGGCAGCCTTTTAACAGGAAAATGAATAAATATATTAACAGGAAAATTTGAACTTTTAAGTCTTTCAAAACATAAAAATAATCGATCATCTTCATCAATCAAATTTTATTTTAATTTTGTGCATTTGGAAAACATATTTGATTTTGCATAATTATTATAACAGATCTTTATTTATAAAATATACCTATCTTTATTGACAATAGAACAGGATTGTAGTACATATTTAACACTAAGTATATAATTATTGTTGTTACCATTAGTAACGTAGGTATATTTATGTAGATCGCTACAATCTAATAGGTACACTGTTCTCCTAGCTAGATTATTAATAATCCGTGTTAAGAAGTAACAGTCTCTTAACCTTATTGATAGATGCTATTATTATGAACCAATAATAAACAACATTGAAAAGTTTTCTGATCAAAATAAACGTTAAAATTATAATTTTGTTAAGTTGTTTGGATGGGAAATTAAATTTGAAACAAATTTTATTTTTAAAACATTGCCTTGTCACATTTAAATGTTTTTAGGCAGCATAAACTATAACTTCAACTCTTGAAGCAGTACTTGAATATCATAGTTGGTAGTGCGCCGGCATTGTATCCTAGAGGCGCAGGTTCGCATCCCACTTCTAGGGAATAAATTTTCCACCTTTATTTCATAAGTATAGCCAATGCAAGGCATTTGCTATAAAATATTCTCAATCAATATTAGTATGGACTAATCTATACTATTATATAAAAAGTGGAAGAGTTTGTTTGTTTGTTTGAACGCGCTAATCTCTAGAAATACCAATCGGATTTGAAAAAATATTTATATACTAAAATATACATTTTTAATACAAAATACATTATTTTACACTATCACTGATAAAACAAAATCCGTTAACTCATTGAAAACTACAGTTATCTTTTTAAAGTACCAGTATGCATTGGTCAACATTCCTACAGACAGTTTATTTCACATAACTGATAAACATCAATTCAAACAGTATGGATGTTGTTATTCCGTTTTAACTCATAACGCCTTACGCTGTAAAAGCTAGTTAGCTAGTAACATTGACCTTGTAGCAGAGACGCGCAAAAACATTCCTACCTAATACTTGTATATACAGAGCGTATAACAACGAAAACACGATTGTAGAAGATGATGATACTCTATCTACGACTGAGTTAGCTTTCGGCTCTTGCGTTCAATTGGTTGGAGTAAACTTATCGTCAACGCAACATATCTATTCATCCAACGATCTATTGCTATGCTCTGTAATGTCAAAGAATTTTTAACTATATTGTAACATATTTTATATTGTAACATTACGGTAGTAGATCCACGCTGATTTCAGCATGCATGGACCGGATCGTCCATGGAAGTACTACCCTCTCATAGAAGATCGACGTAAGAGTAGTAGTATCCGTACTACTGCGTTTCGCTCGGTGAGTGAGAGCACCGGAGGCCCAACTTTCCTCCTTTCCCCTTTCCTTACCTCCCTCATTCCCTTCCCCTAACCCCATTCCCAGCTGCCATAGTGGAGGCTATCATACCAGCAGTTTAAGACTATGGCTTTTAGTATGGTGGCCACCACTTCTGGATTCCACTGACTGCTTACCATGAGGCGGGGTGACAAACACATGTGACAACCGATGCATTTTTAATGTAAATGCTTATACAGTTGGTTAGATCAATATTTTTAAAAAGAGTACAGGCAAATTACAGATGACTAAAATAATAATACCTATGTAATTAAAAAAAAAATATATTGTGACTTTGGATAAAGACCTTAATGTATACGTTTTGTGTCCTTGTCCTGACTACCATAGTTCTTCGTTATATTTACAGATACTGTTTTGCTGTTCTCAAGAAAAGGAGTCTTCACTAGCTGATTTATAATAAAATTAGCCCTTGTTTCATTTTTATACACTAACCTAAAGTATTTTTTTTTTAATTTAGAATGTATGTGTAAGTGCGATCTAGGTAAGAGCAGATTAAACCGAACCAACTCATTACTCGTAGTACAACAAGTAGTACGGGCATTTACGCAGCCTATCAATGAATATTGCACCTATACCTGAGCGCTAATAGTGACATAACAAATAATATGCAACGCGATACTTGAGCAAGCAAGTTATCCACTTAACAATCAGGTGTAGTCGACATTATTTTGTCGGAATGCAACTGAATTCTCAGAATTATGTGACAGCAAAAACAAACTTGGATAGTTTTGTAATAATAGTAATTGATGTAATATCTATTAATGTATTATATTCTCGTTTTTGCTTGAAAATCGTTGGCGTAAATGACAATGATTGTTGTATTTAACCAGTTGTTGATCTGATTCAATTTACATGAAACGAAATATTAGTTTTAAAATGACTAAACTCTATTTTTGTGGATATCGCATATTTGCCAAGGTATAGTAAAATAGTGTACTTATTTAGAAAATCAAGTGCATATTTAAATATAAAAGTTTTTCTTAACTTTAAAACAAGAGCGTTAGTAAGACTGGTAGAATAACCTATCGCTATAATATAAAGTAGTCACCATAATAAACAAAAAAAACAGCAGAAAATGACTTATTATTTATTTATTCACGTGTATATAATAGGGATTTCCCCTTATTCATAGACAATAAAAATGCTCAAACAGTCAATAGACTTTGCTCTTGGTAATGTCAAAATACTGAACTATAATTAGTTTGACAGATTTACATTTTATAACAAAAAGAAACATCTCAACAAAGACATGTCTTGAATTATCTCATCATATTTCAAATAATATGAGCTATATGGTGCAATAAAATCGTAGTACTAATATTTATTTTTAAACAGTATTTGTATAGAAAAGAATCTTTATGGATACCATCCAGTTTTTATTAATTTTATTAATAGTATATGTAATATACAAAATATTAGAAATCCACAGCAAAATGGTGAAATTTAATTCAAAACTGAAGATGATAATGGAAATGGAAATCGGTAATGGTAAGTGATATTTTTGTTTGTAAATAATACGAAGAACTTTAGTCATTTATTAGCTAATTTTAAGGTTATGATTTGTATTAGGTACATTATTTAATCATTTATAAGCATAAATGCTTATGATGATGACTGATTACAGAATTTAACAGGTAAATAAAGATATCTTTAATGTGGTTAATAAAATAATATTTATTTATCATCTGTGATTAAATTGTTCTTATTTTTCTCATAATTTTAAATGTCGACAGTAGTCGAAATAAATATTAAAAGTTGGATTATTTTTTTATTATTAAAAACCAATTAATATCAAATTCGATTTACAATTTATCCGTGCACTTAAGGTGCACATAAACTTAAAATTAAACTTAAAGACGTTTATTGGTTAGAGGAATTCACAACCTGTAGGGATATTACAAAGATTGTAAAAGTTGAAATTTATTTTTTTGTTTGATTTGTTCAATTATGTTTGATTGCTTAATTACCTTCTAGTCTTATTTTCCAGAACCATTGGAGATTAAGCAGCAAATAGAAGAATTAGAACTTATAAATGACTCAGAGACTGAGATCGAAAGTGATAATGATTTATTACAAGGTTTAAAGCAAATGGAGAATGTTCACATTGGTAATATGCTATTAGGAATTTTATATTTTAACCCATTCACTGTCCAATAAGAGACAATAGAAATTTTATTGTTATGAATCATATAATGATACATGGGACAGGAAACCTGATGTGATATTTAAATAATAATAATAATGAACGCCTTGCAATGATAGTTGATATTACCATCCCTCATGACGAGAATCTCATGAAGGCTGAGAAAGATAAGCAAATAAAATATCTTGATTTAGCCCATGAGATTGTTGACATGTGGGATGTGGATTCTGCTGTCGTTGTGCCGATAGTCGTTACCGTAAATGGTTTAATAGCAAAGAGCCTCGACCAACACCTAAAGAGGCTCGCATTAGGTGGATGGGTCAAGGGCCAGATCCAGAAGGCAGTGCTGTTCGACACGGCACGTATTGTTAGGAGATTCCTCTCTCTGGAGCCCTAACCGCCGGTAGCTTGGACTTTGTCTCGTTGCCGGTGGTAATCTATTTTTTATATTTTTAAATGTGTATTTTTGGTTTTTATCAGTATATATTTGAAAATGTAATAAATATAAAAAAATATGAATAAAGAAAATAATAATAATATTTCAACAACTACACACAACGCCATCTAGACCCAAAGTAAGCATATTATATGCTTGTTATAGGTTCTAGAATGCGGATATACATACTTAAATACTTTTTTTTTGTAAATACATACATAATATTATACATAGAAACACCCAGACCAATGCAAATAAACATGTTCATGCACACAAATATTTGCACTGAGTGGGAATCGAACCCGCGACCTCTGCGTGGCAGTCCATACACAGTACCATCGAACCACAGAAGCAGTCAAATGTTTCTGATATAATGATTTTTTTAATATTAGTTCTTTCGTATTAAAAAAAGTGGTTATAATAAAAAAAATGTAGAAAATAAAATAAAAATAAATAATAAAATTTATTTTCAGAAAATTATGAGATGCTGGTTCGTCTTCTCAGGTACGCAATCAAAAATGGAAACACTAAAATTGTTCAGAATATAACAGGGCCTAGTAATAATAACAATACAAATGTTGATGTGCAAGTGAACCTTCTCCCTATGTTTCCCCTACTGAATACCTCCTCCATCTGTTTCCCATAATAAATGGTTCTTAAGAATGAATGATTATGTTTAAATCATTTTTGTCTTTTCTATAAAAAAGAATATATTGTTTTTACTATTGTTATATCTCCACATATATTATTATAAATACTAGGTTAATAAATGGAATTTAACTGCATTTCTTTAAATATTATTAAATTAAATTAAATTTTATTTTAAAGGTGTTTTATTATCATTGACTTAATTTAATGCTTGCTGAAAATATACTCATAAGTTCTTACAATAGAATATTAATAAAAGGATAAATGATTTAAAATATTTAAAAGAATGATATAATCATTTCTTTTTATATGTCAGTTCAGAAATATACAAAGCAATTTTACACTAACCAGGTTAAAAGATAATCAAGATACAAAATAACTTATTACCATACGGAAAGATAATGATAACACTACTAAATAATTTAGGTCTGACTTGACAAAAAAATAAAAAAGTTTTCAATCCTGGGTCTTCTGTCTAAGCAAGGCGTGAAAAAGCATATATTATTTTATCATACATCAGCAGTTTAAGACGATGGCTTTTGGTATAGTGGCCACCACTTCTGGATTTCACTGACTGCTCACCATCAGGTGGGGTGGAGTCATTTTGGTAGACTAATATGGAAAAAAATACCTCCTTTGCCTCTTAAACATTCATTAGATACCCAATCTTTTCATACACACATGTCATTTATACACATATTAGCAGCCATAATTATAATTAGCAGCACGATGGCTTTTGGAATGGTGGTATTCACTCCCGGACCCTACTGGTTGCTGACCATCAGGATAGAGTCACATTGGTAGACTAAAAAATCATTATCGTCATATCAGGCGAAAGACGTCCACTGCTGGACATAGGCCTCCCCCAATTTTCACTACCTTGGCCGGTCATAAGCCGTCCTCATCCATCAGTTGCGTAAGCCGCCCTCATCCATCGCCACCCTCATATGGTTATTGACTAAAATACCTGATAAAAAGTCCTTAATGTCAAACTAACAATGAAAAAAATATTCATACAAAAATATTTTACTTAGGTATTATAATGGAAAATTTCAGAATTTATCTCCACTTAGCTTTTACAGATAAGTGTAATTATAAGTTTGTACTCTTTATAATTATTATAACAGATACTTACGTTATCTGGAGAGATTATAGTTATGTTATGTACCTAGTTAACTTTTGTAATTAAATTAATTACCGATTGATATGAATAACTTAAAAAGAAATATTTCTGTAAAGCAACTCTTGATCTGGTTTCTATAACGAGTAATTCCCCGTTACCACAGGCAAAACTTTTTATGTTGAACTATTTTTTGGAGTCTATCCAATAGAACAACAAGATGTCTGTTATTGACCAATAGGATGCTATCATTCTCTGTTGCTTCTATGGAAATGTCAAAATATTCGAATCCTATTGACTGTAGTAGGTTTATGATAAATAAAATGGCTTGAGTAGTATCTTGTCAATAATGTATTCTTATTCTCTAGTCAATCTTGAATTAAACTGTGTGTTCAAAGAGTGTATTAATTAAATAAAATATAGTTTAATAATATACACTACTTGTAATTTAATAGTTATAATGGGTTTTACCTTTGTACTTCTTTTGATAGTAATAATTTTGTACTGTATATTTGTGATCATATCTTTAGAATATAAAAAGCAAAAATCCAAAGCAAGAATGTTATTGCATTTGCGTAGGAGTCTCGCTGTGTTGAGTAAGTACTATTATTCTATTTCTAGACTAAGTATTTAGTTTACAATATAAACTGATTTTGAGGTTATGATCGTAAGTTTATGATTGTTTTCTTAAATATATCATTTGTGTAACATCTATAAGTGAAATTATATTGTGATTTCTAAAATATTTAACCTAATTTTGATGAATGCATACTTAACTTTATTTTTAGTCTTTAGGTTATTTGCAGTAAATTATGTTATTGTAAGTAATTCAATAAATATAGTGTTTTCTAGTTAGAAAACCTGCTCTATATATAACTTCACTGTTGATTTGTTTTGTCAGTTCAATTTCAGCCCGTTATTAAATATTAATAATTAGTAATTATATTTTCGTAATAAATTAAAAAAATAGCCTGCTTATGTGTTATGTTGTCATAGTGTATTTCATAATTCATTAGTTATCTCAGGTGGTATATTTGTTGACCGTTATTTATCTTTTTCCTTTCCAGAATTTTCATTTGCGCTTAAAGAGGCAGTGAAAAGACTAGACAAGTGTGACATCAATGAAAAGGAATTTGAAATTTTGAGAAGTGCGAACTCGTCTTATGGTACAATATTATTCCAAAGATTTATGACAATATTTTTATTTTATGACAATCACTAAATGAAGCTATCAAAGTTATTAATTGATATTCATTTTGCAGAAAAATACGCTGTCCTGATTCATCTTCTACAGACTTCAGGCAAAAACGGAACTACAACAGTTATTCAAAATATAACTGGTCCTAGTAATACCGGAAACGTAAATCTTAAACTGCAAGCAAATCTCTTGCCCATTTTCCCTCTATTACGGTAAAACATTCCATGTGTTACTGCGTGTCTTTCTAGAAACACATGTGGCAAGAAATAGATTGTCTGAGAGCCTGGTACTACATGTACGCACAAGCAGCATCACCAGTTTTATCACGTTTTTTATACAACTTTGGTGGCAAACAAGCATATATATACCTTATGGCAATGGCTATGTTTTCTAAGCATTTTAGACATAATGCTTGGCAAACACAACCCAACCGTTGCCGAACATGTAAGGAGAAGGGATGAGGAAGAAAAGTAAGAGGTAGAATGCTGCCGGTGCTCTAGTTTGTAGTTGTAAGTGTGATTATAGATAATTGTGTGAATTCATTTGTCGGAAAGTATTTATTCGGCAATCTTAAAAATACTATCAGAAAATAGGTACTAGTACTCTGTAATTTATAAGGTATCAAATGCACAAATTTTTACATAAACTGCTTCAAGTTAATTTTTAACGTTAATAAATGTACTACTTAATTAATTTTTCGTTGATTTATGAAACATTTTGAATAATATTTTTCTATAATTTACTAACTCCTGAAATATAGATATATACCTATGTAAAAGCAAAGCCGTGAAAAAAGAGCTAATCAGATACTACAGAAACTCAAGAAGATTTAGGCCCTGTTTCACCACTTGCTGATAAAGTGCGTGATTAGAAACTTAACTGACAAATAGTACTCAAAAATTACTTATACATGTGTCATAAGTTCATAACTCATAATTATAACCTTAACTCCTTAAAAATATAAGACAGATTTAACTACAAGGTGTTTTATCTGTTAGATAAACATCAGACACTAGCAGCTAGTGGTGAAACAGGTCCTTACAATTACATTTGTTAACCAAATAGCCACGTATTTTTTTATTTTATATTTTAAGTAAGTACCTACGTTTATGCTACCTAAAAATAAAACAAACTGTTTGTATTTATATCTATTATACAATGTGGCTACCTGTTTCCCTTATTTAAATAACCTATGACCATACAAAATAATAGGTATTTTAGTAGCAAGAATAACGAAGCCGAACAAAAAATATCACAATTATGAAATACTCTTTAAATAATATTAATGTTTGTTTTATAACTGGGGCTGTTCTTAATAGGTCATAGGACGTTGACCCTAATAATCCTTTGTACATTTTGGTATAATTTACTTTTCTACATAATGTTTTCTTTGATCATTATGTTAGTAAGGCTTAAGACATAGTAGTTCTAAACTGCTTAAGGATAGCAAATAGCAAGCAAGGTCAAATTGTTCCTACCTAGTTGCACAGGATGTCGTGATTAGAACGCTCGCTGTTACTAATGTCATTTTTAGTTTTGTTAGTTACCACCGCGGCGCTAGTAAATGTTGCATAATTTCGATATGGATTACACACGTAGGCATCAAAACAGCTGTTTATTAAAATCAATGACAAGTTTAAACACATACTTAATATAATTATCATGTTTTACATAAATAAATTAGGAAAACTAAAAATACAGTCTACTCTTTTTATTATTAATTGAAGCAACATCAAAAAATTACCACATTTAGTTATCAGTAAGTATAAAACAGAAACTTTACAGTTTTATTAGGTAAGATAACTTTATTACTATATACTACACATGAAAAATATAGAAAATTCCTAACAAAAAGTGAATATCAATTAAATTACAAAGTTAGAATTCAAAGTTAAAGAAAACAGTAAACTAGGTTTTTTTATCATAGTTCAATGCTTATTTACTATATAATAGAAAATCTAAATAGATAATTTGTTTTACAGTAATATGTATTCAATACGCAATAAAAAAGAAACAAATTAATAACTGTAGTATACAAGGCAAGTAAAATAGTAAAAAATTGGCAAGACTATAATAAAAAAATACTAGATAAAAAACATATACAAGTACAAGAAAGTAGAAATTAATACAATAGACGTGCAGTATTTCTTTATTAAGAACACAGTATAAAATTATAAATAAAAAATAATTATTTGAAATAACTTAAATAAAAGATAATAAAATAATTGTGAATTTATTCATAAAAAGAAATCTTTATTATTTAGGTTGCAAAAGTATTTTCATAATTTGAGAATGGCAATATAGACTCATGATGACTCAAAGACATAAAGGTATTTAACGGTAATTCCCCAATTCACAAAACTCAAAGTGTCTGTTTTAAAAATGATCCGTATTGATATTGGCTTAAGTTTGATTTTTATAAGCATACTTAATTTAGAAATACTGAATCGAAGAACAAACTAATGTCAGCTTTCAACCAATTAAATAGCACAATTTAATATTGTCTATGGATACGTCAAATCAATGAATTTCTATTGGTCTCAGCGACTTAGAACAAACCTTTTGCTACATTGTGATAAATGTTAAGGACTTCTATGAATTGTTGAAGTAGGTAAATCTTTTAAAATAATTTGTTATTCAAGTAGAATAACTGTGAAACTGTGTATTGTGCAATAAATATAAAACAAAGTTGTTGAAACCGAAATCAATTTCTTTAAAAAATATGGATACGGATAATCTATTGGTGTGTTTATTTGGTTTAATTTGTTTTCTCGTATATATAATGATCGAACAGAATAACAAAGTGGAAAAATTGAAAATGAAAGTTTTAATGCAGGCGAGGAATAATGCTGCGCAATCTCGTAAGTTGTTTTGATTTGTATTATGTTATCAACGTTTAGGTTATGATTTTTAGCGCGAAAGCTGGGGTTTTTTGAACAAAGTAATAGATCGCTACTTATTTTAAGTAGAATATAAGGTAATTAATGATTGTCTTTACAATTTTTAAGCGTTTATAATGTACATTTTTGAAATAGACTTTGTTCAACTAAGTAAATAATTGAATTGAGATAGTAAATATTGAGTTAACATAATTCTTAGATATTTTCAACGAAATACAAATATCGTCCCAGCTATTTACTCTGCAGGCAGAAGATATTTTTTGTTACAGACAATGCATGAGCATTGATGGATTAGTGATTTTAGATTTAATTTTTTTTTTTTTATTGACCAAAGTGACTCCACCCCGCCTGATGGTAAGCAGTCAGTGGAATCCAGAAGTGGCGGCCACTATACTAAAAGCCATCGTCTTAAACTGCTGGTATGGTGGTCTCCACTATGGCGGCTGGGAGTAGGGTTAGGGGAAGGGAATGAGGGAGGTGAGGAAAGAGGAAAGGGGGGAAATTGGGCCTCCGGCGCTCTCACTCACCGAACGAAACGCAGTAATACGGATACTACTACTCTTAAGTCAATCTTCTATGAGAGGGTAGTACTTCCCCGGACGATCCGGCCCATTCATGCTGAAATCAGCGTGGATCTACTACCTCCTAAATTCTTTATTAGTAAAATTATTTTCAATTCAATTTATAGAAATTATGAAATTTATCAAATCAACAAGTAACGGTCAGTAATAATAGGCAACAGTGACATCATTTTTGATTTCAATATATTTCACAACACAAGTGCTAGCAAATTATTGCACAATAAGTATTTTCACCTTCCCATAATAATATGCTAAGATTCAGAGCGATATATTCCTCCAAACACCTGTAGTGACTAAGATAGAACAATTGAGCGAAAACATGTTAGTATGAACATTCCATAGAACACACATGTTTCGGTGCAATGGATTACAATCTAGTTACCAAAATTGCGTCAGTTAAAATAAATTTACTGCCAACCAAGATCGCCAACAAAATAACCTATTTTAAAGAAGTTATTTTTATGCTATTGCATAGCTTTTATAGCGGGCTTTGAGCGCGGAGACTGAATCAAGAAATTCCATAACAAAAATAAAATCTAACTCCCCCCACTCCGCCTGATGCTCAGCTGTGTAGGCCGATTTGCGCGAATGACCGCGTCCGTGGCGCTATTTGGCGGGATTTGCGGAAATTTAAATCTCGCGGCTGCGCAGTTTTAATAACGTGATATCTTTTAACTATTATATATCAGGTGTATATATAACTTATGTCATTGGAATCGTCATTTAATATACTTCAAAACAAAACATATATTATGTCCGTATTATGAGTTTTTATATTGTTAATACTCATTTCAAAAAAGGTCGGTACTTTTTGACGGCTAAAGTAATAAAAATAGCTATTATTCGAAAAAAATACCTGTATTTGAAAAAAGTTATGTTTAATATACATTAATATACATTAAACTCTATATTTAATAGAGTTAAAACAATATACCCTCTTTATCCAAAATATCATATTTTAGCCTTGACAAATCCGAGCGCCAGTGTAAAAACTTGAATTAATATCAAAGAAAAAAAAAACTGCATAAATAAAAAATAAATAATAATAATATAATTGCATAAGTTGTTAAGAAATGCTATGCTTTACCACGGCAGTCCCCGAATGCCACAGGTTTTTTTTTGTATATAAATAAAACCACTACAACAAATTTTTTTTAATCATTTTGTAGTATTTTCTTTAAGCCTATCGACAATGATAAGTCGATATTATAAACAAAAGTGGAAATTATAGTAGATTTAATTGTGCTTAATATTTTCTTCAAAATATTTAAGTTTCATTTGCTGTTGCTACTTGATAGGACATTAAAAAAGAGGTCGACACGCAACACCGTTTTAAGTTCGTTTTGAGAAGGCCACAAATATTTGCTTTGGGGTGTTGTTGTAACTCACAAACAATCACATTACTGTGATAACAAGCCAGGCCGCGTAGTGACTATGTACCTATAATAGCAGACCTTTTTTTTTGGGAAAGAGGTATGCCTAGCAGTATTTATATGTTAATTGTGTCTGTCTCTGTCTGATAAATTATGTGTTGTCTTTAGAAATACGGGCCCTGGTCTTTGTTGCGTAACAAATTTTAATGTCAAGTCTGTTTCTGTTTTAGTAGCAGAAGAAAATAGGAAGGTAGCATGTAGCGATGATGATACGGACGAGAGTGACACCGATGAAGAACTGAATGAAATTTTAGAGGCAGCTAACAGGGCTGCGGGTAAGATTATGTTCTTACATAAATATAACAATCAAATTAGTTTATCTTAAATTATTTCACCGAAAAGAAGTCACAGATATAGGTCATAACACATTGTCTGGGTTTCACTACTTTGGCTGATCGTGAACCTCCCTCGTCCAATGAATTTAACTTAGTATTGAATATCAACGCTGCGGACCTCTCAGGAGGTGCACAGCATAAAGTTGAGATGGCACCATTTCAGGCTGGCACACTAAAATACCTACATTAAGCTTATTTTTATGTAAATTTGTAAACCTTGTATCTGTCTTGAATAAATGTTTTTCTATCTTTTTTTCTTTCTTAGTTTACTAACAAAGCAATTTCGGTGTTAAAGTATTCATAAGTTTGAAATCTTGTGTTGCTCCGTAATAAAGAGAGCACACATACACTATACTACTATTATAAATAATATTAAGGGACGAGGTGTCACCAATTATTCAGTAAAAAATTGTGTAACCTCAGAAAATACCTTTTACAAATTCATTCTTCACGACTTTCTGTGAGGTGACTTTTTCACTTTGTCGTAAGCTGCAAGACTTATCTTTTAAATAAAATAAAGAATATGATTTCTGTTTTATTTTCAGGTAATAATAATGCAGCAATTCGATTACCCAGAACGAAGAGAAGTAGAATCACTTTCATTCAGAACATCACAGGACCTAGTAATAATAACAATCTCAATTTACAGTTGGGGTTACATGTAGCGCCACTTCTTGGAGGTGGATTAGGTGCTGTGGGAGCAGCTTTTACTTCAGGTGCTAGTAACCGATTGACTCGGTCACCAGAACGACTAGCACTTCCCGGACCGCGTTCTCACTAATTGGTACTATTAATGAAGCTTATTAAAACCACACGTTCTGAAGTCATAAGCAGTCAAAAATGAAACTCTCGAAATTTTATTGATTTCAGGTCGTATACATTTGAGGTGTTCCATTAATGTATACGACCTAAATGTAAAAGATCTGGCTTCTACAGTAAAACCACTTGGTTTTACGTAGAAGTCAGATTTTTTTAAGTTACGGCAAGTATTACCTGTTAAACTGGGTAACATTACAGAGAATGCATATTACTAGGTACATACTATAATAAAATAGGTAAATGATGATCCTTAATCCAAGGAGACCACACCAATGGAGCTAGTACGACCAGTTTGTACAAGCAATAATATGTTAGAAATAATGTACGTATATTATAGTAGAGAATAGCCGTAAATTTAATTTATAATCATGATGTAAAATTATATTAGTAGCCACTTGCGAAGCAAGGGCGGATCATAAATAAAAATAACGCAATTAATATCATGTAATCACAATACTTTGGGAGGTCTTGAGATGAAGGCGGCTCACGACCTCCCAAAGTGGTCAACATTGGTAGAGCCATATCGTATCAGTCGAAAGACGTCCACTGCTGGACATGATAAGGAATCACAATACTAATAATAATTTAATAACAATCGGATACTATAATAAGTTCCCATCTAATAATTATGATCCGGTTTTTTAAGCGGGGCCTAAAAAAGCATCTCACTAAGCCGTCATAGTGGAGTCCACCATACCAGTAGTTTGGCTTTTGGAATTGAACTGGATTCCACTGACTGCTTACCATCAGGCAGAGTGGAGTCACTTTGGTGAGCTAATATAAAATAAAATAAAAAATAAGTTAGTAAGTAGCTTAAGTTAAGTTGCCGCCGGACCATTTGAATAAGTTAGTGTTAAAAAACTTCATTATGAATATGCCTTCAAAATTAGCTTCTGGCTACCTAGCTCGACTGCATAGTTCGATAAAAGAAAAGGTTTAAAAAAAGTGTTATTGTACTATTTTCAATGTTTGTCTTCTATATTATTTGTATACAAATTGTTTTTCAATGTCCAAATACCACCGTAGTTAATGAAACTTTCAAAGTCCTTTCGTCTTTCCTGATCCTTTCTTCCTTTATCCTTCTGTTTTTCATGTTTTAGAATTTTATTATTATTATATTTTTATTTTAATCATTTTATCCTGGTGCAATTCTTCCACGTACTTATTAACTATGATGATGCAGAAACTGAACACAGAAGTATGTGAGCCTTTGCGGTGGACTAATATGGTCTGTCAATTTTCATTCTAATTGCCAGTTCCTGAAAGGCTGATCAAGAAAAAAATAACTAATCACCTGCTAAATCTAATGTGAAGTACCAATTGGGATGCTAAAAACATGGATAATTAGTTTAATTTGATCTAGTTAGTTAATAGTAAGATCAAATTAAACTAAATATACATGCTTTTAGGTATTTCATATGAGATATAACTGGTGTTTAGTTAATTTTTCGTTGATCAGCCTTTTAAAACTGGGGGTAAGAGACGTATTTAGAAGTTAGAATAAAAATGAGTCCCATTTTAAAGGTATTATTACAGACTTATTTCGAATTGTTTTATGTAATTAACATTCTTTGAATAGTTTAAATCAATAACACAGAAAAATACATCTCTACATAAAGTTCATTATGAATTATGTTTATCAACAAATTACATAATAATCATAGTACTTATAACTTCTAATTCTGACGTTATTCTTCGTATAGCGATCCGGAACAACTTTCTAAGACTAGACAGAAATAGTCACAATGATACTGATTACTAACTTAGATACGAAATATTAGTTTCTTACATTAATAAATGATGTGTACAAGATATATGAAACTGGACAATTTTAACGATATGTGATCATGTAAAACATTAGTGCTCACGTGTGTACTAAAATAAATACTATTGTATTGGCAAATCAGGCACGATATATTTAGCTTATCGGACATGCTTATGAGAGCAAGGCATTCTCGTAAAAACCCGCTGTGACTCAAAACAATATAATTAAAGAAAACATATTTCTAACTAGATAAACAAGGAATTCTGTTCTTGCTATTGCTTCCACTTGAGCTAGATTCCTGCCGCAGAATTTTTATATTGCTCTAGGTTTAGCGAGGACGTTGCCTGATGCGTTTTTGTTACATTTTATTATTATTCTTCACTTCACTTTACGTTCGAACTGTTATGTTACGGCGAGAGGAGTGCGCATTACCTAGTTAGTCGCCTTATTAATGAACTACCATCCACTAAGAAAAATTGAGCTAACGCTAAGGAACATAAAAAGTAAGTTGAAAGCATATTTTCTCAAAAAATAACAGTGAGTATTTGTCTACGTTCAATCGTTTATTACCTTATAGTTGTACGTATAAAACGTTTAATTTTTACCTAGTTTGTGTACCTACCTTATTCTATTTTTTTTTATTGTACGTCTATTTACCACGACTTTAACTAATAAAATTGGCATTGTGGACAAACCTCCGTGGTTTAATGCAATGCAATTAGTATAATAAGTTTTACATTTAGTAAAATGATATTTAAAAAAATGTCTTCCATATATAAGACACAGGTTCTCTTCTACGTAGATACTGCTCTTATCTTATGAATGGCTCCGCATAGTACTTACCTACTAGTACTTATCACTCAATACTACTCAGTATTTCTCAATAGGTTGCAGCGGCAAACAGTGGGTATTTATCGATAATACCGACTCCTGGAGCCACCTTGAGCCTTGTCACGGCGGGGTAGAGGCGTCGCCGCAATGGGCGACTTCTATCGCTATTACAACGGAGAGTCTTCTAAAGAAACCTTTAAATTGATCCCACACTATCCCTTTTTATTTAGAACAAAACGTGCAGGACAGAACTGCCACCCTTTCACAGAATGTTGGTTACTTTAGTGTACCTAAATTTTGCGATATATTGTCATTTTAGTAATGCAGTGTATGACACATATTACATCTAAATTTAATCTAATTACATCTACAGCTTCACAAAAGGATACTTCGCGTTTAGCGAATCGGAACGAAGTCGAGTATTAGTACGAGAGTTACATATAGGTATGATACACACGATTATATTTAACACTGTCAGTAATCTATAGCAATTATGCTAAAAACTGATAAACAGCAGTCAGTGAACGTATTTGAATTCATTATCGCCATTCGCCAGTGAGAATATCAGCATAATATATATTGTAGATCAGCATCATTACTGGACATCCATATGCCAATATTTCAGCTGAAAACAGATACATACAAGTACAATAAGACTGCGACTGTGTCAAAGGATTATAAAAAAACACCTTGTTTCAAAAATAATATATTATTTGGTTAATATGAAAAAAAAAAATAAAGATAATAGTTTTTTTAAATGGTAACATATAAAGCAGATTAGTCAAAGATAGGCAGTGTTTATAGTTTTTTTAAATGGTAACATATAAAGCAGATTAGTCAAAGATAGGCAGTGTTTATAATAATAGGTAATTCCCCTATTCCAAGTTATGTATAAAAAAATGAGTCTTATGATTACAGGTTTAAAGTTTGATTTGCATTTAAACATGTTCAGGCTAGAATACTACACCGCAGAAATAATTATTTATCTAATGAAATTTTCCTGTTGACTATATCGTCATAAAAATGTCAAAATAATGAAAGCTTATTGGTAAACGAATTTAGCGTGGTGTGCTCAAAGATATCTAAGAACATAATATTGTTTATTTATTGAGTTTTAAAGTAGCTACTATTATCGTGTTCCAATTTAAGTCGCTGTCATTTTGCGCACTAAGTAATTACATCAGTATTCAGTATTATTATCAAAGTCAACATTGCAGTACTTCATCATAATAAAGTAGAAATTTATAAAATATGGATAATCTAATGGTGTTAATAATTGGATTGATTTGCTTCATTATCTACAAAGTAATTGAACAAAATAATAAAATGGAGAAATTGAAACAGAAAGTTAAAGCGAGAAATAACACTTTGCAATCTGGTAAGTTTTACATCTTTATAATTTGTATCTGTATTGACTGGGACAAGAAATCTCAATGCTTACTTTTACTATAAGATATAGGTAAAGGAATTAAACTGATCTCAGATTACATTAAATGTTTTTTATTAACAGATTCTTGCAATATTACTATTGTTTAAATTTGTAACGCTATAACCTAAAAATCTAATAAAGCTTCAGTACTTACAGATATATACATTAAAAACTCATGATGCCCACATTAAATATAATTAATTAATTGTGATGGTGTTGTTTTCTGAGCCAGACATTGGTTAAATGATATATATATTATCAAGGTCAAGGTCGTGTCAATAAAATACAATAAGATTCAGCGTAAAAAATATTATGTTCTCATACTAAATTTGATTTAAATTGATTCAACTAACTACTAAGGAGCTACGCTCACTAAAGAGACTATGTACAAGTTACAAGTCGAACAGAGAGCCATGGAGCGAGCCATGCTTGGCATTAAACTCCAAGATCAAATTCATAAAACTGATATCCGCGCCGCACTAAAGTCCACGAGGTCGGAATCAGTGTTATGTTATGAATCTTAAGTGGAACTGGACAGGACACTTGGACAGACATGATAACGGCAGGTGGAGCAAAACCCTGATCGAATGGTTGCCGAAGACCAGTAAAAGTAGCCGTAGCCATCCGACAGCGCGGTGATCGGCAACATTGCCAATTCTTGGGTAACTCCTGGCTGGCTGCGTCTCTTGGCACAGCACAAGATCGGCGTAGGTAGAATTAACATAAGGAGCCCTACACCCAGCAGTGGTTACCTAAAGGCTGTGTATAGAGTGTAGATGATGAACTACTAAGAAAACACAAATATTAAAAAATAAATAATGTAAACAAGCACTATAACCTACTTCCATGCATTCTTATTTAAATAAGTTAAAATTAATTTTAAACCTCTACTTATTTAATTTTAGAAGTAAGAACGCCTACAAGAAACATCGAACTGGAAAACGAAGATACTAATGATAGTGACGCCGATGATGAAATGAATATAATTCAAGAGGTCGCCGTACAAGCAAGAGGTATGATTGGTTTTAAATTAACACAGCAATGAGCTGTTCTTAAATTGACATTTTACCATCACATGCGTGTCTAGTATAGTAATTGTAACACTCGCAAGTGCTTTTATAATATTTGCGAACACTAATCTACTTTTATGTGACTGGTTTTAATTGAGGTGATATCTATGGACATATCGCGCTTTTCGCAAATATTGAGACATCAAGTTTAGTAGAAAATACTTCAAAATCTAAGAGAAGTTTTATAAGTATTAGGTTCTGCGTTTTTAAAGATCTATTCTATCTATACCAAAGCAGTGCCCGGTTTTTCTTTGTGCGGCCCACAGTGTTTTTAATAATATAATGAAAGAATAAATTCCTCACGTTTTCAAATTTTATTGGACCTAGTTAAAACCTCCTACAGGCCAAAAAAACGCTATCAAATTGTTTCTTTATAAAAAAGAGTTTTTCATTTGTGCGGCTCTGCAATCTATTTAGTAAATTGATATTGGCCCGAGATCATATCTCGTCTGGACAGCCCTGATCTATACCATAAGCATAATTATTAATTTTATTTTTAATGTAATCAAGTAAGCCTATTAAAACACAAACCTTGAAACATATTTATTCTATAACAAAATATACTTTCAATATTTTCAGAAAGTACTGATGTAGCAGTTCGCCGTAGAAGGCGAAAAAGCAAGAAAGGAAGGATTAATTTCATTCAAAACATTACTGGGCCTAAAAATAACGATAATATTAATTTTCGACTTGGTGTGCATATTGAGCCAAATGTCGGCGCGGTAAGCGGTGGATTAGGCTTTCTTGGTGAGGCTTTGACATCAGGAATGAGAGGATTTTTAAATTCAAGGAGTGCGTCCTCTTCAGCAGCTCCAGTTGCAGCACCTGAACCCGTGCCAGCGCGTTCGCTACCAACAATAATTCCAGTACCCTTTCCACTGCCAATGCCGGCTTCTAGACGTACGAATTAGTACAAATTTTGTATGGCGGTGCAACAAATTAATTATACTCATTTAAGATTACTGTTTTAGGCATAGAAATAAAATTATAAAAAAAAAAACCGACTTCAAAACAGTACCTACGTGTTCAATCCTTATCTAAAAAGTAGTGAATAATATTATAATTACTTCATAGCTAAGAACATTACAGGGGAATCAACTCAATCATTGACACCTATAATACTTTACTATTTACAATTTATAATCAGTTATTTTGGAGTCGGTGCCACGGTCACGTTGTTTCTAACAAAAAAAAAATTTTGGCATCTGGTTCACAATTTTAGCATGGACATTTCAATGTCAGAAAATTCATTGTAAAAGACATCGACGCGTTGCTTTACATGTCTTCACTCCATGCATGCGAAAATAAAAAATAAAAATATAAAATCAAAGCCGAACTACTGAAACATTTTTATAAATAAATAAATAAAAAAATATGTGACCCGATTTCAGAGCATACTCTTTCAAAAAAAAAAAATTTTTCAGATCGGTTCACAAATGACCGAGCTATAAATAACAAACATACAAAAGAAAACATGACCCGAATCGATAACCTCCGTTATCCGTAAGTTAAAAACTGAAGGGCCAAGCAACGCATTGCTAGTTATAAGTATATAAAATAAATAAAATTAATGTATAATTTTGTATGATATCACTAAGTGTTGTATATTTAATTTATATGCTTTATATTATGTTCTAACCTTTAATAATAAGGTGCTAATAAATGTCGTGTATTGAAATCTGTTATTTATTAAGTAAAGAGAAGTTTTAATTGTAGAATAAAGAATTAAATAAAAATAATAATAATTCGATTTAGTCTACTTGATCATTTTGTTTTAAAAAGGCATAAAATAATGTTGAACTTACCTTAACCTAGCTATTAGGAATTTAGAATTTAAAACCGCAACAAAGTAAAATTAACACATGCCAAGATAAAATATAACCTTTTCGCAGTGACAAGCGAATTAATAACATTTCTATGGCACAATTTCCTGCGATATTAATTATACCATATGATTGATTGTAAAACATCTATATACTTGTAGGTATGTAGTAAGAGCCTAGTCGAGCCATTTTACCAATAAGACATTTTAATTTTATCATAAGAAATTCAGATAATTCTATCAAAAGGTTCGGACAGTCTGATACGTTTTTAATGTCGCAATCTTTTTAATAGGATTGTCTGTTTAATGTTTCACTTCAAAGAACTGACCCTTGCCGATAAATCGCTGTTGAGACGTCACAAAATTAAATAGGACCGGTAGATTAAGTGTGAGTTTGATTTAGTTTTTCCAGAGGTTTAGGAAAAGCGTTAATGTTAATATTAGAAGCAGAAAACTTGTATTGATAGTTTCTGTTTTCTTCATAATGTTTGTCGTGTTTGTCTCGATTGATGGTTAAATGCATTTTTTATTATTTATATTTATTTGTAGGTTTATATTTATAAAGCTTATATACGAATTTTAGAATGTGAATCCCTAAACAGTGTAAAGTCACTGTTTTGTCTACCTGCTTCTTCGTTAACTTCTTCTAAGCTCTGGGTTTATTTGTGTCTAAACCACACGAGGCCGACGGCTTTTGATATGATATTAACTAGGTATCGTTCATGGGATTTCTTTTTTCAGATTTATATATATATCTAATACATGCATACCTATTATAGTAGAAAAATCGAGAATTTCAACAACATATAATTATATTGAAAAGCAAAAGTGCTCACGTGCAAAGCTAGTTCTCGCTAGTTTTCTATAAATATAGGTTTTCTATGTAACTTGCAGCTACAAGTTCATATAAAATTGTTATGGTACGGATAAACTTTTCTATCTAAATTGGATGACATCGAATAAAAGTCGGTTTGAAGCAACTTTTAATGGTTCTACTAGTTTGGCGGTTAGTTTTCGTAAAAGCTGGATTGTGTAGTTTAAAGTATTTATGTATGAGCACAAAGATTGCCAAGCAGTATTCTATATTTGCCTCTACAAACTTTAAACATAACAGATTTTGAGACTTGATTGATTATAGATTTCAAGAGCTTGATTTATTTTTGCCGTTTTTCGTTTGTAGTTCGATGTCGGTATAATACCTACGCTAAAAAAAACAAAATAAGTAAAATTGGCATCTTGGAAATTGGCGAAATCCATTATTAATATTTAATTTCATTAATCATCATTGGCTTTAAGACTATACATCACCACTTTTGATTAATCAGTAATTAAATCTTTTTGTAATTTTATGGATAATCATCACGTCAAAACGCTAAAGTCTTTATACTTTAAAAATTATAAATTTTGTTGAAGGTCTATACGAACGAAACGTAGATAGGTACCATGAATTGTAAAATATGTTTAGTGTCTTTTATAGCAAAATTGTTGATTGTTTGTTCATTGTTCAACAACTGGTACCTTAATTATAGCAACGTCGTACAAGTTCGACATAAGAACAAGCTGCATGTTAGAAACATTGATTTAATATTACGACTCAGAAATTGTAACTAATATTCACTATTAGTTTATCTATGTGTTGTAATGTCGCTAGTTTACTTGGAATGATTTTTTTATCTTCATTATATTCGCAAACGTCATAATATATTATCAGTAGACAATTATTTAGAAAGAGCAACGTCCGAACAATTTAAACAAAAAAAAAATGAATTAAGATTATTCAATTTTGAGATAAGACGACAGTAGTTTAACAACGCTAATAAATGATAACAATTGATAAAATTTATTTCACAATATGATTAAATAAATATTTAAAAATCCCCGAAAATAGAGTAAATAATGTTGAGTAGGTAAAATATCTTTTTTTTTATTGTCGACAGTGGCAGAAGCCTACGTGATGGTACGCTCATGGACGACTCAGAGTCCCTAGCATTACTCCTGCAATACCAGACTCTGCGAAGCCGCTGCCTATCGTGAAGGGAGTGGAGTAGGTAAAGGGATTAAGGGAGGTGAGGTAAAAGGAAGAAGGGATATAGGGCTTCCGGCACTCTCTAAAAAGACAATATATTTTAACTACTTTTACTTTTTATTTAAGTTTGTGCATAAGGTAAAGTTTAAAAAGGTTTTTTTTTCCTAAAATTAACTTTATTTTACAACAAAAAAACAGTGGGGCAGTAAGAGGTTATGTTTAAAGTGACACGGGAAACAGTAAAAATCTTTGTCTCTGTGTGTACAATGTACCGTTAATCGTATGTTTTTGAAAGGTCGCCCGTGTTACAGAACATGTCCTAGTGCAGCAGTAGTAAAAAGAAAAAACTGCGCTGCTGGTTTATATTCGCAGGTAGTTCTACTACCGATTACCATTCTCTAGTTCACCTCACGACACTTACAGGAGAGATAGAAGAGCAAACAACTCTAAATTTTACCGTAGATACGTACTTTCCAACTACTACCATAATATTTATTTTTATCTAATCTGAATTATAGTGTTTATTTTACACTAGTCTGAGGCCGTTCAACAGTCAATAAAAAGAAAATAAATATTAAAATGGCAATACAGAAAAAAAATATGGAATTTAAATCGGGGATTTCCCATTTCTCATTGTATAATAATTTCAGCGATTATAACTCTTAAAGTATGAATTATACAATTCATTTTTCGACAAAGATGTTTCATTGGTTCAGTGTTATCATTGTACAGGACCACCAATAAGACACATCAACATATTGAAAGTCCATTGGTATTAGTAGACTTAGTATATTATTTTACGATATCTTGTGATAACCTAGACTTGTATTTTTACGGTGCTGACGTTAAAATTTTTTATTGTGCAACGTGTGTTCATGTTACCGGATTTGTAAAATCATTTTAGTGTTTTTATTAAGACGAAGTTCGATTAGTGCATTGAAAAATAATATATTCACGATGGCTGTAGAACCTTTGACAGTATTTGTAACTGTATTAGTGTTATTCCTTTTATACATAGTATTTAATATGAATAAGAGAATGGAAAAAATTCAAACAAAAGTGAAGACAGAAATAAGAAGTCGTCGTTCTCGGTCTAGTAAGTATAATTATGTTTTGTATTGTTATTACATTAGTTGTTTTTATTTTAAAGGATTTTAATATATGTCACTATTTTAGTGCTGTATGAATATAGCTGTTTTTAAAAAAGGCTTTGACGTCTTTTGTGTTATATTTGATAAAGCCTAGATTTCCTTACAACGTTTTCTTTCTTTGCTAGTGAATATTACAAAGAGATTTTCTTTAAAAAAAATATATTTTGGGTTTACCACCAACCAACAATCCGACTTTTATTTTACTTTCATTTATTTATTAAATACAGTGTTTTATTTCATATATAAGTAAGCTATTAGATAGGTATTTTATTTATATACTAGATTGCCGCGGCGCGGTTTCACTCGCGTCTTTGCTTACTACTCTGCTCTCATCGCCAGTAGCGTGATGTTACATAGCCTATTACCTTCCTCGAGAACTGGGCTATTATACGCAAATAATAAGTTTTCAAAACCGACTGGTAGTTCCAGAGATTAGCGCGGTCAAACAAACAAACTCTGCCGCTTTATGTAAAAGTATAGATTATCTTTATCGTTGTAAATTCTTTTTTGTGTTGATAATTTTTTGTCGATTGCATTTGTGACGTCTTATTGATGATTTGCGAAGATATGATTAATATCATCATATCAACATATAAGCCAAAACACGTCCACTGCTGGACATAGACTTCCCCTAATTTTGCCACCGTAGCCGGTCGTTCGCCGCCCTCATCTAACGGTTGCCCGCCACCCTTATAAGGTCGTCGACATCCATATGTAAATAATAATAAATAAATAATAAACTTTATTTTCATAAACAATGTTTGGTTCCTAACCTAATGGTTGAAGTCTCCTTTTAAGCAATATACATTAACTTTGTTATTTAAATTTCTTTAACTTGGTTACTAAATATTTTCAGGAGCCAAGGACTCTGACATAGACTCGTGTTCCAATGACGAAGATCAACTACAAACGACTGTACGAACCACGGGTATGACTTGTTTTTAAAACGTTAAGTATGTGGTAAGTTTTCCTAAACCTACCCTTTTGATTTCTGTCTGTCCTGCTAGTCCCAGTATTGGTCCATTCCCATGATTGGATAGATGGGGTGATTATGTCCTACTAATCCCATTGGACAACTGATTCTAATATTATTCAGAATTTTTTTTATTTAAGTGGATTGATAAAAAGAAAGTCGTGTCAAAGGTTAAAATCAGAGATACGGGATTTAATTTTTCTACTGTGTCCTGATTTAAACCTCGACGTTTTGCACTCAGTAATCCAAAATACTCATCATCTCTGGATTTCTATAATATTAGGCAACTGTATCCATACATTTTCATTTCAGCGTTCTCAGCGTTTGGTTAGCAAACCTAGTCCAAATGAGTGTGTTAAGGAAAATTTTCGTCACCAATTGTGACGCCCATTTTGGTAAAAGGTCTTCCATTTTAACAGCGCTATCAAAACAAAATATTTTTGAGGGTTCATTTCAGAAATTCTAATGTTTATTTTACAAAATGTATAATTTACGAGCTTGAGGACAAAAGAAAATTGCTAAGAGGGTTTTCTAAAATGGCGCCCACGAGGTGGCAGCACCGACTAATCGGAGGCCCTAGAAAAGTGTCAAAGATTTCTATTCTATTCATAGAATAGATAAAAAAATGTATAGGATTGACTTATGCTAACGCCAAAGCGTATGTCAATCCTATACATTTTTTTGACACTTGTCTAGGGCCGCTGGTCTAGCTGTCACGCGCTTTTTGAAAGCTAACCCCTGATTGGCCCAATATGATAGTTGAAGTGGCGCCAACTGGTGGCGAAAATTTTCATAAACACCCTCATTCAAGTTCCCCGAACTAAGATGTCTCTTTGATTTAACGACTAGATAAGCAAATGGTTAGGTTATTTAAGACCATTGTCACTTTAATTTGAGTCTCTGTGGAGTTCATGACTGTCAAGATAAAGCTGGCTATGCATATTCCCAACGTCCTCGTTGTTATTAAAGTAAAGTACCAGATCATTATTGTCTCAGTGGTCTTTCAAGACATAGACTTATACAAAATCACAGAATCACGCTTAATCAATTTTAGATATTATTATACAGTATTCTGAAGATGTATTCCTTCACAGTATTTCATAAAAAGCTGATTTTGAAACAAGGGAATTTGCTCATTGCCCAACATATATTATTTATACATAGATAGCGAGTGGTTTCTTAACTATTTGTCACGTGCATGACAACGACGTTTAAAGAGAGTACACGGTAGGCAACGGCTTCTTAGAGCCCCTGGCATTGCTGAAGTCCATGAGCGACAATTGCCACTTACCATCAGGTGAGCTGTTGGCTCGTCTGTCACTGTAGGCAATAAAAAAATATATTTAGATATTATGTAGAATGATACAAATTAGCTAAAATGAAAATTAACAACACTGAATCGGTCATAGCGTCCAATAGTACGATGTCAGCTTACTAGAAGCTGATAGTTAAACTAGGTACTTAAGTCATCATCATCATATCGGCCTATTATTATGCCACTGCTGGGAAAGGCCTCTTCTCATACGGTATGAGCATTGATCGCCACGCTTACTCAAGGCGTATTGGCGAATTCAGACTTCCTCAGAAGTCCATATTTCCTTCCGATGGTTTCCTTCACCGTCAGTCACTAATGTTCAAATAAACTCCTCGTATTTACGAAGCGGGGCGTGAAAAAGCATCTCACTAAGCCGCCATAGTGGAGGCCACCATACCAGTAGTTTGGCTTTTGGAATGGTGTCCGCCACTTCTGGATTCCACTTACTGCTTACCATCAGGCAGAGTGGAGTCACTTTGGTAGGCTAATATAAAAAAAAAAAAAAAGCGGGTGCCAACACCACTGGGCCATTATGACTTTTTGAGTACTTGCGTAATGGTTTTTGTGCATTTACATAAAAAAATATTCTAATATAAAACCAAAATTTATTTCAGACACTGATGACGACAGAGTAGAGCCTGCAAACAGAAACCAACCAATCAGTGGTGTGCCACAACCAACAACTTTAGTACGAAATGAATATGGTGCACAAACTACCAATAACTTTAATTTGCACATTGGCTTACATATTCACTCAAACTCTGAATCTGGTGATAATGGTGGACTTGGCTTTATGAGTAATACTTTATCTTCATACATTAGAAACTATTTAGCTCCTACTCAACAAGGCCCTTTGCCAATAAAAAGTTAAATGTGATTACTGAATATGTATAATATAGATTGATTCGTATTCAGTAAATTTTAGAAAACAAAAATGTAATAATGAAATCGCAGATGATGATCAGTCTATTGTGTGTTCATTGCATATTGAAGGCTATTTTTAAAACAGAAACGATTGGCGATTTTTGAAAATTGAAATTTGTAAAATGTTTCTCACTAAATTAAATTTTCTTGTTTAATTTAACTGAGATTCAAAATATTTTTAGCAACTCTAAAAAGTAAGTTTAATTAGACTCGGACTTTTGGTGTTTCATACACAAATTTCAAACATAAAATAATAATAAAAAAGTGTCGCCTAGTAGATTTTATTTTTGTAATTTTAGTGTTAGTGATGATATTGTGATATTTTGTTACTCCTTCGTACTTATTAAAAATAAGGTATTTTGTATAATACAGGTTATCGTATATTTATATTTTGTGTTATTATTATCCGAAATACTATGAATATAGATCGACGTAAGAGTAGTAGGTAGTATCCGTACTACTGCGTTTCGTTCGGTGAGTGAGAGCGCCGGAGGCCCAATTTCCTCCCTTTCCTCTTTCCTCACTTCCCTCATTCCCTTTCCCTACCCCATTCCCAGTTGCCATAATGGAGGCCACAATACCAGCAGTTTAAGACGATGACTTTAGGTATGGTGGCCACCACTTCTGGATTCCACTGACCACTTACTATCAGGCGGGATGGAGTCACTTTGGTAGGCTAATATAAAAAAAAAACTGGATCATCATTTTCTGTAGTGGGACACTACAGAAAGCCGTATCATAATGAAGACGACAATCCACCACCACTTGTCTTGTTTATGAGGTACCACGACCTTCAAACGTATTAATATATATAAATAAATTTGGTTTGTTACTTTCATTATTTTTAAGATACATAAACCTTTAAGGTGCATAGAATAATATTTCGTAAACAAATGTAAGTCATAAAATCTGCTTGTAAAATAAAATAATTACTCTTATTCCTTTAAAAAATAATAAGTACTGAAGCGCCGTCTACATAGCAAAGAGGTGCATTTTCTTTTGATCCTCTTGTCCTAAAGGATCTTTTAAAACCTGAAGAGCCTTTGGGGGAAACTTGTTCTACTTTCGACATTTTCACTTAAAATCTGAAGTCAGGCGGTCAAGTAAAGAGTATTCATAGGAAAATGTTCTTGTTAGATAAAATATATGAGCTAGTCCACTTCGTATAATTTGTGATTTAAGAGTGCATTGTCATAGAACTATATTTATAAATGGATGAAATATTGATTTATTTGCGCTGTTTATCTTGTTGCATTATAATATTAAACTTAGAACATAATATATAGCTATAATTTGTATATTAATATGCAAAGTTTGTATATTATTCTTGATTTTTGGACTACTGAGGAACATTTTTAATACTCATACTCATACTCATAATATTAGCATAATTAGTTCATAATTGTATATTTAATCTACGAACAATTTGCCAGTGCTTTTATGCAAAATTTTGAGTGATTGCAAAGGTATCCCAAAATTTTATTATTAAATGTTCAAAACATTTGCCGTGCTAACACCGACAAAACACAAGTAGCTTACGAGCGAAAATAAGGAAAAACACAAAGCTATATGCTTTCAGGATATTATAACTGTTCGTAGCAAGTCGTCCGCTAGAGGCGAGTGCTGGGCAATTTCCTAGTGATTTCCTGGTCTGTGACGCCGCCGCACGACAAAAGGGACTAATCTCTGGAAGGAACTCTATTTTACGGTTCATTACATACGAAACATTTTATTAAAACTACATCGGTATGTTTACCTTAACGCAAAAGATTTAGTTATCAATGTTCTTTTCTGTTTCGTTCATTGAAATGTTGCAGTGATAATTATTTTGTATGGTCAAGCAGTTTTTAATCTTTTGATTTTATTTATCAATTTTACCTCATAGACTCAAAAAAACATTGAATGTTCGATTAGGATTGAAAGAATTCATTAGTGTGTATTATTGAATAATTAGTTTAATTTATTACATCATTTAACAGTTTTACTTATAGCAGCTTAAAACTAGCGCTAATGTGCTTGTTCATAATAGTTTCAAAGGCTATTAATCGAAATGTATTGACGCGAATACTATTAATGGCCCTCGCCCTAATAATTCAAATTGTTTTGTTGGTCGAAATTTATACATAAATTTTCATAAAATCTTCATCAGCCAATTATTTGATTACTTTAATAAAATGTAAATACGGACTTAATTTTATATACGATATTTACGCTTAGATTAAAATAAAATTAACATTAACAGTTTACCTAAAATAAATTATTTTAACGAATAAATTTCTCTACTTATGAGAAATCTGCCTTTGTTAGTTTTTTGGCTTTCGTGTTACAGAAGTTCTGTTGTTCTATACAGTTTTGGTGGCAAACAAGTAAGTATATTATTCATCGGATGGTTAGTGGTAATCATGGCTATGTTTTTTAGGAATTGCATAACAATGTTTAAAAACAACCAAAGTCTTGGAAAAAAGAAACGAGCGAGGAAGAAAAAGCAAAAGCAAAACGATCAAGTGAGTAATTAAGTTGCTAGAGTTCTTATACATTACACCGATATTCTTTGAGAAGGTAATAATTATCCGGTCGACCTAGCACCTACCGTAGTCCATGAACGCCAGTTACTTCTTTCCTTTAATTCGTCAACTACCATAACTAATAAAAAAGCAAAAAGCAGCGAATGAATAATCCCTTTATAACTACTACTCGTAAAAAAAAATTCTTTTGACTGCACTAGTATTGAACCACCTAAATGTACATGTAATAACGATCGCGTGTTAAGACTCAAGTACAAACTAAAGAACATGCAAATGTAGGTCAATAATTAGGGCGCCGCGTCAATAAAAATAAAAACAAACATGTCGACTTGGCAAATTGAATCCAAATTTCGTTAAAAGAGTGAACAAAATTGAAAGATAATTTTTTGTCTACCAATTAGGCTTGTCATGTCGGTGATATTTTCAAGTAATGTAATTGATGGGAATACAATTATGATGAAATAAGGGCAGACAACCGATGAATAAGTGCGGTTCACGAAAGAAGGCCTCTATCCAGCAGCTGACGTCTCTCGACTGAAATGATGGTGAACTGATGTTTTGTTAAAGCCATAAATAAACATAATGGGTAATCTTGTTAAAGTAAGTTTCAAAGGTCAAAAATTTGTTATTGTTTACATTGTTATTTATACTTTAAATCCAATCGGGCTTAATAAAATGATCTAAGCTACGTATTTATAAAAATACTAGCTGCACCCCACGGCTTCGCCCGCGTCTGAAATCTATAAGCCGTGTATATTATATGTATTTAATATCTATATTTATGAGTTTATATATGTAGGTGGGTATATTTTATATTTAGCTATGTATGACTTATTGACTCATTTTCCTAGTTTGTTTATGCACCTGCTTCGACATATCTCGGCATCACCTTATGGTAGACTGGTAGAGAATACCTCAGGCATTAGTCCGCGCTGTGGTAACAAACACACACATAAACATACACAAAGTTTCGTATTTATAATATTAATAGTATTTTCTATCTTAAAGACCTACTGCTGTGGTAATTTTTATGATTGTATTCCTGTTAATATAACTAGTTAGTATCTATTTAGGTATTGTTATTTAATTAAATGATTACTGCCTAGGGCTCTACTACAACCTCTTATAGCAATATTATTATAATCTAACTTTGTCTTTATCCTTGTTTTTAATTGTACAAAAGAAAGAGACAAAACCCAAAGTAAGATAATACTGCTATAAGAGGTAGTGGTAGGCCCCTATAGACATGTTTTGAATCAGAACCAGAATCAGAACTTTATTTGTTAAACATAGGTAATGTGTACATCGGTGTTCTTAAATCTATGTGTTCGCTATGTTTTGTCTTTTGGACATACAAATATTAAAATTATAAAAATATTCTTTTTAAAAAAAAAACATTATCAACTTTAGGGTTCTATACATAAAATTTGATATTAGATAGCTATTATAAATAATAATTACAAATTGAATTATATATTAAAATCGGCAGGAACAAAGTACCTAAAGCCAATCTAAATAATAATGTCAAGTGAATATAAATGTCAAATTAATTAGCATAAAAAAAGTAAGTAATTTTAAAAATATTAAAATAAATATTAAATTAATGAAATTATGTCATATATCTATTATATTAATTCGTCATTTAAAAATTCACCTAAACTATAATAACATTTCTCAAGTAATAATTTATGTAATGCTGATTTAAATTGTGATAGAGGGATATTTTTTATGTCATTAGGTAGCTTATTATAGACTTTTGGTGCTAGACCAAAAAAGCTCTTTTGCATTAGCGTTGTTTTACATTTAACTTGGCATAATTTATTTTTATATTGAACTGGCATCGGAGCTCTTCTGACAGCAGATTATTTTATAAATAAATTCGGATTATTCTTAACAAATATAGCGGTCTCTAGTATAAATAATGCTGGTAATGTTAATATTTTTAGCAGCAACGTTTTGCTAGGCCACTATTTTTATTATGGAAAAGTTTTTTAGTAGGTCGATGAATGATCGCAGTGTCAGCAATCCTAATACATAGGATTGCTATAGCTTTTGATTGGATTTGATATGGCTATACCATATCTCAAATTTGATGATTTTACCGCTTCATTTGACTACTTAGGTATCGATTCAAATACAACGCTTACCTTATAAGTTAACACGTAAATCATATATTAATGTAGCGTTTAATTTTCAGTTATTAGTTTATAACAGTTAGCCGTCGTCATTATTATTCAATTCTGTATTAACCTCAACAAAAGTAAGTAAGAGCTCGACACGCAATATTTTCACAAAATGTCTCGCAGCTATTATAAAGTTCTTGGAATCGTATCACTGATATTTCAAACTGGAAGAACAAGTTCGCGACGTAAGCAATATATTCTTATAAGAAAGTAGCGTGTTGCTAACAACACTGGCCGTAAGTCTTCATTGTACGAGAAGTGTCGACAGACGCGATATGAAAACTTAGATGTATAGATGGTTTCAAATACAATATTATTTCTTTTAGGTATATAAGATTAGACGTTACGAGGATTAGATAAATAATGACATCTTCATGATAGATACTATTTTACTGGTACCAGCTTAATATATAAAATAAACATAACAATACTTAATAATACAACTGAACTACATTGTGGCGATGCTGACCCCACTCGCCTCCGCCGCTCCGAACCCTACCACCAACCTACCACCGCCGCGCGGCGCCGGGGTATATAAACGCCGGCAACAGTCGCAGCCGCTCTCTTACGCTCCAGTCTGCAAACCAAGCTAAGTGTCTGCCTGTTTGTTCCTGGCCAGACACCTACGAAATCTCACACGTTGCACCCACGCCCTGTAAATGTTCCTTTGCTCTGTATAAGCCGCGGCAAACCCTTTTTAGTGTTTATACTTCGATGTAAATTATACTGAATATAACATTCATGTAAATTTTGGTAGATTTGTATTTTTATTCCTCTCTGAACTAAATTCCCTACTGGCCGCCACGTTCTACAAACGAGGCGGCCCTTCACCGTTACATCTGGCGCCCAATAAAACAGGCTGTGGAGATTTCGTAGCGTGTTCTGTGTCTTTTTTATATTGTGTTGTGTGAAATTCGGCAAAGAAAGTGTTTTTTTTTTTCTCTTTACACGTGAATTAATTATATATTTTAGTGGTGACCATATCGATATACAGACCACGTGCCCTTAAATTTTCTTTTAATTTTTAAACTTCGTTTGGCTAAAATGGCTTACGAGATCAGATTTACGTGCTTACATAAAGCGGAACTAGAATATGAAGTTCGCTTAAGAGGCGGTGTAAAATCTAACACCGTCGACGAGTTGCGAAAACAAATTTCGAAGCTTGCGCCAACCTCTCCTTCCGAGGACATCTCAATGTCTTATTTACCTCCCGAAGAAGATATCGAAGCTATCGAAAGTTCAATCTTTAAAGCGAATAACAATATCAAAATGTTAAAGGCTAAACTAGACAAAAATTTCTTGCTAAGGACAGAGGCTCTTTTACACCATATTTATCACAGGTTGAACCGCTTAGACCTAGACGCCCTATCAGATAGGAGTCAAGGCGAAGTCGCCTGGAACGAATTTCATTCCTTATACGAGCAATTTAGCTTACTAAACTCTCCACCACCCGAACGTGTATTACAGACGGACGGCTTAACGGACGGAACGTTAGACCCTTCAATCAACTCATTCATTTACGAGCGGAAACTATTCTCTGACTTGTCTAAATTCAAATATAATGGTAAATCTTGTGTCCGCGCTTTCATACAAAGAGTGAACGAGTTTATGTCGAGTAGGGGCATCCCCGATAAAAAAATACTCCCTTTTGCTTTTGAAATTTTCTCAGAAGATGCTTTGACTTGGTTCCGTAGCGTCAAAGATAGTGTTTCTTCATGGCTTCAGCTATGTCAGTTATTAAAAAGAGATTTCAGCCCTCATAACTACGATTATAAACTAATGTCTGAGATAAGATTGCGCTCACAAGGCGAAAACGAAAACATAACCTTATACGTTGCAAAAATGCAAGGTCTATTTTCCCGTCTCGACGCCCCTATAGGCGAATCGGACAAACTAGAAATACTTTTAAATAATATTAGGCCTTGTTATACAAATTCTCTTCTAACTGCAAACATAGTCGACATCCCTAGTCTGATTAATGTGTGCAGAAATTTCGAAAGGTTCGATAGTCGCAGAAGGGACTTCCAGGAGCCTCCCAAGGTGTCTTCTAACACCTTAGCTCCAGATCTGGCATACAACTACCCTTCTTCTAATTCTTCTAGCCCTTCTAAAGGCAACTCCAATAATAAAAACTTTGATAATAAATATTCAAATTTCAATAATAAAAACCTTGATAATAAATATTCAAATTCCAATAATAAAACCTATAACAACTCATCTTCGTCAAATTCCAATAATATCAATAATAATCGATTTTGTCCTCGCTGTAGATCTACCTCACACTCGCTCGCTGATTGTCGTCGGCCGAGATATTTAATTTGTTTTAAATGCGGGACGAAACGTTTTCGTGTCTCCGATTGCCCTAATTGCAAATCTAACCCAAATACTACACATACAAAAAACTAAATAACAAGGATTGCGGAGATAATAATTTCTCTAAAACTAATAAAACCGAATGGACAAATTGGTTATCTTACATATCAAAATTTTTTAAATGTTATCACCTCTCCTCAATCCGTAATACTCGTAATAGTGTCGAACGCTCTCCATATATTCCTTTTAAAACAAATGGTAAATCTATCGTTCCTCACTCAATCGATACAGTTGGTAGCTCAAAAATTCGTCAGCGTTGTTATCGCAAGTCTCATATTAATTCTAGTCCGAATGTACCAGTTTCTACTAATGATGCTCGGTACGCAAATATTCGTTCTATATCCGTATCTGCTATTACAAGTGACGTCGATAATAATACTAATTCTAATTCGAATGTACCAGTTTCTACTAATGATTCTTGGTACGCAAATATTCGATCTGTATCTGTCTCGTCTATTACAAACGACGATAGTAATAATAATATTAATTCTAGTTCAAACTCACCAGTTTCTACTAATGATTCGTGGTATTTGAATATATACAACGGGTGTAAAAGCTCCCCGACTTCCTTTATTGATTATCAAGTAATAAACAACAAACTATTTCGTTTAAACCAAAGTTTAAATCCTCTCACGAGAGAATTCCAATGGAAAGAGGTAATCCCTTTTGAACATAGGTCAAATATCATGGCCGAGAATCACTCCTCTCCCACCGCTGGCCATTTCGGCATTTTTAAAACATATAACCGGCTGGCATTAAATTACTTTTGGCCTGGTATGTACTCTGACGTCGTCAAGTACATAAATTCGTGTGACGCTTGTATCGCTCACAAACATCAAAATCATTCCACCTTAGGTCATATGGGAAGGCCTAAATCCTGTCAGAAGCCTTTTCAAATGATAAGTATCGATTTGATCGGTCCTCTACCTCCTAGCAGGAAACAAAACACTTTCATTTTTGTCGTTAGTTGTTGTTTTTCTAAATACTGTTTACTTTTTCCCATTAAACGGGCTACCGCAGAAACTATAACAAAAATTCTAGAGGAAAACGTATTCTTAGTACATGGTATTCCATCAACCATTGTTCTAGACAATGGTAAACAATTCATTAGTGCAACTTTCAAAAACTTGTTATCTAAATACAAAATTCCAAATTTACATTATACACCTCTGTACACGCCTCACGTAAACATGGTAGAAAGATATAATAAAACAATAATGACATCTATTTCTACTTTTATAACATCCGATCATCGAACTTGGGATGTTCTAATAAATAAAATTCAATTTGCTCTCAACTGTGCTGTTAACGAAACAACAGGTTTTTCTCCTAATTTTCTCGTCTTCGGTCGCGAATTAATAATGTGCGGATCCCACTATATTGTTAACGATTCTGATCCAAAGATAGTGCACGAGCCACGAGACAGTTACGCTGAGTCGTTAGGCTACTTATCCTCTATATTTGAGAAGGTACAGTTAGCCCTCCTAACGGCACATCGCCGCAATTGTCAGTCTTATAATCTTCGTCGTAAACCCGCAGATTTCAATGTGGGTGACATAGTATGGAAGCGTACATTCTATCTCAGCGACAAAGATAAATACTTTAGTAAAAAACTAGCTCCTAAATACATAAAATGTAAAATCATTGCTAAAAAATCTCCTCTAGTTTACAAACTAGCCGATATGTCTGGCAAGCCACTAGGTGAATGGCACATAAAAGACTTAAAACTAATTAATTATAAGGAATAATAATCTAAGTACCTAAACTAAAATTCTATAATTCATAAAGTTAAACAATCACAACAATAACGCTCACAGTCTAATACGATTAGACAACACCTTTCTGCGTCGTGGGTAGTTTGGTTTTCGTGTTGCTACTCATAAACAAACTTAAATTCTAAAATACAGCGTTCCTGTCTTACCAATTGCTATAAGAAATATTGCTTTATGAATTTTTAACCATACTCTAAAATAATCGTTTTTTTCACTAAATGGTCCAGTGGTTAAAAGGTCACTACCAAACCATGTACACAAGGTTCGATTTCTCGTCTATCTTTGTTTTCTTCTCCAAGGGCATATCCCTTCTCTAAAGTCTTTCCGGATGGTGTACTAATTACTATTGTTTCAACCAGCCATTTTATTAAACAAATATATACATTATTAAGGTGGTTCCGACGAAATTTCGACGAAATCCGCGACTTTCATCTCGATAATTGAGTAGATTCTAATGCTATTTATTATTATTTTTTTTGCCAACAATATACTTTGATTCATGAACTTTAGAATAGTAGAAGAATTATTTACAATAATTGATTATATAACTTATACCAACGATATTAAAACAACGTGATTTCACTTATTTCGAAATATTACTTTTTAATTACTATAGTTATAAATATAAAAGTTATATTGAATCAACCGGAATAAACCAAATGTCAACTCTGTAGGTTTATTTCATTTATTAGGATAATGTTTCAATAGTTATTGATAATTTGGCTGAATCAGCGTCGCAGGGGCTCTGCGCGGGCGACGGGAGGCAGAACGGCAGAGCGGCGCAAGCCCTTCTGACGGACGGACGTATGCGGTTTTTTTTTAAATTATTTACGTAATTCAATAATTGCAAATAAATAATATCAAAAAAAAAATATTATATTGATAGATTTAGTGTTGCAAATAAATTAGATTAGTTATTTAGATTTTTTTAGTGTATTAAATACGTAGGTATTTACCTACATTTATTATTATTTTTCATCAAAATGACTAAAATTTCACGACTGAAACAAATACAAATGCAAAAGATTCAACACATGAATATCCTGTAAGTAGGTATATACCTACCTTCATATTTTTAGTAAAATACCTTCTTTGAGATACTGACCTAGGATATCCTTTAATTATGTTTAGTTCCACGTAAACTAGGTAACAGGTGGTGAGCCTATTGTCGCTCGTGATAAGATCAAGGCAACACCAGGCCTCAAGAATCAGTAAATTCCTGCTGTTATATACCCTAGGGGTATGAATATGAGCTTGCTACAATATTGTCTATGTCTACTATCATTTCGAACTAGGTGTGTGGTAGGTGGGCACATGAGTAAAATATCTAACTTGGATATTTACTCATGTGGCAAGGGCGCTTTCCGATTCCGCCCGACGCGATGCGACGACGGCGACGCCGGCGTAGGTACGAGGTGCTTTGGTCGGAACACGAACGTCGGCGTCGGTCGTACAACTAGCATAGAACTCAAATTACAATGATTATACGTGACATGCGTCGGTTTGCGACCTAGTTAGGTACCTACACAAAACAACCATACACGCTGCTGTTAGCTACCTAACTATCTACGTTATCTTGCACGAGCATAAATACCTATACATTCTATATATACATACGGTGTGTACTTAAATATTCTATCGGTAAGTAATACCGATAAAATAATTAAGTATTTACCTCGTTAGATTTTTTTTCATGAGCTGATAAAATCAGTGTTAAGATACTAGGCTAAAGTAAATACCTACCCTTCTACTTTCAATGCATCTTATTTTAATTTAATTATTTGATTGCAAGAAAGGAAGAAAAAAGGCTTTACAAAACGTCTTAGTCTCTAACCAAACTAAAAATTTGAAGACTGTGAAATTATCACAATTAGGTAAATTAAAAATCCTACTCTCTGTTCCTTTATTATCGTACTATATGAATTTTTAATCCTTAAATTAAATAATATATTGTTGAGTGCCTACTGGACATAACAAAACTAATACCGTATTTCTCGAGTGATAGGTGTATGTAGAAAGTAATAGACCCGGCACAGTGGCACAGTATAAAGAATTCTACTCTTTTTTGTACAGTCTTTACCTAACTAGGTAAAGGCAAAAGAATTATGTTTTAGCACTCTATGTATGTATGTATGTATGTATCTTTATTATATTATATTATAAGTGTATGTACTGTAAAACTACCCCGTGACGTCATCCGCATGGATCCGTTACTTAGCGATAATATTACATTAGTTCTACTTTACCGATTTTGCATTATATTATACATTTACAATACTACAATATGTACGTACATACAAATATATGTATGTACACATATATATGTATGTACATATTCAAGTAATCTATACTTATAATGAATCTCTAGCGAGGTAATTTTCACGGTACATCCTAATCACTCAAACAGTGGGTACTATGCGTCTACTTTGGCAATTGTTCGTGTTACTTATTTTTTTGTACCTTACGTACGGGCACTTACTAGAAGATAATCAACATTTATTTATTTATTTATTGAAAAAGTATTTACAATATCATTACAGATAAAAACCCAATACGATATCATAAAAAACCTAAAATTAAAAACACTTTTGACGGTAGTAGATCCACGCTGGTTTCAGCATGAATGGGCCGGATCGTCCGGGGAAGTACTACCCTCTCATAGAAGATCGACTTAAGACTAGTAGTATCCGTACTACTGCGTTTCGTTCGGTGAGTGAGAGTGCCGGAGGCCCAATTTCCCCCCTTTCCTCTTTCCTCACCTCCCTCATTCCCTTCCCCTAACCCCATTCCCAGCCGCCATAGTGGAGGCCACCATACCAGCAGTTTAAGACGATAGCTTTTGGTATGGTGGCCACCACTTCTGGATTCCACTGACTGCTTACCATCAGGCGGGGTGGAGTCACTTTGGTAGGCTAATATATATAAAAAAAAAAAAAAAAAACACTAATTACTAAATAAATATATCTACTTATCCAATACTATACATTTTTGTGCAACATCCTTGAATTTTGATAGGGTACATTGAAAAATATCAATTTCTATAGAAATAATGATATACACATAGGAATGATGACGCTTTGTTTAAAGCATGTGTAACTGAAAATCCTTATCAGCTCCGTCATTTGAATTCAGTTTTGCTGGTGAATAGTGCTGTTTCAAATACAGTGCAGTGGTGGCCATACAGAGTAAAGATACTGTGGAAGAAAAAGGAAATAAAGAGGACCGAGGAGGTAACTATGCCTTCGGACCACTGACTTTCAGACAAAACTTACACTTTACGTCGTTATGTACATCTCCAGCCAAACCGTCCCGCTTATTCTAAAAGATCTACTTCCGTAAATTTTTTGCTGGCTATACAATATACAGAACGATTTACTGAAGTTATATTTGTGATATCCAGATGAACCGAAAATAAATAAGGAAAATGAAAATATGTTAATTCATATAGGTTAATTAAATTAACACTTATGAACGTCAAAGTTTACAAAATGTCAGCAAATTAACCTACAACCAGTTCGCTGACAAAGTAGAGCCATGAGAAGAACTGGCAAGAAACTCAGGCCACTCATTTTAATCGCCAGGTTATTACAATTTTTGTTAGTTACAGTTTCAAGTAGCATGCAAAGTGACACAGGCAATACACTTAACTCTATAGGTAATTAAATACTTACAGCTTTCTATGTTGCAAAGAAAAAATAAAAAGTAAAATGAGTGCTTTTTACGAGAGATATCTTTAGGTAGGTGAAAGAGGGTTTGTATGAATGGGAGATTAAAAATACTATGGAAAACAGTATTTAAACAACATAAAAATGTCTATTGGAAAAATCAATATTCACGCGAATGAAGTCGCGGACAACAGCTAGTCTATAATATGTATGTATTTACAAAAAAAAAAGTATATAAGTAGTATATCAGTTGTTTAGTACCCATAACACAAGCAAATATAATTGCTTAATTTGGGGCTAAGATGGCTCTGTGTGAATGTGGTAGAATATTATTATTATGTTATAGTTATAAGGTGCATTTTATGCTTTTTGTTTAATTATCTCAATTTTGGCATATGTGTGGATTGGTTCCTTTTTGCATAAGTAGGTCCAATTGTTTTTTTTTTTTTTTTATATTATAGCCTACCAAAGTGACTCCACCCCGCCTGATGGTAAGCAGTCAGTGGAATCCAGAAGTGGCGGCTACTATACCAAAAGCCATCGTCTTAAACTGCTGGTATGGTGGCCTCTACTATGGCGGCTGGGAATGGGGTTAGGGGAAGGGAATGAGGGAGGTGAGGAAAGAGGAAAGGGGGGAAATTGGGCCTCCGGCACTCTCACTCACCGAACGAAACGCAGTAGTACGGATACTACTACTCTTAAGTCGATCTTCTATGAGAGGGTAGTACTTCCCCGGACGATCCGGCCCATTCATGCTGAAACCAGCGTGGATCTACTACCGTCAAAAGTGTTTTTAATTTTAGGTTTTTTATGATATCGTATTGGGGTAAATGTATAATAAATAAAGTGGTTTGTAAGTCAATTTAAATTTTATAAAAACCATGTTTTAAATTTATAATAATTGATGTGATACCTATAATCATGTTTTAAGGGAAGTTTTGTGTTAGTTTTAAGTTTAAAAAATGAGTGTATTTTAATAACTTTTAACTTCAGTTTGATCGATAATGAATTAATGATCTAATACTTTATAATTCTGTTGCGTTAAAATGCCGTTAAACTATAAGGTTTTAAGTTTAACCGCGTTTAAGCGTAACAATGAATCAAGTTTTGTACTCTTATTTAAACACATTTATAGACTACCAGACTTAAAAGCAGTGAACGGACGTTAACCACACGAAAGTTTAACATAAGGTAGTTCCACAAGTATTAATGATAAGCTAAATTGACATTATGTGCTATACCGACATTTTAGTTACAATTAAGTTCTTTTGTTTTTTAGGTTTTTAACAAACAATATTTTTTATGAAATAGAGACACTAAAATGCCGTTACGCTAAGCGTAGTGGCATTTTAGCCGCTGATCTATTAGATTTTTGTAACACCAATGGTATACTAAAACGCAAAAAAACGTTTTATTATAAAATTTAATTATATTTACAAACTGACAGGAGAATAAATTAAAAGTATTTCATTTGATCTATATCTTGGAACCTTTAAATCTCAAATAATTGTTGTCATTTGTAAGTGACAACGGTTTCAATTTTTGCCGCGTTTTTTGAGTGTTTACTCAAAACTCGACTTTGGCAGTTAACGGCATTTTAGTTATACCACGGCAGAGCTGGGTTTTGAGTTTATTGGTTTAACCCACAGTAGTTATTTTTATTTCTACTACATATTTAACAAACGTCATGATTCTAAACACTCATCTTTGCTTTCGCTACTATATAAATAATAAATATATAAATAATATATACTAAAAAATATACATACTTACTAAACGAAATAATAAAAGATACTAAAAAAATAATTCATTATTTTCGCGTCTATCAGATTTTAGCTCTGCGGTTTCGGACAAGTAAGGTCATTGTCTTATAGTTGTGCTACTGCTACTTGCCGCTAGAGGGCGGACTCGCACGCAATGTTTTTTTCGGGTGAGGCGCGGGGTGGTGAGGAAGCGAAACGCTCAAGGTCATATGTGACGGAACGCCCTTAAAATATAAAACCAAACACAATTGAAAAAAAAAAAAAATAACTAAACTATTCTGAACAAATTTCATTGTACACTCTAAATTATATCTTATGTGTAAGAACTTGGAAATCATTTCTTTCTATTAACACTCTTTTGTGCATTGGAATGCGTAAGCCACCTGCGACAAAAGTCATTCACTCGGCGTCCGCAAATACTTAACTATAGATATATTATGTTGCCTAGCTTGATTGATAATTTAGTATTCCGTTCCGTCGAGCATTTTGTTCGTTACTCCTTGACATTATCCTTTCTAAAAATATACCTACTTTTTACTTCGAACCTGATACTCCCCTATAAAACTGTTTCAGGGTATCAGACATCTCGCCGGGAGGGCCCAGGAGCAGAGAATTTTCGCCCAGCAAAAATTCTCCCCAAACGAGGGGAGTGTGTGGCGATGCTGACCCCACTCGCCTCCGCCGCTCCGAACCCTACCACCAACCTACCACCGCCGCGCGGCGCCGGGGTATATAAACGCCGGCAACAGTCGCAGCCGCTCTCTTACGCTCCAGTCTGCAAACCAAGCTAAGTGTCTGCCTGTTTGTTCCTGGCCAGACACCTACGAAATCTCACACGTTGCACCCACGCCCTGTAAATGTTCCTTTGCTCTGTATAAGCCGCGGCAAACCCTTTTTAGTGTTTATACTTCGATGTAAATTATACTGAATATAACATTCATGTAAATTTTGGTAGATTTGTATTTTTATTCCTCTCTGAACTAAATTCCCTACTGGCCGCCACGTTCTACAAACGAGGCGGCCCTTCACCGTTACAACATGACTGTGGGGAGAACACTGGCGAGTCCTCTACGTATGGTTGTGCGAACGTTCCCACACACCATTGCAACGTAAGTATAACGTATCACCAAGCCGCTACATTTTCATATCATGTTTGATTTATTAATATATGTTATGTTATTTATTCATACCTAAGTAACTTCATCAAAACTTGAAACTTTTTACCAGTGCATGATGTTTCCAATTTTGATTAAGGGACTTAAGACATGAGTGTACCATCTCACAAATTCACTATAGTAAGGTCCGTCATGTCTATTAAAAATGGCATGGTGTCGACCTTCTCTTGGACCACCCTAACTGCTTTGATACGATCAAAGGGAGTCATTGTAGTAAGTTAAAATTAAAAAGTAAATTCTGAAACTAAAAAAAGCTAGCGAAGAAACAAACGAAAAGAACGACTTTGTGTTGTACTCTTGACATAGTTATGTCTTATCAATCTTGTCTTAACTGACATCTTTCCGAACAACTGTATTTATAATATAGTTTGCATTGTAATAGATTATGAAAAAACCAAACCTAGCAAAAACACTACTGAAGATGAAAATAATTAGTAACTTTTAAATAATAGCGTCTTTTCTTTCCTTTTCAGTCTCATAATTCATTTCCCGAATCCCTCCTTTAACAAATTGATACAAACGATTGTTTAGCGCAATAAATTCGAGAAGAGGAAATATTTGAGTGAAAGTACTTAGAGCTAAGATATATTGGGCCGATCGAGAATGCCGCACGATAAATAGTTTTGTTGCCAAACAAAGGAGTTAAACATTTCATCGAGAACAAATATTGTGGGTATGGTTTAAGTACATTGTGGCCTTTTAAGATTGTACTCATATTTTAGATTCATTGGTGTTTTTATAACATTTTGTTTCATTTTTCTATTAGGTTTATTAACTCTATAGTAGGCAAGAGTATATTAAACTTTCGTCTAACTTTTTCATTGCAATCTGATCTAATGTTCATTTGTGATCTTTGTAATAAATTGCTTAATTTTTTTTTTAATGGAAGCATCATTTATTTATTGGATTAAACAACGATTGTTTCCACAATAAAATTTAACTTAATTACTAAAGAAGAAACATTTGCATTGTGCTATAACTGCCACTGCCCAATTTTTCTTGCACAATAAACAGAAAAAGTAAAAATAACAATATTAAACATGAAAAAATTTAAATTAAATTTAAAAAAGTAATTAAATCACTAGCTTTTCGGCAACAACAACAAGACAACAACAACATCATGTCCTAAACAAAATTCCTGAATGTAAAACCAAATGTATTGAAATAGCACGATTCTTTAAATATTTTCTAAGACAGTTCAGTACATGTCGAAATATAATATAATATACTATTATGTTAATTTATCAAATTTAAATGCAGTCTGTTTTGAAGATTTTGCACTTGAAATGCGTCAAGTAGATTTATGTAAATCTCATTTTATAGGAGAATGACCTTATGTATCCAAAATATAAATTTGTTTTTGTATATGCATGTTACTTGTGGTTCATTTAGTAAGATAATTTATTTTGCTAATACAAAGTTTTTGCCTAAGGTTGTCTTACTTGTCTGTAACAATCAAAATCTAGAACAATCTAGAACATTTGCTGAAGGTCATTAGCTCATATATTTATGGCTAAAACACGAAGGGTAAAATTAAAAATGGCTTCTTAAATTGAAGATCCTTTTTACCGTTAGGTATTCTCAACGTTTTAATGTGAGATGCTCGGGAATGTCACGACACTTAGTAATTCAGGCAGTAGTAAAAGTTGGTAGATGAAAAAGGTACGTAAATTTAGTACTAGGCGATTTAGTGTCGGTGTTTTAGGTCATCGCACAATGAAACCTCGAAAAAGAACGTGTAATCTTCTGTATATAGAAAACTAGGCTAGAAACCCAGTTAAACACAGTCAAAATTTTTAAATAAAATCTTGAATGTAGGTACAACCATAAAATACACATCTACAATTGTAAACAAATTAGAAGAGTATTAAATGGGACGCGTTTATAGAAAAGAGCTGGTCAAGCTTGTCGAGTCACCCATGAAATTAGGGTTATCTACGGAAGGGTCAAAATTATTCAGGTTGCGCTTAATAATGTACCTATGGCACCCTAAAAAGGTCGCTGGGTGAAAAGGGTGGAGGCGTCCAATCGATTTAATTGACTGGTTAAATTTCTTATTGATTGTGCATTGTTGAATAATTTTAAATTTTATGGAATTAAACAAATGTTAATCTGGATGTTATACAATATGGAGTTCTTCAAGAAAGGAGTTAAAAGGTTTTTAACAGGCTCGGCAACGCGCTAGTGATGCTCCTGGTGTTGCAAGCGTCCATAAGCTACGGTAACTGCTTACCATCAGGCGAGCGTATGCTTGTTTGTCACCTTAGTCGTATAAAAAAAAAATACAATTAATTTAGAAACAAATTCTCACCTAAAGGATCTTCTATCCGTTTAGTATGGGCTAAGGTAAAAATACTAGTGCCTACAGCAACAAAGGACTAGCCGATGATGATGACGTAATTTTTTGAAATGATAACTTACTTAAAGCTTATATTAATTTTGCAGTGATTCTCACCAAGAGTAGCAAATATTACAGCTTATGTATAAAATACAATATGTAAGCGACTGTAAATATAGTAACAATTTATGTGTCAACAATAACAAATAAATTCGAGTTTAATTTTATAGAAAAGATATCATTTACCAATATCTAAATCAACAATGAAAAAACAGAATAGGGTTCAAATACGCAACAGACAAAAGGCGACGGTTCAACGATAATGAAATCAACAATCACGACAGAACGACGACATGTTTTCCTCCAATGGATATAGAGTGTCACATCTTGTTTTCTTGAGTAAGCGAATAATCCTGGAAACATAATTCCGGAACATTTGTCGCAACGATTCCCTAATGAATACGCAACGAAAAGCTTTCCGTAGCAACCCTATCATGATTGAGAAGAATTACGTCAGACATTACTAGAATGAGCTAAATAGGTCACTCCTTTGTCTGAAAAAAATATAAGAATTAATAAATCCTTTGTCTTTGTATGTAAACAATTGTATTTAAACCGAATCCCTTTCGACTCGTTTGACCTCGTTACCGCGAAATATGTTTCAAAATTGCCAACTTAGAATGCCGATTACAAAGGAAGTTCAACGTACAGTTTACAAATTATTTACTAATAAAAATTTATGAGTAAATCTAATTATTTTAATTCCTATAAACTAGTTGTATGCATGCAACAGCTTTATATTATATCATCAGATGATCAAACCAGGGAACAAGAAATTGGAAGGAACATAGGATAGACATGACGTCATAGTACGTAGATATCACTACTGCTGCTTTTTTCGAGTTTCTTTTAACGGCCCTCATCCCACTGCAAAAGATAAGATGGTTCCATATTAGACCAGAGATCACACGAATATTTTACCAATACGTTATTATTCTCAATTTTTTTCTAAATGAGTATTTTACCATTCTAAGATTATATTCCCATCTAATACCTTACTACTTACATTGAAAACTTTCTATAATTTTGGATCTTCGTAATTAATTTTCTGACTGTGCAAACAAATGCGACGATCGTAAAAAAACTTATACGACAGTGACCCTTAACGACAACGAGACAACATTTGTTAGGAATGGGATAGACACCATTTGTTGTGGACCGTAAAAAGCCTGGCTTACTCGAGACTCACACACCGAACTAATTGCATTTCTGATTCCCTCTGAAGTAAGTGTAATTAACTCGATCTCCGCTAGCCTGTGGCCACTACACACGATCCCTCGTGTGTAGTGGAATCTCCCGATTATTATAAATTAATTTCAATGATTTTATGAAATATTACGTAGATATAACCCGAAAGCAAAACCACAACGTAGTAGCTACGTACACAGTACCAATGAACCACTCAAGCAGTCGCAGGCACTAAAATAATAATCACGAAGAAATGGATTGTCTATTCAATGGCATAATTAAGTATATCAATATAATCACAGAATACAAGATTATTCTTAGTTTAAGCAAGTCTTCGAAATTTATGCTAATGCAGTTTTTTTGCTTTGAAGACATTTTGCTTATTGTTTTAACTTCTAAATACTTCGATATATATATTATCTTCTAAATCATAATTATATTCTTTTATGGAAATGTCACTTTTTTATTGATACTCAGGTTAATAAATTTACAATTATCCATTTTACTTACCAACGGTACAACGTCCAAAAAGTAGTAGGTACCTACTTGTATCACTCTTTATTTGGGTAAGAATTTATACCTACCCTACCAATACGTAAAAAAATACTTTGAATACCCTTTTATGTGCATTGATTGAACACGAATTATACATTATGAGGTTTGTTAGAGTTGAAGTGTATAAATATGGATAAAGGAAGTGGCAATAAAAATTTGATTTAAACACAGTAATGAAAAAGCAGTGAACTTGGTATTTACTCTGAGAACTACATTTCAGCTGTTAGTAATGAAAGAAATGAGCAATAAAAGAGCTAATCCTTCAGCTAATATTATTTAAATACAATATTTTTCTATATGGTATTAAATATAAGGTATTGATATTTAAAGAAAATCAACAACCAAAAGATGTTTATTTCATTTAGGTTAATTAAATTAAGATTGAACCTTAAAAATTACAAAATGTCAGTCAATTAACCTACAGCTAGTTCGCTGACGTGAGGGTAGGACGATGAGAAGAACTGGCAAGAAACTCAGGCCACTCTTTTTAATCGCCAGGTTATTACAACTTTTGTAAGTTACAATTTATTGCCCGTATTGAGTCGGTATCAGCTCTTTCGTCGTCACAGTTCAAGTAACCACAAAGATTTAGAAATCCATATAAAAATTAGCCACCCATCGAAAGGTTTACTGTAATAAGAAGTGTAACCATGTCGATTTATCGACCCATACGAGGGTAGTTAGTTACGAGGTCCTACAAAATAAGCGTAATGACCCGTATAACAAAAATAGTGACAAAATATCCTATTATTTTTCCTCTTCAGTTAATGTGGCGCTTGTAAGGTTATCAGATTACGACGGAACTCCGAAAAGACTGTTTATTGTGTGTAGATGTATGTAATGTAATGATGGTAGAAACTCATTACTATAGTGCACAGCTATAATTCGCATATTCTTGTGCTGATGACTTTTATATAATTACTAGATTCCCCCCACAGCTTCGCCCGCGCCTAAAATGTTTTTGTCAATATCGGGAAGGTGGTTCCATATTTTAGACCAAAGACAACATAGTCTATATTGCCCTGCCAATAAAATTATTTTTAGAAAAAAATGAAAACCGACTTCAAACAATACTTACATGTTTAATTCTTAACTAAAAAGTAGAAAATAATATTTTAATTACTTCATAGCAAAGAACGTTAAAGGGGAATCAACGCAATTCTTGATAACTATAATACTTTACTATTTATAGTTTTTGATCAGTTATTTTGGAGTCGGTGCCAGCCAAGAAGGATCTTTAATTCTGTCTTTGCAACAAACTTTTGAAATGCACGGGGCGGTAATGGCACGCGTGGGGGATATGCCTGAGTGCTACCCGAACGCGGTCATACGCGTGAAGGCAGACGTCATTGATAGCTGTGTTCAGAAATACATAAAAAATTAGACGCACACTTATCAGATTCCGTTCGATTTCTTCTTCAAATGGTCACCCATTCAGGGCCACTTCGTTTCTAACAAAAAATGAATTTTGAAAATCACTTCGCACTTGTAGCATGGACATGTCAATGTCAGAAAATTCGTCGCAAAAGACATCGACGTGTTGCTTTACACGTCTTCACTCCTTGCATACGTTTTGTTACAAAATATAAAATTAAAGCCAAACTACTAAACCATTCTTTATAAAAAAACATGGAACCCGATTTCAGAGTATAGGTACCCTTTCAAATGAAAGAAGGATTTTTCAAATTGGTTTATAAATGACCGAGTTCTGTTGTAAAATCCATACAACTACTGAACCATTTCTTATAATAAAAAAATGGGACCAATTTCAGAGTATACCCTTTCAAATAAAAAAAATATATTTTAAATCGGTTCATAAATGACCGAGATATGAGGTAACAAACATACAAAAAAAAAAAAACATACGACCCGAATTGATAACCTCCTCCTTTTTGAAGTCGGTTAAAAACATCTTACAAAGCCACTATAGTGGAAGGCACCATACCAGCCGATACAGACGATTTCTGGATTCCACTGACTGACACTTACTATCAGGCAGAGAAGAAACATTTTGATAGGCTATATAATTTTATTTTTTTCTAAAATAAGATAGATACCTACTTAGATAGAATATTACATACACCAATATAAAGTTTACAAATTATGTTAACTAACACTCCTATTAATGACTGCCTCTGTGGTTCGGTGGTACTGTGTATGGACTGCCACGCAGAGGTCGCGGGTTCGATTCCCGCTCAGTGCAAATATTTGTGTGCATGAACATGTCTATTTGCATTGGTCTGGGTGTTTCTATGTATAATATGCATGTATTTACAAAAAAAAAAGTATATAAGTATGGTAAATCCGCATTCTAGAACCCATAACACAAGCATATAATATTTAGGTAGGTTACTTTGGGTCTAGATGGCGTTGTGTGTAGTTGTTGAAATATTATTATTATTATATTATTATTCATATTATAAATGCGAAAGTTTGTGTGGGTGTATGTGCGTGTGTGTGTGTTTGTTACCACTCAGCGCCCTAACGACTGAACAGATTTCGATGAAAATTGATATGTAGATAGATTCGGTACCGGAGACGGACATGGGCTACCTTTTTCCAAAATCGGTCTGGTTCCCGAGGCAGATAAAAAACAGTTTAGGCGCAGCAAAGCCGTGGAGCGCAGATAGTATATTCATATAGTAAATGTACAATGGCGGTCTTATCGCTAATAATATAATAAGAGTGCTTTATCATTAAACAGACAAAATAATTAGCAACTTGTCCATAGCCCTTTTAGTTGTATACGTTCTAAATCAGGTATCAAAGTTGACTCCAACAAGTTCGATCACGTATTTAGTTGTAGTTTAGATAAAGTGAAACTGGCTTTTATGGTAATACTCTATCCCTCACTCCATTTAGATGCTTTCGGAGAGCCAAAAGTAAACACAATTGTAATTTAAGTCTGGACTAACAAATGGCAAGGTATCATCGTGTCACATCACCTAAAAACCCCTTTTGTTATATATATCTAACACTTAAAAACAAGGTTTTGGGAGTTATTCACTAACTCGACATGAGATTGGTGAAATTCGAAATTAGTATCACTTATTTTTTCGTTACCTGGACAAGCCATGATTTTTACGCATGTCAATAGTGACATTGCTGTTGGTGCCGAGCATTGACATTGCAATTTTATGCCAAATAAATAGATCCTAGTTTTCATGTTAAAAACCAACATATACCACAATGGCTTTAGGATTAACAATTCAAACATACAACCCACTGTTACACATCACTATGTATATATAATTTAAAAATAGAAACGATCTCTAGAAAACAACATAGGAAAATCCATTGTGCAGTTCTAACATTTTATTGTGGCTGACTGGCCTGTTGGCCTAGTGGTTAGTGACCCTGACTGCTAAGCCGAAGGTGGTGGGTTCGATTTCCACCCAGGACAAATCTTTGTATGATGAGCATGATTGTTTGTTCTGTGTCTGGGTGTAATTTATCTATAATATGTAAAAAAAAAAGTATTTTAAGTAGTATATCAGTTGCAAAAGTAAGCAAATATATTGCTTAATTTGGGGCTAGGTGGCGCTGTGTGAATGTGGTAGAATAATAAAAAAAAAACTCGACATCTGACAATAAAAAATATATCTCCTCTCCTACCTATAAATTTCTAGGCATTATGAAAATAATAAATGTATAAAATACAAGACCGCCCTGCCCTCATTTCGCTTCGGTATCAAAAGTTTCATTCAGTCTTACAACAAACGCCTACTAAAAATATTATTTCAATAGTGTCGTATTGCATCATTCAGATTTACAAAGGCGCTTAAAATATTGATTTTCTGAAAATGATTGAAAAGATGTTAAGCATAATAAAATATAGCTATGGGAGCCGTCAAATTTGTAGCTTTCTAAAGCTGAATTGTTTTTTTTTTATGTAATAAACAAATAAATCAACGTACAAAATCAAATCTTTTCTTTTTATAATATTATTTTAGATTAAATAATTTAATAAATAATGCGACGTTAAATTTATATCCACCTAAAGAAATATGTCAGCTAATAAGACGATATAAAATAATGTAGTAATGGATGATTCGGCCATTTTAAATTCTCCGACACTTTGCATTAAATTGTATGCTGACAGTTTTAGTTGGTGGTTTAAAATATGATCTGACGCGATTTGAGTTATACAAAAAATGAGTCTGATATTATTATCACCGAATAAAAGATTGCTTAAATAATTGCAATATTATTTAAGCAATATATAATTTTTCCTTTAATTGAATATGGTGATGTATGTTATTTTGACCTGAATGCAGATCTGCTCAATAAGTATGACCGACTTCTCAATAACTGCATTCGATTCATTTTTAATCTTCGTAAATATGATCATATTTCTTCCTATCGCTCAGACCTAAAATGGTTACCCATACGGCAGCGCCGAAATCAGCGCGCTCTAACTACCTTATTTTCTTTCTTACACTCTCCCACACTTCCCAGTTATTTATCTCCACAATTCCAACCTTTGTGTTCATTTCATGACACGACATTTCTCTTCGACAGATTGGCAGAGTCATCACATCAGTAACATGTATATATTGTATATATATATATATATTTATATTTGTATGTGTGTATGTATTGTATGTATATGTGTATTAAGTATATGTTGTTGTATAATTATAGGTAATAGTCATATTTATCTGTTCCTTTGAAGTTAACTTGCACCTACTTTGTTTATCTCTGCATCACCCAAAGGTTGGCTGGTAGAAAATGCCTTTGGCATTAAGCCCACCATTGTACAATTTTGTGCATAAAGTTATAAATAAATAAAATAAATAAGTATTAAATTACACCACGTAGATAATGTTGTATCTATTCCTACTTGCGAGTAGGCTCTTCAGAGCTTTTGAGGAAAACGTTATTTGTAAAACAGACTTTGTCTTTCATCAGACATTTAGAACAGTGATTCCATTTTTATTCACGCGTGAGAAAACTAGTCATTAAACTAGTACCATGGTATTTTTAACTGTTTCTATGTTTCCTCGCAAGTTTCATTTCTTCTTTTCGTGTCGATGAATCTATAAACTTTGTCCGCCATCGTTACCACCACGTTCAGAAAACTCAAGCTTGACTCATTTTAACGTATTTATTGGACTATCAAAATCTATTATAAATTAAATAAACAAACAAAAACAAACCTTTCATCACTTACTCCTTATCACTAGTTCTGTAGCTCGTCTCTTCACGCGCCGTCTGCTACATTATTCAAGAAACCCTCGCCATAAAACTCAAGCCGGTCGGTACTGAATCGTGGACCAAGTAAAGACCGTTGCATACGTGACGGGTTTTTATACGGACGAGACGGGAAATTTTGGAAATATCATTTCATACAAAATGTTTATAAAAGAACATTATGTCATGGAGACACAGACAGAACGGGAAGGTCACACTCACGATGACGTGTGACGTGTGAACAAGGTGACGTGTGACAGTGACGTTTTTATCTCGTTAAGTATGCAGCAACCTTAAGGATGCGCCACAAGCTAGCAATACCGTCAAACCGTTCAATGTTCATTTCACATGTACAAAAATTTACGACCGTGATTTAGCGGTTTTATATTTAGCTGTTTTTGTTTCACTGGCTATCAATTGAGTTCCATAATGGTTGGATATAAAATTGTTTGTAGTAGGGTTGGGTTTGTATGTAAGTTTTGGTTAACAGTAACAAGAATGAGTTAAGTTTTGTTTTGGTAAGTCGTAAGTTTTAAGGTTTCACCTATTTTAAAGGTGGTAAGAGTAATGTTAGTTATGCGTTGAGTGCCTTCGATATCCGCTGTCACAAGTATAAAAAAATAGCAGAATGCTTTAAATACAGGCCTCATCTATTTCATTGTTTTTTTATGTTAGCCTACCAAAGTGACTCCACTCTGCCTGATGGTGGTCACCATTCCAAAAGCCATCGTTCGAAACTGCTGGCATGGTGGAATCCACTAAGATGGTTTTATGAGATGCATTTTTACACCCCGTTTAAAAGACTCAGGATCAAAATAAGATAGGTACACATGGACTGGTAAATAGATCCAGATTTTAATTGAACAAAAACTCTAAATTATTATGCCTTAATGTCTTGTGTCAATTACTACAAATAAGCGCCATAGTGGCTATTAATAGAACTACTGGCACAATTCTTTGAAGTTTGAATGACGAGTTATAATGATTATAATTTAGATGCGAATTCCGACATCAATTATTGTTAGTACTCAGTCAAGATCACTCGTCAGAAGACTGCTCTTTGTGTTAAAGGAAAAGCTCGGTTCATTTCGACAAAGTTAAGTAACGATAATAGCAATTGTTTGAAATGTTTCACAATAAAATTATAATTTTAGCGTGTTATTAGAGTCGGACATAAGTAGTGCAATTTGTGGTGCTATTAGCATCGAATTTTGATTCAAGCATGGTATACCCACCATTTTGGGTGTAATTAACGAAGTAACGAGCACTAAAATACAATGCATTAAATATAATATTATATTTTTACACTAATGTAACTGGCAACATAGCGTAGAGAATATATATCTGCGTGCTTCCTCGTCTGTGGGGACACCCTCTCGGGGTGTCTGTCAAAAAACCCGCATCTGTGGCGACACCCTCTCGGGGTCGATTCAAAATGGCCGCCGTCGAATTATCGAATTAACTCTAAAATCGCTATTACTCCTTATATTCTCGTCCGAATATAACCGAATTTTTTACGGTAATAGTCGACTAAATTCAGATTATAACGATACCCAACACTACTACATTCATAGACTTTGACGTTTTAAGTAAAAAAGTCAGGCAGTTATGTTTACGCGCGCGAGAGATTTCTTTCGTTCTCCTTTGTTGTTGACTTCTTAAGTTTTTTATATAGTAGCCAGTATTGTTTTTAACCCAACATGTTGGAAATCTTATCTTATTGTGAAGTGTTATGTTTTATTTGAAAACAACGCTATCGTAATAAAGTCATGGAACTTTTTTTTTGTCAAGGACCCTTGTTTTTTTTTAAGTGGTTCAAGTGTTTTGTTATTTCGTCGAACTAATAAAGTAAGCACTTGGAATAGCTGCTAACTGTGTGTGTAAAAAGTGTGTGAACCAAACTACACAATGGATATTGATGATGCCGGATGCCAGATGTTGTAAGTATTCTTAGAATTTATAAACAACGGACCCTATTGTTTACGTTAGCGATCGGATTACGCTCGGGTGTCGGGTTACGGCTTTGATAAGGTCTCATTGTGAAATAATTGATGTCAAGGAATGTTATTGTTTATTGAATATGAGATTAATGTATGTTTATGTATTTAAAACATTAACTTTTTCGATTACGGGTATTTTTTTTAAATAATAAATATTTATGTAATTTGAGACGTCATAAAATACCTACTTTTTAAAAAAAAATAAACAAAAAAAAATTTTCTTGTAGACCAAAAGGGACTATAGTCCCTTTTATTCATCTGTTGGTAGAAGGCGTAACGGGACTTGACTCCCTTTTTAGCTCCTCTTTGAAAATTAAGAGATATCGCGAAATTAAAATTGCTGCGTTGCGAAATTTGAATTTTCGCAATTCGCGGTAATTAGCGCCACATATGTGCGCAATTGACATTTATAGGCTCCACAGCTGAAAGGTTAGCAGGCTTGTATTTAAATCTCAATAAAATGTCAGATAAATCTAATTGGCTAAAGAAATATGAACATATAGCAGCAAAGAAAACAAAATACATATCATTAACGAATAAGGAAAACATTTTCAATATCTATGTATAATTTGCTCATAAGCAAATAAATACACAGATAGTACAGTTAATGTAATCCTGTAATAATCCGATTATACTAATATAGCTAAGGATTTGGATCCGCGTTTCTAGTTAACTAAATATAATACAATACGCAATATTAATATTGTAGTAATAAATCCTTAATATCGTATTAGATTTTATTGATTACTTCTCTAGACGGTATGTTGTTGCATTTAGAATGTTATGATCTGTTCTATGTAATACAATGTTCAAACATACGTTCTAACAACTTGAACAGATATTTTCATAAAGTATTTGATGTAGACAAACGGAATACATCTTTTCTATTCTGAGGCCCTAGACAAGTGTCAAAGGTTTCTATTCTATTCATAGAATAGATTAAAAAATGTATTGGATTGACATATGCTAACGCCAACGCTTATGCGAATCTCATACATTTTTTATCTATTCTATGAATAGAATAGAAATGTATGACTTGTCTAGGGCCTCTGTATACATTTTGCAGTTACTATTACAAGCCTGTCGAATCCCACAGCAAGGCAAGGGCCTCCCCACCCGCCTTTATTTTTACAATTTCTTGTAGTAGCCATTTCTTGTAGTAAGTTTAAGATATAAAGCAAATGGTTAGTATGTATTCTAACTTTGTTGTAAATATAAATCTGAGGTAGCTTTAGGCTTTAAAATATGATATGTTTTAGATGATTAGTGACTTGTTATAGTTAAAAATAAAAATGTGGTTAAACCCCAAAACAGTGTACTCAAACCCTAACAGAAACTGAAGCTAGGACTGCGTTGAAAACCGAATAAAATTCAAAAGCGCACTGTGGTATCACTCAATTTGAATATTTGTACGGCGGTAACTTTTTCAATATGAATGTTACGAACCGTTGTCGAGCGGAATCGTCGTTAGTTAAAATGTTATTAAACATCTGACTTTATCCTGATATTGAAAGGTTTGTAAATATAAAAAATTGGTCAACTTAATGCCAGAAATAAAATTTATTTAGCATTTCAAAGTATATTTCGTTGAAGCGCTTCATTTTTGTATAATACGTACTTATGTATGGGAGATAATTATATTTTTTGCCTTTTCGCAATATTTCATATAATAGGGCCCAGTAAGCTAAACTTTAAACGTATGTATATAAACATAAAGTTCACTTGATTAATGGTACTGAAGGTTGGTGACGGCTAATTATTGGTTAACATAGAAATTAGAGAAGGCCGTGTAGACATTCGGACGTGTGTCCGAAGTAGACATTCTTTTACTAATCATAATTACGTTGGATCAATTGGGATTTTTTAGTAATAACTTATTATAACTTCATTGTTAAAATGATTCATCATAATTACGCGAATTTGCTCTCTTAGGACACTTTCTTGTTCATCGACACACCACAAAAGTATATTTGTATAGTAGTTTAGCCCATTTCTATTTCAAATTACTTGCTTATTCAATTCCAATTACTTGTGCAAAATCGAGCACCGAATGTCTTTACAGTCGTCATTGTGATGTAAATTTAAATCAACGTAATACACGAACAAACGACGATTACGAACCTTTTTTCAACATTGATTCCTTTAATATAAATAGACAAGCTTTCCCCAGGGCGGTTTCACCCGTGCTAAGTTGCGTCTTTGATTACTGCTCGGCTTCCGTGGCTTCTAGCGTGACATTACATAGGCTACAACCTTTCCCAAGAAATGGGCTATGAGACGCAAAAGAATAATTCTAATCAAACTGGTAGTTTCAGATATAAACGCGTTCAAACAAATAAACAAACAAACAAAATATATTATTAAAAAACGAAAACCCGCCTGCTAAAACAAACTGAAAAGGAAAATAAAACATTGTTTTTCATACCGACGCTATATTTCAATAGTACCACAATTTATACAAATCTATTGACACCTAACATCGATAAAAATTAAAAATCCATAGACTTCGGCAGTCTGGAAAAAAATTGTATAGATTCATTGAATAGATCGTCAACCAAATTCATGTTCGTATCAAAATAGTGTATTGCCGCGGAAAATGTTGCAACCACGATCATAAATTCTGTCTGGATACAAAACAATTAAAGCTGGGTAGTGAGTAATTTATTGCATAGAAATTAGATGAGGAAGATCCATCAGAGTCTGTGTTTGATTTGCGGTTGATGACGCAACATCTCTGGATCGACGGAGATATACTTGTGTCTATGTTTAGTTGTAACTTATATTGATTACTGTCGGTGTAATATAATGGTAAATTTAAGAATATTGTCAAATCATAATTAATAGAACTAAATATACGGGAATTCACGCGATCATGCATTAGGTATTTACATACCTTATTTTGCTTGACGTTTCGACCAGGTTACACCGGCCGTGGTCACAAGCAGACTGATGTGGCGATGTCACGGCTCCGTATGCGAAGTAGATTCTAGATCTACCCTCACATTTTTGTCTTTCCACGTACTATCACAAAACACACTGACAGTGTCCTTATTCTGTATGCCGTCCGTATTCCGAGCGTTAACCGACTGCGCAAAGCGAGTTTGTGTAATTTGAATCACTGGATTCCACGTAGCCGAGAGCTTAAAGCCGTCTTCCCTATTGAAGTTTGTATGTTTCTTAATTTCAATAGCTTCTCGTACCACCCGAGAGTAGTAGGTACGATCAGTGGAGAGGACTTGCGTATGATGAAATTCAATCCAGTGATTGGTGTCCGTTTGCAGAATATGTTCGGCAATCGCTGATTTGCTGGTTTGTCGATTCTTTACAGCGGCGATATGTTCTTTGACCCTTTCAGCAATAGTCCGCTTAGTCTGGCCTATGTACGAACTACCGCAGCTGCAGCTGATCATATAAACGCCCGGAGTTTGTAGGGACAAAACATCCTTTGGCGTGCCTACCATGCTGTTTACTTTGGCCCCAGGTGTAAAAACTGTGCTGATGCTGTATTGTTTAAGCAGGTCTCCTATCTTATCAGTCACACCTTTAATGTAGGGCAAGAAAGGCGGAAAGTTTAAAAGTAAAAATCATAATTATGTAAATATTTAATGATTAAAAAAGTTGCCGATTATTTCTAATGTTGCAACGTTAAAATTTATGTGGAATTCATATGTAGGTAGTTTATTGTTGAATATACAAAATTTGACAGACATTGATTATTTTTTAATTACAAAATATTACTTGTATACTTGGGATAGTAAGAGTATCCAATTCTCTTGAACCCTCACTGACTGCTTAATATATCAGGCAGAGTGAAATCATTTTGGTAAGCTAACAAAAAAACCTCTACAAATGCGTTTATCCTCAAACCTTTGTTTACAATAGTTTACAATACACAAATGTAAATTCAATTTCAATTCTCAACAAACTTTTAATACAATTTTAACAATTTTTCTGTCAGAAAATCTCAGCTGTAAGCAGGAGCTTAGAATTGTACCGGGTATATTTCAACAGCTCGACCCCTATTGGGTAAGACCTAATTACAATGGCAAAACGTAGGCGCGAAGAAAAGGCGTGAAGTTTTATTAAGAAACATGATAACCAAAAGTAGGTTTTCCTTTAACATAATTTTAGTAGCTTTTACATAATTTTAAAAGGAGTTTATAAATTTAAAGCTTATGGCATCAAATTATTGGAACTCTAAACTGTAATCCGAATTTTAATACAAGGTTATATGAATTATTATACATTTTTCCGTTTATATCCGTGTAATAAAATTTGCATGTTTGTAATTGCTGCGTGGTAAATAGCTACTGTAAGTTGAAAAAAAGCTGTGTTCTCGACTCGAGACTATTCCAACACTTCATGCGGGCATCGTAAATGTTTACAACTACTGTTGTTGCATTCGTTTTTTGCATTTATATCATGTACTACTTTGCATTATAACTTAAAACATACAAATCACAAACCGATCTTTTTACTTTTCAATTTTGAGTTTATTATTTATATCCCTATCGTAAAAATATAGTAGGTAAACTTTTTACATTTTCTCATGCAAATCTTTTTTTTTCTTTAAACTATACTGGGTCAAAAAAGTGCTGCACTTCCATCATTGCCTAGGCTGAACAAATAGTTACCTGTGCTCTGAAAAATAACATCGCAGTTTCAGTAGCAGAAATTGTGGTCCGACTTTATGTTTTTACTTTGCCGTAGCAAGTAGAGGTGCCAGAAACATAACTAAATGTACTACAGCGCTGGTTAAATTTATAGGCAGCGCTATTACATTTACCATCTGGTAGGCGACCAGATCGCCTAAAAGCTTTAGTAATAGAAAGCGGCGTATTGATGTTATATTATATTAATTAAGATATTTATAAATCACATCACTATAACCTCAGCATTCCAATCAAAACATACGTAGCTCAACACATGGCAAAAATAACAAGAATCGTTTTGCCCAATAGCTTCAAGAAACTTAGTTAGCAAACAATATATACAAAATAGTTTTTCGCAAGTTGCCTGGAAGTTCTGGGAACGGCACTTTTCTGTTAGCATAAATAAAGAAGGCATGTCTGTTGCAAGGATGAACCAATTTCATATTCGCAGCTTTTGAGCGGTTTCTTGTAAAAGAAATCGTTTTAGTCATAGACTAAAACTAAATAAATGAAATATATCAGAACAGTCCAAGACAGTTTGGCATGTTTAGCAGTCCTCTGGACTCCCAAATGCCAAAGCTCCGTGTTCGTAATGGGTAGGATTTATCCCGACAAAAAAAAAACCATAATAAAACAGTTGCAACAAACAGATCAAATGTTGGTTAATACGTACGTACTGTCACACGATAATATGGGTCAGAACCCACGTATTATCATGTGTGTAAATACTATCATAACTGATGTTAATTGATAAGTGACAGAGTTTAATAGTATTCGGATTGATTTCAATTGGGATAACGACAACTATATCAATACAGTTACTCTTTATGAATCATTAAAACGCTCTGTTTGTAGTTTGTATGAAAATACATAGTTATGACGTCATGTCAAATGGCGTTTGTGATTTAATAATGCTGTACGTTAATCTGGATTTCAATTGATATTATTTGAGCATAAATTTACATTTTCTTTTTAATATTATCTACTGACCAAATAAATATATTTTACAATTACCAGCCGATGCGTGTTTTCAATTATGTAAGCATTGCATTAAAATTGATAACTTGTGTTAACATAATACTGAATAGTTTGTTTGTTTTGCTAACCTCTAAAACTCTCAGTACAATTATATTTGTATTAGATAGTCCGTGTTATTTAAAGAACATTACAGGATTTCTTACGTCACGCTGCAACCTACAGGAACAAATCAGAAGAGCATTAATCGAGACGTTTAAAAAGACTTATATTTTTTTAAGACTGGTAAGCATTACGTTTAATATACAATACTATTTTGTAATATTTTTTTGTATTCTGTCTTGATTTCGTACTGGAAGTTAAACATATTAGTATGTTCTGTCGTATCTGTAACAATTTGATCTATGACAGGAGCAGTTTGAACGCCAGTCGGGTTTCGAGAGCTAAGTAAATAGAGCACACTCGCCAAAGTTATTCCAAACTTGCGCATAGGTATGTCGGGACCGTTGGTTGCAATAAAATTTGCTTTTTTATGAATATATGCAAAATAAACTGTAAATGTGTTAAAGATTTTCAAGGAAACTAAATATGATACGATTTCTGCTATTGCGTATACTCGTATGTTCTGATGAATGAATTAAGCCTGCACTGATGATAAAAGAGACTGCACTGTTCATTCAAGAGTCGTCATAATAAAAATAACTGCATATTTTTACTCCCCCGTATAACAGATTGACTGACTTATTTAATTTCAGATTTAAAATTAATTTAACAGGTATGTTTTTTGAGTAAATACTTAACAAAAAATTTAAATACTACCTAAAAATTTAAATATCCGATTAATTCTCCACATTATCGACAACTTAATTGGTCACAACACAACACCGCTAAAATATTGCAATAGCAATAAATTTGACTATTCATAATACACAATAACAAAACAAAAACATATTTATTCCTTATGAACACTTACGAAACTACGGAAATACCAAATAGATACGGAAAGAAAATTGTTGAACCAATTCTAGAGTACGTATAAAAGTTATGTTCATATAAATTTAAGCAGTGTGTTATAATTATAGAGTTGAAATTTGCATGTATATAAATATCGTCCGCCTAACAGCGAAAAACAATATTTAGAGACGGAGCGTAGTTCTTAGACAGAGAATGATTATGACGCATAGTCGTCGAGACCCTCATAATTTCGAAAAAGGATCCAATTCAACTGCCGTACTTTTTCACTTATTTTATAAAATTTTGTCTCGTAACGCAAGTACATAATGGCTTGAATTCTATATAAAATCGATTTTTATTATTGCACCATCAGTTTATACGAATTGACGATTGATTGTAAAGTATGGAGCGTATTGTGTCTTTATAGGCGCGATGAAATTGAAGTATCGGTAATATTGATGTAGATTTATTACAAAAATATTGCTGGGCGATATGTAAATGAATCGTAAAATTTACTGTTAAACAATCCTTACGTAAAATTTTTTTTTTGTATATTTTTAATGTTACCTATTTATACTCGTAATTGTAGAAGTCTTACGGTTTTTTTTCATCATTAGCTAGCTAATTAAAATATTTAAATTAATAATTATTATTTATACAATAAATTTTAGAAAATATATTTGACTAAATAATTAGGCCTTAAGTTATACTTCAACCACACTATGAAAAATCAAGAACTTTAAAATGTTCGTTGGATTAATATCATTTGTGTTAAACCAAAGCGTTTTTATTTCATTTAATCGCCAGATTCCTTGGACGGATTTCGATTCTTTTTTTATTACCGTATAAAACTTTTATAGAGGAAGGCCTAAATTAATTAATTAGATGCGAGTGAGCAGAAAACTATATAATGTATCTACATATACTTCATGAACAAGATAATAAAGCTAGAATAGCAAGAAAGAATATAAAAACTTTGGGTATAATAATATACGAATGTTTATTAGATTTAAAAGTTACGAGCAAGATGACATGACGGCGAAGAGAAAGTAATCAAAGTGGAGATGCGTGAAAGATGCCTATATTATGTTAAGCAGTAAATGTGAACTTAAAATATATTTCTCGCGGCGCGGTTTCACTCGTATCTGTGGTTAATCTGATCTCGTTGCCAGTAGCGTAATGTTACATAGCCTATATTAACCTTCCTCAAGAACTGGACTGTCAAACGCAAAAAAAAAATTAAATCTTGCTGGTAGTTCTAGAGATAAGCGCAAACAAACAAACCAAACATACTCTTTCGCTTTATATATTAGTATGTATAGATTATCTAAACGAATATTACAAAAATAATTAGATTTTTTGTATATTTGTTTGTTTCTTTGTAACGATTAAACTTAAAATTTACGCTCCCAATTTAAAAATTCGTTTAGGTTTAGAAATCAGTAAATTAAGCAGGTAACATAGACTATATATTATTGTGGTTAACATATTTTTCGCACTTTTCAGAACTTCTATATTTGTAAATTTGCAATATATCTATATCTTCTATACTTATAATAAATCTCTAGCGAGATAAAATCTGTACATTGAATATATTTAAAAAAATACTATTGCGGGGTAATATTTATTCGATACTGATGCCAAAAATGTAATTTAGAAAATTTTTGTCTGTCTGTCTGTCTGTCTGTCTGTCTGTATGTGCAGGCATGAATCAAAAACCACTGAACGGATTTTTATCAAACTCGCTACATTTATAGGTCATACTCCTGGCCAGGTTATAGGCTACCTTTTGTGTATCCCGGATATCCTTAAAAATGTCACAAAATTATTTATTAATATGTGTTACACGGTGAATATCTGCAACTGACTATACATTATACATAGCGGATAGAAACACCTATAAAATAAAAAAATATTTTTTTAAATCCGTTCATAAATACTAAAAAATTTTGAAAATAAAAGTATTCGCGTAGCGACCGCGCCGGTGCAGTTCGATGGCGATTTGCACTTATGTATCGAAGCTAGCTTCGTGTAACATTTTATGATTGTTTAATTAAAATTGGTTCATAAACAAAAAAGTTAGGTCAATTTAATCTATATTTAGAATGTTATAAATGCGATTTAGTGAATGTGGTGAAATTTTTAATAAATTTAGTTTGTAAAACTACTATTAGATTTTTATAATGATGCGTTTATATGAATTTAAGCACAACATTTTGAAATAGGTAATGTATAATTTTCGAGACATAAATATGTCCAATTTAAGTTGAACTCTCATCAATATGGTAGACCATACTAATTAGGGACCATATTACTGATAATAAGTACATCTGGATGTACGTACATCTTGAAGGTGAACAAAGGATGTACTACAACCCTGACACCATGACGGAATGTTCAGAAAATCTAAGACAAACTACTTACTCTGTATTCTTTCAACTTTGTGAAACAGATGCATTTGTAAAACACTTTTAATTATCTCATTATTAAACAATAGGGTGCTTATAATCGTAAAACACGTGGATCAGCTGTGAGTGGTAAACCAGTTAGATGTTTTTAAACAACTTAATGAAATAATTTTCACGTTTATCTAAATTACTGAAAATGTTGGTACAATGCGCCGACTTTTGTAAACTGTTCATGTTGCTTATTTTCTTAAGGATAGATGATATGCACCTTACATACGGGCATTTGCTAGAAGATAATCAACATAGGAAGGATGACGCTTTGTTTGAAACATTTATAACTGAAAATCCATATCGACTCCGTCATTTGAAATCAGTTTTGCTGGTGTATTGTGCTATTTCAAATTCAGATCAGTGGTGGCATAAATTATTATACTGACCATATTGGGTAAAAGTACTGTGAAAGAAAACAAAGAGGACCGAGAAGCTAATTATGCCTTCGAAGCACTGATTTTCGGACAAAACTAACACTTTACGTCGATATAATGTACATCTCCAGTCAATCCGTCCCGTATATGCTAAAAGATCTACTACCGTGAAATGTTTGCTGGCTATACAATATACAGAACGATTTATTCAAGTAATATGCTATGCAGATAAACCGAGATTAGACCATAGAAATAAATTATGATTCAGTGTAATTGGTCGAAATTTTACTTAGTGGTGTCTCGAGACCATTCATCTATATTTAAAAAATGCTTTGTCCTGAATAACTGACTGACGGATCAACGCACAGCCTAAACCACTGATCGTAGAGAACTTAAACTTGGAGGGTGTGTTCATTGTATGACGTAGGCATCCGAGAAAGCATTTCCCGAAATTTGACCTCTAAGGGGGTGAAAAAGGGGGACAAAGTTTGTATGGGATATTGTGATTCCTTGGTGCAATCTATTTCAAATTTTGCATATACATTCTTTAATAGAATTAATAGATGTATTTCTTATTTTATCGAAATTCATCAAAGTTATTTTGGGGATGATTTACTTTGAAGTTGATATTAATACTCCTTAGTGCTTTTGATTAAAAAAAATTTTGACACCTGATACACGTCATGTTTGAAAACTCAATCAGCTTACGTCAAATTTTGTTGCTGTAGTTATTGTTGGACAGCATTTTTTTTAAGCGGGATATTGTAAATTGAGTTTTGATAGCACAATCATTGCATCGAATAAGTGAAATGCATCACTCATATGATGTATTACAGTACCCACTTTTATTTTGCCACGACGAGGTAGAAATGAAGTATCCATTATTTCATTTCAACACTTCATTGCGATCATAAGACCAAACAACCGCTTCAAAAATGGTTTCTGCCGCAAGTTTTATTCTTACCGTTACCTATAATATCATCTGCTATATTTTCATTTGTTGTTTAGCCAGTTTTTAGTCGACGTGTTTGCGAAAAGAAATCGAGACGGAGACGGATCGAGTTTGTTTTATTAGGAACAATCAGGCGCAGCTTAGAGCGAACAGTTATATATAGACTTGCAAGGTGCAATAGGGACACAGGACGTTGATGCTGATCAGCTGGGTCAAAAGGTGGTGCTGCCTATTTTTTTACCTGCCTATTTTACGTGGTGCTGCCTATGGGAGGAGGGAGGGAGCACGCTATATGATAAGTAACAGTAATATAATGTGATATATATCAACCAACTACACACAACGCCATCTAGACCCAAAGTAACCATCTATCATAGTTTGTGTTATGGATTCTAGAAATGCGGATATACATACTTAAATACTTATCTACAGTGTTTGTTAGGAAGGTACCTACGGCGCGCTTATTAGGTATGTTGCTGCGCAATAGAAGTAAATCCACCAAAATTATGCAATGGAACCAGATTGCAAGTGAAACCAAATGTAGATAATCGAGGCAACTATACTGACTGGTTGTTTTCCAGGACAATCTGTAGATATTCATAGGATTTCCCTAACACCATCAAATACCCCTTCGAATTCAAGAGAGTGCAGTTTCCTATCAATGTCTGCTTCGTAATGACCATTAACAAACCTCAAGGTCAAACTCATAAGGTGGCGGGCAAAGACTTGAGAGAAAGCTGCTTCTCCCATGGCCCGTTAAATGTGGCATGCTCAGAGTAAACGCACAGAGTAGTCTGGTAATTGTAGCACCCGACGGAAAAACAAAACACCCAAATTGGGTAAGGGCCCGTGGTCCTACCAATTTGTTCTACAGGTAATTTGTTTGGTGGCACTAGGGTATACCACTATGTACCCGTGGTCCTACTGTGCTAAGGGTGGATTAATATAGCGATATTTAACCTTTAAATCTCAACAATATAGTAAAGAATGTTATGTAATATGTATTCAAACGTTGAAACATAATAATTTATGTTTTAACAAAAAATAATATCGTAGTAAAACAATTAAAAAGCCTATTAGAATCATTTTCGACTTCTACGCGGACGAAGTCGCGGGCAAAAGCTAGTAAGACATAAAAAGTATATTTGCAGTGTAGCAATAATATTTCACAGACGTAGGTAATATTGCAATCATATTTTATTGACTGGCCTGTTGGTCTAGTGGTTAGTGACCCTGACTGCTAAGCCGGAGGTCGTGGGTTCGATTCCCACCCAGGACAAACTTTTGTGTGATGATCATGATTGTTGGGTGGGTGTAATTTATCTATAATATGTATGTATTTACAAAAAAAAAATGTATATAAGTAGTTTATCAGTTGTTTAGTACACCCATAACACAAGCAAATATAATTGCTTAATGTGGGACTAGATGGCGCTGTGTGAATGTGGTAGAATATTATATTATTATTATTATTATTATATTTTAAGCAAGCGTTTGTTATGAGACCGAATGAAACTTTTGATACCGAAGCGAGGGCTAAATTTCAAAATTGTGAATTTATAATCTATTGATTTAAATAATTATCATGACATGACTGTATGCAATGATGTTTGATTTGAGTTTAAATTTAGTTTTAGGTATAAAATCGAACTTCAATTAAAAACAAATACTAGAACTTCAAACATCTACCTACTTGTACAGAAATGCTATAATACTAACTGCTAATATAGATACGCTAACCTTGGAATGCAGCAATATGAGTATATATTGATTTTCCCATAAGCAAAATAACTACATGCATACAAAACAGGTGGATGAAAAATGAAAGAGCACAATGTTTACACATAAGTCTTGCTCTTGGTAGGCGAGACTGCTAATTTATTTATACGTGCACGGTACTGGAGCTATATCTCAAAGCCCAACTGTGTTACTAGCAATCATGGCGCTTAAAAACCGATAAAACTTTATTTTCTGTTTGCAATATTGGCAGTGGCGTAGTGAGAATATCCGAATGTCGACCAAGATGTAGTGAGCTTCAACTTTTGTACTTTAACTACTATCAATACTATCAAGTTTGGACTTTTGTACTTTAGTTCTGTGTTTCCAAAATATCAAAAGCAAAAGGCTTGGTTTATAACGCAGAACTTGTTTTTTAATAAAATAACAAATAACCTTTTATATTGTATTGCACTAAATAGTAGCTGTAATTCATTATCTTTTACTTTTTTTTCTCTTTATAAAAATATAAAACTTTTATTGTTTTATAGATTATAATCAACTGAGAATGAGATAATTTGTTCTAGGTATTGCAACATTAAGATCAACGCCATATTTCTTCACTCTTTCGTTGCTAAGACATAAAATCTCAATTCTGTCCTGTGCTCACATATTATTTCAATCGGAGAGTTGGCAGCTATTAAGCCTTTAATTACCCGATGGATTTTTTTTTTCATAAATTGTTTCATTTACTTCGTTTTTGTAAGAGCTTGAAGCTTATATTATACAAACATTTCATTTTAGTTTATTAAGAACGTTTATAAAACGTTTATAAAATTTTTAATAATAATACCAGCCGTATGTTGTACTGCAGGGTATGAAAGGCCTTTTATCATACAAAGAAGGCTCAAGGTGAATTGGCATTTTCATTTTTTTTAAGTATTGAATTCCACACAATGTCTTCCTTTTCGGTAAGGTAGTGATGTCCAGATAAAAGTAGAAAGTTCATAATGTATTTAAATAAACCAAATTGGTACTTTACAACACTTAAAAATGTGTATACGAAGCAAGCAGTTCAATCTCACTAACTGCAATTCTTTCATATTTAGTGTGAACTAACTTACTTCATTCTATTACCTAGTATATTATATACATTTACCAACTACAAAAGCGAGCTTATCAACAGTTAGTTCTCTTCCAAAACTCTTTGCATACAATATTATGCGTAATTGAATGACAGTGTAAATGAAACAGTCGTTTCAGTAACTAATTCCTTCACTCGCTTACATCTACTGTGTTCTATAAATACGAAGTTGAATTGAAAAACAAATACGTGGATTTTCTAAACAAGAAAAAGCTTCAACTTTTGTCGCGTGTTTTTTTGGCGTAAAGTACTAGTTACGATGACTCGACGGCCACTAGTCATACCGCTCATGAAATACGGTTTTAAGTTTTAAGAGACTCATATAAAAGCTTAGTATTTTATTTCTGCCAAATTTAAAATTATTATTATAAATTATAATTAAAAAAATATAATTATTAACAAACAAAAAGCCCGCCTGCCTAAAACAAAGTAAAAATAAAGGAACCCATGTTTTTTTCTCGTGTTGACGCTACGCTTTTATATACCCTATGTCACTCCTACAATCAATACGAATTTAATGAAATCGCATAAGTTGAATTCCATTAAGTCATTTAGGCTGTAGAGCATTCCAAAGAAATGGACATACATACATACATAGTAATATATACATACATGTATACATAGACATAGTAATATATACGTACATACATATATACATACAAACATTCAGTGAACAAATAACATCGCTAAATACATTTTCAAATAATTATAATACAATAAAAAAATTAAAAAGCTTATATTAAGCTATTTTAAAGCAGATTTATAAGAAAATATATAAATATATATTTATATAATATATTTATTTATTTTATTTTACAGAAGGCTTACGGACTAATATAACATTATAAAAAAAAACACATAAATATTAAAAATCACCAATTACAAGCCTCCATAAAATATTAAAAACAAAAATAAAACTTAATAAGTACTGAAAACTCAAATAAAATTAACGACTAACTATTAAATTGGAAATGATTTATTTGAATCATAACTTTTGCATAACTTTATATATTTTCATAAATGCAGGTGAGAGTTAATTAAAGGCTATGCGGGGATCATAAATCACTATCAATCTGTGTCAGACAAAGCAATTTGGGTAATGTTGGATCGAAACTTGCGCTTATACATTCTGTGCTTGATCCAGTTGAAAATATTCGTATTAAGGTCAATGTGATTTTCACAAGAATTCTAAAACAAACAAGTAGTATAGTTTTTTGGCAGTTTTACCTGGAAAGTTTTCCGGTAGTTTTGAAAATTGGTGTATTTGTAGATTTTAATATACTCTTTCCAAATTTCAATTTTGCCATAAAAATGAAAACGTATTTATTCATATAGGTTAATTAAATTATCACTTATGAACGTTAAAATTTACTAAATGTCAGCCAATTAACCTACAGCTAGTTTGCTGACGAATTAGAGCCATGAGAAGAACTGCCAAGAAATTCTGGCCACTATTTCTGCCGCTCACGCCGCCATATTGAAATAATGGCACCTAAAACGGTTTTTTGATATGTTTTTATGATAAAAACATGTATTACAAGATAAACTAGAGGAAATTTCCTTCAATTTATGTATCGACATTGTTTTCGTAAAATCAATAGTTTAGGCGTACGAGCGCCGCAAAATGAAGTTCCTATTCTTCGTACCAAATGATTGTACTAAAGCATGAATCTGGTAAAAAAATTGTTTACTTTCGCTCGATTCAAGATATATCATAATGTGTATGACTGTAAGATATATAAATTAAATGAAGTTTTTCAAAATAGTATCGGAGTAGGTTTATTTTTTTTTAAATTGTAGACAAAGTGACTCAACTCAGCCAGGTGGTGGTAAGCAGTTAGTAGAATCTAGAAGAGGTGGCCATCATTCCAAAAGCCATCATCACAAACTGCTAGTATGGAGGGCCTACAATGGCGGCGTTTTGAGATGCTTTTTCACACTCAAAGACCCAGGATCAAAATGACATGGAAACAAAAGCGCCGGTAAAGAGTTTCAAAAGCTTAGTCGTTTTGCCTCAGTGCAAATGTGTGGAGGCGATTAACAAATTATTTGTAAAGTAAATGATGCTATAATTTTTGTTTAAAGTTAAATAGGTTACTAATATACATAACTACATACATGACACAATTATACTATACCAATAAAACCTTTTTTTTTTTGTGGGAAACGCATCACGCGTACTCACCCGCCTGGGCGAGGCGGGGTTTATGTCGGACTCTCTGGCCACAATGAGACTGCGGCCGGCATACCGGACACTCCACGAGTGTGTGAAGCGCCGTGTCGCGCGGGCAGACCCCGCAATGGTGGCAGACGGACGTTGGCTCCCGGCCTAAGAGACACAGGTACGTGTCGAAGCACCCGTGACCGGTGAGTACCTGTGTCGGCCGGAACGTGAGGACGCCGTGCCTCCTCTCCAGGCACTCCTCGAGGACGGGAGTTACCGCCACCATCGTGGCGTGCCCTGAGACCAATAAAACATTTTTTTTATTTTATTTTTTTTATTTTACGTGGGAAATGCATTACGCATATGCACACGCCCGGGCAAGGCGGGGGTTATGTCGGACTCTTCGACCGCACTCAAAGCGCGGCCAGTATACCGACTAAAACCCACGGTGTTCCTCCAGACGGCCAGAGTGTCGGGGTCACGGGAGTCGCTTGCGCATTCATCCGCGACCCTGACGGGCCATGGCCCGCTCACCGCGAGCGGGCCCCGTCCGATTTAAGGGCCTAGCCCCCCCTCCTTCGAGAGGCGCGTGCGGAACACGCGCACTGCTGTCTCGGGCCCGTGCTGTTCGGGCGGCGACTGCCCGATTGCCGCCCGCAGGCCAACTCGGCCGCAGAAGATAGGGAGAACGGCGCATCGCAATACCGACAGTCCTCTTCCCCTGCGGCCCCACCGCGTCCGCAATCTGGCGGTTGCGGCCCCGCCGAGGCCGCGGAAGGTAGGGAGAGCGGCGCACCGTTATACCGGCACTCCTCTCCCGCCGCGGCCCCGCCACTCCTCAGCCGCAGTGTCGCCGAAGCAACACTGCAGCCCGAACCAGTTGCGGTGCCGCCCAAACAGCAACGCAACCCACCAGAGCCGCTCCATCGTGGGCTTACCGGCAAAGCCCAGAGGAGCGGCGCCTCCTTGGGGTTTCTCTTGGTTCACCGTGGTCCTTGGTAACCACGGCTACTAAGCCCCCCCGCCGCGACAAGGCGAGAACCCCGTTGGGGGGGGGAGACCAATAAAACCCTAACTATCTTAAAGTAAGTGACATTTAACTACCCATAAGTAAGTGCACAATCACTATATTCATTTGCATCGTATTACGTTTCTTCTTCTATTACTTTTCCGATATATTACTTAACATATAGCCGGGTCGAAAACTAGTCAAGACAAAATTGTTTTTCTTCTACAAATCTTGATTTGTAGAGAAACCTCGGGAGAATTAAACAATTTTCCTTTTCGTGAACCAACCCACGAATGTCCCGTATAGTTCGAATGACCACATTCCTCATTTGATGAGGTTAATAAAAGTAAAGATTGGACCACAGGACAAATACTGTTTCCTTTTTCGAAGACGAGAACATTATGTTACAGGACTAATGAAATATTTTCACTGGGGTTGCAAAAAATAGGCAGACAGCCAAAACATCAAGATTTTAGGTCAAAATACTTTTTCTTGATATTTGAACGAGGACTGGTGAATCATGATCATGTTATATACTGAAACGTAAATAAGCTGTATTCAGTGAGATCGTTGAAATATTGAAACTATTTTTCCAAAATCCCTGACCCAGTAATAAATATAACTGCTTTTAATATTCTAAGATTAAAGCTTGTATGTAAGGACTTTTCAGTTTATGTCTTTGAAGCTTATTTAGTTAACTTAGATATTTATTTTGATAAATACAATGATAAGTCGTATTTGCTAAATTGTCAAGTAAATTAAAAATGATGACTGAGAAAGCAAATTTAAAATATTATGCATAGCTCTTTAGTATGCAATATTTAAAAAAAATAACATTTACATTGAAGTAATTTAATTTTAACCTAAAAAATCAAACATAATAATAAAAAAGGTAATTTTATTTTAAACAATGAAAAGAATATAAATACTTGTACATGTAATATTCTTGAAATCATTTTTATTTTTATGTAAATAACCTACAGAAAAAGAACTGTTACAAAATATCGCTATGTAACCAAAATCAGCATCAAAATTTTCCAAACAAAAGTCCTATAAAACTTTATCCTAACAAATGTGTACGAACGGCAAGAAAAAACGTTCAGAATTGACGCTCGCGTCAAAATTGATAGCTAATCTGATATAATCCTACGATTATAATTTGTTCAAAAATAACATTATTTTCTTAGACTTAGGCGTTTGAGTATTTTAAATAGAAATATTATGTATTAAATCTACTGTTTTATGCGCAAACATGTAAATTTATTTCGCCTACGCGCATCTTTTTGAGGTCAAAGTTCTATACCGTGCAAAGGACCCTAATTATTTCAACCAAGTTTATTTTGTTTGTAAAAATATTTGAGCTGTATAGTGTAAACTTGGATTATGCAAACAGTAATTTTATTTAATTATTTGATGTATTATTATTAAAATTTAAGATATAATTTCAATAAAACTAACATTATGAATCCAAAAAATATTGTCATTGAATGTCAAATGAAATTGGTATCAGACACTAATCTTTCGTTTAATTCATTCACTATAATAAAATTTCATTATCCAAAGTAAGTCTAAACACCCAAACCAAATTCTATGTGTCATGCAACCGATATGTTTAATTATTCCCTATTGTTCAATAGTATTTGCCCCGAAATCGATTTTGCAAACTTATGACAGATACAAACTTTAAACAGAGATACCCCTTTAGGCATAGGCCGTATTTGTCAATAATTTCACCTTTAACCTTATAACACTCTAGAACGTCAAAACATGTCATGTTTATTCCTACAATCCTTTGGTCTGCCACATATTGAGAAGGGTCCAAATTACTAAGTATGTTGGCTGATACATATTTACATAGTACCATGAAACGTTGATCGAGAGCTGATCATATTTTCGGGTTAAATGTTTGACATATAGTTTGATTAAGGGCAATCGGTGTTTAGATAACAGATTGATTGTTAATCTCATGGATATTTGGTATCTTTAATTCATTTATATAGTCGCTAGTAAACAAATAAAAAAATGGATGCAAAATACACACTTAAAGAGCAAAATTATTTAAAAACAGTTGCAAACATTTTTCATGAAACAGTATCATAGTGCTATCTGCAAACATTAACAGGTTAGCTTTATCAATCTAAACTTTAAATAAAGTTGGTTCTGGTATACTTCATTGAACCAACGCTTTATGTTTTCCACTCTTCTGATTCCTAAATACAAATAATAAGTTTCCTATCCGTCATGCAGTCCACACACCATGCAAACACAACATTATTATATTTTAGTTAGAAACATTCAAAAGTGCTTAGAAAATTATATTCGTAATACAAGATGTAAGAAGTTAAATATTTGACACAAATAAATAAACCAGATATAAGTACATATTTCGGGACAACGTATGAAATGTATGAGCGTCAATATTTCTTACTCAGTAAACATAATCGCGCAACCGTGACATATTAAAAATTATAACCAACGTTAAAGATATAAATATAAATATACACGTGATTTGTTCACTAAATTACATTTTTAACCAACTTCAAAAAGGAGGAGGTTATCAATTCAAACTGTATGTTTTTTGTATGTTTGTTACCTCATACCTCAGTCATTTACTTTTTATTTGAAATTGGTCCCATATTTTTATTATATAAATGGTTCAGTAGTTTGGCTTTAATAATCATTGCCAGCCAAGAAGGATCATATTGGCCTTATTAATTGACCTACCTACTAACAAAAATAATTTACTTGATTAATCTATTACTATATAAATGTAAAATATAGCTTTAATACAAGAAATCGAACGGAATCTACACAACTATCAATGACGTCTGCCTTCACGCGTATGACCGCATTTGGGTAGTCCACTCCGAGCATTTCGAAAATTTGGCTGGCACCGACTCCAAAATAACTGATTGTAAATTGTAAATAGTAAAAGTATTATAGATATCAATTAATGCGTTGATTCCCCATTTAATGTTGTTAGGTTTGAACTAATTCTTCTTCTTCTTCTTTTGGTGCCTCTCCATTACTGAAGGTTGGCCGTCAGCGCAGTGAATTTATTTCTGTCTTGTGCCAAGCGAAATAGTTCTTCTACGCTTGCAATACTGGTCCAATCTCGGATGTTTCGCAACCACGATTTTTTTCTGCGTCCAGCGCAACGCTTTCCCTCGATTTTGCCCATCATTATTAGTTGGAGAAGCTCGTACTTATTGTGTCGCAAGACATGACCCAGGTAGGCAACTTTTCTTCTCTTGATGGATTGCAAGATTTCGCGTTTCTTGCCTATGCGCTGGAGAACTCTCACATTAGATACTCTCTGTATCCAGCTAATGCGTAGCATTCTACGATAGCACCACATCTCAAAAGCTTCGAGATACTTCTGGGTGTTAGCTTTTAGAGTCCAAGCTTCGCTACCGTATAATACCACAGGCCATACATAGCATTGCAGCATTCTTACTCTAAGCTTGATGGATATTTGGCGATTGCATAAAACCTTCTCAGTTCGCTTCAGAGTCGCTCGGGCAATTTCTATCCGGGCTCGAATTTCTTGTTCGCTATCCCTATACTTCATTTACCCAAGCACCGAGGTATCTATACTGCCGCACCCGCTCCAATACAGATCCCGCAACAGTAAGTCTAGGGTTCAGCTGGTTTTTGGATAGAACTAGGAATTTGGTTTTAACCACGTTCATGCTTAGCCCTGCATTTACGCTACATTTGTGAACTCTGTCCAGTAACATCTGCAGGTCTTGCTCAGATGATGCTATCAGTACGGTATCATCAGCGTACTTTAGGTTGTTAACAACTTTGCCGTTTACTTTGACACCGACTTCCAGTCCCTCGAGTGCTTCAGATATGATCGCCTCTGAGTATAGATTAAAAAGCAGGGGCGACAAGATACAGCCCTACCTGACTCCACGACAAATCTCTATCAGATCAGTTTCCGAATCCTCGACTCTTACAGTAGCTTTTTGGTTCCAGTACAAGTTCTTAATGATTCTGATATCTTTGTCATCGAGACCTTGAACTAATTAAAATATTATTTTCTACTTTTTTTAGTCAAGGATTGATCACGTAGTGTAATGTTTTGAAGTCGGTTTTCGTTTTGGTTTTTTCCAATTGTAGTGTGTGATGGTACTTCTAGCAACTTTACTATGTTCCTTCCAAACGAACTACAATCGCACAATTTTTTTTTGTTGTTATATTTGCTTGTAAGATTTATAATTATGTACTTTCAACATACATGTTGAAAACAATATACCTTTGATATAGCGTTTCGTGTTCAAAATCAATTATAGAGGTAAAGTTTGCAAAAAATCAGTATAACATGCTTTTACCTATTATTATATTGTGGAAAAGGCAAAGTAAAACATGCTTTTGCTAAAAAAAAACCCTGTATTGCTTTTTATTCTAAAGTAATACCTAATCAAAATGGCAATTCAAGTAGTGATAATCAATTACGTGGGTCACCAAGCACGTACCCCTGCCAATCTCATTCGAACGACAGTTTGTCCCAGTGTAAAAATATTATTGGTTGATAAAAAAACTTTTAAAAGTCTCCGTAAAATATTTTCAAAAAAAATTTTTGAGAAGTCACGACAGAAACTTATACTTTTAAATAAACAAGAGACGACACTGCCCATTCAAAACGTAGGCAACTCAGTTGTTTTTCTTTCAGACAAAGAAAATTAGGGCCCGATCAACTTTCAAACAAAGCCAACATCGAATTTGAGATGAGGCAGGGTCGTCAGCAGCTCAATATTCATTTTAATATTGCGACATTCTTGTAAGCTTTTTTAAAAGTGTAAAAGTTATATATGGTTTTTAATAAGTGTTTTTAAATAAAATGTATATTTCTATGTACTATTTATTATTTTTATACTTTACTAAGATAAAATCATGATATTATTTTTATCATCTTTACTATTATATAAAGCGGAAAAGTTTGTTTGTTTATTTGTTTGAACGTACTAATCTCTGGAATTACCAGTCAGATTTAAAAAAATCTTTTTTCGTATGATAGCCCAAATTCTCGAGAAAGGTTATAGGTTATGTAATATCACGCTACTGGCGACGGGAGCAGAGCAGTAAGCAAAGATGCAGTTAAAACCGTGCAACAGAAAGCTAGTATTCAAATAGAAACTCAAACATTCAATTTATGTTAAATTTATGATTTTAATGTAAAATCTGATTGGTAGTCCCAGAGATTACCACGTTCAAACAAACAAACTCTTACACTTTACATAATAGTATAGATAGATACCTCTGTAACTACTGAAGGTCCACTTTATATTGAAAAAAATATTTGACTATCTAGTAGAATTATTTTCATTACCGCCTCACTCATCACTTCAACCTGTTATCACCGTGTTAACCTTAATTCCCCATTCTTACTCTGCCATCTCACTCCCATTATCCCAGCATTTTTCACCGCTGATCTGTCAACCCTGCGAGCGCCTCGTAACTTTCCTTTTTCGAGTGGGTAGGTACTTGCCTTTTCTTTTACCAGAGCTTATCAGGATTCCACGGTATTTATGATCTGTAACGGGGCGAGGAGGGTTACCTAAGTATTAACGGTAAGCCTTCGACTTTATCTTTTCCTATATTTTTATAACACATCCATCATTTTTTATACAACACGTGAGTTTCAAGTTATTGTTTTTGCAAAATGGATTGGGATTACAGGAATTTCGTTAAAGCGATCTATCAAAGGAGATGTGATTAGTTTGCCAAATATTACAATTTTGTATTATTTTTTGGGTTCTTTGAACGAAAATGTACGAGCTGTTGTTTTATGGAGTTGTAATTTTGTTTAAATTTGTGTTTTCAAATGTATTATTGCAGCTTTTACAGAGAGTTTATTAATTTAAAATTAAGTGCAATCACGATTGAATAAACCTCTTTGCAGCATCCCTATAATTATATACGAGAGCTTTGACTACTCAAGGTGTATAAAAACTTGCGTTTATAATTAGATATATTATTGGTAACGCCATTCTATACTCGTCATGGATGAAGACCTAGTACGTACAGTTGGATACAGATTTATTTGCTTATAGCTAGAAAGATGTAAAGGATGCAAGTTCACTAAGTATTTTTAAACAAAAGTTGTTTGCTCATATTTCTAACGACGCATCATTTCTCTGACCAAGTCTTTTGTTTTTTTATTATTATTTCTTTGTATATGTATTACAGTTAAAATCAACTTACTACTACTTATAAATAATAATAATTATTTTTAATAAACAATAAATCTATCATAAATAATGGGAAGCCTAAATTTAAGCTATTATGTAAGCTATTTTTTAACAAAGCCTTCAAAAACTTAATAAGATTGTAACTTGGACCATAACAAACCTTAGTAATGTGAAACAAAAAACTACTAGTATAGAAATGAAATAATCGTTTTTGTTTTGTTAACTTTTTTTTTACTACTACCCGCACTGGGTTACTGATAAACAATATAATATTTTTGTTATTTTCATGTAAGTGACAAATTGTCCGAATGAAAATAAAGTTCTTTAAAACGATAGCTCCTAAATTCACTTACCACAAACTTCAAAATACGCATACCACCAACAGAATATTTTTAAAATTTCCCTTGTAAATAACCTACTGTAAAATAGAGCATAATATTTACTATGGTCTACGAGCATCTTGTAATTAGTTCTTTGTTTACGTTACCCCGGCCTTCAGGTTAACTATGAGCCTACCATGATCCTCTTTAATTAATTTTGACGCTACATTCATAAAGGAACGCATTATGCTAAGAAGTTGCGTCCGCTTGCGGAGATGGTGATTATAAATATGTGTGAGAGTGTGGATATCCTCAGATGTCCTTCAGTGCTAAATATTTTAAAGCCTCGAAGTAAAGACATAAGCTATGCATAGAAATATAATAATAAGTAAGTTTTAAGTGTTACAATTTCCAATTTGTCTGCGACATTGTTGCTGTTGATTGGGTGAATCTATCTTTGGTATATTTATTGTTCATGTAACTAGATAATAATAAATAAAAAAATATGTTTCTTAGGCCCAGGCTACAATCGTGACTTTACTTTACAGCAAAGGCACCTTCGCAAAGTAAGCTTTTTATTGCCGAAGATTACTTTCAACTTCATATTCAAACATATTTTTGGTACAAAGTAGATCTTTGCATCAAAGTAAAGTCAAAGTGCGGTCTGTGAATCTTGCCCTATGTTTTCCTTCACCGTCAGTCAGAACCAGACCAGACCAGACCAGACCATTTGGATTTTTTTTATTGCTATATTATTATAGTTTAGCTGTATTGTAAAGAATTTCTTAAAGACCCAACTCACTAATTGTACGTGGCATACACTGTGTCATTGATTTCTAATATTAGGAAATTACTTTGAGTTAAGATTATATTATAAAAAATATATTTTTTTCGTAATGAGTGTTTTAGACTTCTTTTAACAAGAATACCTATAAGACTATCGACACCTAAGTGAAGATGGGGTGGTTAAATATTCTAGACCGCAAATAACATTTCTATTATATGCTAAATTAAATTTGTTCATTCGCTGTCAGCATTTTATTGTATGTGTCTTACATTGAACTATTTTTCCGCTGCGCGTTTCTCCTCGCGTCATTGCTTACTGCTCTGCTCCCGTCGCCCGTAGTATGATGTTACATAGCCTTACCTTCCTCGAGGACTGGGCTTTGAAATGCAAAAACAATTACTGGTAGTTCTAGAGATAAGCGCGTTCAAAAAAACAAACAAACAAATAAACTCTTCCGCTTTTTATAAATGACATAGTTGATTACAAATCTTGTAAAGTTTATAGTAGGGTTTAGGTTAAAACCAGTAAACTGTGTACCAAGCTTGTTTTATTAGGGCTCCACCATAATCGTTACGGTTCATTGTTTGAATACCTTAATTTAAAAAATAAAACTCACATGTTTTATGGGTCATTTTTGAACCTGATGCGCTGATTAGGCACCTTTTATTTTTTAATGGCTTAATGACTTTGGTTATTGAGTTTTTGGTTAAACACGGTTCATGAAATTGAAAGTGTAACTATAGGATTGTATTTGCAGTATCCGCGTATATTATTCTCTCAATGTAAGGCAAAGGCCAAGGCAAAATACAGACAAATCGTTTTTATGCAGAATATAAAAATAATAATATAACTATCATAACAACTACACACAACGCCATTTAGACCCAAAGAAAGCCTAAATTATAGTTTGTGTTATGGGTTCTAGAATACGGATATACATACATAATTTTTTTTTGTAAGTATATACATTATTATACATAGAAAAACCCAGACCAATGCAAATATACATGTTCATGTACACAAAAAACTGAGCGGGAATCGAACTCGCGAGCTCTGCGTACCAGTCCATATACAGTACCATCGAACCACAGAGGCAGTCCTAAAAACATAATATTACGTTTTTTTCCGTGATGGGCAGCGAGCGCGAATAGTGGGCAAGCCTGTTGCCATTTACTAAGTACAATTTCGAACTCAATTCTACCATAGAAACTTTTTTGACAGAAAAAGACAGCATTTTACAAAATACAGCTGAACCACTGACGTAGTAGTTTTGAGTAAGGTTGTTCTAACCATGTTTCCTTATCAAATCTTTTTGATTAACTACAGAAGCATATTACTTCAATATCTGACAAACAAATTTACAAACGCAAACTATGAGCAAAAGTCTGATTGGTAAAAAAATAACAATGTTTATAGAAAAATGGAAATTTCTAGTAATAGGTTCGTGCAAGTACTATTTCTGCAAAGATAAGAAACATATTTAATTTCTTTTATTACTAACGATTTATTTTTCTAAAGCTTTTATGGCAGCTAAAGGAAAACTAACATCAATTGATAATAAATAAACGGGAACATTTTTAGGTGTTATTTAGAAAAGAGCGTATCTCTAAAGTTGAATCCATTAAATTTATAGTGAAGTTGAAACTCAAACCCACCAGCAATAAATTGAGATATTTTAATTTGGATCCATATTTTACTATTTTTTGAGACAACATTATACAAGTAGAATTGAAACTTAATAACCCCACAAATATAATTAAAAACAAAAATTGTAACTGTATGCCAGGCAAACCTTTGAAATTAAGTACCTATAGTAAAATTATAATAATTATGACATAATATATAAGTATATAGTACTGGTCTCACTAAGTATGCAAAGCAGCTTGCTTGTTCTTACTTTATTCACATATTATTTTTCTGTGTTACGTTTTGTGGAACAAGAATACAAACAGTATATTTCATCAATGTAAAAGTTAATCTTTTTAATATGTAAAAAAACTAAGTTCTGTTACATGAATCACCAATTAACTTTCTACAACATATAACAAGCCGCTATATATTTAGCACAAACAATACGTTCAATTCAACATAATGACGGCAAATTCAAAACCAATTCGCCAATATTCAACTTGAATAATACGAACACATTATTATCTTATAATCGGCAAAACTAATATTAACTAAAAGTTTCGACGGAAGACAGGTACAATGCAAGACCTTCATTCGTTCCATTCGTTCCACAATACAATCGTCAAAGTTCACGGCACGCCATTTAAACTTGGCTAAATAGCTTTTCAGTTAATCGTAGTCATTTTGTTGAGCACCTCGCTCGAATTCGGTCTGATGATATTTTAGCAAAGTTGTTTTCTGCGATTACTTGATAAAGTTTTTGATATAGTTTAAATCGTTTCTTTATCTCTCTTGTCGAATTTAAACAAGCTACCTACCGAATTTAATCACACGTTCAAAAATTGTTTTATAAAGGGTCTTATTTTTGATTATACTTATTACAGTGGACACAGAAAGATTACTCACTAATATTGGTTTAATTGAGATAGAAAATCTTGTGCATCTTTCAAAACGCTACCAAACTAATGTAGTTAAATATAAAACTCAAATGTAAAATATCTGCACTTAGTAAATTATATACTCATCAAAAATGCCCAACAATTACATACCATTGCAATTATATTACATCAAAAGTGGCGTAGGTACAAATAAAACGAGAACTGCCGGGGTTAAGTACCTCGAGATGATTTCACATTTTCCTCCGTATCTCGTATAAGGCTTGTATACAACCTGGTAACGGTATGATTCGATTTATGTTCATTATATTCCATTGACATTTGAATTTTTTAAAAAAATGTATTGTTATAAATTAAGAATTTATGACAGTAAACTCAAACTCAAATAAACTGCTGGAGAAAGACCTACTACGGAATTGCTGTCAAGAAAAACAATATTTTAACTATCCAAAATATTTCGTGACTCATCCAAATTTATGCATTATGATCTGACGTTTAAAATTGTTGTTGTTATTGTTTTAATAATTAGCGCATTTACAATTTATTAAAGCCGTAACTAAATCCTTATATAAATAATCTGATAATGAATAATAATCCTTGTGTGATATCAGCCTTATAAGTAAATCTGTACTTCGAACTTTTTATAACATACGTTATTCTCTTTTTGTTTTCTTTGACATAAGAGTTTTCGAAGGTAAGTCACATTTGAAAAGGAAATGGCGTCTAATATGAAAATTGAAATCATTGAATATCTTTCATTACAACGTATCTTATTACATTTTGTTTTATTATTAGTTATTATACTCGTAATCTATATTACGTCGTATTTCGTACCAACATTTTAACTTCAATATTGTATACATAATAATGAATATTCATGTATTACACAGTGTTTTGTGCCGATTGAAATTGGGGGCAATGTAGGTGCAAGTTCTAGGTATGCAAGATTACCTTATTTTCTATAGAAAAATATTTATTTAATCAAAGTTACGATATCTATTATATGTCATACTTACAAAGTAATAATTGACGTAACGAATATGTAATAGAACACCTATTTTAAAGACTATCAACTTACCTCCCCAACCTAAAAGTATTTAGCTCATGAAATATACTCCACAGAACTTGATTTTATTCAAAAGAATAGGTATATTATTTTGATTTGATTCCAAACTATCGTTTACGTCGGAGAGCTTGAATATCTTACTATTTTATTATGTCAATGACTATGTTTTACCATTGTAAATCACGATGTCAGATTGGACTATAAATCTGCGTCAATCTTCGCCTCTTTTGACAATCACAAGAGACCTCAATCATTCCACACTATAATAGTAAAATTGGTTCTTTCCACATCATAATATAATTTACACTCTTTTATATAGTATAATTTACACTCTTTTAGACGCCTTGCGAAATATTTGAGTCTAGATGGACATTAACATTAAACTCTGCGCACTTATTGGTCGTAAGTTAAGGACGTGACCTCGAGTGGAGCTTGAGTGTTCAGACATCTCGTCTGTTACTGAGCTCAATGGTGTATAAATGATCTTCCATTGCTTTACGCAATGCTAGTCGTAGTTTACGAGTAACTCAATATTGTTTTTCTAGGTTTAGTACGCACGTTGATACATACTAGCTATTTATTATCTGAATACTTATTTTGCAACTTCGTTCATAACTACGTGAACATTAATAATTAAGAATTTTAGTATTATTTTCTAAACAATATGATTTGGGACACACCTGCAGGCTAATAAACAAATAATTTTAAATTATTGGATAAATAAGTACCAGTCTTGCACTCGGATACCATAGTTGGTAGAGCCCTAGTATGGTATCCAAAAATCTTTTTCTAGTCCCGCTGTCAAGTTTTTTTTTTGCCATAATTGCAATGAACCATTTTTATTTCTTATAATCAATTGCAGACAAGCAAGTAGCTGATGAGTCTCTTTAGAGCATTGGATACAAACAACATTGAACCAGATGGAATATTACAGAACTTACATATTTAAGGTTGTTGTACACATTTCTAATAATTTAGTTTAATTTAAACAAGAAATATTATAAGACTAATCTCACTGCGTCTTAAACCTCATACGAATATCAATCAAAACATCAAACTAATATATCAATGCACAAAACTCCATTACAGTTAAAATTTAATCTATTTGCTATTAGACGGATTATAGCTTCAATAGAATTGATCATACATATTGAATAACCTATATAAATTACTTGTTTACTAAACCGTGAATATCATTTGTTTCCTATAAATTTAATCTCGTGGAATATTCAGCACTTTTCAGCGTCATTATACGTCCAGTTACGTTAGCCAAAATACGTCTACTGTTGGACATAGGCCTTCTCTAATTTTCGCCACCTTGGCCTGTTATGAGCCACCCTTATCCATCGGTTGATGCAGAGCACACATAATCGCGTCACTAAATGTGTTACGTGCATGACTACTACTGGTGCAGTTAAACGTAAATTAGTAGAACTGTGGTCAGATACCGCACTGTTCAAACTTTTCGGGCACACTTGGTCAGACCACTTAATACTTTTACTTGTGTGTAACATTCTGTCTAAGCCAGTTGACTATTTGAACACTGTTTATATGTATAATGCACGTTTGATTCAAGCTTATCATGACTTTTTTATGTTAATGCAGAAATAACTTTACTCTGTTTAATGGTCAGTAGAGCCTAATACTCAAATTGGTCGACATGGTCTCAAAACCCATTATAGCAATCATCTTGCATAGTTGATTTATTACGCTCCGACCAACAGTACCAGAACCAGACCAACAGTAAGTATTCATAGAGTCCGGGTATTATACCTGGACTATATAAATACTTACTGTTGGTCAATGAAATCAAGGTCAAATCAACTCTTCATCTGTCCATACTAAGGTTACCTTAGTAATTTTTTTAAAATCTAACAGTAATGTTTTACAACCATATAGAGCTATCCACATATATCTAATATTCTTCAAGCACATTTAGTGTCTAAAATACTACGAGTATAGTCATGAAAATACACTAGCAATAGATCATAATTATCGATCGAATAGCCATTCTAAAATCAGATTTTTATTTTGGGCTCAAATAGTATAATAGGCCATTACGGCAATTTTATAAATACCACAACAAAATAGCAAAGTAGTTACATCTAATACATATATTTTATAAGACCGTATTCCTGTACGATGTCACTGAAAGGTAATTGATTGTGCTACAATAAGAGCAATCAGCGTAAAGCCACAAAAACTGATTAGCCGAACAATTAGCGTTGAATGCAGAGGTAATAGCTAGTTTCGTTAATGTGAGTAAGATTACAAAAGTCGTACAGAAATAAGATTGGATTACTAAAGTATTTATTTGTTAAGTGATTACTTGTGTTATAGATTAGGTAGAAATGATATTGTTTTGAAGATAGTGCGCTGAATAGTACACGAAGCTTTTAGGCAGATTTATGAATAATTTATTTTATAGAGCATCAAGCGTCTTTCCCAGTAGGAGTAAGCAGAGGTGAGAGGTGAGAGAGAAAGAGTAGATAGCCCCGTTTCGCTAGCTATGTTGGTTTTAATGTTAGTAATTAGTCTAGTAGGTGGAAATTTACAGACTACTATTTCTAGAAACTACTAAGAATATAATGAAGAAGGTCGGTAATATAAAATAAGCCCGTTATTCTTTTAGGCACTGGAGATCTGTATGTAGTGAGAGAGACAGGTACCTAAACAACTGCTTTACCAAAAAACAAAAATAAATTCACGAATTCATATAAGTAATTTATGTCTATCTACCTAACAACATCGTTCTAACTGACATGAATATAATATATATATGTATAACACATTCCTTAATTCCTAAAAAATAATAGCGTAACTGCCTCTTTATTGAGGAATGTTCGATTATTATTATTGATGAGATTTTATCCATTTAACTGTTATAAATAGTGACAAAAAATGAGAAATTGCTTCATTTTTACGCAATTCATTTTTTTCGACGTCAATTGATTCATGATTGATGAATGATGATGAAAACTGAATATCGAATGAAGCGTAAGATAAAACACATAGATGATTGAATGTACACAGTGTGTTATCAAACGAGCGCATTTAAGATGTTACTTATATTTTATTCAAGCAATTGCAATTTTAATGTCTTCAACTATAGAAAGTCATTAACCGTCTTGCAATCATTTGTACGTGTAGTGGTTTTAATTGTATGAAGTTAATTAAACGTCTGTTTTCAAAATCTGGATGTATGTAAAATTCTGTATTTTTGTAAAAGATAAAAACTTAATTTCTTACGTCTTTTTTAATATCTAGCTTTTTTATTTATTGGTGACTATTATTCTATGTTGTAACAAAAAGCAACCAGAATTACAGTATTTTCCCTTTTCCTTCCTCATACCCTTCTTCGTGGTCGGCAAAGGCTAAAAAATAGTTGTAATCAAAATATGTCATTGGCTTGTGAATTTATTTTTCAACTTTTAGTTCTTGCGAATGCAAAATAATGTTTTGTTAAAAAATATGTTTCATACTGCAGTGTGTGATCGTCTACGTAAAGCTCATTAAAAATTCTCTGAGTGACGTTGGTAATGTAATTACAATGTTAATTGCACGGCTCACGCTAGTTACACAGATGCACCCTTTTCTAAAGGTGTGTTAAAGTTCGAGAGATGTCTGAGTAATATTTATATTTAAATCTCGAAACTTTTACAAATATTTGCTGTTTAAACATTATTAAATAGTTGTAAAGTAAATAATAAATATAAATACCCTTTCGAAAATTCAATCGAATCATACGATTAAGCTCACAGAACTCATTGCCGTTGGAGCAAAAAAGTTTTAAGCCTATAGTAAAAAGGTTCTGCGTGAGCAGACTCCTCACAAAATGGACCGTCAACGATGGTGAATGTGAGAGCGTGGCGATAAGAACTGATCAAAGTAAAAATGCTTGGAGAAAGAACTTGAAATATCAATAATTGAACGTATTTCAGATAATTTTATGATAATTATGAACATTTAAAACGCAGAATTAAAAACCGGTATTAGTTGAATCAAAATTACAAAATATATCGAAACAGTTAACAAACATGATCATGAATTTAAAAAACCTAACATAAACTTTAATATTCATTCACATTAAAAATTAATACACAAATAAAACGACTATTTCCGTTTATACCATAATCTAATTTAGGCACCGATTATTAAACCCAGTGGTATACTAATTTATAATATATGGTTTAACAATATTAGGTATATTGAGGTCATCATTGGTACCGTTTGACACAGTTTATAGCAAACCTTTAATATTAATGAATCTTTTGTATATATAATTCATAGCCTTGCCGCTTAATCAACGTCTATACCTAGATAGATTTATAACTATAGAATACCTATTATCCGATTTACTTACAGATATACATACGAGTAGGTTCGTGGGCTTTCAATATTAATAAAAAATATAACAGTAAATATTAGCGTTTTCCTTTCATTGGAGACCAAATAATTTTCATATATGAAAATGTTCAAATTGTAATTTATAGCAATTCTTTAATACATAACATATCTTACAAAACAACCTTTTTTAACAAATACAATTATGTATATGAGAACTCGAAATCGATCGATGGACTTAACTTCTCCATAAATCCTTCGGATCAGGTATCGACGACAAGTTTTAATTTAAAACGACTTACCCAACGATTGCTGACGGAGACGGGGATTAAAACTTACTCAGTAGGATGTATCGCCTCTAGCTACCTGAATATCAAGATCAAAGGAGGGAGAGCAAATAAAGAACTTGCGAGCTCAAACTTGCTCCACGAAAATCGTTACTCAGTTTATTTTTAATTTTCGCATTTAACTGTTGCGTGTAACGGAGTTTATTTTTGTTGTATTAATAATAAAGTTAGTAATTTTAAAGTTGGTGCCAAGTGAATACTTAACCGAGTGGTGCTAATTAGCCGAGTGGTGGCCGGGAAAGAATAGCCCCAACCCTCTCTGTCCGTGGGTGTCGTACAAGGCGACTAAGGACAAAATGATGTCAGTCCATCAGTCTACCGAATAACGGCGGTTAAACCGTTACGAAAACGGGTGGTAGAAAAATCAGCACAACACAGGACGGGCAGCAGCGTCCTGTGATTAAGCTACCACCACTGCGATCGCCAACCCGCCTGCCAAGCGTGGCGATTATGGCAACATCCCCCTAAATGGAGCTACACCAGAAGAAATGGCCCCCAGTCCCCGGTCATCCCGCTATTCCTGGCTACGGTAGCGGCCATGGTAACGGCGGGGTAGGGGGTGCGAAGAATCCCCGGGTGCGGCCAGGCTACCCAAACCGACGACCTTTGGCCCTGGCAACATACAACGTGCGCACACTGCGGAATGACGAGAAGATTGTTGAACTGGAGGAAGAATTGAGCAGGCTACGATGGGACATAGTGGGACTGTCAGAAGTCCGAAGACAGGGGGAGGACACGATAACCCTTAAGTCCGGTAACCTGCTCTATTTCCGGGAGGGCGACCAACTGTCCCAAGGTGGAGTCGGGTTTATCGTCCACAAGTCCCTCGTGAACAACGTGGTGAAAATCGAGAGTGTGTCGACGAGGGTAGCATACCTTATACTCAGAATCACCAAACGGTATTCGCTGAAGGTCATACAGGTTTATGCTCCCACTTCGACATACCCCAACGATGAGGTCGAGGCTATGTATGAGGACATTTCCAGAGTTATACATTCCTCTAGGACCCAATACACTGTTGTCATGGGGGACTTCAACGCGAAGCTGGGTAGACGAGGCGGTAACGAGTTGAGAGTGGGGCAGTTTGGATTTGGATCCAGGGATCCCCGGGGCCAAATGCTGGCTGACTTCATGGAGAAGGAGGGCCTCTTTATGATGAACTCCTTCTTCAAGAAGCGCGATAGCCGCAAATGGACCTGGATTAGTCCTGACGGTGTCACAAAAAATGAGATTGACTTCATCTTGTCGACCAGGCGGCAAATATTTAATGATGTCTCAGTGATCAATGCGGTGAAAACCGGAAGCGATCACCGGATGGTAAGAGGCACATTAAATATCAACCCTAGGCTGGACCGGTCTCGACTGATGAAGTCTGCGCTCCGACCTGCACCGATTCAAATTCATAGCTCCGAGAGTTTCCAACTCGAACTTCATAACCGCTTCGAAAGCCTCGGCGATTGCGTAGACGTGGACGAATACAGCAACAGGTTCGTGGAAACTGTCCGTTCGGTAGGGTCGAACATCTTTAAAGCCCACCACAGTAAAGGACCGAGAAAGATCACCGACCAGACCCTCAAACTTATGGACGAAAGGCGCAGGATGGTACTGCGGTCCCCAGAGGAAGCTAGTGACTATCGGCGGCTCAACAGACGGATCTCCAAGTCTTTGACTCGCGACCTTCGCCAATTTAACACACAACGTGTTAAAGAGGCTATAGAGCGCAACAAAGGCTTGAAAGTGTTCGCACGAGATCGGTCTGTCGGGCAGAGCCATTTTGTCAAGCTGAAGACTGGGGACGGCAGGCTCATCTCGTCTAAGCCAGAGGTTTTAGAGGAGGTCGAGAGGTTCTACGGACAGTTATACACGACACAACATGCACCTGTTAGCTGCCTAGCATCAGATCCAAGAGCTAGGTTAACTCGACATTACACCGAAGACATCCCGGACGTCAGCTTGTGCGAGATTGGTACGGCTCTCAGACAGCTCAAGAACAACAAGGCGCCGGGTGAGGATGGAATCACAGCCGAGCTACTGAAGGCAGGCGGAAATCCTGTCCTGAAGGCCCTTCAGAGGCTCTTTAGTGCCGTCCTCTTCGAGGGCAAAACGCCACAGACGTGGCACAGGGGTGTGGTGGAGCTGTTCTTCAAGAAGGGCGATAAAACCCTTCTGAAGAATTACAGACCTATCACACTCCTGAGTCACGTCTACAAGCTGTTCTCGAGGGTCATTACTAATCGTCTCGCAAACAGGTTCGACGACTTCCAGCCTCCCGAACAAGCCGGTTTCCGAAAAGGTTTTAGTACCATAGACCACATACATACGCTGCGGCAGGTTATACATAAGTCCACAGAGTATAACCTGCCCCTGTGCTTAGCGTTTGTGGACTATGAGAAAGCCTTTGATTCGATCGAGACCTGGGCTGTGCTGCAGTCTCTCCAACGGTGCCATATTGACTATCGATATATCGAAGTGCTGAAGTGTTTGTATGAAAACGCCACTATGTCAGTACGAATTAATGGTCAGAGCTCAAGACCTATCCAGTTGCAGCGAGGAGTACGACAGGGAGATGTTATATCTCCGAAACTGTTCACCGCTGCACTGGAGGACGTGTTCAAGCTTCTGACCTGGAATGGACTTGGCATCAACATAAACGGCGAGTACATCACTCACCTTCGATTCGCGGACGATATCGTGGTCATGGCTGAGACCGTGGAGGAGCTCAGTGCAATGCTCGATGACCTCAGTAGAGTCTCTCGACAAGTGGGCCTAAAAATGAACATGGACAAGACTAAAGTCATGACCAATGTCCATGTTACACCCACTCCTATTACGGTCGGAGGCTCGATGCTCGAATTCGTTGACGAGTACATATACCTGGGACAAACAGTCCGATTAGGTAAGTCCGATTTCGAGAAAGAGGTCACTCGTCGAATCCAACTCGGCTGGGCAGCGTTCGGGAAGCTACAACATATCTTCTCGTCCGCACTACCGCAGTGTCTCAAGACCAAGGTCTTTGACCAGTGTGTGTTGCCAGTGATGACATACGGAGCAGAGACGTGGTCGCTAACTATGGGTCTTATCCGAAGGCTCAAAGTCGCTCAGAGGGCGATGGAGCGGGCTATGTTAGGCGTCTCCCTGCGCGATCGTTTGAGAAACGAAGAAATCCGCAGACGAACCAAAGTAACTGACGTGGCTCGCAGAGTTGCTTCTCTGAAGTGGCAATGGGCAGGACACATAGCTCGCAGAACTGACGGCCGCTGGGGCAGAAAGGTTCTAGAGTGGCGACCACGAACCGGAAGACGCAGCGTGGGCAGACCCCTCACAAGGTGGACCGACGACCTTATAAGGGTGGCGGGCAACCGATGGATGAGGGCGGCGAATGACCGGCCACGGTGGCGAAAATTGGGGGAGGCCTATGTCCAGCAGTGGACGTCGTTGGCTGATATGATGAATACTTAACCTTACTACAATAGCAAATTAAGATTGATAATACCTATAATAGGTACTTAGTTATTGTTTTACTTAGCACCAACTTCAAAATTATAAAATACTTATTTAATTATTTCTGATTAACTAACTCAAAATATGAATTACTTTGTGCTATGTAAATTTATTTTTTACTTTTTAGTTTCCTTCCTGTTTGGAGTCGGTTTTCTTTTTGTTATAAATTATTTTATTTTAAGTCGGTTTAAAATAAAACGAATACAAACGGGCGACAAAAATAGTAAATTAATATTAAATAATTATACAAAAGTAAATTATAGTAAATTATTATACAAAAAATCAATTTTCAAATGCTTAGAGAGAACCCAAAGAATTTTGAGGCGCAATTGCCAAAAATACCTTATCTGCTTTTAAATATCGAGTCGGCATCAATAGTTCTGCAATAAGTTTTAATCCTACACCGGCGGTGATCGCCCGCTAAGTCTTTTTAAATTAAAACTATCTTCAATATTTTCAGATTTATTGATATCTAAATAAAACAATGCAAAATTTTACTTTTCGATTTAGTTTGATACAAACTTAGATTCTTGTTTTGGTAAAGTTGTTTAATATGATATTTGGTCATTTGGCAATGCCATCTTGACGTATGGAACACTGAAATTTTTTTAGACAAGTGGCATAGATTTCTATTTTATTCATAGAATCGATAAAAAAATGGAATTGACATATGCTAACGACAATGTTGGCGAAAGCATAAATCAAACCCATAGTTTTTTTAATGTATTCCTCGAATAGATCAGGTAAGTATAATTTATAGCTTTCGCTTATGGTACAATTTAGCTAAACATAATAATTTTTTTTTACTAATAGTACTGTTACATGCTTACTAATTGTCATCTTCCTCAAGCTTCAGGACTACGGTAAATTTCTGCTTTTGAAAAGCTAGTAGATCCCAAGTCCAGCAATTGTTTTCAGGCTTTTATTTATGCCAAAAGTTGGCATCTATGAATTTGATCAGATTGAAAAATTTACCGATGTGGTTCTAAATTCTTTTACTATCGTCTCAGCTATCAGTTGCAAAATTGTGACTATTGGTTTGTCACGATGTGCGATGTGATTTCACAAAAGTTTTCAGAATATAGAAGCATATTTGAACGTTGGCTCTCTGCCACTCTAATCTAATTCAAAAGGAATGTTATACCAAGCTACATTTTATATCACAATACGGTGACGTCAGTAAAATACGTACAAATTCCAATTAAAAAAAAAACAAAAATTAAAAAAACTGTTTAAAGAAAATAATAACATAAGTACGATAAAAATATTTAGAACATTATAAAATAAACGCTAGCTGTATCATTATAAATTACTGAATCAATTTTGAAGTGATATACGTACAGATTAAAATCTAGCTATTTCATAATGATAATTTTATAGCAATTAGATAGCGAAAAAGCAAGCTGTTAAAGAAAAATAAGATTAAAAGGAAATTGAAGGATCCGTTCTTACCTTATACGACCTATATATGCTTAACTCAGCAAGGAACTACGAGCTTTTAAATATGCCTGTCAATAATTTGTTGCAAAGCAAGCGTGTACACTTTTGTAGGACATCACTTTTGAAAAAGCCATTTTGCTATTCGCTTGGTTTCAAATTCTCAATTTAGTGCATACGCGACAAGCACAGTAAATTCCATTACGACAATATTGTTTCAAGTCTCCTAACACATTGAAATAAAAAACATAGTCAGACATGATATATTCTTTTATAAAATTAAAAATTTTTGAGCGTAATATTTTTAAAGAATAGTATACACTCGCGTGACAAAGCAGTCCGCTGCGCTTTCGTGTCTACACACTTGTTTTCACTCAAATTATTCAACGCCACAGTATTGATAGTTACCATACCGTTCTATTTGGATACTGGAATGTACTACTTTGATGATATTCATATTTTTTATGCTGTGTGCAATAATATGGGTGTGGTTATCTGTAACGTACGAGGACCAAGCAGTCCTGCCTCCGGTATTACATTTACATAATGTACTTAGTGCGCAGAGTCGCATACAAAGGCTCTCCCTAGAAAGTGATGAGACAAGCACGCGTCAAAGAAAAATGAATTCTTTCACATACGTATTTAAATATATATTTGTTTGTTTTAAATTTTGTTTGTATTAAATTATTACATGGTATTTTACTCGAGAGGACGTAAGTAGAGTATTCGTTGGTGGTTCTAAACTTATACTGTTTTCTTAGTATGTAATAGAATATAAACTGTGCAATACGTATGCTAAATGAGTGTCCATTGTAAACTTTTTAGTTTAACTCTATTTGCGTCAGAGCTACACAATCACCCTATTTTAGAGACTGCAGACCGTCCAAGAATACTAAATAAATTTTATGATACCAAACTACGAGAGACGACGCTTGGCAATTTTTTTCTGCAATTTTATATTTTTTTTCTAAAGTAGCTAGTTTTTATCTTTTGTTGTATATTCAAATTAACACATCATGTTTAAATTGACTGTAGGTATTTCAAAATATTGGTTAACCAGATTAACATAATTAACATAATTACTCTTAAAAGGGTAAGGACAGCGGACAGGTCTAAGGGCACGCCACGGTGGTGGCGGTAAGTCCAGTCCTCGAGGAGTGGCTGGAGAGGAGGCACGGAGTCCTCACGTTCCGGCTGACACAGGTACTCACCGGTCACGGGTGCTTCGGCACGTACCTGTGTCTCATAGGCCGGGAGCCGACGTCCATCTGCCACCATTGCGGGGTCTGCCCGCGCGACACGGCGCTCCACACGCTCGTGGAGTGTCCAGTGTGGGCGGACCAGCGCCGCGACCTAGTTGAGGCGCTCGCGACGGCCCAGCTCTCGCTGCCGACCGTGGTTCTGTCCATGGTCCGCAGCGAGAGGGCTTGGGAGGGAGTCGCCTTCTTTTGCGAGCAGGTAATGCTCGCGAAGGAGGCGGCCGAGCGGGAGAGGGAGCTGACCACCTTGCTCCCCGCCCGTCGCGCCTGCCCCGGACGTCGCCGTAGGGCGCTCCGAGATCTCCAGCCACCATAGGAGGATGCCTGCGGGCGGCGATTGGGCAATCGCCGCTCGAACAGCACAGGCCCGAGAAGGCGGCGTACGTGTTCCACGAACGCCTCTCGATGGAGGAAAGGGGGCCAGGTCCCCCAAATCAGACGGGGCCCGCTCAATGAATGCGCGAGCGTCTCCCGTGACCCCGACACTCTGGCCGTCTGGAGGAACACCGTGGGTTTTAGTCGGTATGCCGGCCGCTGTCTCATTGTGGCCGGAGAGTCCGACACAACCCCCGCCTCGCCCAGGCGGGTGCGTACGCGTAATGCGTTTCCCACGAAAAAAAAAAAAAAGCGGACAGGTCTAGCAGCGTTTTAAAATGTAACATTTTTTAAACAAAACTATGAAAAAGACCGTTATAATTAAAGATTTTACAAACATACAAATAACAGACCTGAAGTCTACAAGGTCTTGAAACAATTGTTTGTTGACAACACGATAATTTTTAAAAACCTTCACGTATCTATTATGGAACCACACAATTATTTGTCACGGATAACAATCGAACCAAGCAATATTCAGTGTATCAGTGGTCCAGCCCGGTCTCTATTATTATCTTATGAAATAAATCTTACAAAACAATATCTTGCAAGATGTAAAGTTAATCTGTGATTTCTTAAATGAGTCGTTAAATCTTCATTTGTTGGGGCAGCCGGCAACAATACAGTACCTAACCTCCGACTGAACCAAATTGAATAACGCTTGAAGAAGCGTTCGTATCTTCTTTATGGTTTACGAGTTTGTGTTACACCGTTGCCATGGTTCGGTCGTTTGAGTGAAGAGAAAAAAGTTTTATAATATTTTTTTTTTTCCTAGGGAAGCTCTGTATCATAATACTTTACAAACATAAAATTATCGGATTTCAAAACCAGCCAGGTTACATATTATTTATGTAGTTTGTGACTACAAGTAATAAGAAAGAAATAAAAGAATTAACATATAAATAGTCTTGTGTAGTAGTTGCACAGTACATGCATAGAGGCAGTCAACATTTACAAGCCATATTTGAGCCACCGGCGAGTGCCATTATGTTATGGAGAATGTTCCTTTATATAAAGCGGCAGTTTGTTTGTTTGAAAGCGCTAATATCTAAAACTACTAGTCGGATTTGAAAAAGTCTTTTGGCTTATGATAGCCCAGTTCTCGAGGGAGGTTATGGGCTATGTAACATCACGCTACTGGCGATGGGAGCAAAGCAGTAAGCGAAGACGTGGGAAGCTAGTCTAGAATATATCGGTAATCTACTGGTTCTGGATAATGTAGCATTCTTTACAAGCTTTTTGATATTCAGAATTTCAACAGTTCTTTTATATTTCTTTAACATAACTTTTAACTATCATTCGTAGTATCTATCGGTGTAAACGAAACTACTATGCAAGACTGGCACCGGATTGGACTGGCTTAAGTTTCATTGTACAGTTGAGCTTGTTTTAAAGTGACGGTGAATCTTCAATGATTTTATGGTTAAGCTTGATCGTTCTTGTATAATAAAACAGACGCATTTACATACTGCAAGTATTGTTTGATATTTCAAATTTGATCCCTTTAGTTGTATACTGTATATGAAATGTTACGTTTTTATTCAATTTTGTTGAATTTTGCTTACATGGTTATTTGGGATAGTGGGTCTTAAAAATAACAGAATTTTATCTACTGTACAGGAAGTTTAAAATTTATGCAACTAGCATACATAATTATTTGGAATATTCTGAAATATTGTATTGGCGCTCATAGACTCAATGCAATGCTTAGTGTGTATGAGCGCCAATGAGAGTGTTAAGGAAAATTTTTGCGGCGAAAAATTTTAGAAAACTCTCTCAGCAATTTTCTTTTGTCTATAAGCACGTGAATTATCCATTTCGTAAATTAACATCAAAATTGCCGAAATGAACACTAAAAAATATTTGTTTTGATAGCGCTGTCAAAAATGAAGACTTCTTACCAAAGTGGCGTTAACTATTGGCAAACATTTTCCTAAACACCCTCGTTGGCTTCGATTGCCACACGTGATCAAATTTTGTGTGATGCATTAATGTTTGTTTCTGTCTAGTTGTATTTTGTGCCTAAATTTTCAAAGTCGGCTGTGTTTTTATTTTGGTTTGGTTTCGTATTATTTAAAAATTGTTAAATATTGGCGACATAATATATATAATGAGAACAGAATATTTTAATATAGAAAACCTTAAATTATTTTGATGACGAGACACGGAAACATTGTAATAATATTTAAACAGGTATATAGAAAATTTCATTCGTCATCAAATCGAATAATCATAATCAGACTAATTACCTGCCTTCGAAGCTCAATTGCGTACACAGATGAAACAGTAAACATGAGATACACACGCATCGATTCCCGAGAATCCGGTCAAGTGTTAACGTATATTACACGCGCAGTAATTGGCCTGTGATAATGAAGTTGTAGCGAGACCGTGTAGTGATGTGACGTACTTGACTAATTGCGTATATCGACTATTAGGTTCGATCGACTATTGCGCGACAGAATTGATTTATTGCATGTGTAAAATGGAAATACTATTTTGCAATTTATACTATTATTATAAAACGGTAGAGTTTGTTTTAACGCGCTAACCTCTGGAACTACCAGGTGGATTTGAAAATTCTTTTTTCTTATGATGTTCTTGAGTAAGGTTATAGCGTATGTAAGATCACGCTACTAGCGACGGGAGCAAAGCAACGTGGGTGAAACCGCGCCGCAGAATGCTAGTCATATAATATGTTAGAATATTATAATAGTAAGTAAGCTTAGCGTAACAGCGTTGGTTTGATTTCTTTTATCTTAATAGAAACTAGCTGTTGCCCGCAGCTCCACCCGCGTGAATGTCGGTTATATCGAATTTTCCATACAAACTTTCATCCCCTATATCAATAATACTCTTCAAGTCATATTTTCGCAATAAAATATAACCTTTGTTGTTTTGCAAAGGTATTCTATATTTATACCAAATTTCATTAAAATTGCAGAGAAAGCAGAGAACAGACAGACAGAGTTACTTTCGCATTTATATTATTAGTATTATTAAATGGATGGTAATCATTTCACTAATTTATAACTGGAAAATAGCATTTAAGTTTTATCAAAAAAATATTCTGCAAAATTTATTAATAAAAATAATTTTATAAGTGTGAAATAATTTTTACTCGCCTTACTTTTCACTTTTCAACGCGATTTTTATATTAATGGCGATGAATGTGAGCGGCTCACGATAATTGGAGCTTTCGGCTGAAATGATGATTAAATATGCTAGATTATTAATTTTAAAATATAAAATATTCCATTGCATTATTTATATCGATACATTGTCCAACACTAAAAATCATAGTCGGAATTAACTCCAGTCGAGCAGGTGTTTCTGTCACTTCTCAGTACTTCAGCTTTCCTTTAATATACACTATTTCAAGTAGCTGCTTTGTATAAGTTTATACTTATAGTCCAATACTCATATACTCATTAAATAATTGTATTGGATTTTAGTGTTTGGTTTATTATTGTTGGTTTTATGTAGTGTTTATTTGAATAAAAGTTTTGGCGAGTTTATGTAGTTCTTAGAAAGTGTTAAGTGATAAAAATGAGACTGTTATTCACGTAATTACTGTTATGTTTTTGTATCGGGTTAAATCTCAAGTTTGTCTCAATGCTTATTATCAGATGGATCCTTCTATGACCAACAGTACAAGTAAAGCATTTTTTCATCTGAATGATGGCGGTCAAACTATACACATAGAAAGGCCATGAGCGATACAATCTAATTCACTTGTCAAGTACAGGATATGACTCATCAATCCGTTTAAAAGACTTATAACTAGCAGTAAATATAAATAAATCATTTTCACATAAGGTTAATTGTGTTGGAAAGTATGTATTTTATCTACCTAACTAGCTTTCCGCGGCTTTAAGTAGGTTTCCGCGTATTTGCTTACTGCCCTGCTCCCGTCACCAGTAGCGTGATGTTACATAACCTATAACCTTCCTCAAAAACCGGGCTATATTTTTTTTTATTGCCGACAGTGGCAGACGAGCAAACAGCCCACCTAATGGTAAGTGGTAACTGTCGCTCATGGACGACTCAGAGTCCCTAGCATTGCTCCTGCTATGCCAGGGACTCTGCGAAGGCGCTGCTTACCGAAAAAATAATTATTCAAATCTGACTGGTAGATCCAAAGAGTAGCGCGTTCAAACAAACAAACTTTTCTGCTTTATAATCTACCTAATGATCGTGACCTACATGTAAATACATGATTAAATCAAATCTATTTGGCAGATCATCACTAAACCTCAGATTAACTTTAAATACCCCGATAGGTACACAGTAGGGGGTGATAAATCCGTTCTTAGTTCCACCCCCGCTCCCCGCTCCGCTCCGCTTTGCTAGCTCACAGTACAAGCTGTTAATTTCCGCTAGCTTGTATCGGCTGAGCGTAGCGGCAGCGGTATTATTACGCCTTCCCAACAGTTTGCGACCTGTTACATAACATTTGTTAGGTAGGGGTTTTAGAAGTAGGAATGGCGATTAGCGAGTCTTATCAATATACATATTACTAGACCACCGCCCTAACTTCGCTTCGGTATCAAAACCTACAGAAAATATTATAGCAATAGTGACGTGTTACATCATCCAAATTTTAAGGCGCTTAAAATATTAAAATTTTGAAAATGACTGAAAAATATGTTATACATCTCAAAATATAGCATATATTACCCATATTATTTGAAGCTTTCTAAAAGTGAAAGAATTTTCTAAATCGGTTACGTTATTCTTCAATTATTGTTATACAATATTACTAGTAATAATTTATTTTGTAGTAAGTACTTTAAAATTCTATAAAATTAAAATTTTAACGCATGCTGTGGTAACCTATAATTTGTAAGTGCAGTAAGGCAAAATAATAATTATAAATGTAAAATGTTCACTTTGTAATAATTATGCTGTACTTATGTTGGTAACCCTATTATAAATAAATAAATAAATAAATCAAAATCAAATCTATTCTTTTTATAATACAAGGCACGTACCAATCTTGTGTTATGAATGCGGTATTTCATCGCAATTTTTTTTTTTTTTATATATATTAGCCTAGCAAAGTGACTCCACCCCGTCTGATGGTAAGCAGTCAGTGGAATCCAGAAGTGGTGGCCACCATACCAAAAGCTATCGTCTTAAACTGCTGGTATGGTGGCCTCCACTATGGCGGCTGGGAATAGGGTTAGGGGAAGGGAATGGAGGTGAGGAAAGAGAAAAGGGCGAAATTTTTGGCCTCCGGCACTCTCACTCACCGAATTAAACGCAGTAGTAAGGATACTCTTAAGTCGATATTCTATTAGAGGGTAGTACTTCCCCGGACGATTCGGCCTATTCGTGCTGAAACCAGCGTGGATCTACTACCGTCACAAATTTGCCTGCTAATGTTATTACTACTGCTGTTATTAATCTTTGACATAAGGAACACATTGTGAAAGTTACTAAATAAATGTACGATTATTTTGATATAATTAGCAAACAGCTTTTGGATGCAAACTTGCTTCAATTGTTATTGTAAAGTCATTGCATTTTTCTTCACCTGTTACCTGCGTTTAATACAAATTGTATATGACCTAATATAATGTACATACATCTCTTGTTGAGATTAATATAATTATTATCAGCTAGCGAACCCATGACACCGTAGAGCATTAGAATACATAGAAAATACCCAGACTGAAGACAAATACAAATGTTCATCACACAAATATTTGCCTTCCGTGGGAATCGAACCCACGGCACCCGGCGTCGCAGTCAGTTACACTAACCACTAGACCAGCGGTGCAGTCAGTAATAAATCACAGTAACAAATTATTATAATATTTCCAGCTAATAAACCGCTACCCGCGTCTCCTATGTAACAAGATACTTACTTATCTAACGTTCATAGGCCGCACTGGTTGGATATTGAGGAAATGACACAGATGTTTCGGATCACATGTAATTCTAGGTATGTTCCACGATCTTATGGTGCATCCACATGCTTAGTTCATTTGGTCACAAGTCTAATGTCTCTTGTTTGCAGAAACCATGTGTGACAAACTCGTACTAAACAAATAATATTGTTTTCTTTATTTCGTGTATTATTTGTTTCTTTTCAAAGAAAATAATACATATTTTAAAATTTGAAGTATTTTCAAACGCTGTAACATGTCTCTTCAAAAAAGAGTCTTCAAAAGCGCGCCTAAAAGTCTCAAAATCAAAACTTAAATACATTAATTAACAATAACTTAAAGATACATTAAGTATATAATTGGCAACATATTAAACTATTTATTATTAATACGGGCAATTACCACTCAAGACCTTTAAAATAAAGTACATAATCCACATCAAAGCCCTACACAAAAACGTCTATACCTACTATTACTAACCACGCACTAGCCAAAAGAATACAAACAATATCTTTTAACAGTTTAATTATATCTGTTTTACAAACCTGAGTCTGATTGTATCATACAAACTGTCCGTTCAGCTGTCAGGATGTCAGAGCTCGTATAACCTTACTCGCAAAATAATACGACGCTTTATTTATCATGTAAACAGAAAAAAACTTTATATTCTGGGTATTATATCGGTCTGTGGTACTGGGTACGGGCTGCGAAGTCAAGTCAAGTCAAGATCTCGGGTATTATTCAAGGTTGTGTGATATTGGTTGCAGTGTCAACCTGCAGTTTGCAATTGTGCCCGTTAAATGTAAAAGCTCGCCTCTTGCTATTGGATCCTACGAACAAAATGAGGGTGTTATATACCTTTCACCAACTCTTTCATTGGGTATCGTAAGAAGCTACTAAGAAACTACCAGGTAACGGGCAACAGTGTTATCTGTCTACTAAATATCAACTTTTTTATTGCCGACAGTGGCAGAAGAGCAAACAGCCCACGTAATGGTAAGTGGTAACTGTCGCTCATGGACGACTCAGTGTCTCTGGCATTGTTCCTGCAATAGACTGTGCGAAGCCGCTGCCTACCATGAAGGGAGCAGTGGCGAAGGGTGATTTTTTGTCAGAAAGAAGCCGGAGGAAATTGCTTACCTTGAAGCGCGACGTATGGTCTATTTCTATACTATAATAGATATTAAGTATTTATCGTAAAGAGAGATATTAAAATGTTTATTAAATCCATAACTTCTTTTAAAATTTATTGTCATATCTGGGCGATCACGGTCGATCTAAATTACATGTTATTTGTTTTCCAAAATTAACTTTGAGAAACGTTTTTTCTGAGATAATAAATAGGTAAATCAGGTAACAATCTAATGCTACTAGCGTCGCGTCGTAGACACACAGAAATCAGAATCACTTTTCATACTACGCTCTACGCTCGGCGCAGCGCCCGCCGGTCACGCTAAGGACGTCAAATGAGGAGGGCTACTCCAAACTAGTCCAAACTCGCAGTATGTACCTACCTAATAGCCCGCATAGCAGAAAGCTTATTTTATTTAAACAAAACATGAAACATACTATTACAATTAAAAAGTTTAGGTTCAGAACAAAACATAATAAAATCACAATTTTCACCATCTAAAATTCCTAATAACTTCTAAATGGATTACCCTATTTAAACAGTTTTTTTTTGCCCTATCCGTTTTAAACCTCCACCTATCAAATGACACTAAAAACAACACAATATCTACACAAACAAAAAATCATGTTTTCAACTTACGTATTCATGCGTGTCTCAAGCGGGAGACACTCGCGCTGCGCTCGTACCTACGAGGTATTGCCAATATTTCCCATTATCTCTGAGATATCGTGCCCATGCATGAGAGTGCGTTGTTCAAGCGCACTTTTTATGTAGATTACCTTCTGAGTAGACATCTTCACAAAATTACTTTCTACTTGTTACTTTATTATTATAGTTTATACACGCTTAGAACTACTTACTAAACAAAATTTATTATGTTCACTCTTTTACAGTACACACTACACAAACGCTACCCTACACAAACTTTATTTCGAGATAATTTTTTACAGAAATATATCAAAAACAAAGAAAATATTGCCTAAAAGTTTAAAATTTGTAATGAACTCTAATGTATGCAAATTAAATGTCAACAACGAAGTTATGGTGTTACCAATACTCAAAAATATTTGTCCCCAAACGTAAACTAAAAAATCTCTAGAAATGAAATCATAAATCACTAATAACCTGCGCGGTTCAACTTTATTTTAATAATTACTTTATTTTTACTAATTTTTAATTACTTACATTTTTTTATTTTTAAAACCTCATGTTATTATCAGATTTATTTTAACAGCTAAGTTGGTAACCCATACATGCACATCTCTTGTCAAATTTCCGTGCTTCGTACGTTCTGGAATGTAGCGTTGTTGTCTGTCTCTCTTACACCTACGCAATTTGAATGTTTTGTCTCCGTCATAAGCCGGAGAATACCGGGTTATACTCCACCTACATTACGCGTAATTTAACTATGTAGTTAGTTACTTGGAACGTACGATTTCCTATAGTAGGGATTCCTCTCAATTGCTGCGGCTTATTTTATAGCAATTTGACAATTTGGCGTCAATGCGAAGGCGTTTTTTAGAATGTTTTAATTTTATTTTAGTATAATATTACCAGAGTAGAAAGACAAGATAGTAAGGTGTTTTTAAAATGTTTTAAAGTTATTTAAGTTGAATATACCATTGTAGATAGATCATATTTTTAGTGATAGACACTAGTCTTTGTGATTTATCTCAAAGGGAAGCCGGTAGGAATCGGGATATATGGATACCTCGCCACTGGAAGAGAGTAAGGTATGAGAAGGGATTGAGGGAGGTGAGGAAAAAGGAAAGCGGAAAAATTGGGCCTTATGAATCCACCTATCTGTCTGCCTTTCGAACTTCTATTTTTCGGAGAAGTCTATATCCACTAGTAAACTTCTTCAGTGTCGATATGCCTATTAAAATAACTCTACTCTGATTCATGGTAATCAATAAATTATATATAAATTGTTTTTTGATTTTCTCACTAATTAATCGACATCGAATCAGTTCTGTTCGTGATGTATTTTCTTATGGACTTGATAAACAACGTGCATGATTATATAACTAATTTTCATCAGTAAAAACAATCTTATAAGATACTCGTATTCGCGAAAAGCATTTCTGGAGCAAAGGACACATGTTTACTCTGCTTTACGCTCACAATATAAGTTAAAGACACTCTGTCGCGTAGGTAAACGTTATTTTCCCAATAAAAACAATATTTTTGTTATTACAAAAAAAAAATGACAATATAGTTATAATATTGCTGCTATAAAATAATATATAATAGTATTATGATTCAAAGTTTGTGTACGATTTAACTAAAGAAACTCTATTTCTCTCCGTTCACATAAAAACATCTAAACAACGAATTACGTAAACTAAAAACCCACATAATCTGTGAAAGAATATTCAGTTCGAGCAAAACAAGATAAAGAAAACCACTAAGTAGCAATAAAAAAGAAAACAAATTGTCAATCTAGAGCAATCACGATTCATCTTGAATATCGAGTCCATATCGAATAGACTCGGTTCATCTCGTTTAAATCAATCGATTCTCAGTTCGCACCCACAAATATCGTTTCCTACGATTTTGTCGCTTGTTTCAATATTTGCGTAGTTCCATTAGTGTTCCAGTTTTAGATTTGACGTTCATATTATTAGATTTTGTAGTTAATCGATGTTTATAAAGTTTAGTATTTTTTGCAACAGCTACTTTGTTTTTAGTGGTACGATGTCTTAGTTTTCTTAAATTTTGTTCATTTTCATGTAATAGCGTCATATCCTTGTAAAGTTTGATCAGTAGGCGAGTTTGATAAGCACACAAAAAAACGGTATGGTATTTTTCGTCGTCCACAAATTTAACAAATTTATATAGCGGCAGTAGGTAGTGATAGCCTGGTTTTAAAACAAAATGACGTATATAATTATGATTTAAAGTAATATAATTGGCGGCTTTATTTCTGAAAACATCAAATGGGCGTAGTATTTAAACTGTCTTAAATTTAATGAAATAACAGCATAATGGAGCCAAAGAGATACTTACAATATACTACTGTATAATGTTCTATCTTGCTTAAACATAGAATATAGGAGTTTGCTCACTTGGTATAGTGAACCAACCATGAACGTACTATGAACGTATCAGGATTGGCAAGCAACACTGTGCCCACTAGAGCGTGTTATTATATTTTCGTCGACAATTGTTGACGCTCCATGCATGGCACGCGACGGTGCTGGTCGGTGACGGAACAGTCTAGTGAGCATAGTCTTATACTTTCAATACAAAAAATATTTTTTTGTCTGACACATTCAAAGTTAAAGTCAAAGTCAAAGTCAAAGTCAAAGTCAAAGCATTTCAAAGTCAAAGTCAAAGTCAAAGCATTTATTTCATTTAGATCATAAAGTATGATGCTTATGAAAAGTCAACATTACATTTTGTCAGCCAATTGACCTACAGCCAGTTCGCTGACGAGGTAGAGCTGTGAGAAGAACTGGCAAGAAACTCACGCCACTCTTTTCAATCGCCAGATAATTACAGTTATTTGAATGAGTTACAATTTAAACACTCAACGCAACCAAAGAACCATACAAAGTAATTATTACAAATTAACTAATTAATATAATACTAAGATTAAAGAAAGAAAACAAGGAATTCAATTATTTAGTTTCAACTAGTATGGTAATTTGACTATGTATTTTGATTAAACTGGTAAATGCACCCCCTGGTCACATTGAACGACAAGGTAATACTGGATTGAATATTAAATGTAAGCCATGCCAAGATTGACCAGTCATCCCAAGTAGCACCCGTTCACGAGCATGACGCACGGGCCAGCCATCATCACCCTCGCCATATTAGAGGGAAGGTGATGACCCGGCCAATACGACACCACAAGCAATGACATTTTAGTGAGCATGACAATGCAGGGCATGGGTGGTAAAAGAACCCTAATAAAATGTATTATGCCTTACGAACTCGTAATGATCATGATATGCATCCACTTCACATTAAACTTTTACTACAATAGTCAACATAATCACAATAATAGTCAATATAATTACTATAATAATAATCAATATACTGAATGATAACAATAGTCAATATAAGTACAATAATAAAAACATCAATATACTTAATGATAATAATAGTCAATATAGCTACAACAATAATAATCAATATAACATTAATCTTGCATTAAACGAGCAACTATACCCATGCTGCTTTATCATTTAAATAATCATTAATAGTATAATAACCCTTTAGAATAAGGCGGTTTTTAACAGCTTGTTTGAATTTTTGTAGGGGTAGATTCATAATGTCAATGGGTAATTTGTTATAGAAACGTACACCTAGACCCGCAAATGAGTTGTTTACTTTATGTAGGCGATAATATGTACCAACTAATTTATGTTTACCTCGAGTATTCACAGAGTGCATGTCACAGTTTCTGGAATACAAGTCTATATTTTTCTTGATAAACATAATATTGGCGAAGATATACTGAGACGCCACCGTCAGAATACCTATTTCTTTAAAAATCTCTCTTAGTGAAACCCTAGGGCCCAAATTGTAAATAGATCGCACTGCTCGTTTTTGAATTATAAAAATTGACTCAATATCCGCAGACTTGCCCCAGAGCAGTATACCGTATGACATCACGCTATGGAAATAGCTGAAATAGACAAGTCTAGCTGTTTCTATGTCGGTAAACTGTCTTACCTTTCTTATCGCAAAGGCTGCGGAACTGAGTTTACCAGCAAGACACGATATTTGGGTACCCCATTGAAGCTTGTTATCTAAAGTTAAACCCAAAAAAACTGTAGACTCAACAAAGCTCAAAGTTTCATTATTTAAACTTATATTAATAGCTAGGCTTTTAGTATTGGAATTCGTAGCACGATCATGGTATGGTACGGTATACTCACAGACTCAAATACCCTAATAAGCAGAGTTACGAGTAATGTCCCCTTATTTTTCTCAAGTTTCGAATTATAAAAAGTACTTAGCGTTTTTTGTAATACAATTATTGCATTAACATTTTTTACACTGAGTACTGTATGCCCAAATTAACAAAGAGCCCTCGTGAACACCGAGTTATAAGTATGGACTCTCGGGGAGTTAGAAATAAAAGATATTCACTCGGTTATAAAGCGAGAGACAAATTTAATCTGTAGAATTACGATCTATTAAAAACGTCACAACAGATGTGACAACAGCTACAAAATTTAAATATGAAATTAAAATGGCTTAGATTTTATAGTTAACACTCACGATGTTGGAATTCTGCGAAATTTGTTAAAACATTTTATATTCAACATTTATTATGTACTAATATTAAGTCGTCTTTATCCATCGCTTGCCACTTATTTGCCCCATTTAATGGCCTGCCTACGTATCTTTCAGTTCATGGCCGAACATTTATTTTTATTGTTTTGTAAATTATTTACATATTTAGTAATATAAGCGAACGTAAAAAAAACACTGGTTTAATGATAGGGGCAGATATGATAAAAATAGAAGCAAGAAGGCACTACATTGAAATACAATGAAATGCATAAGACAGTCCGTGTCAAGCAGTGAGATAGAATAAAAAAAAAAGATTTTTTTTTGTTTTAATATGCAAGCAATGTAATCTGTATAGAGTGAAAGAGGAAACAGCTGTATAAAATATACACAAATTTTATTTTCCCCATGGAATAAAAAGATTTACAAGCGGCCGAATACTAAAAGAGCTATTATCGTCAATAATCCGCTTTAAGTAGAATAAACAATTTGTTTTGTTCACCATGAATTGCAATGTAATGTTTTTATCATTTTATTTGTCTTGTTTTCATAGAAGTTCAGCATCAGACATACCTATAACCCATAACTTACCTGATGAAAAGTTATCATTGTAATCTACTCGTATCTACGTCACTGTGTTATTTAGCAGCGCAGAAACAATGCTTCGAAAAACAACCAAACCTCGTCTCCGAGGAGGTCACAATTACCAATAGTTTAGCTCTTGGAATGGTGGCCACCACTTCTGGATTTCATTGACTGCTTACCATCAGGTCGGGATGAGTCACTTTGGTAGGCTTAAAGAGGAGAAGAAAGATAAAAAAAAACGAAAGTTGGGCTTCCGATACTTACTGAATGCAGTATGACCATTAGGATTTTTTATTAGGAAATTCTCATTATTCTCAGTATTCTAGAACAAAATTGTGTTCTTTAAATTCATCATCATCAGCCTACGGCAGTCCACTGCTGGACATTGGCCTCTCCCAAGGCGCGCCATCTTGCACGGCTGCTTGCGTCCAGTTTCTGCCAGCCGCCCGTTATAAATCTGCTAGCGGTGGGGCGTCCCACTCTACGTACGCTTCTTCTTGTACGCAATCTTCACTCCAGAACCTTGCGGCTACAGCAATTGTTGGATTTGCGACAAATATGACCAGCCCATTGCCACTTCAGAGTGCTAATTTGGAGAGCTATATCGATAACTTTGGTTCGCCGTCGAATCTCCTCCTTACGGATTTTGTCGATCAGACGAACGCCAAGCATAGCTCTTTCCATAGCCCTCTAAGCGACTTTCTACTTATGGACCAGTCAATTTGTGAGTGTCCACATTTCAGCATCATAGTTCATTGTAGGTTGAAGGCATTGGTCACCTTGGTCTTTAGAGTTGGCGGTATGGGCGACGTAAAAGACTTGACGGAGTTTGTTGAACGCAACTGAATCCTCATGTCGATTTTCCTCTCCAAGTTGTTTTTACCTAGTTGTAGTGTTTGTCCAAGGTAGACGCAGGATTTAATATCTTCGAGAGGAACATCATCAACGATAATCGGTTACATGGGACCAAACATATCTGGCAACACATGAGTGTCGAATACGAGTACCACTGTCTACCCCGTCGAGCGGAGAAGGCGTAAAGCTATATATGCATTGTATGTAGTATGGATACTCCAACTTTTTATCGATATTACATAAACAAGTTGATTTTATGTGAACGTGAACGTATATCCCATCATTATGCTTGGACAAATCAAACATTGCAGTGTCTCTACCAATCCGATTTCAAACTCGACATTCGTCTTCTTTTCAACTTTTATTTCCTACCTGACTTTTTCGGTGCGGACAAGACTATCGAGTAATGATCTAAGTTATAAGCTTTTAAAAAAGAGTTTATATCCCAAGCAGCAAACAAGAATCCTTAGCATCAGTAATACGACTTATTTAAAGCTATTGGTTCTTAAATAGCTGTACAAAAGGATCAAGTGACGGTTTTTACTTCATATCAGATTTTTTAGGGTTTTATGCAGCTTAAACTTTATAACGGCTGTATGAAATAATAAATGTAAACTACAGGAATTAAAACTCCGTATTGAATCACTACAATAATTCTTTTAGTTTCTTATGACACTATAATCTGGTAATTATCCTTCATGCTGTTTAAAAGCTGTACACAGGTGTGCGGTTATTCCTTTGTACAGCTTCTAGCTGTATTATTGCTTCATTTAATTATTATCGCTTTTTTATGTTGTAAAACATCACCGCACTAGAACTTATTCTTATAGAAGACTTATACACCTTTATAAAGACTCAAGTTTTAAAACATATGCCTGAAAGTCTGTTCTAATACTTGAATAATATTAAAAAGTATAATGCAGCATTAGTCAGTATAACATCGCTTGATGAAAAAGTGAGTGACATCTTGTTATTTTTATAAAATTATATTACAGTTAAAATTATATAATGGAAAATAAGGAAAATATCTATTGCAGTGGAGAGAAAATCATGAAAGAATATTTAGCTATTACAAACTATGAAGTATCAAGTGTAGTGAATATATAAGTGCCTTCTACATCAAGCATAGCGGGTTCAGTAGCCGAAATTTCAGGCGCCGAATGTTTAAAGACGGCCAGACCTCTTCCTCTATATACATTCAGCGCCTACCCTTTTGAAAATAAACTATATTTAACCAAAGGGATGTTGAGACATGGTAATAAACTCCTTGTACAGATTTCCAAAAGATTAAGTGTAGATTCTACTTATAAAGAAGTGACGAAGAGGAATAGCAGATGTGGAAGCAATAAAAAACCCACACATGACAGTAAAGTTTTCGTAACAACAAACAACCGTAACTTGACTGTATTACATTTCAAAGATTTTAAAATCTAACAAGAAAAAAAAATAATACGTTATGTGCAGAAACAATATCATTTCGGAAGAAAGAGAAATAATGACTGAAGACTATGAAATAAAAATAAAAGGTTACAAAATTACCGAGTTGCAAGAAGTATTTGAGAAACCGATAAAATCATCGATTTTCAACATTTATAAAGCTGAATTGCATGCTAGTAGGTTAAGTGAAACTATAGTAGGCGTCACAAGATGTAAAACTGGAGTTAGCGTATACTAAGCATAAAACTCAACTCTATTTTATACCACTGCTACACAAATTGTGCACTTATGGTAGAGCAAATAAAATAAGCGTAGAAAAATAAAATTGGTTTTATTTAAATAACTGAAAGTAACTTAAAACACTGAACATTCTTAATGTAACTTAAGTAAATTGATGTGTCTTAATTATTACAATAACAGTCACAGGATTTTTAGTACTTTTTAAGGCACGCCTTATTCGTTACTTTTATTATTAAACTACACACAATACCCTAAACTTTTTTAAATAAAACACTTAGTTTGAAGACATTGTATGTCGTAGACAATCACATTGACGAGGTCACTACTTCTGTACCTATCTATTTCAATCAAATCAATCTCAACTGCCTTTTTTTTTCAGCTATTTAAAACTATGCAGAGCTTCTTTTGTCTTTTTTCTATGCTCTCCACGATTTTAGAATGACATTTTCTGTAACATACAATACACTAGGTTAACCGCTACGTTGATGATATTTGTAAGTAGGTACGCACTTCACGCAATAATAGACTGCAGTTTTATTACCCACGCGAACATAATATTTATGAATCTTACAAATAAGTATAAATTTTGAGTATCACATCAAGTGTCCATACATATATTACGGATCCCTAAAGTTTGTGCATGTATGTTTGAACTTTTAATCAGAGATTTATAAGTTATGTGGTCGGGTATGTTCATACATCTGCAGTGTAAATAGACCCCATAATAAATATGAAATAACACCATCAGTAGGTAATTTGAGTTATAAAACCTGTCAAATATCGTATAGGCTGTTAATTAAATTGTCGCCATTGTTATTATTTAAAAGAAAATTTACAATAGGATTTCCGATAAATAACGATAGATTACGGACATATTATGAGTGGTATTCTCTTGTAATATAAATCTATAACTGGATATAGCTTATTAAGCTTAGTATTTATTTATTTTTTATAACTCTAGCCTCAAAACAATTACAATACATACCGTATTTGGGGTTGTTTACTTCTTTGTTTTATTCTAATTTCTGTGGCGCGTTGATTTTTCACTTTAAAACATATACCCTTTTGCAATAAAATTTGCTTCGCACTAGTTTCACACACCTCCATAAAGTCAAATCACAAAAATAATGTTATAAATAATCTCTTATAGTTTGTGAACTATTCGCCATTACAATAACCACAGTATAAAATTGCACCATTCCTTTTGGCTAAGATAGATACAATTTTAATTCATCGCGTATTAAAACTCAAAAGTAAAACTCGATACGTTATAATACACTTTTAAGATAGTAATATTAGAGTTAAAGTTTCCGTCTAGACCAAAAAAAACAAAAAAAAAAACATAAAACAGCCCTTGTACAGCTTATTCATTGCTAATACAGCCTATAAACAGCTCTGATAATTCATAAAGCTGTATAAAGTGGGCCTCTTTTGGAATTATAAGGTCTTTATAAGCGCTTATAACACCGCATTATAATCATGAATTGACTCTTTTAGTGTTATCAGGAACTAAAATGCAGCTCTTTTACAGCTTGAATTGCTGCTTGAGTGTCATAAAATTTGACGCATTTATTATTATAAAATATATTTTTCTAGACCTAGCCCTCATTTCGCTTCGGTATCAAACGTTTCATTTGGTCTCACAACAAACGCCTATTTAGATATATACATGAATGCAATATAACCTGCGTCTTCGAAATATTACTGGTATACTACCAATTTACTTTTGCTGTCTTATGAATTGCAAAATTACAAATATTGAAATTTGAAAAACTGCAATTGAATTTTGTTTTGGTCGGTCTTTCAATCGAAGCGTTCAAAATTTGCTATAGGTATAAATTTGTACAGATGCACACCCCCGAAAGTAATTCTGGCGGCACTCATGACTGTAGACAGTATCCAACACTCCTGAACTACTGACAGTGCTTAGCATCAGACAAAGTTGATGCATCTTAATAGTAAAATATATTAAACGAAATCTTTTCACTTGCACCAAACAAAAAGAAACGTTGCGTTCAAGAAGTTTAAAATCCCTTTGTGGAAATACCAATCTTGCCTTATATCCAGTTTACACTTGGCTTATATTATATTCTTTACAACAATAAATAAAAACATTGATTTGTTAGCCATGTTCGGCTTATGAATTTTAATCGGGCTACAGTCGGTAGAAACCGTACGAACAATAGACAATATCACTATTATCGGTGTGAATATTCACTGCCGGATATATACCTCTTTTAAAAGAAGGTGTTTGCTATAGTCTCCGTACTATTATATCAACCTTTTAAATTCGTTGCATAACATAAATTTCACTTGTAATAAGGTGTTTGCCATAATCACTGGCCTTAACAGGTACATAGATCGGTCGCTGTAATAAGGTGTTGTCTATAAGTAGTTGGCGGCCGAAGGGGTTCAATATACATACATACATAACTTCACGCCTGTCTCCCATTAATGGGGTAAGCAGAGACTATAGAACGCCATTTGCTGCGATCCAAACATACCTTTGCCTCTTCAACATTCATTAACTTTTTCTTAAACACACGTCGGTTACGGGTGCTTGTAATTCATATATTAAACCAAAAACCGCATAAGACATGAAAAACAATTCTAACTTCTCCTTGAATGTTAAACAACATTCGATTAGATGTCAACGTTATCGGAACATTTATCGATCGCACAGTCTTCGATTTCGATTTTATCGTATCTTCTATACGCTGTTGTAAAATAATTCACCAATCCACTTCTTCTCTATATGAACATCGTCATTGATGCAACAGAATAGTTTTTTATAGAGCACTATATTATTAAATGCGTATAGGAGGCTTAAAACTTGCATAGAACCGCGTAAATATGCAAATCGTGAATTATAGTGTAGAACTTAATGGCGCAGTGGAGATTATCTGTGTGAATGGATGGATGATGACAATTGAATAACGATAGCACTATTGATATAATATAATTATGTATATATGATTTACGTTAAATATGCATTATTATATTTATTGCACGATTGTGATGGTTTAGTGGTTATACTTTTATACACAATATTATAGATATTTAAAACCGAGATGTACGAATGTGACGTTTTCCTCAAATTTAAATGTACTTTTTAAGTTTTAACACTATTTATTGTTCCTACAGTAACTATAGTGACGAAAATGCATCATCGAAGGAAACCAAGAATTAATTTCCTTCTCCGCGTGCCTCCGTATTGAATAGACGTGTCGCGTACCGTGCTCGAATAGCTAAAGTATTTTAAATAAAAATATGTATCTACTTACAAAACTTTAAACCGTATCTAAAATAAAATAAGGACGAAATTCAATTATTATTTGCTAACGAGCGTTGACTAGCAACTCATTCGATACGAAACTTAGTGCACAGTATACGCAAGATTTTAAGATAAACCATGTTTCACTCGCCATCAAAATCTGCTCACTCATCACAGCCTGAACTACATGTCTGTAGTAAAGATGATACCGAATTTGTTACATCGAGAAAAAGGAAAACTCATCCGGATTCTGAAGATATTTCCGACATTCGTCAAATGTTCACTAGCATGATGAAAGACCATGATCTGAAATTTCAAAACCTTCAAGAGACTATTAAAGACATCAAGAACCAGAATGCTGAGATAATAAACTCAAATACACTCTTAAATAAAGCATTTGAAGAATCAACAGGAATGTTTAAAGAGTTGAAGCAAAGATATGACACTATTATTTTAGAAAACCAAAACGCACATATCAAGATAGCACAACTTGAGGACAGAATTGAGTCGTTAGAGCGACTTCAACGTAATACCACGCTTGAAATAAAAAACGTACCGTTTACTGAAAATGAAAATGTTAACGAGATCATGACACAAGTACACAATGCCCTAGATTTATCTATACCACCTCAAAATATTCGACAGGCTTACAGGCAGAAGTCGGGTATGAAAAATCTGATCATTGTTGAATACCAAACGGTTCAAACTCGCGTCAATGTAATGAAGGCCCTGAAAAGCTATAATAGAAACAACAAGGATAATAAATTTAACTCCAAAATTCTACAAGTACCAGGTGAGAAACAACCAGTTTACATCTCAGAATCATTAACGTCTTCCGCACGGAAATTACATTATTTAGCTAGAGAAGCGCAAAAGAACCATGGCTTTAAATACTGCTGGGTAACTAATGGCCGGATCTTCTTAAAGAAAGACGACGGACTACCGTCAGTTCTTATAAAATCTCCAACTCAAATAGAAGCTATTACCTGCGATACTTCAAAGACACAAGTTCTCCCGAGTACAGAGCAATGACTAGTTTATAAGTACTATTTAGTCTTCTCTCTAGTTATTATTCATATATTGATTTTCTTAGGCTTTGCCTGTTTAAAAATATTCTTTAAATCCGTTAGCTTACATCTACACCGTACAATTACACTACTTGACACATTACATGACTCATTACACAAGAAACACATTATTTGTTCACTTAAACACTTGCTTGACTGTTATTATTCATACTTGCGCTCTGTCACCGTATGTTGGGGTATTAACCTCGCCCAAAAAAGTATTTCGTATCAAGCACATAAAAAATATGGTTGATTTAATAAATATTTCCTTGGACATTGAGGAATCTATCAATACGGGCGAGGCTCAGACCGCAGACATACCGGAACAGTGCAAAATTATTTTAGACAAAACCAATACCTATAAAGTATTAACGCAGAATATTAGAAGTGTGAATCATAACTTTGATGAATTTCTGGTCCTACTGACAAGATTAAATATATCTTTTGATTTTATAATATTAACAGAATGTTGGCTTACTGACGCAGTAAAATTACCTCAAATTAATTCATATCATGTTTTTGCAACGTCTAAGCATATAAACCAAAACGACGGTGTTGTTATTTTTTGTAAAGATGTCTTAAAAGTTACTGTAGAGGAGCCAATTAAACAGGACGACGAAGTAAATTGTTTAGTTAGTTCGATAAAAAATGAAATAGCTATTATAGCGCTGTACAGACCTCCTGCATTCAAAAATATTGAAAATTTCTTAGCATCTTTAGACAATATATTACATAAATATAAGAATTTTAAAAACATTTTAATCATTGGCGACACGAATATAAACATTATTGATAGCACTGACTCTAAAGCTTCCAAATATATGAATTTACTAGCCTCTCACGGACTCCTTGCGTCACATTCTCTTCCGACACGAGAAAACAGTTGTCTTGATCACTGTTTCGTTAAAACAAACTATACTACTAACACGGTGGTCTGCAACTCTACTATTACAGACCATAGTAGTGTGATTGTTTCACTATCAAAAAAGTCGTTACCTACAGATAAAAATCGTGGCACATACAAAAAAGTTGATTATCAAGCAGTTATTGACAATTTAAAACATATTGATTGGAACTTAATACTAGCTTCTGAAGACCCAAATATAATGACGAATGAATTCCTTTCCGTTATAAGAAGTACTATGAAAAAATATACATATACCTACAAGCTTTCTCACAGGAAAAGAAATATTAAGCCATGGATAACTCCTGGGCTATGTCGTTGTATGAGAAATAGAGACCGTTTACACCAGAAACTTCGTAAGGATCCAGACAATTTAATACTTCACATAACCTATAAAAGATATCGTAACACATGTAACAAAATATTAAACAACTTAAAAAATAAATACTTCACGTCAAAAATTTACAGCCACAAAAATAATTTGAAAAAACAATGGTCTATCATCAAAGATATTTGTCAATATAAAAATACTACCAATAAATTTGACGACCTTCTACTAACTAAAAATAGCCCACAGGATTCTATAAATTACGTTAATGAATATTTCACAAACGTCGGCAGACAACTAGCTCAAAACATTCAAATAAGGATACAAAGGAATGAAACTGAGCTGGCTAGAGCAGTAAACTCAAGCGATCGCTTTTTGCATTCGTTCGTCTTATTACCCACTGATGAATGTGAGGTCAAAAGAACTATCTTGAATTTAAAATCTTCTGATTCTACCGGTTGGGATGAAATCCCTTTAACCTTACTCAAATTGGGTGTCGATATACTCGCTACTGCAATCACCCGAATTTGCAATTTATGCTTCACTAAAGGCGTCTTCCCTAATGCTCTTAAACAGTCAGTCATTATTCCTTTACACAAGTCCGGGGACAGAGACTGTGTCTCAAACTATAGGCCAATTGCACTATTGCCATCGCTTTCTAAAGTAATTGAACGAATCTTAAACCAAAGACTTAAACATTTCTTTGAATCTAATCAGCTTCTTGCAGTTAACCAATTTGGATTCAGAGAGAAAAAATCAACTGCACATGCTGCACATAAGCTTGTTTCATTTATTGTCAATGCTATGGATAGAGGAGACAAGACTCTAGGCATCTTTTTGGACTTGGCAAAGGCATTCGACACAGTCTCTGTTCCCATACTTTTTAATAAACTTGAAAATTTGGGTGTCCGCGGCATGGCCCTGGAATTAATAAAAGATTATATGTCTAAAAGAACCCAAACTGTTAGAATTAATGGCTATACAAGTCAACAAGAAAAGGTTCTATTTGGCGTGCCGCAAGGCAGTGTGTTGGGTCCGACTTTGTTCCTTGCATATATTAATGACTTATGTAGTCTCAATCTGAAACAGGGTCAAATCATCTCTTTTGCCGATGATACTATCCTTATGTTCCATGCACACTCATGGACTGAGGTATTCAGTTTGGCAAATGAAGGATTTGCTGTGGTTACATCTTGGCTCGATCGTAATCTTCTAACATTAAATGCACCAAAAACTAAATATCTAACATTCAGCATTAGAAATAATACGCAACCACCAAATAACATGCAATTAAAACTACACACTTGCAAAGATACTTCGGTTTGTTCCTGCTACAGTCTTACAAAGGTGTCTTACATCAAATATTTGGGATTGATGATAGATCAAAACCTCAACTGGAAGGAACATGTTGCTGCCGTAACAACTCGAGTAAGAAGATTAATTCATGTTTTTAAAAATCTTCGAAATATATGTGACCCCAATCTACTGCGTACTATTTATTTTTCCCTGTGCTGCTCAGTGTTTTCGTACTGTATAAGTGTTTGGGGAGGTGCATCCAAAACTATAATGATAAGCCTGGAGAGAGCTCAGCGAGCGGTACTAAAAGTAATGAGCTTCAAGAAATTTAGATACCCTACAAATTTACTACACAAAAAATTATCTTTACTTACAGTAAGACAAGTATTTGTGAAAAGTGCTACATTGCTACAACACTCAAATAAACCGCATTTTACAACAAGGCGAAGAAGAGACTTGGTGTATTCTGTTCCTAAAAGTAATACGGCATTCTCTAATAAATTTTTTGATCGACTTGGCCCACATCTGTATAACCGATTATCGAAGATAATAAATCTACGCGATATGACTCAATATTCTTGCAAAAAAACTTTGGATAAATATCTCATTGATATGGACTATAATAATACAGAAAAGCTTTTAAATTAAACATAAATTTACACTACATTTCCCTTACATTACATTTACTTTTACATCCTACATTATTTACACATTTACATTACCAATTAACACTTACAAATTACCTACTCACATAATTATACAAACGGTTTTAATATTTTAATTAAGTATCTTGTAATATATATTTTTTTGTTTTATTTATTTTTGTTATCTATTAGTATTATTACTCTCTTTGGCTATAGCTAAGCGATCCCTTTCTTAGGAACAATGATTTGTCATAATAACACAACAATTTTTTATCTGAATTTTTTGCGTATACATATTAAATTTTTCAATCACCCTCACATAAAATTGTTAACGAATGACTTGCATCAAATAATACAATATATGTTATTATCTCGCAATTTATTGTTTAAATAGAGATATACTAAATTAATTACTTGCCTACTATAAATATTAGAATGTGTTAAAATGTTTGTGAAGGAGGAAAACTGACCTACCGTGATACAGTATTCACTAGTACGGAGGTCAGCGTGAATCAAGATCAAACAACCGCTTATTGTATGTCACAGGATTGTTAAAATTTATTTATAAGGTTTGCTGTTTTTATTGCCATTAAAGTTTTTTTTTTTTTTTTTTTTTTAAATTTAAAAAAAAATGCCCTCAAGCGTGGTGATCATTGCCCACTGTATGTAATCTACAACGAGATAGTAACAGTATATATTAATTACTGTAACATTACAACTAAATACTATCACTTAACAGTTACTGAAAAACAGCCAGTATGTTAACATAAGTGACTCACTGTTAAGAAAATATTTATTCAACAAAAATATTATTATCTAAATGAATCACAGTAAAATTATCCGTTTAATTACCAAACTTCTACACCATATAACAAACATAACATGACGCTTAATGACTGTATCGACCGAAGAATATTCAAGGTCAAGTGAAATTATACAAAAATTAGTTGCTATAAAATTATGCTATAAAGGCCAAGCTATGAAGTAGGCAGTAATGTGATTCACCTCGATATTGTATCTTTTACCATTAATCTTTATTTTTTTATGATAGCAGACGGCCCTCTTGATAGCTAGTAATCGCTGCTTGTAAACCTAAAAGCACTAGGAGAGTAGTTAATCGTGCTTTAGCAGTCTTGTTACCAACCGTTTGTTTAATTATAATATTTGACAACTCATTAAAATTTAGATTTATGATTGGAAAACATTCTCTATTCAAAGATCTAAAACTTACAAGGTCTCTATTTCGAATAATATTGCCAACAGCTCTAGATTTTTGTTTCGAAAAGAGCTTATGCATCCAATTTGTACGCTTTCGTCTTGGATTCGGAAAGCATCTTTTCAGAAGAAGCAGCCAAGCAAAGGCAGATCTCTACTCATGGTAAAAAGATTAGATGTAATAGTCGGTTAGATGCACTGTTGCGATTCAGGGTGACCTCAAGTTCATGTTAGATCTGCTATTGACCGTAATATCACTAGTATTAGTGATAAGTATATCATCTACACGGAGTTAATGAACTACCCTCTACTAAAAAAAAATAGCTAACGCCAAGGAACATAAAAAGTAAGTTGAAAGCTTATTTTCTTCAAAAATAACAGTGAGGAGTGCATTTGTCTACGTCCTATCTTTTACTACCTTATAACATAATTGTACGTAAAAACGTATAAAAATTTTATCTAGTTTACCTACCTACCTTATTCTATTTTATTTTATTTTTTAATTGTACGTCGGTATAACAACACTATAACTAATAAAAAATCGCATTGTGGACAAACCTCCGTGGTTTAATGCAATGCAATTAGTATAATAAATTTGACTTCATTATAAAATGATAATGAATAAAAAAAAAAGGTATTTCTATCCATAAAGGCATCATACGCACAAGTAATCAACCTTTTTTATTTGTTCCACACGAAGTTGAAATTGAATATAACCAAACACAAGTCAAAAATAACAAAGTTTTTTCACCAAACTCTGATTACCAAAAAGTTTATATTAAATGGAAGTATGCAGAATTAATTAAAACCTTTGGCAAACGGTTTCTCATCGAGGGTCGATCCCGAATTTTTATTGACTTACCAACAAGCCGTGTTTGATCTGACCCCACTTTATAAATGTACACTTAATTAATTTTATTTATTCAATACAATTTTACAAAATTTATTAGTTTTTATGATAGGATTTGAAATTGCCAATCAGCTTTGAGCAAAAACAGAGGTCAATGCCCATACTTTTTCTATTGAGAAGAGGCCTTTACCCTGCAGTAGGAATGTAATAGGTACGTAGGTACGCAAAAAGCTTTAAGTGTATTTTATGCAGTAATTAAAAACATACAATTTATTGTTAGATTTATTTATGTTTCTTCCAAAGAATACTTTACTAATTTTTTGTCATTTTTAAAATTTTAATATTTTGAGCGTCTTTGTAAATCTGAATGATGCAATACGTCACTATTGCTATGATATTTTTCGTAGTCATTTGTTGTGAGACCAAATCAAATTTTGATACCGAAGCAAAGCGAGGGCGAATGTCTAGTATATACCTGTTTCTTGGTATGTTCTCTCTCACTCAGTCCTTGACTAAAAAAGAATAAATTGACATTCAGACCTTGACAACTTAAGAAAATGTATAAAAAACAATGTAAAATAAGGCATAAATAAAACCTCAGGCCGCTTTAGTAGACGTCAGGTAAATTGAAGTTGTAACGTTAGGAGCGTGGAACGCAAGTGTGCGCGATGTGCAGTCATTTGTCAAACCAATTAATCGACACTTGTAACCCAAACAATTTTAGTTCAAAGTATAGTAATTTATTTACGTCTTTTAGGCATATTTTTATGAAATGTGCATGTTTATCTATGGCTTCGCGTCTTTATAGTCGTAGGGTTAGGCAGATGTATGTGACACCCACGTTTCGCTTTCGTTACGTTGATTCCCTTGTCATGGAATCTGGATTGTGCCAGGTAAGCACAATCCAGATTCCTGTCTAAAACCGAGAGATTTTTGCTGGCGAAATTCAACATCATCTTACCTGACCCGGGGTTTGAACCCAAGATATTTGCATGGTTGTCTGTACACAGTACCACTGAACCACATAGGCAGCCATAATTATACAAAAATATATTTATTATAAAAAGGTTTAATGCTGTACTTGTAACAAAAATAATTACTTGAATCTATTTATAATAACTCGTTCTGGCTTCGCACGCGGGCAGTTGACACTGACATATTTCTAATGCCATGATTATAAATTTTATTTTTAGACTTCTCTTTTCTATGATAATTAAAAAAAAGATCTCATATTATACATGCAAATAATAAGTATTAAACCAGGTGAGTTATCTCCAACGCGTTGCAACGCCTAGTATTGCTTAAATCAATTTCAATATTACCTTCATCGACATAAAATGAATTAGTAATGTAATGGACTTTAATTTCTTTTTTACTGCTTGTAATAATACACTGAACCCATACTTACCAGTCTAAGCTTCATTCACGACTGTTTTAATAAGAAATGTTTCTAAGGTCTTTATTTTATTACTAGCTTCCAGCGGCGCGGTGTCACCTGAGTCTTCGGTTACTGCTCTGCTCCCGTCGCCAGTAGCGTGATGTTACATAGCCTATAACCTTCTTCAGGAATAGTTTTTTTTAATACTACTGTTAGTTCCAGAGATTAGTGCGTTCAAACAAACAAACGAACAAACAACCTCTTCCACTTTATATAATATATAGATTAGTTAGTTTCATAAGTAATCAATTATTTAAAAGATCTAATATCAACAATTTAAAATGTTTATATTTATCCACAAAATTTTTGTGAATAAAATAAATAAGAAAAACAGATCAAAGTATAATCTTCAAATTGAGCTTACCTCTTTTCCCTTGGCCAGGAAAAAAACTTCAATATTCTCTAAGCGTCATTTACGTAACGAAACATTTTTGCTCTACTTGAACTATACTCTGCTTCGTGAAAGATATCCCTTTACTTAATTTACACCCCCCTTAAGGGTCTCATTAGCACTTTCGGGAAAAACGAGAGATACATTTCGTGTCCGCACGTAATCGCATTAGCACGGCTATACGACAGAAATATATGCTTTTTTCATTAATTTGAAAAGCTTTTTCGATTCTTTGAGATAAAGGAGGTTTTATTTATTTTTAAATATGGCGTTTGTTTGCAACTTGCTATAATAATCAGATTATATAGAGTTTGAAACCACTTTAGTGTCCAAATAAAAATATAAGACAAAATAATAATTGTCCTAAATGTTAAAATAGAAAAATAAATTTGACAATATTCTAAAAAAATCATAATTTACCAATACTATAATAATATTTAAAGTTGTTATAGCCAAATGGTAACAGAGCTCGTCTCTGCACGAGGTTGATGGTTAGGGACATGATGGTGGCTCTTATAAGTATATGTGACTGACAAATGGGAAAGCAAACAACACTTTAGTTTCATATAACCGACCTTTACTTAGACTTGTAAGAAAGAGAGGAGTTGCCATAATTCGCTATGGTAGTTACTTAGTGATAGGTTTTAAAAACATAAAGCTGCTACCGTCATTCCTTTAGCTGTCATTTATGACACGGAAAGTAACCGACTTGTTGCTACCGTCATTCTTTTAGCTGTCATTTATGACACGGAAAGTAACCGACTTGTTTTATTTTCTAGACCGGAAACTAGATGCCTAGGTATGCAAAATGCCTTAAGCTTTAACATTTTTGTAGGCGTTCAGTAAATACTTTATTGACATTACCGTTTCATAAAACTCACGTTTATTCGCTACGAACATAAGCTTATATTTTTACATAAAATTTTCTAGAAAGTGAGTTATTATAATAAAATGCTACCAATGTAGTTTGTTAGTAGCAGTATTAGTTAAGCTCTACGAAATTGGTGCTACGCTTACGTAGCGCTACGTCGTAGCAACTGATGTTTTTTCGGTCATGTAAATTATTGGGGTCGATTGGTAATTACCAAGCATTTGTAATTACATTTAGTTTAGTAATCATTATTTAGTTAACAGACATTCAATATTTATATAATATTGTATTAAATAAATGCAATATAATCATGCGAAATAATTAAACTATAAAAACAAAATAAACAATCATCATTATCATCTTAACGGCCAAAAGACGTCTACTGCTGAACATAGGCCTTCTCAATTTTCGCTACCGTGGCCAGCCTCATCTATTCAATGCCCGACACCGAGATGACGCAGAGTAGGCAGATCCCTCACAAGGTGGACCGACGACCTTATAAGAATGGCGAGCTAAATATTTCGTAACTATTCTAAACTAGGTGCAACTCGCGGCTCCTTCCGCGTTTTAAATAAGTTTTGTCACTCTTGAGAACCAGATCAATTTTTGAGATAAAAAGTAAGCTATGTCGGTGCCGTCTCCTGCACCGAATCTTTCCACTTATCAATTTTAATCGAAATCGGTTCAGCCGTTTAGGAGCTGAGTGGTAACAAACACACTTACATTCATACTCACACACAAACTTTCGCATTTATATAATAATAATAATAATACCAGCCTGTTTACTGTCCCACTGCAGGGCAAAGGCCTCTTCTCATAGAGAAGGAATGAGCATTAATCACCACGCTTGCTTAAGGCGGATTGGCAATTTCAGACTTTTAAGTCCAGGTTTCCTCACGATGTTTTCCTTCACCGTCAGTCAGAAATGTCCAAGATAAACTTAGAAAGTACATATGATTTGAAAAATCACATTGGTACTTGCCCGGATTCGCACCCACTACCTCGTGTTTACGAATCGGGTGCCTTATCCACAGGGCCATTTTGACTATCGCATTTATAATATAAGTAAAATATGATTAAACGCGAATTATTATAATATAAATTATTATTGGCAGGCTGTTTTCTGTACTAGGATTAGGTAAGCATTAAAATACAATGTATTTACTAGTAACTAAGGCAATAAATATGGAAAGTAGACGCCGTCAAATTATTGGTTGCGGCGGGTTTCAAGGTAATTTTCTTTTTACTGAACTGTTAATGAAAATCGTTATTGAAAATGTAGTTTTATGGTTTTTGTATGAGATAGCATAGATTCAATTTTATTTGTCTTTTTCTATCTTTGAACCACCTGATCGTAAGTGATAACAGCTGCTCAAGACTTATAAAATACCAGGGGCTCAGCTATACTTTGTAAACTCAGCCAATCAGTGTAACAGAGATTTCATGACATTTTACAGACCCAGTATTAAGCTAAAAATGTCAGGCCGCAGTCGTATGATGACTTTTATTTATCCTTTCGTGTGTTATGAAAACCAAAACATAGTGCCACAGCTTTGAGCATTCCCTAATATCTCGAGGTCACTAATATAAGCTTACGAGCTAGTTAACTTCACATTGCTTTAGTAAACGATCAATACTCGCTAACACGCTGTTAACTAAGACTACGTTACAAAGCACATTATGTCGCTATAGTTGTTTGAACAGCAAAAGCTTTTTTGTGATATTTCGTTATTTTAGTAAGTGGCTTTTGTTTTAGTTTTAAAGATGTTGAAGTTTAATCGCGATTGCAATGAATCAATTGTGTGATTTGAATATAAATGTGGTTGATGCTATGATACCGATATGTATGCACCATATTCAAGGTGAAATTCGGTTTTGCCAGCCATAATAGCCCACCACAGATAAGACCTGAAATAAGCTATACGGAGTCGCCATCGCTGGACATGGTTTGGACGACATTATGCTGATATGATAGGTATACAATTGCACATCATGAGCTCAACGAACATAGTAAAAATACAGTTCACAACGCTTTGTGGTCACAATTTTTTTAATACTTCTCCTGCTCTATGAAAAAAGCCCTGTGTCGTAGGGGACTTTATAAACATACAATTAACGGAAACAATGTAAGTACATGTACACCCAGACATGGAACAAATATTTATTGATCACACAAAGTCTTGTAGCAGCAGTCGCTTGCGCCACGGAGGCATTCACAGTAAAAGCAGTTTTATTAAAAATAAAAGAAAAATGCTGTAAACGATACATAAAATATTCGCTTGAAAAAGTAAGAGTCCCGCCTGGTATTAACAAAACTTTTTCAAATAAATACTTTATGGTGTCTGCGGTGAAACCACGAAACATATTTATTACAATAACTACAGAAAATAAAATACTATTCATTTATGTATTTAGACTTTTTACACACATTTTTTCTCATAATTCCTAAAAGTCTTTAATTTTTATTTTATAAATATGACAGTCCTATTGTACCAAACACATAACTTTAACTCAAATATATAATACAAAAGAAAAAAAATACTTACATATATACAGAATGTCTACGACGGTATGATATTAAATGCAATTACAAATGGTATGTGACATTATAAAGCAAGACAAAAAAATCAACTAAATATCTTCAATAGTTTAGACACTTGTAATGTTTTCTGATCAATTTGGCTCGGGCCTAGGTAGCATGATAAATATCCTCACTGAGAGACCTTTTGTAAACTATTGTTCCCCTGGAGTGAAATTCAGTATTTTAGTAAATAATTTAAAGAATTCTGTCCTGAGCTCTCAGTCAACAGTGATTATAATGTATGGTGATAGCCTATCAGTCACTAAAAAGGACATACTAGATGTAACTGAAGTCATGATAGCGTTTCACAACAGTGTAGGATGTAAGTTTATTATCTGTGCCTTACCTTATTCACATGCACTTACTGAGTTACAAAATTTGCACATAGGCAAATTAAATTTATTACTTTATAATTGTACACATAGTCATAGTGACTATATTTTGTTTTTTTGACACTAATATATTTATTAGTTACAATTTTTATTTGATAAAAGATACTATGTATCTACCATTTAGTTATAAGCGACTTATTGCTAAATTATTAGCATATAATTTACTATTTGACACAAGTACCAGTAAGGTATTGAAGAATTTGACAAATGTTTGTAATAATTTACAAATATGTTATACAAACACATCTGCTAGTTTAAACTAGTTGATGAGACAATGGATAAGCAGGCTCTAAATATAGTTCATCAAAATATACAGGGCTTATCCAGCAAAGCGTTAAAAATAGATTTATTTTTGAAAAAGTACAATGTTCAAATTTTATGTGTTACTGAACATTGGCTAAAGATGGAACAATTATTATTATTTAATAATGAATATTTTTCTGCTGGTAGTGCATTCGTAAGAAAGAAGACTATACATGGTGGCTCTCTGATATATGTATGTAGTAGTAATAATTATAAGGAACGTAAAGATATAGCAGAACTTTCTATTGAGCGCACTATCGAGTTGTCCTGTGTTGAGCTTAAGCAATATATTGTGGTTTGTGTGTACAGGCCACCTCAGAGTGATTTTATTCTTTTTGAAACAGTTATGGAAGATGTAATGAAACGTTTAAGCTCTGTCAATAAGCATGTAATAGTCTGTGGTGACTTTAATGTCGACTTACTTGTTCAATCACAGACTAGTATTAGATTAATTAGTTTATTGAAATCATTTAATTTAAAACATTTATTTTCGGAACCTACTAGAATTACATCACATTCTGCTACATGCTTAGACAACATTTTCTGCAATTGCAAATATATAGATAAGGCTATTCTGAGTGACCTAACCTTAGATCATTGTGGGCAAAAAGCTGTTTTTCCTTTAGGTACAACTACTAAAGGGAGTAAGATCACGTGTAGGACATTGACCACAGTTCGCCTAAACCGTTTCACTGAGAGTGTTGCTGCAGCAATCACTCACATAGATCCAAGCCACAATGATCCAAATGAACTTTACGAGCCCTTGTTTAGCACAATACAATCAGCGTACAATGCATCATTTCCAACTAGAACTTTTACCAAAAACATCAAAATAAAGTTCTGTGATTGGGCAACATCCGGAATATACAAAAGTAGAGCTAAGTTGTATGAACTTTATGGTATGAAACAATATAATTTTGATCCAGTCTTTATTCAATATGTTAGGGATTATTAAAAAATTTTTTAAAAGACATGTGTAGCCGCTAAGTCCTTGTATTTAAGTAAAAAAATTAAACAGTCCGAGAACAAAATAAAAACAACTTGGAATGTTATTAATAGTGAGACTGGCCGTATTAAATTGAAAGATAACAATTACGAGTTAAACATTAAGGACAATATTATTTCAAACAATACAGATGTAGCCCACATTTTTAACGACTACTTTGTTAACATACCAGTAAAGACAACCAGCTCCTTAAATTCTTGCCCAATCAAAGCTGAGCACTTACTTAGGGGGAATGTGAAAGAGTGTGACGTCCTTTTTAATTTTAAATATGTTAACCCCAAAGACATCGTAAAAGTGTTCAAGTCACTACATTCAAAAAACACTGCTGACTTGTGGGGTATTTCAGTTAAATTAGTTGAGAGTATAATTATTAATGTAGCTCCATATTTAGCTGCTATCTTTAATAAAAGTGTTAAAATGTAGGAGTAATTCCTGATTTAATGAAATATAGTAAAGTAGTACCTCTGTTTAAAAACGGCTCTAAGAGTGACCCTAGTAATATTAGACCGATATCTATACTGCCAGCTATTAGTAAAATTTTTGAGAAAATTAATTTGCAGCAATTAGAGAGCCATTTTAACTTTTGTAAATTACTACATAACGAGCAGTAAGGTTTTACTAAAGGTCGCTCAACTACAGATGCAGGCATTACACTAATAAAACATATTTTTAACGCCTGGGAAGATAAAATGGATGCTATTGGCGTTTTTTGTGATCTCTCTAAAGCGTTTGACTGCGTCGAGCACAATACGCTCTGGAGGAAACTCAGTCACTATGGGATCAGGGATGTTGCACTTAATCTAGTTTCCACCTATCTAAGTGATAGAGTGCAATACGTTGATGTAAATGGAAATAGGTCTTCAGGGTTACCTGTTGCTATGGGCGTCCCACAGGGCTCCATTCTTGGTCCTTTTCTATTTTTGGTGTATGTAAATGATTTGCCGTACTTTGTGCAGGATTTCTGCGATATAGTGCTATTTGCAGACGATACGTCTCTTGATTTTAAAGTTAATCGTAAAGACCCAAATTTCGACGTTGTAAATGGTTCGCTCGCGCAAGTCCTGAACTGGTTCACGGTAAACAATCTTCTACTTAATTCCAAGAAGACAAAATGTATTAAATTTTCTATGCCAAATGTCAAAAGTACAGGTACAAACCTGGTTTTAAATAATGAATCAGTTTCAATCGTAGAGTCCACAGTTTTCTTTAACTTTAGATTGCAAACTTCAGTGGGAAGCCCATATTTCGTGTCTCGCAGGTAAACTCAGCTCAGCGGCTTTTGCTATCAGGAAAGTTAGGCAACTTACTGATGTGGAAACCGCCAGACTAGTCTACTTTAGTTATTTTCACAGCGTCATGTCCTACGGCATATTATTGTGGGGTAGGGCTGCTGACATTGAAACCATTTTTGTTATTCAAAAACGAGCTATACGTTCTATCTACAACCTAGGTTCACGAGTCTCCCTGAGAGAGCGATTCAAAGAGATAGGTATATTGACAGTTGCATCCCAATATATATATGCTAATGTTGTTTATGTTAAGAGTAACATTGGTTTATATACGAGGAATTGTGATGTGCATGAGATTAACACCAGGGGTAAGCATAAACTGGTTGGCTCACACTATCGCTTACATAAAGTCCATAATTCGTTCTCGGGACTTGGTGTACGCTAATAATAAATTACCTATCGACATAATGGATAAACCCTTAGACAAATTTAAACAAATTGTCAAAAAACATTTAATACTTAAGGGCTACTACACTGTTAATGAGTATCTGAACGATAAAAGTCATGGGATGCTCGCTTGACGAAGGAGTAAATTAATTTTACTCTTAATTTTAATCATAAATTTTAATGACATATTTATCATAATTATTCTATGAATGACATTTTTTATGATTAGTAAGAATGACATGCTATATTAAAATATTTTTTTAGACATTAATTTATTAATACATTTTGACATAATAGGTAGTATATAAAATGTTTTTTTTTTAATATATATTACATGATGCCCGAGTCATAATTGAACAGTTAAGTACACATTTTGTATTGTTTTGTTAAAATTGTATACTTAGTATTGTTAAAATTATACATTGTGATTTGTGAAATAGAGGTACATTGTGAACTCCTGTGGTAAATTAAATTCATCTTACTTTATACTTATAACAAATATTAACAGTTTATATAATACCTACATAGAAACATTTACCACAGTTTACATGTTGCCTTCACCTTTTGTAGCAATATGCAAATTGAGACAGCCTGTAAAGCACACATTTTACTTTTTACTTTTTATTTTTCTTTACAACATAGAAAGCTGTAATTATTACCTATAGATTTAAGTGTACTGTGTCACTTTGCATGCTACCTGAAATTGTAACTTACAAAAATTGTAATAACCTGGCGATTAAAAAGAGTGCCCTGAGTTTCTTGCCAGTTCTTCTCATGGCTCTACTTCGTCAGCGAACTGGCTGTAGCTATGTGAATAAATAAATTTTCATTTTCATTTTCACACAGGATTACTTTCTTGATTTCTTTAATTCTAAACACTCTGTAAGTACGTCAAACGGTCACTGACTTAAATCCTAATCCCATCGAAGGATAAACGGTGCTGCTCATTACAGGTGGTGCTCATCATTACAAATGGTGTATTACTTTGTTACTACTAAAATATTATTTATTTTATTAGAAAATTTTATTTTTTTGTTTTTCGTCAAATATTTTTTGAGATTAATTTGAAATCATTATAGGGACTAGTAACAGCTACCTTTTCATTTAATATTAAACCGCCGTATACACTCTGTATATATATACGTAGCTACGTGTTTTTAAGCATTGTATTAAACGTACCTAATTCACACTTTAAACGACTATTTCAAGGAATGTACAAAGACGTATTTAATAGCAAAGGCATTCTTTTTCAACCAAGCTATTATAGAATGATGCAGTAATTTAAAGATATCTATAGTACAAACTTTAGGTATTCCCTTTTTATATTGACTGTTCGTTATTTAAAAATGAGTAAGAAACAATTTGAAACAAGATAAGGAAACTCATTTTAATTAATTAAAATCGTCTTTTAGAAACGGTGTTCTTTTAATTTTGTCCTCAATAACAATGATTTACTCTAGTAGGTCAAGGAGGCCGTCGTGTCATTACAACAACCTATAATAAGCCCTGAATCAAATTCCTTGCAGTGTTAATTCAAATCTTAAAATCAAAGTACCTTATATAATAATTTTAACTTTTTCGGCAGTAGATCCGAGCTGGTTTCAGCATGAATGGACAACTCTCATAGAAGATCGACGTAAGAATAATAGTATCCATACTATTGCGTTTTGTTTGAGTGCCGGAGGCCTACTCCCATCAAAGTAGGCATCGTAGGAGACTAAGACAATGCCTAGGACTCGGAGTCGTCCATGAGCGACAGTTACCACTTACCATCACGTAGGCTGTTTGCTCGTCTGCCACTGTCGGCAAAAAAAAAAATTGGCCATGTGTTTGGTACCTTATTGTATACTAGAGAGCTTAGAATAATGTACCCACTATGTTTCACCTCATGGGTGTTATGTAAAGCTGTGTGTTATAAGAAACTGTGATGGAGCAGTGCCGGCACGACAGCTGTGGTTCATCCTGTCCTTTTACCTTCTCATGAGGTGGTATGACCTGCATTTTTTCGATTGACTGGCTTCAATAGTGAATATTTACGAATGACAGGTTGTGTATACATAATTCACTGGTAGGCAAATCGGTAGGTTAAAATATATTAGTATCTATAAATTAAATCTTAAAATACAGATGTGATACATTTCCTCGTTTAAAAATATAATAATATTTTACAAGAATGTTTCTTATATATGAAGACAGACAAAGACCTGAACAATAAATAAGGCTTTGTATCGTATGACGTAACCGTGAATTACATTTACACTCATAGCAAAAATAATATTTGAAAAATATAAGCTTCATATAATTTTGACTGTGGTTAGGAACACCAGGAATAAAAGGAAAAAAGTTAAATTATGTACCTACAATACACATACGTCAAACCGTACACAATCTAGCAAGAGAATGGAATCTTTATGAATTCCAATATGTCTGTCTTCGAACGCAGGTGTCAACCCGAAAAGAAGGAAAAATGAATATTTGTACGTAAACAATGACGGTATTTAATAAAGATGAAAATTTGGACTTTCTGTTATTTGAAACGGAACATGAAGTAAACATTCAGATATGTATATTTTAAAAAAAGAATAGAGTTAATAAAGAAAATAAATTCTGAAAATAATTTTAGATATCACAGACACAATCATTTATGTTACCTGTAACCATTAAAATCACAGTGAAAAGAAGTAGGTAGTAAGTTACAAGAAAATAAATATTGCACACTGCTTTGGAGATCAAAACGCTTGGAACGCTCAATAGTATTTTAATTATAGAAACTATAACATTTTTTAGATATACGTATAAATACAGGCAAGAACATCACAGTTGTTCTTATAAATTTACTTATGCTGCAGTCCAAATATGGTATTTTATAAAAACGGTAAAACATTATAAAAATTGCCCAACACGTCCGCCACTATGTGAAAGAATTTGGCATTATATCTGTATTTTAGTTGCCGTTCTCTTTTGAATAGTTTAAAAATAATAGTTAGCTAATAGTTTATTTTATGAATACGGTCACAGAAGAGACATTTTCTTTCAGATTTCTTTCTTCAGCATCATAAAACCCACTAGGTATGACAAATGCAAATTATGTGTTGTTACCATGTACAATACTAAAAGTCCAGGCATAACTTGTACTCTTGTACAGTCTTTAGACCGATATTATCATAATGTAGAAATTCATTCATTACTTTCCTACGCGGGCACAGCGTACCCGCCACCCTGTACCTCAATGTACTGGCTAAAACAGTGGGTGGGAATCTTACATGAATTAAAACTTAAATTTTTGAGTTTATTTATATTATTAAGCAAGTTCTACGTAATTACTCTTTGTGCTGTAAGCTACAGGTACTATAATAATAATTATAGTGTCATTATAAGACTAATGATTATTTTTATAAGTATATCCTACTAGCTGTTGTCCCCAGCTCCGCCCGCGTGAATGTCGGTTATATCTTTGTATAAATTGACGATTTTTCATAAAAACTTTTTCCTTTCAGTAATTTTTTCGTTATATAAAATCTAATCTATCTCGTTACCAAATTTCATCTAAATCGTTGAAGTGTTTTAGAGGTGAAAGCGTAATAGTCAGAGATACTTTCGTATTTATAATATTAGTATGGATTTAGAACGATACGTATAATAAAATATTTTTTAACAAAAAAAACCGACTTCAATCAGGAAGGAAACTAAAAAGTAAAAAATAAATTTACATAGCACAAAGTATTTCGTATTTTGATTTAATTAATCAAAAATAATTAAATAAGTATTTTATAATTTTGAAGTTGTCCATATTTTAGCATACTGAACCGTATGAAGTAAAGTAAGCTTGACATGACTGCTGTTGAGGAATTTCCTCGATTGTCTATGGTCACTGTAATGGCACTTATAACCCTAAAAGGAGCAAAGTTCTCATCATTAGAAATGAATTAAGTCCAAAAACCAAGTAATTGCTGTAAATCGTTGAGAAATTCCCTCGACTGTCTTTGTGCTCCATCATCAGATCGATTCCAAACCTTCACCAAATAGTAGTGCCTTTAAGCACTTAACGGAAAACGTAACTAACAAATGTACTAGTCGTCAGTACGATTTTTGAAAGTTTCCCTTCGATAATTTCTCTAGGATGCCATCATCAGATCCTGGTTTTTTTATCATGCCATCATCGTAACACCCTTGGGATATCTCCTTTCCAACAAAAAAAGAATCATCAAAATCGGTTCATAAACAAAGGAGTTATCAGCGAACACACATAAAAAAAAAAATATATACGGTCGAATTGAGAAACCTCCTCCTTTTTTGAAGTCCGGCAGACGACAGAATCTCTACTTTGACGTGTACTGAGCTGCCATCATTCAACAAAACATAAACAAAACATACTGGCACAAAATAAGTCCATATTCACAAACTTTTGCGTTTCTTTCTTTCACAACTAGCTTTTATAAAATTAATATCCTTACAAAAGCACACGTTTTAAATGAAAACTTTTATTATACACGGAAAAATATAGTCGATGTCGATATTAACACCAACGCTCGTCTACCCACGGTTGGTGACAAGCCTATTTACAATGTACAGCGGCGAGAATCTACTACATGTGAATGCTATATTTTCTATACTCAACTCCTATCTACAGAAAAATAATATGCTAATACGTTTTATTTTGGTCGTTTATTCCCGGCTTTACTCTGTGTATGAACAGGCAAAAGAGAATTATACTATTTCCACAAACACTGTATTTTTGTTACGCGATAAAATTTTGACATTTATTACCATTTACTATTTTGCTTTAAAAAAAAACATATAATAAAATTATATAATTTTAGATTCCCATGAAAAAAATATTTATAAAAAAAAAACGAAAGGTCACAAGTATCAGTTAAAATAAATATTTATTATAATGTTTATAGAGCAAACATAAATAAAACGGCCCGGTTGGAGTGTTTGAAATGTTTCGATCTATTTAACTCGCCTGAAGGCATCTAGATTCGTTTTTCTTCTACGTTCTGTCCTTACAGCGCATACTTTATTTCTATTTGGCTGTACAGTGAGGTAAACGGGGCGGGGAGAGGGTAGCGGGGCTAGGCACGCGCGGTAGCGTCGCCCCAGCCAGTAGAAGCTGCTCCGAGCGAGAGAGTGCCTGTCGCCGCTCCGCCACACAAATATAGAACTGGTGACCCAATATAGTGTCTGTGACGTGATAGTGTGACCTTACACATGCGTGGTGACCATACAGATCATTGTGAACCCATGTTTGTAACTTGTGATTAAAGTGGTTGCGTAAGTGAGTTTGTTTCGAGTTCATGTGGTTACTGCAGTGAATTACGTATTGCCGGTAAGTAGTGGTGTTTTCTTTATTAAAATTAGCATATTATTAACTAAATTTGTGTTTCAAGGTCTCTTGGCTTAATATGTTATAATGTTTCTCTCATAATATTATTCATGATCCTTTTAGTCTTGGTTACCTAAATTTAGATTGAACTATTATATCTCGAACATTACTAATAGATGAATAATAAAAAGTATAAAATGTCTACACTTTCAGCATTTATCTCTTAATTTAAATGCAGAATTCAGAAATTAGAAACATTATAAGCTACTCAATATTTTTAACCCTATTTTACCCGATATTTTTTTTTCATTAACTGATTTTAACGGCATTATCAACTTAATAAAATAACGTGTGCCTATATTTCTTCATAATTAAATATATTTTTAATCATTCAATGAGGTTTTATAGAGCTCTTTCAAGCGACGTATTGCGGTATCAGACGTCGATATTAATGTACTTTAATACGTAAGTTAAGAAACTGTACGTATTTAGTAATGATGAATTTACTAAGGTGAATGAACATAATATATTAAATCCTATTATTGTTATAAATGCGAAAGTTTGTATGTGTTTATCTCTGTGTGTGTGTGTTTGTGTGCGTGCGTGTGTGTGTGTGTGTGTGTGTGTGTTACATGTTACTACTCAACGCCTAAATGGCTGAACCGATTTCGATGAAAATTAGTATGTACATAGATTCGGTGCCGAAGACGTACATAGGATACTTTTTATTCCAAAACTCGGTCTGGTTCCCGAGTTACAATAACTAAAACATTTTCTGCGCGGGCAAAGTCGCAGGGCGCAGATAGTACTTTATAAATTCGCAGGTGCTCTTTCCATCATTTATAAGCGCTGTCATAATTCTCAGAAATGGACGTCATTTTTGAAAAGGTTTTTTTTTTGTTGAAGAAATAGTTTTGTATAACTAGTTTTATGCTGAATTTGTAATCGACAGTATATCCGTGACCCGTGCAGCGTTGCGACGGCAAAAAGTTTTTATACCTATTTTCATCTTTACTTTATAATTTATTAATAAATCATTAAATAAATAAAACTTTTGATTGATAAATTGTCGAAATTAACAATATTTGGTCGTGTTTTAATTAAATATGAAGCAATTTAGGGTCGAGGTTATTATTTTTAACAAATAATTACAATTAATTGTTATATTAATCTATTTGAATAAATATCAGATAATCTTTACAGCTCAATTAAATACTTATTTCATTTACCAAAAGTATTTCGAGTAAATTTAAAAAAATGTTTTTATTCGTTTTTCATATAAATATATAACACGGTATTTATTATATATGCTTAAGAAAACAAATATCTTCTCGTTTTCTTAATATAGTAAAAAAACAGCTCAACTGTTTAAATTATTTTGCAAATTAAGCTTCTTTCTTTCTTCCTAGCTTTCCGCGGCGCGACTTCACACGCGTCTTTCACCTTCGGATACTGCTCTGCTCCCGTCGCCAGTAGCGTAACGTCATATAACCTTTATCCTTACTCGAGAACTAGGCTATACGCAAATCATTTATTAAATCCAACTGATAGTTCCAGAGATTAGCACGTCCAAACAAACAAACTCTTCCGAACTTTTTATTATATGAAATAGTAAATATACAAATTAATAATAGTACTTTTACATGCTATGGTGAGCAAATAATTCTCATTAAAAATGCAAAGCTTACACCTGCGGGTACGTACCTGCTCGTAGTAAGGTATTTTAATTAAAAAAAAACATAGTTCTCAAAGTCAACACTAGAGGCGCTGTTCACTTCTTATATTTGACGCTTTCACCGGTGACGCGAAATCATAGTAATTTGTAGTAGAGATATTGACAACAATATAGTTAAAGAAGTGTATGCTTCGACATAGACACTCTCTATTCTATAACTCTCGTGGTAAACTACCCAGATCGCGGATAAAATCAACGACTTTCAATTTTCAAACTACTATCGAGAAAGGTTCTCTCAAGTATGGGACTTTTAAACCATTCATTCATCAATGCGACTTTTTCAAATTCCTGTCATAATGTTTATTTCGAACGAGGAAAATGCGAGAAAATCTGATTTATTAATACTTACAACATTCATTGCCTTATAATTTTTATAACTGATACGATCAGAATGTAGTATGTGGTGTGTGATTGACAATCAAAAAAATAATTAGAAGGAAAATGTACATTCTCCTTTTAATTAGTTTCACCCTATTAGTGAATTTACTAGTAATATTCCTAGAGTTTACAGTAATTACTGACCATCAGTTAGGCCTTCAAGTGCTTATTTGCCACCTAAGTTGTATAAAACTTCGAAATGTGAATAATTTGTATTAAGTGTGTTAGCAAAACTACGGCGTAGCATTTAACTGTAGCGTAGCTACGCTTCTACGAATCACCTCTACGACTAAATACGCTCTGTTCTTCTACACACAAAACATTTTCAATTTAAATTCGACTTTGACTTTCCATGCATTGTAATATAATATTCTTTTTACAATGGTAGTACAATATGTAATTAATATTTGAGTTCAAATGTATATTTATTTTATTTTATCATGATTGAGTTGGCTTCGAGTGTGTTGTTTAAGTGTTCATTTTGTGTGATATGAAATTGTTTGCGTTAAAGAATGACTTGAGATTCTTGACAGTTCTTTACCCTTGTCAGTGAACGGGTCGTAGGCAAATTGGTTGACATCTTCCTTTGGTTTATCGCGACGTTCACAAGTACAATTTATGATCTAAACTAGCTGCGCCCCACGGCTTGGCCTGTGCATAAAATATTTTTGATTCCGATTTTCGGGATAAAAGTAGCTTATGTCCGTCTCGGGCACCGAATCTACATACCAATTTAAATCGAAATCGGGTCAACCGTTTAGGCGCTGAGTGGTAACATACACACACATACACACACACACACACACACACACACACACATACACGCACACACCACACACACACACACACACACACACAAACCTTCGCATTTATAATATTAGTAGGATTAGTATGACTTTGATAAAATGTTAATCTATTTATATATACCTATAGGATATAATGAATATTTTCGAAACACTAAACGATGAAGGTCAAGTAATGTTACATGCACTACGTATTATAAATTTGCGCATGTTTAGTTTGTTAAGACTTTGTGGTCTCCAGTTTCTATACCACCATACTAAAACCGTCTGCGGCTTTTGTACCAATACTAAATTAAGTCTCTATCTTACTTACCAAATGTAGCAATGTAATTTTTTTGTTAAGTGGTCTTTTTATCTAATATAGAAAAGATATTTTTTACAGTAATCATATCGTAAAAAAATATTAGTACTCACTTGCGAAATCAGGAAGATCGTTAGTCATCGTTACAGTCGAAAATGAAAGAAAATATCTATCCTTTTCTCGACTTACATTAAATTTAATACATTATAACATTAAGGAAGTAAACTTTAGGTAACTAAATATTGTAGAGAGCCCGATCACCGCACTAATTATATGAATTTCATTTTGATAATATTATGCTAATGACATCTGGCAATCGCGTTCGAGTTCAAACGACTACATGTTCCTTTGAAAAATATATCGGTTCATTAAGAAAACCTTGGAACTTGTACCACGAGTTTTTGTAGTTTATTTATAAATTATAATAGGTAAGAAACACGCGGTAGCACTGCTTAGATTTCCCATTAAAAAAAAACAGAATTAAAATGGATTCTATATTTTTTTTACCAACTAAGGTAACAAGCAGATAATTTGCAAAGTATTTTAGTAAGGTACTAGATAAAACCAGACATTGCTATTTTCACCAATAGCACGTCGTTATCAACTTTGTCAAATGCTTTTTGATAATCAAAATATGCTACATTTTCTTGGTTTTTAGTCAGTAGTGTAACGATATTTAGCAGATTTAATGTAGTTGATGGCTATGGTAGAAAACTATGCTGTTCGTTTTCTATAAATAATAATATTACCCACCTGATGGTAAGCAATTATCATAGCCTAAAGGTGTTTGCACATCAGGATTGGCACTCACACGTTGTCGATTCTGTAAAAACTACTCCTTTCCTGAAGCTTCCTTGTTTAATCCGCAAGAAAACCTCATTTAAGAAAGCTCTTCCTGAACATATATTTTACACAAAAGACACTAAAGACCTAAAGTAATATATTAATAGCTTGTGATATGAGTTCTAGATAGGGATAAACATACTTAAATACTTTTTTTTGTAAGTACATACATATTATAGATAGAAACACCCAAACCAATGCAAATAACCATGCACACAAATATTTGCACTGAGTGAGAAATGAATCCGCGACCTCTGCGTGGCAGTCCGTACGCAAAACCACCGAATCCCAGGGGTTGCCTGGTGACAGACGGACAGACAGACGGTTAGCGGGGTCTAAGTAATAGAGTCTCACTTTACCCTTTGCGTACGGAACCCTAAAAAATCATTTCATTCTCAAAATATTGCCCAAATTGGTCTTCTAATATGACATTTCAAATGTATGATATTCAATTTTTAAGCAACTTCAAAAAAAGGAGGAGGTTTCTCAAATTTTAAGTCTATCTTGGACGTTACTGATTTAAGGTGAAGGAAAAGGTCGAGAAGAATCTTAGGCTTAATAAATAACTGAAATTGCCGTTCCGCCTTGAGCAAGTAAGGTGATTGATGCTTATGCCTTCTTTTATATGAGAACAGGCCTTTGCAGTGGAATAAAAACAGGGAAATATTAATACCTGTTTTATGATGAACTTACTAATATTTTATTTAGTAGCAAACCTTATTAAATTGAGATGAAATTTTAAAGAAACAAAAACAATAAAAGTAATACTATTTAGTATTCAAGTCTCTTCAAAAATAATTAAGCTTCATTTTAGACTACAAAATACTTATACTAGTATTTTGTCCGTCATACTTAAATCAGTAAAGCCTGCTACAAAAAAGACAAAAGAGCCTCCAAGTTATTTGCAAATGCGTCGTAAAAAGGGCTTTGAAAGGTTTTCTCAGCAAAGTAAAATCCGGAGCGAGGATATCCGCAGAAGAACCGACATATCCTTGTAATCAGCAACTTGAAACGGCTATGAATGAATTATTTTACAGAGCACTGAGATAATAAGATAGAGATGCATACGAATAACGACTGTATATGCATACGCATAGAATTCATTTAGGTTTAACGTACATATTCTTTTGAATTTAATGTCTAGCGTCGTCTGACTGATTGGAAAATTGTTTGTAGAGTATGTTTAATAATGTCAAAGACTATATAAAAACCGTTTGATACTTAGTGGCCGTGTAATCAAAGGTAATTTTTGTTTGAAAAGCCATGCCTTTCAGACAAATTTCGGTTTTACCTTTACGTGAACATTACAATTTAATTACACAAGCGATTTCACAAACAGCCTGCTTTGATTTTCATTCATACGGTCAGCCACAGTGATTAATGCAAGAAATAGAGCTTAGTTTATGTACGCTTATGGTAAAGTTTAGCTGTTTTGGGTGGACTTCTAGTTTGTAACATTCTACACTGCGAAATAAAATTACAAAGAATAATTATAAATCTGTTTTGGAAGAATATTTCATTAACAATATTGAGAATATCACGTAATAATGTACTTACCTGGTTTAACTGAAGCTTGTATTTATTATATTCAATAATATCATAAATATAATCAAGATGTATTGTACTTAAGTATTTTACTTTGTTTTGTAGATATTATGTTGTACCTCACCTAGATCATAGTTACCTATACTGTCAAACTAAAATTAAGATTTATTAAGTTCGCTGAATACTTGTAAATTCAAGTCTCGTAGCATAAAGACAAACCTCAGAGGTTTATTTATGCTATTTATACTAAGTCTATCCTGTATTGTGAATTGATAATAAATAAAAAAAAAAAAAAACACTATAATTTTATTGAGTGAGGCAACAATTACACCACGAGTAGTGTAGCGCTTACCGTATTACCTTGCTAGTAACATTAACTATAGGTTTTTATAATACCTATAATTGTTTATTCTTTATTGAAAGAAGAAAGAAAGAAAAGCTTTGATTGTGAACACAAAACACGACAGGAGTGATTGGAGCCCTCCCGTTGCTAACAGGGGGACAGATGAAACTTTTTTTCCTATTTGTCACCCTAGGGGGACAAAGCAGAGGGACAGATGGGAATAATCCGTTTATAGATGATAAAGTATTTATATACAAGAATGTCTTATTTCTAAAATATTAAATTAAAAAGACCAAATAAAACAATAAGTAATAAGGTTAAAAAGTAAAAAAAAAAAACAGTAATAGCAATGGTAATATTGTGTCTGTGTCAAACATGCCACATTGTACGGGACACGGACAGCACAACAATAGATAAGTAGTTACAATAGGCGGTCTTATCGCTAAAAGCGCATTCTTTCAGTCAACCTTTGGATGAGCTTAAAAATAAAAGCAAAATACCTACACTGTCATACTGACAAATTTCTTCTCTCCTTCATAGAGCTCATGCCTCGTTAAAAATAAGAGCGAATTTAAAAAAAAATCTTTATGGTATGATGATACCATCATGAATGGGCTGGATCGACCGGGGAAGTACTACCCTCTCATAGAATATCGACGTAAGAATATTAGTTTTCATACTAATGTGTTTCGATCGGTGAGTGAGAGCGCCGGCAGTCCTAACACTCCCTCGTTCCTCTTCCGTTTCCCTTTTCCTTCCTCACCCCTTTTTCCGTGGTCGGCAACGGCTTGGTTGTGTTTTATAAGCATTATTAGTTCTGCGATGCTTGGAAAACACAGCCATCTTCGTAGGTTACGGTTACTACTTACCACCAGGTAGGCCTTTTTTGACACCAAACTTGTATCAAAAAAATATATACGTTGTTAATAGACGTTGAAACAAATACTTACCGATGGGTAAAATTATGTATAATAATAATTGAATACTGCTTTTAGACCACAATCGAATCACTAATTAAATATGGGTCCGAACCATCACACTCACTAGGGAATCTGCAAGATTTAGGTTATAGAGAGCTACATAGGAGCCTATATTCTAAAATATTATGAACTTGAACCCCTAGGTTCTACATTCACGGTCCAAAGCTTGTTATGCGATGCCTCTTGGGTATGGATATGCAAAACGAACAGACCGCCAAAGGCTACATATTCGAACTTTACTCATTTTATGCTGTCATGTCTGTGTTTGCTTATTTTAAAACCCTTTGAGTTCTCGTTTAAACTCAAAGGTGTGTGTGAACTTTCTAAATCAAAGTTGTCTCAATCGTACATTTATAATAGACTGGTTTTAAGATAAATATAAATCGTTTTATCCTAGTGTTAAACCAGAATTAATTGCCATGAAAACTCTACAAACACCAAGATATGAATGTCTCTTTAAGTTTAGAGGACTATTACACCAACTATCTTGGACCCTACAACAGATTAAATAAAATAGGGTATTAGAAAACAAAATATATCAACTTTGGTCTTATCAACTTAATTTGAAAAAAAAAGAAAGAAAGAAAAAAAAAACTTATTTTGATCGATATTAGTCTGCTTATGAAAGAGAATGTACTATAAAAATATACTATCAATGTTAATGTTTTGTCGTCCATATTTTCAACAGACTGTAGCTTAAACTTCTACATGAATATTATACAGAAATAAACTCTATGAACTAAGGATCTAATTTTTAATTTATACAAAATTCCATGGAAGTATCTTCATAGGCACACGAATCAATTACCAAACTTCGGCAGTTTGAATAATTAACAGATGAAACTGGTCCCGACTAGCGTATTGATTTAGTGTAAAAATAACACAGCCTACATTTTATTTAACATATGAAACAAAAATACAATCGAGTATTTTGATGTCCCAGTTTATTTTCGGTGATTAAAATAAACGTGAATTGTTTATTTGGTTTAAATTAAATTATTTTGGGTTAATTTCATTTTGTAGGGACGTTCAAAATGTTTAAGTGGTTTATAGAAATGCTTGGAATCGAGTATCTTGATATCTCACGTAAAAATCTGGCGCAATGTCACATTATTTTGTGTTTAATTACATTGTTAATTTAATTACATTTGAATTTTTTTAATAATAACCTATCAAAGTGACCTAAGCAGTCAGTGAAATTCAGAAAGGAGGACCGCAATTCTAAAAGCAATTGTATCGTCTTAAACTGCAAAACTCCACAATATTTTTTTTTAACGTACATATATCTAATACGTAATAACTGCATTCGATTCGTTTTTAATCTTCGTAAGTATGATCATGTATCTACTTATCGTTCTCAACTAAAATGGCTACCTATTGTCCAACGCCGTAGATTGCGTGCTCTCACTACCCTCTATTCCATCCTGACTTCGCCTACTCCTCCGCCCTACTTAACGCTTTACTTTCAGTATCTTAACTCTGTTCATGAACGAAACCTTCGTTCTGCCAATAATCTCCTCCTTTTATGTCCTTCACACACATCTAACTTTATTCACTCCTCTTTCCTTATTCAATCCATTCTTCTTTGGAACGCCCTTCCTCTTGAAATCAGGACGTCCACAAACCGTCATGCATTTAAAATAAAAGTTCGGAACTTGCTTCTGAGCAACTAAAATGGCAGTTTCGTCACAGCTCTGGTATTATCACATCTCCTCTATATATATTTTTTTTTTTTGTTAATTTTATTAATATGTATATAAATTGTGTGTATTATTATATATTTATATATGTAGTATATATTTATATATTATGCAAATAATGTACTTTTTTTTTATTATTTATTATTAATGTACTTTTTACTCAACTCTAAATTTATTTATTTGTGCACCTGCTTCGAAATATCTCTGCATCACCCTATGGTAGACTGGTAGAGAATGCCTCAGGCATTAAGTTCGCCATTACATATTTTATGTATAAAGTTGATAAATAAATAAAATAAAAAAATATCAAAATTATTAAGAGTCAATATTTTTCTACAACATCATCTGGTTGCTAATAGAATAAAGTTAGCTCAACTCAACTAGAAAAACTTCAAACTTTCCTAAGATCATAACTTCTTACCTCGAAAGTTCTTCCAGATATACAGCTTCACTTCACTCGAGCAAAAAGAGTGCAGTTGCAAACAGATACTAAATTGAGTGTCACTCATGATGAATGATTGGTAACTCGACGTATTCATTCGAGAATGCAACGGTGCACGTAGCGCCATCTGTTACCTTTCTTGTGACAGAATGGATATTCTGAAACATTACATGCATCGCAATTCATGAATCATAGGCCATAAGAATAATGAGTCTGGATTGATGACACCTGATACATCTTGAAATCTCAGGGTTATTATTCTAGGGTTCAATTCCCGCTCAGTGCAAATATTTGTGTGCATGAACATGTCTATTTGTATTGGTCTGGGTGTTTCTATGTATGATATGTTTTTACAAAAAAAAAGTATATAAGTATGTTTATCCGCATCCTAGAACCCTTATCTCAAGCTATAAATATATGCTTACTTTGTCTAGATAGCGCTGGCGTTGTGTGGTTGTTGTGATATTATTATTATTTATACTATATATACATTTTATACTTTACTAATAGTAATAATGTAATGACACAATAATATTGCTTGCAATATAGAAAATATCTCAGTGTAACAGTAGTGCTGTCTAATAGCCAAACCATACTTACAGTTAACTATGCTTTTGATAAGACAAACACTGTTATTCATCATAAAACTAACTTTAGACGCTATTCATACAGCTACGTTTGACTAACTAGTGCCAGGACGATCAACTTCAATATTGATAGTTTCATTTAAAGTTAAGTAGAATCGATGAAACTAATGTTTAATCGAAGCTTTCTTGAGTTCTGAAGCAAGATTACAAATTAGTTGAAATTTATGAAATTATCCAAGTTTAGTATCGTTAAATGGAAGCAGCATTTTACGAAACCTGGAGTTCTGGATTTTATTTATGGATAAGGTTGGCAGATAAATCGTTTTTTTACGAATCACACATTCTCTTTGATAGTAAATCTTTGTTAGCGGCATTGAAAACCAGCACCTCAGAGTCAATAATTTCTCCTTCTGTTCTTTTCTTTTTTGTTCTTTTTCCTTACAGTCCACAACTGTTGCGTCATTTTCTTAGCATTTTTCTGATATGCTAAGAAAACCTGCTTGACTGCCTATCTTTATATATACTGGCACACAGTGGTTTCAAAGCTGTAAAACTCATATATTCTTTTTTCTTTGTAGGTTCAATCAATACACCTATGTTAGTCCACTCCCCGATTGTAGGTTTCCCTTAAATTTTGCTATAGATTTCTAGTAAATATTTATATTTGCCTGATAGAAAATATAAATGGTACGGCAACTAAGGCTGACATCACAATGAACAGCACACCAGAGCGTGCTGTAGTTTTAGTTGCAGAGGTTGCAAATATTTCTGTGTGTGTGTGTGTGTGTTTGTGTGTGTTTGTGTGTTTGTGTGTGTGTGTGTGTGTGTGTGTGTGTGTGTGTGTGTGTGTGTTTGTTACCACTTAGCGCCTAAACAGCTGAACCGATTTCTATGTATGTAGATAGATTCGATACCGGAGACGGACATAGGCTACTTTTTATCCCAAAATATCGCTCTGTTTCACGAGGGATACAACAAACCATATTACGCGCGGGTGAAACCGCGCCGCGAAAAGCTAGTATATATTATTTACAAAAAAAAAGTATTTAAGTATGTATATTTCTAGAGTTAGCATCTTGGTACCCATAATACCAGCTATAAACATATGCTTACTTTGGGTCTAGATTGCGTTGAGTGTAGACTTTGTGATATTATAAAAAAACGTTTGTATAAAATCCCATACTATTTACTCATAACATCGACAACGCCGATAAAACTGTTGCTACGCACATTGCCCCATCAAGTGCAGCGAGCTAAACGGAGCAAGATGCTTTCCAATATGAAAACCGCCTAAAATCAAATGTGTTTTGACGCATGGTACAAGTTGTACCAAGAAGCTTATGCAGAACTAGGAGCAAGTTAGATGCTAGTTCATGCGTCTTATTACATATAATATATACTGACAATCTTTGAAGTCATGGAGAAGTTAGCAAAGCTTGTATACTGGTATACTTTGAATAACCGGCTTTGTAGTGTAGCTAATATTAACGAACTTATTATTGTCAATGAATGGGCACTAAAAGCTATATTTGAAGCTTTCGTAAAAAGTCACTTGGAGTGTAATGCAGTAGTCTGGTCTCCACATGAAGCCAAGTACAAAACAATGTTAGAACGCATTCAAAATAAATATGTTAGATTTTTATACTTAAAACAGTTTGGGGTGTACCCAGGATACCCACTTCTGTATCCTACACTATTTATCCTTGGCATGATAGGGTACTACAAACTGGAAGTGAGAAGGGAAGTAGCTCTGGCCACATATTTATTTAAAGTGTTACGCGGTATAATACACAACCCAGCTGTCCTAGAGGCGTTTCGGTTGTGTGTACCAGACTGGTACGTGGGACGGCGGCGCCGACCTCCGTTGTTGGAGGTGCCGCGAGCGCGTACCAACCTATTGCTTCACGCTCCGCTGACGCGAGCGCTGCGTACGCTCAACATCGTGGCTGGGCAAATTGATTTGTTTTCGTGTACATTGAACGGATTCACAAAGGTCACTTATAGTGTAGTTAGTAAGTTAGATTAAGTTAAGTTTTATGTTATTGTGGTACAGTATCGCATTAGGTTAAACGTTACCTGTAAAGATAGTCGTATGTTGTGTATATAAATAAATAAATAAATAAATAATCTGACCTGGCAATATTATTAATGAATTCAAATATATTATTTGATTACTACTTATAGCTTTTAAAACTTTACTTTCCGTGGCTGAGCGTTGGACATGGTCCTCTCGATACGATCACTCACCTATTTGATATAGGTGTGTGTTATTCCCAACAGTGAAATACTACTATTAATCCGAAATTTCGAGAAGCTAAAACCTAAAACCTAAGGCCGTAGAATTGAGACTTGGATCGTCACCAATGAGAACAGAAGTTAACGTGGCTGATGAAATTTAAGTATGGTAAATTTCAATTTTTTTGACAAAAAGGGTATTATATTTTACAAAAAAGTTAGTAATATATATAAGTTGCAGGCACAAACTTGTCATATATTCAGCCAAAAGTATCTCATTTCAGAATTTCAACAAACATTATTTTCGTCATATTCACCGAACACAGATCACAGACCACACGTGCAGAATACGACCTTGGTTTAATACGAAACCATGCTATATTATATCACATAAATAGTTGTCTCCATGAACTAAACTTGACGTTACCGCCTACCTCATATAGGTCGAAGTAATAAAATTATATGTGAGTGATAAAACTAGTAATCCCATGAAACAAACAGAAGCTTTTATTACAGTGTTGTTTGTTCAAGACACTTCGTAATTGTAGGTCGGCGCGGCGAGTTGCAATCATATCAATGATGTGTTTTATTATGAATTTGAAAATGGCATGAATGGTTAAGATTGAAAGAAGCGATAATATATATATGCTATAACTTCTAATGTTTTTGTTATCAACTACTAAAATATATATAAAAGAAAATATTAATGAGAAAGCTAATTCTTCTTATTTTTTTGAATTAGAGTGAACAAATGATGAGAATAAATGAACAAGTTAGAATAGACAGACGTAAAACCAGACAAATGGATTGTATTAATGATAATATGGCTTATAAAGGAGTTCCTAAATAGTAGTATTTTGATAAAGGGTCTTTCAAATTGTGCATGATATACCTTAACCCTTTCATGGACACTACTGTAGACACAATAGATGTTTTATTGTTTTCAAGGCCATATACGTTTACTGTCACTGAAAGTGTTACGAAAGAAAGAAGAAAAATATTTATTGCTACAACCATAGTTATAATAAGAATTAAAACAAATTAAGTTACAAAACACAGATACAAGATATCACAAATGGCAAAGTCGCCATAGTCGAGTTTATCAATAATGTCCACCAATCGGTTCCACTGAGTGCTTACCATCTGAAAAAGTGAAATCATTTCGGTAGGTCAATATAAAAAACCCACAAATGAAGTTCAAAATCTAAATTGCTTACCTAAAGAAAAATTCTTGTACTTCATAAATAAATGAAGCAGATTATAAACGAATTTACATAGAAGAAAAGGAACGAAATGATCGTTTATATTAAATAAAAGATCATTTCTGCGGCAAAAGTTTATGAATGAAAAATACTTGCCAAATTAAAAAGAAAGTAAACTGAATTAACTGCGAGAGTATTCAAATTAAATACTGGAATGCAAATGATATTCACGTTATGTTCGTGATAACGACCCTATTCATTTATTTTTCATCACATTACTTTAGAAAAAAATTATACAGTTTTCATGTTATTTAATCGTTGGCTACGTGCCTTTTGTCACGTTTTGCATTTAATTCGGGACTATCAGACAATTGTTGTAGCTTAAGTACAATCCTGTGATGAGTGATGATATATATTTGTATTATAAGGATGACAAATAAAAATAAAATATGAAGTTCTGCTTTAACAACATTCATCTAAAAATCACCATCATTATTCATACTAATATTATAAAGAGGTAAAGTTTAAAATTGTGAGGTTAAATGGGTAATCTTTGGATCTACATAACCAATTTAAACAAAAAAATGCGTGTGAGAGTCAGCTCTTACGGTGGCTATGTACTATCATGCTACGAGCGACGATAGCGAAGCAGTAATCAAATATGTAACCGCGTGTAATGTAACAATCGTCGCAAAAAACTAGTTGTGAATAAGATTGTTAATTAACTCTCAAATTCTATTACACAATCACAATTATCTATTTTCATACAAACTGAAAACGTTTTGAAAGTTCATTAAGAGAAAATGTATTGGTACAGTTGTCATTATCGTCGTAGTCATTTGTCTCTTTTCGTGGCGTAACAATAGTTACTTTTGACGCATTGAAGATACTGAGACGATCGATATCCAAGTCAAGGAAAACAATTTTGGGCTCCTCGTGAGCTACAAGCTAGTGATGGTTGTTTAATGTGAAGACTATAGTAGGAAAGGGCATCAAAAGTAAGGTCTTTTAAATTTTACTATTCAGTATTAGCTCGGAGATTGTATTTGCGTTTAAATAGACTTGTATCGTTAAGTAGTATCACGGTATAAAGGCCTCAAAGACTGCAATAAGTTAGGTTACAAATGATCAACGGTAGTGTAATCACCTGATTTCTCTAAGCTGACTTATCATTCTGGCAAACTAATATCTACAAAAAACCTGTCTGACCCTTGCAAATAAGGTTTAGCTTTTTATTTAGCATTACTTGTACTTTTACCGTAATATATACGATGAATCTTTGTACTTTCTACGTTTATACACAAATATTATGTTCGTACCTTAATATATCAGACCATTTTCCGACGCGGTTAAAACATATTTAATAGAATCTTGAATTGAGGACACAGCCCGCAAATTTTACCGAGAATAATTTCAAGAGATTCACAATTTGAAATTTTATGAATAAAACCGAGTTAAGTAAGAAACTCTTGGTTGTTTGTTACTGTTTATTAAATACAAAGATATTAAATCGTTTGGATATTCTACTTTATTATTTTAATAGTTGCTCCAAATATAACGCAATCGTCATATTATTATAATTCATATAGTACATGTTCATTATCATGAGTCAAAAAATATATGTATAAAATTTTTGAATTGGAATCGGTAATTGTATTTATGTAATATCAAATTTTATCCCTATGATGAATGGTAAGCAGTTCTTTATGTGTAGTGCAGCATAGTGTAGTTGATAGTTAAGTGCATGCGTAATGTGAGCTCAGAATCACTTCATCTACTTGTGTTATATACAGTGTGTCAAGTGTGGGTATTATCCGTCATTAATCTGGGTTCTTCTATGACCGCGGTAAATTTGCTTTTGCCAAAACCAACAAGAAGCTTTACAGATGCCGTATACCCTGCAACTTTTTACTACTTATTTACATTGAGTGCAAGCGCCATGATTACAAAACATAAATACTACAGTGCACATATTACTAAAACTTTGCTGCTCTTACTTATTTATCAAGAAAAAGTAATTAAAACTGTCGAACAAAAGTTAGAATTTAACATGAATTTTTAATTATAATTTCGAAGTCAGGGTTTGGCACTTGTAAATTAGTACGGAAACCTTGTTTGTGTTGTTATTTTAGAGTATACATGGAAATTGTAATTAGTAAAATTCAGAAAAAAATGATACATGGCATGACTCGCGGTATTCCAGTCGGCTACTAGTCTAATCAATGGCAATAAAATATTAATATTTTATTTGGAGCGATTGGCATTTTAACAAGTGCACTCTTTTTTAATAAAATTTAGAACATGTTCTTGTTTTAATTTTACGATCGCTGAATCTCTCTATAAAGTATAGTATTAGTGATGACGAGTAAAGTTCTTTAGTGCTTCTATAGCACTGGAAACCTATATTTAAAAGCATTATGTGCATCAAAAGGGTTGTGGTTTTAAGGTCTATATGTGACAGTTACCTAAAGCTATCTCGTGATCTGCTTTCTCGTCTACTACTAGAGAGTCATTTTTTTCTATTGCATTGATATTTCTGGGATATCTTAGACTGGTATCTCGTATTCATGAGATAATTGTTCAGCAAGCAGAAAATATTTAGTAAGTCGTATCAGAACCATGAACACAAATTTACCTTGCAATGGTGACATTACTATATATAAACGATAATAATCTAGGTCAACGGTTTTGTTCCACATACTCGTATATGAATATTAAATTTGGGTTATATTGTAGATACCTAGTGCCTATGATGGCTCGATGATGGCAAGTTGAATTATGTTTTAAGTCATAAATATTTTTGATGCTTATCTAAACTAAACGTATGCTATAAAAAGATTTTTTGTATGCTTGTAACAAATGAAAACTCGATTGTACCACCACCACTCACCAACATCGGCTATTTTTTTTATTGAAAAGACAATGAGAGTATTATATTAAATACTTTGAAGCAATGAAAATAGTTACGCATTTTTTTAAAGTAAATTACGACCAAATTTGTGAAGATTTTAGCTACCTACCAACAAAATGAAACGTATTTAATTTTATTTACCAAATTCATAAGAAAGTTTCAATTTACATTTTCTTTTCTCTTTGTCTGTTTTCTTAGAAATTGGTACATTACATTCTGCATAATGCGCTAAGAGAATTGTAAAAGATGAGATTATCTTAATGTGTCTAGGAATAAACAAACACGAGCGTAGATACATTATTTGAATTACTATTATGAATAAGAATGAAGTTCAAAACAATTTAGAATTAAAGTCAATCTGTTAAACCTTAAAGTGGACTGACCATGTGTCTGATTATTTTCTAGAATATACAATCCTGAAATATTTTTAGGGTTATAAAAGATGTTAGGTGTCTCCCTGCGCGATCGTTTGAGAAACGAAGAAATCCGCAGGTGAACCAAAGTAACTGACGTAGCTCGCAGAGTTGCTTCTCTGTAGTGGCAATGGGCAGGACACATAGCTCGCAGAACTGATGGCCACTGGGGCAGAAAGGTTCTAGAGTGGCGACCACGAATCGGAAGACGCAGCGTGGGCAAATCCCTCACAAGGTGGACGGACGACCTTATAAGGGTGGCGGGCAATCGATGGATGAGGGCGGCGAACGACCGACAATGGTGGCGAAAATTGGGGGAGGCCTATGTCCAGCAGTGGACGTCTTGTGGCTGATATGATGAAAAGATGTTTTAGGGAACGGTTGTCCATTGCGTTGCCTTGCCTTTTATTATCATAAAAAACTTACTTTTAAAAATGTAATTATGTACACTGATCAGATTGGAATAGGTTTAGGCAGTTTAATTAATAGTAACTATGAGCATCCAATCACAAATATCTGTTCGCCAGGAGCCAAATTAAGTAGTATAATTAGTAATATCAAAAATACTAGATTTAACAAAGAATCAACAGTTATAGTTTTATATGGTAACAGTTTATATGCTACAAAAAAAGACATATTGCAGTTAACTGAAGTAATGACTTCACTTTATGATAGTTTAGGGTGTAAATTTATTTTTTGTGCTTTACCATATTCATATGCTTTATCAGATATACAAAATAAGCATATTGAAAAATTGAATTTATTAATTTATAATAGTACAAGTCGCCTTAGTGACTTCATGACATTTTTTGACATAAATATATTTATTAGTAAATTTTTATTGACAAAAGATACTATGTATCTGCCAACATTACAAATTGCTAAATTGTTAGCATATAATTTATTTACTGACACAGATACCTGTAGGGTATTGAAGAATTTAGTAGGACAAAGTAGTGAAACTACTGATATCAATACATCTAATAGTTTAAACTAGTAGATGAGACAAAGGATAAGGAGTCATTTTATTTGAACTTGGTTCACCAAAATATTCAGGGCTTATCCGGCAAGGAACTAGAAATAGAATTATTTTTAAGATTACTTAATATTCATATTTTCTGTGTCACTGAACATTGGCTGAAATGTGACCAACTTATAATGAACAATGAGTACTACAGTATTGGTAGTGCATTTGCTAGGAAGAAAGCTATACATGGTGGCTCTTTAGTATATGTTTGTAATAGTATAAAATATAAGGAGCGTAAGGATATAGTACAGCTTTCCATTGAGCGCACAATTGAAATATCTTGTGTGGAGCTTGAGCAACATGTTGTTGTGTGTGTATACAGACCGCCACAGAGTGACTTCACCTTGTTTGAAACTGTAATGGAAGATGTACTGAAACGCTTGAGCATTTGTAACAGGCATGTGGTTGTGTGTGGTGATTTTAATGTAAACTTACTTGAGGAATCAGCTATATGTAGTAGATTAATTAGCTTGTTTACCTCATTTGACTTACATTATTTATTCTATGAACCTACTAGAGTTACTACTCATTCTGCTACATGCCTAGATAATATTTTCTGCAACTGTCCGTCTTTAAATAGTTCTATATTGAATGATTTAACATCTGATCACTATGGGCAAAAGGTTGAATTGCCTGTAATTAAAATACCTAAAGTTAATTATAAGATCACATGTAGGCCAGTGACCTTTGAACGCCTGAAACACTTTAGCGAGAACATTAGTACTAAAGTTACCAATATAGATCTTAGTCGCGACGATCCTGACAGCCTCTACCTATCTTTGTTTAATTTAATTAAGGTAGAATATGAAAATATTTTTAAACCCAAGACTTTCAATAAAAATATTAAAATTAAATTTTGTGACTGGGCAACAACAGGCATCTATAAAAGTAGAACTAAACTGTTTGAACTATATGGTATGAAAAAATATAATACAAATCCGAACTTTGTAGATTACGTTAGGAATTATTAAAAAAATTTTAAAAAGGCTTGTACCACAGCCAAATCTTTATACATAAGTAATAAAATTAAAGAATCTGACAATAAAATCAAAACAACTTGGAGTATCATTAACAATGAAACTGGACGAACCACATTGCGGGATACTAACTTTGAACTTAACGTAAATAATAAAATTATTTCAGATAATTTAGATGTAGCACAAACATTTAATAATTTCTTTATAAACATACCTGTTAATGCAACCAGGTCCTTAGATTCTTGCCCAGTCAAAGCCGAAACTTTAGCTAGGGTTAGCGTGGGAGAGTGCAGCGTTTTATTTAGTTTTAAGTATATTAACCCCAATGATGTGATAAAAGTGTTTAAGTCACTTAACTCAAAAAGAACTGCTGACTTATGGGGTATTTCAACGAATCTAATTAATAATATAATATCTAGTATAGCTCCACACCTTGCCACAATATTTAATAGATGTGTGGACACAGGCGTGTTTCCTGATCTGATGAAACACAGTAAAGTAATACCTTTATTCAAAAATGGATCAAAAAGTGACGCAACTAACTTTAGACCGATTTCCATATTGCCAGCTATTAGCAAAGTGTTTGAGAAAATAATTTTGCAGCAATTAGAAAGTCACTTTGTCTCAAATAAATTGTTACACAAAGAGCAATATGGCTTTACTAAAGGTCGTTCTACAATAGATGCAGGTATTACATTGATTAAGCATATTTATAGTGCCTGGGAAAATTCGATGGATGCTATTGGTGTCTTCTGTGACCTTTCAAAAGCCTTTGATTGCGTCGAACACAATACGCTTCTACGAAAACTCAGTCATTATGGTATTAGGGATGCTGCACTCAATCTAGTTGCCACTTACTTAAGCAATAGAATACAATATGTTGATATAAACGGAAGTAGGTCTACCGGATTACCTGTAGCTATGGGCGTGCCACAGGGTTCCATTTTAGGCCCTTTTCTTTTTCTGATTTATATCAATGATTTGCCATTCCATATTCAGAATTTTTGCGACATTGTACTGTTCGCTGATGACACATCACTTTTATTTAAAGTGGATCGTAAGGAAACTAACATTGATAAAGTGAATAGCTCACTAGTGAAAGTTCTGGACTGGTTTAGTGCGAATAACCTACTGCTTAATTCAAAGAAAACTAAATGTGTTAAATTTACTATGCCCAATACTAAAAGCCTAGCTATTAATATAAGTTTAAATAATGAAACTTTGAGCTTTGTTGAGTCTACAGTTTTTTTGGGTTTAACTTTAGATAACAAGCTTGAATGGGGTACCCAAATATCGTGTCTTGCTGGTAAACTCAGTTCCGCAGCCTTTGCGATAAGAAAGGTAAGACAGTTTACCGACATAGAAACAGCTAGACTTGTCTATTTCAGCTATTTCCATAGCGTGATGTCATACGGAATACTGCTCTGGGGCAAGTCTGCGGATATTGAGTCAATTTTTATAATTCAAAAACGAGCAGTGCGATCTATTTACAATTTGGGCCCTAGGGTTTCACTAAGAGAGATTTTTAAAGAAATAGGTATTCTGACGGTGGCGTCTCAGTATATCTTCGCCAATATTATGTTTATCAAGAAAAATATAGACTTGTATTCCAGAAACTGTGACATGCACTCTGTGAATACTAGAGGTAAACATAAATTAGTTGGTACATATTATCGCCTACATAAAGTAAACAACTCATTTGCGGGTCTAGGTGTACGTTTCTATAACAAATTACCCATTGACATTATGAATCTACCCCTACAAAAATTCAAACAAGCTGTTAAAAACCGCCTTATTCTAAAGGGTTATTATACTATTAATGATTATTTAAATGATAAAGCAGCATGGGTATAGTTGCTCGTTTAATGCAAGATTAATGTTATATTGATTACTTATTATTGTTGTAGCTATATTGACTATTATTATCATTAAGTATATTGATATTTTTTTTATTGTACTTATATTGACTATTATTATCATTCAGTATATTGATTATTATTATAGTAATTATATTGACTATTATTGTAATTATGTTGACTATTGTAGTAAAAGTTTAATGTGAAGTGGATGCATACCATGATCATTACGAGTTCGTAAGGCATAATACATTTTATTAGGGTTCTTTTACCACCCATGCCCTGCATTGTCATGCTCACTAAAATGTCATTGCTTGTGGTGTCGTATTGGCCGGGTCATCACCTTCCCTCTAATATGGCGAGGGTGATGATGGCTGGCCCGTGCGTCATGCTCGTGAACGGGTGCTACTTGGGATGACTGGTCAATCTTGGCATGGCTTACATTTAATATTCAATCCAGTATTACCTTGTCGTTCAATGTGACCAGGGGGTGCATTTACCAGTTTAATTAAAATACGTAGTCAAATTACCATACTAGTTGAAACTAAATAATTGAATTCCTTGTTTTCTTTCTTTAATCTTAGTATTATATTAATTAGTTAATTTGTAATAATTACTTTGTATGGTTCTTTGGTTGCGTTGAGTGTTTAAATTGTAACTCATTCAAATAACTGTAATTATCTGGCGATTGAAAAGAGTGGCGTGAGTTTCTTGCCAGTTCTTCTCACAGCTCTACCTCGTCAGCGAACTGGCTGTAGGTCAATTGGCTGACAAAATGTAATGTTGACTTTTCATAAGCATCATACTTTATGATCTAAATGAAATAAATGCTTTGACTTTGACTTTGACTTTGACTTTGCCTACGTACTGAATATCGTCAATCGCGTTAAGTACATTCGTATCAAAGCTTCGCTCTTTTCGAGAAGGTTTTATGCAATGGATGTTTTAAGGCGAACGATATGGAAGTTTACGTTTTGCAAAGTTTACCTAAGAATGAAACTAAAATATGAATTTAGAATTCCATTTTTAACGCAATTTATTTTTCTTTAATGAACGTTTGAATCATTGCCAAAAATAATTTGGCATATTATAAATACGAGGTTAATAAAATATTTATGTGAATTTCAACGCACGAAAATAATAATTATGTGTGTGTTATTGTGGAGTAAAATTTATTTTTACATGTTTGCTATGAACATTCAGATCTGGTAGTCACACCAGTCCAAAATGTCAACAAAGTTTTAATTCTTATGGTAAATATTTCATTTGAAAATAACTTCAACAACTTCATTAACTGTTAAAGCTACAGAATCTTATATATATACACCAACTCTTGAATGAGTTCTATAGCATATCTACGTATTCAGAATACACACAATATGTTTGCGGTATTCAAAGCAAGCTTGCGACCCTTGGGCGGCATGCCAATTGTCCGAATTATTATCAAGAGTCGGTCTTTGTACTTCAAAGCGCGTCATTGTACACCATCAGATGTTCCGTTTTGTGAGATACATTCGCAGCCGTGCCAAGATTTGGTTTTATGGAGGGGATGGAACAGATAGGCTGACCGTTTAACTGTTTATTACTTTACCCGATTTTTTAGGATACGTGAGACTAGTGATAATATAATCATGGTATTTATATAAAGGGCTATACCAACATAATTACTTAAAGTAGAAAGATAGTCAATGTTTTAGTATGTTCAATAATATTTATCAATTTCTGTTTCTCTAAAACTGAGTCTTAATCAAGGCATTCAATTTTAAAATACGTTAGGGACCCTACTCAAAATGTTTTTAGAAAATTTTAAATATTCTCGAATTGCACAAATTACTAATGATTAGGCATCACACAAACAATATACCCATGTTAGGGTTTATATGATCATTTGTGTCCTCAGTGAAGTTGCCCTGTATTACAGTGGTCAAAGTATTGGCAATGCTTTTGTTTGCGCAGAATCACGTGACCCACTATGTATAACTCGATTTCACTCGAAAATCTATAATATAAAAATAATTCGCTGAATGTGTTGCTAAGAGCAAATCTCGAGAGCAGCTGAACCAATTTCGCTAATTCTTTTTTTATAATATTCCTACGATGGTTACGAGGATGGTTTTTACGGAGAGAAAAATTTAAAAATTGCCCGTAAAAAAAAAACACTTCTATATTCCCATACAAAAGTATCTTTATTTATGCCAAAATGCTTAAAAAAAATTCTACCCTTGCGAAGCCGGGGCGGGCCGCTAGTATAAAATATATTTGTATACGTAAATTTGTTATTGTATAGAAAGACATTTAAACATATTTGTCAAACATTGTCAGTTACCTTTGAGTTTTTATTTTCATTACCACACCTCTTACAATACACGTAAAAAGAAAGATACATGTTCAAGACCGAAGACCACATGACACTGTATGTGTTGTATATCATTAGTGCTACAAAAAGACAGTCCCTTTATGTATTTTATTTAGCTAAAGCGCTTGTTCCTTTACAACAATGTTTATTTGTTCATACAGTGAAACGAATTCTAAATAAATTTTGCCACAATGAAGTCGAGAAAGGTCTACGTATATTGCCTTTGCCTTTGTCATATTTTTGCGATGCCTACAAATTAGAGGTGGTAACGAGTGTTATGTACTTACCATTTTATGAAGGTATATAAAGTTATGACGTCAGAGTTTATTTTTACAGCTAGCTAGGTACTACATTATGAGCTTTCTCTGTAAACAAATTGTATTAAATAAATATCTTTACAACCGCCTACACTTAACAAAAAAGATTTAAGTATAAGGTTATGATTAAATACTTATGACTTTATTGTATTATATAAAATAAAAGTATATGGTAGTAATGTGTATGTTTGTAGTAGTGGTTATAGTATTATGATTAATTTATGAGGTTTTGGTTTAAATGTTACAAGTTTGATGAAAATAAAAGATGAAATGTCAGTATTTTTCCTACGCGAATCTGTAAAATCACATTTACACCTAAGCCACTTTGAGTACTTAAACCTCTTGCTAGATTTAAACCATATAATCACATCGAAACGAAGCACTTGTGCAATGACTTTAATGTCCATAATGTTTAAAACTCAAGTCTCCTTTATGTCAATTTATGGATTATACATACATAACGTCTATAATAAAATTAAGTATTCTATAGTTAAATTTTCCTTTTCAATTTCTCTTTAAATACTATACAAGGTTAATTTCATAAAATAATTCATACAAATACGAATTTCTTTGTACTAAGTAAGTACTAATTATATTTTCTTACATTACTATTCTCTTTACGTTAATATATTAAAATTGTAATTTCAGAGCTGTAAAAAAATGTACGAAATAATCTTTTGATTTAATTGTTAAAAGACGATAATTACACCTAAGCACTTTGTAGCAAAGGTAAAAGAAAAATAGAATAGATGTACCGAATTGATTGAATCCCAAGAAACTTATTGACCGACATTTCCCACAGCAGTGGTAATCTTACGACTGGATTTCTTAAGACATCAAGAGTAACTGAACAATACATATTTTTTGTCAATTCACGTGGGAACAACCTCTTACTTCGAGAGACAGCTAGAAATATGCATACATGGTGGTGTACATGCAAGTCTCTGAATATCTTGAGAGCAATAACATACTTCCAGACTTGCAATCGGGTTTTAGAAAGGGCCGAGGAACAGGCACAGCATTGGCGGATGTAGTTGGTAACATCCTGGAGGCGCGGGACTGTGGGGAAGGTTCTATTCTTACATTGCTGGACTACTCACGTGCATTTGATACAATCAATACCACTCTACTGCTACCAAAACTGACTTACTATGGGTTTGAGCATAAAACAGTAGCTTGGTTTAATAGTTATCTCACTGACAGAATGCAGCAAGTTGAAACTCACAAAAAGGATGGTACATCTATGATTTCTTCTCCACGGTCCATCACCAGAGGCGTACCCCAGGGATCCTTGATTTCTCCTCTCCTCTTCATCCTCTACACTGCTGATATTACAAGCTGCTTCAAGCATTGTAAATTTCACATATACGCAGATGACACCCAAGTATACCACTCTTTTGAAGCCAAAAACACAACTGTGGCTGTACAAAACTTGAATGCAGATCTCCAGAGAGTGGCTTTGTGGTCTAAAACAAACAGTCTAGTTGTAAATCCAATAAAATCCAAATTCATGGTGATGGGCAGTAAAAAACAAATTGCAAAGATCATATCTGCAAACCCACAGGTCAAAATATGCGATAAACCTATTCAACGAGTGGAGATAGCTTGTAACTTGGGTCTTATTACTGACCCTCAGCTGCAGTTTGAGAGTCACATCAGTGGTGTAGTCAAAAACTGTTTCTATAGGCTTAAAATCTTATATCGTATAAGAAGCTTCATTAATGTCACCACAAGAAAACTTCTAGTAGAGAGTCTGGTGCTGTCGCGAATGAACTATGTCGACTCAGTGTATGGCCCATGCTTGTTAGCTCGCACAGAGCGTCTTATTCAGCGTGTACAAAATGCCTGCGCCAGATACTGTTTTGACATACCGCGGCGTCACCACGTGACTCCCTATCTAAACGAACACAATGTTTTAAAGATGGCAGCTAGGCGACAACTACATCTAGCAAACCTTTTGTTCGGGGTTATAGGTACCAATAAGCCAGCTTACCTCTACGAACGGATAAGCTGGCGGCAGCAGAACCGCTCCTACCCTACTAGATCCACACACAATCCACTTTTCATGCCAAAATATAAAACATCGGCCTTCAGGGGTTGTTTCATATATGCCGCCACCCGTTGTTGGAACAACATTCCTCCACCCATTCGGTCCTTAAAAACAAAAAACACCTTTAAGCATCATCTCAAAATTCACCTCCTGTTAGTTCAGAAAACCACAGGTATTACATAGTACATTATTCTAACACTACAATAGTAAGTTTCAACTTACCAACAGAAGGATCCCAGGATGTCGGCTAGGGTTTAATGATCGCTGCTAGATGCGTAAATGGATTGTTCTGTAGTGACTTTTTCAGCAACCTTATCTTTCTTGTAATTACACACGACATTTTATTTTATAAATACACGACTTGACACGAAACAACACTTATATTTACTATATTTAATATTTACAAAATCTTAAATTTATATTTTAATTTATATAACTTATTTAATTTATTTCTATATACACTGAATTCATGTAATTATGTATTTCTTGCCACACAAACTCATTCATAAAATTTCAGTAATCAATGTAGGAAATGTAGGAATTGTAAATTAGTTTGTAAACACATCAAAGCACAGAGCAATAAGTCAAAAAGAGACGGACACCCATTTGACATTTGACATTTTTATTTCGTAAATTTCGGACACAGAACAAGTACTAAAGCATAGAAGGACTATTAAGAGAATAAAGCGTACACACTCAGAGACAAATAGAAGTTTAATAGTGCTACGATACCTTCTGACAGTTTATCGATATCGATAGATGAAATTTGTCTATGGGCTATGGTAATTTAACAGACATGCTAATAAAATGAGGTCTGGTTCCATAAAAGCTCTCGTAAACGAACTACAAGAAACAAACGGCCGTTTTACACCTCACCGGAGTGGCATAGGCCGGCAGCGGCGCCAGGAGCATTTTCAATGTGAAATAATTTGAAGTTTATATTCATGTTTCATGCTGTAAGTTTAAACACAATGTAAATTGTATATGAAAAAATAAATAAATTGAAAATTGAAATATACATGATCGATCCACACACTACCTCGCATCACGGAGCGTAGTGCGAGCGTGCGTGTTCTTGTATTGTTTGTAAGTATCTCTCTTTGTATAGAAATCACGCGTGGTGCAACACACTGAAAACGCATTTAAGCGCTGTGTTACTGATCACACGCTTACATGCAGAGAAACACGTACTCACGCGCGTGGGTTCGGGGCCAGACGGTATGGACACCGTGTTCTGCAGTAATGTGCGTGATTGATGATGCAGACCAGCACTCTCGCATCTGCACGCGTGGCACCGTCACCGCGTCGCCACGCTCCCGCAGCGTAGTGTGGGGCAGTGTGTGGATCGCCAAAATACCGGTATCGGCCCTCTGTTCTTTTCTGACTTTCTTAGTATAGCAGATACCCCAAGGTAAAAATAAAACACAGCTGTAAGATTCATGTCACAAATGTATGATTATATTTCCAATAATATTGAAACACATTATTACTGCCCCTTAAAATTACAGTTTTGTTTAGGAATGTCCTGATTATTTGTGCATAAGCTAAAATATTTTTTGTTATGTTATGAATTGGTACTATTAGAAATTTTTCCCGATCAATTTTATCAATAAATTTCTGTAGTCATCTAGAACATTTATTTATTTATTTATTGAAAAAGTATTTACAATATCATTACAGATAAAAAATCCAATACGATATCATAAAAAAACCTAAAAAAATTACTAAATAAATATACCTATTTATCCAATACTATACATTTTTGTGCAACATCTTTGAATTTTGACAGGGTACATTGAAAATATTAATTTCTATAGAAATAATATTAATAAGTCGTATGGCGCGTGACAATGGAGCAAATTTGAGTAGATTCGTCCTCACCGCTGGAACGTTAAACGTGTAACAATATAATATATAACATAATTCTCTCTTAATTTGCTTCATGGATCTTCCGGTCTGATCTTTCGGAAACCTGCAAAAGAACACAATGTATGAAACACTATGAAAGGTACAAAGATAGTTACCACAAAATCGTTAACACAAATTATAGTAATATTTTTGTCATCGATAAAATATGCAGCACAAGTCACAACACTATTGAACATGACTACACAAATTGGTAAAAATGTAAAATACTTAAAAATTACTGAATCGAATGGCAAACAGACGATTATAATATGATTGCAGTATAGTAAAGTATAAATCACTTAGGTATTTTGCACGTATATATAGGTTTTTAGTATATATTATTGGTTTGTTATCTACTCACCGATGGAAGTTGACGATTTAAACTTGATTTTCTTTGCGAAAAGAATGTAATTTACAACCTACAATAACGCAGGACTTTGCTTATCCAATGGGCTGAATTTTACTTCACAATAGCACTATGTAATTATTAAATAACTTAGATTATTTCGCAAAACAGATAAACAACAATGAAAATTACGAGCGGTGGTTTAATCCGACTAAATTGTCTAGAGGCCTTGACAAGTTGGAACATTTGACATTAGTTCACTTTTTAATTCGGCATCCAAAGGTAACCAAAGGTAACCAAATTGACGTTTCTACAGTGTACACCGGGCGTCCTTAGCAAAATTATTTGTCTCTTTCTTTTCAATGTATCCGGCTTATTTGGAAAAATAGGACAAGTATATGAGGGCGATTAACACTCCTTCTATGTATGTACTTGTTCTGTGATTTCGGATTTCAAACCTACACTCTACAGATAATCAATATTAATTACACCACAGACACACCAAACAATTTATTCTCCTACTTGTTGGCACCTTCTTAGAATAAAACTGTTTCTCTTTTCTGGTTGTATGTTATCTTAAAGCTATTGTCGCTCTGTAACTTGTTAGTATTTATTGTCATTGTTTATTTTCGTGCATATTTATTGTTTTTATTTGTTTATTTTAATAGTTTAGTTTTATTTTGGTATATGTGACGTCACCCTTTTGGGTGCCATCAGAATATCAACGCTGCGGACCTCTCAGGAGGTGCACAGCATAAAGTTGAGATGGCACCATTTCAGGCTGGCACACTAAAATACCTACAGCTTATTTTTATATCAATTTGTAAACCTTGTGCCTGTCTTGAATAAATGTTTTTTCTTTCTTTCTTTCTTTCTTTTCTTCTTACATCACACTAATTTCTGACTGATTCTCTTTTATAAAGCATTCGGTATTGCGCTCGAAATGCAATATTTATTGGTTTTAACCATTGCTTTGTAAATTAAAAGAAAATACGAATAACATTGGTGGAATTGTTAGAAGCGTAACCACGGATAAACTGGCTGCCACGGATAAATTTTCGAACGCCCCGAGAATTCTAATAAAGAGGCTAATTGGAAAATGGGACAGGTACGCGATGACGCTAAATTGCGGACTCTACGTCACGGTACAAACCACATCATTAACAATGATGTAAATACCGCAACGATTCACGAACCTTATAAATTAATGTCCACTTTATCAAGATGTCGTTCCATTTTTGTTGTTACATTTAACAAGGTTTTGTCAGCACATCACATATTCAAGTAGGACGGATGTGTATACTGACATGTGTATTCATAAACTTGTTTAGTTCAGTAAAAAATGTTTTACTACAGAAATATGGAGCTTTAAATGTCAACTATAAATGGAAATATTCTTTTCATAGTGTGAATAAGAATTAAACATGTCATGTGTTAAGTTTGAAAGACAGTCTTGGAAAAGTTTATGAGTGTATGAATGGTATGAAATGTTAGAGTAAAGAGTACCAAGAAATGTTTGAGTAAAGTAGTATTCATCTAGTGATAATATTTAAAGTTGTTTCTGAGCTAGAAAAGATTTTTGTAGAAGATCGCGGCTTAAAGTCAGTAAAATTTTACTGTATCTATGGTTCGGTGATACTGTGTATGGACTGCCACGCAGAGGTTGCGGGTTCGATGCCCGCTCAGTACGAATATTTGTGTGCATGAACATGGATATTTGCATTGATCTTGGTGTTTCTATGTAAAATATATATGTATGTAGAAAAAAAGTATTTAAGTATGTATCCACATTTTAGAACCCATTATACAAACTATTCATATATGCTGACTTTGGATCTAGATGGCGTTGTGTATAGTTGTTGTGATATATATAATTGGAGACATTTGGTAGAGGTCTATGTCCAGTAGGTTAACGTCTTTCGGCTGTGATGTCAGACAGCTATCTCTTAGACTCTAATTGGGACAATTATGATTAAAGAACAGATAGCTGTCTGACATAACTAGGAAGGAAATAGGAGGTAAAGGTGGTGAAATAATAAATGTACGCTAAAAATGAAAATGACGCATTCAAAAAAACAAGAGAAGAATTTTGTTCTCCGGAATTCAATGGATAGGTTAAAACGAAATTTATTTTGTTCTGAATAAGAGCAGGAATGCGGCATGGGCCTTGACAATAAAATTTATAATACGCAAGATGTAATAAACTGTATATATGAGTACTAAACAACTGACTCCATGGTCCGGTCGCGAATAAAATGTGCTGGAATTGTGCGAGTTACATGACCCCTGGGTGCCATTACTTTCATACAATGCTTGTATTCCAACACATTTCAAATAAAACCGTATTTACGACTTCCTGCTGCATGTTGCTAACCTAGTACCTAAACTAAATACTTACACTGCATATTTTTATTTAACATTAAAGTAACTTAAGAATATGGACTAAGGGCAACCGACGTGTGTCGTGTGTATGAAAAGATTAATGAATGATAAAGAGGCAAAGGAGGTATGGATCCTATTGTCGCTGAGTATTCTATAGTCTCTGCTTACCTCATGGGAGAAAGGCGTGAAGTTATGCATGTATGTAAATAAAGTGCAAATAGTATCTTGGTTTCAAATTGCAAAAGCTTATTTGCCAATCGCAAAGGATAATTCTAAGAGATTAAGATGTGTGTTGGGCCCACAAATTGCTAACGATCGCTCTTAATGTCACATTAATAGGGAAGGGACGTTTGATAAAGAACCTTTACTATGAATCTAATAGCCAATGACCATATGTGAACTTAACAGGCTTTAATAGGAACTACGAAAGTTTTATTTTAATGTTCTTAATAAAAATCAAAAAAATACAGTAGCCACCTTTATCCCACTGGGCATATTTATAAAAATCGTAAATATATGAAAAAGACCCTATAATTAAACAATTTTTCAAATTTGTAAAATTTTTATAATATATTATGTAGGTGCTAAATAAATATCGCCCCTGGTATTTACTATGGGAACTAAATTTCGTCATAATTTAAGATGTCACCATTAATAATTATAAAAGTTAGTTAACTCATTAAAACTATTGGATAATTAGATATGTTTTGCAGTAGTGGTATAAAAGTAAAGTCTAAAATAAAATTGTAAAGAAAACATCGTCGTCGAGCAATTGGATATCAATTTTAAAGAAAACAATAGTGTGTACACATTGTGTAATACAAACTACCTTGTTTGGCTCGCTGCCATTGCAAGTCTTTCTTGATTAACTCGCGGAACTTCTGCAAGAAACTGATTTACTTCCTTTCTATTTTGTCCCCGTGGTAATTCAATTTTATTACAAAGAAACAACGTCATTACTACAATGTTACTAATATTTTAAATTTTAAACCTGGAATAAATTGTTACTCAATTAATTCTTTGACGGCTTTTGGATGAAACTCGATACTCAGGTACACTATCTATTATACAAATTATATTGCAAAAGGTACTGTTACTAAAATCCAGTTTATTTTTAAAGTTCCAGTTTGTTTTCAATTTTAATATTGTTTTATATCATTCTAAAGTATTTGTTATAAACGCAATTTGGCAAGTATTGAACACTCAAAAATCTTCAAAATCATATATTAATAACAAAATTATTGGCAATTTAAGAATGTTGTTTGATATCAACACAAATTTAGACAATGAGTCTATTATTCTATTTAACAATAATAAAGCTTATTACTTTAAGATGACAGACAAGTATTTTCAACATAAATTTAATAGAGATGTAGATAATTAGCTAGCATTGTTTAATATAATATAGAAATGATTAAAAACATGACCTCTTAAGAACTACGCAATAGACAATATTAAACTTGATTCGAAAGAAAGTTATTAAAGGAACTAATTAAGGCCTAAAATAAATTATTTAACTTATTTTATATCGAATAAGGTGCTTTAATCACCATTAGTATAGAAACGAAGGCAATTACTGAAAACTTTGAAGTGTTCCTTAGAATATTTAATAACGCTATCTTTACTGATATATAACTTTGGTATAATTTTTAACAGCTCTAACAATTTAAAAAGATGCTTTAACAATAAACTGTACTATTATAATTAAGTTGAGGACTTGGGCTTGTCTCAGTGCCTATCTCTTATTATACTAATTAAGATCAAATTCAATTATTTTACACCGATCTGTCTTTTGGAAATTTGATCACGACGTTAAGAATAAAAATAATAGACCAACACAACGCTATGTGGACCCAAAGTAATCTTAAGTTATATATAGCTTGTGATATGGGTTCTAGAATGTGAATAACAAAAGACTACATTATAACAGTATTAATAACAGTTGTAAATTACAGATTATTACTGTTAAGCTTAATTAGTGACAGTCGATTTCCATCACCCTTAGCATCAAAAAAGTTAAAAGGCGAAAGTGATGGTGCAATGTCCTGTGTAGACTGATAACTTAATGAGCTATTCAGGGTTGAGTTGACAATTATTACACAAAATTGCCGTGTCCAATAGTATATTTACCACTTACCATTGGGCTGTAGATATGCTTAGTTTCCATCAAAGTTGTGTAAAACACGCATCGGAAATACATTATTCTTCGGTGCTAGATTTAATATTGCTTAGTAATTTGTTATTAATGTCAGATTATATTTCTTTTTTTTATACAACTTTGTTGGCAAACAAGCATACATCCCACCTTATGGTAAGTGTTAACCGTAACCTATAGAGATGGCTGTGTTGTCCGAACAGCGCAGTAGTAATAATTCTTAATAACACAACCAAGCCGTTGCCGACCACGGAGATGGGGATGAGGAAGGAAAAGGGAAAAGGAGGACCGAGTGAGTATTTGGGCTGCCGGTGCTCTCACTCACTCAACGAAATACATTAGCATGAAAACTAGTATTCTTACGTCGATATTCTATGACAGGGTAGAACTTCCCCGGTCTATCCAGCCCATTCATGCTGAAACCAGCGTGAATCTATTACTGTAAATTATATTATTATTATAGTCTTGGATCATACAAGAGTCCACACTGTACGCATTTCTACATCTTCTTATCATTTATATAATACAATTGGCAAAAAGGCAATTGTACAAAGTATCATAAAATCTTTTTGAGTTTTTTCCTTGAAGTAAATTAGCGTCTACGATTAGCATTGGCATTTCTAGACGATGTAGTTCATCTACAGAACTTCAATGAACATTCTTAAAATAATTCCTTGGTTTTGTATACTTTATTATTTTCTTTCTAGCTAAAAATTCAAATAGAATATTTAATTTCAAGTGAGGTAACCATAATTTTTCTTTGAATAAAATCAAAACTGATGAAATTTTTTTTTCATCTAATCTAGTGTTGAATGACATGTATTAGTGAAAGGGTTAATGTCTAAATCTTTTTTGTTATTGGACCTTTTTTCTTTATCACTCTTGCGAGCTGAATCATTTATCACCAACCCTTTTCCTGAGGTCAGTCCCAAAGTTAATCATTAACCCTGAACATTGATTTTCAATAGTATCACATTACGTTATCATATAGCGTGACGTAACCTATCATTGGAGTCGACATCTACATGATAGGATCACGCAAGCAGAACGTGATTTTGTGTGTGAACATTTTCATGTTACGTGCTGAAAGGAATTTATTTTATTGCTATTTTTAGTTATAAAGTTCTGTAAAAATACAATATTCGTGAATGTATCTATAACACGTATATAATAGTGTTTGTAAATAGTCGCGTGACTATTCACGTACGAAACGTAAGCTTTGTATTTATTTTTGTATGACGCCCCACTGTCTTCCTCTTAGTATTTTGCTATTATAGTTGCTTCACTGATATCTTATTACTCCGAAGCCCATTTTTATTTTATTAGCTATTCTGTTTGGTGAAGTAAATGCCTAGTAGTTCTATCTTCTTCAATTTTAACTTCTTGATGTGAAGTGACATTGATTTCTCTTTTATCAGTTTTGTATTCTTTTTCTAGATCTTGCCCTATTTTCTTTCTATTGTTGTTCTTACCTAGGTACATATAAATACATAGGTACTCTTAAGTTAATCTTCCTTAAGTTGCTTGTCTTCATTAATTATTTGTTAATATTCAAAATTTTGCTGTTACGATTCGGCAGTATCCCAATCAACCTTGACGTTTATAATGTATTCATACTTAAATATTGATAGCTTATTTTGGAGATAAAATACAGTAGGAATTTTAGTACAATATTGTTCCTTCTTCTACACTGTTCTCTGTTGTAGCGGTAATTATTAAAAAATAACGTTGCCTTAAATGTTCGAAATCGACTTACTTTCTACAAATGTAATTTAAAATGAATAGACTTTAAAGTAAACACAAAAATGTTTTAACCATCTGCTTGTATAGTTTCTAAGAAGAGCGTTTCAAATTTAAATGCGTAGGTTTGTTAAACCACAGTATAATGAAATTATAAGTACATGACGAACAGAGAACGGTTAGGTACATTAATTATAAATTTGAGGTTAAGTTTCATTTCACTTCAAAAGAAGGTACTGTAGCATCAGGTTTATTTACAAAACAATGGCAGAGATAGCAACTCGTACTTTTCCTTAACTTTAATACTTCAACTTGCTGATCCGCTGTATTGGTAACTTTCATTAATCTACAGATCTCCTTATTTCTGATTTAATTTCATAAATCAAGTCTGTTTAATCTAATCTATGGCTCGATCGATTTTGAGTGTAATTTTAGAGTCCCATAATAAAAGACGATTGCAGTGCCATAACATCACTAGCACATACTGGTACACAAACGTAATCATACTTATCCATTGTTTTATTTTAGAGACCGTTTAATTACTTTACACAATGAAATACAAGTAAGAAACTATTATTATTTCTCTGAAACCATAGAATGAAAATTATCCACACGTGACTTTCATATAAACAGAAACTCCGCAACCCAATTACGTAATAGTTATCAACTAACATTACCAGCCTACCGCGACATAAGATAACATCTTGATGAATAAATTAGTTGCCGTCATTACGGAGCGTGCGAACGCTTACACGACTCATTGTGTCATGAATATCGTGTGCCTTCTTAATTATTCCTTGCTTGTATACTGAAAATTGTTTTGGGTAATTGCCATTTGACTTATTTGTGCTGTTTTGAAGTTAGCTCAGATAGATGATATTCAGCTTTGTCTCTAATACTATAGAGTACAATATCCTCTGGCATATTATTGCGATGTGAAAGCACAGCGAGATATCTGTTATATTTTTCGCTCGATTAAAAATGCCCATACTGGATCAATACCTCTAATCTGCAAACTTCCGCATCCATTTCAGTACTATCTAGGTAGCATTGTGTTTCTAATTGTGTGTAGAGCTGCTAAATAAAAAAACAATGTAGGTTGGTAATAAGACAAATCAATGAAACTAAAATTTTGAAGTCATAAATAATTCATCAAAATACTTCAGCTCAATCTTTTTCATTTATTACATACAATTACAAGGTAAATTTTTTTATTTATTTATTTTATATATTATATAATAAAGAGTACATAAAAAACCTATGAGATAACACAAAGTCCCACAAAACTGTACCTATAAACAGTTTGACTGTAGGATCAACCTAAGTATGTATAGGTACTAAAATCTATTTGAAATGATTAAATAAATGTTGTTTTATATTTATAGTAACAAATAAAGGATTTCTTTATGTCATCATCGTTTAAAACGTTAATAATAATACCTAAATTATAATAATTACAAAACATTTTTCAACCTTTTTTGTATGACATCGCTTTCTTATATGAATATTGAACTTTGCAAAATATGATTACTTTAAGTTCTTCTAAAGGTTTTACTTTTTTATAAAGAACTAGGTAACTACATAAAATAATAAAACGATCGTTTTGAATATTGTGTCCATTATCCTACTTTTACTCGTACATATGTGCTTTCTATAAAACAGACGTCCAAACAGTATTAAATATTAAAGTCTAAGAAATAGAATATTAAAGTAAATATTTTAACAACAAAAAAGAGAAACATGTTGAGTTAGCAATATGAATTTCATCAATTATGAATTACAAATAAAACGAAAACCAGTCTAGCGAAGTTCAAAGCCTTCATATATAAATCGTTGAATACATTTGGTAGTCGGAATTCTCGAGAATATTTAGTACTGATAAAACAACCGTGTAAATATTCTCTTGGGAAGTGAAACAACGATTACTAAGACAATGCCTTTATTTTTAGTGAAATGCCTAAAGTACATCTTTGAGTAACTGAGCATGAACAAATAAAATTAACATAATTAAAATTCTCTGGCAGTAAATCAACGTGCCAGATTCTTTTCAGAGGAAACATTATAATTATACTAGCTTTCCGCGGCGCGGTTTCACCCGCGCGTAAAATATGGTTTGTTGTATCCCTCTGGAAACAGACCGATTTTCGAGATTAAAAGTAGTCCTATGTCCGTCTTTAGCACCGAATCTATGTATATACCAATTTTCATCGAATTCTGTTCAGCCGTTTAGGCACTGAGTGACAACAAACACACAAACACACATACAAACTTTCGCATTTATATTCTTTTTTCCACATTCACACAGCGCCACCTAGCCCCAAATTAAGCAATTATATTTGCTTTTGTTATGGGTACTAAACATCTGATATACTACTTATATACATTTTTTTTGTAAATACATACATGTTATAAGATAAATTACACCCAGACACAGAACAAACAATCATGCTCATCACACAAAGATTTGTCGTGGGTGGGAATCGAACTCACGACCTCCGGCTTAGCAGTCAGGGTCACTAACCACTAGGCTAACAGGCCTGTCAAATATGAATAGGATCATTTTGTTTTTATAGACTAAAATTATGCTTTTGGATAAAATCTTATAAATATATATTAATAAATAAAATTAAACTTATTTAATTTTTGCCTCAAACAATAAAAAAAGATAATTACTACTTACTTGTATTATTATACTGCGAAAAAAAATCTTCAAATTTTAGAACGAGTAAGGTCTTTTATGAAAACATAATCTATTTAGAAAATTATTTATTTTAAAGTAGAACAGAAAACTCTTTTTATATACAAATTACTTCTTTTACTAAATGTCCTTTGTATTAAATAATCACTTTATTTAACATTGCAATGTGTTCTAAGTTTGTCCCTTTTCGCAAGGGACTAAATACTCTCCCTTTTCTAGTTTGTATTTACGAGTGCATAGTGACCGTGCCTTTAGTGTTCGTAAAACTTGGCGCGTCACAGATTATCCCCTGGCGTACCAAAGTTGTTTCTTATAAAGATAACTTCTGTTTTATTATAAGTACGTTTATAGCTCTTTTTTACGTTAATCTTTGTTGCTTTATTTACTTTACATTACACAATTCTTTGGATTATTGTTTTGTTTATTAGTACCTATCTAAATTATTAATAACACTATTTATAACACTGTCGACTATTATTTCTTGCTCAAAATGAGTCAGGTCTAGACTAGACTACGATTAGTCTAGACCTTATAGAAGGAACAGCCGCAGTAACACGTTCAGCATAGTGATGTGTTCTTTTTAGTAAGTCACTACACTGACGGCACGACAGAAAATCCTTCGGCATCACTACATGAAAGCACATACTGACGACACTATGCTATAGTATCCTTAGGCATGCCGCTACGTCCAAACAAATCATTGAAGTTTCGATTATATCGTTATATTATTAACGTTTATTTCTATTCGTCGTATGATAATCCCATGCCGTGTGGGTGCGGGGCCTTACTGTTCCATTGTTTCTAAGTAACGTACTGCGTTTCCTTTGATATCAACGTGAACAGGAGCGCCCGGGATCTTAGCCAACTGTGACCTGAAATCTTTTAGGGGTTTTGAGTAATGGTTTTTACTTATTTATTTATTTATTTATTAATACTTCATACACAAAAACACATGTATAGGCGGACTTAATGCCAAAGGCATTATCTACCAGTCTACCTTGGGGTGATGCAGAGATAAATGAAGTAGGTGCATAATAAGTAAGGTAAATTTAATAATAAGTTATAAATAAATATATACGATAATTAATAAATACTTAATAATAGAGTACATATATTATATATAAAGATACTATATAAAAAAAAAAATATATATATAAAAAAAAAATATATATATATATATATATATATATATATATATATATATATATATATATATATATATATATATATATATATATATATATAATACACTATATACCATATATAAAATACACAACAGTATGAGATGATTTTGCCACATTATTTTGCTAATAATAGTTCTCGAACTTTGACTTTAAACGTGTAACGGTTGGTGGACTTCCTGATTTCAAGAGGGAGGGCATTCCAAAGAAGGATAGATTGGACAGGGAAAGAAGAATGAACAAAACCACTGGTATGTGAGAGACTTGCAAGAGTTAGATTATTAGATGAACGAAGGTTTCTATCATGGGTAGAGCTGAGATATTGAAAGTAAGGAGTTAAGTAGGGAGGTGAGTTTGGGGATGTAAGGATGGAGAAGAGTGTAGTGAGTGCACGCAAACTACGGCGTTTGACGATAGGTAACCAATTCAAAACGGAACGATAGGTAGACACATGGTCATACTTGCGAAGATTAAAAACGAATCGAATGCAGTTATTAAGAAGACGGTCAAGTTTGTTGAGAAGATCTGCATTCAGGTCGTAGTAGCATACATCACCATAGTCGATCAGCGGAAAAATTATGGCCTGCACAAGCATTGCCTTAGTCCTGCATGGAAGAAAATTTTTGAGACGATACAGAGCACGCAGAGTACCGGTAACCTTTTGACAAACATATGTCACTTGGGCTTGCCACCTTAATGTGGAGTCAATTATTAGACCGAGGTCTTTTACAGTTGTCGATAGATTTATTGCTGTCCCGTCAAAGATAATCAGTGGAAGATTTGACGTGTCCAACTTGCACGTAAGGCGTTGACTCCCTACGATGATTGCTTGACACTTTGACGGGTTTACAGTTAAACCAAACCTATCTGACCAGCATTTAATATGTGCGAGGTCCATATTAATAAGGTTAACTGCTGTGGATATACTGTCCACACTAGCCTGCGTATACAACTGCAAGTCATCAGCATACAGATGATACGAACACTGAAGATTTTTAGTTATGAGATTAATGAAAATAGAGAATAACAAAGGAGAGAGAATACCGCCTTGAGGGACGCCAGAGTCTATGTCACACCAACTAGACGACTTCTCATCGAGTCGAACTGACTGCTGACGCCCTCGAAGATAGCCAGAGAACCAATCCAGAGCCTCGGGAGAGATCATAAGATAGGACAGGATGGATAACAGGATATCGTGACTGACGGTATCAAAGGCCTTGGAAAAATCGATTAGAGCTAGTATCGTGACTTGGGTGTTTTCCATACCGTCTCTGATATCGCCAGTCACTTTGAGGAGTGCGGAAACAGTGCTGTGGCCTGGTTTGAAGCCGGACTGAAACGGGCTTACCAGTTTGTGGCGATAAATGTAGTTAGCCAACTGCTTGTGCGCGCAGGCCTCCAGCACTTTGGAAAGGAAGGGAAGAATTGATATGGGTCGGAAATGACTGGGTAAGGAAGGATTTTGTATTTTAGGTAAGGGGATAACGTAGGCTTGGCGCCACGTTGACGGAAAGGTACCGGAAGTGAGGGAGAAATTAATGATGTGGGTGATAGCTGGGAGGAGATGATCCAGAATGGTGACAATCATGCGGCGGCTAATACCATCGCTACCTACCGCATTGGATTTAATAGCGAGGATTGACTTTTTGATCTCTGCCTGAAGAACCGGAGAAAAGGAAAAAGATTCAATGTCGAATCGAGGTAAACCAGCTAAATAGTTGATTGTATTACACTTAGTTTGGTGATCCAAAGAAGTACTAGTGCTGAAATATTTATTGATATCATCCAAACTAAGTGTCTTATGGATGTCTACGCTATGCTGTTTGCCGATACCTAGGGTCCTGAGGAACTTCCAGATATCGGCGGGAGATGAGGAAGTGATATTGTTTAGAATGTGTCGGCGTTTTGCGTTTCGTATCATCTGATTACACCGATTTCTTGCAGTCTTAAAGGCAACCCAGTTGTCATCACACCGAATTCTTCTATACTTGCGAAAAGCTCGGTCCCTGCGCCTCATCGCCATACTTATACCTGTTGTGATCCAGGGTGCAGGCTGGCGTTTCAATTTTACTTTCCTTACAGGAGCATGGACATCGTAGAGAGCTGAAATATTTTTGTTTAGTACACTCACCTTTTCGTCGACTGTAGAAGCCTCCAGTAAGTGGTCCCAATTCAACTCAGATGCGTCTTTATTTAGTTTCTCGATGTCCATGCGTCCAAAACAACGCATGTGCAGTACTTTAGGCAGAGGTTTGGGAGGTCTAAGGAGGTATGATAAGAAAATAAGGTCGTGATGGGAAAATCCAGGAGCAAGAAGTTGACCATGGGACAGAACTAGGTTAGGAGCAGAAGTGAGTATTAAGTCAAGCCAGGTGTCTTCCCCTGTCATGTTGTGGTGAGTGGCTTGTAAAGGTAGGACGTGAAGGCTGGCTGACTCAACGATCTCTAGGAGTTTACGAGAACGATGGGAGCTAGAGGAAAGGAGGTCGGTATTGAAATCGCCCATGATGATGTGATGATGATACTCGGACCCTAAAGATTCCAGAATCACTTCGAGACTGGAGAAATAGTCGACAGATGGGGCGCAATAAACAACACCGAGTACTGTTTTAGCCCCTTTGACATCAACCTCAATAAATAGATACTCCGCAGTGACCGAAGATTCAGAGTCCGAGGAAGCGAGAATCTTATGTGGAAAGTGGCTTTGAAGATAAATAGCAACGCCGCCTCCTCTTCTTCCGATCCGGTCATTACGTAGCAGAATGAAGCCAGGAAGAGGATAATAAGTAGAAGGAAGATTTGGTTTCAACCAACTCTCTGAAATCAGGACGGCATGAACGTTAACATTAGAAAATGTTTCTAAGAAGTCACCATAGTGACTCGGTATGCTTTGTGCGTTAATGTGGCATACATTTAGCTCGGAGCGAGAACCACTGGAAAATTTTTGTCGCACGGTGTCACCCAGAGTATCAAGTACAGAAGAAAAACTATTATCATTACTACTGTCATTGGCAGATAAATATACCTCATCATCGGATTGTGTAAACATTAAAATATTTATTATATAAATAATTAAAATATAATGAAATAAAATATAATATGAAAAATATTAAAAAATAAAATAAAATTCTTATGCACTTTGGTGGTAGCAACTAATTGCCTCTGCACCACCCGCCAGCTAACACACAGTTAATAAAACGTTATGAAAAAGCAGAGTAGTTAACAATGTGAATTATTAAACTAACTAAACGTTTTGACAGCTTAATTACACTTAGACATCAGATTGAAATGACAAGTGACAAGATCAAATTCCTCAAATTCTATTGTAAAAGTTAAAGGTAAACAGAAAATTCAAGTTCTAGTTGAAAAGTAAATGTTTTAAAAGTGAAATAAAATGTGGGTGACAGAGAAATTATTATCGGAGTGAAGTTTTTGAATGAAACCAAATAGAAATCAACCATACACTATAAAATTGGCTATTTACGTGCCTTTGAAGTTTCGCTAGACGCAGTTGTACTGCCGGCTCCAAGCTGCCCGCTTCGTGAAGATGACGTATCCGTGGGCTTAGGATGTTTCTGTTTCAGAGCCTTTAGTTCGTCAGCGGTAGTTATCTTGTGGCGCGAACCGCCGGCTTCGACTACAATTATGCCGTCCTGAGTCCAGCATGAACGCATGCCGAAATGCTGCCTGGCTTTCGCGAAGATCAGTTGTCGTGGACGAGTAAGGAACTCTCGCACTGACACTGATGAGCCCTTTAGCCGCGATTTCGACCTCCAAATTGCCGACCTTGTGTTTACGGTAGTGAACCTTACTAGAATCGGCCGCTGACGATCTTTACTCGGAATGCCAATCCTGTGGCAGATGCTGATGTCAGACTCCGCAACATCTTTCACCTGCATTTTTTGGACGACGCTCATCACCTCAGCCCTGCAGTCTTCTTTGATCAATCCTTAAATGAAAATTATATCACAACATTACATTATACCGTACTAAACTTTATCACGTGATAAATATTATAGTATCGAATTATATTTTAAATATTAAATGATACTGTCATTAATTTTCATAATAGTAATTAAGGAGTACCATAAAACTGTTCCAAGCTCATGAATATAAATTATTACAATCACTTTCCTTTGATGAACTAACAATTAACACTAAAAGCACCTTTTTAGTTTATTAATTGCAATAAGCTGAATAAAAATAGAAGTATTTTTGTTTAGTTTTAGGGTTCCTGTGACATCTTTTAGAGCAATTCGAAAATCGTTTTAAAATGCTTTAAATTATAAAGCGTTTTTAAACCGATTTCTTTCTTCTATTAGTAGACTCCAGTTCAAAGTATATTTTGTAGTTCTACCATGAATTACAGTGAGTTTTGTCCTGACAGAATATTTCAATGTCAATGACAAAATTTAGTTTTCAAAGTAAACACATCATTTCACATACTAAAATTTTATGCAGTTTTACAAACGAACACTAATCTATTATATATCTATAGAATATTTCATTCTTCCCAGCACTACAGAAGCCTGTCACCGTGGGTATGAATTAACCGTCAGGTATCCAGTAAACCAGTACTGTCGCCTACGCAATAAAAATAAATAAAATAAAGCTTTACGAAGTTTTACGATATGAAAGCACATTTTGAAAAAGAAATAAAGAGGCACTATCTACATATTTTATAGAAAGCCATAAATAACTGCAATAAAAACATAAAAAAGGACACGTAGATAAAATAATCCATATCTTTGAATTGTCTTGAGAACATAATAAATAAGTTTTAATAATAAAACAAAATAAAAAAATAAAAGGATTTTAATATAAAGTATTTAGTTTGAAACAAAAAACATTTAACTAATCTCGATTTTTATGTAAGATTTTCAAATCAATCAAATTTAAAATCACTGTGAAACTGCATATCCAACTGTAATCATACCTTAAAAATATAGTTTTTTGTATCGATTAACCCATATACCACAAACTCAGCTTCCAGTAATATTAGTGAAGTGCTTACTGCATGGTTCGATAACGTTGTGACGCGGCAGTTTTGCTGCCTAAAACGAATGAAAGCGAACTAACAAAATGCAGAGTCATACCTTTGTAGCAACTCCGTTTTTACATAACACCCGCTCCCACTGGCAAATTAAATTGACTAGTAAATTATATTGCATATTGGCTTGAAAAAAATATTGTAGGTGTACGTAGTAGTATACGCTACGAAGGTGTAGCTGTCGTAGCAAAGTATGAGAATGTGCATAGAACTAAATAAGTAGCTTCGCCTACGTAGAAGAATATAATATTGGATATGAGGAATGATAATTCGGAAAAAGGACAATGTGTAGTGGACAATTTAGGAACTGGACTACTTTGGAAGTGGTCAAGTTAGGAAGTAGACAAGGTCGCCCGGAGGTATTCTATGATTGCTCTTTTGTGCCTAGTACTCTGTATAAGAACTTTGTCTATTGAACTAATGAGCACAAATAACACTTAGAGAACAAAAAAAAATTATAGAGTCTTCACAAAAATGTTAAACTACGAAAAGGCAATGTTATTTATAATGCTTGATATGTCTATTTTAATTCTTACGTCTATCACAGACACATTATCATTAATTATATGATGATATACCTAAAAAAATACAATTAACATGAAGTAAAATAGTTCTTGATAACATCAATAGTTAACAACTTATAATGAAACAAATGTAGATCTAAACTTGTCTAAATGGAAAAAAAAGTGTAATAATATACTTGAGTCGCAATATAATGATGAAAGGTAAGCTATCACAAAGAGTAAAATATAGCACTCTGTATACCCATAATTATGTTATTAATTCTGAAAGAGCCATTTATTTAAGAAAATCATACCAGTGTTGGAAACATTTTCTCTCGTAGGCAATTATATGAAGCGAAAGAATCGCTGCCAAGTTATTTATCTACCCCCGTACAGGGTGGGGATTATTTTGCAAGTTCAGGAGGTGTTGTGTCGTGCCATGTAATCGGAATTTTTAAATGAATATAATCGCTGATGAAGGTTGATGGTTTAAGTTGAGATTAAAATTTTTAAGTGTGTGAAATTTATCATGAGGCTTTTACCATAAGGTGAAAAAGTTTTTAGAAAATTCATCACATATACACAAAAAATTTAAAATGGCTAAAAATATTTGCATAAAAAATATAAAAATAATTTAATTAAAATAGAAATCAAATTTAACAAACTCCAAACAGCTCTGAAACAAAATAAAGGGAAACGAAACAACAATTAGAGACAACGTCACCAATACTCGAAACGGGCTAATAAAAGCTAACGATGCAACAAATGTATGTAATCAAACCGTAAATTATCAATTCAAGGCAATCCAGAATAATGTGGCATAAAATATGACTAAATAAGTCATAAAGTATTCACTTGAGTATTAAGGCTAGCGCAAATTACGACGGACCGCATCGCATCGCATCGCATTACATAAATCCTCCTACAATACTTTATTATATTTTATATTAACTATCGCACACTACAGGCGGGTCACACCGGACCGCATCGCAACGCACTGCTACACTACGACTACTATGTGCTTTGACGCAATTTTGCAATGCGGCGCGCTGCGGCTGTAGGCTGTAGTGTGCGCTAGCCTTTACAGCCTCTGCAATAATAACGTGAGAAATAATGTGACACATTTTGTTTAAGTGGCAGTTACGGCTCAAGGCAAATCAGTCGTAAGCTGTCGTAAGAAATAATGGTCAAAATATGCATAGTAATGATATTGTAGATAAAAATGTCGTTGAAATTGTGCTTCAGATTCAAAATGTCTAGTGATATTTCAGCTGATCTTTATTGTTGTGTTTTGTTCTTTACTATTATATGTTTAATGTTTAGAGTTCTGAAATATTTTTACCTTTGTCTGAGCTTGAAGCTGATGCATTGTATCGCCAATTTATTAATTTTAAAGGTACTTTTATATGTACATACACACACACAGTGGCGTAAGTGATAAATGTGCTCTACTTTACTATTACATAAAATACATTTGATTGTAATGCAATATCATAAAAAAAATATTTGCTTTTAGTTACTCGCTCTGATCATCTAAACAGCTTCAAACTAAAACAGAAACTTGTAAGAAATTTCGAATAACTGTAAGAAATTTATGATTTATATACAATTTAAAAAAAGCATATGGTAATAGATATGTCAAGGCCTACTTATTGCTATAGAGCAAGCTATTGCTACTTTAATAATAAGAAATACTTTCAATCGAAAGTTTAATATTATCTTCTATTCTAGAAAAATCCTCTCTTTATCGGCACTGAAACCGCAATCACCAGCAAGAACGCAATATTGTGCAAATTTAAGCAATCGATAAAGACCTTTAACAATATATTATATTACTAAAATAGATATTCATCAAAATCTATTAAAAAGTGATCAAATTTGTGATTTGATAAATAGATTCGATTTTATATATAGGGTACATCCATTTTATTGTACACGTTATATAAATTCGCTGTGTTTTAATAAATTGTTTAAAATAATTTTCACCTTTACTCAAGCATAATACTTAACCGAGCTCAAAATTTTCTACTAAAACATGAAAATTTCAAAAGAACATTGTATATTTTTAAAATATATGAAAGAAAATGAGTTAACACGTTCAACCGTTAGTAGAAACAATGTGATATGTGAAGTAGGTATATTGCTCATGAAATTCAGCTTAAGGAAATTGCTTCTCTGCGGAAGAACCCTTGAAGGCGTTCGGAGGGGAAAATTTGATAGCTTATAGCTTTGATAGCAAGCACGAGAGTGATGACAAAAATGCTTTAAGGTAAAATAAAAATGCTTTTATGTTTAAGATTTTAGATAAGACGACAAAGTGATTACTCGGCTAGGAAATTATTTTCTTTTAAATTCCGTATTTTAAAATGTTTGTAGCACACGTATACTTGTTTCAGAATTTTAAATTGATTCAGCGATGCTGTTTAAGTCATGCTAATCTACCAAATAAGTTTCAGAAGCTAATTGAAAACCTCCTTTTACACGCGCCTTAATAAGTGTGAACATTTTAATTATACCTTAAAACCAAATTACGTTAATAAATTACATATTAAATTAAAATTTAATTCAAGTAATGAGTAATTTGATGAACCGATCTCAAATATAAATGACATCTACATGAAAATAGGCTGTGAATTTGTGAATAAAAATCACATGTTTTGGTTTTAATACAATTTGGTCTTCTTACGTAATTACAACCACGTGACATGACATAAAGCGAGGTGTGATACACGACATCCATTATGTTAATAACTTATTACCGGTAGTGGAGAATTTTGGTAAAATAGAATTTAAAAAATAATTATCAACAATGAGGTTCATTGTTTGAGTTACATTTTGAAAATGTAATATTTAGCAAGAGATTCGGTAATATTATTTTAAATTTTATATTAAATAAAACGTGATTCCAAAAAATTCCGAATCTATTTCTACCTTTTGAAATCTCATCTATGTAGGTAGATAATATAATGCACATAATATTATACTCTTACTCAAACGCATATTTATATACTCCTAATCACACAGATATCGTCGTGAATAACATATGAAAATATCTTTATCAAAATATATCAAGTAGGTATATATTACACAGCTTATAACTCCAGCTTATAAGGGATTCACGCAGGTTCCGAAATTTATTAAACCTAAAAGTTAAATCTATAAAGATTACTTCCACATCTTTCGAATAGGCATGCAAAATGTTTTACGACTAAAGTAAAATGTGGAAATTCGCCGAATTTAATTTAAATTCATAATAAAATGTATAAGTCTTGTAACATACTGTTGCTGTCAGTTAATCTATAAAATGAAACTTCGTAATATCGCCGATGGAATTCCGTACTTAGGATCAAGGAGGTTTGTTATCTTTCATATCGTATAACTAAGTTTAGTAAAGGATGAGACATTATTTGAACACATAACATACACTAACAGAGAAAATTAACTAGATTTGTACGATATAATGATTTAAGAATAAACACGATTCTAAAAGGTCCTTAATTTTAGTGACATTATCTTAATGTACATTCAATTTGAAGGACCTACTCAAATTCTTATGTTGTATAAATTGCAAGTGCAAGGTTTTGAAAATTATTCCCTCCTTAGAAACGTTCAATTCATGAAGACTGAAGACTACACAGTTAATGTATGTATAACATTAGTATTTGAAATACGACTACATTCGTAGTAACACATCGTTTGATCCACAGAAAAACAGCTTAGCAACAAAAGAACCTTCATAACCGATATATTTTTACCTTGTCCGAAATTCATTATTAGCCATTTCTATATCTAAATATATTTTTGTTGAATTATTTACCTCGCTCTCTACTGTAATCGCCATTATTCGAAACATTCTATAAAATTCAAATAATATCATACAATACAGCGTTATTTAGACAAATTCTATGAAATAAACCGGTTATCAGTTTTGCGATCAAAGATTTTTAGTCGAAGAAAATAATTCAAAGACGAATTTCAAAGACGTCGCCAAAATGGATTTATGTTAAAAGGGTAGATGCCTTTACAAACCGTTCAACTAGGGCACCTTCTTACACTGTCGAGCAAACATTTGCTATGAGATGAGTTGACACAGTAGGCTCGTATACAATCTACTATTATAAGTATGAGCGGTTAACCACTTTCGAAGAACACCGGACGTAATATCTATTGGTAAAGCGATGTAAGTATATATAAATTTACCTATTATATCGATAATGCCTTACAATTCTACGATAGCTTAGGAATTATTTAGATTACCATTTACGTCGTCAAATTTATATGTGAATCCAGGAATGGAATGTTTTATACATATTTAAGAGAAGTTGTTTATTTGTTTACTATAACCATTAGAAATATTTGTAGTCAATATCTCGAAGAGTAAGGGACACTTATAGCAAACAGTCATTTATTTGCACACAACATAGTACTTTAAGAAATTTATAGACACGGTTAACAACTATAAAAATAAGAAAAAAATTATCGCATGGTGAAAATAAACCTAAGAATATAGATAACATCTAATTTACAACTATCGTAAATGATATTATTGATATCCATATTTATATTACTTACACCTATATTCTTTTTATTTTTGTCTCATAAAATTAATGTTAATTTCTGTATTATTATTATTTTTGTAACATATACAAGTTCTGACTGAAACTATATAGACTTTTTTAGGATGGTTTGTACAGTCGTATTTGGGCTTCAGATTTAAAATTGTATTCTTGTACACATTACTATTGTTTAGTTATAATCTGTATCCTGTGTCTGTACTAAATAAATAAATATAAATATTTTGCAAGAAAGTATTACAGTAACAACAATTAAGAAACTAACCCCCGGTTTCTGCAAGGCTGTTCAACGAAAAATTAACTAATCACCTGTTAAATCTCATGTGAAGTACCAGTTGGATTGCTAAAAGCACGAATAATTAGTTTAATTTGATCGAGTTACGTTTAGTTTAAACTAATTAGATCAAATGAAACTAATTCCAAAAATAATCCATGCTTTTTGCATGCTTTCAGGTACTTTACATGAGATTTAACAGCTGATTAGTTAATTTTTCGTTGATCAGCCTTTCAGAAACTGGGGGTGAGAAGTATATAAATCACTATTTTTAGAGACAGATAATAAGAAACATTACAAAGTATTATAAAAAAAACCTAAACTTTTTAAAACTACATAATTGTAATACAACAAAATCACAATATTCAAAAATAATAAAAAGCAATTTTATTATAATTAAAAAAATTGTAAACCAGTACACGTAAAAGTTTAACTTAAAAATTTCATAGCGAACTTTGTTTTTGTAAGTCACGCTATCTTTGGCAAACACGAAAATAATATTGTAAAATAACACAAGCTAGACAAGAAAGTAGGGGAGTAGGTAGCGTCCCAGAGCTCAGTAAGTTGAGTAACACAACTAGCTCGTGATGTTTTTAGACCGAGGTTAACTGGCAAGAAATGATTACTTCAGATTAACTCTTGCAATGTGGGGCGAGCTTAATATCTTTGTTGTGTGTTGCAATTTCTTTCTCCTTTGTTATATCCCTTGCTTTAGAATATTACTTTGTGTGTTTGCATCCTGATTTTAAATAGTTTGATTTAAAATTTGTAACATACCACATTTTATTGCATTCATAAAAGTATAATTATATTGTTAAATACTATGTTTTTATTAAAAAATATCACAAACATTTAAAATGTTAATTGCTTAAAAATATTTATTTATTTATTAAAATCTTCATACAAAGTATATTGGCGGACTTAATGCCTGAGACATTCTCTACCAGTCAACCATTACGGGTGATGCAGAGAACAACAAAATACGAGTAGGTGTATCTGAAGAAGAAGAGATTATTACAAGGAGTTACAATACTAACTAAACATACATACATTCATACATACACATACATAACCTTACATTCAAAAATATACCTACATAAACATAAAAATTTAAACATACTCATATAAATAAACCTAATAATATATATTAAAAGAAGAATATTTTTCTTACTTTTCCGTCTCCTTGCTCAGCCTTTTCTTACTCAGGATCAACATCGGCTTGATTGTGTTTTGTTGAAATTTGAGTTTGAATTTTAATAATAGGTTACGCTACCTGCTTACAATCAGAACCGGATTTACTGTGGGTTTATTTACCACCTACTCGTAAGTGGTATATTAAGAAACTAAGATGTTGTTCAATTTTTTAAACCTGTAAGTACCCTACTATATTTTTGTGTTATAACATTCATTGAATTTACATTTATGAAACCGTGCGAAAGCGTATTTTCTTTTAGTTTTAAATATAATATTCTAGATAAACTGATGCTATTCCGTATGTTGTGTTCAAAACTTATTTGAACCAAGTTAGTGTATACGGTGTGGGCAAACGTCCAACCCGTATTAGCTTAGTGTAGTGGTGTTGCTGGTGTGCTTACCTATACATTAAGGGATTTAGTTTCAGTTCTAGAATAACAATCGTTCACAAATTATGATATAAGGTTATGTTTTACACAGACACAGATTTAGATTTTAATCATTACATCGTCATGTAAGACGTAGGGCGCTACTAGGGTATCCATGGCTCACCGTGCTTGACAATTGAAATGGTGACCGCAGTTAAAAGAATTATTTATTTATTTTTATTTATCAACTTTATACATACAATATGTAATGGCGTACTTATTGCCTGAGGCTTTCTCTACCAGTCTACCATAGGTGCAGAGATATTTCGAATTTATTGTACGTAGTTAACCATCAGACCTTAGTCACCTTTTACAACAACCATGAACAGACATTTTTTTTTTTTTTTTTTTTTTATATTAGCCTACCAAAGTGACTCCACTCAGACATTGGGGTAGTCCTATACTCTACATTGGACACCACACGGTTGCAGATTTTAATCAAAGTTTGTTTATATCTCAAAATAGGTCGCATCTTATAATAATAATAATAATATTAATATTCTACCACATTCACACAGCGCTATCTAGTCCCAAATTAAGCAATTATATTTGCTTGTTATGGGTACCAAACAACTGATATAATACTTATATACTTTTTTTTTTGTAAATACATACATATTATAGATAAATTACATCCAGACACAGAACAAACAATCATGCTCATCACACAAAGATTTGTCCTGGGTGGGAATCAAACCCACGACCTTCGGGCTTAGCAGTCAGGGTCACTAACCACTAGACCAACAGGCCAGTCATCTTAATGTAGTTATGCGGAAGCTATAATCACCTCGTTAGCTCTGGTGAAATCTTGGTTCATAAGCTCAAAAATTTGTATTCACTCAGCTTTAATTTAAAATTTTTAGATAAACTGATGCTATTCCGTATGTTGTGTTCAAAACTTATTTGAACCAAGTTAGTGTATACGGTGTGGGCAAACGTCCAACCCGTATTAGGTTAGTATAGTGATGTTGCTGGTGTGCTTACCTATACATTAAGGAATTTAGTTTCAGTTCTAGAATAACAATCGTTCAAAAATTATGACAAAAGGTTATGTTTTACACAGACACAAATTTAAATTTTAATCATTACATCGTCATGTAAGACGTAGGGCGTTACTAGGGTATCCATGGCTCACCGTGTTTGACAATTGAAATGGTGACCGCAGTTAAAAGATTTATATATTTATTTTTATTTATCAACTTTATACATACAATATATAATGGCGGACTTAATGCCTGAGGCATTCTCTACCAGTCTACCATAGATGCAGAGATATTTCGAATTTATTGTACGTAGTTAACCATCAGACCTTAGTCACCTTTTACAACAACCATGAACAGACATTGGGGTAGTCCTATACTCTACATTGGACACCACACGGTTGCAGATTTTAATCAAAGTTTGTTTATATCTCAAAATAGGTCGCATCTTATAATAATAATAATAATATTAATATTCTACCACATTCACACAGCGCTATCTAGTCCTAAATTAAGCAATTATATTTGCTTGTGTTATGGGTACTAAACAACTGATATAATACTTATATATACTTTTTTTTTGTAAATACATACATATTATAGATAAATTACATCCAGACAGAACAAACAATCATGCTCATCACACAAAGATTTGTCCTGGGTGGGAATCAAACCGACGACCTTCGGGCTTAGCAGTCAGGGTCACTAACCACTAGACCAACAGGCCAGTCATCTTAATGTAGTTATGCGGAAGCTATAATCACCTCGTTAGCTCTGGTGAAATCTTGGTTCATAAGCTCAAAAATTTGTATTCACTCAGCTTTAATTTAAAATTTTTACTTAAAAAAGGAAGGCGCTCAAAAAAAACTTGCCTTAAGAAGTTGAAATATATTTTTATCTCACATACTTTTATGTCATAAAATATTTATATATTAAGAGAGTCTTGACAAGGTTCTTTGACATTCAGACACTAGGCTTGAAATAATGTAAATGCAATAAACTGTTAATGTATTGTGTTTTACTTGCAGATTTAGTTAAGGGATTCATAATGTTATTACCATTTTGAAACATGTGCAAAGATCGTGATTTTAGCTAAGGTGCTTACTACTACTTCTTCTTCTTCTTCTCCTTTTTTTTGGCAACAGAGCCGACGATTGTGTCAGCTATTTCTGCCAGCGTCAAGTGTAGAATTATATTCTTGTTGATGGTAATAATGGTATATTACAATGATAAAATAGAAAAATGTAGATGAAATTAAATGACGACCATCTTCCGTGAAAACAAAAAAAGCTACTACTACTTAATTGCTATTATTCTTATGTCACTTTTTGTAAAATAACCTTTCAAACAAAACAATAAGTACTCAAAGGTTTCATTTTAAGTAACTATAACTTATAATTTCTGTTGTGCCGGTTCAAAAATATTTATCATTTTTTAAGACTTTCATATAATAATCTGAACAATAAAAATAGTTTGATTACTTAATGAACTTTAAGGGTTTACATCACATTATTAGCTTAAGGAAGCGCACTCTTGTACCTTTCGTTTAGCTGAAATATGATACTTAGTATTATTGCCTGCTTCTGGCATTTCCTTAGTCACCTCATGCCAACAACAGAAAAATGGAATACTTACTTAACTGTAAACCGCGCGCTTAATTTATTGCAATATTTTAGATACTATAAGGTGATCCACGACGAATAAATTTCATTTGTTTTTGCAGATGTTTATTGTTCAGCCTAATAGTCTATACAACTATTATGCAAAATTGTCTTCCATAAACAAAACACAGCATCGTAAAGCTATATCGCAATTTCTGGCACAGTGTGTGCTATTTGTTACTTTACGTCTGTGACTTAAAGAGGGCGCACACCGCGCAATGATTTATAACTATCGGCCCACTATTTTGCATTCAGTTCAACTTCGGAACTTTTATTCTACGCGCTTGTTTTCTACGAGTATGTAGTTTTCTAAAAATAGAGCCGATTTGGGCAACGGCTGAGTTCCATATTTCAGAGGATGCCGTTTGGGGATGAATCTAAATCTCTGTATCTTTGGCTCACCGCCCGGCACAGCCGTGTTAGGTCATAGGTGCAATGAACTGTTATTGAAAAATTACCGTTTAAAAACTACTTCATAAATATATGTTCTTTAGTTCTTTTATTATCAGGTAACTAAAAGCTAAGTGTTGTAACTAACTAAATTTATTTGAAACAGTAAACCAAATGGGCGTTGATGGATTCATATTATTATATTAAAAAACTTTTGCATGCCTAAAATTACAAGCTAGTTGTACCAGTCCTGATCAAACGCTTTTAATAACAATACAAACATAACAACTTAAAAATTAATAGGTTTTTTGGTGACCCAAAAAACCTATAAGAAATGTCAATGGTAACTTACAGATTCGTTTCACTATGTACTCGTATCATTTAATGTTTTAGCAGCGCCATAACTAATACAAATAAAACACAAAGTGAATTCAGACATAAAACTGTCTCGGAGGTTTCAAAATTATTGATATCTGGTAAATACGCTTAGAACAATAATAATAATAATATTTCAACAACTACACACAACGCCATCTAGACCCAAAGTAAGCATATTATATGCTTGTGTTATGGGTTCTAGAATACGGATATACCATACTTATATACTTTTTTTTTTTGTAAATACATACATATTATACATAGAAACACCCAGACCAATGCAAATAGACATGTTTATGCACACAAATATTTGCACTGAGCGGGAATCGAACCCGCGACCTCTGCGTGGCAGTCCATAAACAGTACCACCGAACCACAGAGGCAGTCAATGACAAAGAACTAAATAAATAATAATCCTCTATCCCGCTCAGTGCAAATATTTGTGTGCATGAACATGTCTATTTGCATGTACTAATATATAAAGCAAGAGTTTGTTTGTTTGCTTGTTTGTTTGAACGCGCTAATTTCTGGAACTACCAAACAGATTGGAATAATTCTTTTTGTGTATGATAGCCTATTTCTTGAGGAAGGTTTTAGGATATGTAACATCACGCTACTGGCGACGGGAACAGAGCAGTAAGACGCGGGTTAAACCGCGCCGCAAGAAACTAGTGTATGATATGTTTGTATTTACAAAAAAAAAGTATTTAAGTATGTCTGCATTCTAGAACATATAACACAAGCTATAATATATACCTACTTACTTTGGGTCTAGATGGCGTTGTGTGTCGTTGTTAAGATATTATATATTGTAATATTATAAAGGTATAATGTTATCTGGTGTTATGTCATCATTATTCTTTTTTAATAAGCTCAAGAAAACAGCATTTAGAAACTTTATTACTAATAATAGTCTAGTCGACCACATATTTAGTTTACCTCTTATTGACAAAAATTATATCAAAATTAAAAATCAATAAGACTCATTATGACACTTTACGAGTAGCATATGTGCTGAGGTGACATGCAAGCAAAAATAGACATTATTGTTTTGTGATATGCAAACGATATTTACTCTAATGGTGGTAAAAAGCAACTATAATGTCGACTATAAATCACATAATAGTTTTTTTTCTATTCGTTTCTGCGCTAACTTCGTTTATACTATGTAACAGATATTAGTAAGGTTTTCACTATCAATTATAGCATTTCCTTTAGAAAGTTTAAGTATAATATTAAGATAGAGAAAAGGCGAGAATTTTGATTTGTAATAGTAACGTAAAAAGCATAAAAGTACCCAAGTGAAGCAACGGTGGGTCGCTAATATCGAAAAATATACGTAGTTTTCTATAACTTGGAGCTGAATAATGTGGCCGCTATAAGAACAGAAATAACGCGAGGTATTAGAGAGGAAATACAATACAATATTGTTTTCTCTGTCATGGTTCACTAGCTCGGCTTATTTTACGAGGTTGAGGTTACATACTAATAAGTTATGATATTCTTTTTTACATAAATGCTTCTAAACAGGTGGTTTTTTTTTTGAAAACTAAGACAAAAGAATTGCGTTTTATTTTAGGTGGACTCTTTCAATTTTATCTTTTGATCTTTATAAGACTAGTAAAGTACTAAAGGTTCTTTATGTGAATTGTGTTTAAAAATTGTTTTAAATTGGTATAACTACTAAAATTTTGTTGCAGTTATTTAAGGCAATTACTACTATCAAACTAAAATCACCCAACTCGTTTAAGTGTTTTAAAATACAATGTTGCTTAAAGAAGTAGGTAGCTATTTAACCAGTCAAACATCAACGTCACCATCTGAAAGTGCGACCTCCAGGAGCGTTGCAATTATGGTTCATAATCCACTTAAATTAAACAAGTTATGAACTACATTTGCGGAATCGATGTGATGTTTATGTTTAGCCTATATAATTGATACTGGTATGAAGTATTCTGGATGAAAGCTTGTAGACTAGATGAATACATAGATACATTATGTAGCTTCACGCCTTTTGTCCCCGAAGGGGTAGGCAGAGATGTTTAACCACCCACTTTTAACCATTTTTAGTAAATGTCCCATGTAACAAAGGGGCGAGCTTGTTGCCATTTACCGGGCACAATTCCAGACTCCAAGACAATACTGAGAATTTTTCGAGAGATTAACCTAATATCATTTTACTCGACCCGGGGATCGAACCCGAGACCTCTGCGTGGTAATCCGTACACAGTACCACCGAACCACAGAGAGAGTAGACTAGATAAAGTAAAGTAAGTATTTGATTAAAAAATTACTGGATCAATCAACAATCACTAATGAATTAAATTCACAAATAGGATATTAATAATGATTCAATGAACTACCTGCTTCTTCTGAATGAAATGCCATTATCGTGGTAAGCCAAGATGAACATGTCTAAATGATCTGGATTCAAGATTGGTTCGTATGAGTTCTTTAGATAGATAAATGAATGTAAAATAAGTATAGTTTTTAGCCTTTAAGATGCAGTTAAATTGTGTAATTTGATGATTTACCCGTTCATTGTAATCGTTTACAGTAAAAAAACCATATTCTCCACATTATTATACTTAAAATTAAGATCGTATTATCTAGGACTATATTTGAATAAGAACGGGCACGAGATTTCCACTTTGATGAAAGGACAAATATTATTATTAAACAGAAAAGTTCCACAACGCTTTGGGCCTAGTACGGAGAATATTTTAACAAGCACTTGTCATACAAGATCGTTACTGACAAGAGTAATAAACCGTAAAATCGCTTTGTCCCGACCCAACTGTCACTGGAAAGACGTAACGAAAACGGGAATATATAAAAGTATATTTATTGGTAATGATATTGAATAGATGGCTATAATGTTCCGATGGACTATTATTTTATATCTATACATATAATAAAATTGTAGTGTCAGTTTGTAATATTGAAATAACCGTTTTCTACTACATGTATATGAATATATATACGGTACATACACCAAAATAACATTTTTTACAATTTTTGTCTGTCTGTCTGTCTGTTTGTTCGGGCTAATCTCTGAAATGGCTGGACCGATTTTGACGGGACTTTTATTGGCAGGTAGTTGTATGGATGTAATAAAGAGTAACTTGGGCTAGATATCATAATTAAAAAAAACTAAAAAATTAAAGAATCGACTGTTAGGCGGAACAAAGTTCGCCGGGTCAGCTAGTATTATGTAAATGTATTATTATTTAAAATATGAATATGAATATGCGTAAATATTCAAAATTATTAGTCGAATTAGATTTTTTTTTTAATTTTAATGACCTATGGCCCTAGACAAGTGTCAAAGATTTCTATTCTATTCATAGAATAGATACAAAAATGTATGAGATTGACATAAGCGTTGGCGTTAGCTTATGTCAATCCAATACATTTTTTAATCTATTCTATGAATAGAATAGAAATCTTTGACACTTGTCTAGGGCCTCTAATGTTTTAGAAAGTTAAGAGGCTAATTAACATCACGCTACTGCCAATGGAAGCGTAAGTATTTACAACAGTCTGAACATACCCGTACAATATGTATGTAACAATTTAAAAAATCACGCTATTACCGACGGTGCGACGTGAATGAGGGTTAAGAAGGAAATGGTAGGGGACCAAGAGGGCAATAGACCGCCGGCACTCTCAATTACCGACAAACGAAAAAAAATACGAGTTCGCGTAGATATTTTATGAGAAAGATAGGTAGGATAGGTAGGTACTTTTAAACGTAAATTGCAACACATCTATTCGCTGTTTTTTTGTTGGTGGCAAACATGCATACGTAATTGATGTTAAGTGGTAATTGTAATCTATAGAGAATTGCTGAAATAATGCTTCAAAAATACAACTAGGCCGTTGCCGACCACGAAAAAGGAGATGAGGAAGGCAAGAATATACTACTGTCTAAACATTTATACTTTTATTCAAATGCGATAAAATATCTCGTTATATTAATAATTGATAGTAAAATGCTTGAGAGTAACTTGAAAGGCATCATACAATAAGTAAATCCTGCACTATAAGTACTTATTTCAATTGTCAGTAATGGGCTAGATACCGTTTGAAACAATGCCGCAATTCGCGATTCATCTCTTTATATGTACATTGGTATTATATTACAAGAATAATTCATCAAACGGTTTATAGTGGTTTAGTTGACCATGTTTTTACGTAGAGCATATTATAAGTTCATTTCGTATGCACTTATATTTATATATATTTTTATTCAATCAAAGCAATAACACCATCTTCATCGCATCTGCCTTGTCTCTTTGACATACACTGCATTATGTGTTTAAAATAAATGCAATAAAGTAATGCACAAACAGGAATAGTAAGTTTGAAGGCATTATTGGTCTTATGAGAGGGATGTACACTAGAAAAACTTCAATCTTCTGTTTGGAAGCTTGGCACTCTGTTTTCTCTCTTGCTGTCATACATTATTATATATTTGACAGCAAAATGGCATATATATATCAAAAACAATGAAAACAGAATCACCTTAGTGTAGAAGAACTTTTTTTGTATTATAAGATTCATAATATTAAGTTGATCTACAAGTTCAAGTTGATGTCAACAAGTTTTTAAATTAAATGAAAAGTCTTTTCTGAAATAAGTCTGTGCTTTTATTTGACATAATTAACAGAACAGGAAACACGAACACGAGGCATTTGCATTTCAATTAAGTTGAATAAAATGCTAAAAAATAATGAATGGATGTCGCATATATTTTTTGTTGAATATTTTACATAAAATTTGAATTAGCACTTTTATAAGTGAATAATTAATTGGCAAGGGAAGTTTAAATAAATCTCTTCTGTATTACTAGGTCAGTTGTTAAACAAAAATGTAACTATTATCGTTCGTTTGTCTAATAAAAATGTTTGTTTGAAATTTAGTTCTAAATATAAACAACAGGGGCGCTGTTCATATTGTATACAAATATATATTATCGTTAGAGGTTCAGTAATCCAGTTGATCCATCTTCTCTCATCATCTTCTCTGTATACGGTCGACAAAATCTTCGTTGTAGTGTTTCTGAAATTCTTAGAAAACACTTACCATAGATTACGATCATCACTTGCTATCAGGTTGACTAGCTTAGCCTTCGAATAAACGTCAATACCATAGTATAGCTACAAAAGAAAGTAAAAACATTTTACGTATTTATAAATGATTATATTAGAAGGTAAAGGTAAAAATAGTAGGGCCTTGACGTAGTTAAAATTGAACATGACGTCACTATTTAAATACTGAACGCCTCGACCTTAACTATGGTGACAGTAGAATTTAATATGATTGTATGAATATTTTAGTATTAAACTAGAAAAAGCTAGCCTATACATAAAAAGTCTTAGAATTATTAACGATTATGACGTCTTAAGCGTTATGGATAGGTATGTTTTGTGTATCAATATTTTTATTTATGTTTTTCTATTGCGTGTAGACATTTTTTTATATTAGCCTACCAAAGTGATTTCACTATGCCAGACATTCCAGCCATCGCCATCGTCTGAAACTGCTGGTGTTTTTTTTAGATGTCACTGTGTATTGTTGTCTAGCTGCCCGCAGCGCGATGTCACCCGCGTCTTTAGTTACTGCTCTACTTCCGTCGTCAGTAGCGTGATGTTATATAACCTATAACCTTCCTTAAGAACTGGGCTATCATACGCAAAAAGAATTATTCAAATTCGACTTTTAAACGCGTTTAAACAAACCTACAAATTCTTCCGCTTTATGTAATAGTATAGATATAGATATATTATTATCTATGTTGCTAAGTATAACTCGTTCTGAAGTTTTTAACATAATATATTTATTTGGTGTTTTCTTTTCACCAAATAAAATTAATTTGTCTAGTACAATCCATCTATACTAATATGTAAAACAGAAGAGTTTGTTTGTTTGAGCGAGCTAATCTCAGGAACTACGAGTCAGATTTGAATAATTCTTTTTGCGTTCACAGTTTTAAAAAGAGGTTATAGGCTATGTAACAACACGCTACTGCCGACGGGAGCAAAGCAATAAGCGGAGACGCGGGTGAAACCGCGCCGTGGAAAGCTAGTATTGTATAAATGAGTTAAATTAATTAATGGCTAATCTCTGTACTTTTTAGTTCTTGTTGCTAAGTGAATATTATGTTTGCCGAGAACAATGATAGATTACCAATATTTTTCTTTTTATATACTTTGACTAGTTTTGTTTTTATAGTATCGAGATTCTAATCGCATTATTTTATAGTTTCTTTCTCTTCATGATGCATAATATTAACAGTATTTCCATGACAGCTAAACGTATTAAGTACATGTAGGTTATCGAGATCTAAATTAACTTTATAAAGGTCAGACCTAGGGGTATAAATATTAATAATTAGGTCAAACTATATAGCAGGCATACCCTTGTGAATTGCGATAGCTGCGATTAAGTAAGCTACATTTTATTTGATAAAGCGCTACACACATCTTAGGTAATTTATTGTTTAGATAGTATCAAAATTCTATTAATTCAAATATTTGTACGGATGTATGGATGTTTGGTATTCTTTTACACAAAATCTACATATTGGATTTTAATGAAACTTTACAATTACAGCTTATACATAAGAATAAGGTACAGACAAAATTTATAAAGATATTATGTTAATTGGCCAAAATATGCATCAAATTTTAACTTATCGCTGACTATGTCGTGGGCTAGCTAGTAAATAGCAAAACTACAACGATTAACAATCTTTTGTAAGGTTTTTGAATTCCTAAGCGGCAAATGGCTGGGCCAGAACTAATACCTATATACGGGCCTTTGTAATGAAGTTAGATTCAATTAGTGACAAACAATCTGCCAACGAGAGTTTGTTTACCGGTGACAACATAAAATTATGTAAATTTCACTAGGTATATAAATGAGAATATGTATAAAACTGACAAAAAATTAAATGACAACCGAATCAACACTATCCTGCCCCATGGTTACTATAAGATTTAGAGCAACTATTTATAAGTATAGGTTTTTCGACTTGTATTATTCTAGAAGCATTCAAAAACATACACTGTAAGCATTTATGAAGGCAGCTGTACACAAATTATTCGATTACATAAACTGATATTGAACATTACTGCGCGAAAACCACAGGTACATCCCAAATGAACTTACCTCCCAGAATCGCTTCCTAATTAAACCGAATCCATTAAAGCACCGTCCAACTCAATTATTGCCAACAATAATAAATAATTAAAATTGATGCCGACACGTTAGGACTCCGGTTTCGTTATGATAAAGCCTTTATACACTGCTAAGGGAAATAACTGTAATTTAACACCCCAAAGGGATTGTAAATCGTAAGTAATTTATATTAATAGTAGCGAATTTACGTTAGTTTTGGTTCGAGGCATCGTTTGGGGACCGATCGTGGTGTTAACTAGACAGCACTAGATCATAACAAATTGTTCTGTTTTCACTATTATTATGGTCTCCATGCTTTACACCGAAGGTTTTTTATACGTGTGATAGATGGCTATCGTTGTTAGTTTTTTGTGTGGTACAGTAATAAATTGTGAAATACATCCAGTTTTACGGCCCGTATCAAGGTTTGTTTCATTCTCAATTACTGTTTTAGTGTTTCTGTTATATGTGACAGTCGTTAAACCAATGTCAAAAAGCTAAGGAAAAACATTACCCTCATTGACTTTGGTAGTCGGATAATAAAAGAATAAATTTACTTTCATGTTCCAAGACAAGACAGATCTTTTATAAATTACATTGTCTTTGCCATTTGCTCTTACAAGTTTAAGAAACATGGTATAAAGTTAGCCATAATTTATAGTGCATTAAAATATGAAATCCATTAGGCCTCAAACTCATTCTGTTTAATCTCCTTTACAGTCTGCTTGAGAGTATTTCTTTAATTAACAAGATTATTTAAGTGGCTCACGCCGCATCAGATTCGCTACTAACCATAAAACATCGAAATAAATCTGAGATAAAATGTCAAAGCACTGGGAGAGGAAAAATTTGCTTTTAAGTGCGTCAGTCTCAATGATGTAAGGTTCCGTGGCTTTTACGCTAGTAAGTACAAAGAACCATCTTCTGCTTGAAATGTACACAGAGTTGGATTTCACTTTTCATCTTTTACGACATTTTTGTTGAAAATTTTCATGTTGGCCCAGACAGTTCTTTTAGGATTGAGTTACATATTGTGTAGAACATTTGGTATATTTCAGCAATATTTTAGTTAAGTAGAAAAAAAAGTCGAAATGGTCCAGTGGATTAGGCACCCGCTTCGTAAACACGAGGTAGTGGGTTCGAATCCGGGCAAGTACCAATGTGATTTTTCAAATCATATGTACTTTCTAAGTTTATCATGGACATTTCTGACTGACGGTGAAGGAAAACAGCTTGAGGAAACCTGGACTTAAATATCTGAAATTGCCAATCCGCCTTGAGCAAGAGTGGTGATTAATGATCATACCTTCTCTATATGAGAAGAGAACTTTGCCCTGCAGTGGGACAGTAAATAGGCTGATATTATTATTATTTATTATTATAAGATAATTATTTTTGAATAAAAAAACGCAAACCGACATCAAAACAGTACCCACGTGTTCAATCCTTAACTAAAAAGTAGAAAATATTATTTTAATTACTTCATAGCTAAGAACAATTAGGGGCATCAACGCAATGATTGATACCTATAATACTTTACTATTTACAATTTATAATCAATTATTTTGGAGTCATAATATAAATATATATTATATCAACGCGTTGCTTTATACGTCTTCACTCCTTTCATACGAAAATAAAATAAAAATAAAATTAAAGCCAAACTACTGCACCATTTTTTATAAAAAAAAATATGAAAAAAAAAAAAAAAACTTACGACCCGAATTGATAACCTCCTCCTTTTTGAAGTCGGTTAAAAATACTTGGTCGTTGTGTTTCATGTAGTCTGTGGGCTAGACATGGCCAAAGAATATATTTATAGGAAAATACTTGTTTGTTACAGTTTGTGCCCAATAGGTTTAACAGCTGAGCAGTGTGTTCATTTAGTTATCCCAGTGTTCTACTGATTTAGTATTTAGTTTGAATCAATTTTGAATCAACAAAAAATATGCTTGATTAATACAAATGCAATGTATTTTAGGTTACATTTAAATAATAAATGCAATAGGCATACATAGCACGAGCTAAGAAAAATTGACAAATTATACAACATCTGGTAATCTGCGTGAGGAACCCAAGAAAGGCGCGTCTTTTTTGAATAATCACAGTCATTTTGTAGACGCCTCGTCGCCACCCTCCGGGCGTAATCTTTGGGTTATTGCGTTAGTATTAACGACTAAAATAAACATAGGAATATTTCAACATAATGAAAGTTGTTGGTGCAAAGACAAATTTGTTCTCGTTGATGACGTTTGAGGGCGACCGATCAAAGTCAAAGTAATGATGTATCAGTTTGAAGTACTCTTTAAATTACATTTATTACGTTATTCAATAACAAAATTAATAATCATGTATTTTTCTTTAATATTATTTGAATACAGAAGTAATTGCATTTGTTCTGTTTCCTTTTCTTCACAATGAAGATAAAAGTGTCAACAGTTTTCCACTATCAATAAGTGTAAATTAATTAAAATTATTTGTGTAATTAATTTTAATTCTTTAATGTTAACTACAACGATCAAAATAGATAAAAAATATTGAATTTTTAGTAAAATTTGCTAGAGAGATAGTATTATTATCTATTAAAAAACTTAGTCGGTTATTAAGAAACTACTATAGACAACAGTCATAAAAGACAAAACAAGTTTACGAACGCTTGTATAACATAGTACTTGTCATACTCTCAAAATACATCCTTCATAAACTTCAAGAAGATAAACCTTCTTCATACGAACAATATACTAAAGCAGACATTACTTAGAACAACTGAAACATTATAATTATTCGCTATCTCCCCTTCAGATTTGACTGTCAAGCTCTTGACGTGATCACATACTGACGTGACATTGCAATGCGTCCTACGCAGAATAGAAATCACAAAATATAATGAACCTTGCCATCATACGAATAAAGACGTATTTACATTATTCCATTGTACAAGGTATACGAATACCATATTATTAAATAGTGATGGAAAACTGAAGCGAAGCTGCAATTTTGTGCAATCCTTTTGGTTATTTCTCCGTTCTAGCGGTCTGGACAGGTAGTATACCTAGTACAAACGTTTAGAATTATTTTCGTAATAAGTTTTATCATCTACTTCTTTAATAGTAAAAAGAATAAAAAAATAAATAAACAAAACACAATAATAACCATTATAGTAACCTCGTCCTTATGTCGCAAGATGAGAAATTACGTCATAATGTACGATAAGTCTGACGTCACAGGCGAAACATGACACTGATGTGTCGTTTTGATCTCGGCTTGTGTTTCTCTTTGTTGTTTTATGGATAATTAAGTTCACATTCTTAACCGATGTTTGAAAAGAAAGAGATTCTTAGTTTAATCGTATTATTTTTAATATCTTTTTTATTCTGAGCCTGATTTCAATAGTCTCCTATATATTGTACAGGCTGCATCTTGAGAGGAGTTTTATTTAAATTCTGAAAACAACTCTTAAATAAATAAATAAATAAATAAATAAAACAACAGTTCATCTCTAATTTGACTAATAAGTGGCTGATTAGTGACTAACCCCCAGTTTCTGAAAGGCTGATCAACGAAAAATTAACTAATCATTTGTTAAATCTCATGTAAAGTACCTGAAAGCATGCAAAAAACGTGGATAATTGAAAAAAATATTCATGCTTTTAGCAACCCAATTGGTACTTCACATAAGATTTAACAGGTGATTAGTTAATTTTTCGTTGATCAGCCTTTCAGAAACTGGGGGTAAGTATTTAATAAGAACAATTCCAACACATTATTACTTATTCCATTACAGAGTAAATCATGCTTTTCTTATACACAGTCACACTCATAATAATTATGTATTATTCCACCACACATTCATAATATTAGATTATTTTAATTTGGTTAACAAACAACCTGATTCAAACCGTTACATACGCGAGTGCCAAAATTCTTATATGCCACGCAACGCTGGTACTATCTCTTTTTATTTTGACAAAAAAGACAAGTATAGAATAAAAGAAAGATTACAATATGCCATTCCTATATTATGTTGCGTCAAATTTTCCAATTCATCTAAAGTAAGTATGAATCGAAAAATACATTTCCCGATATCTGAACAGCTATGCAAATTAGATATTCGTGGAATATCTTCACAAATATATTTCCCCTTTTCATATATCTTGGGTGCTATCAATAGTAGAAATATTCGTTGTGAATACAATGCCGTTTGATATTCTGTATGTTGCTTGTCCTGATTCCCGGGTGAGAATTGCCTCGTCACGTTTGTAGTACAGAGCACGTTTTGACACGTTTCCTGTTTAATGTACTTTTTCTTGCCAATTTCTTGTATATTGTGTGGATGTATTGTACTTGTTACCTTTGATGTAGTAGGTACTTTTGTGATGGCATCTGCATCTGTCATGTTGGGAAGTGGCAATGACAGCACTCGCGTGGAGTACTCGACTCTGACGCTCTTGTGCACACTCGCAGGATTGAGACTTGTTTGTAATATGTCGGAGTGTAGCTTCTGCTTATTACATAACTGTTTTTGTCATTAGTTGTTACGTAGCATATAAAATAAAGACTATGCCGTTGAGGTTATTTACAATATAGGTATGGTTTCGCTTTAGCCTAACAGTAATGAAGTAAGAAGTAAAAGAATAATGTTTAAATGTCAAATCTATAAGCTTAAAGAATTAAAACAAACTGTCAAGAGTAAACTTCTATGATAGTTTCGTTGATATTCACTACTTAAATAAAGTGAATTACTAAGAAATATAATTCTGGTGGAATTTTAAGATTCCATTTAAGAATCACAAGAATTCTGAGTAAGTATTTAATTCAGTGTGCGCGTCAAGGAACATTACTACTTCAATGCTGACCCACATATAGGCGATAAAAAAGCTATACAGGTATGACTCGGCATGAGACTTTAAACTCTACTTTAATGGATGTTTGACTTTTATGTCCCTAACAGTCTTACCCCCAGTTTCTGAAAGGCTGATCAACGAAAAATTAACTAATCACTTGTTAAATCTCATTTAAAGTACCTGGAAGCATGCGAACAGCATAGACAATTAGTTTAACTTGATCTGATTAGTTACTAACTAGATCAAATTAAACTAAATAATCATGCTTTTAGCAATCTAATTGGTACTTTACATGAGATTTAACAGGTGATTAGTAAATTTTCATTAATCAGCCTTTCAGAAACTAGGGGTTACTGTGTTAACTAATACAACTACTGCACTACTAAATTAGTAAATTCTTTTTAAACTTAAATGTTTGTATTTTTATATACTTATCTAAAAAAGTCAAAGTTTCTACCAACATAACTATAATGTTTCCAAAATTAAGTAATATAAAATGTAAATTATATTACATTCTATATCTGGCATTACTTTAACATTGTTATAGTGTTAACGACTTAATGAGGTCGTGTCTCGTTATTTAACAGACATTTCGGTGTAATAAAGGACTTCGTGTTTAAAGAAGCGCCTGAAGTTTGTTCCAAACATACATAGGCAGGTTCATGTTATCGGCAAAGTTACAATGAGTTACAATATTTCGTATTTGCGTGAGGTTTCGTGACTTTGTCTTTCGAAATATTACTTTGAACAAATAGAAACGACTGCAAATGAAATTGCTGCAGTTTTATTAAAACGGTTTAGCGGTTCATGACTAAGATTGTTCGTTTGCATAATTTACATTGTGTAGTACAAAGTTAGTTCATTTATTATGCTTAGCATTATATTAATGCCTTGTTTAATCTTTGTTTTCGAGCTTATTATAAATTGGTATTAGATTTTATGTCTATATTACCAATATAAAAAAAGTAAGAAATCATTATCGTTTACAGTTCTATTTATAAATAATACATTTGAAACTTAAGTTGCATTATTTTTATAGTAAAATAACTGTAAGCATTATGATTACTTACTTAATTATAAACATATTTTTAAAATATAGTTGAGATTAAATGATAAAATTTGAAAATCACAAAATATGACACACAATTGCGACGTTACCACACAAGAGGCGTAAACCCTCTTAATACTTAACTGAAATTACAGTCTAACAAATAAAAATAATAATAAAAAAATATTTTGTGATGTTTAGTTCTATACTTATAACTTACAAAGTATTTATTATCTAAAAGTGATTCAAATAAAATAAGCTTTATTGAAATGTTTGGATTAGCACTTACAATATTGACTCAACACCAACAAAACCATTTCCAACTAAAAGATATTGCCAGCCATAAATTCACTTAGTTAGTTGAAGATCGTAAAGTTTTTACATCACCCACAACTTACGGTGTTATAATGTAAATGAGTTCTCTAACTCTTTTGCTCCTAAAGCTTTGCCACTTTTCCTTCGAAAAGTTGTATGTTAAAATTGTGCTAACAATTTGAATACAAAATCTTTTAATCCTTTTTACCTATACAAACTGTTTGCAGTTATTAAGTCATTGCAATTTTGTCAGTATCTTTCATATAGCATGTCTACTAATACAATCAGACATACAAAAAGAAATGTGTCAGGATAGGATATACTTTACGTCCAGTATTTTGTAAATCTCACACGTCTAAAGGATAACTTATGGAGTAAATTTGTTACCCGTCGTGTAAAGAAGAGAAGTACATATTTTTTAATTCAAACTCCTCCATTTTACTTGTGATTATTATCGTTGCGGCATTATAGCTTGGTGATTGTAAGCATTGTTCACTGATAATCTTGGCTTATAGAAATCATGGCGATGGACATTTGAGTGTGATTTTTCATTAAAAGTACAAGGATTTATTTATTTATTTAATAATAATTAAAACGGTTAATTACTACCAATCACAATAATTATTACACCATATACGAATAAAAACAATAAACACGGATAAAAAGGAATAAAATGAAAACAAAAAAAAATTATATGATAAAACACATTCATGCATCACGCTCGCAGAACCGCAAGCACTCTGACAATATTTTCTGCCATCCATCCGCAAACAGATCACAGTTAGGATTGGCACACAGGAGAGCATTGAGTGCTGATAGTGTGCGCGGTACAGGTGACATGGAACGCGCTAGGGTGCGACATGATGGAATAGCGAACAGCACATGTCTCCGGTTACGACGATAATTGTTAGGAGTATAAAAACGACACAGCTCGTCATGTAGATCTAGTGCATCAATTTTCCCCCCAAAGATTTTGCACATAACTACAATTTGGCACATATTCCGCCTGACTTCCAGTGAGTTATACCCTAAAATTCCTAGGAGATATTTAGTAGGGTACATATAAGGGTAGTACCCGTACATTCTATTGTAAAGATGCCTAAGGAAAGCTTTTTGCACCTTTTCCAGCATCAGAGCGTAAGTACTTTCGTGTGGATTCCATACGCACATACTGCTTTCTAGCTTGCAGCGTACTAAAGCTCCAAAAATTAACCTTACCACATGATGGTTACGAAAGTCTTTAGAGTTTCTAAGGACAAAACCCAGACGTCTAAAAGACTCATTTGCCAATGCGATGATGTGGCTGTGGAAGGTTAATTTATGGTCAAATGTCACACCTAAGTCTTTGATGCTAGTGGGACGAGACATACTAGTGCCATTTATTTTGTAGTCATATTCTGAGTGACTGACGCTTGCGTGCAAAAATTTTGTTTTCTTGACACCATTGTACTAAGGCATCAATATCAGTCTGCATACTCAAACAGTCTGCATATGATGTTACCTCAGTGTAGTTTGAGATCGTCAGCGTACAGTAAACACCGGGTGTGCTGGAGAACCACAGGAAGGTCATTAACCATAATTAAAAACAATAATGGTCCTAGTATCGAGCCCTGGCTCACACCGGAACGCGTATGACAAACTGCTGGCGATTACGGAGATAGTCTGCGAGGAGCCGGAGAAGTCCAGGAGCGAATTCAATGCTGCAGAGCTTTACCAGCAGTATGTCGTTATTAACCCTGTCAAACGCCTTCCGAAAGTCGAAGTAAAGGACGTCTACCTGAGAACCTCGGTCTAATTTAGTCGAAATGTAGTCGACTAGAGTCAAAAGATTTGAGTCCACTGATCTTTTTGATCTCAAATCAAATCATTTCAAATCAAATCATTTAATAATTTTAAATAAAAGTACAATTTTTAGTGGCCTTATATTAATACAAAACAGGTATAATAATGTTAGGTGCCTGTACTAGGAGTATTCCTGTATCACAGGCAGTTTATGTGCTAATTTTATAGTATCAGATACATGTACACTTAAATTGTTTAGCAATGAAATATATATTATACACATCATAATGAAATTACAGATATATATTAACTTAAATATCTATTGTAAATAAGTCTATGTCTGATTATTTTGGCAAGTCTTATAATATTAAACTCGTGTCAGTATACTAAATTATCTTACAAAATAAAAATAATTAGGATCTTATTTTAAATTTTAAAAGTAAGAGCTATTTAAATTTATTGCTTGCGAATTATTATTTACATAAGTGAGATATGGAAGTGTAGTCATCATCAGTATTTTATAATCTAGGTTAAAGCCAATAATGTGTATGTCACGTCTGAGGCTACTCATGTTTATTTTAGTATTTTTGCTGTGAAAGCATTTTATTCTTAATTAGAGAATAACTAGAACAGTGTCATGGTAAATTTTAATAATAACTTAGTAACAAGTGTCATCCATCAGTAATTATAGTCATAGTCTAAAACCATGCTGTTCATTACAGAGTAATTTATCTACCTGTGCAAGTATATATTTGTAAATAAGTATCTCAAATACCTTTGCAGGTGATGACAAAATAGCAATAGGTCTGTATTCTTCGACCTTGGACTTATCAGAACTTTTTGGTATCGGAATCACCCTTGACAATTTCCATTGCGATGGGTACTGTCGAGTTTCTAGAGCAAGATTAAAAATGTAACATAAAGGAATAGGATAAGTCCCTAGTAAACGTGTTGTATAAAAATAACTTTTTTGAACAAATCGTGACAAGTTTAATCTTAGTAGATCGCGATCGAGGGGAAAACTTGTAAACAATGTGAACCTCTACTCATAAACACTGGTAAACAAGGAAACTCAATCTTAAAGTTGTGAGTAAGACTATAAATATCAAGAGAGGCTTTTGAATCGAGTAATATTTTTAGATAATAAGATTATAAATTTCAAGAGATTTTAAAGAGTTTAGAGAGGAACTGAATTTATAAGTCATTTGCAAAATAATGTTATACATGTGACGTAATTAAAGTAGTACTATTAAAGTAGGATTGGGTTGATCACGTCCGCCTTATGCCAATTGATTATGTAGGCCAAAAACACAACATATGATGCCCTGAAACAGTGAGTTGACGACCAACACAGATCAACAAAAATATGGGGATGAGTTTGACAGAAAGATGAAGGGGTTATCAACTGGATGGGGCAGGCTAGGCTAATATTAAACAGTACCGTGAAGTAAAATTTAAACAGTGTCTAGTATCAATATTAATTCCTCTGTCAAGTGACAAATAGTTACTACACGATATCTTTAGTGCCTTGATACAATTAAAGGACAATCAATCACTATCACGACCTACTTGATGGACCCGATACTTTATGAAGTTTGATACAAAGGTTTGACCATTCATCTTTGTCAGCGTCAATTACATATTATTATTATAGAAATTGATGTCTCTGATCGTCCTACGTTATTTGTCATCCAAATAATTTTTAATATATTCGGAGAAAAAATTGGTGTATTAATAATAGCAAAAAGACTTCCACTCATTGAACAAAATGTAGTAAAATGTAAGAGTAGAAAGTTCTTAGTTGACCCATTCATGCTAAAACCAGAAAGAATTGCTTACTTAGTTATTTAATGTACCAATATTTGCCATTGTGCTAAGTTATACTGTTCTAAACACCATATTTACATTTTGTGAAAGAGTAATATAACCCAAATAAAATAAAATCAAATGTAAAATAATATTTCTTACTGTAAAAGATTACACTACAATATAAATTTTATCCAAACTGGCACTGACAATGAGTGCTTAACGTGTAAAAATACAACAGAGTACCTATCTAAAGAATTTATTCTACTGCAAGTGTTTTCTTTGCGTTCAAAACTTAGCTGCTTTTGTACTGTCTCGTTCATTCGTAGTTTCGTTACTATCTCGACTGCTACAAGTTTAAATGTTGCTGGTATAACATGTTTTATTCTGTTAAAATTTTGAGCACAACAATTTAATAATATTTTGAACTTAAAGAATTTGTGGCGAACTTAGGCTATACATTTGTACGTGGCTGTACGTCGAATATCAAATATAACATTTATTTTGCTCTTTAGTATTTTATTGGCCCTCATCATTCATCTTTAACCAAATATATTTCTTCAACGTCATCATCGATTGGTTTCTTTTAAAAGTAAGTAAGCTTTGACATAGTCGGTCTTCGAATTCTCGTCTTTCGACACCCACAAGACGATTCGAATCGATCTCACTAATCCCATGTAATAATTCCATGATTGGATAAGTGACATTGTTTCATCTCACTAGACCTATAGGCCAAGTGATACTCGTGCCAATATTTTAGAAGTCCCATTACCATCAAACCATAGCACTAGTGTATACGACCTTTTTGAACAACTATGTATGCCCACTACAATTTTTTCCTAAAATAAGCCCATGTATTACATTGCATTTGTTGTAAACGTTTTCGAGCAGCTCATAAAATGGTTTTTATTGTCAATATAAGACTCAATTTTATAGTCTGTTTATATGGGCCCGAGTGAAGAATGTATAAGTTTATGGAAGTTTTGCGATTTCTTATTTATTGTTGGCAACATGTTATTTACGGAAATTATTATTGAGATAATTTGCTTTTTTATGTTCTTTTTTTAGTTTTGTTGCGTGTGTAGAATCGGTAGAGAGTCATTGACCACAATGTCTCTTACTGACAGTACAACATTTTCGACATTTTTCAACCTTTTCCGGAGACATTCATACATAAACACGTTTAGGGTTATTATTGGTCTTAATTAAACAATTAGTTTTCCTTGAAATTTGTACCGTAACTACCTAGTTAATTCTTTACTGAATAATATACGAGTACTATGGATAGCGCTAATTTTGCCAACTACGTCATAACGTATTTAGAAGTATCTGAATAAGACTGAAGTGACTAATTACGATCAACCCACAAAAATAATCTACTCTGACAAATTAGAAAATTGATTGTTTTGCTTTCTTTCCTATCAAAATAAGACTAATTTTTGCAATATGATATAGCAGAGGTTTTCAGTGTTGTTAATAATTGCTATGATGTAGACCGTAAATTACCCGTCGAAAACTTAGATACCGAGAACATACTTGTTTTTTATAAAAGAGTTTGTTTGTTTGAATGCGCTAATCTCTGGAACCAACTATCGGATAAAAAAAAATCTTATTGCGTATGATAGCCCAGTTCTCAAGAAAGCTTACAGGCTATCACGCTGCTGGCGATGGGAACAGAGCAGTAAGCAAAGATACGGGTGAAACCGCGCCGCAGAAAGCTAGTTTTGAAAACTACCTATACAAAAGCTTTACAAATTTGTTTAAATTGTTATCAATGTCACGTTTATTTTGTTCTTCAGAGTCAGCACTACGACCCTACACAGCTTTGATTGCGATGTGTAAACATAATTCAATTTATTATTTCCATTTTCTTTGATATTTTTGTATGTTTACCAACATTGGACTTGGCATTAAGTAAGGCACTGTCTGAAGTGAAGAGAATCTTGTTTCGTCAGCATTAATATTGAGACAAATTGGAAAAAAGATTGTTGGCTGAAGAAATGATAGAATTTTGCTGTCTCTTTGAGTAATCACAAGGCCCTTATTATTTTCTTCCTAGAAATATATTTGTTACGGCATGCGGATTAGATAAATTGCAGAATCGTATTTAGGTAATTATTATGATATTGAATTATTGGCAGTTTAGTCTTTAAATACCGACATCGTATATATAAAAAGAAATATAATTATTAATATTGTCTTAAATGTTAAAAAGTTTCAGTTTTTTAAGATTTTAAATAAAAAACGTCCCCTTATTTTTAAAACAGAAATAAAATAAATATAAATACTGAAATACTGATTATAAGGTATATTACTTAATTTTGTGTGTCACTCAACTTTAAAGTATAATTATTATTAACATTTAACATTTCCCAACTACACATTGCCAGTTATATATTCGTTTTAAAACAAAAATTTCATTAAGTAACATTAACTAAAACACCGTATATCACCTACACTGATTTCTTTACAAAGGTAACAAACTTTACAAACAAATTAAATCACGGTACAAAACCTCAAAATTCACCATTAAAACAAACTCCCTCATGTCTCATACGTATCAACTTCATTAGCAACTAAAACAGTACAAACGGAATGTAAGAAGCCTTATATAGGTGACAGCGACAAAGACCAGACATAGGTAACACAAACAGAGGCGTTTCTGTGGTACATAAAGAGCTTGAACACAATACAATTTCTGCCTCGGACGCCTTTGTACAATAGCCGTCGTCCTTTTCAGGTCACTTCCAGTTGTAACATGTTCAACAAATAATTATGCCTGTGTATTGTGTGAAAAAACATTTGTTTAACACCAGTGAAGCGGGTTATTCATTTATTGAAATTGAGTTTTGTAATACTGTTTTGGTTTTCAATTGGTTCATTTTTGATTTGGCTTTGATTCTGAATGTTTAACTACTTCCTAACCATTTCTGTTGCTGAGCGACTGTAAGATAGATTACTCAGACTGAGGCATTGAAGATAGATATATCAAACGCGGAAGGATGCATTCAAATGAATTAGCGAACAACAATTTTTAGGACCCAGTCAATCAAGGGATTATTTAATTGTTATTTTATCTAGAAAAGCTTTAAGCCTATGCATGCACAAAATTTACGTAGTGGATCTTTTACAAACATACGATATGTAAAACAAACTTAGCCTTGAACAAATATTTATGGATCTTAAAAAGTTTGTCCGTATGCAAGACAAATCCATAATCTTTTACACAGTAATCGCACACCTTTCTGCTATGGGGCTTCATTGTCAGACGCCAGGTGTTTAAAAAAAGAGGGACTGATACAATTGGGATCTATTTACTAGATTTTCATTGAATAGAAGCTATACAATTTAAATAAACTAAACAATAGTAATCTCGTTAAAATTTACTATATCATGAAGTTAAAGATGACGTATCAAATAGAGTAATTCAGAAGCACTTACTTTTTTACGAATAAGAAGTTATGTGATTGTACTCGTAAATTTTGCTATATTTTTATAGCTAATGAAACGTTGTGTAAAAACAAAGCATTATGAGCCTTGATATAATGGTTCTGCCATCATAATAATATATGTGTCGCTATTTTCTTTATGACATCGTAATACATAATGGACTCCACAAAAACCGATATAAAGTTTTCGTGGCTTATTTCCAACTGACAAAATTTTAAGAAATTCAAAGAACTGATGTGCAATTGAGGTTAACTACTTTTATTGTGAAACCAATCATAAATCCAAAGCTATTTAAATTTATTAATGGATAGTTTGTATTGAAAAACCAAACCATTCTTAGCAAATTTATAAATAATCTCACTGTAATATTATTTTAAACCTATTTATTGTTATTTTAATCCTCTCATTAGTGCTTAAGATTTTTAATGATGTGTAAGAAATATTTAAGTTTGTAAATATAATAAAATCGAGAACGTTGTTTTAGTTAGAAAGAATCAAAAGGTTATGGAATATTTTTAAAATAATACTGTAGGATATTTGATTGCTATAAATGTTTAAATTACTAAAATCATTAATAATAATACTTTAATCGCATAGTTGTTGCGAGTGTGGTCTTTATATACAACAAATAATCCTATCTCTTAGTACTGAAGAGGTGATATAAATTAGCGAATCTTTTGGAGTGAATATTTTGAAGTACAATCATATTCCTATTAAATGTGCTGCTGAAAAGGTTACTCATTATTATAAAGCCTTACATACACCACAGTTGAGACAGATCCCCTTCAGGGAGAGCTATTATAATTATAGCATTATAATCACCAAAGTGACCAAATGAATAGTGCTAAATTAATTTATAATTTTGTTCTTGTTTCGATTAAAACTATACTGACATTATTAGACGTGCAGTAAAGATAGTGCAGTAAAGTTCAACTGAATTTAGTGTACAAGATAAGTATACTTGTACCAAGTTTAATAGTTTGGATACCTATAGTATCCATTCAGAATAGCACCAAGCGCAACCAGATGAGATATACAGCCTCAGCTCAGACAATCTGGAAGTTCCTGGACTCTATAGGAATAAGCAGGGAACTATAAATTACAAGGGCGCTACAAAATTCAAATCTGGTCGAGATAGAAAAGAGGCCGCTGACGGCTTCTAGCCCAACTATAATAATAATAAAAAATAACTATAGTGTCAGTGTCTGAAATACATAGTAACAACTTTAGAGTAACAAATGAAGGAAGACATAAACAATAGGACGGGAATTACAATATGGTTTCTTATGAAGAAGACAAGAGAATATGATGTAGTATCCAGAGTTTTACACTTTAAAGTTTTAGCAACAATTCGCTAATTATTATCTAGCACATAAACAGGTTGTTGAAATATTTTATAACATGCACGGTTAATGACGTCATGAAACAACTTATCAAGGCGCTGTATACGAAGTATGACATATTGTACGAGAATGGGTTACTGTAACGTAATTAGCTCACAAAATGGTTGCGTGTTTTATTTTCGAAAAACTTGTAAAATAATTTTATAATTATTATACCAAATTATTCTGATTTACATAAAAGTTAGAATTGGGTTATTAATAATACCAGCTCATTATTATCTCATAAGTAAATAATAGGAACCTTAATGAGCATTTATCATTACATAACTGGAATGTTTTTTTTTTATAGAAAACATGAGCACTGATCAACTTGCTTAGGTGGAGCAATTTTCAGATTTCTTGTCCTGATTTCCTCACATCAGGATTTGGAAAACTCACTAGTATTTGCGCGATTTAGAACCCACAAACATATTTGTGTGAAGCTGATGCCTTAATCGGTGACTCAGATTCAAAGTCAGGTTACTTATCTACTGAAAATTACCATAATCGTCAGTCACCATACGATCAGTTGGAACAAGTTAGAATACGATAAACATTGATTGCTAATTTACCGTAACTTTAATCAATTAGTTTGGTTGAACTGATATTTAAAATGCAGTCACTCCTTACGATACCCGCTCTAGTATCTACTCTCATAAGTGTCATAAAACGCGACTGGTCTTCCATATTCTGTATCGATGACCATACGGTTAAAATGCTACGAATTTTAACCGTACGGTCATCGATACACGATAATTTCATTAATTCTGATTATGATAACAAATAAGAACAACGTAATAAATAAATAATTTAATATTTATTTATAATTTATAATAACGTTTTACCAGAGTGCAGTCACTTTAGTAGGCTAATATAAAAAAGTCCGTTTAAATAAACTTTTGCACTTTTGCACTTGAATAATTCTTTGCCAAAAAAAATTGAATATTGTTTGGATAGGACTGTCTGTTGTTCTATAAAAGATGATATAGATACTCTTTTAGTGATACTTACCCATAATCTATACTATTATATAAAGCGGAAGAGATTGTTTGTTTATTTGTTTAAACGCGCTAATCTCTGGAACTACCAGTTGGATTAGAAAAATTATTTTTGCGAATGATAGCCTAGTTCTTGTGGAAGGTTATAGAACGGTAACATCACGCTACTGACGACGGAAGCAGAGCAGTAAGCAAAGACGCGGGTGAAACCCCACCGCGGAAAGCTAGTAATATAATATTTCTGTTAGGACCAGTATACGTTACATATTCAAATATCGAGTATGTTGTGACATAGTTTATCGTCATTTCGTAATTTATAAAACTTTGCATATAGATGTAACTTAGACCAATATCTGTTAAGGTAGAGATGTCTATAACTAATCTTGATGCCTTTTTCCTTGTTACAGATGTAACCAACAATACTTGGCTGGATAAAAACATCAGAAAATATATCCAGTTTGAGAAACGATGTCGATTAAAAACTTCGATGTAATACAAAGAACGATGAGTGCGCCGAAGAGTTTTTAGTGAGAAATTGCAAAAATAGAAAGAGTGAAGATGTCGGTAAAAGCCAGCGTTGGTTAAACAAAAAAGAGGAAAAATGGCCTTCAAAGGATTCTGTGGAGAGGTGATCGGATTTTTCCTGGCGGTGGCGTTTTGCATCATATGTCCGGAATATGGTGAGTGTATTTTCTATTTTTGTTTGTTCAGCAGTTACGATTCTAATGAGAAAACTGATAGCTGGCTTTATAAATTTATTTGTTAAGTAAAATTTTTAAACTATCTATAAAAAACTTTTGCTGGTTCTTCTCAGACTCAGTATTCAGAATAAGAGCTGCGCGTAAATGTACCTTTTACTTTGTCTTGATTATTTGTGTCACTTTTCCCTTAGATACTTTGATGAAATAATAAGGTGCTACAATATTTAACAAGGCAACGAATCTGACAGTTTTTTGGAAATAACACAATAAACATCACATTTGACTTTTTCCATCAGGCAGAGTGGAGTCACTTTGGTAGGCTAATATAAAAAAAAAAATGTATCGCGGATATCAACTAAAGGAAAACTCTTCGTGTAAACCAAAGATCAAAACTCAGATATGAGCATTAGGCACCCACATCTTTATTTCCTGTGGTAGCCCGCACATGTCGTACCGTTGTCATACCGAACAAAAGCAACGTCATGTTCTTGCCAAACATTTACTTTGTATCTCGCTTTTATCCTTTTCTGGTAAGCAGAGCGTCAAATTTGTCTGCGAGCCACGAATGTTTCGGTTTTCTAATCTTGAGAAACTTTATTCGGTTAAGTCGGCTTTGACTTCATATCATGAATACTGATTTGGTTTTTTGTTTGGATATATTTTTGTCACCTGTTTTATATATACGTTTTATAAATGAAATAGAACGAGAATCGTTCATGCGTAAATGATTTATATCGATATGCTGCAAACTTTTCGGCTAAAACCATGTCAGAATTTGCTTTGTGGAAATGTATTGTGAATTTATTTAACAATAATAATCTCTGAAGAACAAACCTCTAAGCAACAAACGTCTTTTTTAAACAGCAATATCCATCCAAAAGTTTTATTACAATCATTATATAATATCTCGGCCATAGTGCCAAAAATCTTTATTATCCACAATAATTATTGCTACGTGACTTTGAATAGCACCTGTATAATTAATATAATTAACACAATAAAAATATAACAATAACCACTTATAAAATGACGCATTAAACATAACACAGTATCACGCCATTGTCTTTTAAGAGGTAGGCAGAAGTTTATAATCCTTACGTTTCGAGACGTTCCAATTCACTGGTCACAATTTCAGCCAGGCTAATACTAAAAATTTCTTGAGAGAAAAATCTATTTCTATTAGTTGGCCTAACATGGGTATCGAAACCGACACCCCTGCGTAGCAGTTCAAACATAGTGTCATTATATCACATAAAGCTCGTTGGTTACTGGCCAGTAAACGATCAGCGGGTCACGCAGCGGCTGGCCCATGGATAGGTCACCGCGTAATGGTATTTGTTCTAAGCATCTCCTTGGTTCGGAGGGCACGTCCCGACTGCTACCTTGTTGTAACAGTCGTTAGGTCAAATCGGATGCTTGTATAATAAATTATAGGCAACCTCAACAAATCCTGACACTAGATTGACTCGATAATAAGAAGAAGATTAAACTAAGAAAGCTATTCGTTAAAAATGTTTGCATTATATTTTTAAGCTTTTCTAAAAACAAAAAATGCTACAGAATTCTTTCGCTTTTATAAACTTCGAGATTTACCATCTTGAGTTGATTATCTACCTTTATAGACTCAACATTAAAATTTTACTCGCTTTTTATCTTTGTCTGAATATTTTCTCAGAAAGAATGATACTTATGTTATTTTCTTGGGAGTATTATTTTGAGTAAATTTCTGATGCTTTTGAAATGAAGTAAAAATGAGGATTTACGTGTCATGAGTGGCAACGTCGCAATTAAGTGTCATATTTCGTGGTTTTTAATTTGTATCATTTAATCAGAGTTATATTTTAAAAATACTTTTGTTGTGTAAAATGCAAGACCGCGCGTGGAGTACCTACAGCACTCATAAATATCACTTCACTTCGATCACCAACCCATCTGCACTCCAGGCTGATATGAATATTACATTATCTTTTCTTTCATAAAATATATTATTTCAATACCGTGTTAAAATAAATATATTTTGTAAGCATTGTATGTTTAGCAGCCTTAATATTTTTCGTATTGAGGCTATAAAAGGTAAGAACAAGGTTAAACGCCCCGTGTGGTGGCCAGGTAAGCATTGTGCCAACTCTTTGATTCTGGGTCAAGGCGACTAAGGATAATTATATTGGAAAATTTATCAATCTTTATAAATTGTGCTCGGTACATGGCAACAGAGATTATAGAGCTTTAAGTGTAACGTGGTTATGAGAAACTTTTGTCATATCAGCATTTTATTATCCAACTGCAAGCAAAGGCTTTTTCACTTAGAGAAGGCATGAGCATTAATGTATAGGTTTCTTCATGTAGTCTAAAAAATTTAAAAAGCCATATTGTTACGTGCACTGGGCAAGTTTTAGACTATAAATCGCGTATCACATCTTTTAACATTTTTTTGATAAATTGAACTGGCTTTAAAAGATTTTTGTTAATCGAAAAATTCCATATTCTACATTGATTGCATACGAGGTTTGTTATGCGCAATTCGACGGTAGCACTTCAAAGTTCGCTAGCATATTGAATCAATAAATATCGGTTGTTTGTGGTTAAAATATAACCATTTGTTACGTTTGATTGAATCGCCTTTTGTGGTTGATCCAAACATTTGTTCGTTATTGATTTTCTAGTTTTACTAGTTGGCTTTCAAATGTATTGTTGGAATTGTTTGTTGTCTAATCAAACTAACAATTCTTTTGCTTTATTCGGATCGATAATTCATTTTTATAATAACTACTATTAGACTTTTAGTGCTCAAGGAATAAGAGACAAAATTAATTAAATTCATTACATTTTGTCTCATTCTCAGGTTTTTCTGTATTATTAAAATATCTGGTTTTTTCGAAGACTTATATGTGCCTAATCCAAAACTCAAGTTAAATTCTCATTAATCATCCACGTTTGTATCGGTACCTCGCAATAGATGTGTAGACGATAGTGTACAAATAAGTTTCCATCTCATTGCGCACATACGTCGTTAATATACCCCTCGGGGACTTTACAAATTGCTTCGACATAACCGTTTGATCCTCTTGATATTTATCATCACATCACTCAAACCTGACAAACCATTTTCAAACCAAATGCTAAATGTATAAAGTGTACCGTTTTAGTTAAGTGCCTTAATTGTCTTAGTGAAGGCTATTCGATTAATGTAATGTTTAGTACCGAAACACATTACAATTTTGCCTAACTTAAGTATTAATAAAATCCTATTAATATTATAAAGGCATGTGTGTGTGTGTGTGTCTCTCTGGGTCCCGAGTCATACCAATTTCCGCGCGGGCGAAACCGCAGGGTGCAGCTAGTTATATATTTATGAAGATTGCTTTCAATCTCTCTAAAAATCAATGAAAGAGGCCTACGTGTAGGAGTGAGCGAACTATAAATATATTCCAAACATACAAGGTAGGTACATTAAATGGTAACGTATTTATGAGTATTTATTCAAGACTAACTGCGCTCTGCGGTTTCTCGGTAACTCGGGAATCAGAGCGATTTTCGAGATAAAAAGTAGCCTGAACCGAAACCAAATCTATCTACATACCAATTTTCATCGAAATCGGTTTAGCGATTTAAATTTAATATGGTGATAAGTATTCTTAAACTGTCTAAATCACCGCGCATTTTTTTGTAGTTTTTCTTTCATAAGAACCTTCTCCTGATAATAACAAACACAACAAAAAAAGAATTAACGAAATTGATCTAGCCGTTCACGCGTGATTCCATGACCAAGGGAAATAGGGATTCATTTATATATATAGAATAGTTAGCAGACCCTGCACAAGGTGGACCGGCATTATAAAATAAAAAAATATACAATACTAAAGTCAACATACTTTAACACTGTCAAATCATAGCAAATCTGAAATATTTCTGTACCTTTGTCTTTGTTTAAATTTGTCTTCCACTTTGCAATGGAAGGAAGTGGATATTTTATTTCCAACTCCTCCTTTTTACTTCTGATTAAATTCGTTGCGGGGTCCAAGACAGTAGGTTTGTCAGTCCCCGGGACTCCCGAGTGTCATAGCTCGGTGTTTCTTATTGGATATCACTGTTAATCCTGGCTTACAGGAGTCACAGTGATGGGTATGTGGGTGGGATTGTCCCGATAAAAATACCATGCCTAATATGAAATATCTCTTTGTACTATAAATTATATCGTCAAAAGGCGCAATCTCGCCAAAAAATATAAAAAAATGTATAAAGTTATTCATAATTGTGTCACGCGCGAAACCGGTAAAAGAGTTTGCGACTGCAGGCAAGGTTTATACGGCTGAAAACTTTTTCCATTAAATATTAGATCTTATTCCAAAGTATTAAGATCGAATCTTTCATGCACTGTTTATTATAACAGAAACTTATTTGGCATTCGAAGCAAGTAGCATTTGTATTACAATTAAAATGAAACGAATATAAATATTTGTTTAATTTGCTGCAGTTATTTAATTATGAGGCTTAATACTTCTGCAGATATCTGTCACTACAATACATTAGTTATTTTTTATAATAGTAGAATATATTTACAATTACATAAAGCGGCAGAGTTTGTTTGTTTGTTTGTTTGTTTGAACGCGCTAATCTTTTTTTCGAGTCAGATTTAAAAAGTTTTTTTTGCGTATAATAGTCCAGTTCTCGAGGAAGGTTATTAGACTATGTAATATTACGCTACTGGTGACAGGAGCGGGGCAGTAAGCAAAGACGCGGATGACCGATTTTAAAGATTCTTTTACCATTAGAAAGCTACATTATCACTGAGTGATCCTTAGAAATCCCTACTTAAACCAACCCAAGGTGTAAAAAATTTGCCAAAAAATGTCTTTCATCGCATGCGCTGCGGAAAGTATTGATGATAAATAAAAATAATGTTCTAAAATATTATAGAACATATCAAAGTCTACAAAAAACTTTGCAAGACTATATGTCATACTATTGTAGTTATGTCACTATAACTACGTTTTTACATTTTAAAAGTTAATAGAAATGCCGATCAAAATCAGACGATGTGATCTCCACCATTTTATTAATTCTTATCAAAATAAATTATTTCGTATTCAAGATTGTTTCAATACCTGTTGACTACTGAGAGATTATCTTTATTTATCCTAAAATGTTTAAAAAAAATTCAACCCCCGTAGTTTTTTTATAATAGTAGATTTTAAGTAATATACAGATAAATAAAAAGTACCAGGTTACTTTGATTCCACTTCAGCTTAATATTTTTTACATATAGAGAAGGCATTAGCATCGATCATCACGCTTTCTTAAGGTAGATGGATAATTTTATGTATTTTAAACACAGCTTTCTTTTCCTCCACAGTAAAATCTGTTATTGTGTATAATGTTAACCAATTGGTTGACAACATGGCGTCGGAAAGTGGAATCGAAATTACAACCTTATGCATAATAAGAATTATGCATATTTACGACGCGCACAACAAAACAGTATTTTTTTAGTTAAACCTCATTTCATTTTGTTATTTAACTTTGTAGTAATGACAAAATTTTGCCTTATTTATGAAGTTTGACATTCAGCACTACCAACCACGTCATAGACCTGTGGTATACATAATTACAAATTGTAATCACGTACGACGCCTTCGAGAGTTCTTAAGTTAAAATTATGTCATGGAATAATAATAGGGTAAAGTTTCAGGTAACTGTCATTTGTCGAACTTAGGTAACATTTAGAACACTGCAACATTAATATCAGAGTAATTAACACTTGCGGATACGTTTAAAACATTGTATAATTGTTTCTTAAGCTTATGTGAGTTTAATATATTTTAGATTTAAGTTATAAAGACAAGAGACTCGTGCTTATGTTGAAGTAAAATGCATAGCAAAGAAAGTATTTTTAATACACCTATCAAAATAATTCAATTCTGCTTTTCAATAGCAGTTAATTGGGTCCATGGATCTTGTCACATTCCAATTGGTTTCGTCATTACCGACCTTGTGTGATGCTTTTAACGCTAAACATAAAACACCCAAAAACAAAATGGAAAGCCTGTTCTGAAAGTAACAAAGAAATATTATCAACGGAAAAGTTAAACAGCACAACTTTTCGTTTTCATAACTAAAAGTACAAAATATTCAAATTGCAAGTACAAAATTCAGAAGCAAATATTGGATCACATTTCCTTCTTCACTTTGCGGGTATGAAGTAACAAAAGTATGAGAGAATTCGCGCCGACATGTTTTCTCGTAACTTCGTGAGACGTCGACAGAACTGAAATAAACTTGTGAATAAAATATTACATTGTTTGACCGCATCGCGTTTATAGGGTAAGGCGTGTAGTTGACGTATTAAGTTATAAATAAGAATTGTTCGGAACAAAATTTCATTTTTTGGAGAATATTATATCACAGTTGATTGTTGTTGAATAGAAAGTTGTTTGATTGATGTGATAGTTTGTTAAAGTCATAGGTAACAAATAAAACAGTATAGTAGTCTCATACTACGCTTTTATTGTTCTTTTTATCACAGTTAACTCTGCAAAGATTTCTGAATTTGTATGTTTTCCCTTTAAGCCAGCAATGTGCAGGATAGACTTTAAATACATATATTATGGCTTTACATAAATCACTAAAGTCAAAACATAAAAATTGAGTAAAAAATATTTGTTTTAGTATTTTCAAACTCGCTGAAGCACACAAAGGAGCACTAAAACTTACAGGCAACAGCAATGGTAACCAAATTAAGGTTTTTAATTTATCAACATAATAGTGAGACCAATTAAACTAATTGTTCAAAATTTGTGTTCTAAAAGTATGTGAACAACTTTTTCGACACAGTACTTAGCAAAAACAGCGTGAAGTTTTAAATAATGTATTTTTAATTTGTTCGGTTATTAGCGACTGGATACTCATTGAAATGTCTAGACAAGGTAAAACTTTGTATAGAGATATGCTTATATAACATAGATTATTATTCTTGTTAATGAAAAATTGTTTATAAGATAATTTAGAATCTTTTTGACATTTCTAAGTTTTGTTGCTTGGTGAATTATAGTTACTAGGATCAAAATAAACTGAACCCTATGTTTAAAATTGGTGAAAATATTTAAAAATATTTTCTTTACGCATAACTACTTATTTAGCTAAGTCCTATAATAGTGCCATTGTTGTCTAAATAAAATTAAGTCATCTACTACTCTTTGAAGTGTAAAATGCAATATGTTTTCCTACGTAAGATAAGGTTGGGGTATGAGTTTCCCATCTAGGTTGTCCCAAGAGACTTTAACACGGGGTTCTTCAAAAAAGAACAACGGTTTTTATAAGGCTAGCAATGCACGTATAGAAAGTGTTAAATACGTCAATGTGCAACAAAATTTGCTTACGAAGCATGTTTGACAAAAAATTGCATTAGCTTTTATAATAGTTCAAAATTAGTAGTAGGTACAATAAATAAAATACCAGGGATGTGTACATATTTGCTGAAAGAACCGTTATTAATTCGATAAATGATCATTAGTTAATTTAATGAGGGTTCGCTAATATTTAATCTCGAATCCCGAATTACAAATTTTCACACTTGTAAATAATCAACTATAATAAATTTTAAACGTTTATTAAATGTTAGAAAGGAACAGTGTAGTGACTGCCTCGATGGTAATCTGGTATATAGACTGTCATACAGAAGTAATTTTTAAAGGTACCTTCTACTTTTTGAACATAAACCATGGGTAACTTTCACACACCATAAGGTAAAACTATAAGAATGATTTCCCTGACTAGGTTTTCCATAGGGCCAAGCAAGGAGTTCAAAGGTTTTTACAGGGTCACGTATTCACGCGTTAAACATATATCCTTTTCTAGTATATAACATACATAGGCTTGCCACGTAAAATGGGACAGAATGGGATAAAAATGAGTATCATGCACTCCTTCGTAAAAAGCTATTATGTTTTACACAGAGAGTAGTTAAAGCAATATAATTATTTTATTATAATATGTACAAGTTTCGGCTACATTTACATGTAAACCGTCTAACAAGCTGTCTTTAATTATGCACAATAGCAGTAAAGCCAGCATCGTATAGCCGTACGTGGGTCCGTCTGAATACCGACATGCGTTTATGAAGTTTTCATTAGCTCTTTACCTACCGTATCCTTGGCTTCAAACGTTGGCCCTAACGCTGATCCCAATAACATTCGTCCAACGTGTGGATCTAGAAATAGCACTAGCAACGTACTGCCAACGTTGGAGCTATTTTCTAGAGTCATACGTTGGACGAGTATCGTTGGGGCCAACGTATGGAACCGAGGGTAGAAAACGACAGAGGTTAGAGATTAGAAATGCAAATTTTTATTTATAAAATGCTTGAAGTTACAGCTTAGTGTAAAGTCATACAACGGATTGTAAAAGCACTGCATGTCGTTAAAACCCAGTTCAATTTGCAATCATTTACATATGCATATTGCGCCTAAATCTATAGCTTCATATGAGTTTTTTTTTTATTTATTAGTATTTTAGTTTTATTTTTATATCTTTCATTTCAAATATTACGAGTACTATAGAAAAAGTCACGTTAGTAACGTTAAGAATGAATGAATGAATGAAGTAAACTTTATTTTCCAACACAATGTTATCTTACATTATTTAAAACTAAAGTATGGCCGTGTTAACAGCTTCCACATTGTGAGGGACTGGTGCCTGAAATAGGTTTAAAATAAACCTGTGACACAGGTTACCAGTGCTCCACCCGCGGTCACACAGTACTAGACCATGAAATAAAACTTAGATAACTAAAGATTTATATAAAAAACTAAAAACTATCAAAAAATGATAGAGATGCCATCCAGAGCAGGATCATGGTGATTGCAGGGGTAAGTTTAGAGTGTCAGTAGTAAAAGGTATGTGTATGAGCGTGACTGAAATGTGTTGAGTATGTGCGTGTAGTTTGAGTTTAAGAAAGGGTGAGTTGTATGGTGAGCATATGATAAAGCGAAAATGAAGAGTGAAACACCTGTGGACGATATTTATAATGTAATTGGGATTATTTTGGAACTGTAAGAAGAGCACCAGTTGTTTAGTAGTTTAAAGATTTTTAATGTGTTTTTAATAAAATACAACACCCTGATTTAGTTTTAGGATAGATGTTTAGAACCTTATTAAATTTATTATATAGGTATTGCCCAAGGAAACAGAAAAACTTGTGGGAGACGGAGGTGTTAAATTTAGTAATACCACATACTTTGTCTTTTCGACTCTTATCTTTAATTAGATTAGCATCATATTTTAGTTAAGTCCTCAAAGAAAATTTAGTAGGAATTCGTCAGTTTCTGAGAGACTTATGTAATATTTTTGTTATATATAGGTATTTCTCTACCATTTTATCTTCTACTACGCAGGCAGTAGGTTTTACATTACGTTCTGTATATTAAGATATAATGTTACACTATCTAACATAATTAATTACTTACCGTAAGATGCAGCGTGGGCAGGCACGCACGGTGAACTTTAGATCTAAAGGTGACGACTAACCTACGGATGAAACAGCTCAATCCACTCAAGATGGATTATTAAGGTAGGATGTCTGTTTGTGGGCGTGGGGTGTCTTTTAGATGACATAATAACGATCAAGATTTTGCTTGTCTAATTGTTTTTTAGTGTTAAACACAACATTTAGGTAACTTTAAAAACTTAACTTACTATACTATTTGCAGACCACTTTGACTACATACACACATACATACATACTAAAAAACCACATTCAATAGTCAAAGTAATCTCCAACCAGTCTATAATAGTCACTTTGCCTCCTGTTTCCCCGCAAGCTTTTTCTAAGCTGTAACGGGTTTTAATACGGATTATATATGAGTATAGTTCTAAAAAATTCTCACGAGAAGTTTATTTAAATACTGTAGTAAAAATGTTCAGAATTTTAAATATTTAAATATCTTGTGCAAAGGCGGGCGTGGGTCACTAACATACCCTGAGCAAATACATCCAAATTCACTTACGTTTCTATTCCAAAATAGAACAATAGCCGTAAACATAAATACAACTAACATAGTTAATTTTTCGAGCTTTGCATAAAATTGTTTGAACTACGTATTATGTATACGAACCGCATTGTAACCCTTGGCGAGTAAACAGCTTTCATATGTTTAATATAATACAACAATGAAGCTAATTGTATGACTGTGAGACATTTTAGACTGTGGTATATGTTGCTTGTTAAATATTTAGCTGTACTTGGAATAGTTGTGATGTGACTGTGTATTTTAGCTGGCAGACTTTTAGAATGTTATTATGTAAATTACAAGCAAGATATAGTTAATTGACGACAAAATTATTGCAAATGATGCCAATAATCTCCTCTTGCTATTTCCTTCTAACACATCCAGCTTTATTCATTCTTCTTTTCTTATTCAATACTTCTTTGGAATGCCCTCCCTTTTGAAATTAAGACGTCCACAAACTGTCATGCATTTTAATTGAAAGTTCGAAACCTGCTTCTAAACAATTGAAATGGTAGATTCGTCATTGTCACATCGTCGGCTCTACTGTTTAATTTTAGGTGTAGACAAATAGCTAATATTTTATTTTGGTTACATTATATGATTATATATGTAACATTTGACATCTGACTTTGACTTTTAGTAACTAAATAAACGAGAGCAAAAATATCAGTTCAAAGTGTAAATACAACACAATTTCATATACTTTCATATATCAAACTTAGAAGTGTTTGCTGACACTTCAGCGATTAATCAACGTTATCAAACAGCTCTTAGAAGTCATTACCATTTCAAGAGACTGTATCTTCAAAGACGTCTAGTTGAATTTGTTTTCGTTTTAATGATTAAAACGACCTTAGTTCGTTTTAGACAAGTATCAATTAATTTCTTTGAAATAGTATTAGTAGGACTGATAAAGTTAATACAAGTTTGTTTTTTCAATAAAAGATAATTAAATTGATACGTAATTGAAATTAAAAACAACAAAACCTTGTTTGTCATTGCCGTGATTGAGTATTATGCAATATACGGTATCTGAATGTCAATTTTCATGTTATCGTGCATAAAGCTTTGTCGATTTTTGACCACAACTTTGTTTGTAAAATTTAGGTAAGTAAATTGCTATTTAGGCAAGTAACTTGTAGACATGGTTATGACATGAGGGGAGAAGGGAATAAAGTAGGAGAAGGAAAAGTACTAAGGATGTAATTGAGCTACCGGTGCTCTCACTCAACGAATGAAAACCAATTGTTTGGAAACTAATATTTTGCAACGATATTCTGTGAAAAGATAATATATCTTCGACGATCCGGGCCAGTCATGCTAAAATCTGTAAAGATATTATACTGCCATTACGATATATTAAAGTTGCACATACTTAATTGTTATAGAAATAATAATTATAATAATATACAAAGTTATTGATAATAAAAATAAACAATAAAATTAAGATGTATAATTAATTGTACAATGTTTTTATTTTAGAAGCCAAATTATTTTAAGGAAGAAACAGTAAGAGTGGAAGTCAATTTTTCACGACCAAATCCTCTGTAACAAAAATTTATTTGTACCAAAATCCTTTAAATCTCTTGATATTATAAAACCCTGGAATTTCGTTCGGGGAAATGTTGCAATCTTTTGTCGTAATCCCGGTTTATAGGTCAAGTCTAACCACAAAATAAGCTTCTGCTAAAGTTGTTGACGTAATAGGTCGGCGTGCTGTACCCAATTTTAACTTATATTGATTCCCAGTACCTTATGTGTGCTGCAATAAACTTCAAGTTGGGTTTTCTTTACTGCAACACTTGCATTGTACGTAAAGTTTGCACTACAAAGGTTGCTCTCGTGCACAATTTTTTCTAAAATCATGATTTAAACTGAACGTTAACAATAAACCAGTAAACAATTTATTATTGACAGTAAATTTGAAACTTGAATAACTACAGCACTTAGAAGCTATTCTAAAACCAATTTTCGAACACAACGATCCTTTGCCAAAACTTTTCAGCTCTTCAATAGACAACTGACTCTAAAGCGTTATTAGGGACTAAAATCGTACTCAGAAACTCCGGGTGTAAAATTTTCTCTTCACCAAAGTATAGGGGGAGATTATGCCTCCCTTGGGAAGATGCCTATTCGTTGAAGCGGGAAACGTGCACTGAGCTCAAAGCATTCGGGATCACTACCTAAGCTCTGGTTGAAAAATTAAAAGAAATGTACGTGTTCTAAGTATTTTATGGATATGTTTGTGTTGAATTGAACAAAGAATAAATTGCTCAGGGAATTTGTCAAGTAATGCCCTTTGGAATTGCTGATCGGGGCTACTATTTTTATTGTGAATTGTAACAACTTATTTTCAAGCTTCGTAGAATTTAGGGACGGAATAATGAAATGGTTTATTTGTTATTTAGCTGTGATTTTGCTGGAAATTACGGCTTTTCAAGGTAATTGCAAATCAAATACAATAATTTATCATCAGATTTTTAAGCTAAATAGATTTACTGCTAGATATAAGGGTCTACATCTCACTAGTTCACTGTAATTTGCAGTAGTTATTTTAAGTGCCAATATAGTTACAAATAAATTTACTAAAGCAATCAAATTGTTAGTAGTTATATAACCACATCAATTAAAATTTTATTAAAACGAATTATTTTTAAACGTGTTCCATTTTGCTTTAGATCAAGATAGTAAACTTCAAAATTAGCTTATTAGTGAGAGGTAAAAGGTCTTTCAAAGTAATGAAAAAGATAGACATTATTAATTTGAAGACGTTTACTGGCTTGACAAAGGTCTTTACCAAAGAGAAGAGTTTACTTAAGTCAAAACGATTGGCAGGAGCATATGTAACCACAATGTAGTACCCAAGTAAAACTGTAGTACATTAGTCTCCAAAATTGTTTAATAATTTTGACTGCCTCTGCCGCTGTTACTGCTTTACAGCCCAATCCCTGCACTTTGTGTGGATGATAAATTTAGTGTAATATTCGTTGTTAATACAATATTAATAGTGCCCCGTGAAACTGTATAGAAACTTATTGGGTGATTCGTGAGATTAGAGCATTCAAATAGACTTCAGTGATTTCCTTTTATGCTACATTAAGTAGGGCACTAGGGGATCTGTCTGAAATTCTAAATCTGAAATTATTGTAGCTAGAACTAGCTTTAGGTACTTAATGAACTAGTATTAATAAAAGAGTGGACTGTATAACAAAAATATTGTATACTTTAATGTGTAAGTTACAATTTTAACGCGCGTGTCACGGGTGGTGTAGCTGTCTGAAGATTGAGGTCGGCGACCCGTTCTGTCGCCCCGCGCCCTCCTCTATTTCTTCCCCGATGACGCTGTCGATGACGCGATGAAGATGTTGCTCCGGCAGCCATCATTACTCATATAACGACTTAGCATATTTATAAAGAGGCACTGAATAATAACACTTTGTATTTTAAAGCGTGCCTCAGTTCAGTGTATGCATAATAAACGCACATTTACGCCCTTTGAGACAAATTATGGTTAGATCCATACACTTCCTCGCTCAAGGTAGGCACTTAAACTATTGTGGTTAAAGTCTCTTGAGATCAATTTGAACTTGTGTCTCAAGAGGTTGGTTGTAATGACTAATGATCTTCGTCAAGTACTTATTAAAGGTTGTTCTTGAAACTGTTGTTTAACTGTTCAATTAGAGTGCTTCAGTTACAGTCATACAAATCATTGGAGATGTATACTGTTAGTTAGAACAGCATGGTAACCTGAAAATATATATTTTCTTGTACATTAGTCCTAAGGTAAAATAAATAAGGATCAAATCTTATTTTCTTAAGGAAATTATAATCTTCTTAAGGGAAAAAGTCACATTGATGATTGCTCGGTGCCGAATTCTCAACCTAATGTTATAACCGCATAATAGACTTTTAATAACTATTGCTTATTTTCGTTTTCCTTCAACTGTTCAAGACATACACCACGATCAATTAATACTTGGAAACTTCTAGTACCTTCTGAAGACTTTTTGTCAGAAATTGGCTTTTCTAAAAATAAAAATATGCACTGCCAGAGTTGAGATTATAATAAATTTTATTATTGGTTTATTTACAAGTATTTACCAAAAAGGGTTCAAAGTTATGGTTTCCTTGAATTTCGTATTATACAAATGTGATCGTTATTCTCGAAGTATATTGGGGTTGGGTTTCTATATTACTGGCATTGGCTCAATTTGACACCACTCCTTTCAAAATAAAAAACCAAGTTATGTGTTGTTTGTTTTGGCTTGTTTTTCATTCATAACATTACGATGAGTTTATTGCGAACAACGGTTTTTGATGTATATACCTTGCTAGGCCAAGATCTTCTTTGTGCATTTGAATATTTTTATATCTGGTGATTGGATAGGGTTTAAGGAATACCTTAAACTCTATCCAATCTGTTTAGCTCGCTAGTGTTTTCTAAGCCTGACCCTTTGCGATGTCCGTTCTCAGACACCCACCTCACAGCGATCTATGCTCCATTTTTAAGGATGAAACTAATCGAGCAACACAGTACTAGTATGGTCCTGCGTTATATATTTAGGTTAGATAAAATGCTACTAGATTTTTAGAATAAAATTATTAGCAATGGAAGTCTGAGGCTAAAATTAATTTAAAATTACTATTTATTGACCGACATGACCGATGATAGATCTAAATAAATATCTGAACTTACGGTAGTAGATCCTCGCTGGTTGCAGCACGAATGAGCCAGATTGACCGAGGAAGTACTACCATCTCTTAGAAGATCGACGTTAGAGTAGTAGTATCCATACTATTGCGTTTCGTTCGATGAGTGACAGTGCCCGAGGCCCAATTCCCCACTTTGCTTTTTCCTCACCTCTCTCTATCCCTTTACCTACCTAAGCCGCTGCCTACCGGCACAGTAGGCAGTGGCTTCACAGAATCCCTGGCGTTAGCAGAAGCAATATAAGAGACTCTGACTCGTCCATGGGCAACAGATACCAATTACCATCAGGTGGGCTGATAGCTCGTCTGCCAACGTAGGCAATAAAAAAATGTATGTTTTTAAATTGTGTTCTACAAAGTGGACTGAATCTAATTTATGTATATTTATTTTTCCCAGAATAATATAATAAACAGTAAAATATTCATATTTTTGTTGCATCATAAAAGCCTTAAAGTAACTTATATATATCTTTGTAATTTCAATGTGTAGACACTTTCTTAGAAGCGTAAAATAATATTAGTAAACTATTTACATTAAATATATACGTATACGTATTCTTTATTTATAAAATATGCTCGTATTTGAAACTAATGTATAAAGCTCTAGAGAATTTTGTTACCTTCTCGTCTGCAATAAATCTATGACTCGGATGTCGTAAACGGCGTCCAAAGGACAATATACCGAGAAAGACCGCAAAATTCACCTGCGAACCGGTAATAAAATGCAGACTGACCTTATCCGCCTCACCTGTTAACCTCGGGGATTTTCACTGAGACATCTATAAAGTGATAGTTCTTTTTTGGTTTTATTGCGTTATTCATCAATCCATATTTTATTAAACTGTCACGGTGGTTCATTGTGTACGAACTGCCGGGCAATGTCTTGGATTCGATTTCAGAGGGTGAAATGATATTGGGTTCTTCTGTCGAAAATTCTCAGCTAGAAAATGTGCCTAGTACATTTAGTAAAACGTTAATTGTCAACCTTTTCGGAACGTGACGCAATGTTATGTTATGAATTCGAAAATGGTTGTGCTTAAGCTATTGGTTAATGTTGCCCAATAATAATAAACTTACACTCTCGACTACTACTATTTATTACAATAACATCTGCAGAAGTATAATTATAACGAACGAATCAAAATATTATATAAAATAATAAACATTCGGTAGTACTGCTGTTAAATAAGTGTAATTCGAACACAAACACAACAGCATGTGCTCAATAAATATAATTAAGGCTGCTCCGAAATATGACCCAATTGGCGCACGCGATTTACCAATTATGAGATTGTCGAATGTATGGATTTAAACGTGCTGTGCTTACTTCAGTTTATTGGTCAACTGCTCATAAACACGAGTTACTACTTCGATTTTCTATTTTAAGAAGTGAAAAGCTATTGGTTGGTTGTCTAATTACATAAATTAGTTAGTGCAATACAATATACAATATAGGTACTTACCGTTAAGACTATAGAATAGGCAGCTTAATTAATAATGAGAGATAGCATAAGGGAGTTTTCCCGTGTTTGGTGTCTTTTAATTACATCTTTTTAATAGAGCAGTATGGAAACCCCATATTTACTGCCATAAGTTAAAGTAAAACGAAATTTATATTTGTTACGTAAACTTTTTTTTGTTGCCGTATAGTTTGTGTTGATTAAATTTCTGTAATATATTGGCCCACGCTACAAGACAGGGACACGTTGAAGATTTATAGAGAGGGCTTTGCCCTGCAGTGTTACGTGAAGGGTGGACATAAATAAAATATTAATAGCTAAAATAAAGTAAAAACATTGAAGAACTAGTTAATAAATTAATAATCACAGCTAGTTCATGAATATATAAAGACAATAAAGCATTTCACACTATAACTATTAAAATCGTGAATTAAAATAATCCCACAGGCTCGCGATTACTGTTCGAATCTGTTGATAGCTTATTCGTCTTTAATATTTTTAGAAGAAACTTATCTCACTCTTTTAAAATTTAGATTACAATTTGCTATATCATTGACCCATAAAAATACCTTTAATATGATCAAATAAAATATGTAGGTACTAACAATAAAATCAAACGAAAGAATCAAGGTGTGTAGTTTATGTACATAGGTATACCGACATTTCCTTCGGCAATCGCTTAGAAACCCTTAACCTATTTCGCGTGGTTCGCTTTCACAAGGTGCTGATACTGTAGTTTGTTGCCTTATCATTGTGAGATGTTTGTATGGTATTTAAAAGGTTTAGTTGCAAATTAAACATTCTAAATATCATAATTAAGAAAGGACAAGGCAATATTTGAATACATTTGAATAGTGATATTGCTTTTTTGCTATGTAAAACTTTCTAAATATTTTGTTTTGTATAGTTATGCCAAAATACTAAATTCTCTAATTAGAATTGTTTTAGTTTCTGCAAAAGATGTTTTAGTAATAGATGAGAATGGGTAAATGTGTCAACCTTTTGGATGGCGTAGAGTATTTAGTTTTCATATTATTTCGTTTCATTTGGTGAATTAAAACGTCGCCCTGGAAGCCTATCTCCTTTGGCCCCTTTCCTTTTTCTCTTCATTGCGTTCTTTCTTCATAGTTAGCACGACTTGGTAGTGTTTTCTTAATTTTTTGTAGAATTTACTCTGGTTCTTACTATGCCTGACACGTCCAGAAAAGTATTTATTAAAATCGCCCACTCTGTAATTTAAAAAGTCTTTAGAACATTTCTTTAAAATAGGGACGCGTACTGTTTCAACAAATGATTTCTGCTATTTAGCTAGGTATTGCATGTATAGCTAGATAGCTATTTTCATAATTAGTTGTTAAACTTTTTGAACTTAATTGTGGCTTTCTGTGTTCTCGGTACAGAAAATATACCTAAGCCTTGTTGAGCAACTGGCTTTGTTTTTGATGTCGAGGAGCTTTTATACCTACAGTCGAGGGGCTTTTATACCTATAGTATCCTTCTTTTGCCTTAAAGGCAGAAAAGATAGGTCTACTCATTTTGCAATTCTTCTGAGTCGTAATCTTCAATAATGAAGGTCGTGTCTAGTAAGAAATGTTGTTGATCTTTTGATGCACTATGCTCCTCCATATGTCTCTATCCACGGCGGTCTTTATGGCTTTGGGTATGGACAGGCCAGTGGGCGTCTTAACATGATCGGACCAACGGGTAGATGAGCGACCGCGTGGTCTTTTCCCGTCAACCTGTCCAACTACCATAAGCTTCTCCAGGCTGTCAGGGGATGGTAGACAGTCGATACTCCGAGCTCTTTAAGAATGGAGACGTTGGTAGACTGCACCACGGAATACGCAACATACGCCTCCAACACCACATTTCGAAAGCATCAATTTTTGTTCTTTCTTTCTTTCTAATCGTCCAGGATTCGGCGCCATAAAGGAAGATTGAGAAAACCAATGCATGTACCATTCTGACTTTGGTTTTACAAGATATATTGCGGTCTTTCCATACCTTAGTGAGTTTATTCATTGCTCCTTTGGATATGTTGTAGTTTGATAATTGTATGTTTGTAAAGTCGATAATTACCTACCCCACTTACAAAAATGAAAAAGAAACATATGCGCTGATAAAAATTTATGGTGTTAATAAACTAACATAGTAGGTATAAAGTACCAAACCGTTTAGTTCGAGACCATTAGAAATTTTTATGAGCAAATTTTTCAAACAAGGACAGTAACAGTAAAATAAATTAACGCTCAGAAGTGTTTTTCTTAATAAAAATAGTTTATCTTAACAGCATAGAGCAATTACATCGTAAACAGTTTATTTAGTCGACCGATGTGGTTAAATAAGCATTTATGATTCTAATAAAACCCCTTAACGTTTAAAGCAAACTCATATACGAGGTTCGTTCATTTATTGAAGATAAACAAAGAAACTAGGCCGGGTTAGGAGCACCACGCCTCAGGAGAAAATTCAGGATAAATATTTAAAAAAACAATGCTAGGCAATTTCATTCACACGAAGAAGCTGCTTTATATTATGGTACCATCATTTACATAACTATTATTATTACACTTATAGAACAAATTATTATTAACTAATTATTGAGGTTCTCTAATTATGAACAGATTTATTTAATTTGTGTCAAGTTTTGCAACAATTGCAAATTTGCCTAATTTAATATTTATTATTTATTTATTATGTTGTTTTTTTTATACTATGATGGCAATAAACTTTGAACTTCTAGTTTCTGTAGATTGCAACAAAACATAGGCACAACATTATGTGTCGTATTATTAAAACTGTCACACTATTACATCATAATCGAGTATTTTTGAACTAAACACATGAAATTACTTATTACAGTAACTACGATAAGGTCCTCATAGCAACAAAAACATTACATCCACACAATTTGTCATAACGATGAAACAAATGATACTTTTGCATGTTGATCATAATTACAGCATTGTTTGTTGAAGTTTTTAAATATTTGTTCAAGTTTTTTCTTTACGTCACCTTGTTGGTTTGCTTTGAAATATTGATGTTAATGTTTGATATAGTCTTAGTTGTTTTTTTTTTTTGGGAAATATAATATGGGTGTAATTATAAATGCACTTTGTAAGTCAATTGAAAGGGCTTTAAAAACAGATTACGAGTACAGTAGAATAAAATATATTTCGTCGTTGATTTGGTAAAATTCCAACAACATCATATTTTTGTCTTCATCATCAACATCATCATCATATCAGCCAAAAGACGTCCACTGCTGGACATAGGCCTCCCCTAATTTTCGCCATCGTAGCCGGTCGTTCGCCGCCCTCATCCATCGGTTGCCCGCCACCCTTATAAGGTCTTTTTGTCGGTATTTTTGTCTTGTGTAGTAATAAATAAATTAAACATTTTATGTTTTATTTGTAGTCTTGAGGTTTATAAGTATAAAGTGAAAATTAATTTTATAGTAACCGAAGATACTTATAGTTAATTCATTCCCCAAGGCCTAATTTCCTCCTTTCCTCTTTCCTCAACTGCCTCATTCCCTTCACCTACCCCACTCCCTTCGGTAGGTAAGAAACTGCTTCGCAGAGTCTCTGGCATTGAAGAAGTCCATGAGCTACAGTTACCACTTACCATCAGGTGGGCTATTGGTTCGTTTGCCACAGTCGGCAATAAAAAAATAATAATAATGTCGATAATGAATACTTAACTGTTTGGAACATGATAAACCAATATTTATAATACTTTTGTTATCATGACTTATAACACGCTGCCACTAGAGACATTTTTTAAATGAAATGTTTCAAATAGTATTTTCAAATAAATGTCAACTTATCAAACTTAGAGTAAGACATTATACTTTAATAAACAAGCGGCTGACACTTGAACTTCATCTTTCAGACTTATTTTTATCGTAATTGACTTATCTGTGACTTTTAGCTTTATCTCTTCACAATGCTTTTGAGCCACTAATGTTTAAATATGCTTCTAAAAATTTACCTGAAAAACAATAATTATAGAGAGAAAATAATCTTAGAATACATAAATAAATAACTGTACCTATATAATAGTACAGTACAATAATCATTTGAAAATTGCGACGTCGAGAAATAACGCAATAATATTTTTTTTCAAGTGTAGTGGCTATGGAAGGATTGTCCCAACCCTTTCTTGGTGGGTACCGTATTGTACAAGATGACTTAGCAGAATTTTGTGGGAAAATTCATCAATCTTTTAAGGTGACTGAAATGTTAAAATAGGTTACGATTTTATAACAAGCATGAATGTATGATTTTTTTAATATAAATTCCATTTCAAACCGTAATTATTGTTCAATAATTAAGAAGTCGTAATTATATGTAATAGGTACTTATAAAAAATTGTTGTTTCATAAGTATGTATTATCATAAGTAATCATTCATACACACTTTGTCCTATTCCTCTTTGGTCATACAAATGGCTTTAATTTTTAAAATAAAAACAATAACTTTTTAAATTAGGTTACATAAAACGTGAAACTCATGGTTACTCTATTAGACGCAAACCCTATTAAAGTGTCCTAACAAAAAGCTTCTACCTGTGCAGCTTAGGAAACTAAGGAACAAATTATTTACTTAGTTTTCATCATAGTTTACTATTAAACTTATGCAAACAAATATCACTCTAAACCGTTAAAATTTTGACTAATAATAAAATATTTTTGTTGTAGTGTAATACTCAGATGTTTTTTTATTTTAATTTGTTTTTTGCTTACGGACGATAGCGGCTTACTACCGATCAACGTAGGAATGTATGGGAACACCTATCCAGAGCCCCTTCAAATGATGATGAAATCAATATACCATGTTTTGACATAATAACTATTTAAAAAACATATAAAGAGTCGAGGAATAAAGGAATACAAATATCAATATATCAATTTTATGTCGTCTATGTCTTTCAATGGAAGGAATCATTTTAAATTGAGTCGATTATACTTTCATATTACTCATACGCATTTTGTTGATGTTAGCGTGTTGTGTCCTTGTATCTATTCATGGCTTTCTTGTTATTCACATTATTGTTTACGTTCAGTTGCTGTTGTTATTGTTTACTCTATTTACTGTTATTTTGATTATTGTTTACTCTATTTACTGTTATTTTGATGTACAATAGGTATTTAAGGATTCCGTACCTTGAAAGGATAAAACTGAATCACTATAGGATTACTTTTAAGTTTGTTAGTTTATTTGTCTGACATGACTTCTTTCTTAATTACAATTACAAAGTAAATTACAAAATTATAAATTCAATGTGTTTTGTATGGAATACTGCGCGAGTCAGGCTTACGCTATTCATATCAGTTTCTTATAATTTGTTTATTGATTTCTTAATGGCAGAACCTTTTTGACTATGCTCAGTAGAATTTTTTTAGTTATTTCCAAACATTTCTGTCTAATTAAAACAAATAGTCACAACCTTAATAGTGTCACTATTTTGGTGTAAGCTGTGTATGCCTTTTACGGGTATACATATTTGAACCTTTATGTAATACTGAATTTTATTTACAATGTTGTATTATTTCTACTGTTGACGTGTCTACAATTAAAAAATGTTTTTTTTAATACGATTTTTTAAACTTTTTGAATGTTAAAATGCTCGTTATATTAAACTGAAAGTTGATTTCATTTATATGAGTTACTGCTACACATGCACGTAGCTAATTGTGCCATGGCAACTGGTAATAGTCGCTCTTCAGCTATGTATTGTAGAATACTCCTAATTATCCACGTACCGATCGTATATGGTGACCGATGTATAGCTTTATCTGTATGGTTAAGTTTGACTGATGTAGTTAGACAATATTATTAGCGTAATTGTAGTTTATTAAGTAAAAGCTTTGATACTAAAATCTATAAAAGATTTCATTCAAAATCCCAGTTTACAGAAGCAATTACAGAAATAGTCAAACTAGCTCTAATATAGTTGTTATCTTAAACTAGAGGTTGGATTATAAGAGATAATTGAGTTTGCCCCCAAGTTGTTTGAGTGTGTTATCAAATAGGCGAATGTAAGTGTAATTTGTGAGCAAAAACTAATTTGCCAAGTTAGGTATAACGTTGGTAGATTATATCACATTTGAGTGGCAAGATTCGAAGGTTAATGGCTCGTTTTAGAGGCGCAGCGTTTTAGTTCCTTATACAAATAGATGCCTATATGTTGTTTAATCTTTGGTGTATCTATTTGCAATTTTGTGTTTATGTATGTACCTTTGCATATGGGTAATTAAATCCTCTTATCCACTGCGCTATTTGACTTTTTATTTACTATAATTTGAGGATAAGGTTTACAAAATACACAAACATCATCCTCATACATTCCACATACATATACATTCTACAAGTTGTGTGTAAATTAGGTTACCTACAAATTATTTATTGTGTAATAAATTTGTATTGCTTGAAATAAAATAAGAAAGTTAGAATTTATGAATAAATTTAATAAATTTCGTTTTAATCCGAAAATCCATTACATTATAAATACTACGAATACATGCTTAACTAGTTATACGCATGGATTTGCATACAAATTTATTCAGTTAAATTCTAAATTACAAACCTTCATAATTAAAATGGCCGCTTGATTTAAAATTATATAGTTTCTAAAAGGTTTAGGTTTCAATTTATTTCTTTCAATTAAACAAATCGTAGTATTAAAATGATTGATATGAAAATGAAAAATAAAAAACTTTTGCCAATTTAATGATTAAACGCAAAAACAATCTAATACGTCTTAGTTTTGCACATCCAGACATCGAACTTGGTATTAACTTTACATAGGTACTTAATGTTCATCTATACTAATAATGCAAGGAGGTTTCAAATGTAATATGACTCATAATAAAATTGGCACTAAAACAGAATAATTTAAAACGAAAATATGCAATTCATGAAGTCGCGTTCTCGACTCAAACAATTTGATATTACAATCAGTCAACTATGTTTTATTCAACAGCTAATTCTTTAATAATAACGAAATCTGAACAAGTAAAGTAAAAATGCTGGTATAATACAATTTTCTAAACATTCTTCACACAATATTAAGTTAGATAACCACGTAAGTTATCACTGTTATACAATTGGAGAACTATTAAATATAAACATACATCATAACTTCATGCCTGTCTCCCATTAATGGGGTAAGCAGAGACTATAGTACGCCATTTGCTACGATCCAAACATACTTACTTTGCCTCTTAAACATTAAATAATCTTTTCATACACACACGTCACTTATTGTTAGTAATTGTGCCCTTTGTCAACACATCTCCTACTTTGTCCGTGTATGTCCATCTTGGGCGACCCCTACAAACTTTCCCAGGCATTTGCTCTCCATAAATCTCTTCCGTTATTCATCCATCCTTTCCACATGTCCAAACAAGTACTTAAATATTTATGTTTTATTTCTTTATTCTATACAAAATTTCTGCAGCCCTATTTATGGCTTTTTTTTTAAGAGGTATTCATGTCATGTTCCCATGACACACGTTTCAGCAGATGCTAGATCTCATGTAACAGAAGGCAAATAACATAAGAACATAAAGCGAGCCTATTATCTTTAACCTTGCATAATTTTATAAAAAAAACATATTTCATTTTGGCTTTGAATATCAGTTTATCGACGAAAATCGAACTACGTACATAATACATTTGACCAGCAAGGCAGAAAATACAATGTATTACGTGTTAAAAAGAAAATAAAAAGTCTTCGAGCTAATAACATTCAAGCGATAGTTCCGAAGATCATTTCCATTCTCGTTCACGTTTCAATCAAAGGTGCAAGATTCGATTGGCTTGAGAACGTGTGAATGCCTGTACTCGCTAAGTAGGGCGTCCAAGGCTGTGTGTAGACTTAAAGGTTATTTTCATACTAACAAGGTGACGGCCTTCATGGTAGCATAGGCAATTGCGCGTTAATCATCTGTGTAAAATCTATATATATATATATATATATATATATTTTATAGCAATTAGCCAAGCTCTGACTAAACTTATGAAATAAATGTATAATTTTTTACATGTCGTATTAAGTTAATTTTATAAATAAACTATAAAATTGACTTTTACTGCCAACGTAATTAGGCAGATTACTTTATGCACTTAAAATCCTTTAACAGTAACCTACGGTATCAATAATGGCAAAAAATGTTCAGTGAAGTCGTATAAATATGCAGCTATTTTAATATTTGAACGTCTTACAAATATGCATAGATATAGAAGAAGAAGAGATAGAAAGTCAATTATTTAGCGGTCTTCGGTACAGAGGTGAAGCAAGATGCGAGCTCTTAGAAGCTGGAACGAGAAGTATCTTTTTTTTTTAGATGACCACATCCGTAACTCTATTTCTAATGTATTTCTAAGGCTTGGTACTTTGAAAGTCTATACTAGTGGCTTACTACTTACCATCAACTGAAACGTGGCATATTTTACAATCCCTACTCAAACAATAAACAAGCGTACACTCCATTAAATTATACGTGATTATGGTAGCCATATAAACGCCTGGCGTGCTGTGGATATTTATTTTCCAACAGCCGCAGGTAAATCAATATTGAGCTTAATCCGAATTACCCACCAAATACAAAACATATCTAGTACCTATAACCAAATAAATTATTGAAATCTAAACCCTTTTAATGGTGAATAAATTCAAAAACAATTTTAAAAATATATATTCTAGGAAGAAAGAGAAAAATCCTTTTAACAAACAAGGAAAAAGAGTGAAAATCAGCTGAAAAATACAAAAACGAGATTAATCTATAAATAACAGTCAAATTTCTCGGTAGACTTCACGGTTTTAACTTCCTAATCTTGCAGACGACGTGAAATACGTGAAAACGCTTTTTCGTGCCTACAAACACAAATTTTTAAGTGCTTCACAAATTATTTACACCTCAGCCAGTAGCGACCTCACTGGTTCGTACACAATGTTGTATAGTTAATAAGGCAGGTAATACATACGAGTAACTAGCGGTTACCTCAGCGTAAGCGGGCGGAAAAGTTCTGTTTACCTTTTAATAAAACAAAAAACTATAAGTCTTTCATTTGTACTAAAACTAAGATGTAGAAATAAAAAAAGCGTGGAGTCCCTCCGCGCGGAAGAAGTGAAACTTTGTAATGTGGAAATGAAAATAGGAAGTATTGTTTCTTTAAGACAATTGCTTACAATTCACAATTCTCTTTCTCTCTCCTACTTTCAACCTTTGTGTATCTTTATTTCTCTCTCACTCTTGCTTTGGAATATTGAACGCTACTCGTTGCTACGCAACAGTGCTTTCGTACCCTCTCCATAGCGTTAAACATTTAACGCAACCTTGTTGGAAGTCGCATTAGAGGTTTCACTTCCAAAACTGCATACTTTTATACATTTTACTAACATAGCTGTTCTAAAACCTCAAACGTCAAATTTTATTAAAATTTAACTATCGAAAGTTTTAGTAAAATTTAATCGTAATTAATTAAATATTTTTAAAATTGTATCGCAAAGCCGATAAACCCAAACAATATAATTTTCCGTACAGGGTTTAATATCTCTTATTTAAAATTTGTTTTTGAGTAATATAATAATCACTTATAAACGCTCTCGCAACATCTAAGCACCCAACCGTATTAAGCACGAAGTCACGCAGCCCCCACCCCGTATTCGTGCGAGGCGATTAACCAAATTGTAGGGAATGGCTCAGCACTGCGCCACTCTGCCTACTTAGTTACTCTTAATAATGGAGGCTCACGCACCCAAGATGCAGGTGTATTTTTGGCTTAAGTTAATCAGCTATTGGTGCCTGGCAGTGACGATAAACAAGTTAAAACGTTTATGAATATATTTAATGTCATTGTTTAATAGTTTCATGATTACAATCTGTGTTTTGTTCCGTGACATGAATCTATACGCACTTACATGAAGAAAATTAGCGCCAACAGCAGAACTAATAGTGGCATTAGCAAATTTCAATTTTGTTGTTCGGGTGTTTCTATGTGTATAATCACTATACTATTATATACAGCGGAAGCGTTTGTTTGTTTGAACGCGCTAATCTTTGGAACTACCAGTCGGATTTAAAAATTGTTTTTGCGTATGATATCGCAGTTCTCGAGGAAGGTAATAGGTTATGTAACATCACACTACAGGCGCGGGTGAAACCGCACCGCGGAAAGCTAGTAATGTATAAAAAAACTTCACGCCTGTGTATACCTTTGTCTTTTTAACATTCATTAATCTTTGTGTATGCAAACGTCGGGCAAGGGTCTACTTTGAGTCTAGATAGCAGTGTGTTGTTCAACAATAGTCATATTACACCAACATGATCCTATTGCGACACGAGTAGAAGTAGGTTTAGATCAGCCCTACTTGTTGTGTTATTATAATTATTATCAACGATTACAAGATCATAAAACTGTTAAATAGTGAAAATACAAATTTAAAAATTACTGTATTAAAACAATACAAAGCTTGGCTTCAAATTTTCATCTTATCTGTATTTTCACATCAATGGCCACATTCCATTGAATGATTTTCAATTTAATTGTTTTATATTATATCACACTTTAGGTTTATTGAATTTAATTAGGTCATTAAGTAACATTAATACTATAGTCTGTAACAAAGTGTGTATTAATAATAATAATCAATACTTAATGTATCGTGAATTTCTTAACATGACCTATACAATTCAAAGTTAAAATTGGTGCTTAAATCGAATTCCTTTAAAACTACTTCCACTAAACAGTAATTATTATAATTTTACTATAGAAAACATCATGAACACGAAATTCATAAAAGTTTTACAGCTTATCAAATATACTTAATTAGGTCCATGATTGCAAAAATCATAACTTTACTCTAACCAATTACGTATAACGATCGCACTTCGTGAATCCAATATGGTTAAAATAACAATAACATCGTTGAAAATATTAAACTTATTTATCATTTAAATTGACATAATTATGTTCGTCCAATTTATTTCATGTAAAACCACTGCGTGCTACAAATTATGCTAGAAAGTTAAGTGCAGCTTTAAATCGTGATAACCAAAAGTTTTATGTTAAAATTATTTAATTTTGTGTTTAAAATTACTATTGCTGTAGTAATATATTTTATAGAATATATAAATTTGTTTGTTTGTTTGTTTTTTAAAACACAAAACCCCCGCACTAGGGAACAAGCTGTGTGTCGCGGGGGACTTTACAAACATACAATTAACTTACACAAAGTAAGACTCAGAACAAATATTTATGGATTACACAAAGTTTTGTCCCGTGTGGGGATCAAACCCACAACCTCGTGCACAACAGTCGCTTGTGCTCCTACTGCGCCACGGAGGCAGTAAATGCTGTAAAAGAGTATAACAAACAAGCAAGAGACCCACCATAATAAGTCAACGTAATCTATGAACATAGCTGTTCTCTAAACATTACGGTAGTAGATCCACGCTGTTTTGAGCATGAATCGGCCGGATCAGTCGGAGAAGAACCCTCTCATAGAAGATCGACGTAAGAGTAGTAGTATCCGTACTATTGCGTTTCGTTCAGTGAGTGGAGCGCTTTTCCTCACCTCACCTATTCCTTTCACCTTCACGGTAGGCAGCGTCCCTGGCATTGCAGGAGGAATGCCAGAGACTCAGAGTCTTCCATAAGCTGCAATTATCACTTACCATCAGATGGGCCGTTCGCTCGTGTGCCACTTTCAGCAATAAAAAAAAAACTTTGCAGACATACTAAGACCAAGCCGTCATCAACAGTATAGAAAAATAAGGAAAATGAAGACTGAGAGACAAATTGTGCTCCAAGTGTCTTCAAGTAAAGTTGAAATAATCGAATTGTGAAATACACGAAATTTTGTACCGTGTTGCAGTTGTACAGCAGTCGTACGTAAGCCTACTATGCCACCAGTGACATCAGTCAACACAAACATTAGCTATAAGCAAAGAATATGAGCATGAACATGGCAATAAAGTTAAAAAGAAAAACTCAAGTAGATTGCGACTGCTTCTGCGTTCTTATTCATTTATGGGTACAGACCGACTTAATTAAAATTTTAATTGCGATAGTCAATTACTGGATAAAACTGTGGAAACGGAACGAATGTAAAATGTCATTTAATTCATTTATTTTTTAATTTCAATATCGGTTTTCAAGGTGATTGTTGGGTTTTATAATTATACCTTTTTGCAAAACTTTATTAAACACACTTCGTAAACACGAGGCCTTTAGAGGGTTCGAAACCGGGTAAGTTTCTTTTTCAAATTCATATGTACTTTCTAAGCTTACCTTGGTCATTAATATAAATAAATACATTTCGAACTTAAAATGAAGGAAAACATCGTAAAAAATGTCGACTTCTTTCTCTTAAAAGAAAAGGTCCTTTACTGAAGTGACATAATAACGATCTAATAAGATGATAATAATTAAATTACAAAAATTACATGATGTAATATAAATTAAAGCACCTATAACCGACGTGTGTACATAAAAAAAATTTATGAATGTTGAAGAGTCAAAGGAGGTATGATTGGATCTTAGCAAATGACATTCTAGAGTCTCTGGTTACCCCATAAATGTAAGACAGGCGTGAAGTTACGGGTATGTGTAATATGAATTTAAAACGTCACCGGCTAATTGGTATCCGCATTCAGCCTTTCCCTGTCAAACTCTCTAATCCCCAAATTCCTTATTAATCCCTATATAGATTACGTTCTATTTATTTTAAACCAGACCTTTTCTATAGGGCAAGCCGTTTAAATCGACTCACCTCATTTCGCAGCTGATTTCTAACATTACACTGTTTTCTTTCGATAAAATTCGTTTATTGAAACTTTGGTAAGCAATGGACAAAATCGTATTCCTACTTTTAGCATCGTATTGTCTTATCAATAGGCGTTATAGCGACGAATTACTTAGACTTTTCCTTTCTCTCATTTTTAAACTTTAAAAAGAGACAAATCATTGAATAGTTCTTCCTGCAGCTCTATTCTGTGTCTGTTAGTAAGAAGTTTAATATTATAATGTTTAACGCATTTCCAGATTATTAAAAATGTTTATCGAAAAAGAAGTCCGTCTGCTCCTGCGTGAACATATAAACTACTTAGGCTCATCACGCAAGTACATTTAGTTTAAAAAAAATATTATAGGTACATGACACCACTATAACAGAGTTCATAAGCATTACCTGAATACGATTTGCTTCCAGATATTCTATACTCGTATTTATACGTACTTGTAGCAATGTACTAATTGCTGTGTTGATTCCTGAACACTATTAATATCATATTCCTCTTCAAACGACACAAATAGCTCTCCGTTTACATGCAGTATTTCTTCAATGACATGGTTTTGATATTATGATGTGGGCCGTTGGTTCTACTAACACCAAAGTCAATAAAAATATGTTCATGAATATTGAGATTAACAGTGTCAAAATAAAATATTTTAAAGTTCTGAAAATAAAATGTCTAAATAATTGTATGTCATTAACATTAATTTATCATTCATGGCTTCACCAAATATGTTGACGGTTTACAAAACAAGGAAAGTTATATTAAGTTCACGAAGTTAGATTTACGTATATACAAACAGGTGGCATGTGATTTATTTTTATTATTTGCGCTTTTTGTGTTGTTTATGGAGAAACTTAAGCAATTCCAAAAATAAAATATTAGGCTGCAAATGATTATATAGGATACAAATAAAAATACAATAATCATAATTAAAAAGTGATGGTCTATCCATATCTCACACTCTACAGTCGTACGTTAATACAAATGAGAAATGCGAAATTATTGTCATTTGTTTTTTATTGCATACTTTGTCGTAGAATCAATATTTCTAAAGAAGTAAACTCCGTCTTACGTCTTTTTTCCATTTAAGTAAATATATCTGAAATTTGTTTAAAGATTAAAAAAAAAATGTAGCCTAAGCGTCTTCTGATCTACTAAAATTGTAAACACAGTAACGACTTGCTCATGGAAAGTGGTTATCGTAACATAGGTACTAAAATTCCAGGAGAATCGCTTGTAAAATGGAAATTGAAGTTTCCCCGGCATACCGCTTATCGTAGATGTTCTAGAGCTCTCACCTTACTTGAGGCCAAGTACTATCAAGATTTCATTTGTTTATACTCTAGTTTAGATGACCAATACAAAACTAGGTCAGGTTTCCAAATTTATGCGGTCAATTTTGCTGTGCATAACCTATGTTTTACTCATTGTTATGTATCAACAGACTATCCCTTATAAATCTACTTTAAATTTGTCTCGTATATTAGGACCATTACAGCAGAATCGTCGTTTTTATTTTATCGTCAAAAAAACTTCTTAAATCTTTCCGATTTTGATGCCTGAGGGCCTAGACAAGTGGCATAAAATTCTATTCAATTCATAGAATGAATAAGGATAAATAAATGTATTAGATTGACGTAAGCTAACGCCAACATTGTCGTTAGCTTATGTCAATCCCATACATTTTTATTAGGGCCTCTGGTTTTTAAGCGAGGCGTCAGAAAGCATTTTACAAAACCGTTTAAGTATAGTCACCATGTCAGCATGGTCGTGAACACTATTCTGGGCCCCGTTGACTGTATACTTTCAGGAAAGTATAAGATTCCTTTCGTTAGACTAATTTAATTAAACATTTTCATTTTGTTATAATTTAAGTAAAAAGATATTCTGGAAATTTCGACTTTGTACCGATGCAAAGCAAACCCGAGTTGCAAATATAAAAGACCATTATTGTAGAGCCATCGATTTTTACTATAAAAGTACTTCTAAAGATCACAATGCACAGTAAATAAAGCAAAAAAACCTGTCGTGCACTCTCATTTTTAGGTCAACGTTGTTGAATATGCTTTACACTCAATATCGACGTTGTTCATAATTAATACGTTTAAAATTGTACTGATTGGTAGGCAGGTAGACAACCTACAAGTGTGCTCAAGCATCCGGCAAATTACAAATTAATTTCGTTTCGTCCGTATCAGTTCATTCAAAGCTGATTAATATTCAGAATTTTAATTGAACTTATATTGCTTATATTTTATGCGGAGTAAGTAGAATCAGCGTTTCAGTATATTATATCTATTATATTTATTTTTTGTCAATTAAATTCTATGTATTAATAATTTAGATTCTGATAAATACATGACGTGTTGATCAGAATCAAAATAATCTATTTGTGTAACATAGATATTTACATGGTGTACATTATGCTATGACAATAAGCAAATAAATATAATAGAGTACTATAGAATTTTAATAGATATTTAAACTAACTTTATAGTGTCGCGAATGTTATTAAGAGTCATGACTGTAAATTTAAAGGCGTGAAGTGAAAAAATATATAGATGCAATTCGCAAAGTTGAATGAAAGAAAAGAGTGTGTATCAGTATGGTTTATAAAAGAGAATATCAAAAAAGAAATTTTACGTACTAAGCCTTTAATAATTGATTGACTAACTCATATTAGAAGTCGTTATTTAATTTTGTCCTATCCTCTAGACATAAACTCAAGATATGTACATATTAAAAACATGTCATTTGTATGAATTTTATTCACAAAGTACCTTCATAAAAACACAAGTAGTACATAAATATAGCTAAAACAGCAAACAGTGGGAGGCGAGAGCTAACGTTCTTTAATATTGGCCCCGAGGCAAGATGTGCCCTTCATTATTCACTTGCGTATCTTTTGAACAGTACCTTGAATTTTAAAACAAAGAGTTGTTTTCAGATAGTGATGTTTACTAAGGTTTAATATTGGTTTAAATGAGGCGAGTAAGAAACATTTGACGAACAAAGGAACAGCGGGCGGGACGGGATGACGACAGGACGTGTAGTAGTCGTCCCTCAGGCTTGTAATGTACTAGCTAATGAGGACGACGTCATACAGCCCCCTCGCGCTATGAGTGACGTTTTATATTACAACAAGTATATTTACAACCGCTTCGGCGACGCGACGCAACATAAGCGCGTCGTCCCGCCTGCTCTGTATGCAGATTCATTTAAACGATATTAAAAATAACTACGTACTTAAAGTTTATCTTTCGATAATAACGCTATAAGCGTATTTAACTCTCGGCAAGTAACTCGTACGTATATGACAGTTTTTGTCATCTTTACTTTGAGAAAGCGATTTTACAGTGCTTTAGCTTAAAAAATCTTTAAATTGAATACCTAACATGTATTCAATTTAAAGATTTATCAACAGACGCTACAAAATAATTACCGATATTAACATTTTCTAAAATGAAGCGACGGTCTATTGTTTGCCATCAATGTGGCAAAATGATGTAAGCACAATAGATGGGAAACACCCAATTATATCGTTCTACTTAAATGAACAATTGGAACCTCATTTGTTTTGAACTTTCGGTGTTACATTTTTGAGAAATACGAGCAATATAGAGCATCTTCTATTAGATAGAAACAGTGTCTTTAGATTAAATAATTATATATAAACATTTGACTCAGATATTACATCACAATACACACAGCTTATTATGTACAAATTATACTTTAAAGATGAGGTTTTAGATTTTGCACAGCAGATTTAATAATATTTAAGTAAAACAGGCTACTAAATCTATAAATATCAGACAAGTTTAAGGAACAGTGGCAAGAAAAAGAACAAAATAAATTTATTAGTTGTTATTAGGATACAGGATTTGTTCTCTAGTGCGATAGTTGTCTTTTTAAACGAAAAAATAAGAAGAAAAAGTAAAAAAGTAGTTGTATGTTTAACTTGTGTTGAGAAAAAAAAATATTTTCTTTTAAACTTCTATTCCATTTCACCCTATATACAGATAAAAATCCAACGTAAATGAAACCACATTCTATAGTTAAAACCGGCACTTCACACAAAACTTCCCTTATGATTAATTAGAACAAAATTTCCACATAATTAAACCTCGTTTAACGTCATAAATCTTTGGTTGAATGCCATCGTTTCAAATTGGGGTTAAAATATACCGCAAAAGACGAGTTACGCAAAAACGGAATACAGAAATTAATATTCTTGGAACAAATGATAAAACAGAACTGAATGTTGAAACCAAGGCGAAGGGACGGTGTTAGCTTAATTCATAAATTCATCAAGTAAGTACATAATTACATTTTAACATGCTTTCGATATTCCTTCATCTCCAAGTTTGCCATATGAATCACTAGAAGAAATGGCAAATTTATTTCAAAAATAAATAAGAAAAACATAATTATTTTCAAGTTTCAATGAAGTTGAAACCAAATAATAACAAAAATAACTTTCCAACATATAAATCCCGTCTTAAAGTTACGTTTCCTATCTCAAAAAATCTTCATCAGATCTTCACCAAATTAAAATGGTACCACTCCAAGTAAGTACCTACTCTTTCAAAAACTATCCTAATCGCTTCAAGTGTGTCTATAAAATTTGAAGAGTTCTCTCTATTTCTCCAGGATCCCATCATCAGATCCTGACTTGATGATCATGAGACCACCTGCGATGCTAGTTCAAACAAAAAAAATAAAATCCAAATCGGTCCAGCTATTTCCAGTAATCGGAAAACATACATAAAAAAAGTAAAAAAGGTTCCAGCAAATTGAGAAACTCCTCCTTGTCGAAGTCGGGTAAAAAGGAACACTATTTTCTTATCTTAAGAAAATCTTTTGACAGCAAGACATAACGTATAATCTAACTTATGTATTTCTCTTATATTGTGCTTTTCTTTCACCGCAATTTGGCCGGCAATCGCTGTCTGGGCATTTCTGTCAAGATTTATAGCCTTGACTCTTTCTAATATTGTTTACTTCAGTAATGGTTGGTTTTATTGCTGTTATCCATTCGGTTTGTTTTATTCCTTGCGTAGGATAACTATTAAAACTTGTGAAACATTATCTAATATTATATGAAATGTTAGTTTAATATTGGTTTGATATTAGTCATTTGTTTTTAGATTAGGTTATATTATTCATTTCATCTTTGGGTATTTTGCTGTTTGCAGCATCTGCCGCTTTAGTTTTTACAATAGCTTAGACAATTAATGTATTACAAAATTATTATGTTGTTTATAGTAACTGAATTTTAGGCATTAAAAATACGGTGAAATAAAAATAACACGTCTTAAATATTCTTGTGCTTTAAATCGAAAAGAGTAGTAAAAACAAGTGGCCGTTCTAAGGCGTTATTTTGTTTTTATTTAACATTAAACTTTTTTAACTTAAAAAATCTGTTTTACTTTAAGCAAACCTTAGCCACGACATAATTCCAAACACTGCAGAAACTAGACAGCAAGAAGTTATTCCATTGCGGCATCTGCAATGCGTATTATTTTACTTTAAGCATATGCATAAAAACGACTTTGTATCTATCACCATAATCAAATGTAACTGAGACAAAATAGGTTAAGACAGTCACACTGTTACAGCTCAACTATTAAGTTTAATAATAATACTTACATAAAACTTGTTAAAATGAGACCGTCTTTGCATACGTTAGTTTCTGTGCAGACATTTACTCTCGCTCAAAATATTTAAGCTTACATTTTGTATTAGATTAACTTACAAGATAAAACGTCAGTTTGATACATTTTTATGCGTTAAAATATTCGTTCTTTATAAATTGAATTTATGTTAGTTTTTATTCTTTAACAAAATTATCAGAGCGTTAGTGCGAAATAATATATATGGAGCTCAAAAAATAGCTTAATCTGTTATTTTTATGTATACGCGCTTGTAAGTAGTAAGAGTGAAGGGCTGTAAGATAAGAAACGAAAACAGAATTCGGCGACTCACATTTCTTTTTATTTCGGTGTTCTCAGAGATGTCAAGTACGAACTAAGATAAGTTTTTCGTATAAAAGTGGACGCTAACCATAACACTTAACTAGAAAAAGAAAATATTCATCGACGCAAAGTTTTGACATCTTTCGAACGTCGGTAAAAATATGTTAGGGCTTCCTGTATAATATTACCAGTGAACCCTTCCTTGTTCAATGTTCATGTTTTGTTCTATCCGCAACCCTTACATTCAGCCATTTTGTGATATTCAATACCGCCAGCAATAACAATAGCGAGGCCTTCTAGTTTATTATCATGTATGTTATTACTATTAGCATCGGGTCTGCGGAAAGTGGGAACAATTGAGGAACTTCTAACATTGTTAATTTATTTGCTCAAGTAAGTTTATGCCCGCAGCAATTTTAATCTGTTATTATTTTAACTTTTTACACAATAATTTGATTTTTTACTGTATTTACTTTTGCGTTTTATGATTCATTTGATAGCTATTCTTGATTTTTATTTAATTTTTTGAAGTACCTATTCTAAAGGTTTACAAGTCTTACAACATTAATATTAAAAATATTTTGAGTTTTTCGAAAAGGGATTAAGCTATAATAAAGTTGTAACAGATCCTAATCATAATGTTAATTCGACTAAAATTACTCTGAAAAGGCAAAACGAACATCGATAACAAAAAATTAAGATGAATCAGTTTTTCTTTAAGCATTTCAAGTTGTTTTAACAGAATTTTTTACTCATCTTAGGATTCTTATGTTTTTTTGTTAATTCTCAAAGGGTTTAAGTGAAAATGGTTTACAAGCACTTAAAAACATTGATCTGAGGTAAAAATGAATTAACTTACTTAGTTTCATTAACTTGGATCTATGAAATCGCTTGGGGCGGTTACGAACCCATAGATTTTTAACAACGAGTAGTTAGCACCGAGGAAATAGTATAACTAGTAAAGCAGCTATCAAAAAACACGAAGTATCTGATAATTTTAAGCAGATCTCAAATGCTATAAGCCTACACAGCTGAGTTAAAATAATCTTTCAAGAGCCCCAAAGACGTACTGTCTTACATACACATTAAAATAACATTAGAGCATCCGCGTTTCTTACTTCTCTGAAAGCGTTTTGCAGCGAGGCTTCAAAACAAATATTTCGTGCTTCTAGTAAAACGTTCACGTCAGTCGCTGGTTTTATTTGTGAACTCGTCTTCTTTACGTCTGTTTCTTGAGTAAAATTCACCCCATCACTATTTTGAATAAACGTATTTCCTTGTTTGTGTTTACTTTATTGAATGTTACAATAAAATTTGGAATTAAATGCGGTGGATGTTCAAATTAGTAATACATTTTTAGTGACATAGTTCGTCATTCGTGTAGTACCACAGCAAGGTGAAGCATCTAGTCATAAAGAGTAAGCATGAAGATTGATCACCAAGCATATTCAAGGCTGAATGTAAATTGTAATATTAGATTTTCTAAGTCCAGATTGTTTTACTATGTTTTCCTAATGTTCAAAAAAACTTGGTGCAAAAAATTATTAAATATCAAAAAGTTATATTTGTACTAAAGACTTAATGTAATACCTGTAGCTAATTGTAAAACAAAAAATATGTCTTGGACAAATCTTGTAGTTACTTTATATAAAAATCTATCAAATATTTGTGATATTTTATTGTAGTTTTTTAAATCCCGCAGCTACGTGATCACTTTATTGTGATCATAAAAAATATATTTTGTACCACTTCCAGTAGAATACAGGCTCGTGTGAATGCCCATCGTGACGTCACACGATGAAGTGATGTTCACACACGTGATCGGTTTTACTAAGTTTCCAGTAGAACAGACACGGATAATAAAGTTGTCGACGTTAATCTATTCTGGTACTTTGTCGCACTATATGTAAGGAAAAGTGACTTCAAGTTAACTAAAGTTAATAATTCGGTATGTACGGAAACATCTCAGAACATACTTAACGCTACTTCAAATTATATTCAGTAAAAATTTTAGCATTTTTAATTTGGTAGATATGTAAATCTGCAGTGAAAATTGTTTTGGCAGTTAGCCACAAAAACGAAACCTAAACTGTTTAATGCTTAAAACAGCATAGCAATGGAAACATTTCACTTACCTTTTGGATTCTTTATAAGTTTTGTAAAATTTATAGTAAAGATCGAAATAACTTTTTAGACTTTGTATTTGCTGTCAGATAATTTATATTTAGATAACCATACTGCGATATTTTATTCTACCCTGCTAATTATGAAAACCATAACTGTATAATGCAAGTTTTTAAAAGTGGATTCTTAGTTCAACACATTAAAAGTATTTCTTGTTTAGCTTGTTCAATTATACTTACGACGTTCTTTCTTGGTAGAACAGTATTGTATCTGCTGCTTTTCTAATAACATATTAAAAATTTACTAACGGTTATTTTTCTTTTCCAGTATCGTCGGCACAACGCGAGCTTGGCAAAGGCTTACCAACAAATGCTTCTGCCACAGCTTCGCCAGCTGGTTCAGTGGACAACGCAATCAGATCCGGAGTAGCCCTCGACGGACCAAGGCCAACACCTCGCACCGGTCCTTACTTTGATTTGATAGCTTCCAAGAATGTGACCGCATTGCTTGGCAAAACAGCATATCTGAACTGCCGAGTCAAGAATTTAGGAAATAAAACAGTAAGTATTAAATTATAATTTCGTGTCTCTATAGAAAAATCTAAAATATTTACCAGCAGTTGTTTTCCTCTAATTTTAATCCCGAATCTTATGAGAATTTCATGAAAATGCATCTCAATAAGTTTCCAAAGTATATTGGTTATAATATACTTTGGAAACTGCCATCCAATCGTCTACTACTACTGAATTTCATTAGATGGTAGAAAATAAAATGAATTTCATCAAAATTATTATCAGACTGATAAAAAAAGGAAAGAAAGAAAGAAAATATATTTTTTGACACAGACAAAAACAATGAAAACTGCTAATAATAGAATTGACATCTATTATAGCAAATGACATAATAAATATGTTTTGGCTAATCAACAAATTTATAATGAAACTAACATAAATATTGTTGATGAACCTACATAAGGCTTACCAAATTCCAACAAATACAGTACTATATTTGTGCCAACTTTTCCTTCTTAAGTTTATGACACACGTGAAATGATGCTAAAGATAAAAGGCTCGGATAACATCTCAAAGGTTTGCACGTGCCTAGTCGGATTTATGTCCGCGGCAATGGATATGTTCTATTTCTCTCGGATTCCACTTGTAATAATAAGTCTGCTATGTATTACAAGGAATTTTACTGTGCTATTGTAGCTTGATTTTTCCTTCAAGCTATATAGCTGATTTGTCAAAATGTTTGGGAATATGACAAAGTAGCTGTCCAGCAATCATGTCAAGTGTAAAGCTCTATAATCATTGGCTATATTTAAAAAAATATATATAATTATGTTTTTATATTATAATTTTATCTTTCTACATCATCATAATCATATCAGCCAAATGACGTCCGCTGCTGGACATTCCATTAATTCTTTCTACATTCTTTACCTAAATGAAAATCTGTTCATAAATGAATTTCTAGAATACATGGTTTTTTTTCTTACCGTACCTTAACATATGTAGATTCAAGAAATTGTTGGTATTAAACGAACTAAATAACAATGAGTTACATAAAGTTAATTTTCTACTTTTTTATTTTGTAACAAACGCGTACAAAAACGACTACAAAATATTTCAGTCCCTACTATTTCCAACAGAAACAGTCAGAGTTACAGTTACTACAAAGTTATAAACAGCTTTTCTGTACCCAAATCACCCATTGCGCAAGCTTTCAATACAATCTTAATTAATTTGAAAATCACACATTACCAGAATGTAAAACACGTCAGAAAATTGAAAAATCACGCATACACTCAGTCAAAACTACTATTTACATAAAATTTTAACATAATGATCTATAGCTACTAAAATTGTCATCATTCAGCGCTATATGTAACTCAAATTACTCCACAACATTACTACAGCAACGCTCGTGAGCACTCGCCTTAACAATACAGACATGTAGTACAGTACACACACCGTACTAACGAGTCCCCCTTATTTCAACAGGCAACGTCCAATTTACATAGCGGTGTACCACAAACTCTTCGCTTAAAATGAAACGTAACAATAGCACAATGAAACTTTAAAGTCGGTATTGTGTGCTCAACTTTATAAATAAAAGTCTCATTAGGCCGAGTCCACATCCTCACATAAATAACAAGTCAAGTTAACGAGATCTCTGTTTATTTCACACGGCGCGTTTTTAATGCGATGATATCAACATTTTTAAATTTATGTGCTTCACGTTAATTGGTTGGGAGATTAATGATGTCTATGTAACACTTGTGTCTAGTATGCGACGTTTATGATTTAGATTTTTAAATTTAGGTTATTCATGTTTCGAAATGTATCAATTTAAACTTTTGTTTGTGTACTTTATTTTTTAAATACTGGCCGCTTAAATATATATATGATACTTTTGTCCAGGTCATTCAGTAGATAGGTTTGAAGCCAGTGGTTGCACGGGTAGAAATTCTATAAAACACGTATCCTGTACCTCAGAGAGAACGTAGAACTATCGGTATTAGTTCTCGTACTAACTATATATTACTATTAGTTAAACCCCAAAGAGATTTCTATTCTATTCATGGAATAGATTAAAAATGTAGGTATGGGATTGTGTAAATCACATACAGCATCTGAGAATCCTTAGAAAATCAATATGAGCATTACCTAGACATTGTGTTGGTAATAATATTGATAGGTAGGTACTCATTTACAGTCACAAACTGTTCAATTGAGAGCCGACTTCTGTATACTTAGAAAAAAGTGCGGCGAATAGAATTTTAATTTAATTTACAATTAGTTGACAAATGTATTTGAGAGAACATGAATAGATACTCATTTTCAATATAAAGTAAACTATATTTGTTATAATTTGAATAAAAGTGTATCTAGTAAATCATTTGATTTAAAATAATGCAATATAGTCCCATAAAAGACGTCCACTGCTGGACATAGGCCTCCCCCAATTTTCACCACCGTAGCCGGTCGTTCGCCGCCCTCATCCATCGGTTGCCCGCCACCCGTATAAGTTCGTCGGTCAACCTTGTGAGGAGTCTGCCCACGCTGCGTCTAAAAATATAATTATAGCTGTATATAAATGAAGAATAATGGAAAATTCAAATTGAATAAAAGAAATTATAAGTTTCTTTAAATTAGTTAGAATTTGAAATCAATAACAAAAAATAATTGATCTCAAACAATATTGTATTGGAACAAGAAATATACAAACATATTTAATAAAACATACCATTGAATCTTTATTATTAATTGGCGAATTTCAAACTAGAAAGAGACACTTAAAATTATAAACGCTGAGTGGTTCACAAGGAGTAAAAATAAAGAAAACGAAATATCTAAAGAAAATTGAGTCTTCATTAGTATATATTCTGTAATGATAGCGTCACCGGAATGAGTGCAAAACGTTGTAACCCAACTAATGCTAATGACGTACTATACAAGTTACATTATTATACCATTAGCGATTTCATTTTACCAACGAACCATATGCTATCTGTAATTTAGAAATTTTATTTTTAACATCAAACCGAAATGACTTTAGGTAACTACCTCATTTCCCTTAAATGTCAAAGGTCAGGCGAATATCCGGTGCCAAGAATTTTTTTTAAAGCTAATCTCGTTAAATTTCATATGGTTTCTAGCATATAACATTTTTATAAAAGCTTAGCTACTAACTAAAATATATGAGAATAGAATAGAATATTCAAAAAGTAGTTAAAGACAGTTATGCCCAAACGCTTCGATGGCAATTTCGGCTGTCGACTTGTCAGCTACAAAATCATGCTCTCCGCAGTGTCGATCAATTCCTTTATGTTTTAGTTAGTACAGAAAAAGTAATAATTCATCTTGTTTCAGTTGAATATGCAAGTATCATGGGTGCGGCACAGAGACATACACCTACTGACGGTCGGCCGGTATACATACACAAGCGATCAAAGGTTTCGGGCGATCCATTTACCACATTCAGAGGACTGGACTTTACAGGTAAATTAAAAGTATTTTTGTGCATGACTATATCTTAGTAATGTTTTCTGTTGACTATCAAATAAGGTAATCATAACCGATGCAATAAATAAGGTAGTAAGGATACCATTAGGCATTCCGATTGGACCACACATGTATCTTACGATACTGCTTTACGTTGAATTATGTAGCTTTACGAAGAATGAAATAGCTTCACGTTGAAAATATACATACGTATTGTAAGAAGAAATTATTATGCGGTTTGTATAAACATGCATAATAACAAGTCTTCTTAGGCTAATGAATTGCTTAAGAATAGACTCTTTCGATTTAAACATTTAATGTTGCAATGATACGATCTCAGAGCGGTGTCGACGTTGTACTGCTCACGAACGTTGCTTGTACTCGTATTTTTCTACACAATTGACTTATCGAGAGCGCAGTGCGTCACATGTACTGCGTACATACCATGGTAGAATAGGTAATGCCACAAATACCACATATTTAATTATTTGCTTACTAGAGTGGTGAGATTAAGCTGGCGACGTCGTTTTCCTTTTAATTTATTTTAGAAGTAACAATAATGTTTAACTTAATAAGAGTACGATCGACCAGCAAACTAGGAACGCTTTCAGTTTATACGATTTATGTAGGGCTTTAGTGGACCTGTAACTAAGTTATATAGCAGTTCAATAGCCGTACAACTTTAAAACTATAACTAGAGATAATTTTCAAAAAAATCTATTAAGGTATTATTTATTACTTATTGTAAGTAGTAATTTAAGTCTTACATTATTCTGTTTTAGATGACAATTTCTAATTGACATAACAGAAATACCAATAATAATATATAGGAGGCGTTATTTTCTTTTATTTGCTTTTTATTCAATGGCCGTCGTATACTATCGTGTTAACTGTACCTAGTTTCAATTGACACTTTTCTTAGGAACAATATTATTTGATATACAATGGTAGCCTTATTATTATGTCTTTGTTAGTTTAAGAACTTATACAGTGTTAGTGATAAAGATAAATAATAATAATAATAATATTCTACCACATTCACACAGCGCCATCTAGTCCCAAATTAAGCAATTATATTTGCTTGTGTTATGGGTACTAAACAACTGATATACTACTTATATACATTTTTTTTTGTAAATACATACATATTATAGATAAATTACACCCAGACACAGAACAAACAATCATGCTCATCACACAAAGGTTTGTCCTGGGTGGGAATCGAACCCACGACCTCCGGCTTAGCAGTCAGGGTCACTAACCACTAGACCAACAGGCCAGTAAAGATGTTATGTAATAGTCTTTTCAATCAAATCAGAAAAAGATACTAGATTTAATCATATAAATTCTGAAAATTAATAAATCTTTAAAGTCTCAAATAGAGTAATTTTTTTTATACATTGCACGTTTTGTGTCTAGTGTAAGTTGTAGTTGGTAAGGTTCTTTTACACCATGTTACATTCTAAGGAAAGGTAAATTAATCTTTATACATTTTACTGCATTTTCCTTATGACATAATTCATTCATCTTTGTTCTATAAACATTAACAAAACTTATACTTGTTCATGTAAACACATCGCACACTTAGATGTTTGGCAGTTTGCCATACATAAGTCATTTGTGTAACTTTTCTTCTGATAACTAGACAGTACAAGGTACTGTTGCCATATATACTTTAGTATCAGAAAGCGCTATGAATTGGGGATCATATTTACAGACATGTTAAATGTTTTACTAGGTTTTGTGTCATTTGCTTCGTATAGCTTTAACCAGAATTTAGACACAATAAACTATGTCAGTTTGTATAACAAGCTCACTTTTCTACAGTCAATTTTATTGTCTATAGTTAGATTTAGGCTTCCGCGGCGCGGTTTCACCCTTGTCTTTGCTTACTGATCTGCTCCCGCCGCGAGTAGCATGATGTTATATTATGGCCTTTAAAACGTTCCTCAGAAACTGGGCTATCATACGCAAAAATAATTATTCAAATCCGACTGGGAGTTTTAGAGATTAGCACGTTCAAACAAACAATCAAACTGCCACTTTATATAATAGTATAGATAGCAATTTTGAATATTGTGTATCTATAATAATAATAATAATTCGTTTTTTACCATAAAAGTTCATACAAATAAATACATTAATAATACAACAGTACAATTCACACAAATGTTAAGTTGGGCTCTGGCACCCAAAGAAAGATTTAATTTGTGTTTTGGGTACCAGGGCTCCCCCACACGTTTTGGGACATAGTTGTATACTTAAATGTTACAATAATTATTAACTTAGCTAATAGTGCAAGTGCAACTTACATTAAAAGAAGTAAAAATAAAAAATTGTGTGTGTGTGTGTGTGTGTGTGTGTGTGTGTGTGTGTGTGTGTGTGTATTGTGAATATAGGATCTATTAAGTTACTTTGAAAGTTGGTGTAAAATATTATTGCCAGAGCTTAAAATCTGCATAAATTAAGTCAAACCTAAAATAATAAAAATAGCGGAACCAACCAGACGTTGTCTAGTCATAACTATGGACATTGAAATAAATAATAAAAATATAAAGAAATAATTTAATATCGTAGTTAAGTGGCAATTTCTTTAATTTTTTTTTCATAAGAACCTTTGCCTGACTATAACAAACGCAACACAAAAATAATTAACGAAAGCGGTCCAGCCGTTTACGCGTGATGTCGTGACTAAGGGAAATAGGGATTTATTTTTATAAATACAGATATGGGATCAAATACCAAATCAAACTTTTAGAAGTTTTAGAATTTTAGATGTAAATATTCTTGGTCTATCTTTATAAATTAACGATAAGTCATTATAATATGGCCTGTTGGTCTAGTGGTAAGTGACCCTGACTGCTAAGCCGGAGGTCGTGGGTTCGATTCCCACCCAGGACAAACCTTTGTGTGATGAGCATGATTGTTTGTTCTGTGTCTGGGTGTAATTTATCTATAATATGTATGTATTTACAAAAAAAAATGTATGTAAGTAGTATATCAGTTGTTTAGTACCCGTAACACAAGCAAATATAATTGCTTAATTTGGGGCTAAATGGCGCTGTGTGAATGTGGTAGAATATTATTATTATTATTATTATAATAATTTTAGCGAGAAAACGTCCTCTGTTGGATCCTGATATATCCTGAGTGTTCTTAAACGTCCCATCTCTTTTATCTAGTTATCTGTTTACTCATGAACATTTCGGTTAACTAAATTTCAATCATCTTAATAAGTTATATCACAACATAATTAACATAAATACATATATAATGTTAAACGTAACATGCAACAATAATACAATAATACAATTTACAAGATTAGACAATCAAATTAAATTTACAACAGCAATTATATTTAGGTATATTAAAGGCATTGTGCGAGATTAATATAAACATTTGAGTTAGGTACAATATAATTAAGTTATTACACTTAAATTGAACTACCACTCAAGAATTCAATTGAACTTAAAATCCCTAAAACAGTAGCTTAAATAATGAAGGCGTAATGAAGTCTTTCATCTTTTCTTTGCATTGAAACTATAGTCAAGTGTTATTCTGTCGTGAAGGTCTCAATATCATCCCGGCCGTTTGGAATTGACAACAAGCTTGCCTCGATATATAGAATCAATCATAGCTGGCGCAACGTAGATACTATGTAACTCTGCCTACCTCTTTAAGAAAAAGACGTAAAGCTATGTAAAATTTATGTGTAAATTCTCAACATTAGTCTGAAATTGCTGTCCAGCCACAAGCCTGGTAACAAACTTGTCTCCTGTTACAAAGAAGCCAATATATCTGGCGCTATATTAGTATTATACACCTTGCCTTTCCCTTCGAAGGAACAAGGTGTGTTGCTACGTTAAATAGAAATATTTCAAACAATACTATGGAAGATGCAATTAGTTTCCGTAATATTGTGAATATACAATACAATTGAATTCAATACTATTATATTTATTGAATTGTTATCGCATTGGCCCGTAAAAGTCGATGAAAAGATGTATGTCGCTGAAAATAGGACGAAATGATTGATTGTAATCGCATTCTAAAGGCTATGTTGGTATGTTACACAATAGAAATCAATTGTATTCACACGTTTTAAATGATTTTGATTTAAATTTTGAAAATAACATTATTTATAAGCTTTTCAAATTTGTAAATGTCTTTAAGCTCATCAAGATACAACAAAATTGCATTTATGATATTGTTGTCATGTCATAAATATGAAAGGCTTGTTATTATAACATGGCTTTCTTACTAATTAAGAAGTTAAATATTTAGACAGAGTTAGTAAATACATATTTTAGAATAAAGTTATATTTAGACTTTAAAAAGATGCTCGCAGTACTTTAATTCTCAATTACCAAAAGCTGTATAAGTGTATAGAATTTCAAATCAAAAGAGCATTAAACGAATAATATCAAGCACGCATTAAGTGCTGCAGGCACATCAAAAGAAATATTAAGAAAAATCAAAGTAAACAAGCCCTTTGAAATGCCAGAATAGAATTTTATAATTCAAATCAAATCATTTAATCAGTTTAAATAAAAGTACAATTTTTAGTGGCCTTATATTAATACAAAACAGGTATAATAATGTTAGGTGCCTGTACTAGGAGTATTTCTGTATCACAGGCAGTTTATGTGCTAATTTTATAGTAACAGATACATGTACACTAAATTGTTTAGCAATGAAATATATATTATATACATCACAATGAAATTACAGATATATATTAACTTAATTATCTATTGTAAATAAGTCTATGTCTGATTATTTTAGCAAGTCTTATAATATTAAACTTGTGTCAGTATACTAAATTATCTTACAAAATAAAAATAATTAGGATCTTATTATAAATTTTAAAAGTAAGAGTTATTTAAATTTATTGCTTGTGAATTATTATTTACATAAGTGAGATATGGAAGTGTAGTCATCATCAGTATTTTATAATGTAGGTTAAAGCCAATAATGTGTATGTCACGTCTGAGGCTACTCATGTTTATTTTAGTATGTTTTGCTGTGAAAGCATTTTATTCTTAATTAGAGAATAACTAGAACAGTGTCATGGTCAATTTTAATAATAACTTAGTAACAAGTGTCATCCATCAGTAATTATAGTCATAAGTATTAGGTACGTGATGCTAACAAAAATTTTACTTTTGAGTTTGTGGAGTACGATACGAAAGTATGTATTTAGGTAAACATAGGTTTATGTCATTAATATCTAATATGAGTCAATAAATTTATTAGCTAGGTAATACAAAAAGTATAAATTAATAGAATAAAACTAGTGTGTAAGTGCTTATAAGGTAATAATAAAACAGGTAGTACACTTAGTCACATTTATAGTCTACCGAGTTTATATATCTATCTTCGGCGAATTTACGTGCGGGACAAGATTCGTCCCCCGTTCTGTGATCACATTTCTTTTTGAACCGTTTACAGGTCGCACAGATGGGGTGGGCATCCTTCTTATTACAGTCCTTAAACACATGACCAGTTTCGCCACAATGATTACACGTAGGGCTCGTTTCTCTACAGAATTTTGCAGCATGACCAAATTGTTGGCAATTATAACATCTCGTTACCAGCGTGAAGTCCCGAACTGGGCATGACGTCCAATTGATAAAAATGCGACCTTGAGTGATCAAGCATTTTCTAACATTAGCGGGGACTTCAATTATATAATTGCAAAAGGAATGTGTTCTCTTACCCGATTTATGGCTAAGTTTTACCGCCACCATAAAGGAATCTCGGGTAGTATTTCGAAATTTATCGGCAAGATTTTACTCGTAAATACATTCCATAACATCTTTCTCATTGAGGGCTATGGGGACGCCAATGATGACAATCCTGGGACGGCGTTTGGGTGGCTCCTCCAGAGTGAGATCTGAAGATTTAAGTTTCTCCGAATTCTTTATTTTCTCTATATTGCCTTTGGATTCGGTGCTAATTAGGACCCCTCCTTTTCCTACTTTTCTTAATCCACGTACACGTAATTTTAGTTCTTCGGGCGAGATGATTTTTTCTACCAAAGACTTGGTGTCGTCACTTGTTTTGCTTTTATCTTTTGGATAAATCGCAACAGAACTCAGGCTACTAGGACGAATAAAATTTTGAGCGCCTTTTTCACCATATCGGCAAAAGAAGTATTTTCATTAGGTATCAGCTTTTCCTCTACTACGTCTTTGAAGTCTTTAAAAGAGTCTGATAAATCCTGCTGTCTTCGAATGTCATCAATTGTGCTATGGGCTTCAATAGCTTTTTGTTTCAGAGCTTGATACAAAACAACCATCTGAGATGTGCCATTCGTCACCTTGCGACATAGGCTTGAGACCCGAAGCTTCTGTTCAGAGTTCATTTTTCCATCGCTTACAATAGAACATATGTCATCTGAAAATTCATCAATGGTCGCTACCCATCTCTGGATCTCTGATGTGGGCAACATTCCACGGTTAGAAGGACTAGATCCTGTGTGAGCCATTATAACACAGAAACACTATTTATGAATAAGAATAATTTATCTCATACTTGCAGTTTGAAGATTGACATAGAACACTCGCGACACAGTTTAATTAATTGCTCACACCGCAAAAATTGTTATTAATAATTTTATATAAAATGATCACTATTTAAAATTTCATTGTAAACAAAAAACACGTCCGCATTGTACAAGAGTAGTATAACTGAACCCTGAAATTAAAGTGAACTACTAACCATAACTTAATTAGAACATAACAATGGTAATAGTAACGACAGTGAACACCGTTTATGCATCGATAGCTCCGATACCAAGCTATGACAAATATTAACATCGCCAGTCACCTTATCAAATGTCCAATTCCACGGGCGTCGACATAAATATGTTGGTTTCATCGCAAAAGCATTGCCTTGGGACCTCAGTTGACGTGTTTGCGTTACTATAAAATTATTTATTATTCTTGTTGCAGATCAAATACCCGCAGCATAGGGACTCAGGGATTTACGAGTGTCAAATTTCTACAACTCCACATATGAGTCATTTTATACATCTCAATGTTGTAGGTAAGTAATGTTTTATTAAGATAATACTAGTTAATGTGATATAATCAAGCGGTATTAGCTTTCCGAGGCGCGGTTTCACGCTCTCTTTGCCTACTGCTCTGCTCCCGTCGCACGTATGCTTTTGTTTCATTTTATATGAAACTTAAAACAATTATATCAAACCCGATTAATTTGTGCATCCTCTCCAAAAGTTGCCTTTGATATATTTCCCTTTAGAATTCAATACAGTTCAGTCAACATCTAACAGTATTTTAGATACAGATGAACAAACCATTGGTTTGTTGAATTGACTCTCGGATCTATTCATAATTAAATGTGTTATTTAATGAAGAATTTACAAAATTTTTCGGCAATATGCACAATAATTTGCTTTTGTTTCATTTTGTCCAGACTGAAAGCCTCTAGTAATCAACGAAATCTAACCATGCATAAGTCAGAACCATGAACCTTATCAGTTACTGTAAGCTGTGCTAGAATCATTATCATAGGAGGACGTCCACTACTAGCTGGACATAGGCCACCTACTATGTTCGCTATGTTGGCCAGTCGTGAGCCGCCCTCATGCATCGGTTGTCCACCACCCTGTTTCATCATCATCACCATCATAATAATATCAGCAAAAAGAAGTCCACTGTTGTACATAGGCCTTTTCAAATTTTCGCCACCATGGCCGGTCGGCAACGACCCTATTTACAACATATTAATTCAGAAATTTGTGAACCCGATATATTTGTATGTTTAAAATTCGCATCACGGTTTTGGGATATAATGCTTGTTAAATATCCCAATTAATTCTGTAAATTTGATATAGACCACGACATAGTCTTTGAACTTGTCCTTCCAAATTTAAGCGTTAATGAGATGTGTCATGGTTTCAACGTTGATTACCCGTATTTAATTATTGTTAACGACTATTTCCTTTGTATTGAGATCGTGTTTGAAATTAATTTTGGAAGACAGGATATCTACCTACTACCTATTATTATCAATGCTATTGCTATGCTATTACGAGAAATCTATATTATAATTTTTTTTACTAAATTGTACAATTATAAATAGATATGTTTTGTATTTTAAGTATCTAATTTTTTTAACAAATTGGTTACATAAAACTGTCATAATAAACATCAAATTGGAGTAAGACATCATAGTCCACAACATTCTTTAATACTTTGTGTATATGTCTTCTGAATTCACAATTAAGCATATGAAGTCTTCTGTAAGCTCGGATTAACAACAATGAACTCTTACAATTACCAAGTTATACCAATCGGTCCAGGGATATGTAAAATTTATATTTAGAATCCAAGTAGGATCTATCTAGGTTCTATGCGGACCTGTAAATGTCTATTTCTTTTGAAAGCTGTTAAAGTACTAAAATTTCTAATAGGGATACATCGCTTTGTGGTTCCATATGAAAACGATTCTTGTAATGTATCATTCATAGAATTGTTAATTTTTAGATTTTTATATCATGGTAATTGTAAGGGATTTGTTGTTGTTAATCCAGGCTTACAGACTTACTGTGACTTCGAGGGCGTGAGGGAGTGATTGTCAAATACAATTTTATCCAAGTAAATTGCACTTAATTACTTCAAAAATTAGAAGCGCGCCTAAACAAACAGAAGTATCAACTTTTAATTTCACGTTTATCATAGCTGTTGGTGTTACAAAGCGACATTTTGCGTCAGAAAGTTACTGAACTTAGTTGAAAATGTTTATGTTACTCATGTTTGGCCAAGTTGGTTAATTAAGTACGCAGTATTATGGGCACGCACGCAACTTATGGCGGCTGTAAGAAAAACAAAACTCACCAACCTCACGTTAATAAGAAAGGTTACGTTTGATGGTTAATATTTGGTTTTCTATGAAATAATTGGGGCTAACAATAATATTAAGACTGGTCGATAGCTTCGTGTACTGATTGGAGGTTTGACTTGAAACATATGTGTTAAGGAGTAATATGTTAAAATAATTGACAAAAGAAGACAAGTACATAATGACATGTGTAGGGTTAATAATAATATAAAGGTATGTTAAAACTGACAATAGAAGTAAGCTATACAGCTGTGACAGCTTAAAATATTTGTTTAACAAAATTAATATCACGTAGTATCTACCTGGGCCGGCTTGTTGAAATGAAAGAATTCGGACAATTATTTAGGCACAAATTTTGTTTGTTATCAACCGAATATATTTACATCAAAAAATCATATTTGTGAAAAGTGATTTAAAAGTTAAGTTGCCTGTGTCAATTTGCATGCTACTTGAAATTGTAAATTCTTCTTCTTCTTCATCTTCTATCGAGTCGATGGTTCTATATATGTTAATATATATGTGTAAATTACAAAAATTGTAACAACCTGCAGATTAAAAAGTTTGGCCTGAGTTTCTTGCTAGTTCTTCTCATGGCCCTACCCTAACATCAGCGAACTGGTTGTAGGTTAATTGGCTGACATTTTGTAATTTTTAACGTTCATAAGTGTTAATTCAATTAACCTAAATGAATAAATATATTTTGATTTGATTTTTAGCAATTTTTTTATTAGTTAATCTGTTTGATGAGCAGATTATAAATGTTTGTTACAGAACCAACAACAGAAATAATCGGTGGTCCCGACCTCTACATAGACCGAGGAAGTACCATCAACCTCACTTGCGTGGTACTGTACTCGCCGGAACCACCGGCCTATATATTTTGGAATCATAATGATGCGGTAAGTGAACCGCGAGTTTTTAATTTAAGGGATTTTCTCGACAATCAAAGGTATACGCAGAGTTTTTTTAATTTGTGCATGATAAAGAGAAAATCAATATACACATAGGTGAAGGGGCTTAAGTAATGATAGAAATAAGTATATTTTAAGATACTACCTATCTAAAAACGTGGAACTAGAATTAAAGATAAATAATTCACCTTATATTGAAAATTTAAGATGATCAAGACTATGTTTTGTATGATGTTGTTTCTAACAGACTATTACACATGTTATAAAATTTATACACTTGCAGTAAGTGTATAAATTTTATAACATGTGTAGATGCCCAAACGAATACAAATTTAATAAGTTTCTTGTAATGCTTTTCTTTAACAAGCATTTAAAGCTAAATTTTAACTAAGCCGATGTGTGTATTTTTTATTCCCCAATAAACATTTTAACCAGAGTTCAAATTACAGCCAACCCATGTAATTTGATTTGTCGAATGGATAGTCTGGATTACCATAATATATCCAATCCAACATTGTTATAACATGAAAAACAGGAAAACGTATCCAATTTAGAAAATAGCATCAATCCCATTTCCATAAAACATGCAGTGAATAAAATGTGTACAGATAATAAGCTACGACTCGCCGCGTGGGGGCGTGTCGGTGGTGACAGAGAAAGGGGAGACGACAACTTCGTTCCTATTAATCCAGCAAGCACGACCTTCGGATTCCGGGACGTACCAGTGTAATCCTAGCAACGCACAGTCGAAGAGCGTTGTGGTACACGTGCTCAATGGTGAGTGTGACATTTTGTTCCTTTAGATGATACCTAACTAATTTCGTATTAAGTGTTCAATAGAACTATGCGACTAAGCCATCAAAACTTCAAGGTTAATATTGGAATCGTGGTATATTTTGAATTTAGACACTTAGTTTTGTTTAAAAACGATCATTTGAGATTTCATTGAAATGGCTTATAGAAAATGTAACGAGATGTAGTAATTAATATATATCCCCATATCACAAATCAGTTCAATCCAAATCATAATTTATAAAATCTTTAAATCTTAACGGCGATTCGCAAAGAGCATTTCAATCCACTTGATAAATGACCTCTGTGAGATAAGGGAAAAATAAAACATTTTTAAAATTATGCTGAAAATTATGCTAAAACTTAAAAATTAAAAAAAAAATTTAAACCTAAAAATAGTGGTCCAAAAATGTAAGCATAAATTTAATGTTCCAATTTAATCAGCTTTTAAATGAAGAACTTTAGTGTATAAATTGGTTTCAATAGTAACTTTATCAGTAAGAAATAATAATTTGGTATAGAAAGATTTCAATAGGTCGCCTCAATTTATTGAAGTAGTTCCCTTGTGAACAGCAATCATTACCGAAAAAGCGACGATTTGAATTTCGTAAAATTGTAATCACATAGGTATTTAAATAAAGTACATAATATTCACGTTTCTTAGCAAATTAATGTGGTACTTTCTGAATTAATCTGATTCTCTTCTATATTAGTTTCGGTGTTAACAATATTGTTGGGAACAGTTTTAATTTTTGCCAAAGAAGCAAATTCGATTTTTCCTTTATCAGGGGAATATCCTGCGGCGATGCAGCGAGGAGGGCAGGCATTCGCACCAACGTCACCCGCACACTGCCTCGTGTTGGCAGCTTGCCTCTTCCTCACACTCTCTTGACACATACGAGTCTACTACTAATGTATATACGAGAATTTTATCGAAATCAGTCAGCTACATTGACAAAAGTGCCATATTAATCATAATAAGGATAGCCACGATTGCCAGCATAGCTGACTGACTATTTGCTATTTTATAGTGTGGGTTGTGTTATGTACAATATAAATTAAACCATGAGCAAGTAGACATTGCTTGTTCCATATATAGTTGTAAATAGTGTAATATAAAGCGTGTTAATCGTATTACTTTATGTAATAATATCTTAGAAATGATTTCCATCATATAAATTCCCTCGTCATTTTATAATTACATTTGATAATCAAATTTTAAGTATTTGTATCGGAAATGTAACGAATAATTTGTATTATTTTTATTGGTAAAAAAAGTTCAACATGATATTCTTGTTTAATAGGTGTGTATTAGAAAAATAATGACGAAATTATTAATCCACTGAAAGAACATAAAGATAGTGACCACAGGAATGTAAAAACAGCTGACAATACTACGTTAAACACAAAATGTTTAGAGATGAAAATGTAAATAGTTGAGGTTATACGAATCTATCTATCTAGCCTTTAATATAATGAATTAAGTGATGTAAAATTGTAAGTAAGTTTTTAGTAAAATTTGTGGATTTAAACAATATTGTAAATAGTAAGCTTAAGAAACTATTTGCAAAGAGGTCTTACTTAAGTAATTACAAATCTGTTGCTTAATAATCGTGGAATCACATCTTTTGACCATACAATAGAAAACGTGAGTGACAAATAACAATGAAAAATAAAATCAAAACAATAAGAACAATTTTACGAGGCTACAATTGCATATCGAATTTTATTCAAATCAATTAATAAGCTTATACTAAGACCCCTTTGAAAAATATAATAATGTATGATAGATATATTAAAACAATAGAGTAGATCGATTTAAGATTATATTTTACATATTAGTTAGAAAACAATTCTGATTTGAAATCAATTAATTAATTGTTTGTGTACTTTAATATTCTTCCTGTGGCCGATGTATTTATATAATTGTAACGAAATATAATACGTAAACTATTCTATCATTTTGACTTTGTGTTGCTAATATTTGAAGTGTTACAATTAGTGATATTTCTTTGATAATGTAAAAAGGAAAAAAAACCTAAGTAGTCTCGATCCCCGTCCCAATAAGTTATTTAAAACTCGTTAATATGAAAATATCAAGTGCTTTCGTGACAGATACTGTCGTTAAAAATAACTTTTTTTCTCTGTACATAAGAGCTGTCCAGATTTACCTTCGCTGATTTCAGCTGTCTATGTCTCAGTGTAATATAACGAAAAAATCATTGCAATGTGTTTCTTAAATTAGGATATTAACGATCTCGATGAATATAACCAGTTATTATTATGTCAAAAGTTTATTATTGTATACAAGTAACAATAGTATTAAATGACTTGTTGTATGTATTATGGATACCTGACGGTGCAATGCTCCGCATAATATATAATTACATGTGTAATAAATATTATAAAGAAACAATAAAGTTTTAAAAAAATATTTGTCTTTTCTTAGCCAATGATAGTGCTAGACCTAAAGCATGGAACAAAACAAGTGAAAACGATTAATAGGTACATGAAGGTAAGTGGGAATGACCTGACTTACACACATTGAATAAGGATTCATATCACACGAGAGCTACACACTACGCCGCGCCCACCTTCATTCAACTGTGTGTACGTAATTTGATTTACCGGCGCCACTAATATTTAATTGTGAGTAACCGTTTTGCGTCTGTTTTAACTTTTATTTACAATGTCACTTAAACGCACTCCGCCCAAGTCGTCGAATCAGAATATTCCACCTGTTGCAAGTTATGGCTCAGACTCTCAACTATATGTTTCACCCTCACGCGACCTACTCTCAGCTGATAACTCCGAGAACATCACGCGTAGAATGAAACGCAAACTTGATCCTAAGCCTTCTGACAGTAGCTCAATATTGGTCCATATGGAGGATATGTTCGCCTCCCTTGAATCCCAACAAAACTCTAAATATGATAAGCTTTTAGAGTCCATTCTGATTATCAAGGAACAAAATAATGAGATACAAAGAAGCATGGAATTTATGTCGTTACAGTATGATGAAGTGCTCCAAAAAATGTCAAATCTAGAACAAATCAACAAGAGTCATGAATCTAAAATCGCATTACTTGAGTCTAAGATTGAGCAATTAGAACGCAGCTCACGTGCATCCGCCATCGAGATTAGAAATATACCTAAACAACCATCTGAAAATAAACTTACTCTACGCACAGCGGTCAAAAAACTCGGAGATCTGATAGATCAACCATTAACTGACTCGGACATTCAGGACGTTTACCGTCTTAAAACCAGAAACGACTCAAACAATCATATAATGGTCAACTTCACGACCACTATATGTAAAGACGGTTTTATCAAACAGTCCAGAAATTATAATAGGACGAATAAGGAAAACAAACTGAACACCACTCTTCTCCAACTACCTGGGCCGCCAAAACCAATTTTTATAGACGAATCACTTACTATGCTAGGAAGGAGACTTGCATATTTAGCTAGACAGATCGTCAAGGATAATCAGTATTATGGAACCTGGTCTTCCTACGGCAAAATATTTATCAAGAAGACCCAAGACGCACTACCGATTCGAATAGACTCCGAACAAGACCTGAAGAACCTGAATCCTAAATGACTATCACCCGTAATTGCACTATGTTTGTTATTATTTTTTAACTTTAATACCTTTGTTCTTACTTTTTTATTAATTATTTACGTTATATTACTACACCTTCAAATACATACCACTTTCACATACTCTACTCAACATACCACAAACAACAGATATATAATATGTACACATACTCGATCTACTTACTTACATTACCACGTCATATATGGCATTATATTATTATTGCATTTATTTCACTTGTCATACTTAAAAATAGATTTAACATTTTTAACCGGCTTCAAAAAAGGAGGAGGTTTCTCAATTCAACTGTATATATTTTATCCACATGAAATCACACTCACGTTAAATAGTCTACCTACCTACGTCTCTCCACTCACACCATACCAATCACAACATCCGCATCTAACACTCTCACCCATCACCTTCTACTACTTATTGAACAATCTCTGCGCAGTCACGGTTTACAGCCACTCCCACGGTTCTATACATTTTACCCTATTTGAACCTATTTTATATAATTCGATTCAATAAATAATTTACTTAACGACATAGATGGCGTCTCGGTAGCCGTCTCGGCGACATGTATAATAGAGGACTGTCCCCAAATAGTAAAATCACATGGCCATTCCATCTCAATTCTGTGTCAAAACATAAGAAGCATAAGTAAGAACTTCAATGACTTTAATGTGCTTCTTGAAAGAAGCGGAATAAAATGGGATATTATAATTTTAACGGAATGTTGGCTCCTAAAATCTCCACCCATACCTACATTAGAAGGCTACAACGTCACCACCTCGATCAACCATAATACCCAAAATGAAGGTGTGATTGTATACTATCAAACACATTACCATGTCTCAGTTGTTAGCTCCACGCTTCAAGATGCTAATTGTGTATCGCTAATTTTGAACAAAGATACCGTAGTAATCGCCATCTACCGGTCCCCTGCAAAACAAAATATTTCCTCCTTTCTCGACTCTCTACACAACCTTTTAAAATTATATTCATCGTTTAAAAATATTATACTTTCTGGCGATCTAAACATCGATATTTCAGTAAACACTAGCGACTTACGATCAGCGGAGTATCTAACGATGGTTGCTTATCACGGTATGCTTCCAGCACATACTTTACCTACAAGACATAATCACACCTGTATCGATCATCTAATTCTTAAATCTAAAAACTTAGCATTCTGTTATGTAGCACACACTTCTGTCACTGACCACGACACTATCCTCTTCTTTTTATGCACACAGACAATCAATACCAATACTTGTAATAATAGAAAAATCGAAATTTTTGACTACGACACAATTGAATCTGATCTGTTGCACATAGACTTCTCTCCAATCTACAATCACCGCGACGTTAACAAAGCCACTAATTTCTTCATTAATAGTTTAAACTCAGTCCTAACCTCAAACAAAATCTTAAAAGTGGTACCCAACCGGAAAAGACTCAAGAAGCCCTGGATGACACCAGGCCTTCTAAAGTGTTTACGAAATCGGGACAACTTACATGTTAAGTTGAAAAACTCTCCAAACAATGACACTCTTATTATCACATATAAAAGGTATAGAAACTACTGCACAAATCTACTTAAAACCGCAAGGAAAAAATATGATTCAAACCAATTACAATCTGCAAAAAAAGACAATAAAAAACTCTGGAAAATCATAAAAAATATCACCAACACCACCAAAAGTAAATCACAGGCCATCGAACTCCTCTCGCCCTCCGACCCTATAAAATCAATAAATAATATAAACACTTACTTCGCTAACGTGGGGCGTTCTTTAGCAGAAAAAATTACTACCACCACCAATTACAACACAATCTCGGAATCACACAGTTTGCCAAATTCTTTCGTTTTGTTGGAAACGGATGAGTCAGAGATCGAGCAGCTAGTAATGAACCTTAGGAGTGATTGTGCGATAGGCTCAGACAACATCTCAGGCACTTTTCTCAAACGTTTCAAAAACATCCTGATCCCACCATTCACCTATCTATGCAACATGGCCTTAAACATAGGAGTTTTTCCAGATGCATATAAATTAGCCATCGTACATCCAATCCATAAGAATGGGGGCAGAGATCGTTCAGAAAATTATAGGCCAATAGCAATTCTTCCCACGCTTTCAAAGGTGCTTGAAAGGTTAATGAATAACAGACTCATTAAGCACTTAGAGCAATATAAACTTCTTTCGGCACATCAGTATGGTTTCCGCTCAGGCATCTCTACAGAAAATGCTGTGCTAGATTTAACCAATCATGTTATTACCAGCCTTGACAAAAAAGAAAAAGTCCTGGGCATATTCTTAGACCTCGCAAAGGCTTTTGATACGGTCTCTGTCCCATTGTTATTGGCTAAACTTGAGAGGCTGGGAATAAGAGGTCCTCAACTCTCACTGTTCTCTAGCTATCTTACAGACAGGCGGCAATGTGTGAGGATTGGAGAATGGCTGAGTGATGAACTTCCAGTGCCTTACGGGGTGCCTCAGGGAAGTATTATCGGCCCTACCCTATTTCTTATCTATATAGATAGTCTATGTCGTTTAAACCTTCACAACTGTTCTATCTTCACATATGCCGATGATACTGCCCTGATATTCCGTGATTTCACTTGGGATTCAGTTGTTGCATGTGCACAAGCGGGTCTTAACCACGTCATGAACTGGCTTACACGAAATCTGCTCACTTTGAATGCTACCAAAACATTTTACCTGTATTTCTCACTCACATCTGCTGGTAAACCAGATCCCTACCCCAGTCCGTTGTTTGCTCACTCCTGTGGTGCACGACCAATTGCTGGCTGCAACTGTCCTTCTCTGAAACAAACTAACTGCATTAAATATTTAGGGATATATGTTGACGATAAGCTTACCTTTCAGCTTCACGTAGAGGCACTTGCGTCCAGATTGCGAAAGCTCATCTTTGTTTTTAAAAATCTGCGACATTCTGCTGACACGAATGTACTAAAACTGGTATACTTAGCACTAGCCCAGTCGCTCATCCAATACTGTGTCATTGCATGGGGCGGCACTACTAAATCTAACCTTTTGAGACTTGAGCGAGGACAAAGAGCTCTATTGAAAGTTGGTTGGCGGCTGCCCTATCAGTTTCCCACCACCGAGCTGTTTAAAATTTGCGATGTTCTTTCAGTCCGTAAGCTATTCATTCTCAAGCTGATCCTGAAAACCCACGCCCTATTACCTCACGATCCCACCAAATATAACACCTTCCGTCGTAAATTCGCTGTTTGTCACGTAAGCCACGTAAATACAACAGCTGCGCAACGTTTCTTCCATTTCCTGTCTGGCTACGTATATAACAAAGTGAATAAACAATTAAATATCAGTCCTTTGAACAAATTTAAATGCAAACAAACGGTAACAAAATGGCTGCTGTCCCTAGATTACACTGAAACAGAAAACATTTTGATTATATTAAAATAATTTATATAGTACACACACACACACACGCACACACACACACACACACACCCACACACCCACACACACACACACACACACACACACACACACACACACACACACACACACACACACACACACACACACACACACACACACACACACACACACACACACGCACACACACACGCACACACACACGCGCACACCATGCATGCATTTCTTTGATTTATCTCTCAAACAACTCCCAATGTAAGCATTAGCTATTAAATATATACTAATATATACAAGGAGAGAGCCTGGAGATCCGTCACACAGGTCCTAGAACCTACTATGGACTCCAGCTCTCACTAGGTTTCTAATTAATATTACATAAGCTATACCAATTTTGTAACTGTAAACCTATGAGAGAAATAAATAAAAAATTTATTATTATTTATTATATCATAAGAAATGAAGCTAGATAACAATATATTATTATACTGGCTTCCCGCAGCGCGGTTTCATTCGCGTCTTTGCTTAGCCAGTAGCGAGATTTTACATAGCCTAGAACCTTCCTTGAGAACTAGGCTATCATACGCAAAAATAATGTTTCAAAACCGACTGGTAGTTCCAGAGATTAGTGCGTTCAAACAAACAAACAAGCAAACTCTTCCGCTTTATATTAAAGTATAGGTAGATAAAACCTATAACACAAACTAAGGAATAACTCTAGACTAACAATGAATTTATTTTGGATGAAATGTTGATGTTGACTTAAAGAGATTGTAGCGGATTAAAATTGGATTAACAAGTACGCGTAAGGTTGATTTTATTACATTTTTCCTGTTAAGTTATAATAAAAACATAAAGTATTTTGAAAGGGAATCGAGACTATAGCGTTATGGAGTTATATTATTTCTGAACGGAACTTTTTGTTTACATACTAAAATAAATCATGGCTAAAAAAACTGCTGAGCAAAACAAGGAAAGAATCGAGCGCCTTATGAATACCTAATCGTTTCGAAGAGAGATGAAAGATGTCACTCCTAATTCGTTAAGACTTTATTTACATTCTGCGACGTATTTTGGAAAGAATGCGAGGATTCAGAAAATGTCTTTTTCTTTCGACATTCGTATATTTCTCTTCTTTGTTCTATACGGCTGTAGAATTTTTTGTCAACATAGATATCAAATTGCTTTATTAATTTATGTGTTATTGCCTCCGTGATGCAGTGGGAAGAGACTGCTGTGCACGGGGTTTCGGGATCGTTCCACACGGGACAAAACTTTATGTGATACATAAATATTTGTTCCGAGTCTGAGGTAATGGGTGTACATTGTGTCTGATGATTGTATGTTTGTAAAATCCCCCGCGACACAAGACTTGTTCCCTAGTCTGGGAGTTTGTTAAAAACATGAACAATGTAAAATTCATACGTTTGAAAGAGAATTACGATCTGTTGATTCATAACTTTGCATTTATTTGGGTTCCCAAAGGTACCAAAGGAACCCTATTACTAAGGGGCCGCTGTCTGACTGTCATCTTTTGAACTTTACTTGAATCTTACGGAGTGTTTTACTAAGGCCGTTTTACATTAACGGTGCGAAATAAATCTGGTTGGCTGTTTTCGCACACAGTATATTTATAGACAATATGAGATATCAAATGATAAAACTTATTTTACTTGAATGAATAATCTTTCATTGCATGCCGCCCGACAACTTTGTATTATTTAACTTTTTTTTTGTACAGGCGATAAGCTATCTTAGCAAAATTCTGCCACGCATGCTTTCAGAAAATGTTTACCATCTTTTCTGAGGCATGTTTTTGTGAATTCATATTAATACACTAAACTGCATGTAACCATCCCTGAAACGTCAAACCACGTTGCCATTAATACCGCTTCAATATTATGGACTCGATTTTTCCTAAACAAATTTTGTGTATAACCCTCAGATGAAAGTTGCGAGTCTGATTATGCTCTGTGTTGGTGAAATGTGTTTTCTCAAGATATATCGATTATTGTCTTTCGCGAAAGTATTTTAAGGTAATAATACAGGTTTAATAGTATTAAGCTAAATAAGTAAAAAGATTTTCTCTCGTAACTTTTGCAATGACAGCAAAGCATCTGCATAAGAGCATCCGGGAAACGCAGCAGCAGATAGTTCATCCCAGAGCACACGTATGTAGGCGAAATGAACGCTAGAAGCAAACCGTGCTACAAAACCGTATCCAATATACACTATTTTTTTCGAAATTGCCAGAACATTCGATCGATTGAAGTCCGGAACGTTGGCACGCACGGTCCAAAATTACACAGTACCGAGACGCGTCCATCAAACTAAGGGTCACGTTTGATTAGTGCGTAATAGCGCTCAGTCAATAACGTTCGGTGACAGTTTATTGACGTTCTCTGAGCTTGTGTGAATAGTAGATATTGGATTTGGTTAACTCGTCTTTTGTCTACATGTCTACACGCATATACGTCAATATGTCTTTCTATACTTGATGGAGATATAAATAAGAGACCGTTATGATTATTTTTAATACCTGCAGTTCTAATAGAGACAAAGCAACGCACCTGACGGTAAGTGTTACGAGATCCTTTAGAAAGTCGTAAAGCTCTAGGAAATCAGCAAAGGGTTATAATAATATAATATATATTAATAATGACCTAATATAAAATAAGGACCATCTTTAAACTACGTTGCAGGAACATGTCATAAAAATGTTTTGGTTTGTAATTTAATGACCTGTTAAATCTATCGTTCTGCTTAGAAAATGGTTGTGAATTTTAGTTGAATTTTATGACGATGGACCACCGTCACTTTTACAGTATAAACGATATAGCTCCTGTATGCACGATATTACGTTTTTTTTTTTTTGTTATCGATACTGGCAGACGAGCAAACAGCCCACGTGATGGTAAGTAGTACTGTCGTTCATGGATGATTCAGAGTCTCTGGCAATGCTCCTAAAATGCTAAGAACACTGTGAAACCTATTGTGAAGGGAGCGGAGTAGGTGAAGCGATTGAGAGAGAAAGAAAATGGGGGAAATTGGGCCTTGGATTAAAGGCAAGTAACATATTTGAATAATAGTATACTAATCTACTCAAATTTCTTGTACTCTTTATAATAGAAGAGCCTTAGTTTCAGTCAAAACACTTAATGTGTCATAAACGAAAGGGCAATGCCTTGTAACATTGACTATGGTTAACCCCGTATAAAACAAAGGGTTATCTTCAAAGACAAAGAACTAATTAACTTCACTGTCTAATATTTACTAATAGGTCCTTGACAGGTACTCCAAGCCTCATCTTTCATCACGTCTCCTTGTAAGTTCATTGAGTGTGATATAGACACACAAACGAATAGTCGTTTGTTAATTAATTACATTTATTAAAGTACAATTTTTATTTACTCATGTTTTATTGAGTTTACATTTTTTATTCATTACTAGCAATCTTTTGAGTATACTTACATTTTTTTGCAACGTAACTACGAACCTTTGAAATAAAACTTTCGGAAAGATATAAACAAACCCTGAAAACCGTATCAAATCCCATTGCGTGGTTAAAATAACAGACAAAAACATTTTACTTAAGTTCTACTATACAGGACGACTATGCACTATAGTTGATTACCCGTCATGGCTGTGTAACTAGAGGCTCAAACAAGTTGGCACAAAGAGCACAACTGGCTAAACAAACTGTGTCCGGCATCAAACAGCAACGGGATCCATTAACTCGTTTACCGCTATTGACTATTTACACCTGGGTAGGTATAGTCTCTATACTAATTGTTTACGTTCTATTCACGAACCTATGTTTACTATCTATCCTATTAATCATGTAAAACTCATTGCATACTTTTGAATTAAATCTAAGCCAGTAATATTGATTTCCTGTTCATTTTTGAACGATGAAAACGTGACGCTTAATGAAACATAATTGAAGTCATTAAAACATAATGAAGTAGTACATATTTCATTACCGTGCTTGTTGAAATGATTACGTGATTATGGAATGGGAACAGTTTTAAAATTTTAAATGAAAGCACAACTTTAAAAGTATGAATTTGTTGACACGGAATGTTGCGGTTATAGGTAGCAAATTAACATACAGTTTACCTCATGATATAAGTATATAAACATGTCTGTCTAAGCATTACAAAAACAGTGCTAAAAAGCAAAACCAATCCGTTGCCGAATGATGGACGAAAAGGAGGAGAGAAAGAGGGTTGGCAGGAAGAGGGATGAGAAAAAATGAATGGAGTATTTAGGTCTCCTGAGCTCTCACTCACCCGACGAAACGCATTTTGGTACGGAAACTAAGACTTAACACCGATATTCTGTAAGATGATGCTACTATTCCAGACGATTCTTACAATGAAACCAACATGGAACCTACAGTAATAAATTAAGCAATAATCTCAAAAGCTTCTGGTATTTTTCAAATAATTATATTTCTTGTATTTTTTTCAGTATTTTAGCATTATTTCCTCTATTTGTGTTATTATAAACTTTCTTTCCACATTGTAGTTTCTAAACTTCGTCTATTACTAACAAATTATGAGCTATAAACTGAACTAACACGCAACAGCGACGATAGTTAAATTTTCTCAATAAAAGTTTAATTTATGATAATGACTGACTAACTAAATTTGAATCCACTAATTTGTGGCAATAATATAACTAAAAATTGTTTACATAGAAAGAGTTAAAAATAGGTTATGTTGCCAAAATACACGTTCAGTTATAGTATAATATTTTTTTCTATTGACGACGACCCGCTTTTATATAGATATTGTAGATACAATACGAGACAGTGACGAAGGACTTCTCACATTTTGACAGAAATTCTCAAAACGCTTTGCATAGGATTGAAAACTAACCTTTCAAGCAAACTATATGTACTTCATATTTACTAATAAGACGTCAAAACGAGGCATGAAATTTTTAAGTAAGCTGCGAAGGTTGATCAAGCAACAATAACCTAAGGCCCTAGACAAGTGGCATAAATTTCTATTCTATTCATAGAATATAAAATAAATGTCCCATACATTTATTTTATTGACATAAGCTAACGCCAACATTGCTGTTTCCCATACATTTTTTAATCTATTCCATAAATAGAATAGAAAACTATGCCAGAACAGATCAGGCCTCTGAACAGATCAGTTAGATAGAATTGACTTAAACAGCAAAAACTACTCGACTACGTTCTATTTACTATTGTAATCTGAATGTTTTGTTTTATCCAAGCAGACAATTTCATCAATGTAGCCTAGAATGTAATCACTATTGCAAAATACTCAGTGTTCAAAAATAAGGATAAGGAATTGACGATATATGTGTTTATTTCTATTAGTTATCACTAACATAAAATATATTTATCATAAAATCAATTTAATATAATTTTTTCAGAAACAACTTTCATGGAGATATCATCAAAACCTTTTCCATTTGCCACACCAAAATATGGTATTCTGCAAAATACACCCAGATAGACATTCATCTGAAAACTATGGGTCTTAAAACTGCATATTTGATAAACTTTTTTGCTTCTAGAAAACTAGATCTATTTAGTTTCATTATAGCTATCAAATGTAGCGATTAATACAAAATATTGTGTGCATCTATTTATGTCTAATAGACATAAATAGTAAATTAGGATTATTTCCCGAAAACCTAAACCGGTTGCAGACTAGGTTAGGAACAAACAAAACATTATAATATTTATTCCTAACGTAACCTACTTTCTAGCCTGTGTTCCTCACGTAACCCAAACTTGATAGATAGGGTTTCCTGTTAAGAGCCCTCTATCCTGTTGATTTGTACTAAATATGGAGAAATAATAAAAATAATTAATAAAATAATTGATTAACATGCCATTCACTAAAGTATTCGCCATATAATGCCTATGCCATGCAATTTATGAAGAATAAATTATCTTATCAGCTCTTGAGAGCTAAATTTTTAGACCGTAACAAAATGTACATCATCGAAAAAGTTGCACGTGTAAAAAGTCTAACTAAGATTAATGTTCCAGGAATTTAATTATCTAGACGTAGAGTAGGCGCCGCCAACTTTTTCCTTTACGTTAGATGCCAGTTTTTGCGCCGTATGACGTCATAAGGTGACAAATTAGGTGAAGTGGCGAGTCAAGGATATATCATGTAAATATTTATGCGTGTGTGTAAATAGGCAGTAAATTTGATACTTTTATTGAGGTTGTCGTCGGCATATGTTCTGTTATATTCTGTTTGTCTGTTAAATAAATAAGAAAAGTGGGTTACGACGTATAAAGTGTCTAAGAACTTATTGTGAGCTATATGTGAACAAAACAAGAATTGTATTAGTGAAGACGACAAAATAGTATATGATGCAGTTCCACAGGATAGTATTGTAAAGCCCAAGCCTCGAACGTAATCTGTGCTCATAAAAACACTGCGTTCTTTGTCTGGCATCTAATTAGTAAACGACATCTTAAAGAGCTAAGAGTAAACAGTTTCCGCTCTTTCTACGCTTCAAAAATTATATTTTAACTTTGTCAAAATTTACTAACTTTCTATTGTAACTAATAATAAAGTTTCACTTAAGGTTTTTATTAAAGTTGCCTGCGTTGGGCAATCAACTCGCACATGCCAGCAGCTTACTAAAGTAAAAACGCCAAATATCAGACACGATCCACTTTTGTAGACTACAAGGGGAAATATTTCAACGAAAACCAATTCTAGATTTTCTATACGTTGCGTTGCGGTGAGGGTGCATCCTCTTGTCATGTGGTACGTACCTAAGTGGTAGATTGGGAAGAAAATAGTGAACAATATGAGTATTAATTTTAATCTTGAATAATTTTATTTAACTACATGGTGACATATTGTAATTAGCAAAGCATATTACCGGAACTAATGTAAAACAGTACTAGTAAGTAGTAAAAGAAAGTTGTGAAACAATGAAAAAAATTGGCTGTTTATTATAATAATGTTTTTTTTTTATATATATACCAAAGTGACTCCACCCCGCCTGATGGTAAGCAGTCAGTGGAATTCAGAAGTGGTGGCTACCATTCCATCGTTTTAAACTGCTGGTATGGTGGCCTCGGGAAGGCTAAGGGAAGGGAATGAGAGAGAGATGAGGAAAGAGGAAAGAGGGGAAATTGGGCCTCCGGCGCTCTCACTCACCGAACGAAACGCAGTAGTACGGATACTACTACTACTACTAATCTTCTGTGAGAGGGTAGTACTTCCCCGGACGATCCGGCCCATTCATGCTGAAATCAGCGTGGATCTAATACCGTACTTTATGATAATGACCGTAATTATGATAATACAAAAGCGATATGGTATTAAAATTATTATAATGTTATTTTTACAACTTGTGTAGATATCGCTGTAGCCATGTTCAAAATACTTCTGCATAATATTTACGTATAAATAAGAAAACATTGTATGACATAGCGTTTAAAATAAGCCATCAAGTAATTTAAGACATAAATTACAACTTAAATGTCTTTGTGAATAAAGGTCTCTAAAAAGCACTTAGAGCAATTAATAATTAACGTAGTACTTGAAACTTTGAAGCTATTAAGAAAGGGAAAAATCTTAATAATTCTCTGATATCGTTCAAATTATTCAAAACACTTTAGACATATTATGAAATTTTGTTATGGTTTATTATTTTTGGGTAAAGAGGTACCTAAAAAATTAAAGAAGACACAATGTTATCGATCGTCAATTATTTTATTTAGGTACACATTTTTCTCGTTAAGCTCTTTAATATTTTCTACTGTCCAATACAAGAATTCATTGTTAATTACCATATTGATAACAGTTGTTAGATAAAGTCGGATGCCTCTTTAATGAATTATAGGCAACCTAAACAAACCTTCACACTAGGTTGACTAATAACCATTCGATATGAAGAAGATTGTTGAAACCTGGAGCCCTATCACAACCTCTTATTATATGTTATTATAACCTTACTTTGTCTCTATCCATGTTTTTATTGGTACAAAAGAAAAAAACAAAACACAAAGTGACATTATACTGCTATATAAGATAGTGGTAGGCCCCCAGATTATGTTACGGAATTAGAAATTTACAAATACATTACAGCAGAACCAGTTAGATATTTTTATCTCTCGCAGCTGCACTTAAACTTTTCGTTTTCTTTATTTTCCTTTCCAGTAATTAGAACAATTCAAAAATATAAACGTAAATATCCATAACACTCTTAGTACAAAATAATCTTAGTCAATTTGACCTGAACCTCAACCCCAATAAAAATAAAGTGGACCCATTAATATAGAAGCTTCATAATTAAAAGAGCATGAAATTGTAACAGTACGAGTACGAGTGAACAATAATTAGTATAAAACCAAACTCCCATTGCGTTTATTATAATAAGGTTTGTGTTAAGGTTACGTTTGCACTAGGCTTAAGAAAGTCAAGTATTTATAACACTAGTTTAAAGTCATCATAGAGTTTGGATCAATTATATGGTACTAGCTTTCCGCAGCGTAGTTTCATTCGCGTCTTTGCTTACTGCTCTGCTCCTGTCATCAATAGCGTGATGTTACATAGCCTATAACCTTCCTCGAAAACTGAGACACAGCTATCATATGCAAAAAGAATTTTAAAATTTGACTAGTAGATCCAGAGATTAGCGCGTTTAAACAAACAAAGAAACTTTCACTTTATATTTATAGTCATAATAGCATATATTATATACTTAGATGACTTAAAAAAGGACTGCTTTATCAAGAAGTTAATACAAATAGGTTCTTGATTTCCATAGAAGAGATAAAAAGTATGCAGGAAACACATAATGGCATATCCTTTTTGGGGTTAGAGCAGACAAAAAATCTATAACATCACATTTATGATGAGGATACTTTAACTGATTTTATGACGATTTGACAGATTTTCTTTCCGCCTTTGTTCTAATTTATATTTGAGAATGGATGTGTTACGTTAAAACAGATATGTAGTAGTAATTTATATAATATTGTTTGGCATCTCGTAAATAAAGCATTTTATAATTATGCCAAAAGAAAGCTAAATGCTAGATAATATTTTATTATTTGCAGACTGACTAAACAATTTGAGGTGGAGTTCTCTAACATCCGTGGACTCCATTCAAACCTCAACGCCGTCCACCAACATCTCGAGACGGCACGGCCGGCTTTGCTTTTCCTAACGGAGACACAAATACGCCGCCCTGACGACACGGCATACCTGCACTACCCCGGCTATGTGCTCGAGGAGCGCTTTCGCGCTAAGGCCGGAGAATGCGCATTCGTCAGGGCGGATGTTTGCGTTCGCCGTCTGCGCTGCCTAGAGGACCCATCCTACCCCATCCTTTGGCTTCACGTTGATCTTGGTTCTCTGAGCCGGGTCTACGCGTGCCTTTACCGTTCCCACTCTGGAGATTTGGAGACAACTCGACTCTTTGACCATCTGAGTCAGGCGGCAGACTTAGCGCAGGAGCGGTTTCCGAACGCGGAATTGGTGTTTCTGGGAGACTTTAACGCCCACCACGAGACCTGGTTGGGTTCTCTCAGAACAGACCATGCGGGACGAGCCGCCAATGCATTCGCTCTCACGCATGACCTGACGCAACTGGTAATCCATCCCACCAGGATACCAGATATTCCAGGTCAAGCGCCCTCTTTGCTAGACCTACTGCTGACGAGTCACCTAGACCAATACAGTGTTTCGGTCCACGCCCCACTGGGTAATTCCGACCACTGTTTGGTCTGCGCCTCAGTGCCTCTTGTTGCTCCCCCACGACGTTCGGAGGTAAAGCGACGACTATGGCACTACTCGTCAGCAGACTGGGACGGTATGCAGGATTACTTTGCTTCCGTCCCATGGGCAATACGCTGCTTTAAAGACAGGGATCCGTCGCAAAGTGCTACTGCTGTCGCTGGTGATGTCTGATGGATCGCTGGCCCACGAGCCGCAAGAGAAAGCAAACTTGCTTGTAGAACTCTTTGCGGCTAACTCCCGAATCGACGACCGTGGCTTGCACCCGCCGACTATATCTGGCTGCGATTCCGTTATGCCTAATATTCGTATTAGGCATCGTGATGTCCGTGCGGAACTAAGGTCGCTCGATGTTCGGAAAGCCAGTGGACCGGATGGTATTCCAGCGGTGGTTCTTAAGAAATGCGCAGCGGAATTGTCTCCTGCATTGACGCGCCTATTCCGCCTATCTTATTCCTCGGGAATTGTGCCGGAGGCTTGGAGAGAGGTGAATGTTCAACCCATTCCCAAAAAAGGGGATAGGTCCGAGCTAGGCAACTATCGACCCATAGCTGTCACCTCAGTTCTCTGCAAGGTGCTTGAGCGGATAATAAACTCCCAACTAGTCCGCTACCTAGAGGGTCACTCGTTAATTAGTGACCGACAATATGGCTTTAGGTCAAAACGGTCTACGGGTGACCTTCTAGCGTATATCACGCACCAATGGGGTGAAGCTATGGACAGGCATGGCGAGTCCTTGGCCATCGGCCTTGACATAACCAAAGCCTTCGATAGAGTCTGGCACCGTTCGCTTCTGTCCAAGCTTCCAGCATATGGTCTGCCACCCCAGCTGTGCAACTGGATTGCCGCATTCCTGCGTGAGTGCCGCATTAGAGTCCTTTGTGAAGGATCGGCCTCCAATTATTTGCAGGTCAACGCTGGGGTGCCTCAGAGGTCCGTCCTGTCGCCCACTCTGTATCTTCTGCATGTCAATGACATGTTGTCCCTTGGCAACATTCATTGCTATGCAGATGATAGTACAGTGCATGGGCGATATCTCGAACATCCTGCGGCTAAACAGACTGACATCGAGGCAAAACGCCTAGAACTTGTCGCTGAGCTCGACCAAGTATTATACCGCATTTCTAAATGGGGTTGTGAGAATTTGGTCGAGTTCAATGCCAAGAAAACACAGGTGTGCGCGTTCTCTGCAAAAAAATCTCCGTTCCTTCCCCTTCCCTCTCTTCAGAATACAGCGCTACCACTACAGGATAGCCTAAGTATCCTGGGTATGGACATCAGCCGAGATCTCAACCCCAAGAACTACATCGAGTGCGTCATTAAAACCGCCTCCTGTAAACTCGGTGTCCTGAACAGGGTGAGGCGGTACTTCACGCCCGAGCAGCTCTGTCTTCTTTATAAGACACAGGTTCGTTCCTGCGTGGAGTACTGCTCTCATCTTTGGGATGGCTCCGCACAGTACTTACTGGATGCACTCGATAGGTTGCAGCGGCGAGCAGTCCGTATCGTCGGAAGTCCGGAGGCTACTAAGACCCTTGAGCCTTTACAGCTGCGAAGAGACATCGCCTCAATGGCCGTCTTCTATCGCCTTTACCATGGAGAGTGTTCTGAAGAGCTCTTTGAATTAATCCCACCCTCTCCCTTTTTATCCAGAACTACACGTGCGGGACTAAAGTGCCACCCTTTCACAGTGGAATCTAAAGGGTCTCGAACCAAACGGTTCAGCACTTCATACTTTTGTCGCTCAATTAAAGCCTGGAACTCTTTGCCAGCGCATGTGTTCCCATCTAATTTTGATCCTGGGTCTTTTAAGCGGGGCCTGAAAAAGCATCTCACTAAGCCGCCATAGTGAAGGCCACCATACCAGTAGTTTGGCTTTTGGAATGGTGTCCGCCACTTCTGGATTCCACTTACTGCTTACCATCAGGCAGAGTGGAGTCACTTTGGTAGGCTAATATAAAAAAAAAAAAAGGAGGTCAAAGGTACAATGAAATACTTCATTGGTTGGTAACACAGTCAGCTATAAATCGTCAGCTCAGTCGGTAATAGAGTCACAGCTTTAACCCTAATTATGCGGAGTTTGAAGCACGACAGAATATTGTAGCCATACTTTGTGAACTTTCAAGGAAAATTAACATGGAAATTAATACAGTAGGAAACATAAGGAAAATGCTATTGTTATAATTGTTGACGACATCTTTTTTAATTGACTCGTGTTTCATATTTTTCATGTCTCAGCTGCAGTTTATTTCGTCAAATATATTTTGAACAAAAGCGGTTGTTAATTTTTTTAGACATTACGTTACAATAATACTTTATTTTGTACCATATTTTAAATGGTCAATGACTTTTACAGATTTTTGTTTACCGAAATAGGTGACCCTTAAAGATGACTGTAGGTGGTTTAAATATATCCAGTCTGTACATATAAAGTGTATCTTGCCGTAAGATTTAATGCAAAATTTCTGGGCGTATTTATTAAGATAAAATTAAATAAAGCGAAATCGTTTGTTTGTTTGTTTGTACGCGCTAATCTCTGGAACTACCAGTCGAATTAAAAAAATCTTTTTGCGTATCATAGCTCAGTTCTCGAGGAAGGATATAGGCTATGTAAAATCACGCTACTGGCGACGGAAGCAGAGCAGTCATCAAAGACGCGGGTGATACCTCGCCGTGGAAAGCTAGTTTAGGATAAAACAAAACTACATACAACACGCCTAAAACAAACGGATAACAACATCTTACACTTTGATTGTATTTATTCTTTTAATCTATAATTTCAAGACAAAATTCATTTTAATGTTAAGAGGGTAGGTAAGGAGTCTTCACTTTTGATAACCACAATGATTAACTAAAGCCTATAGTACACTCCATGGTCCAATCAGCCCTCACGTACTGCCAAATTAATGCATTTGAGGATTACGCCAACTTAGGAGATGAACTACAAATGCCATGTTATGATGTTACTAGAGATTCATCCTCACTTCGGTATCAAATGATTCATTCGGTCTCACAACAAACTTCTACGGAAAATATCATAGCAATAGTGTCGCATGCATCATTTAGATTTACGAAGGCGCTAAAAATATTGATATTCTGAAAATGACTAAAAATAATATGTTAAACATAATAAAATATACCTAGCCTATGTTACCCGCTACAATTATTGATTTCTAAAAATGAAAGAATTTTCAAATCGGTAACGTAGATTTTTAGTTAAATCGTTGCAAACAAACTAACACAAAAAATCTAATCTTTTCTCTTTAAAATATTAGTTTACATAAATTTGGTAGTTTATAGTGTTAACTAATTTTACAGCGATAAAAAGTCAAAATACGTTTTACTAATAATGACCATAAAGTTCAAAATTGCTAAATTTCGGTTCTTATTTTAGACAACTTTTCTACTCATTAATACTACAACTTAATTTTATTAATATGCTTGTGCTGGTTCAAAATAGGATAGAGCAATACGGTTCTAGGTACTATTTAATGTTATTTTTTATTATAATCCAGTATCTCTGTTGATGTTTGGATAAATACAGTTAAAAAAACAATATACCTATCTATAAATAATTTAATTTTTGTTTTGGTAAAACAGATCAGTAGGTATTAAATTCAACTGTTCGATATTTGAAAAATTAATTATGAATTGTGTTGTTCCATTCCGTAAACACGCAATTTTGAATTTGGATTACTCTGACGTCACATGCCACGTTGCTTTTGATATATTACAAAACTGGGATGATTACGTAATGTCCGTACACCAAATTGAAATAAGGCGTGATTAGTTCTACTGAACCGATTGGCTATCCTTACCTCACGTTTGAGTACCGCACAGTGATTAACTAAATCGTGTAGAACACTATCCCTTAGCCCAATCGCCCCTCACGTACTACCGACTTGATCCACAAGAGATTACAGCAACTTTCTATCGGGCAATTTCTAACAACTGAGTATTAAGCCCACATTGATTGCTTTAAGTTTTGAGCCCTTTAAGTTGAGATAATAATAATAATAATAATCTTGATTAGAATCATTTTTGACAAAGAATTAAAAAATAGTTTTTTGGTATTTTTTTATGAATTTCTTTATTAATTTGAAATATTCATTATTTTAGCAGTTGATTATTTAAAAAACATCGGAATAAGCACTCAAAGAGAATCAGTATACAGTAAAATACGCATTTGGACAGAAATCACACTTAAACAGCTTGAATTTAAATATAAATAAATCGTAAATCTCTTTTGCTTAACAAATGTAATGAAACTGACAGCGCGAATGAAAACAAAAGAATAATGATATACAGATTCAAAAAAAGATACACAACAATCAATCTTTTCAGCCCCTAATCTTTGTATATCGACTACTATAATGATTAATATAAAATGTATATAAAATACATTTAAAATCATGTAAGGAATTACGGTGAAAAGGCGTCGAAAAGTGACTACCTCATCGCCCATCAGCGTTCTTTTCACTATCGCTATGAGTTAGCCGAATGATGAAGGTCAATACATAATAATGAAAACGCAAAAAATTTGAAAACGGGCAGCAACGTTACAGTACTTTTGTACACTTAGTAGGCAAGCTGGTAGCCGAGGTAAAGAGGTCCTTACCTCGGCATGACTGCTAAGTTTGAATATGGGAAACTTACGTGCCGCCTATGGGAGCAGTTTGTGTCTAGCAATAAATGTCTTCAGGCTGATGCAGTACATAATTATTATGTACTGAATCAGTCAATATTTTAAAGTAGAATTGTTTTTATACTACTAAGGTGACAAGCAAGCATATGGCTTGCCTGATGGTAAGCAGTTACCGTAGCCTATGGACGCTTGCATCACCAGGAGCATCACTAGCACGTTGCCGAGCCTGTTCTTTTGACTCCTTTCTTTAAGAACTCCATGTTGTAGTCTCTCAGAAAGACCTCGACGGGGGGCTCATTTCACAAACCTATCGTACGAAGGAGAAAGATTTTTTGAAACCTCACTGTACGGGACCTAATAGGTTCTAAGACGTGAGGATGAACTCCCGGTCGATGGCGGAAGGTGCGATGATAAAAACTGACCTTTGGCACCATCCTTAACAATTCTTCAGAATACTCCCCGTTGTACAGGCGGTTGTACATTTCAATAAACAAGATCATTTATGAGGGGAAGAATCTTAGACATAATATAAGTCATTAATGGCCAGAAACTCAGAACACATCAAATCTCCACAATCTTTTAATACGAAGGGGAAATCTTAGGGGAGATTATCCTGCGAAAACCACCACAAATGGGTAGAATAAGTTTGTAATAAGGAAGTATCCCCTTATCCGCTTACATTGCAATTTTGTATTAAGGGAAGGAATGGATACAAGTTTATTTTTATTTGTTAAACTTTGTATGAACAAACGATTTACATAATTGAAGTCGCGTTTATTGTTTTATGACAATTGGCGATGTGTTTGATCCCCTACCGTATTTTTATTATATTTCACCCCAACGGCAAAGTATTTCTTTTGTTATTTATTTGTTAAGTTTTTTTGAGGGGACGAAAACAAAAAAATAACAGCAAGGAATGTATATGCATAGATAAATAATGAAATAGTAGCTCTACATTGAGTTGGCGTGCATCATGAACTGGTGACAGCGTAGTACGTGGAAAAATTAGGTACTCAGATTAAATACCACAGAGGCGCTGTTTATTTTCCATCTAGATAATGCTTACGTAAGTAGCACTAGAAATCACTACTAATCAACATAAGATACTAACTACATATTATTATTACTACGATTGTCGGTGTACATACTTCCCCAGTTGGGCTGATGCAATTATATTCAAAAGTTTTTAAAAATATATCGCTTTGAAAACATTTTGTATATTCAAATAATTATTGTTCTTACTACGCCACATTCAAATCTGAGCCATCTTATTTATTACAATTAGTACGTATAAAACCCCGAACAATGTTTTTCACGGGGCAAGGAACACGTGTCGTACCATTCCGAGCTATGCCCACCCTATTACACGCTCCAGTAATTCCTAATCCAATCAACATAAAAACAATACATTTATTCAACAACATTTAAACTTAAACCGAGGGTAAGAATGGTTATTCATAGCCCTTTCACAGATACCCCTATACTTTTGTAACCGAGCGATCCACACCAGATAATTCATATCTCTACAATTCTTGTGATGTTTCCAACTTTTGACCCTACATTTGTAAATTTACGATGACACATCAGGACATAATCTTTGATGTGATCCGTCTAACATTTATAGTAGAGGCGATAAAAAGTAGTCGATTTTACTACTACTCTTGTCTTTTAGAATCACGTACAGACTTTATTGTTTTTAGAATGTAAATTGTAGATGCTAAAGTCCAACATAGTTTTATGTTAGAAGAATTTCATGGCTTACAACAACTTATATGTTTGAATAGTAAAAAGTCTGGAATACCTAAAAGTTGTATATAATGAATATTTTTTGAAAATCGTCTTCAAAATTGTTATAAATAATAATAGTCAAAGCAATAAATGAGAATGAATATTTTTCGAAAGTACCTAATTATTTTTTTTGCCAAAGTTGCTTAAATTTTTGCCAATAGTTATTTATTTCTTGACAATTTTGAATGAGGCAAAGAGGCAAAGAATACTTACCAATTTGAGACTATTGAGACAAATTTTCATCAACATTTTGATATACATTAAAGTGGTCAACACGCAAAATAAAAGGAAACAAATAAAGGATTTCTTTCTATTTGACATGTGGAAGAAATAAATTATTGAGTACTTTATGCACCACAAACGATGACAAATAGGTTGTTGTTTGTTCATGAAAACCATTAGTACCGTTACTAAAGACAACTATTAAGTTTTTACGAGCTATCATAGTAACTCATTGCGCTATTGAAAATAAACAAAAGATAATTTAACATGCTTTTATGTATAAACATATCTATAAATATAAAGCGAAAGATTTTGTTTGTGTTTTAGTTAAACGCGCTAATCCCATGAAACTACCAGTCGGATTTGAAAAATTATTTTTGCGAATCATAGCCCAGTTCTCGAGGAAGGTTATAGGCTATGTAACATCATGCTACTGGCGACGGGAGCAGTAAGCAAAGACGCCGGTGAAACTGCGCCGCAGAAAGCTAGTATACGATAAGTATAGAGACAGTCTTCACAATGGTCATGCTAAAAAAAACGGCACGGTAATTCTCTTTTTTATAACCATTATATTTTCAGCCAAAAGATGGACACAGTTAAACATAAATTATGACTTACGGTGGTCGTGTGCTGCACTCATTCATTGGTACATAATATCCTATTAATATAATAAATGCGAAAGTTTGTGTGTGTGTGTGCGTGTGCGCGTTTGAGTGTGTTTGTTACCACTCAGCGCCTAAACGGCTAAACCGATTTTGATGAAAATTGGTATGTAGATAGATTCCGTATCAGAGACGGACATAGGCTACTTTTATCCCGAAAATCGGTCTGGTTCCCGTGGGATACAACAAAACATATTTTATGCGCAGCAAGTAAAATAATAAGTCCGAAAGATATATTTTTCACTAGCTGTTGCCCGCAGCTCCGCCCGCGGAAATATAGATTACATCGCATATTATTGTTATTTATAAAATATTTTTTCTAAAGTAAACGCAGCCTAAGTTACTCTTTATTACATCAGCTACCTGCCAATAAAAGTCCCGTCAAAATCGGTCCAGACAAAAATTGAAAAAATGTTATTTTGGTTTATGTACCGTATTTATATTTAAATACATGTAGTAAAAAACGGTTATTTCAATATTACAAATAGACACTACAATTTTATTATATGTATAGATAATCATAGTTTTTTTTATTCATGTTATTGTATTGGTGGCGCATGAATTAAATATACGATACAATATTACTATCCACTAGAATTTTTTTAGGATTAACGCACCCCGAAAATAAACAAAATAAGTTCCACCCCGCGGCTAGATGTTCAAGATACTATAATAATACAAATAAGATATATCAAAATACACCAAGAAAAAAAAACAAGTAACTTGAGATGATTCGCCACCCTTTACCAGACGCACCCTACTACTCAGCTTCACTTAAAATAACAATATAACTACATAATCCTTGATACAGGAAAATCATATCTGAAGCTATATGCTTTAGATGTATTTTTCTATAGCTTGTGACAGCTACTATGACGTTCTTTCGTAGTAAGATAGAACTTGTAACCGGATATACGCCGTGAGCGTACCGTGACCTCGGTCTTCCGACTGCGATTCGCCAAAACTGACGTGCTATATCAACACCAATATAAGTTGAACTTTCTACCCTCCCTTTAACACCTACAGTTGCTGTGAAACCATGGAAGTGTTAGGTTATGTTGGAGCTCAACTTAAATTAGACAATTGGCTAACTGACAAGCAATCCATCTGCTGGAGCAAATAAATCGACAGCTTAATTTAGAAAAAAGGTTAGTTTTGTATTAAGATGCTTCTTCTAAGGTGTGCCAAGTTTGTATTCATTAAAAGACTTTTGGACTTTTACTTATGGCTTCTTCTGCAAGATAAAACAGTGTGTTTTTATAACACGTATTCTACTTTATTAACTAAAACGAAAGTGCACTTCTCATGTTAAAGAAAATTACGTCTTAAGTTAGACGACAGAGATATCATTTTTCCGTAGGTTATTATAGTGAAATTATGGCGTTCATCTTTTGTAGATGTTTATTGTTTACTTTCGCCGTATGTTATGTCAACAATAAACATAAACATTTTTAAAAGTCTTGTAAGTATTTGTCCCGTTTTAAAACCACAACAACCCTGTGCTTAAGAGGGGTCAAACCACAACGCAATGATATCAAAAACAAGCGTGTCTTGCAAACGAAATAACTTTAACATTTATTTATTTTATTTATTTATTTTTATTTATTTATTTTATTTATTAAATTTATTTATTAAAATAAAATAAATAAAAATAAATAAATAAATTTAACATTTATAAATATTATCGTTTTGTCAGTTCACTAGACGATAGGATATGAACTGTAATGCAACGAGTTGCAATATCATAATCAAATATATCACTAATTCGTAGCAGATCTGGTGTTTAATGTTTATCCATAAAGATTTTTTTCTACTCTGGGCATGATTTGTATCCGTCACCTGTATGATATTGAATTTCCTCAGCACAGAACTTGACCAAAAACTACAGTTTCTTTGTGCGGGAGATATTATACCTTTAGTGAAGGATTGATATATAAAAATGTGATTTATCAATTTAAATCTTTATGCCAATAAACACAAGATAGCTTTTTTCGAAAAGTTATAACATCTTATGCCTTTCTATCAGTGATTCTAGTACTATCAAATAAGATTATGAAAAACGCTTTAGGATGCTTCCAACCCAAATCACGGTGACCTTTAAATCACGTATAGCTATAGGGTTCAAGGGCCGTTTGATTAAGCACCCTTCGTGAAATCAATACCTGGATAGCTTACTACCTCTGTTTACATGATCAACATTATACTTACGAAAGTAGTATCAAGCTATTTCTGTACAAAAATCTCGTAAGGAATTTCCTTAAAGCTATTTTTCTGTATTAGTACGTGAAGAAAATATTTTGTACTCTATTTGTACATTTGTATAATGCGCTCTTGAGGGAATAAGGTTATTAAAGTTTCAATCCGCATCTACTTAATAGTCACATAACTATTTATAAATTGTGCCACATATCTAAAAAGCTTCACATATTTTTCTGTATAGGATCATTGTTTTCTATGAACGTAGTTATTAACCTTTCATCTAACCGATACCCTTACTAATTTGGCATCGTAACACTAGCCACTAAAGATATCCTTTAATGATAATCATTAATAAAAACAAATGTCCATAGTATCTACATTATGCAATACAACCGTGCCCTCAAACCATAACTGGCTAAGGTACAAGATTCTGTATAAAGGCGGTTGCACACAAATTTCCTAATCGATTAAATCGATTCGAAAGAAGGGTGAATCGACTGGAAAGAGACAAGTTTATACTAATTTCAAGTACTTCATGTGCTTTTTAAAACTATGCATCTTGATTTATCGCAACTAACGATATCCACTAGCAAAAATGTGGTGGTTATATATTTTTAAAGAGACAGAGACAGAGTCTGTAGCTATACATAACAAGACTAGTACTAAATTATGTATCGGCTCTACCTGCGTACTCATTATCCCTAACCAAACCGTCCGCCAATCGTGGTGATTATAGCAAATACCGACTTATGCAGAGGCTATGTCTAACAGTAACGTTCAAGAAACGTACAATAGATAATTATAACACTCCGTGAAAAAAAAAGGGATGCATATATTAATAGTTGATCGCTGACTGTTCACTCCGCCGGCGGGGACTCGTTGGACTAGTATATTACTGAGCGACAAGAGCTATCAAAAATAATTCGCGCTCAGCAATGCTCGCTTGGCGGTCAGATTTCACGCCGAGAGATCAACTAGTCAGTCATTTTCGAGTGATTGTCCGTCGCACTCGCACACTCGGTAATAACCGTGTGCGAGTGCGACGGACAAAACTATCAGAACTACACTCGCTTCCCGCTGCTCGCCAGGTCGTTTCTAGTTGCTAGAAAAATAGCTCGGTACACATTATTTATATTTCTGATGAATAAAAATGTACTACCTTGTAACAAAAAAGCATAAGTTTAGTGAAGTTCGTAATTGTAAAACAGTTTCTAATGTATAAAACAGTGTATTCACCTTCTAAAATCGGTCCGATGTGCATTACAACAGGAAAGGCGGGCTGAAACGGATTTTAGCTGTGTGTGCGGTCTTCCTCCCTTATTATTTACTTTTATTTCTATCTTTATTCCGGTCACGTCGGTGAACGTTCCACCTAGGGAACAAGGCCTTTATATTGTTTCTTGCTACTTTTTTTTTTAATTAGACTCAAGCCGTGAAACAATAAAATATTTACTTAGTAACTTTTTTCGTTGGATCGCAAAATAAATCTTGCTTGGAATTTTCTTTATTTTGTGTCTCATCTGATAATCCATCTTTTTGCTACGTGATTCAATAAAATATGAATATTTAAATACCTATAAATGATTTTTGATAGTAAACAAAATTACGATTAATCTGTAAGTATCTTTGTATAAAATTTCAGACTATTATTTCAGTTGTGATCAATGTTCAAATATTTATGTAAAACCGAGTCCATTGTTCTATCGTATTAAGCTCAAGCTAATCAATTTGTCCAAAAATGTTAATTTTGTTTTTCCAAACATTCCCAGTGTCGATCAACGTTATAGAGTGGAATAAAATGTAGGTATATTGATTCATTTGACATTAACTTAGACAAAAGAATGATTATGTACTTGCAACAGATGTTTTGAAGTCAACACTTCAACTGCTTGAAATCGAAGTATTTTACATATACGTATTATGGATAAACTGTTTAGTATATGTAAACCAAGAACCACGTTGATCTAATCAAGTATAATAACGAAAGGCGAGTTTAGGCCGAAAAGCATCTTACAAGGCCGTCATAGTAATTTTGTGTAACTTACCAAAAATCATCACTCACTTTCGGTTCGATGACCCTCATGATTTACACTCGTTCTGTCACTTTCTCAAGCATTAGTTCTAAAATTAACTAGGTAGTATTTTTATATTGATTAGAAAATTGGATTATTAATTAGCTTCCGATGAGTACATACATATCTTACATAAAATTTACGCCGAATAAAAATCCCTTTAATTTATCTCATTTGTATAGCAAATCCATTCAGCCATGATAGGGATTTGTTCAATGACTCCGTTATTTATTTACCGTTTACCAAACTCGAACAGAGTATTTGCACCCTTTAAATTAAACCATCATGGACGCAACGATAATCTGTCTGACGTTTCAATAGTCATTCAATAGTCATTCAATAGTCAATTCAATAGTCATCACAGTTTTTATCAGAAGAAACCTATTCATGCATATTATTTAATGAATGGCTCAAATAAAGTTCTTCTGCATTTTAAAGACAGCTTATGCAATTATTATTATCCTTAATTGCAGAAAAGTCTTTCTCGACTAAAGGCTCGAATCGAACCCAATTTTGTTAGGTCTGAACATTTAGAGTTAAAAATCTTGCTATCATCATATCGGCCCGTTGTTATTCCACTGCCGGGAAAGGCCTCTTTTTATATAGAGAAGGCATGATTATTGATCGCCACGCTTGCTTAATGCGGATTGGAGATTTCAGACTTTTTCTATATCACCTCTTAAAACACAAAGGCAAGCTAAATCTGCATAATGTTAACAGCAGTTAGGTAATATTTAGTAGGTATATTAGTAATGCTTCTTCCTTAGGCTGCTTTCCTTTATGCGCCTATTATAATGCTCACTAAAAGGGACGGCAAAATAATAATAAAATTGGTTTATTTATCCACAGGCACGGTACCAAAATTCCCTCCCCAACTTGTTGCTAAATTGCATGGGTCTTTGGTTAAGTGATCCCGCTTTAGTCAACTGAACCATATCTCTGCTTTGTTTTATAAAAGGATTAATACATCAATACTATTTCGGAACTAATGTTACTACTAAACACGGCGCAGAAAGCGCACTGAAGTCTCAATACGGACACGGCTTGATTAACCGCTCACAGTCAGCGATACTGCATTACCATAATACCAACTGATGTTTCCACATGGAGTGGCGTATTTACATATCATTTGAATACTCTTAAAACGTATAGAATGGAAAAAAATCCTGAACGTTGTGATTTTTAAGAGGGGACGGTTAATATTTATTGCAATTATCTTTAAAATAAATTATGTTATTAACGTATGAGAATTATAATGATGTGATGTAATTTGTATTATTTTAGGCTTTATATCGTAATTCAGGTTTAGAAACTGGCAAGAATACCGTGAATATTTTCGTTTAGAATTTGCAATAGCAGTTTTATAATGAACGACGTGATCACTTTGAATAACGCCGATTGTGTTCGAACTTACCAAAAATTACGTAAAAGACCCATAGTTATAACCTCAAAAAATTACAAGTTACTTTGAAACTGTTTCATTACTTATCGCGAAAAAGACACCAAGATTGGAAAATTCCTACCTAACTAGGCACTTAAGAGCAAGTGATCGATATCTAGGCCTCACGTAGGTGCTTATCGAAAAAGCTCTCAAGGCTCCAATTTAGGAATAATTTTCAAAGGATATCACGTTACAATGCGAATAGGCACTTTGACAGATTTTTTTATTGAACTCTCTTCTTTATTATATAAAGAATTGCGGCACCTCTTTTCATGCTGAATAAGTATTTTGTCTATAGAAATATGTTAGCATCGACTTTTAGTGTTTTATATGTTTCTATCTAAAAGCGTTTATTGTTGCGTAGGTTTATCCTAACTGTTGGAAGGTTTTGCTACACCTAATCACCACACTCAGTAGGTCGGCATCACAAGCTGCATGCTGCATAATTCAAAAAGTAACATAAAAACAGTTATATAAAAAAGTACCATAGAAAAAAGAATACATGTGCTTTTTATACATGTTGATAATATGGTGCAGCCAATTCGCCTAGTCATTATGAAATCCTTTTATTATTTTAATTGCAAAAAGTTTGTGTGTATTTATGTGTGTGTGTGTGTTTGTTACCACTCAGCGCCTAAACGGCTGAACCGATTTTGATAAAATTTGGCATGTTTATAGATTTGGTGCCGGAGACGAACATAGGCTTTTTATCCTGAAAATCGCTCTGGTTTCCGAGTCACTTTAATTATACACATATAAATTTTTGTGAGGGCGAAGCCGCAGGGCGAGGCTAGTAATAACAATATGTTATTGTACGACAACGGAAAACAAAACTGTGGTCGTATTGAAAAAGTATAAAATGTCATACTCTGTCTATTTTCATGTGTAATCTATCTCTCTCTATCTATCTGTCTATCTCATTTTCATCAACAAAAACATATTATCACCAAAACTTCAATAAGTTTCTGATTCAATTAACCAATCTTTCAGTCAGATATTTTTAACTAACCATTCGTTGTATCAACGCGGGCCATTTGCATCCAAAATACAATACACTAAAGCTTAGCTGTCAGTATGAATAATTAATACGACAGAGCGTTTGGAGCCACGGAAATAGTGATCGATCGTTTATTGAAAATAAACATTTGAATTGGTAATACGAGTATGAGTGCTTTTTATAGAACAATCAACGCGAAATGAACAATTTGCCACCTCTGAAAATATTGAAGAGCGTTCGCATGTAAACATGATGATTTTATTTTATATTCTGGTGAAATTATTTTATTATAATATATATAATAATTTAGTAATAAACTATAATTCACCTTTGCGTCTTAATTGCAGTACTTCTTAGTTAATATATTTTTAAGTTTATTGCAATATATACATGTATCCGTTACTATAAAATTATCACTTAAACCGCCTGTGATACAGGAATACCCACAGAACCCTATAAGGAGGAATACCCCTAGTTCAGACACCTAACATTATTATACATTTTTTGTATTAATTTTAGGCCTTTAAAAATTGTATTCCTTTTTTAATTTGTTTTCAATTAGAGTAAGGTACAATTGTAATACCTACGATTTTATGTACCTATATATTGATATATATGATATATAGATAGATTACTCCAAGTGGATATCACTTATAATAATCGAAAAAGATGACGACTTGTTAGGTTTCTGTCAATAATATACACTGAAAAATCACATTCAATTTCTAAAGAAAAAGACCTTTAAAAAGTACGTGGCAGACTTTAGTAATGTGGACACAAAGACTCGGCGACGAGTATACGCCACACAATATTTTGTTAAAATTTTAGACATCGCTACAAAATTCCAATTATATGTCAACAACCCTTAAAATCACAAGTCTCATACGTTTTCACAACGAAAATGTCAAAGGTAAAACATAAAATGATATAAAACATTGTTCGTACATTCTTAATAGCTCGTAGTTACAGTAGGCATATGAAACGAAACGTAAAAACAAACTTCCTGCATAATTTTCATAATTAAGCATGACAAAGTTCCTTTTTTATAAAATTTTGTTCGGTTTTGTTTTAATATAAATGTTACTTTTAGAGAATTATGAGAAATGAATACAAAGGAGTCGTATTTGAGACTTTTATTTTGTTTTATATTTTAACTGGCGACTGGCGCGGTACGTGCGACTATTTTGCGTTGCTAATGGTATGTGGACGAGGGACAAATCTTTGTGCGATCCATAGTTATTGATTGTTGTGTGTTTGAAAAATTCTATGTAACACAAGACTTGTTCTCTGACACAAACGTGGTCTTAAAAAAGTAGCGATGTACTTGTATACAATCCATATATAAATAAAAGTAAATAAAATATAAGTATTTTTTTTTTTTTATTGCCTACAGTGGCAGACGAGCCAACAGCCCACCTGATGGTAAGTGGTAACTGTCGCTCATAGACTTCTGCAATGCCAGGGGCTCTGCGAAGCCGCTGCCTACCGTGAAATTAATGCTCTCTTTAAACCTCGTTTGAAGAAGGACATGTCATAGCGCTCGGGAAACACCGCAGCTGGTAGTTCGTTCCAGAGCCTGCACGTACGTGGGAGAAATGAACGCTGAAAACGAACCGTGCTAGACGAGATCGTGTCCAGGTAGTATGGATGAACTTTGCTGCGATGTCGAGTGGTGCGATGATAGAAAGGAGACGATGGCACCAAGTCAAACAGTTCCTTAGAGCACTCCCCGTTGAACATACGATAGAGCACGCATAGAGAGCCAAAGTCCCTCCGCTGCTCCAGTGACTCCAATTTGTCTGTGAGATTGGGATCGTCGACGATTCGAACTACTCGCCGTTGAAGGGAGTCAAGTGGGTCGAGCTGGTATTTGGGGGCTCCTGCCCACAGGTGAGAACAGTACTCCACGTGCGGTCGGACTTGTGCTTTGTATAGCACAAGCCGTTGAGATGACGTAAAGTACCGTCTGGCTCTGTTCAGGACGCCCAGCTTTTTGCTCGCCAGTTTGGCTTTGTCTTCCAAATGACTCCCAAATTGGACCTTGCTGGATATTTGAACGCCGAGGATCCCAATGTCATCGGAGATACGGAGAGAAACTCCTTGGAACTGAGGCGCCATAACAAAAGGGTCCTTCTTCGCAGTGAAGGCGCATACTTGTGTCGTCGTAGGGTTGAAATGAACTAAGTTCTTCTCACCCCATTCGAGAGCCCGCCCGAGAGAGCCCTCAACTTCAGATACAAGTTGTAACCGTCTCTCATGCACGGAGCTCCGAGGGACATTCTGTTGGCTAGTGTACCGCGCGTCACCCGTGCTGTCATCTGCATAGCAATGCATGTTCTCAATGGTTAACATGTCATTGATATGCAGAATAAACAGCGTTGGGGAGAGCACTGAGCCTTGTGGTAAGCCAGCATTAACATCATGGTATCGGAGCAAGCACCATCAACAACGACCTTAATGCTCCGACCATCCAGGAAGCTGGTCATCCATCTGCAGAGTCCCTCGGGGATTCCATAGGATGGTAGCTTCGATAGAAGTGCTTTGTGCCAGACCCTGTCAAACGCCTTGGCAATATCAAGGCTGACAGCCAGAGCTTCACCCTTGCCCTCCAAGGCTTCTGCCCAACGGTGTGTGAGGTACACGAGAAGATTACCAGCTGACCGACCGTTACGGAAACCGTACTGGCGGTTGCTTATCAGCTGGTGCTCCTCAAGGTACCTTAGGAGTTGGGAGTTGATAACTCGTTCCAGAACCTTGGAAAGCAAGGATGTTATCGCTATCGGTCTGTAGTTTGACGGGTCCGACCGGTCACTCTTTTTTGGGATCGGGTGGACGTTAGCTACCTTCCACAAAGATGGAACCCTATTAGCGGTATATGAGAGACGATAAAGGCGCGTTAAAACGGGAGTCAACTCAGGGGCGCACGTCTTCAGAACCACTGCGGGGACGCCATCTGGTCCACTCGACTTGTGGATATCTAGGAGCCTGAGCTCTCGCCTGACCGCGCGTTGAGTGATGCGGATTTCCGGCATTGAGCTTTCACACCGCGAGATGTTGGGTGGTGTGACTCCCCCGTCGTCTAGAGTCGAGTTCGAGGCAAAGAATTGGCCTAAAGTGTCAGCCTTTTCCTTTGCACTATGGACCAGTATGTCGTCTTGTTTGCGCAGTGGCGGGAGATTGGACGAGCAGAAGTTGCCTTGGGCAGCCTTGGCGAGAGACCAGAATGCACGGCTCCCTGAAGGATAGCTTTCTAGCCTCTCGCCAATTCTGGCAACGTGTTCTGCTTTGGCCTCAGCGATAACCTTCTTGTTGTATCTGGTAGCGGCATTGAAACTACGCTTCTCTTCCCTGACCCGCGGGTCCTGGCGTTGCCTAGCACTGTTCCAGGCCCTATATGCGGACTGCTTAAGGCGCGTCGCCTGCCTGCAGGTTTTGTTAAACCAGGGGTGACTACGACCGCCGACCGGGATTTTTGCGTTGGGGATGAATAACTCCATCCCCTGAAGCACCGTATCGGTAATGCAGTCCGCACATGTGTCAGGATTTCCGGAGGAGAAGCAAAGCCGCTTCCATGGGTAGGACGCGAAAAATTCACGAAGCCCATCCCAATCTGCTGAGCTATATCGGCAGACTCTGCGAGACCCGGTTGCCGAAGAACGATCGGGTCTCACAACAGGGGCTTTACTAAAGATAAGGCAGTGGTCAGATGATCCGAGTGGAGAATCGACCACTACACCCCATAGCCGTTTGGGTGAGTAGTCAGCAGAAGATCCAACAAAGAAGGTTCATGACCCTCTACGTCTGGAATGCGGGTGGGCTGCATTACCAGTTGAGAGAGGCCATAGGCCGAGGCCATATTGAAAACAGTTTTGCCCGGGAGGTCATGGTCCGGGACCCCAGCCATTCTTTATGGTGAACGTTGAAATCACCTAGGACCACCACCTCCGCAGACGGATGCTGTTCCAATATTTGGTCAATCCCCCCTTGGACGTTCTCGGTTATTTGGGTGACTCCCGTAGCACTGGCCGGAGACCTGTAAAGGCACGAGTAGATTCGGGTAAGACCCCCATGGTCTACCCGCAGCCATAATATTGATAGGTCCCGGCGTTCGAGGGCCCGAAGTCGGCGACAGCAGATATCACCCCGTACGAAAACGCACACCCCAGCCTTCCGGTGGAAAGCATGTTCCAGCTCGTAGCCGGGGTATTTAAGTTACGATATATCGTCCGGGGTACATATCTGCGTCTCCGTTAAAAAGAGCAAGGCAGGCCGCGCCGACTCAAGGTGTTGATGGACGGCGTCGAGATTACTGTGAAGACCCCTGATATTGCAGAAATCCATTTTAAATGTGGATTTGGTGTCCGCCGTAAATACGTTGCTCTTTCTCTTTCTTGTGGCCATGGTTTGTAGAGAGAGTGGGGGTGAGGTGTAATTTGGTAGGCGAAGTCAAGGTGATACCCAAAAGAAAGAGCGGTGTGTTGGACCCGATCAATCCGGGAGTTGAGTGAAAAGCTGACGCGGGGCACGGAAGGGCCCCTGATGCTCACAACCGCCGGGATCCACTCCGGTCTCCCATTCCGGCACAACGGCTATGAGACGGGATTTTTGCCAGCTGGCGGGACAGCCTCCCGTGCGGGATACACACGGGTTCGGGTCCCCTACTGACTGGCAGGTGGCCGACGGATAACCATTTCCATCGGGTCTCCCTGGACCCCGCGTCGACTCGTCACGCTCAACGAACAGGCCAAGACTTTTACCACCGCACGTCTCAAGCATCACCAAAACTTCACCACCCAATTGGGAAAGGAACTACGAACACAGGAACGGCTGTTTCCCCCTTCGTACGAAACACAGCTGAGCTGCTATTACGGCCGAAATAGGTAGAATTGTGGTACCAAGCCGTGCGGGTCTAGGTTAGACCCTACCACTATAGTCAGGAGAGGGAAGGAAAGACGGGGACTTTATATCGCGGATGTATAGGTGTACGATAATGAAGGCTCGAGGTGCCGGGGGCGCGTACCCGTATCTCCCGAAAAGCAACCGGACAGGTTGCAATCCAGTCGATTCTCTGACAGTATAATAATATGTCCATTAAAAAGAACCTGCCCTATCTTTATGTTACAATTCAATTTCGCTGTTAAAAAATACGAGTATATTCAAACGTCATACGAATGAGTAACACGCAAATATAATACAAAAAATTGAAAAGAGATTTCAACACTATTGTGGAGCCTCCTTTGTTGAACATGTTCTTTTACCTTTCTGTCTGTCATGTCTGTCACAGCCACTCCCGCCGCACACATCGTTTCCTCGTTCGAAGGTACGGAACAGTTTCCACAGAAGAATTTTTCATTCGTAGGGTAAACCGATTACCTCAGCTCGCTCCCTGACAATAGACGCTCGGCATTCATAATTACATTTGCATAAAGGCTAGAATCGTTTGCACCGTTTGTCAGAGCGGGTCGGGTAGATTAAGCCACGTAAAATCTAATGAGCCTCGCAGATAATGGCTTTGCTTCATTAGATACTGTACCTAAGGTTCAACGCGTTTTTGTGTGACGTCACAGCTTTTAATTCTAAAGAAATTCTTCAATTTTAAAGAAAACAGCAATATGTATACTTAGAATGTATATACGCTACTGGTGACGGGAGTAGAGCAGTAACTAAAAACTAGTAAAATAATTCTTCTATTAATTACTACTAAGGATTCCATCGAGTCGTCTCAATATTAAATTTAATTAATTTTAAGTTATAAAACAGTTCTTTTAGTTCATAATATCAAAATTTGTCTCTTCTATTACGATAGTAGATACTTATTCGTTTCAGCATGAATGAGCTGAATCGATCGGCAAATTTTTACCCTGTCAGTTAAAATCAGTGTAAAATATTAATTTTAGGTTCCATTCGTTCAGATGTTTTACGGTAGTAGATCTTTGCTGGTTTCAGCATAACTGTGCTGGATTGACCGATTAAGTATTACCCTATTATAGAATACTAGCTTTACGCGGCGCGGTCTCACCCGAGTCTTCGCTTACTGCTTTGCTTCCGTCGCCACTAGCGTGATGTTACACAGCCTATAACCTTCCTCGAGAACCTAAATGAGAGGAATTATTTTTTAAATCCGTCTGGTAGTTCCAGCTATTAGCGCGTCTAAACAAACAAATAAAGTCTTCCGCTTTATATTATAATACGAGTAGTATAGATTGATAAAATATTAGTTTCAATGCTAATGTGTTTAGCTCGGGGAGTGAAAGCGACGGCCAGCCAAGTACCCTCTCGTTCCTCTTTATTTTCCTTTTTCTTTTCTCATCCTCTTCTTCCTACATGGCGGGTAACGGCTTGGTTGTGTTTTCTTAACATTATTTTTGCAATGCTTAATAAACATAGGCTTGTCGATAGGTAACGGTTACCACGTACCATCAGGTAAGTATGCTTGTATGCCACCAAAGATTTATAGAAAAATATATATACACAACAGCTGCACGTACTCTCACTGTGCCACTGTAGGTAGTCAAATGAGACAATTAGATTAAAAATAATAACTAAAACAATCGTAAGCATTTTATTGCTCATAACATACTAGACATAACAAATGGCGACTGTGACACGAATTGAACGAATCCATTTGAAATACTGACGTTCCATTAACATGAGTGTGTTTTATATCGGCTTATAAAATGTTATGATGCACTTTATTTTGTCGTAATGAAATCAATCGTTAATATTTACTGCTAATAATTAACTGATGAATATGGCTAGATGTTTTACTTTAAAAGGTAGGTGTACAAATAAGAATAAAACTTAAATAAATGATACATCATAGAGTTTTAAGAGTTGTTTTAAACTATAAGAATTGTCGGAAGCATAGTCAAAGATATACGTTGGTAATATAAACTATGCTTAGCTACCTACTGAAAATATAGAACTATTTCTTTCTTCTCTCATTTGCCGCAACAGATTTGGTTTGAGCTGTATTAAAGACAAAATTCATTTTATAAGCTCTGAAGCGTAATCACATGCAGAAACAAATAAACAGAAATTTGATATCATTTTAGCTATTAGATGAAGACGTCTGAATGACGTAGATGGCAGTAGACTGTCATAGATCTTCTCACCACGTCTTCACTTTAAGCAACCCCCATCCCATAATTGCGCAGTACATGTGTCCTCTGTGTCGATTCCAATACCAATTACTTATCATAACAAATTAATAACTAAAAAAATATGGAAACTTAATTTATAATAGTAGTAATTCAAACTGACAAATAACATAATTATAACTGACAAACATCAACAGAATACAACTACGCAACGAAATTGTACCTATTTAGGCAACTTCCTACCCTATTACGTTTGGTCAAAAACACGGACAATGAAACGTGTAATAGCCCATACAATTACCCAACAGTAGATGCACCCCTATTATCATAGAAATATACAGGTTTATAAACACCATTACCTGCGTTCACTACCGTTGATCGCGTGTCTAAAACAAATTATACCATTCGATTCCCTTCGAATCATTACAAGATCTTTATCATAGCGATGAGCTTCTAAATTTAATTTTTAATTAAGTAAGCCCGTCAATCTAAAGGTTTGAAGCCTTATTATCAGCATCGATTTCATTTCAAAATGAACTTTCTTAAGTATTAAATTGATAGGTAAATACGGGTTCTTTGATTAACGATGAAAATAGAGTTTATTTGGATGAATATACAGCTATATACGTTACTTCGATTTATTATTGCCTCCAGCTAGGTGAACAGATAACCTAAAAAGGACCGAGTGCCATTGCGTAAATTGGGCGAGGCATATCTTCAGCGGTAGACTGCGATAGGCTGATTGTAGACTCATCAGCGGCAGTGATATGTAGGATTATAAAGTAGGAGCTAGCGTAATTCTACACACCATTGTTTAAATGATAACGCTATAAGTTCCATCCTTTATTGATTGCAGACCTCTTCAGTCTGTTTGCTATAATTTTGTTTACTTGCAAATTTATGTCTCAAAAAAGCCGATCTGAAATAGTTTAATTATAATAATGTACCAAACCAATTTTGTCCGTAATATGAACATACGAACACAGAAAAGACGCTGAGTGACCAAATTACATATAAGAACACAGCCAAAACTAACAAAGCTAGACATCTAAGCTTTCCTACAAACATATTTTAAGTAAGCTTAGTGTCCGCAAAGATAGGATTTCGGGAAATTTCCATAGGAATAGCAGAATATTTTAGGCAAAAGATAGTCTTATTTGTAAAAGAACAAAAGATTTTTGGGATTTCTTATACGATATTGTTTTTATAAATGTTATTATCGGATACGGTAGTAGATCTACGCTGATTTCAGCATGAATGGGCCGGATCGTCCGGAGAAGTACTACCCTCTCATAGAAGATTGACTTAAGAGTAGTAGTATCCGTACTACTGCGTTTCGTTCGGTGAGTGAGAGCGCCGGAGGCTCAATTTCCCCCCTTTCCTCTTTCCTCACCTCCCTTATTCCCTTCCCCTAACCCCATTCCCAGCCGCCATAGTTAAGGCCACCATACCAGCAGTTTTAGACGATGGCTTTTGGTATGGTGGCCGCCACTTCTGGATTCCACTGACTGCTTACCATCAGGCGGGGTGGAGTCACTTTGGTAGGCTATAATATAAAAAAAAATATATTTAGTGCATTAGCACTCAAAAATTATAATTATTTAAAGATAGATAGGGTGTTGATGTTACAGATAATTTCTGATTACCTCCAAAATTAAAGAAACAGAAATTAAATACGGTTGTTCAATATCAAAGGTTGTTAACGTATAACTTTGTAAATTGCTACCTGTTTTCTACAAAAACAAGGCATTGGTTATATTTCGAACTATCATAGTAAAGTCAATGGTATTGACATAATGCCAACGCTGGTCTTATTTGTGTTTACTATATGAAACGAGAACGATAGAATTAACTTTGTAGAGGGAATTTCTTTCAGTATATGAATTATTGAAAGAACGAACAAGACACCTTATTTTATTTATTTATTTAAACTATATACAAAACATGTATAAAGGCGGAGTTAATGCCTAAGGCATTCTCTACCAGTCAACCTATTGGGTGATGCATAGATGAAGCATGGTATTATGGCGGGCGGTGTATTCACCTGGTGCTTCCTGGGCCTACCACTGCCACTAAAACAGAGCATTTCCGTCCCTACATTGCATCTTTGAGTATCACATCTATTGTAATACTAAGCTTAATTTAATATAATTCTTTTAAAAGCAATCTCACTGCATCTTATAATAAAAAAAAAAATGATCTACCTACATTAGCAAATCCCACACTACCAGCCAATGACGCAAACAAGATATAAAATCAAAAGAAATGTAGTAAACATAAACAACAGATTGCAATGCTTAACAGAGTTCTCATCGGAGTAAAATGTTCTTATTTGTTGAATGCTCCACGGGCGCCTCGAAGCCGAGCGGAATCTTCTATTTGAATAATTTGATTAAGGACTACTGCATACGCACGATTGGTCGAGAGAGATTGTTTGTTAATTTGTTTGTGTGATGATGTTTATTCATTGCATTAACACTAATATGTGTAGATTTGTTTTATTGTTGATTTAATTTTGTTTGAGTAGTATATTCACATTATGGTTTTAGTGATATAAAATGGTTAGTGAAAATGGTAACTGTTAAAATTTAGCTACTTAAGTAATAATTTTATCAATACTATGTTTAATTCATGCTCTGGGATTCTTCGACGCTCGAAAACTTTTATGGTTTATTTGCCAATTATTAGTCAAAAGTGTTTTCACCATGACCGTGGTAATTTTTATAATCGCTATGAATTTTGATAGTCTAACCCCCCTCCCCTCCTCTAGTTTCTAAAAGGCTGATCACCTGTTAAATCGTATGTGAAATACCTAAAAGCATGATAAAAGTATGGATAATTAGTATAATTTGATCTAGTTATTTACTAATTAGATCAAATTAAACTAAATATTCATGCTTTTAGCAACCCATTAGTACTTTACATTTAACAGGTGATTAGTAATTTTTTTGTTGATCAGACTTCAGAAACTGGGGGTTAGTCAGTTTCGGGCCATTGTGACTTCAAATTCTTTTGTCAACCTCTGTGGTTCGGTGGTACTGTTTATGGACTGCCACGCAGAGGTCGCGGGTTCGATTCCCACTCAGTGCAAATATTTGTGTGTATAAACATAGCTTTTTGCATTGGGCTGGGTGTTTCTATATATAAAAATAATATATATGTATTTACAATAAAAAAAGTATATAAGTATGTTTATCCGCTATCTAGAACCCATATCACAAGCTAAGCTATTAATATATGACTTTGGGTCTAGATGGCGTTGTGTGGTTATTATAATAATACCAGCCTGTTTATTGTCCCACTGTAGGGTAAAGGCCTCTTCTCATACAGAGAAGGCATGACCATTAATCACCACGCTTGCTCAAGGCGGATTGGCAATTTCAGACTTTTAAGCCCAGGCTTCCTCACGATGTTTTCCTTTTTTTTTTCGATGGTTATAGTTGTTGTATTATTATTATATATACTAACTGTATTATTCATAATTATGAGACTTTCTCGTTACTTTTTATATTATACTATTAGAAACTTTGCACTACAGTAACCGCTTCAGCTTTTAAAAAGTTGAAGTTTTTAAATGTGGTGTCACGACATTGATAGAGTATGTTTCTAGCAATTTACTTTAGCTACTACTGTATTAGATACATTAATAAATATACGTTTTCTTTTGTTACTTGTATCCATTACTAGCTTGCTTTAAGTAAAAAACTAATAAGGAGCATTATGTATTTACAAAAAATCTAAAATCCACGCTGGTTTCAGCATGAATGGGCCGGATCGTCCGGGGAAGTACTACCCTCTCATAGAAGATCGACTTAAGAGTAGTAGTATCCTTACTACTGCGTTTCGTTCGGCGAGTGAGAGTGCCGGAGGCCCAATTTCCCGCCTTTCCTCTTTCCTCACCTCCCTCATTCCCTTCCTCTAACCCCATTCCCAGCCGCCATAGTGGAGGCCACCATACCAGCAGTTTAAGACGATAGCTTTTGGTATGGTGGCCACCACTTCTGGATTCCACTGACTGCTTACCATCAGGCGGGGTGAAGTCACTTTGGTAGGCTAATAAATAAAAATAAAAAATAAAAAAAAAACTAAAATCGACAATCCTCATTGAGCAAGCATGGCTATCAACGATCATGCCATCTCTAAGAGTAAAGGCCTATAACTGGGATGTGATAATAACGGTCTGGTATGATGATGACTGTCTCTGTGGTTCGGTGGCACTGTATACAGATTACCACGCAGAGGTTTTCGGTTCGAAGTAATATATTTTTCTGTTAAGAAATTCTTAGAATTAGTCCGGAGTCTGGCATTGTTTCCGATAAATGGAAATAGGCTCGCCCTCTGTTACATGGGACCTAAAATAAATAAAAAAAGCGAAAAGTATGTGGTGAAGCACCTCTGCACAGCCCTTTGGGGATAAAAGGCATGAAGCTATGTATGTATAGTATGATGATAATTATGTATTTCGTCTGGCTGGTAGTGGCGACATCCGGCGGTGGTATTTTTATACCATAAATATAATATGATTAGCACTTAGACAGCCTGTGATACAGGATCTTTCTAGAACAGGCACACAATATTCTTAGCCTATTTTTAAAAGATTTGTGTACCTTTTTCTATTTTTATTTGAAGAAAAATTTTAATTTGATTTGACACATGACATGATAAAAGTGGCAACTGATGTTTGAAAGGGCAAAGTAGGAATACTTGTAGAAGGTCTATATTGAGCAGTACTTGGGCAGTTTTATTATAATTGCCACACATAAATAACAGATTGGCAATCGTAGTGGCAGTCTGATCATTGAACACTGTTACCTGTATTGATAGAATGATATACAATTCAATTATTTCGTATATATTTTATGATATTCACAAAATAGAATTGAAATTCAACATTCATGTCTAAAAAGCTAATGGACTGACGGATTGGGAACGTAATCCGCTTGACTAATTCGACTTCAGCAAATAACGGTGGTTGATTTAACGATACTGGTACCTAATACCTATACCTAGTATATCTGAACTAGAAATAAATACGAAGGTAAAAAATATCAAAAAAAAATAATTGACTGAATTATAGTTCAATGATACTGTATAGTCACGGGTTTGAATCTGGGTTAGGTAAACTAATAGAGGGATTGTTGTAGACTTTTTTATAAATTTAATGTATGATCCATTATTATTGCATTTAATCGACGGATAGCCCAATGCAAGGTGGGACGTCGTTAGGTGATCCCCACACTGCTCCGCAATACGCTGCGGGGTGCGTGGCGAAAGAACATCTACACCACGCGTGAATGCGTATTCAGTGTGTTGCACCACGTGTGATTTGTATACAAAGAGAGATACTCACAAACAAAGCGAGAAAACGCACGCGTGCACTACACTCCGTGATGCGGGGCAGTGTAAGAATCATCTAAAGTACAAGGCCGGTAAGTTGATGCCAGCTGTAAAACCCTTTCCTAAGTTTCTTTAATAGCGCCAGTCAGTCTTTTACATTGAGAACACCAACCATTAAAACAGCCGGACTATTTGATATTCTTATTCTTACTAGACCCAATCTATTAAAATTAATCTAACAAACAATTAAACTTTCCTAAAAGCCTAACATAATATTACAATAATAATTACTCGGTAATTAAAACCTCAATAATTCCAAAACTAACGACTAAAACTTGCATAAAATATACCTAAATACATTATTTTCTTTAGCCATTATGGGCGATTGCGTGCTTTCAGTTCTATGGCGCAATGAACTTCGCTAGTAACCGAACTGAGAAGTACTAATTATACTAATAAATAACATTTTAGGCCGACATTTTCTTTTCCTTGTTCATTTTATCGCTGATATTATCTATGATCTGTCTCTTAGGAAAATGGGTCATGATTAAACCTATAAATGAAGGTAGATGATGATATTATATTCGTATTATCTATAAATCATATTTTAAGACCATTACTATTATAAATATATGCAGACTGTAAGTGTTTTTTAAATAAAACTTTAGTCTTATATAATGAAACGATTCGAGCATTACATTGGTGACGGAGGCGAGCCGAGCATTACATCGCGCAACTTGATGATACAAGTAATAATCATTTTGAATTTGGAATGTTATATTACAAGCAAATGCTCGGCATTGAGGAAGATAGTATTGTAACGTAATACTTACAATCAGGCCTGTAACGTTACATTAAATGTGAATGTACGCGGTGAGGGAGCACCTTAATATAATCGAGCACAATTTTTTTAAAATGGGATAGAACCAATACTATATAGAAAACGTTACAAAATTATTAGATGTGAAAAATCTCAAAAATTCTCTTCTATTTTCAGCACTTTTACAAGAAAATAACAAAGATCATTAAATGGAAAAGTCGCCAACTTTTTTCATAATATATACGATTGAACGCCATAGAAATATTAAGGAAAACGATGAACTCACAAAGTAAAGGCAAAAGAACGAAAAAACTGACACAGAGCTTAATATTTACACAATGTAATTTGAAGTCAAAGTTACAATTCGTTTGTTGGCCAAATTCCCATTGACCACGTGTACTGGCACGCAAAGCGTCGCTTAAGATTTCTTCAACATTCGTTACGTTCTCGAAAAGATTGAGCCACAAAACCAGCTATAGAAAAACCGCAATGAAAGATTACAGTGGCATTACTTACGTGAAACCAACACCAGATGTATAAAAAAAATATTATAACATGGCTATGAAATATTTATTTAAGTCAGATAAAATAAGTAAGTTTCTACATTAAGTTCTACATTAGTTTTACATTTGGTTTGCGAATGCGGTCGCTGTTTTCGAAGCCCCAAACTTAAAATCTGTATTTCTACCCCACATTTTTTGGAATTTCTTTAACATGGCATCCAACCATTATTTCGTAGCTGATTGCTACGGATACGTAGAGGGCTACGATTGTGCTACGTGCGTAAATGTTGCCATTTGTTTTCTAAATAATATTGTTTTTAATTTGAGTATGGTTATATTGACTCTAGTCTAAAATAACGTTTTTAGGAACTAGAACTAAAGAGTATTTACTTAGCTTACTTAGCATTGTGTCGATTCTGAATAATTTAGAAATTTCGATTGTAAATCGAGTTAATTTTGCATCCGTAATCGCTATTAAAATTAAATTTTAAACCTTCACGCTGTGTTAAACATTTTACAGAAATTATATGATAAAATCTAAAAAATTAATTAAAAGTTTTAAAAGTAGGAAAATGTTTTACTGATTTGTTGAAAGTTAAAGGTGTATGGCAGAAGGCAGTTCTGACCTTCCTTATTTGCCACGGTTTGATGGAGGCAGATTGGGTAAATGCCATATTAAATTAGCCTTAAGGTTATGTTTGGTAGACGATCCATCAACAAAGTTTCCGGTCTTAATGAAAAGAGCAAATACACTTAATTGCATTATAGTATAGATTTGAGAACATATCGTATTTATTGATGAATTGAGTTAAGAACTACAAAATAAGACAGTTTCTTCATCAATTAAAAATTGGTTAATTGATTTATTTACACAGTTTTAGCAAATCCCAGGTTATATGTTGCAAATAAACAACTATTATCTAAACTAATATTATAAAGAGAAAAGATTTGATTTTTTGTACGTTTGTTTGTTTGTTTGCAACGATTTAACAAAAATTTACGTTACCGATTTAAAAAATTCTTTGAATTTTAGAAATCAATAAATTCAGCGGGTAACATAGGCTATAATTTATTGTGTTAAGTATATTATTTTCAGTCATTTTTAGAATTTTAATATTTTAAGCGCCTTCGTAAATCTAAATGATGCAACACGACTATTGCTATGATATTTTCCGTAAATGTTTGTTGTAATATCGAATGAAACTTTTGATACCAAATCGAAAGTGAGGGCATACCTCTAGTTTAAAATGTAAGATCAGTATCTTCCTTTCGAGATCGTATAAAATACAAAGAAATGTGTACGCAAACATATGTTGCTGTTATAGCGTCATAGCTCACAGCAGAGCAAAACGACGCACACCTGATACAGGTAACGAGGAACCGATCGATGACGATGACAATGATATATTAGCAGAAGTCAATTGTAGACTTTCGATGATTGTTTACTAAATTTCTATTTGGCAATAACAATTCGGTAATATTATAATACTAAGTAAAGCTTATAGCATACAAATAAACTGGCACACAAAACAAAACTTAAATACTTTATTAGCAACAATTCTTAAGGCGAGCTTTTCCCAAAATGCTCAAAAACAGGTTCTTAGTTTTCTATTTTATTCCTAAACGCGATGAAATTAAAATCTGAAAATCAAATATATTAATGTTTAGTCTTTAATCTAGAGATTTCGGTAATTCAATACGCAATGTCTGCAATTTGGCTCGATTCATTTTAGTCTCAAAGATAAGTCTAAACTAATTTTCAAACCCATTTCATTCAGTGTGTATTAGTTTTTGTGCAATGAAACTTATATCAAATGAATTGTCGTTAAAAATGTAAGGCTTTTCGGTAATCAAAAAGTAAAATTTAGAACGTCTTCTCCTCCGTTTCCTAAGAAAATGAGTTTTCGTCCTTGCTGAGGCTTCCGCGCTTCTCGTTCAGTCCCGCTGGGACAGCGTCAGAGGTCGGACCTGTGTCAATTTTTTTGTTATCCAGAAAAAGCGCGTAATTTGAGAAAATAATAGCTTCACGAAGGCTAAACAAATAATAGTAATAGAATAGGAAAAAAAAGTATATTTTAACATTATGTTTCTGTTATGAATTCATTTTTATTATAAAATCTAATAGTATTTAAAAATGCATTGTATTTTGGGTAAACTGACGTTTCATTGGTGTCATAATATAGAAATGTTGCAGTAAGTTAATTACATGTAATTATGACGTCACGTTTGGACTTTGTATTACAGGTTGGTACAAGTACAATCACTGTCAATAAAATCCTAAATCAATACTATTATGTAAAGCGAAAGAGTTTGTTTGTTTGTTTGTTTGAACGCGCTAATCTCTGGAATTTATTTGCGTATGATAGTCAAGATCTCGAGGAAGATTATAATCATAAATTTTGACAAGGAAAATGGAATAAACAATTATTAAATTTTATATGTACAGACTTTTGCCTGAAATTATTATATATCCTCTGCAAATTAGAGGAATGACAGTAAGAAACATTAAAATGAGCGATAATTAAGAAAATAATGAAAATATAATGGCCCTTTTATTTCTAAATCACTAATTATTATTATCCTATTCTATCCTATACTAATAAGTAGGCTATTGTTTTATCATTTGCAAGTAGTTATGTGAATTGTTAAAAACTTAACATTTAAAATAATTAAAAAATATCATAAAAAGCGATCACACTATTTAAATAATATATATATACTGTGGTTGTGACTAGCTGTTGCCCGCGACATCGTTCGCGTGATAATTCATGTGTGACTGTATGAGGATATTACCTGTCTGATCTTACGGCAATCGTACAATGTATCAGTAATAAATATCAGTATAATCCGTCATTAAGGTGAATCCCATTTAAATCTATTTACCCGCTAACAGTAAAACTGACAAAATTTCACACAAACATGCGACTCTTATTTTCCCACTTAATAATGGTAATTTGTTAGTAATAAAAAATGAGTATTTTCTAGTGATTTGGAAATCCTAATAAAAAAACAACTACAACTAGGTAAAATAAACTTCGAAAGGGAAGTCGACAGGAGGATTCAGTTGGATTGGGCAGCGTTCCACAAACTCCGTCAAGTCTTTACGTCGACCATACCGCAAATCCTAAAGACCAAGGTGTTTGACCAATGCGTCCTACCTACAATGACCTATGGTGCTGAAACGTAGACACTCACAAATGGACTGGTCCATAAGTTGAAAATCGCTCAGAGGGCTTTAGACAGAGCTATGCAAGCATTCGTCTGATCGACAAAATCCGTAACGAGGAGATTCGACGGCGAACTAAAGTTATCGATATAGCTCTCCGAATTAACACTCTGAAGTGGCAATGGGCTGGTCATGTTTGTCGCAGATCAGGCAATCGCTGGAGCCACACGGTTTTGGCGTGGAGACCGCGATGATTTACAACGGGCGGCTGGCAGAAACTGGATGTAAACGGCCGTAAATCGGGCAAGATAGCGCGCCATGGGAGAGGCCTATGTCCAGCAGTAGACTGCCGTAGGCTGATGATGATGATGATAATGAATAAAAAAACTATAGAAGTTTCATACATACAAACTTTGTCATCCCTATAAACCCCCTTCGCTAAATCTCGTCTCAGTAAGCACCAATCTCCTAAAAGGAACCCTCATGCAAAATTTGAGACTTCTAGCTTTTGTATTTTCTGAAATTTCGTGATGATTGAGTAAGTGAACTTTTGCTTTTATCTAAATATATATAGTTTTGGTTTTACTATTAGCAGGTTACTCTAGATTACTCTGAAGCATGCCACATACAACTTTCCTTTAAGTCTACACCCGTTACCTTAAGAGTTTAACCTTGAGCTTTGTCTATGGTCATTCTGAAACAAACTTTGATGGGAAACTGCACTCTTTTGAATTAAAAGTGGTATTTGATGGTGTAAGGGGGAATCCTAGGAATAAATATACACAGAATCCTCTCGAGAATAACCGGTTAGTATAGTTGTTTCGATTACATAACATTGTTTATTGCATTGCAATCTGGTACCATTGCACAATTTTGGTGGTTTTATGTTGCGCATTGGCGCGCTCTCAATTTGACCGTAGTGACTTGTGCCCGCTCATTCATATAGCTTGCTTTTTCCCCTTCTGTAAAAGAAGTACTAGTAGATACTACTATGTTTATATTACTGGGGTACAAAAGTGAAGTATCTATCCTCGCCATAGCAAAACAAAAGTGGGTACTGTAATTTACCGTATGAGAGATGGATTTCAATTATTCGACACAAGATTGTGTTATCATAGTACTCAATGAGGGTGCTTAGGAAATTTTGCCACCAGTTGGCACTACTTCAACTGTCACATTGGGCCAATCAGAGGTTAACTTTTAAAAAAGCGCTTGACAGCTAGACCTGAAGCATCGGTGCTGCCACCTGGTGGGCACCATTTTAGAAAATCATTTCAGTAATTTTCTTTTGTCCTTAAGCATGTGAATTATCCATTTTGTAAATTAAACATTAAAATTTGCGAAATGAGCAAATATAAATATTTGTTTTGATAGCATTGTCTACTAACTGGTGGCGAAAATTTTCTTAAACATTCTCATTACAATATCACTCATAGAAAATGAAGTTGCTATAGTTATTTTTAGATAGCTATTATCTAAAAATAACTATAACAACTTCATTTGAAGAAGATTGATTGAGTTTACAAACATGTGTCAAAATTAAATATTTTAAATCAAAAGCATTAAGGTGTATTGATATCAACTTCGAAGCAAATCATCCCCAAAATAACTTTTTTTCCTTTCTAGCCCCTTTAAAGGATGATTTTAATAAAATACGGGACACATCTTCCATCAATTCTGTTAGAAAATGTTTATGCAAAATTAGAAGTAAATTGTATCGATATCTACGTTTATATAGGTGAAGGTGTGACACTTTTTGCTTGATTTTTGTATTAGACCGGCGTCTAGTTGTTACTATGTTAATGGTTATTAAGACAAGTGTTTGTTATTTGGTTTATTTTATTATTTTCTTAATCATCAACTATTTAACTGTCAATTGATGAATGATTTAAATTTTGAAACAAGCCCTAAATTATATTGAACAATTTACATACGCATCTTTTAAAATCAGAGATGGAAGCCAAAAGAGACAAATCTTTGGAGACGACTCTCAAAAGATTTGTCTCTTTTGGCTTCCATCTCTGATTTTGGTTCCTAAACTTAACCCTAAACCGATTGCTAAAGAATTCCACCTTTGTACTTTCGTGCATGATGTTCAATAATTAAAAATAAAATAAAAAAATGAACTTTAGTATGTAACGTTCATCCAACATTTTATTGTTACTTCGACAAGATTATTTAATACCACCACTATACCTTCATTTAAGGTTTCATAAGCCTACATTAAATTGCACATAACACTGTAGTAAAATACTGATTTTTTAGAATCATGTTAAAAAATATACCTACTGTATGTGTCTGCATTATGGCACGGCACGAGCTTTACAATACGGAGCTTGCGGTGCGCAAACTGTCAACGCGTGACGTCATGCCGGGCCCGCCGCTGTCATCGTATGATGATCGTAGATAAATACGTCGTACTGTATTGGCGAAGGCTGGTCTAGCGTTTATACTACCTTCGAGTGCCTATCTCCAGGAATACCTCGCCTTAAAATAAAATTATACAATAACTTGGTATATAATGCTAAAATGCCATTGCAAGTAGTCTAATAAGTATACGTAAGCAATTTGAAGTCACGCAAACTTGCATTTAGGATGTACAATACATTTTTTAGCTAGCATTATTCGTAGAAAATGTTATTACATTTTTAAATCACTCCCTGGTCTGCATAAAAGCCTTAATTGCCTTGTAATAAGCGAATTTTCTCGTATCTTCAATAGGGAAGTACTAAAAGGTTGTTCTTTGTATGACAAGTTGTATAAATTACATTAAATGCAGTTTTATACTCTGAATATTTTAAAGAGATAATTTTTCTTAACCACTTTTATATTGGGTAGTTGTAGTGAGTGTAATGACCTTGTAGTAAAAGCACCCGCTTCCGATAAACGATGTTGCAGATTCGATACCGGGAAGTCTCAATGTAACTTTTTGATATACATATTTATTTACTAAGTTTACCATGCATATTACTTATTAAAATGATAAAACGCATGCCTAATTCTAGCCGTTATAAAGAATCATTGCATAAAAATATAAAAACTAACAATATACCTATAAAATTATATCGAAATTCTCTAAGAATACATTAGCAGAAACTTAAATTTAAAATAAAATAGCAATTCATTTTTGTCTCACTGCAGGGCACTGGCCTCTTCTTAGACAGAGAAGGAACAAGCATTAATCACCACGCTTACTTAAGGCAAATCGCCAATTTCAGACACATATTTTATTATAAATCCAGTGTTTTTAAATTTAGAAAGTAGATAATAACAAACTCAGAAGATACATAGTTAATAGAATATACATAGTACATAGTAGTAGTCGGAAGATACATAGTAGAAGATACATACATGTTTAAGTTGGTACTTGCCAACTTTTAAAACTCGGTAAGAGGTAAATTTCTTCATCACATTACTACACAATACCACGATATTTATAAATAATTTTTGACTATAACCAAGAAGCATATCCAATTCTATGGTAAGTTTATATAATAATATAGTTTTAATAGATACATTATGATTACAATAGCTTCAAAACATTTACATATTTAACAACGTCGTTGAAACTCTAACACAATAGTCGCAACACTTTCATGCCTTTAAACACTAATCTGTAAGTAATAAGTTAATAACCCATTCTATACAAAAAGTGTTATTATATTTTTACATTACTTTTACAAAATTACCCACAGTAAAAGGTAGAATGACGTTATCGTAAAAAAATATAAGAGGTCCATCATTGTCTTGTACAGTATCTTGTAGGGTGAGATAACCAGTCGTTGTCTTCTTAATTCAAAATATATTTAAGTAGGTACAAGTATTTTTATTTTTTATTTTGCTTGAATATGTACAATAGATTTTGTTTGTATAACTGATTGAACATAGCTCTGTTTAGTGTGGTTTATACGGACCAGAATGCGCAACGTGGTCAGATCCTTCATAGGTGGACCGACGACCTTATAACGGTGGCGGGCAGCCGATGGAAGCGGGTGGTCACGATTGGCGAAGGTGGCGAAAACTAGGGAAGGCCAGCAGTGGACGTCTTTCAGCTGATATTATGATGATGATTGTCCTATCACAAACAGTTAAAAACTAACTCAAAGGTCTTTTGTACTAACTTTTAACGAATTAATATTTTTAATCTTACATCTGGTTATTTTACCCTAAAATACCGTAATTTTTAAAGAAAAGCGTTGACCAAAGGTACAAAAATCTTACAGCTTCTTTTAAGAGGTGTACTCCTAAAGACATAAAACTCTAGAATTTTACAATCCCATGAAATATTATTCGACAATTTCTCAAAGTTTTTAAATATCTCAGCTAAATAGAAAACTGGCTAACTTAAGGAATAAACGCAGCATTTTATTAATCTCTCTTTATTTATACTTTACTAGTACATGCACTTTTTTGGTATGTACTAAAGAATTTTATAAGGCTTGAAACTCATATAAAGTACATGAGATAAAGAAGTCTAATATTGGATAATATTTTCGTTAACATATTTTGTTAGGGTATACAAACATAAACGATAATAGCTTTTAGCGCACTGCTTGTGACTTTTTAACAATGTTTATAACCTGTTCTAAACTATAACACTGCCCAGCAGTACGTTGCAATGAAGAGTTCTATTTTTATGTATACCTATTTCATGAACTTATTTGGTGCTTCGGTATTACACAACAACTATACACAACGCCATTTAGTCCCATAGTAAGTCTTTTTTTTTTGTAAATACATACATACATATTATACTTATAAACACCCACACCAATGCAAATATTTGCACCGAGCGGGAATCGAACCCGCGATGCAGTCCGTACACAGTACCACCAAACCACAGAGAGGCAGTCAATGTCTAATGTTATGCCTTGTGTCTGCCACCAATTAAGGAAAACTACTTAAACTAAAACCCCTTGAGATCACGGTCGTTGAAAAAGCAACTAACAAAGCAACTCATGCCTGATAATGATATACAGCATTACTTGGCTACTATAAAATATCCCTTGCTCTTGGATTAATGGTTTCAGACTTACATAATTTTTTTATACCATTGATTTAATTAATCGTAATAAATGTGCGTTTAACGCAAAATTAGAACGTACATCTTGTCTATGATTATAGACTAAATATACCCAACTAATGTTATTCTAAACAATTATACCGACACGTAGATATAAGTACTTTTGTTAATTATATTTTGATCATATCTACAACTTTTTTAGGGAGCGTAATGTGTATTTTACAAATTGTTGTCTCAGTGGGCGTTAATGTTAAACCAATAAGGTTATTAATAATTTTTAACCCTCGTAAAAAAAGAAAACACAATTTACTTATTACTATTACGAATTTCATTTTTTTTTATATAATATGTTAGCCTACCAAAGTGACTCCACCCCGCCTGATGGTAAGCAGTCAGTGGAATCCAGAAGTGGCGGCCACCATACCAAAAGCTATCGTGTTAAACTGCTGGTATGGTGGCCTCCACTATGGCGGCTGGGAATGGGGTTAGAGGAAGGGAATGAGGGAGGTGAGGAAAGAGGAAAGGGGGGAAATTGGGCCTCCGGCACTCTCCGGTTTCTTACGAGATTGAGATAATGTCCTATACTCCTGTATTTCACTGACTGCTTACTATCGGCAAATATAAGCCATTTTGATAGGCTACTATAATAAAAGGTACGCTACTTTGCAATGCTTAATTACTTCGTGTACGAGCTTTGTCAAATTTAAAAAGACCAGGCACCCACCCTCGCTTCGCTTCGGTATCAAAAGTTTCATTTGGTCTAACAACAAATGCCTACAAAAAATATCATAGCAAAAGTGACGTATTGTATCATTTAGATTTACAAAGGCGCTTAAAATTTTGGAAATGACTGAAAAATATGTTAAAAATAATAAAATATAGCCTATGTTACCCGTCCAATTGTAGTTTTCTAAAGGTGAAAGAATTTTTTAAACAGTTAAGTAGCTCTGTTAAATCGGAACAAACAAACACAAAAAATCAAATCATTTCTCTTTATAATATTATATTGCCTGTTGGTCTAGTGGTTAGTGACCCTGACTGCTAAGCCGGAGGTCGTGGGTTCGATTCCCACCCAGGACAAACCTTTGTGTGATGAGCATGATTGTTTGTTCTGTGTCTGGGTGTAATTTATCTATAATATGTATGTATTTACAAAAAAAAAAAAATGTTTATAAGTAGTTTATCAGTTGTTTAGTACCCATAACACAAGGAAATATAATTGCTTAATTTGGGGCTAGATGGCGCTGTGTGAATGTGGTAGAATATTAATATTATTAATATTAATTAATATATATTAATATTAATATTATTAATATAATATTAATATTATTAATATTATTATATATAGTTTAAAAAACCTCGTCTAGAAAAGTTCCAGGCATGGAATGATGTCATAGCATTAACAAACTAATCTACCGAAAACATATCTGAAGTCTATTTTATTTCAACTCAATGTTAGATTGCCTACAGCAAGCACTGTAATTGATGCTCATGACTGTTGTGTATGACAAGGGATCATTGACCTGCAGTGAGACAATAATGCACTAACTAATTGAAATTCTGTTACAGTAGTTCTATACCTAAAGTATACTGTAGGTATATTGCTATAATTAGCTACGTTGTTACTGAATCAAGGGTCTTAATTTTTTAAGAATGTTTGTAATGTTTAAACGTTTACAAGACTTTCAGGTCTCGGGTATACTACTTATTTTGTACACCCATAAAAAGAGACAAAATTATCACATTTTACAAACTTACATCATAAGATAAATCATAATAGTAGAGTACCACTTAATAATGCATTTTATTAGTTTTTTAAGATGTTGCTCTTTACAGAGCAGTTGCGGAAAACGTCTTGAGAAAAATGGGTCTGAAATTGCCCATTCCCTGATCGATGCTAATGCTTTCTCAAAGTAAGAAGAGCTATAATGGGCCACCTTAGATTACTTATATTTTTACGCCACATGCAAAAGGTTACCGATATTAATACTCCTTTTATTGACTTGAACAAAATACACAACAATAAAAACGTTACGCATAGTAATTTTCAATTTAATGATTAACTCACTCATTTAGTTTAAAAGGAGGCGGTTCATCGTTGCATTTTTTAATGTTTAAAATCTCAAAGGAAAATAATAAAATGTACGAGACAATATAAAACTAATAATATTTAATTTTGGTAAAAATCTTGGCATTCACGTTTCACTTAATTTTTTTTACGGGCGGCAAGCTCTTTAATTACAAATTGAAAAAGACATATCATTCTAGAATTTTCTGACCCTGTAGCTATCTATCAAGTGAGAAATTCCTAGAATACCTCGGTTAACAGGATAAATCTGTAACGAACACCGAGCTGTAACATTAAGGAGTCCCGGGAACTGCTAAACTTACAGTCTGTATACTGAATGCAAAGACATGTACACACTCGCAAATCCCAGTGTCTGCAAAATGGATGCATAAATGCCGCAACGAATTTAATCAGAAGTAAAATGAAGAAGTCCAAAATATACAAAAAACGACACTTCTCTTCGTGACAGGAGACAAGTTTAAATTGTTTAAGATTATTAAAAGAAGGCTTCATGGACAAAGTATTATGAACTATATCCAGCAGTATATATAGTGCAACCGCTTAACCACACGATATAAAAGTAATATCAAAGATATGTAACTCCCAAAATACTTCTCATTTCAGTGTCTATTGTACTGAGCATAAAAGAATAAAAATTGACCAAGTGCGTGTCGAACACGCATTATAGAAGAATCTGTTGTCGTTATACAGCTAAAACAGTTTTCTTATGTTTCTTAGTAAAGTTTCATTCGTAATATTTGTTGTAAGTAGTCACGGAATCCTTAGTCGAAAATATTATAGTATATACAAGTTCCAATTTAGTTTGAGGCTTATGCTGAAGAATTGATGAAATTAAAATTACTTATAACTAAAATTAAAAATTTTAAACAATCTCGACACATTATACAGTGGCGGCCATATTGGATTTGAAATTTATTATAGTGTTTAGTATTCAGTAGAATACTAAACACTATAATAAATTTCAAATCCAATACTATATAAATACAAACTAGTCAAGCCCTTTTATTTGATAGGTACCCATAATAAGGGAGTTGTGAAAAATATGAAATCTGCCATTTTATGGCGCCAGCCATTTTGGACCAATTTTCATCAAACGTAGCTAAGAACAAAAATAAAAGAGAATATGAATAAAAAATACTCTGAGATTAATATATCCTATTCTTTGCATTCATTAAACAGACTGTAAGTTTAGCAGTCCCCGGGACTCCCTAATGTTAAAGCTCTGTGTTCGTAAGGTTTTCTTTATTGTTAATCCTACAATTTACAAGAGGATCCTCCATAATGTTAAACAACATTTTTGGACAATTCCAAAAAATATTTTGGAATTGTTGTTTACTAAAAGTATAATTGTACCTATATACTTTACTAGATGTCTGCCCTCGCTTCGCTTCATTTTCAAAAATTTCATTCAGTCTCACAAAAAACGCAAAAATATTGCAATAATGTTTAACTGCATCATTAATTTAAACAAAGAATTTTTAAAATGGTTTTTGAATTCGGTTGCGTAGATCTTAAGTTAAATCGCCACATACAAACATACAAAAAATCTAATCTTTTCTCTTCATATTTATTAGTTTAGATTAGAATAAGTCAAGTGAATGAATGACTGTCAAACTTCCACGTGATAAAACGACGTAGACATCGTACTCATAAGTGCCATACAAATTTATAGTACAACATGATTGGTACTGTAAATATAATATGTATATTTGTATAATGTCCCATCCGTTTCCGTCCCAATGAGCGTGCGTTGGTAACGTTACAGGATATTGGTAAAACATATTGCTTATGGAGCCTTTCTTCAATATTTTTTGAGATACATTTTTATTTTGTAAATAAAATTTATGATTTTGATCTTAATTTTTGACTGTATACGGTGGAAAGATTTAAATTATGTTTACATCAAGGTCTATCAATGTATTCGATACTGTCAGTATATAATCTAAGTACTCGATAATAAATTGAAAAAGTTGTTTGTTTCTCAATCATATTATTACTATCCCTCACGTTTCAAGCCTAAAGATAATATGTTGAACATACGCCTCTCAGGTATTAGAGAATTCTTGTGTAATTAACTGGTCTTGAAAGTGAATTGTTACTGTTAATTTTTGAATTACCATACCTCGTTATTTAGTCACTATATAAATTATTTCTTCCTCTCTCCTATTATATATATATATATATATATATATATATTATTTTTCAATGGCAGCAGTTTTATTACAAGTTGCTATGCTGTGTGGATTTAGATTCCTGCCACTCTCTATATGATTTTTTGACACGAAAGTGAAATTTTTGATTTCCTTCCTTCAAAGTATATATAGGTATGATGAAAATGTAAAAGTGAAATCAATACAATATAGTACATGTTTATAGTGACAGCACATTCACGTGACCATAGTAAACATTTTAAGTACTAGGGCTTATAAATAGAAGTTTATAGGTTAAGTTTTATAACTATGTATAAGCTTCTACAGTAATTAAGTTCGTTCTCTGTAACTTATATGGCTACGAGCCCATTCGATTCTTAAGATTTGACCCTGCATTAAGAGTTGTAGATTCGATCCTTTTTTGAGAGCACATTCGTACCTATTTTAGGTACGAATTCAGAAAAAATAAAAATAATGTTTATTTTAGAGCCCATACGTACCTCATTGTGTTTTCTACAATTTTAGAAGGAAAACAGTAGTCAGAAAAAAAAAACTTATTTCAAATATTTATCAAGTTGTGTTACTTTAACAATAAATAGATTCTTAGAAAGATCTTTTCGTTCGCCTCTAAGAATGTTAACTCCGAATTCTGGTATGATGATATTTATAAAACTTTATAAAGATAAAAACATGTGTGCCAATGTGTTAGCGGCATAATGCTTCTTCGAATGTGTCAATACTAAAAAAACGCCTTTATATTTGAGAGAAAACGAGAAAGTTCAAGATAAAAAAGATAATAATCTAAGATTTATTTTCAAATGTAAAACGTTGAATAAATTCTTGTAATAGAACTTTGTAAGGGTTGTGCTACTTTATTTTAAGTCCAAGTATTTTTTCTAAATGAAGTTTCTACGAATACGGGCCTCCTCCGACTTTACACAATCCAAGGATTTTGTAAGTAATGCCTTGAAATACCTATGAGAATACAGGGTGGTCAATTCTTAACCCGTTTTTATAAAGAGAGACTAAATATAAAGCGAAAATGTTCGCGTTTCACACGTCCCACCATTAAGACGACTTGCCCCAATGTATCAAAAGGTCCATACCAATTTGTTCATGTCACAAAATAGAAATTTACGTAAATTCGTCTAGAAAGCCGTGGGGCCCACTCCAAAACGTATTCCGTTTATTCACTCGACATTCGTGCTACTTTATTGGAATTGTACCTCTAAAACCCTTTTCGTATCGAGCACCTTACATATATGTAGATGCTTATTGGAACCTTTCCTTTGTGTTGTAACGCATGACGTTTTGTATAAGCTCTTTTTATACTCTTTCAGCAACTATTTACTAAGGGCCAACAGTATACCTAAGTTAATATAGCCGCTTTTCAACTTAAATTTATAACAAACTTTGTTTTATTTAATGCGTATGAAATATCTTTGAAGAATCTTGTACTAGGCAGTTAGTTAATATAGTGGCAGTACCGAAAAGTACTATTACAGTAACGTGTTTAGGATATGAAACTACTGATATGAACTACACTAATGATTATATTCTCAAGTAACCAGCAGGACAGGAGCGTTATCTAACTGACAGCGGTCACCAATCGTGTGCTAAAGTCAACCTTAAAAAAGGTCTATGTCTCTAAGTGGCCGCCTACAGTCACGTACAGAATGACAATGTTTTTAATTAATTAAAGAAAAATATTATGTACAATACATATTTTTTATTTTATACTAGCTTCCCGCGGCGCGGTTTCACCTGCTTCTTTACTTACTGCTCTGCTCCCGTCGCTAGTAGCGTGATTTTACATAGCCTATAACATTCCTCAAGAACTGGGCTACGCAAACAGAATTATTCAAACTCGACTGGTAGTTCCAGAGATTAGCGCGTTCAAACAAACAAACTCGCCCGCTTTATATAATAAGTATAGATATTTATTATACATTCATTATAGCTGGTCAATACAATCATTAATCAAACGAAGTTACAGCTGTTCTAATAATATACCTAATGCTTTATAAAAATTCATATCATTTTTCATTTTTCGCAGCATTTTTCGTATATCCAGAAGTTTTATAAATAAAATTGCAAATCTATTAAATTTTTATAAAGTTATAAATTTTCGGTTGTTTTTATTTACAATCGAATACTATAATTACGGGGTTAGTGTAACAAACAGACCGAAATTAATCGATATTATTAAAGTTACTGATAACACTTTGAGGAGACTCAAGGTGAGCTATCAACTAAATCCTGGCCAGTGTACTTATAAATATTTAAAATATTACTTCACATCCTCATTACGTCCCACGTAATTTATGTAGGCTCAGATAAAAGCACCTGAGGCCCTAGACAAGTGTCAAAGATTTCTATTCTATTCATAGAATAGATAATAAAATGTATGAGATTGACATAAGCGCTGGCGTTAGCTTATGTCAATCCAATACATTTTGTAATCTATTCTATGAATAGAATAGAAATCTTTGACACTTGTCTCGGGCCTCTGATTACTTAGCAGGGTAAAATAATAAGCTTTCGAATAATCTGGTACAAGGTATCCTCCTTTGAATTTTTTAATTAAAACTTGTGGTATTTGCTTTATACAGAGTGTATACGACGGTATAATATTAAATGCAATTACTGATAGTATGTGACATTATAAAGCGAGACAAAAATAATCAACTAAATATCTTCAATAGTTTAGACAAAAGACTACTTTTTTAATTTCTTTAATACTAAAGTACGTCAACGGTCACTGACTTAAACCACGTCGAAGGATAAACGTTGCCGCTCATTACAGGTCTGTGAACTTGTCATAATAAATGGTGTATTACTTTGTTACTACTAAAATATTATTTATTTTGTTGGAAAATTTAAAATTTTTGTTTTTCGTCAAATCATTTTTGTGATTAATTTGAAATCATTATACGTACTAGTAACAGCTGCCTTTTCATTTAATATCAAACCGTCATATACATGTCTTTTCAATCTGTATATACTTTTTTGTAAATACTTACATATTATACATAGAAATAAACACAGAGACCAATGCAAATAGACATAATTTAATGGCATTTGAGAATTTGGCCATCAAATTTATGTAACTATCCACTCAAGATAAAAACATGAAAGGAGTATTCTAAGCTCTTAAAAACATAGCCTCCTTTATTGTCTAAGAAAATTATATTCAAAAATAAAAACTGAAGTTGGAACGTAAAGCTAGATTCTAGAATTCACCTGAATAAAGTAAAATAAAAAGATAACACCTAATCTTATATTTATGTAAGAACCGTGCGATTAATTCTAAGAATAGAACAGCCTCGGTGTTTCTCATGAGAATTGCGTAAAGTATTCAGAACATGAAAAACATCGACCATCTGTTTGTTTTTATGTTCTATTTTAAATGCTGCTTTGTTTATAAACCTAGTTTTAAAGGCATCATAATTAAGTACAATTCCTTGAATACAGCCAGTTGTTGATAAAAATTTGAAAGCAAAGAATTTAAGGGCCTCCGAATTTAAAGGCTGATACCATTTGAAAGCTTCCACTCATTATTAACTTTATAGCTTTATTCTTAATTTAAAAAAGCAAGCTAGGTAACAAGCCCCGTACCACAAGATACTACAAACCAAAGATTTTAATCGTTAGACGGGCTCATTCCATACTTAAGGCGTACGAAATGTGTCATCGTTGGGAAGAGTAACAATCAAGAGTAACATAAGAAATATGGCATTTTACGAATTTACTGTTTATGTTTTTATTCTCGGGACTCAAACCGCAACGATAAATTCACAGGCAATGGCTGCGGTAGCTCTAAATAAAACGTATTGTTAGAATTTTACAATATTTTTATTAATGTTAAGTTTTATATAAGTACATAATGAAACTGTATTTTTAACTTAGCATTTTATTTTTATAGACTTTATTGGTAAATGCTAAATTTTTAAAACAAGTTATAAATTTGTGTTTACACAATTTAATAAACTAGAGTAGTTCTTGATTGTGAACCCAAAAGTTCTCTTAACTAAAAATATCAGAGGCAGTCTGAAAGTATCATCATTAAAATATAGGTTGAAATCATTTTCTTTTGCAAGCGAGTCATGGGTGAAGTGTAAAGTGACAGTAGGTACTTCACAGTGTGTAACAGCGCTCCTAGCATTAACTCTGAGAACTATAACACACTGACAATTTTACGCTGACACTGTTAGATCACAACTACCTCACGGAAGAATTCGTTGTTTTATCCAAACCGACAAAAACTTATCACGAAAATGCAAAGCTTTACCTAATACTCGTATTTTGTTATTTGAAATACTAGGCCCATTTAGCTAAAGCTAACCGCATTAATCAGGAAATAACATTGCGAACAAATAGATAATTTAGTATACAGTATAAACAAACTGAGAAAGCTAAATAATAAATCTTAGTTGAACACAAACACAATTTTCAAGTTCACCACAATCAACACGAGGTTATCACTCGATCTCGACATATTCGAGTCATTATTATCGCAACGTTATTTGTTGTTGTGTTCATAAATATTCAATTCTATAGTCTAAGTAATAAAGACGACAATGTATGCAACAATAAGTTGTAAATACGCTTTGCTTGGTGAGTTGTTTGTGAGCCGTAGTATTCTCCCACGCGAATGCTCATTGCTTTTGCTTGGTGTAATTTATAAGTATATAATGTTTGATAATTTTATAATTATTTTGTTTTCCAAATTATTTGCCAACAATGTGACGTGGTTCTCCTCCTTTTAGTATGTCTAAATCTTGATAAATGTTCCCTTTTATTTCATCTTATAAAAAGTTTTTTATTCTCCTTTATGGAATAATGTTTTGAAATAAAAATAGAAATCTTCAGTTACTTAAATGTTTACAGAAAATGCTGATTTTGAAAAAATAAAATCTAGACTATGTAAGTTAGTATTGATACTTAAAAATACTGAAATGTCATCTAATTCGAAGCGGCGGCATATTAATGACAGAAATATTTTATGCATATCCTAAACTGACGTTTAAATATATTTTTAACAAGACCTTCTAAAACGCTGTTTCTTATACATTCCAACTAAAATCCTAAACTAGACAACACAGAGGGTTTGTGGTTGACGTTAATTAACTACTGACTGAAAACTTGTTATAATAGAGTATAGTCATTTGGCAATTGTTAATAACCGCGATGTTAAATGATAATATATAAATATTTAATAATACTTAAAGGCATCCAGAATTATTTTAGCAAGAAAGTCGTGATTAAATATAGCCCAGAAATAGTAGATTGTTAGCCTAGGGTTGAAAAGAATCAATTCCCGAGGTAGTTAGACTGCTATAGTCCGAGCAGGAATTGTTTCTTTTACCCGTGGCAAACACTCTACTTTTCATTTATAATATGAGGAAAATAAAACTAGTTGTTTATCTAAACTATTTATTGGTAATAATATATTAGTAGTACCTATTTAAAATTAATAGTCAAATTAGGACAATTCGTGAAATTAAAAGTTACATTTCTATGACACAATTTGCCTCGTCTGTAATGGAATCTAATGTCAATATTTCGCTTGAACTCATTTTTAATATTCAATTCAAATCTTAGCACAAAAGTCCGTCACAGATACATACATAACAGATTTTAGTATCCCGCCAATGTGTGTTGACTTTTTAAATTTTAAATATGGAACTCGCCGCTCGCCGCGTAATTGTCGCGGCACTCGCGGCTTATTTCGCTCAAAGAAGTTTGCGCTAAATTCACACTGGCTGTTTAGAAAGTCATGCATGACATTTTTTAACTTTTTTTTTTTTACATAAATCTCTTCACAGCTGACAGCAGTTCTATTTTTAAAGTTCATTCCGGCCCGAGGGTCGGGATGAATTTGTATTTGGAATTTGTAATTTGTAGTTTTTCCCAATAATCAAAACAACACTACTTTCCGAGTATGAGAAATGAAAAATATTATATACCTACTACCGATGTCGGTACTTTTACAAACGTAATTGCAGAGATATTTGTAAATACAAAATTAGATCTTTAAACCGGTCTATGCTATAGATGAGAGTCCTACTCGAGCGTGGAACCCGTATCCAGAGGTTACACCCTGGGTGTCTCGAATCACACTAAACCCCACAGCGATCACGGCGTGAGATTTAGTGATCGCCTAAGTTTTTGTATCCCGTTGAGCCTTGCATTATCAAACAAAAAATAAGGACGTAACATTACTTGACCTTAGTCTTCAAATAAATTTTAAATTAACAAACTTAACTTAATCGTGAATTTCTGAAATTTATAACAGGTACATGAATATTAGATAGGCCTGTCTGCCACCACTGATATTAATATAATAGTGTTATTTATGTTTTAGTAACATTGTGTTGACTTACTTTTGACTTGACTTAATTAATTTCTAAGACAAGACGTCCACTTTAGTTTTCAATGGTGTAAGTGACATAACATTTCTGAGCATCAAAAATGCCCTTATATGTCGTGCCTAGCTCGAAATAGGCATTTTTCAATGAGACGAGTCATTACGCTGTAATGATCAGTGGTGATAGCAGTAAGATTATAAATAAGGCGCAAGTAACTCTGATGTTCGTTTATAATACTCTGTTATCTTTGCTTTGCCATTTATGTCACTCGATAAAGTTAGTTTAGTCCTTAACCACATTTATTTGTTTGTGTCCCCGAAATTCGTCAAATAAAATAGCGTAAAGGAATTGCATCGACTTTCAACAGAAAAGTTAAAAATGCAAACAACACTTTTAAAAATATCAATGTTGCTACAACAGTATATTCAAACAAACACGAGAAGTAGAATTGTCACAACAAACTCGAAACAAAGTAACAATTTAGAAAACAATCGAAGCAGCGGGGCTGTTGGCGGATGGGGCGATATGCTGCGGACATGAACCTCTCCACAATTAAACCTAGCTAATTCTTTGAAAGCTTCGCGACGCCAGGCTTGGACGATAAAACAAGCGGTTTAAACTTAACCTGAATACCACTACTATCATATCTCATAATTATTTTAGCTGTTATTGAAGCTAGTTTAAAACTGATAACATTTATAAACTCAGATACATGCATCGATATCAAGGTTGGCAGAATTAGCATTAATAATTCCCGCTGGCTTCGAAACTAGTCATACTCTTATCGAAATGGTAATATTTGTTCACTAATGATTTGTAAATGAAATCTTGCCACTAAACTGACAGCGTGGACAGATTAACTGGCAACCTGATAAAAGCAGTTAGAAACAGTTGGATGAGGACGGCATACGACCTGGTCAAAGCGTGGACGTCTTTCTGTTTAAATGATGATGCCCGTAAATTTCATAGACGGAGTTTGGACCGTTTATTTTAAACTGATACATTAATTTTCACGGAAAAAAAATTGTTTAAGGCACGAGTAGACCCGTGTCTACAAATCATGTATGTTTAAAATATTTAGTTGTATTAATGTTTTCTATTTATAATTTCATACATTTTCTCTTATTTAAGAGCTGTTTCAAGGACGTTTGTTATTATCATTAGTTCATTCACTCACTCTCTCTCTCTCTCTCTCTCTTCATCCACTGCTAAGTATAATATACCTTCTTTTGTTTTGCTGGTATTGTTACCTGTTGCATTAGAAGTTTATACATACATAGCCTAGAATCAGATCGCTCGACAAAATTCACTTCTCAGTATCAAACATGTTATCACATTTTAGAAATACGATAGCCGAATCGCCTGAGAAATCTAAACAGATTTGTTGAGTGATATTCGTCGACACGAACTAGTAGTAATGAAATTGAAGGTAATCCGATGGGCGGAGCGAGAATCGAGACGGAGGCAACGGGCTGTAATGCACTTCACGAAAACAGATAAGTGACTTGAATCCGGTTTTATCCCAGAAAAGTAAAACATCAAATAAATTGCAACAATATAGTTAGTGGGATTTAGTTCATGAGTAGTGTAAGGAACCTTTGTTGAATGGACAATACTTAGAGAAAAATAAAAAAGAATTTCATGAAAACGAATTCAATTTTGATACATTTCTGCAACAAGTTCTATGTTGTTCAGTATTTTCAAAAAAGGAATGGCAGTTTTGCAAAATTAATAGTAAGTAGTTAGTTTCTTTATTTAAAACTGAACACTGATTAGATGATGTCCCACCGCTAGATGGAGAGCAATTAACGAGATGATGATGCGTTTTAGGAGAGGCTTATATCTAACATTGAACTGTCAGACTGATGATGGTGATGATCATGATAAAAAATAATTTGTAACTCAAAATAAAATTTTAATACATTTTATTGGTTCAATTACCAAAAGCGTCACTTAACTTCCAAAAAACCATAAGGTTTCAAAAACTCATTTCGTATTACACGAACAATGTTCTATACGTTCATTTAAAAGACAGCCTACACTTCAATACGGTCGGACCAGTAGAATCAGATAGCTTATCTCATTCCGCCGCAGAAACTACACGCAATACGAATATCGTATAAAAGAGAATATTCTGTTTCGTCTTTTTTCCCTAGCTGCTTTATCTGATCTATTTGAAATATACCGAAATAGTGATAATTTGTTAGCGAATTTGTTACGAATATATTTGTGTTTTGGTTTTCAAATCAGATTAGAATTGGTGGTGTATAACATAGCTACTATTATGCTGACGTTACGATAGCTTACGTAGGTTTAGTATGAGTTCAAAACTAGGCAAGAACCAATGTGACTTTTACAAATTTGTTTTGTCAGTTTTCCTTTTACAAGTCTTCATTTTATGTAGTAATAGCAACACGACTTAATACATAAAAGACCTATCATCCTTAGTTTTGCTTCAATAGGAAATAATAAGTACATACACGTGTCTCATCTCGACACGAGGCTACTTCAGAAACGATTACGTATGCCTGTTTCTGTTGCTTCAATGAGTCGGTTTATTAGGTACTGATCAGTTCACGTCATTATCCAGTTTTATAACAATAATAATACCAGCCTGTTTACTGTCCCACTGCAGAGCAAAGGCGTCTTCTCATATAGAGAAGGCGGATTGGCTATTTCAGACTTAAGCCCAGGTTTTCTCACGATGTTTTCCTTCACCGTCAGTCCAAAATGTCCAAGATAAACTTAGAAAGTACATATGATTTAGAAAATCACATTGAAACTTGACCGAATTCAAACCTACTACCTCGTGTTTACGAAGCGGGTGCCTTTTCCACTAGACAGTTTTGATATGTCGCAATTACATGAAATTCTTAAAAATAAACAAGGATGGTACCTGTGTTTTTAATATTAAATACAGTTTTGGAAAAAATATTATTTTTGCTCTTAAGCTAATATACTACAGATCTAATTATCTTGTAGCTAGTTACAGAAGTTCAGTAAAAATCAGGAAAAAAATCCAATGCAACACACATGAAATTGAGAACAGGGCCACCATACTGGGCATGAAACTAGGGCTATTAAGGAGGCCATTGAAGTAGTGAAACGCAGAGCCACAAAGGGAGCAAGCCACTTAGAGACCACTTACTCGTTCGCTTTCTTGGCATTCTTTCAGCTATATTTGATACCACTCGGATGCCAGGTTTTATATTAGCTAATGCTTATATAGCGCTATTTTATTTTAATTAATTATGTTTTATATGACTACTAGCTGTTGCCTGTGGTTTCGCTCTCGTAGATATATGTATTATATTGGAGCTTTTATCATTATGGTACCTTCCTATAAGTGAAAGAATTTTTAAATGTTTATTTCAATTAACTTATGCTACATTACAGGATTTGGAATATCTTTTTAAGCATAGAGTAAGTTTGTGTTGGGATATTCCGCTCTTCCAGTAACAATTAGTTGAAATTAAAGTTATTTTATAGAAGTTCTATTTTAATTTAGATAAATTTATTATTATTAGTATGTAGATGATAATCATATAATTTATTATATGATTATCATCTACATACGTCATTATCATTTCTGACCAAAAAAGCTTACTGCCTAACCAAGCGTTTCCAGTTTGATGCAACACGTAGGTACTTACCAAGGCAAAGCTAAGGTATAGAAAAGCTTAAAGAATATAAAATCTAAACGTTGCCTGCAAATTGCTTTTAGCGATAAGACCGGACTATATTATCTAATTATATGAATAATTGGTAAAAAAACAATAAAAAGTATTCTTTTAATTTCACAATACAAAGGTGCACTAATAGACCTGTTTTATAATAAAGAATGTTTTATAATAACTTTGTTAAAAAAAAAAAAAAAACAAGTTTTTTTTAATGTTATACTTAGCGGTATATTCTAATTTTTATGCAAATATTAAAGATGAAAAAACTTGGCAGTTAACAAGTAACTCCTTAGTAAGTTTGAAGTGAAGCGTCGACATGGGAGCTTATTGTTCTGGAAACTTCTACAAGTTGATTTACTGAGATTACAGATGGGAAAATTTTATACTAGTACTACTACTCTTTCTATAATAAGGCGTGAGCACTGATCACCGCGTTTGCTGAAGGTGTGTTGTTCTTACTCTCAAAATAAGAATTAATAACTGCTTCCCTATTTAATAAATGAAGCAACCACACAAACATGCAGTTTAGTTAATTTACTTTTAATATTTTCTTTGCCTAATTAATTATTAAGTAATTACATTGTTAACTTAGGGCAAGATTCACAGACCGCACTTTGACTTTACTTTGATGCAAAGATCTACTTTGTACCAAAAATATGTTTGAATATGAAGTTGAAAGTAATCTTCGGCAATACAAAGCTTACTTTGCGAAGGTGTCTTTGCTGTAAAGTAAAGTCACGATTGTGAATCTGGGCCTAAGAAACATATTTTTGATACAAAGTAGATCTTTGCATCAAAGTAAAGTCAAAGTGCGGTCTGTGAATCTTGCCCTTACTGCTTAACTGCTATTTTTATTGTCATAGCTATGAAGAGCAGAGCCTTATAATAACACAGGTATTTCTTAAACTAAAAAGTTTGAAAAAAAATGCCTCCATGATGCAGTGGGAGCGCAAGCGACTGCTGTGCTCGATGTTGTGGGTTAGATCCCCACACAGAACAAAACTTTGTGTGATCCATAAATATTTGTTCCGAGTCTGGGTGTACTTTGTGTCCATTACATGTATGTTTGTAAAGTTCCCCGCGACACAGGACTTATTCCTTAGTGCAGGAGTTGTCTTAAAAAAACGTAAACTTTAATTGAACGTATTTTAAACTGTAGCATTTAAAAATAACGTTCCTTTAATTAGCCAGTTTCATTAAATAAATTAAAAAAGTTTCATTTCTCACTACAGAGCACAAAGAGTGTAAAAAGGCTGCTATTGAAGAGACCGGCTTGATACCACAAAGAAGACGTTTTCCATTGCTATTTTGCATTATAACAAAGAAACTGTCTTAGTTTATTTGTAGCAAAGAATAATTAATTCATATCAAATTAAATCAAAATAATTTATTTACAACCATTACATATGATTTTTACAGGATTTGGGAGTGCCTCTGTTAAGTTAACAAAACCTGTGTTAAAGATAAAGATAAAGATAATGATAAAGATAATTTTATTTGTCTGAACATGAGTATGCACACATAGTATACAGGTGTTAGAAAAAGACTCGCGGCTTATGCAATGACAATGTAATAGGGTAATAACTAAACTTAACTACATGATTGAATAATAATTAGAATTTCACTCAAATGTCTGTATGCATGTATGGTGTATGTGTATAAGTATTTTATGTGGGTGTATGTGAGGAAGAAATTTATATACCGTCTATACTTGAAAGGAGATTGTAGTTTTTACTATAAATTGTTATATGTGATAACGTAGCATCACTGTCTATTTTCGCTGTAGGGTAGCAATGCATTGATTGTTTCAATAAAGAATATGCATTATTTGATCTGAAACAAAACAATTAAGTAAGCATATAATAAAAGCTACCAATAGATTAATTGCTAAGCCACACCAGTCATTTCCAATCACTGCGTGCACTAGTGATGGCTGTCACTTCATCGATTCGCTTGCTTTTAAAAACAAGCAGTATCCAATTAACTTGTAAATTTTCTCCACCGATTACCCCGTCACTCCAGTGTTATCGGAGACAAATTACACCGTAGCTGGTTCAAAGCATCTTGCATAATTAGAACAGCAATCTCCGGTCGCCTCCCTACACACGAGGTCTGATAGCTGGCCTAATTGAAACTTGAATGCGGTGTTTATCTGAGAATGAAACAAGTGAACTTGTTAGTTTGGTGGCGAATAGTCTTAATTCACTTTATGATTAAACAGTTTTGTAAACAAACAGCACTCCAAAAAATTTTATCATACAATTTTTGTACATCCATACTATAATATTTGAAATGCGAAAGTAACTTTGTCTGTCTGTTTGTCTGTTACGCTTTCACGCCTACGCCACTGAACCAATTTCGATGAAGTTTCTTTTATAGCAAAAAAAATGCTAGAAAGCGTTGAAGTAGGGGATGAAACTTTGCTTAAAAATGTGATAACCGAGATTCACGCTGGCGAAGTTGCGGGCAACAGCTAGTAAATATATTATTTTATTTGATTATTATGAAAAGATACTATTCGCTCGTAGAACTGAATTACATCAGGACTATAGTTTATTGTATATAATATATGTCAAAAAATAGTAATTATTTGCAGAAGAACTCAGATAACCACTGCAATTTAGCAAAAACGTGTTATCTATATAGTGTTGTTGGGCTGTAATCTTCTGAGCGACAAATGTACTTAAAGATATGTTTCGAAAAATCTTGATTCGTCTTTCTCTTAGAGACATAATATATAATGTATATTAAACAAAATTTAAAAGTTAAATGCTTTACTTCTATATTTTTTTTTTATTGTTTGTAAAGTGTAAAACGTATCACATTTGCTAGCAAGCATGCGTGTTCGAAAAATACATAACCCTCAAAGGTGAAAGTTGTTAGATTAAAAAGAGTTTATTGTTGTTTCATTAGCCCTTTTATCTTTTAGTAAATATAAATAGATTTACCTTTGTTAAAGTACAAAATGACCTTTAGAGGTTCATTGTCGTAGTATTAAAGTTTAGTCATTAGTCAGTCTAAAGTAATATTAGCACGTTAAAGATAACTTTCACTCAAGCATAGATAGTCAAACCTGAAGGTTAACTCGTTTATTTAAATATGTTACTTACGTACGCAAGATCAGCAAAAGAAGATGATAGCTAATTCGCCTACAAGAAAAGCAATTCACAGATGGTGCAAGAGTCATCAAAAGAACGGGCGAGAAACTCGTGTCACTTATTTATTGGGAGACGCTTTTATACGACAGTAGATCTTTGCTGGTTTCAGGTTAATGTCATAAATCGATTGGGAAAATACTACTCTCTTATATAATATCGGTGTTAAGTATTAGGTTTTATTCTAATACGTTTTAATCAGCAAGTAGAAGCGCCTTTCCCTACCTACAACTTGTCTCTACACGGTCGCCAACGTCTTGGATAAGGTTGCTTAATTATACATAGATAACATTTTGCAATATCCAAGATACTTAAAAATAAACTAATATTTTATCTGACATATTACGAAAAATTGCGGCAATAAAATGCACATAGTGCTAGATATCACGCCAATATAATTGAGCAACACTAACCATTCCAAACCCGAGATTTGATATGAACATCGGAATATATTTTTAAAATTTTCATCATAAACTGCATGGCAGTATAAATTTATTCCATTTCCTTTCGTTTGAATCCAATTGCATTTAAATAGATATCAAAAATGAAAATATTTACTGTTATGTGCAGAGTAAAGTGTATTTCAGCGATCGTGTCGCAGGATTGCCCTTTTACATCAATGCACACTTTTATGTTTTGATTCTATTCTGTATCGAATGCTGTTTTTAAAATTTGTTTAATTGGTTAACGATATGCATGAAATTGCGTAAATTTTAGTGCTAGCAGTTATTGCCGTCTCACACGAAACCTTTGACTCAAAATTGATTTCGGGTGATTCATTTGCGTAAATTGTTACATGTGACATTATTGATATTGATTAATTATTACACCTATAACAAAGATTTAATTAAGTTATATTTGCCATAATCGTCACGCTTATCTTATTGTGCTGGTGATAGTCTAATCACAGGACGTCGCCGCCGTGTCGTCCGTCGAGGCCGATGCAATGGTTTGACAGCCATAATTCATTTACCGATAGATAACACATAATACGGTTTATTTATCTGCGAGCGATCAGGTTATTGTCGAACAATCTATCTAGCATATACATCGATTATCAGAATCAAACATCCAAAATTGTAATTATAATGTTCTGTAACAAAACCTTCATTCCCAACTAGATTCACAAGTCAGCATCAAAAAAGTAGGACATTGAATTAATTCGAAAAGGCTCGAATGAGGGACCAATTTATCTTGACTCTACACCCTCTTCTGGTATTACGTATATTAGACGATAGAGGGAGGTGATGAATGTTGTTCAGAGACCTTCTTATGCTGGCAGTCAGTGGGAAATGAAGCTTGACACGTCAATGGAGTGAGAAGTGTAATCAGTGGAACTACGCGATGTGCTCTACGCACATTAGCACATTGTTGATAAAACGGAACCATTTCTCATTGGTCTCCGATTCCAATTTTATTATCTGCTTAAGTAGATTATTTTGGTTTGAATTAAGGGAAATAGAAGAAGAGAAACTATTTATTAGGTTTTCTATCATGGAGATAATATAACAAAGCATCACGTACTTAACCCCTAAAAGCACATGTCGAAAGTAGTTTTGGAATCTTTAGCTTCATCGCCTCTTGCTTTGGCAGCAAAACAAACTTTAACTCTGAAGTTGGCACTACAGATTGACATTTTATCTATGGGCTACTGTAATTGCCAAAGTCTAGTAGCATGTTTGTTAATATTATAGTATTTATTGTTCAATTTGTTTGTTTTAAATTTAAAGACCGACAAACTGCTTGGTCACTTTTTTGTACACTGAGATTATAAAATATAGTGATTTATAACAATAACTGTAACAGCGAGCAAGCCACAATGCTGAAACTGAAAACATTATTCTTTCTTGCTATTGTTTCATAAAGTTAGTATAATAAATTTAAACAAACATGTCATTAAATATAATGTTTGAAACACTACAACTGAATTGTAAAAAAACGTTGCATTTAGCTAGAAACCACTAAAATAAACATATAAAATATAAACCGTAAATTATGTATTACACAATATTCGACTGCCTCTGTGGTTCGACGGTACTGTGTACAGACTGACACTCAGAGGTTCGATTCCGGCTCAGTGCAAATATTTGTGTGCATGAACATGTCTATTTGCATTGGGCTGGGTGTTTTATGTATAATAGCTATTAAATATTTAAAAAGTTATTAAGTTATTAAGTATTTAAGTATGTATATCCGCATTTCAGAACCAATAACTCAAGCTACCTATAATATATGCCTACTTTGGGTCTAGATGGCCTTGTGTGTACTTGTTGTGATATTAATATTATTATTACACAACACGTCTTCTCTAAATAATATAAAGCAAAATCGCTGTTTTCTCTGTCTGTTTCTACACTAACAATGCAATGGTTTTTTACATACCTTTCACTACCACTTAGAAAAAAAAACCGCCTACTAATTCTATCTGGTGCGCTAAATGGATGAACTCCAACAGGAAGAGCTGGCGAGATATCATGAGGCAATCAATCAATCAAGCAATCAATTCATTAATAAATATAAAATTACATACAATATACAATATAAGTAGTTTTCCTTTGGTTCCAAACTCAACCAGTGCTTGTATCTTGAGCTTAAGGCGAATATTATCTGCCTGTCCGATAGTACGACATACATGACGAGTACGACCGCTCTACCAAGAGCGTAACCACGAAGAAGAAGCGCTAAATGCATGCCTTCTATTTCCTCTAATTTTACACTACCTACTCTATTTATTTAAGAGCATAATCGTATTTATTTAAAATATATTAACAGAATAAACATTAATTATGATATCCCAGTGGGCATAGATAATTCAGTGAGCATTGTACTATGAAGTAATTGTCTTTATTATCAAATACCTGTCCGAGTCACTATTGTTATTAGCTTCATACATAGATATGTATGCGGATATATTTACAGTTATGTAGGTGGTTGTGAACTGTGGGGATTAAATTGAGTGTCACAAGGTTAAATTAGTGTTTGGTATTAAGCTTTTGTTTATTTCATATTTTCTGTATGCAGCGCAGTGTCACCCGAGGTAAGGTAAGATTCTGATTTACTGTAAAACCTGAAATAGGCTTTTTCATGAAGGGATAACAAAAGATTTTTTATATCTGATTGATAGTTTCAATAATTAATGTTTTCTATAATAAACTACGTATATAAACAATTCACTGTAACGATGTAAGTGGCCGTCGTCGGTGCTTTTGCGTTGCTCTAAAAGTATATAAAAATATATATTTTCATTTCCGTTTTTAGTGAACCGTTTATTATCACTCATAAAATTAAATTACTGATAAAGAGAAATTTAATTTTGAATCAGTGATATAAATTAATGTCCGTGATTGTACACAGAATTAGCGAATAAGAAACAAAAGCTACAGAGTGGACAGCATTATGTTAGTGCTACTATACTTATAGTATAATTTAAATGCATCAAATTTACTAACCGATTAATACTTCAAATCTAAGCTGTACAACAGAGGTCGATATCAGTACAAGCTTCGAAGGTATTCATTAACAGTTGTTGACTACATCAATAGTAAACACTCGACAACGAATTTCCAATCACACAAAGAACCAGCGGATTTAATACCAAAATGTTCTGTACAGTCCTATACTTATTTATTCTCAATTGTCGTTCTTAATTAATTTGCAGTTTGTTCAATGAGCCGGACGGGATTACGAGTTTTTACTTAGTGAGCAATTAAATAAAGTACTAAAAATTAAATTGGTATTGATTTTATTTAAGTTTGTTTACGCGGTTGGTGACAAATATAGAAGTATGTTTATAAAGTAATGTAGTAATCAAACCACAATTACGATGCTTCGTATGTACAAGGTACGTAGTGCCAAAATGATGTTAAACATTTATCTGGTTGAAAATTATTAAAAAGCATAACTCTAAGTTTATTTACATAGCAAACTTGTCTCAATAGCAGTGATCCATCGTTCAAGTATTATATCAAATAAAACTTCCATAAACAAAGTCGGAAAAAAACCGAAACAATAAACTATCGTTAGATGTTTTGGGATTAAATAAATAAAACAATGAACGGATACCAAAGAGATTGGCGTAAACAAAAACAAGTTGGAAACCAAGACATATTTTGGCTTTTATTAAGTAGACGTCAATCATGACTGCTTGTTTAATAAATGCTTTAAACAACGTTATTCTTGACTTCTACGTAGGATGTGGTTTATGTTATAAGCTTTAGAGATTTCGAAGTGTAATAAAATGTAAAAGATTGTACTGTACCTTCATAATATATTATTTATGTTGTATGTTATTATGAAACAAAAATACTACAGAGCAAATGCTAGAAAGATATAGATAGATATTGTCGGCAGATATAGGCGAAGATAGCCGGCTGATATGAGCTAATGTGGTCAAGATTGGGTTATATTTTATAATAACCAATAGTTGCCATCATTTTTAATAACTTTCAGTACAAAAATATAAAATATATTTATTATGTGTCCTAAAAATAATAATCCTTACAGACTAAATATTTAATACATGCATACGCACACGCACACACGCACATATGCACACCCTCGCACGCACACACATACAGACAAAAACTTTTTAATTTATATTTATAATATTAATAAGATTTTTATTTTATGTGTTGGCAGCTCATTATTTTGATTAAAATCTCAACAGTACACACATTGACCCTGGTCGCATTTCGTCCACCGTCGGGCGTTGCCGATAATGGCGTAGCTTAACACGACACTTATTGCCAAAATAAATCATCTACAAGCCAACGTGTTGTTCATCTATTTGTATAGTGAACGTTATATGAAGCAACTGTGAAACTTGTTTATGATATTGTTACGTGTCAGGATGGGGTTCGATGCAAAATGCCAGTTACGCGATGATGCGTTTATTCAAGACTCACACAGTATACTAACAGTAACTAAATAAAGCAACAAACACTTATACTGCACTATCACGCTTCGTATATCGCTCTTCGTAAACTTCCGTATTACTTAGATGTTCGCTCGAGATCGCTGTATTCACAACTGAACGAAGTGCCGACATTCGAACCCTTTTTATAGTCACTCAATAGATTTCTAGAACCTTCCCGTTATTACCACAAAGATGCCGACAATTCTCGAAAACAGAACAATGAGTGTAGGTACTTAGCTGCGACGCGTAGGTATGCCTACCGCCGATGATCTATTGTTATACGTGTAGGTAGGTACATGCAAACGTTCTAGCGTAGGTATTTGTCGTACACGAGTAGGTAGGTACTTGCGAACGTTCTAGCATAGGTAATCGTCGCAACATTGCCCCCCTCTTAATCATGCTCGTCCCGAGCAGCGTTAGAACCGTGATAGGGTGCTAGTCGATCGATGTGGACGATCTTCGGCTTCTTTCTATCGCCCTGTCTTATGCGATAGGTCACGTCATTGATCCTTGTGATCACTTTATAGGGACCCTCCCAGCGGGCCTGTAGCTTCGGTGACTTGCCGATTTTCCTGAGAGGATTATGTAACCACACGAGCGTTCCTTCCTCGAAGCCATGAGTACTTGCTTTCCTGTCATAACGAGTTTTCATCTTCTCACTAGCCTTGAGGTTGTTATCTCGCACTAGATCATGTGTCTTATCCAGCTGTGCCTGTAAGTTTGCGACGTATTCTACTGTCGGCTTTGGCGTATCAGGAGGTGTTCCGGTAATCAAGTCTACTGGTAGGCGTATCTCTCTTCCGAAGTTGACTTTGGCCGGCGTAAATGCTGTAGTGTCATGAACCGCGGACCGATATGATAACAGGAAGAGTGGAATGTAACGGTCCCAGTCTCGTTGATGGTCTTCGACAACCTTGGCCAGATGGTTTTCCAATGTCTGGTTGAACCGTTCTACCATGCCGTCAGACTGCGGGTGCGCTGGTGTTGTCCGTGTTTTATGTATGCCGAGTAGATTACACATCTCTTGAAATAGGGCTGACTCGAAATTTCTTCCCTGGTCACTATGCAGTTCCAACGGCACACCAAATCGACACACTACTTCCTGGATCAACTTTTTAGCCACGGTCTGAGCCTCTTGGTTTGGTGTCGCAAAAACTTCGGGCCATTTGGTGAAGTAATCTTGGACTACTACTATATAGCGGTTGCCGTCCTCTGTCACGGGAAATGGGCCAGCTACATCAATGGCAATCCTCTCCCATGGGGCTCCGACACTGTACAGCTGCAGCTTGCCTCTTGATCTAGTACGAGGTCCTTTTACCGAAGCACACGTAGAGCACTTTCTGCACCACTCCTCGATGTCTTCCCGACAGCGTACCCAGTAGAACCGTTCTCTCACCTTCACCAAAGTTTTCTTCACACCAAGATGCCCTCCCGATGCACCATCATGCACCAAGCGCAGAACAGGTGCAACTTTGTCTCTCGGGATCACCATCTGTAGAACTTGCTCCTTGCCGTTAGGTGATTCCCACTTTCTATATAGCACGCCTTGTTCCAAACTCAGACTGTCCCACTGAGCCCAGTAGGCCTTCGTAATTGGGCTTGCGGCTGATACGTCCTGCCATAATGGTTTCCGACCCTGAGCCTTCCAATCCATTATTAGTTTAAGATCTCTGTCTTCTTTCTGTACCTTACTGATTTCCTCTTTTTCCCAGGATTCATCGGTCCCCTGAGTCCTGACAATTTTCACTACCTCCTTGGACTCATGCTTCAAACAGTGTTTACAATCCTGGGAGCATGGACGTCGCGATAAGGCATCAGCGTTGGAGTGAATCCTTCCACTGCGGTGTTCTATCACAAAGTTGTACTCCTGTAGTTGTTCGATCCATCTCGCGACTTGGCCTTCAGGATTCTTAAACTGGAGTAGCCATTTCAGTGCCGCATGATCTGTTCGTAGTGTGAACTCTCTTCCCAGCAAGTATTTATTAAAATGTTGTAAGGTCTTCACAACTGCTAGTAATTCACGCCGAGTTACACAGTAGTTTCTCTCAGGCTTTGATAGAGACTTGCTGAAGTAGGCGATGACCACTTGCTGTCCATTTTGCTCCTGAGATAACACACCTCCGATTCCAGTATTACTGGCGTCTGTGTCCACAATAAATCTGCCTTCTCTATTAGGGTAGCACAGGACTGGAGCTGAACACAGCAACTCTTTGAGTCGTGTAAATGCACGTTGACAATCCGAGTCCCAAACGAAGTTCCTCTTCTCTTCTGTCAAGTGGTGTAATGGCTTGGCTACTTCAGAGAAGTTCTTCACAAAACGCCGATAGTAAGCACTGAGGCCCAGGAAAGCTCTAACTTCGATTTTAGTGTTTGGTACAGGCCACTCTTGCACCGCTTTTATTTTGTCTGGGTCCGTTTGAACACCTCTATCCGAAATAATGTGGCCTAAGAACGAAACTTCTTTCTTGAAAAAAGCGCACTTCTTCGGGTTAAGTTTCAAATTTGATTCACGAAATCTCTTAAAAACTTTCTCAAGATTCCTGCGATGTTCCGTGAAACTGCGTCCCATAACTATTACGTCATCTAAGTACACCAGACAGGCATCTCCCAAAAGACCCACTAGTACGCGTTCCATAAGCCTTTCGAACGTAGCTGGTGCATTACACAATCCAAATGGCATTACCCGGAACTGCCACAGGCCTTTGCCAGTACCGGTGGTAAATGCAGTCTTCTCCTTATCTTCTGGCCGGAGTTCCACTTGCCAGTAGCCACTTTTCAGATCTACCGTAGAGAACCACTTCATGCCTCCAAGCATGTCCAAAGTGTCGTCAATACGGGGCAAAGGATAGCTGTCTTTCTTGGTCACGTTATTCAGCATCCTGTAGTCTACACAAAACCTAGTACTGCCATCTTTCTTCTTCACGAGTACCACAGGTGAAGACCATGGGCTGGATGATGGCTCTATGATCTTGGTTCGTGCCATATTCCCAATCAGCTCGGCTAATTCTTGTTCTTTTGCTAGTGGCACTCGTCTAGGTCTTTGTTTAATAGGCTGTGTAGCACCTGTGTCGATCGGGTGTTTCACTAACCCCGTTCTTCCAAGGTCGTTTTCTTCTTTAGTGAAAATGTCCTTGTAGTCCAGTAGCAGCTTCTCTGCTTCCCGATATTCGTTGGGTGACAAACTTTTCTTCGTGGTCTCTAATAACGGGCCCATATGGTTTGCGGAAGAGGCAGTCTGGACGTTCTCTTGGATCTTCCTTAGACTGCTCACAGCCTCACATCGTCCCACGATCACGTTCTTCCGTAACAACATCGCCGAATTGCTAAGGTTGGCAATTTTAACTTTTGCTCCACTTCTAGTCATTACCAAAGTTCTGGCTGTAATTCGACTGGTATGGCGCCCAGGATCTTCCACTATGACGCAACGATCAGCCGCTATACCCTCAGGAAACCTTACATCGACTAAGGTTTCTGACCTTGGTGCCAAGGTTATCGTTTTGGCACTGTAGACCGCTATTGAAGAACAGCCTTCTAGAAAGACCTCTTGGTCTGGGAAGCTTAGAACACCTTTAGCAATATCGACAACGCACTGCTGCATTCGTAGGAAGTCTAAGCCGATAATGCAGTCATCCGTTATGCTCGCCACCAAAACGGTTTGATGATAAATCTTCTCTCCTAGTTTGATTTTCACATCTGTAGCTCCGAGGACGGTCACTGGCTGGCCAGTCGCTGTTTGCAATTTGCAAGATGGTCGTGCGTCTTCCCACTGAATTGTTCGCCGCAGAAGTTCTGGTCGTACGATGGTCTTCGACGCGCCCGTATCTATCGTAAAGCGAACAGGTTTACTATTGATTTCTCCAGCTGTTACCAGGCTATTACCGTCACATGCCTGTGATACTTGCACTGTGGGGGCTTGACGTAACGGATCTTGACTAGCATCAACCTGAGTAGTAGCTGACACCATTCTACTTCTTCTCTGGTCTGGACAGTTGATTCGGATATGGCCCCGCTTGCCGCATCCGTAGCACATAGGCTCACCTCGTGGTCTAGCAGCTGCAACAACTTCCCGTACTTTATGCGACTTGTAGTCGTTTCGCACAGCTTCCACCTCAAGGGCATGTGCTAAGGCCGCTTCTAAAGATGTATGGTGTGCCAACCGAACAGTTGTTCTGACCTCAAACTCTCTTATGCCGTCCACGAAAGCTTGCACAACTATGTGGTCCACAGATGATGTACTGGAGGCATAGGCTCGTCGTACCAGGCGTTCAATTTCGGCAGCCCATTGTTGAAGTCCCTCACTCGCCTTCTGAGTTCGATCCTTCAGCTGAGCTCGATAAACATGCTCCAGGTGCTTATCGCCAAATCGAGCTTCCAATGCCTTCAGGAGTGCGTCTAAGTTTCGTCGGTCAGCAGGTAAGTTCTCTAGGATCAGCAGTGCGTCCCCTCTAAGTGCCAAAGTAAGCGCCGTCAGTGCGTGATCATCTTCCCACCCATTTCCTTTGGCAACTACTTCGAACTGGTGTCGAAAGGCCGTCCAGGAAGACGAGCCGTCAAAGGAGGGAAGTTTAAACTTGGGACCTCCGGAAGTGACTGCCGCGGCCACGGGCGTAGTACTTGAATAAAGGACCTTGGTGTTCTGGAGCTCTTTAATCATCTTGTCATGATGGTTCATGGTGGTCTGGACATCTTCGAGTATTTCATCATGTTTGCTGGTGCGTTTTTTTACCACTTCAACGTCTTCTTGAAGAGTACTGATGACGGTGCTGAACCCTTCCAACTTAGAGTCCATCATTTCTCGAAGGTCCTCTCGGATAGCCTGGCGTTGTCTGTCTTCGGCTTGCAGTTGACCTTCCTTAAGGTCTAGAAGAGCTTGGCGTTGGCGCTCTTCAGCTTGGCGTTGGCGCTCTTCAGCTTGGCGTTGACCTTCCTTCAACTCCTCCATGACTTGACGTTGCCGTTCTTCAGCTTGGCGTTGGCGCTCTTCAGCTTGGCGTTGGCGCTCTTCAGCTTGGCGTTGGCCCTCCTGTATAACGGCTAAAAGGGACGACATGTCGAAGCCAGAGCCCATACCCGTCGACGCCGCAGAAGTGCCGGGATCACTAACTACTGCTGCGCTAGACTCTTCAGTATCGGCCATAATCGATGGTTCACGAGTTTCGTCTACCGCCGCCTGTCGTCGAGTGCGTACTCCCTCGTCGCGTGGTGTGACTGGCATTCTCACTTCTATCACCAATTGTTACGTGTCAGGATGGGGTTCGATGCAAAATGCCAGTTACGCGATGATGCGTTTATTCAAGACTCACACAGTATACTAACAGTAACTAAATAAAGCAACAAACACTTATACTGCACTATCACGCTTCGTATATCGCTCTTCGTAAACTTCCGTATTACTTAGATGTTCGCTCGAGATCGCTGTATTCACAACTGAACGAAGTGCCGACATTCGAACCTTTTTTATAGTCACTCAATAGATTTCTAGAACCTTCCCGTTATTACCACAAAGATGCCGACAATTCTCGAAAACAGAACAATGAGTGTAGGTACTTAGCTGCGACGCGTAGGTATGCCTACTGCCGATGATCTATTGTTATACGTGTAGGTAGGTACATGCAAACGTTCTAGCGTAGGTATTTGTCGTACACGAGTAGGTAGGTACTTGCGAACGTTCTAGCATAGGTAATCGTCGCAACAATATTATTCTAACACTTAACAAAATATTTGCTCTAGTTATAGAATAAAGTTGCATGTATTAATCGTATTTTATTGACAACCCGCCCCGGCTTCGCATGTATACTTTTGGGCAGAAATGCGTAAATAATCGTTGCGTGGTTTAGAAGAAATAACGAAGAAACATACCAAAAGAGTTTAATACTCTTTAAATTTGTGATTGAAGTAATAGTTCTTTCTCTCTCTCTCATTACCTTTTGTTGTTACGAGGTTAACTGCACAATTAACATAATAGCAGGCGTGGCACATTACTCTAATCAAAATTTGATATACACGTTATGATAATTATAGCTCTCTTAATAAGTCTCCCGCTTACAAAGACATAGTATTTTTCATTCCATTCATTTTTATGTACGTTATTTATTGACTCACCCCATCCATAAATAAAACAACCTATCGTTAGAACACACGATGTGTATTGTACACTAGAAACAGGTAGATTTGCAAATGGAAGGCAGCCTAGATGTTTTGAACCATAAATACGTATGTGGTCTAACTAGGCGAAGCTAAACACCAGTGAGATAGACGCATCCAATTCTCTAGATTTATCTCCATGTATAAGTTAACAAGGAATTTTATTTATGGATAAGAAAGACATTTTAACAGCTATCTATAGCAACAAATTAATTATGATTTGAAGAAGGACCTGATAAAAGAGAGTAAGTGTATCTAATAAATACTTAAATCTAGAAACAACGACAATAACTTTAATTGGATGAGATTTTTGCACACAAATCTACTATAGAAAAAGCACTGAAGAGCGGGTTTGGACTTTTTTTCATAGCTATTCAGCTTTCGTTGTAAAATGTCTTTACCCTAAGTCAGTAAGGGTCACGGTAAACTTTGAAAGTTCATAATTATAATATGACAGACAGTAATTCACATTGGTACTAGCTTGGTTTTAAGCTAAAGCGATATAAGTTCTGCAAGCCGTACAAATCCTGCAAGCCTATACATTAAACAGTCAAGGTCATCACATGTTCAATACTGTTACTATTACACTGAAAAAAATACTGCATTGCAACATTATTCTTATCCTACCGCAAAACATCTAAGATGAGAGTACTAACAATAAAATCCGTCTAAACCATAAAATTTACCGTTTCGCCAATTCGCTGTAAAATCTATGTTGCATATATATATGTTTATTGTGTGCTTTTATCATAAATATGTTTATATTAGTACTGTACTTTGGTTTATTTCTATTGAACAGTAATCTTGTATGTATCGCAATTTCAATATAGATATTATATTTTCAATTTATCTTATTTTGTTTTGGAAGAATTATTGTTAAAGAAAGAAATATAAAAACCTAGTTGGCCATAAGTTATATTTATATATTTAGTACATGGAACAATCCTGTTGTCTATTAGCAGTCTAATATTTTTAAAATACAATTAGTCAAATAAGCCATGGCAAACATTACAAGATGACAGGATAGTTTTAAAACACAGTAGGTACAAACAGTAGCATCCTATCATAAGACTGTCACCACCACGAGCGTAAGCCTACTTGCGAAGCTTAGTTAATTCAGAAAAACCCTCCAAAAGTGAAACTGAACTCAGTGACAGCAGTGAACGTTTTTTGGGTGAAATTATATGATAAGAAAATACATTAAAAGAATTAATTTGTTTAAAGAAACTGAAGTGCTAGTAACCGGAATTCACCATCATATTAAAGGTTAGTTAAAACCATTATTTATTCACATTATTGGTGATAATAGCATGATTAGCCAAGGTTATTGATAAAGAGTTATTGCTATTTTAACTTTCGTTCCAAAAATAACATCTTTTTCACATATTATTATGATGTGTTGTGCATACCGCGCTCGGAAAATAAGAACAGAAAATTTAACTCTTTTCACGATATAAGAAATATTCAACACCAAAAATGTATTGACCTTTAACACTTACACAAACCACACTAAAGATCTTGCATATTTTACTCAACACAAACGCATATAGACACCCGATGCTCAATCAGCATTAATATCGAGTTATGCTCAGCAAGAACGACGAATGTGACTAAGCATTAAAGTACAAGATACTCGTAATTAAGTCGATAACCGAAGGACTTGGACCTTCGAAGCCTTGCTAATGAGGGCCCTTAACAAGCAAAGTTTTCCGGCCTTAGCTATTGGAGTGGATAAGTCCTGATTTTATTCAATTTATAGAATACATTATTAATTTTTGAGTAAATCAATGGTCAATTGTGATAAAGTTTTTGATTAGTAGATGGAATATGCCCCCGTTATATAAAAACCCGTTGAAATTTCAATTACGCTTCGATGTACAATGAAGACGTTTTCGCCTGTCGCAAGTGACGGAGGTTGTGCCAAAATACCGTTTGACTGAGAGTTTAACGGGGATCAAACGCTTACGAACGACAGTTAACGATTTTTTATTTGGTGTAGTCTTTCAATTTAGTAATGGGGTGCCTACATTTGTTTAGGTTTAATATCAAATAATCTATATTATTATATAAAGTGTAAAAGTTAGTTTGTTTAAACGCGCTATTCTCTGGAACTACAAGTCGGATTTAAAAATTCTTTTTGCGAATGATAGCCCAATTCTCGAGGCAACTGATAGATTATTTAACATCACGCAACTAGCGATGGGAGCAGAGCAGCAAGCAAAGACGCGGGCAATCACTCCTCGGAAAGCTAGTAAATGTTAAAATAGCAAGATATTACTTCTGATATCACGTGGCCTTTCCCTGCAGTAGGACAATACAGGGCTAGTGTTATGAATGATGATATTTTCTTGGCAGTATGCGGTTTTCCTGCAAGGAGTAGATAGAGGTGTGTTACACCTATGAGTATGTTTTGACAGCAATGCTCAGTCTCTTACAAAAGGGGGCGCGCCTATTGTCATCTTAGTGTTACGATGTTTTCGTAGGAGTCGGTATTAGTGTGATATATCTACGTTTTGCCAGCTTATACTCAGATTTATATAATAAGGGATAAGGCATCGCATCGTTTACTCAGACGAAGTAGGCAAACGTGTGGTATGTCTAAGTAAAACCTAACCTACTTAGTTCCACGAGGCGAGTAAATTACCATCATAATGTTATGCTGTTTTCCCAGAAGAAGTAGGTAAAAGTTTACTACAACCGACGTTTTGACAGCTATACTCAAACCCACACAATGAGGCTGTTGCCATATTTTGAACACAAATCTAAAGAATTTATGTATTTTCCAACATAATTAATTATGTCCTTAAATGTTCTGTATGACATCCACAGACTGATAGGATTGGGACAAGAACTCACCGTACTGGCTATTCAATCAAATCATTCTTAGCTAAATTAACTATATATATATATATATATATATATATATATATATATATATATCTCTTTATATATATATCTATATATATATATATCTTTATGAAATTTCGAATTATATAATTTACACTATATATATTCAGCCACAAGACGTCTACTTGCTAAACATGCCTTTTCTATCGATTCCCTAAAAGGCTGATTGGAAATTATCTCCAACGTCATGCAGCTGTGTTTATCAGGTCAGGTAACTTTAATGCTGGTTAATTTTAATAAATTTGAATAGTGTAAATTATATAATTCGAAATTTCATAAAGATATAATAAATATATCACCAAAAATGTATACAACTGCAACACTTCTTGAGACGTGACATTTAACTATAATTTAAAAGCTTCAATATGTTTGATTGTTGGTAAAATTAATGTTTTAGTAAACTACCTATGTTTTTGTTATTTGTAACTCATAAATTTAGTATCTCTGACTTAAACTTTTTCGCGAAATATACTTGGTGCTATTTTACTTTAGAGATCATACTTTTAGGTCATATATCACGTTTTATTACAGAAATTCACACTAAACAAATACTAGCTGACTGCAACCAACTCTTAGCCATTTCGAGAACCACTTCTCTAAAGGTGACTCTTGCTGAGTGTTATGTCGTGAATATACGAGTATTCATAACATGTGAGGCCGACAGCTTGATAAGTGCACGTGGTCTTTCTGGGGTCTAACCGCATGACACATAAATGTTACCACGAATATTATTCATACATAATGTGAGATGCTAAGCTAGATGTTTTCGTTTTGAAAGATAAGTTAATATAGCTACCTAGATTACTTTACTTGTTCAGACGAGACGAGTTTTCTATGAATTATTTTATAACGGATTTGTCTACTTTTAAAAAATTACAACATCTGCATCAGGTATCAGTCTTTTTGCTTTCGTCGCACAATAATGCAGTCACAAATTATCTACACGTAGACTCAACAAATATTTATTAATTGCATAAAGTTTTCGTTCGTGTGGGCATCGAACCACTTACACAGCGTGAGTCCTATAAGAACCTTTTTGCCAAGACTAAAATGCCCATTAACTATAATATTATATTCTAAGACTAACACATTGCATTCATAATAACTATATAACCAAGGTATTAATTTAAATTCTATGTAACATAACACTATTTTATCCATAGCAGTGAGTAAGAGTACTTTATAAATTAAAAGGTGTATTATGAATATTTATGAAGTAAGCAGGAGTGTTTAACACGTATTTATTTATATTGAAAGCGATCAGTTCCTACAGGTATATTTTAAAAATATATTCTCATCTCTTTAGAAAATTTATAATAATATTAATAAAGTAGATGCATAAGCCCCCTAATTCTATAAAAGGTAATAAACTCGTACACGCTTACCATACATATTGTCAAGTATCAATACAGTTCATCAGACTACAATCACATTATTTATAAGTTCGAAAACAGAACTCGAGTTTTCATTAATTCATATCATGAAAATGACATTTATAAAAAACAATAAAAACTAATTTCCATATTATTTTCTTTTCGAGAACTGCGTACAAATAGCGATTTCTACAAAGCAATTTCACAGTTATATACTCGTATTAGAGTATATACTTGTATGGATAACTTTGATATTGAGCTCAAAACGGGAAACAACATAGTATAGTCACGGACAACTCACACGTATTGTATATGCGTTGAATTGTGAATTGGTGAATACAAGGCAAATTGGCATCGAAATAGGATAACATTGTGTACTATATCAAACGTTCTATACACATTTAGAAATATAGTACAAAATATTTGGTTCGTTTCGTTCAAACTTTTACGTGGCTAGTTAATTTTTATTTTATTTATAGTTTTTTAAATGTTTCGGCTTCAAAAATGTTCCAGTTTTAGTTATATCGTATTGTAAAGAAAAATAAAAATGATTGAACCCAAGGTTAGGATTAGATTGTACCATCTTTTTATTTTCTTTCTTTCTCCTTATTATGCACCGACTCAATATGCTGATCTTTGTACCGATAACGTATCATTGACATCAAAGGTAGTCTACGCAAAAAATAATTAACAGTAAGTTATGTGTATTACTCAACAGGAGGTCAAAGGCATCTCATACAGAGAAGACATGAGTATTAATCACCACGCTTGCACGCTAGCAATATAATTATTAAAAACCAAAAAGCTCATCTGCCCTAAAACAAATTGAAAAAAGAAACCCATTTTTCTCGTGCTGATGCTACATATTATAAACCCTATGTCACTCGCACAATTAATACGAATCTAACACCTCATAATTATGTTAAAATCCATAAAACTATTTAGGCTGTAGAGCATGCCAAAGAAATAGACGTACATAGCCACATACATATATACATACGCTCTAAAAACATTACTCTCTTTGACTTCGGCAGTCAGGCAAAAACATCGACTTTGACACTATTTAAAGGTTCTCGCTCAAAATATCAGCAGAGATAACCAAAAAGTTTTTATTCGTCTATGAGAATATATTGCAAGTTTGTTCAAAAAGCAAATAACCATAACAATTTGTTTTTACTTAGTACAAGACAGGCTGAGAGCTGAAAGTTTCAGAATGTTCTAAAGCTTGTTCAGTTTTATGTGAGGCTTTGTGAACCGTGGATTATAGTGTAAGGAATGTGTGAGGTTATAGTTTGTTATAATGGTATAGTGGCACGTGGAAGAAAGGGGTGAATGACGTCATCACATTAAATTTTGTGGGCTCTGAATCGTTGATATTTAACTTTTCTTTGAGCTGAAATAATGACAGCTTAACTATTTCTATATTATGCATATAATATTGCTAGATATTGATAAGTTTTTGCAAAAAGTCTCAATAGTAAAAAACGCAGTTAGAGTCATTAGAGCACTTTAGCAGAAGTTTTGTTAAAATACACAGGTTAATGCCTTAATAGTAGCTAATATTAGTGTTTTTTATTTAAACGACAATTAATACTGATATTGCCATTGCTAGCTTGCATTATTTTACTGGTGGTCAAAGCATCAAATACCCTCCAAATACTCTTCGGTGTACATTCAATGTGAATTTGTAAATGTTGAAAGTAATCACAACACTGTGTTTAGTTAAATTATAGTCATAGATTTTCACAATAGTAGATCCACGCTGGTTTCAGCACGAATAGGCCGGATCGTCCGGGGAAGTACCACCTTCTCATAGAAGATCGACCTATGAGTAGTAGTATCCGTACTACTGCGTTTCGTTCGGTGAGTGAGAGCGCCGGAGGCGCAATTTCCACCCTTTCCTCATTCCTCACCTCCCTAATTCCCTTCCCTTCCCATTCCCAGCCGCCATAGTGGAGGCCACCATACCAGCAGTTTAAGATGATGGCTTTTGGTATGGTGGCCAACACTTCTGGATTCCACTGACTGCTAACCATCAGGCGGGGTGGAGTCACTTTGGAGGGCTTATATAAAAAAAAGGGTAATACACAATGTAATTGACTTAGTTTCCATTTCCTTTCTCTCTCTTGGTCATGGCCCATGGGCTCGGCAAGGTAACAGCATGCAAAAACTACTGTTTTTGCTTTTTCTTTCAATAAAGTAATTCCACGCATCGGCTTCTGCATTTCATTTTAACAGTAAAAAATATTTAATTTGACCTGCCGTCAAATATCAATTGTTCCATTGAACTTTAAAGCTACTCTCTGTACTATTCAATAACCATCCAAACCAAGTTAAGCTAGTCACGATCTCAAGTGACCGAACTATCCAGCCCTTGGGTCCTATTAAATTAATGATTATGTACAGGCGCGCAGATGTTGTCGTTATTTGCACGTGGCTCCTGACATGGGCACGTGCCTCGAATAAGCGAAGCGGACAGCGATTTGGATAACTAAGTTTATATGGTGATTAGAATATATTAGATTTTTGAAGAGTTAAAATTAACTATAAGTTTATTTCAGAAATTATATACATAAGGCCTAGACAAATGCCATACATTTGTAATCGATTCTATGAATAGAATAGAAATCTATGCCACTTGTCTAGGCTCGCTTGTTTGTCATGCCTGGGACGTAATTAGACATGGACACATAGTTGAAGGTACATAGATGTAAGAAAACTGTGAAACTGTATATTATACGTAATACAATAATATTTATTTGACCCAATGACAATAGTTTTCATCAAAACACGTTTACAAATTTTTTTTTTTCACGATCTCAGCATATGCCTTTTTTTTTCAAATTTGTTCCAGGGGCTCGTGAGTCGTGGAAAGCATCTCACAAAGCCACCACAGTAGAGACTAACATATTAGTTGTTACCAGAATGGCAATAGTGCTGTTGTCCACCTTTTATGAGTACATAAGTGGTATAAACGCTAATAGAATAGAATATATTTGTCAATGTATGGGATCGACACAAGCTAACGCCAACATTGTCGTTATCTTATGTCGATTCCGAACATTTTTTTAATCTATTTTATTCCCTTCTATTAGCATTTGTGCCACTTGTCTAGGCCACTGAACCACATTGACTGCACAATTTAAAAAAGTCGGTTAGAGTTAACAAACTAACATTCACAAATATTTTAATCAACATTATTTTAATCAAGTTGGTTACTAAAACCGTAGCCTTCTGCGGACATAATCCTCAGTTGATCAACGAGACGGGCTACGTGACGTCACGGATGTGACGTAACGACCGCTTTCCTTGATGTAACTCACTTCACATCAAGCTGCGCTGAAACTTCACAGAAGTTAAATGTGTTCTTGCGAAGAAAAATGCAATTAAAAATGTTTACACTTTTTATAAAGCAGTGGTAAATTGAATGATGGTTAATTAACAGTAATACTAATAATTAAGTTTATTTAAAAAAACGAATAAATATATTTTAAGAAATAATTAAATTTTTGAATGTCATAAGTTGATACCTACATCTTTATCTCTTTACATTTATCACCTGAGGCCCTAGACAAGTGTCAATGATTTCTATTCTATTCATAGAATAGATAATAAAATGTATGAGATTGACATATGCGCTGGCGTTAGCTTATGTCAATCCAATACAATGCAAAGCTTTTTGAATAAATAAAATATTTACGGTGGATTGAACGCGTTCCTCCCACCGAGTCGCAACTCTTACAAGTTTTGTAGCATGCTTTTTCTGCAAAGCTGATAAAATTATAACTCTATGCAGAAGCATATAATTATTATAGCCATTTAACTTTCACAAAGTTAAGAGTGACTTGAGAGTAAAAGTCTGTTGTTTGAAACTTAATAAGCGTGTAATTAAAATTTGAAAAACATTTTCAATATTATTTTTTTTGTTGTTTGTATTTAATTATCGCTGTATTTTATAAAAAATGTTTGAACAATGTTTTTTAAATAACATATAATGGAGAGTGCCGGAGATCAAATACCCCTTTAGTCCTCTTCATTTTCCCTTTTCCTTCCTTATCCCCTTCTGCGTGTTCGATAAAGGCTTGGTTATGTTTTCTAGGCATTATTATTTCTGCAACACTTGAAAAATACAGCCATATACTGTATGTAGGTTACGATGACCACTTACAATCAGGTGGTTATGTTTGTTCGTTACCAAAGTTGTATAAAAATATGCTTTTTTAAATGCATTGGTATATAAGTATAACTCCTTATTCGTATTCCAGTCACCAGGCTAATACTGATTTCACGACAAAAAGCTCAATATACCCGAGATCTAGTAGCTATTCACACCTACACAACGATCAAGATGCAAGCTTTTTAAATTTTCAAACAATTGATCAGTTAGTAAACCAAGCATTTGTTCTGTGATCCGGAGACTAATTAAGATTGAAAACTTTATACAATGAACTTAGTTCGTGTGCTGAATCATTCTTGACGGTCTAATCGTTGCCTGGCAGTGATTGGTTTTAGTAATAAATCAGTTTATCCGTATTGTTATAAAACTCTTTTTAATATGTATTTCAAAAAATTCTTGAGCCATAATAATTAAGATCTTTAAATAAAAAGTTTGTGTAGCTTCATTCTTTTCTTTTAAAAATAGAGGTATTATTTATTCTCCTTATTATTTAAATACTAGCTTTCCACGGCACGGTTTCACCCGCGTTTGCTTACTGCTCTGTTCTCGTCGCCAACAGCGTGATGTTATATAACCTATAACCTTCCTCAGGAACAGGGCTATCATACGCAAAAAGAATTTTTCAAATCGGACTGGTAGTTGCAGAGATTAGCGCGCTCAAATAAACAAACAAACTTTTCTACTTTATATAATAGTAAAGATAATGATGTTATGTAGAATCACATGCTACGCATGTTAAAACATATAATATTAAGTATCAATAATAATAATATAATAATAATAAATTTATTTCGGAAGAAAGTACAACAAATGCATACAGTGATACATAAAAGTAGACAGTACAGTGACAATGATTAATGGTATATAATACATAGGTACTCTACTGTAGCATTAGTACATAACAATAGATATATCACACTAGTAGTTGTACATTTGCAAGTTAAGGAGGATTGCACACTGGTTTCCAAACTGAGTTGATCTCGTATTCTGGGACCAGAAAACTACTGACAAGCTGTAATGCAGTTTGGCATGCGAATGTAATTTATTAAGCCTATGTATTTTTATGTATAAAACAATAAATAAAAAAGATGTTTCTATACCGCGAGAATAGCCGTCAGTCTACAAGTTATATAGTCGAGAAGATGAAGTCCACCCAGAGTACCCGTCCGAAGAGTCCCTGGATGAATAGCACCTAGCCTAGTCCACAGACAGAGAGATCACCTGCCAAAAATATATTGATAGGTGCTCAACATGGACTGGGTTAGGTGCTATTCATGCAGGTGCTCTTTGGACGGGTGCTCTGGATGGACTACGTCGCCGAAAGCACAGTAAAACACTAAAATCAGATAGTTGTACTATGTTGGATTTGAAATTGTGCAAGGTTTATAATTTGAAAATTTTAAGAATGACTGTTTCTAGAACTTTCAAAATAGTTCAATACGAGTATGTGGCACTGACATACGGTAAAGGAAATATCTCATGATATTCAAATAAAGATTTTTAATAAGACATGCTAAACTTAAAAGGTTCAAGGTTTTTTATTATTTAAACAGTCAAACCATAAGAACAAAAACGAAGTATCGTTTACATGTATGTAACAAAAACAAGTCTTTTGGGAACACGAAAGAAATTTGCTTGTAATGTCAACATCCAAGTCGCAAACATTAATTTTACATAAAATGTTACTGTTATTGTTACTTACAATTCTATCCCGACCCCTACCAGGTATAGGAGAATTATTTCCGTCCCATATTTGGGAGACAAATAAGGAAAATAGTTGTTAAAGGTATGTGTTATTGTGTACATTCATTTCTTCTTCAAAAAATTTATTCGTCTCCCCTTTTTCTGTTATGAGTTCATTCCTCTATAGGAAAATAATATATTTGCACATATGTAACATGAACAAATATTTTTGTAGGTTTGTCTAGGTTTTGTCTGGGTTGAGTAATAAACTATGTTTACGCTCCAAGATGAATGAAAGAAAATGAAAAGAACACGTATGAAATATATTCTTTGTAACATAAATGCAATGAGTATTATTTGTTTTAAATTGCATTACTAGATATTCTTCAATCATTTAAACAGATAATAATTTTTATCATAATTTGACAAAGGCCCATTTGAATTAAATTACAATATTTTATTTTATTTTATTTTGTTTATTATGGATCACCAACATTTGTTTACACTGAACATTACCATACAAATAACAAATAACAATACCATCTCATCCCACTATCTATACTATTATACAAAGCGGAATAGTTTGTCTGTTTGTTTGTTTGAACGCGCTAATCTCATCGGATTTAAATAGTTGTTTTTGGGTTTAGCCCAATTCTCGCGGAAGGTAATATGCTATGTAACATCACGCTACTGGCGAAGGGGGCAGAGAAGTAGCTAAAATTGAAACTTAACACTCGGATAGCTAGTCTATTATAGGACCACATAAACGATTGCAACAAGTAAAACTTTTAACCAATGTTTATTATTATTTAACTCTCTGATTTCAACTCTGTAGTTAGTTTAAGAATTTTACTTGGATAAAGTCCGACCTGATTTTAAATGCACATTTTTTCTTGGCAAGATAATTAAACCTTACGGTCTACTTGCAGAGCCTTGAAGGCAATAACAGTTAAGAGTTTATTAACTAACTTAACTGAGACAAAGCAACAAAAGAATGTTTCTAGAAAAGTCTTTCTCTTTGCTTGATTAACCAAAAATATCTAGTTACATATCCATTTTTATCATTTGATTCAAGACATTTACTTGTTCAGGCATTTTCCAAGGTGATTTTTTAAGGTGGTTCCGACGAAATTTCGACGAAATCCGCGACTTTCATCTCGATAATTGAGTAGATTCTAATGCTATTTATTATTATTTTTTTTGCCAACAATATACTTTGATTCATGAACTTTAGAATAGTAGAAGAATTATTTACAATAATTGATTATATAACTTATACCAACGATATTAAAACAACGTGATTTCACTTATTTCGAAATATTACTTTTTAATTACTATAGTTATAAATATAAAAGTTATATTGAATCAACCGGAATAAACCAAATGTCAACTCTGTAGGTTTATTTCATTTATTAGGATAATGTTTCAATAGTTATTGATAATTTGGCTGAATCAGCGTCGCAGGGGCTCTGCGCGGGCGACGGGAGGCAGAACGGCAGAGCGGCGCAAGCCCTTCTGACGGACGGACGTATGCGGTTTTTTTTTAAATTATTTACGTAATTCAATAATTGCAAATAAATAATATCAAAAAAAAAATATTATATTGATAGATTTAGTGTTGCAAATAAATTAGATTAGTTATTTAGATTTTTTTAGTGTATTAAATACGTAGGTATTTACCTACATTTATTATTATTTTTCATCAAAATGACTAAAATTTCACGACTGAAACAAATACAAATGCAAAAGATTCAACACATGAATATCCTGTAAGTAGGTATATACCTACCTTCATATTTTTAGTAAAATACCTTCTTTGAGATACTGACCTAGGATATCCTTTAATTATGTTTAGTTCCACGTAAACTAGGTAACAGGTGGTGAGCCTATTGTCGCTCGTGATAAGATCAAGGCAACACCAGGCCTCAAGAATCAGTAAATTCCTGCTGTTATATACCCTAGGGGTATGAATATGAGCTTGCTACAATATTGTCTATGTCTACTATCATTTCGAACTAGGTGTGTGGTAGGTGGGCACATGAGTAAAATATCTAACTTGGATATTTACTCATGTGGCAAGGGCGCTTTCCGATTCCGCCCGACGCGATGCGACGACGGCGACGCCGGCGTAGGTACGAGGTGCTTTGGTCGGAACACGAACGTCGGCGTCGGTCGTACAACTAGCATAGAACTCAAATTACAATGATTATACGTGACATGCGTCGGTTTGCGACCTAGTTAGGTACCTACACAAAACAACCATACACGCTGCTGTTAGCTACCTAACTATCTACGTTATCTTGCACGAGCATAAATACCTATACATTCTATATATACATACGGTGTGTACTTAAATATTCTATCGGTAAGTAATACCGATAAAATAATTAAGTATTTACCTCGTTAGATTTTTTTTCATGAGCTGATAAAATCAGTGTTAAGATACTAGGCTAAAGTAAATACCTACCCTTCTACTTTCAATGCATCTTATTTTAATTTAATTATTTGATTGCAAGAAAGGAAGAAAAAAGGCTTTACAAAACGTCTTAGTCTCTAACCAAACTAAAAATTTGAAGACTGTGAAATTATCACAATTAGGTAAATTAAAAATCCTACTCTCTGTTCCTTTATTATCGTACTATATGAATTTTTAATCCTTAAATTAAATAATATATTGTTGAGTGCCTACTGGACATAACAAAACTAATACCGTATTTCTCGAGTGATAGGTGTATGTAGAAAGTAATAGACCCGGCACAGTGGCACAGTATAAAGAATTCTACTCTTTTTTGTACAGTCTTTACCTAACTAGGTAAAGGCAAAAGAATTATGTTTTAGCACTCTATGTATGTATGTATGTATGTATCTTTATTATATTATATTATAAGTGTATGTACTGTAAAACTACCCCGTGACGTCATCCGCATGGATCCGTTACTTAGCGATAATATTACATTAGTTCTACTTTACCGATTTTGCATTATATTATACATTTACAATACTACAATATGTACGTACATACAAATATATGTATGTACACATATATATGTATGTACATATTCAAGTAATCTATACTTATAATGAATCTCTAGCGAGGTAATTTTCACGGTACATCCTAATCACTCAAACAGTGGGTACTATGCGTCTACTTTGGCAATTGTTCGTGTTACTTATTTTTTTGTACCTTACGTACGGGCACTTACTAGAAGATAATCAACATTTATTTATTTATTTATTGAAAAAGTATTTACAATATCATTACAGATAAAAACCCAATACGATATCATAAAAAACCTAAAATTAAAAACACTTTTGACGGTAGTAGATCCACGCTGGTTTCAGCATGAATGGGCCGGATCGTCCGGGGAAGTACTACCCTCTCATAGAAGATCGACTTAAGACTAGTAGTATCCGTACTACTGCGTTTCGTTCGGTGAGTGAGAGTGCCGGAGGCCCAATTTCCCCCCTTTCCTCTTTCCTCACCTCCCTCATTCCCTTCCCCTAACCCCATTCCCAGCCGCCATAGTGGAGGCCACCATACCAGCAGTTTAAGACGATAGCTTTTGGTATGGTGGCCACCACTTCTGGATTCCACTGACTGCTTACCATCAGGCGGGGTGGAGTCACTTTGGTAGGCTAATATATATAAAAAAAAAAAAAAAAAACACTAATTACTAAATAAATATATCTACTTATCCAATACTATACATTTTTGTGCAACATCCTTGAATTTTGATAGGGTACATTGAAAAATATCAATTTCTATAGAAATAATGATATACACATAGGAATGATGACGCTTTGTTTAAAGCATGTGTAACTGAAAATCCTTATCAGCTCCGTCATTTGAATTCAGTTTTGCTGGTGAATAGTGCTGTTTCAAATACAGTGCAGTGGTGGCCATACAGAGTAAAGATACTGTGGAAGAAAAAGGAAATAAAGAGGACCGAGGAGGTAACTATGCCTTCGGACCACTGACTTTCAGACAAAACTTACACTTTACGTCGTTATGTACATCTCCAGCCAAACCGTCCCGCTTATTCTAAAAGATCTACTTCCGTAAATTTTTTGCTGGCTATACAATATACAGAACGATTTACTGAAGTTATATTTGTGATATCCAGATGAACCGAAAATAAATAAGGAAAATGAAAATATGTTAATTCATATAGGTTAATTAAATTAACACTTATGAACGTCAAAGTTTACAAAATGTCAGCAAATTAACCTACAACCAGTTCGCTGACAAAGTAGAGCCATGAGAAGAACTGGCAAGAAACTCAGGCCACTCATTTTAATCGCCAGGTTATTACAATTTTTGTTAGTTACAGTTTCAAGTAGCATGCAAAGTGACACAGGCAATACACTTAACTCTATAGGTAATTAAATACTTACAGCTTTCTATGTTGCAAAGAAAAAATAAAAAGTAAAATGAGTGCTTTTTACGAGAGATATCTTTAGGTAGGTGAAAGAGGGTTTGTATGAATGGGAGATTAAAAATACTATGGAAAACAGTATTTAAACAACATAAAAATGTCTATTGGAAAAATCAATATTCACGCGAATGAAGTCGCGGACAACAGCTAGTCTATAATATGTATGTATTTACAAAAAAAAAAGTATATAAGTAGTATATCAGTTGTTTAGTACCCATAACACAAGCAAATATAATTGCTTAATTTGGGGCTAAGATGGCTCTGTGTGAATGTGGTAGAATATTATTATTATGTTATAGTTATAAGGTGCATTTTATGCTTTTTGTTTAATTATCTCAATTTTGGCATATGTGTGGATTGGTTCCTTTTTGCATAAGTAGGTCCAATTGTTTTTTTTTTTTTTTTATATTATAGCCTACCAAAGTGACTCCACCCCGCCTGATGGTAAGCAGTCAGTGGAATCCAGAAGTGGCGGCTACTATACCAAAAGCCATCGTCTTAAACTGCTGGTATGGTGGCCTCTACTATGGCGGCTGGGAATGGGGTTAGGGGAAGGGAATGAGGGAGGTGAGGAAAGAGGAAAGGGGGGAAATTGGGCCTCCGGCACTCTCACTCACCGAACGAAACGCAGTAGTACGGATACTACTACTCTTAAGTCGATCTTCTATGAGAGGGTAGTACTTCCCCGGACGATCCGGCCCATTCATGCTGAAACCAGCGTGGATCTACTACCGTCAAAAGTGTTTTTAATTTTAGGTTTTTTATGATATCGTATTGGGGTAAATGTATAATAAATAAAGTGGTTTGTAAGTCAATTTAAATTTTATAAAAACCATGTTTTAAATTTATAATAATTGATGTGATACCTATAATCATGTTTTAAGGGAAGTTTTGTGTTAGTTTTAAGTTTAAAAAATGAGTGTATTTTAATAACTTTTAACTTCAGTTTGATCGATAATGAATTAATGATCTAATACTTTATAATTCTGTTGCGTTAAAATGCCGTTAAACTATAAGGTTTTAAGTTTAACCGCGTTTAAGCGTAACAATGAATCAAGTTTTGTACTCTTATTTAAACACATTTATAGACTACCAGACTTAAAAGCAGTGAACGGACGTTAACCACACGAAAGTTTAACATAAGGTAGTTCCACAAGTATTAATGATAAGCTAAATTGACATTATGTGCTATACCGACATTTTAGTTACAATTAAGTTCTTTTGTTTTTTAGGTTTTTAACAAACAATATTTTTTATGAAATAGAGACACTAAAATGCCGTTACGCTAAGCGTAGTGGCATTTTAGCCGCTGATCTATTAGATTTTTGTAACACCAATGGTATACTAAAACGCAAAAAAACGTTTTATTATAAAATTTAATTATATTTACAAACTGACAGGAGAATAAATTAAAAGTATTTCATTTGATCTATATCTTGGAACCTTTAAATCTCAAATAATTGTTGTCATTTGTAAGTGACAACGGTTTCAATTTTTGCCGCGTTTTTTGAGTGTTTACTCAAAACTCGACTTTGGCAGTTAACGGCATTTTAGTTATACCACGGCAGAGCTGGGTTTTGAGTTTATTGGTTTAACCCACAGTAGTTATTTTTATTTCTACTACATATTTAACAAACGTCATGATTCTAAACACTCATCTTTGCTTTCGCTACTATATAAATAATAAATATATAAATAATATATACTAAAAAATATACATACTTACTAAACGAAATAATAAAAGATACTAAAAAAATAATTCATTATTTTCGCGTCTATCAGATTTTAGCTCTGCGGTTTCGGACAAGTAAGGTCATTGTCTTATAGTTGTGCTACTGCTACTTGCCGCTAGAGGGCGGACTCGCACGCAATGTTTTTTTCGGGTGAGGCGCGGGGTGGTGAGGAAGCGAAACGCTCAAGGTCATATGTGACGGAACGCCCTTAAATACTCGCTACGCTTAACACGCGGATAACAATCGCATTGGACTCGTTTTTAGCTTAAAGTTAAATTTAACAAATGATAGTATAAGTCAGAAATCAGCTCAGGTATAACCCAATTTCCCACTCTAGAAATCTATCAGCCTTAACACATCTAATTCTGGATATAAGACTCTTACAAAGGGAGAAGTTTTGAATCTAGAATTATAATTAACTATTAGAAACAGCGATAAACCTCTATCACTTTTGTAATAGTCAATTTCTAATAGTAAGACCTCTTACAAACAAACGGTACAATGTCAACGGCAGAGAAAACTGCAGCCACATGTTGACAAAGGTCGATGTCAGTCGGCGTCTGCTGGTGACACGTCGACATCAGCCGTCGGCATTCCACCTACGGTTGACGTTTCAACAGCGCCTTCGACTGAAGAACTGTCGACGGCTGCCGCTAACCTTTAAAGTTGGAATGTCGACGGCTGTAGTTACCTCTGCCGTTGGTAACATGCCGTTTGTGTGTAAGAGCGGTAAGATTACTTAACCTTATCCTAATAATACTTTGTTTTCTTGTTAGTTTAGTGCAGGTTTAAGAGGATATCAAAATTGATGATGTACATAAAAAATGTTAGGAACAAGTTTCAAACGTCAAGTAATGTTTTGATTATAAAAATGTTCGAGCGTTTGCAAACACGGAACATACAGCAGTAGATCGAAACTTTACGCGCAGAATGCAATTTTCTTTTAAATTCAATTACATTCCGGGCGATTTGGCGTTTTGTATGCTACGTTATGGCTAAAGCATTTGCATGGTTATGTCTCCGCTGTTATTGTATTTACTTTGATACTCTTACACTTACTGTAAAATAAATATTAAAGTGCATCTGAATATCACAAATTGAATGCTTCTTCCCTAAATAAAACGTAACAAAGCAAGATTCCGATATGATCATCAAAGTTGAACTGATTGATAATTGAATTAACGTAAAATAATTACGTAACATTAATGAACGTCAAAATTGACACAACCGCCTCACCGCCCACAACTGTGTTACTGTATAAATGTTACTGTCATACTCTGCGACTTCCACTTTCATCGATTCTCAAAAAAATCAATTGTAAGCATCCTGCATCTAACCACTATTTATCACATTTTCTGTTCTTTTTGTTGGTCTTAAAACTTTTCAACCCCATGCTTACTGTAAGCTAGTAAAATCGCTGTCCAAGTAGAAAAGTAAACGATGATTTATGTAAACTACGAAAACATAAGAAGTAAAGAAACACTGTTTGCCAAATTCGTCAGTATAAAAAACATGCTGTTAAAATGAAAGATAACATTCTAAACATCAAAGACGAACGAAATTGAAGGTTTTCCTTATTGACTTTACAAATGGGATTAACATCAGTTGAAGTTCAAAGAAATGAACATACAAGTAATTGCTATTAATAATTTAAAAGAGAATGAAATAAAAACTAAATTGGATTACAAAGCTAATACAGCTAATATAAGTTTCATTGAAGTTAGCAACAAAATGCAATTACAATAGTTGTAACCATTTGTATTCGATCTAAGTAAAGCCTTATCTTAATTCACCCTCGATCACGTACCGAAATAGATTACAGTGCAGTTTACAACCAATGTTCACCAATTGTAACTTATCTTACATTTACAATGTCTGATACATTATACAAGAAGAATCTTTAAATATAAAGAAAACACTATAATATTATTTTATTTAGTAAAACAATGTTTCCGATTAGATGTAGTAAAATAAGTAGAATTTTATTCATTTCCATTGTAATTTTAAAATTTGTAAATTCATTGTAAAATTTTTGCGTAAGATTTCGTACCATCATTATCATCCTTCGGCGTCTCTTCCAGCTACATTAAAAGCTACATAAAATCAAATCTATTTTTGAAAATATCAGTATTTTACTAAGAGTAAATATTACCTCCCTGTTTCACTTGCTGGAAAACGACAAACCAGTAGTCGTAAGTCGCAGGGTTTTGACTACTACAGCGATTTTGGTAGAAATGTTAATCATGTAATTTTTTTTGTTTTTTCGAAAATGTTTATTCACGTATATATACATAATTTCACGCACTTTATCCTCAAAGGCGTAAGCAGAGGTGTTTAACCACCCACTTTTCGCACTTTTTAATTGCCATGTAACAGAGAGCAAGCCTGTTGCCATTTATCGGGCACAATTCCAGACTCCAGGTTAATACTGGCAATTTTTTAACAGAAAATTCCAATATCACTTCTCTTGATCCCCTCTGCATGGTAATCCGTACACAGTACCATCGAACCACAAAGGCAGTCAACTATTCACGTAAAAAAAGTACAAATAACCTCGTAAACCTATCGAAGTTTATTTATGAGCAGCAAAAGTGCTTCTCAAAACATGCATAATGAAAACTACGCATAGTAATCACAATATTAATATTTGTTTAGAATATAATTTCAAACTTTATCTTATTTTAATTTATTTTAAAATAGGCATTAACATAGTTTCATTTTGGCAAAGCAAGTTTCTTGCTGGCATTATAAACTAATAAGAATGTTGTTCAATTTTATAATTTTAATTTAAATTACCTACTGAAATAAAATTTTAATAAATCGGGAACAAACGTAATGGCAAGATGTCTTTGCAGAACTTTGTTTACGGTTTTAAGGTGTTATTGTAAGCTGTCATATTTTTTAAATTTGCATGTTGTGTATTATTTAGACTTTGTTACACCGACTTAAATCAATAGACTTGAAACTTACATAAATTATACGAATGACACTAATTAAAGTACAGTTTATATCAAATTTTCGAACATTTTGCTGATGAGAATTCAAATATTTTGTACGTATAATTTCAGGTATCATGGAAATTTACTTTTTGTAAGATAGGTATTAATCACATGAAATAGATTTGTTTCACCATTTATTATATGAAAAATAAAGGTCATATCTACATTTGCAACATTAAGGTTAAAAATAGAAGATGATAAATATGACATTATTACTACAACAATCATTGTATTGTACACAACTAAAGCTTCCAAACTAATTTCACCCTACATTCGTTTTCTATCACCAGTAATATAGGGAATACGCATGATAGATTTATTTAGGCCGATTCAGCGCAAGACCGATCCGATGTGATTTGCGGCCGGAACGTAAGCACAATTTGATTGGACGTCCAACGTGCTGACGCTTCAGTTCATACCAGTAGATAAGGTGTGACCAATTCGATTACATTTTACTGGCTTTAGATATTTTTCGACGCGCGACTTCAACAAGTCTTTGTAAGCATGAAATGTGTGTTATTTAAAACTATATACATACGCTTCAGGCTTTCTTCTCAAAGGGGTAGACAGAGGTGTGTAAGTACCGCATTTTGCCAGTTATGTTCCATGTAATAAGGGGCGTGCTTGTTGCTGTTCCATTTCAAACTCTGAAAATAATGTAAATATTGTGACAGAAAAATATAATATCACTTTCCTCAAACCTCGAGTGCTCTGTGTATCCATACACAGTATCACTGAACCACAGAGGCATTTTCAGCAATGTTTGCTTATGTTACCTTATTGATAAGCTTATTATCGATCGCACCGTGATGTGGTATACGATACTTTAACAAATTTACTGTAATTATAAGTTATGTTATATTAAAAAACCCGTTAAAGTATTAAGTAAGTTGAAGACAGATTTTAAAGACAAGAGTTGATTTTAAAACTGAAATGGAAGGCACAAATATGTTTCTTTTACTTGGTTTCTTCTATTTTTGAGGTAGGAGGCTTTTCTTCATATTGAGAAAGGAGGGTTTTACATAACTCATGACAATAACAGATCTGTAAGTGGCTTCTGAAATCGTCTCTTGAGGGTTTCGAAAGCATTAGGAATATAATAAACTTTTTTTTTTTTTTTTTTTTTTTTATACGTGGGAAATGCATTACGCATACGCACCCGCCCGGGCAAGGCGGGGGTTATGTCGGACTCTCCGACCGCACTCAAAGCGCGGCCAGCATACCGACTAAAACCCACGGTGTTCCTCCAGACGGCCAGAGTGTCGGGGTCACGGGAGTCGCTTGCGCATTCATCCGCGACCCCGACGGGCCATGGCCCGCTCACCGCGAGCGGGCCCCGTCCGATTTAGGGGCCTAGCCCCCCTCCTTCGAGAGGCGCGTGCGGAACACGCGCACTGCCGTCTCGGGCCCGTGCTGTTCGGGCGGCGACTGCCCGATCGCCGCCCGCAGGCCAACTCGGCCGCAGAGGATAGGGAGTACGGCGCATCGCAATACCGACACACCTCTTCCCCTGCGGCCCCACCGTGTCCGCAATCTGGCGGTTGCGGCCCCGCCGAGGCCGCGGAAGGTAGGGAGAGCGGCGCACCGTTATACCGGCACTCCTCTCCCGCCGCGGCCCCGCCACTCCTCAGCCGCAGTGTCGCCGAAGCAACACTGCAGCCCGACCCAGTTGCGGTGCCGCCCAAACAGCACCGCAACCCACCAGAGCCGCTCCATCGTGGGCTTACTGGCAAAGCCCAGAGGAGCGGCGCCTCCTTGGGGTTCCTCTTGGTTCACCGTGGTCCTTGGTAACCACGGCTACTAAGCCCCCCCGCCGCGACAAGGCGAGAACCCCGTTGGGGGGGAATGTAATTTCAACCTTATATCAACGCGTACTGAGTCATAAAATGCTCTTTTGTGAATTGCATTAACTAAAAAATAATTATTTCATTGTATCAATGTATCTTAAATTAAAATAAACTAGTTCTCGACTTCCTTAAGGTAACAATAATTAACATATTATTGCTATTACGTGGGTTTTTATCTCGTTATTAGTTAGTAGACCACAAAAGCCATATAAGATAAATTAATTAGTCCTATACACATGAATATTGCGCTACGACCTCCATATTTGCTAATTTTCCTATATTCTTTTACCTATTATTCTGTTCAGAACCGCACACAAATGATATAGCAATAATAATTCTGTTGTAAGAAAGAGATGTCGCTATACATTTTGTATATCTTCGTCTCGTTCTCGCATTAAACAATGATACTCTAGTATTACACAGAACGGCCCACGAGAATTATAGGATTACTTGTATTGTAGAAATAAAGGAACATTTTCTTGTATTTCCGTGACGATTGCCAATACATTTGGTAGTTCAATATTCATGAAACATTCAAGACTGGTTATGTTTACATATGAATAGATTTGCTTTAATCGGATTTTATGCGCGCATTTCTTTTATGATCTCATGTTTTATTTATTTTATACTCAACCAATTCGCTAACAACTTATTTAGTGAATTGGATATGTACATGTAAAATATGCCAAATAAAAATATAACAAAATATTGCATAGCATTTTACAGGTTCATAAGCTGAATCAGTTTTTATTGTCTATATGGAGATTTTGTAAGATACTTTTGTCTATATATTTCAAATAAAATTTTGATTTCTCCCGTATAAAGAAATATTGAAACACGAGATTTTATTTATTACTACCTCTGTGGTTCGGTGGTACTTTGTACGGATTACTACGCATCGTCTCAGGTTCGATCCCCGGGTCGGGTAAAGTGATATTGGATTTTTCTGTCGAAAAGTTCTCAATATTAGCCCGGAGTCTGAAATTGTGCCAATAAATGGCAACAGGCTCGCTCCCAGTTACATGGTACCTAAAATTAAAAAAAAGCTGAGTTGAGTGCTTAAACTCAACTGCCTACGCCTACGGGGATAAAAAAATGCGATATTATTGCTACTGATTGTTTGATTGTCCGAGGGATAATCCGCACTATATCACCGATATACTACAGGTACGATTCCTATCTTGAATAGTTTTGAGATAGAGATCGCACGCTGACCGAAGGAAAACAGTAAGATGAAAATCGCGTTTCAGTTACTTTGTTTCCTTAAATTAATATATTGATTCCATAATTTTATTTATGAACTATAATATTAGGAAAGAATATTGCTAAAAACGACGGCGAATTCGTCAAGAATGGTTTTCAGCAATTTTCTTTGGATGCAAACATACAAAAATCTATATTTTTTGTACATATAACTTAGTAACGTGTAACGGATAATAGATTTTAGCAATTCATGCCTTCGAAGTCATCAAAAATCCATCCTTAATAATGTTATACATTAAGGATGGATGGAACAAATAATATTTTTCCAATTCCAGCAACGTCCAGTTCCGCAGTCATTTGGAGGCTAAAGTTAAGTTGGTATTCAAAAGGCTCGGTGTGCTTAACAGGGCGAAGTAGTACTTCATTGCAGGGTACTCTATCGCCTGTACAATGGGCTGTGTTCTAAAGAATTGTTAAGGATGGTGCCAATGGCCACTTTTTTATCATCGCACCTCCCGCCATCGGCTGGGAGTTCATCCTCACACCTTAGAACCTCTTAGGTCCCGTACAGTGAGGTTTCAGAGAAACTTACTCCCTCGTACGATAAGGTTGTGGAATGAGCTCCGCGTCGAGGTTTTCCCAAGAGGATTCAACATGGAGTTCTTCAAGAAAGGAGTTAAAAGGTTTTGAACAGGGTCAGCAACGCGCTAGTGATACTCCTGGTGTTGCAAGCGTCCATAGGCTATGGTAACTGCTTACCATCAGGCGGGCCGTAAGCTTGTATGTCACCTTAGTTGTATAAAAAAAAATCATTTAAACTTTTACTGTAACCTGAAAACTATTTATAATTAAATGTAATAAAAGTCGCTGAAAAAAAAACAAATGAAGACGAGTAGACTTTTTGTGTACATAATAATAATATATTACATTTTCTCTTGTTATAGTGTATTGTCCAGCAAGGTCTGGGGTGTCGTACATCACATTGACCTCACAACACTTTAGGGTAGAAATTGGATGCCCTTGTTATGCAACTCGTTTGTTACTCTGTCACACCCTATTACCTCGGGAGGGCGTTTGGTTTGGTCACATTTGTTTCAAATGTGGTGTTATATAATATATAAGAATAAATTCGTATATGAGAGAGTATTTGTCAACTGAATATTATATTTATTATTCAAAGTTGATAAAGGATGCTATACCAATAAGCATCATTTCCAGCACTGGTGGTCTTTCTGATAAAATTATGCTTATAATTAAGTATATATGCAGATCGATATTCTTTGAATGAAACTTAAAACGTCGATATCTAGCTTACATATCGATGTGTTTAAAAATATTTTTCAATACATCAAAAGCGTATATTGAGCATCATAAAACTTGGAGCAGAATTCACCACAATAACCAAATACGGGTCTCAATTACTGGCTGGCTAGCAATACTAATGCATCCAATGCGGTGAACATGAATAGATGTAGCAATTATTGCAAGTACAGGACGTAAATGGCACTCACATACATTGGCTGTTCGACTGTTCAGCTATAGCTCGGTTGAAACTTTAATTTGCTTATGGAAAATGTGTGTTCTGTTTTCAATAGTTCTATTTTTAATTTTAATTAATATTGTAAGTTGCTAAATTAAGTTTTTAAAACAAAAATTAATGATGGGGGAAACTATAATTAGGTTTGGTATTGTGCGATAAATATATGCTTTTTTTTAAAACAAGAAGACAAAATGCTAGACAACCATTTCATCCCACTGCTGGGCGAATGTCTCCCCATAGTGCTCCACAGCTCTCTATTCGACTTCGACTTGGCCCCGTCGCGGCGTTCACAAAGGCATCCAAATTGTCGCGCCAACTCTAGACACTTACGCTCAAATTTTATCACTCAAATTACATTTAATTACTGTTGCTAGAGTTAATATTAAAACACAGAGATGAGGCAAGACTTGAGTGCCGACACCGCGACGGTTCAGTATTTAAAGATTAGAGTTACTAAAATATAATAAAAGAGTTACTAGTAAAAGTGAAAGCCGTCGCACTTTCTTTATCAGGAAAAAATTTAACTATTAATAAAATAACTAACATTATTGCTAATACTTGTTTGGCGTCTATACTATTTCTTAATGCTTTATTATTTTTATAGTCGTTATTTTGCAATTGACCAGTTGTATTCACCTTAGTTTTTGCCCGACTGGCGAAGTCAGGGTCGGTACTGTTTTTTAATTCGAAGTTAAAATTTACTAGTAAATTTAATAAAATATACGGCTTTATTTATAATATTAAAATATGATAAAATATGATTACTCACATAACATGTTTTCTAAAAAACAAATATTGTGTCACTCGGTACTAACAAACATAGTTACAATTAACGAACACAAATTTCAGGTGAACTTTGTAAATGGTGACATCTGGGTAAAATTCATCACAACTATTTAAGATTCACACACAATATTTTGATAGTGTAAGAATCGACTCGCAACTATTTGAACAGCAATCGCGTGCACTTCCACAGCATTAATAAAGAGCGATATGGTAGCAGTACCTAACTAATAATGAAGGGCCTCAGTTTAACTGGTCCAATCGAATCCCTATCATCTCTGATATCGCTTCGTATCATCAGGGCATCTATTTATTACGTACAGTGTAATCGATGGTAGTCTAAAGTTATAATTACTACGCAGTTGATTATAAAACTTTTGGGTTTGCCTCTGTTGTTTAGTAAGGGTATGATGTTATAATGTTTTGCATTGGTAATGGTAATTTCAATAGATTGTAGAAGTTAAAATTGTACTGTGCCTATGCTTATTTTATGATTTGTACAATTGGAGATGATTGTGTTGGCCATAGCATTAAAAAACTTTAAGAGTTTGATGTTAGTGCTTCGAAAAGCTCACATTGGTTCTTGCCCGGTTTCGATTCTAAAATTTATGTTTTTATCGATTCTGAGTTTATCAAGATACGTCCAATGATTGAGTTACGATGAAAGAGAACATCATAAAGAAGTTACAAAATAATACGTAATTATGAAATGTCAATCAGCGTTGAGCAAGCTTATGCCTTCTCTGTATGAGAAGAGGCCTTTACACCTTAGTGGAATCAAAATAGACTGGGACTATATCAAGGCAAGCAAAAAAAATGAAAAAAATGTTAAAATGTTGCAAAATGTATTGCTCAAAGCGTTGTGTAAAATTGTGCCCTTTCTTGAGTTAAATACTGTCGTCGTGAAATTCATTGTTCATACTTAATTCAATTGCGAGTCAAGCTCTCGTCGGTTCAGTTAACACCAGTTGTTCAACATTACGCGATATGACCTTAACCATGACTTTTCCCTGTTTCATGTTCGCTTTCCCTGTTTCATATAAGTTCTTCACGGTCTTTCTACACCTCTATTTTCTTTTCATTGCTCATATTTTAAACCTTCTAAAAAAAAATATTCAATTGTCAGCTTATATGAAGCGCAATTTGGATTAATTTTTAGCATAAATCTGATGCACGTTTAAGTCTCTCTCTGACGTGGACATTAAGCTAAGTCAGTGTCAAAATTAAAAATATGATATTAATTTTGAATTTTTACTTTCAAGCGCTGCTTTATACAAATGACAAACAATGAATTAAGCATGATGTCACTACAGGACGTACAAAGCCTTAGATAATACGACTTTTGATAACAATATTTCGAATGATACGAGTTTGAGAGTGCTTTCCATTTTCTACAATTATTAAATAATGTAGGTAAAGCTATCCGTCGGGATTGCAGATGAATGTGCGAGCGTCTTCCGTGACCCCGACACTCTGGCCATCTGGAGGAACAATGTGGGTTTTAGTCGGTACGCTAGCCAAGTTTTGAGTGCGGTCGGAGAGTCCGACATAATAGTCCATCTTGCCCGGGCGGATGCGTATGCGTAACGCATTTACCACGAAAAAAAAAGGTAAAGCGATAGAAATGATTTCTGTGAGGTAAAATACTGCACTTGAATCAATCAAATCTCGTTATGATGAGACATAAATAAATGCAATATACCTTACATGCAATTGTGCCTGTCCTTAAAATTGATATACCGGAATTGATTGATTTCATTCAATTAACAAACAATACGAGGTATTCAATAAGAATTAACGTTGGCCATGAGTTTACTATGCGACCATTACAAGAAATTTTTTTTAACATGTCTACCATCCATTGCGTGCTTTATTAGGTGTCAGCAATAATATTGCCAAAGAAAAGTGGTAATGTACTTTGAATTGCAAAGTTGCAATTTAAAATTGGTGTTTGCAGTCGATTTCCGGTTTTCTGGTTTGCGGCCAGCATGGAATTAATAGGGAACGTTTTATCTGGGTTAATCGTTTTGTGTTTTCGATAATTGTCGAGTTCATTTTAATGGTAAAAGCGACGAATGAACATTGGCAGATAAGTATAATGTATATTTACTTCATTTAGTTAATTAGTTCTATAATTTGATAAAGTGCAGAAATATCGACAATAATAATTTTATTATACGTTCATATTTATATTTTGTTTGGTTTAATGATGAAATATGTCGAATAGACAGTTTATTTCCGGAACATGTTGTTGCGTAAAGTCTCGTGTGGGATGCGTGTTAGTGCTGTGTGACTGTTGATAGAGTTAGATGTTAAAGAATTGTAAATTAGATAATACTCGTACACATCATAATTGCAGTAGCCTTCTTTCCGTCTATCTTTTTTACTTTCAATACAAAACAGTTGAACATTATTTCAAAACATGACAGAAGAATGAAACAATGCAGTGGGAAAATACGGGCTGTTATTATTACGAGTATACTTCCTTAAATAAATAAGTTTTTTAGTAATTGAGTATCATGTAAAACTACGCTTTACTTAAATAACGTAGTTTATTTGACTTTATATTTTATGCTTCAGTTGTATACATATTTTTTTAGATAATTGACTAATATTACTTAGATTTTTCTTTAAATTTTTATAACTTATTATTTAAACAGTTTTTCAGTCTCAATTACCATGATATGCTTATTTACAATGTACATCTATTATTGATATTTGCATATTAGAATGTAATACTGAAAATGTCATATAAAAAAGTTAACATAAATAATATGTTTATTGTTGATGTGCCTTATTAAATAAATAAAAATAAATTTGTTCACTCAACGTTACATTTCGTTTTGCACTTTGTTGGTAGAAACCTCAAGATTGAGTTAAGTCTGCTTTTGTACGTGATTTTATTAGTGTATAATGTAATATTTTTACTGTAATTTCTAGTATGCAAAAAATTTTTTTCTACATTTAAGACAATTTACGTTGAGCAATTTGTGATCGAAAATTACATCTGTCAATATACGACGAAATACCTTAAAACCATGTCCTTATTTATCAATCTTTCTTATATATCAGCCAGATATATTCAGAGTTTATTCACTTCTGGACTTATTAGACTTATTGCAAAACGATTCTATAATGATTGCGTTTAAGTTTATTAAATAATTAAGCTGTCAAAGGTAAAACATCATGGAAATTGGAAGTATTTTTATTAATATTAACAAGGCTGATGAATCAAGAACGTCGCTGTGAGCCTCTGGCTATAAACTGGACATTCTGAAGCCAACGGCCGATGTCTGGCCTCATATACATAGTGTATGGCGACAGTCAGATTCTAAATTTTAATATAACTTTACCTGATTTCAAATTTGGAGTAAACACCACGAGCATTCCAAGTCTAAAATATGCGCTATGTTTTTGTGTTTATATGAAATCATTATAAGTGAGTTGTACCTACACGATTATACCTCTTAAAAAACGTAAATATTTTAAAATATTAATTGCGTATTCTGCTAATACTTTAAAACAAAACAGACAATAAAAAACTTGTTCAAACGACATTGATATGTACCTGAGTCCTGAAATAAGATAAACTGCTCAGCTCAAGAAAGCTTTTAGCTAAATTGTATTTTTATTTAAATTCTAAATACCTCGTGTGTTTTATTTCAGCACTTAAAGCTATTAAAGTAAAGAACGGATGCTCTTTACATACATTTTCTCTTTCGTTTATAAGTGGGATATGCAAATGATTCGTATGCAAATCTTTAAAGTGATTTTAAAAATATATGAATACGTCTATAAGTTAACATACTCAAGGAAGAAGTTGCTGCATTTTTAGTGAAGCAAATTATAACTAACAAACTTTGTTCATCTTTTTTTAAGAAATATAACTTTTTACTTTAGAAAGAAGAACACCGAAGAGAAAGTCACAAATACGTCGTCGGATAAAAATGTTGCATGAAAGATAAAGTTTTATAAGTGAATTATGCCGGAGATTTTAGACAAAGAAATTTAGGTAGAAGAGAATATGATGATTGATTTTGCACAGGTAGCAGAGAAATATGTATAATTTGAATTCAATTGTAAGATTTTAATACAAATTTTGTTTAATGAAAATGTTTTAGACGGTTCTTAGTACCGGTAGACGTGGCGACTCGAAGTAGTAAAATCAAGTCATATTTGAATGTTGAAGACGTTCAGGTTACACCATTTTTACCTGTTGAGATATTTTACGCTAGTTTACCCTTATTCTTAAACTATCCAGGGTAGAAAATTATGATTTATTTTAGTATCGATATGGATATGATAGACAAAATAATGTCTTTAGGGTCTAAAAAGAAACAACAGTATCCATACCACTTGGGTTGTGTTGTATTCTTGCTGAGTAGTACTAATTTCTTTCAAGGTTTAATTGCCACGCTTCATTAGATACCTGACTCGAGTACCACCAGTCACATTTAAGAAATTGCTAGTGAGTGTTGAGTGCCTGCAGAAAATTTATGGTTACTTTCGAAATGTATAATACCACATTTCCTCAAATCAGCAGCCGGCCCGTTTAACACAATACACATGTCGTTGTTAAATTTCTAACTGCTTCCTTTCTATCAGACCGTAATAAGCTTGTTTACGCCAGTATAAAAGAACATAATGTATTCTTCAAATAAAATAAATAATACAAATTCATTCCGAATCCCACCATATTGTAAATAATATTAGCATACATTGTATCTTAACGGATTGTGATGTTGATGTGTTTGGAAGGGCGTGAACTCCTTGAAGAGCGTTATAACAAAATGTGAAGTGACATGTATTCAGATTTAAGGAGATTCAAGGTTAAGGCGTAAGGATTTTCTTTGTCATTGTTGTCAAAGAGATACAGATAGGAAATATATTACAAACTTTGTGAATGAATTTTATTTATTTATATTTATAGCAGATAATATTATGAATAGACAACTCCCGTTATGAATCACGCGACGAATTTACGATTTACAATTAACAAACACAAATTGAACTCAGGCTATAAAGTATGAATACATTACGTTTTGTCTTGTGTCAGCATTTTTTGTACAGCAGTTCACACATTCAAACTGCTGCAATTTAAGGTTCAGATAAAACTTAATTGAACTAGTTATAACTTTAATTCAATTATATACAGACACAGCAATCTTAAGTATTAATGTATTAAAATAATCTAAAACAGGATATAAAATACGAAAACTATCCAACAAAGTCAAATAGAAAACGATTTGCGTGGAAACCTAACCAAACATAGAACCCATACAAACCGCTAGAGGGTTTCAGAACTATTTTTATCTTTCATTCTTATTTCAACGAAAAGAATTTATTTATAGTGTGTTTATTTTATGTTCTGTTTAAATAATTTATTCGTTCTTTATAAGCTTTATTAGTACCAGTTTCTGAATCACTAATTTCATCCTAATGACATACAATGCTGAATAAATACCTTCTGTCAGCAATGAATTTGTGGAATTTTGAGAGGGAAGGAGACAGAGGCATCGAGCCTTTAGCGCACTCAATTAGCTGTGTCACTTTAGACTGCTTTTTCTTATTTTTTGTCTAGTTCCAAAACTTCTGTGTTTTATTACATCTCTGTCACAGCTAGTTATGGAGCTTGCCTTTGCCTCTTTCATAGAATAATTGTCACTACACTTGACACATGAATTGACATTGAATTTTTGACCGTAGTAAAGTGAAATTTAGTAGTGATAAAATATTTAATTTTAACCTTTCGCGTTGTATGGTAAAATTTATGCATAAAGATTATGGACACTATGTATAGTGTGTGACGGTACATGAAAAAACAACAATGTAAGAGTAGATCTAGGATCTAACTCGCATACGGAGCCGGAATATCGCCTCATCAGTCAGCTTGTGATCACGGTCGGCGTAACCTGGTCGAAACGACAAGCAAAATAAGGTATGCAAATACTTATTGAATGGGCATGGTTTCCCGTATAAGTTTTTGAATTATAAGTGATGAAATAATTATTATTTTCTTCTTTAATTTACGATTTTGGGCATTATATACTCGCTTTTTAAAAAGTCGAAAACAAAGAACTTACTAGTACCTTTAAATCATACAGTTTTAAACCAGGTTTAATTATCTGTAGTTTTTTCAATCCATAACAACATGAAAAAGAAAATAATTAGTAAACTATAGGCAAATCTCTACTTTTCGTTGACAGCACAGTCCACGTCCGCCACTCTCTTGGCAGTTACGCGCACATCGTCATTTTCAGTAAAATATATTAAAATAAGTTATGCCCAATGCCCATTTCTTTGTTATTCTCATTACTCGCAGAGTTGCGACCTGTACCAGTCCACCATAATCTAGATGTACTTATTTATCTAACATTCTGACACAATGTTTTTCTTTTCGCTTTTTACCCACGTTTACGACGTGGGTAAAAATCTCATACAAAATGCCCAATGTTATTTGAACTCAATATACGATCTAAAAATTGATGCCTACCCGTTAAACTATGTATATTTGAAATGACTAGTAATTTGTATCCAGCCGATAGTTCAGACCATTATTATTCATATACCGTACCTTGTTCGTTCAAAACTCATGGGTATAGTTAGCACAGGAAATTAAGCTGGCAACAAAATAAATAAAACATGTGCACACAACATGACCATCAATCCGATTCAAGTTGATTTCGTGGTACGTTTTCCTGTAAGGATTCTGAAATACCCTTGAGTCTGACCTTTTGTTATATACAGAGTGTAATGTGTTTTGATAATTTATATAGATAGCTTATTTAGTCGTCAAAATAAAAAGAAAGGTGTTTATAAAAGCTAGAACACTTCCACAGCTTTGCCCACTAGAGGCGGTGAGGTCGTTAACTCCCGGTGCTTTTCCATTATACCTACAAATTCACTAAATAGATATTGACGTATTATTCAATATTAATTACGGTTAAAATGTCGGCTATTAAGTAAAGTACGTAAAGCCACGTTTAATTAAGTCAATTAGCAAAACAGCTATCATCACAACCCATAACCACAAATTCTACCTAGTATTTCTAATAAAGTCTTAACAAATTACCATCTCATCATAACCTTTATAGAATTAAAAATACCTTCACAAAAAGTGACAGGTGCTTCTTCCCACGCGTCCTGTAAAACTAAGCTGAGGTAAAGATTTTATGATGTAGATACTTCCACGATAATAGCACAAAATTATGCATTACCGAAGTTTTAACTACCGTTGTGTACACTAAAATTGTTGTGTGACACTGGTGCCTTATTTTGATGTATGAATATCATGCTAAAGTATAACATAATGTCATTTTCTTTTGCAACAAATATAAAAAAATGCCGTGTGGTCTCCGGATTTAATTATGGAACCATCTTATACGAAGGTTGCCTTATGAGGTGACTACAGAAAATTAAATATAAGTAGACGGGTAACTCCACTAACTGTATATTGAATATCAAAACTGTGTAAAATTTTTGAAGTTATTACAAACCCGCCAGTTAAACTTGGTAACTTTGGTTTATTTGTGTATTAGATTTTATTCAAAATGTGAAGTACAGAGTTTATGACTAAGTAGTTAACGAAAAAGTGATATAGTAGTTAGCTATATGAAAACCAGCAACATACTATACATACTAGCTCCCCGTCGAGGTTTCCCCGAGAGACTACAACATGGAGTTCTACAAGAAAGGAGTTTAAAGTTTTTAACATGGTCGGCAACGCGCTAGTGATGCTCCTGGTGTTGCAAGCGTCCATAGGCGGACCGTATGCTTGTTTGTCACCTTAGTCGTATAAAAAATAAAAAAATACAGTAAGGAACGAAGACCATTTATTTATTATCATTAGACCTAACAACATCAAACCTTTTAGTGACGAATGTTGTTATTTTGTTATCGACGAACAAACTAGTCTTAATCAACTGTAGGTAACATAATACAAACAACAAAATTACTAACTATTTTTCACAACTACATTATTCTATCTACAAAAACAAGATTGTTTTCAAAGCTTCTACAACGCTTTTGGCACAACGAGAATTTTAGTTATTTAAGTTAGTCTCTACACCAGCATAACAATATTCATTTATACGGTAGTAGATCCACGCTGATTTCAGCATGAATGGGCCGGATCGTCTGGGGAAGTACTACCCTCTCATAGAAGATCGACTTAAGTGTAGTAGTATCCGTACCTCTGCGTTTCGTTCGGTGAGTGAGAGCGCCGGAGGCCCAATTTCCCCCCTTTCCTCTTTCCTCACCTCCCTCATTCCCTTCCCCTAACCCCATTCCCAGCCGCCATAATGGAGGCCACCATACCAGCAGTTTAAGACGATGGCTTTTGGTATAGTGGCCGCCACTTCTGGATTCCACTGACTGCTTACCATCAGGCGGGGTGGAGTCACTTTGGTAGGCTATAATATAAAAAAAAAAAATCATAATAAATTTAGCACGTTTTTGTGCAGTGTACGGATCAAATTTAGGTATAATTTTTATAAAATTGTAGCTTATATCGCCAGCATACGATTAATTATATTACGAAATGTTTTAAACATCACGTTTTTTAGCCTTCCGTAATATAATAACAGATTTTTTTTGCTAAAATCATTTTTATTAATAGTGTTATAAAAATAACATTTAAAAAAAAAATATTAAATCTTCATCTTAAAAGAAATTTTATCTAATAAATATTATTTTTAATCATGGACTTTCTTTATGTAAGCTTCACTGAGGTTAACAAGAATACAAGCAATACAATTCTTAGAGCAGAAATTCTACAAATAGTATTTCTTGTAACAGACTGGCATCCTAAGTGTTACGTGTTCTTATTTCCAATGGACTACAATATGAACAAATAAAAATGTTACTAAAATACAATTGAATCATATACATCGGCATTATCATTTTAATTCACAGTAATAGCATAAAACTTAAGTACCCTTTAAATTGTTTGTTAATGTTCAATATGCTCATAACAGTATTATATTTGATGTTTCACGTGAAATTGAAAACTTTGGCTTTGTCTAGTGGCCTTTGTGGTAAATTTTATTGCATTAACTAGTTGCGGTAAAATTGTGCTTTTGTGTTTTAAGTGAATTGTCAAGATTGCTTCAATTATTGATTGCAGATTGCAGCCTAAAGGTCTATTATATAGTGTTGCTTGTTATATTAAGTAGTACTCGAATAAATATCTAAATCTGTAACTATCGATCTGCCAACTGCAAAATAATTAGGCACTACCTATAACATTTTTAATGTTCGTAGGTGTGCGCCGAATCTTTTAAAATTAATGAGTTAATCACAATCATTATCAAACCTTTTGTTCAAGAAGAAGGTTAATGAAAAACAAGACTCGTATTTACTAAATTCTATTAGCTTTTTGTAAACAAAATAATAATTAGCATTCCCTTCAAATTGAAGGATTAAATTTGTAACGCTAGTTAAGTGGAATTTTCTAAATCCACCGTTTTCTTCTTATCTGTTGCTCCAAGGCTGATGCAAGCAATTATCTTTTAAATAGAGAAATTCTGTAGCTCTATTATGGTTTAATCTGCATTTGTACTGATGACAGTGAAAAATATTTTTGCTTGTCAATATTTCGTTTTCAGAGTATATACTGGAGGCGCTGTTAATTTTACACCTGCTTATTATGCACTGTCATCAATGCGATGATTAATATATAAACACACTATTTATTTAGTTTTTGACTACATTATACAATAACCAGTACAATGAGTTTTCTTAGAGTATCAGCAACAGTATTTACAGAAAACATTATCCATTTAGTGTTGCAATAGCTACAGTCCTGTGAAAAGTCCTGTTAAATTTGACTGGCCAAGTACTTTTCTACGTTCAGTAGTAAAATAATTGGATCTGATTTTTTTACACCTTTGGTGGCAAATAAGCATACGGCTTTACCTGATGGTAAGTGGTAACCGTAACCTATAGAGATGGCTGTGTTTTCCAAGGATTGCAAAAGTATCGTTTAGTAATGCTTAGAAAGAAAACCAAGCCCCCGACCACGGAGAAAGGGATGAGGAAGGAAAAGGGCAAATAAATAGGACCGAAGGGGTATTTGAGTTGCCGGCGCTCTCACTCACCGAGCAAGAGCTCATTAGCATAAAAACTAAAATTCTAGCGTCGATCGTAGTCTCCGGTCAGTCCGGCCCATTCGTGCTGAAATCATAAATTTGTTTGACTGTGACTTCAAAATAAATAACAATTATTTATTTTTATTAATAAGCTTTACCACGTTTCTTCAATACGGCTATCGATATTAAAATAATCTGAAACACAAATAACAGAGTATAGAAGACGTAAGTATTCTATTGGGATTAGAGGCTACCTGACTCACCTTCACAATTGGACATTACCGTTGAAATTGCCCCTTTATATTCCCAATGCGTTGCGGTTTCAATATAACGCTGGTACCTAGCCGGCTAATGGCAAATTACTGAATGTTATGTATTGCAGTAATGATGTAAATTTACATAGATCTTGTGCTCAAGATCTGGAGTATGTTTATGGTTTATGAACAATAAGATGTACCAAAAACTTTTTGATTACAAATTTGTTTCATGAATACTCAAAAAGATCAATTTTCGTCATTTATGCAGTCATGGTCAAATCATCATCGACTGAGCTGCAAAACGTCCACTACAGATCATAAACGTTATATACCCAGCAACGTTTAAAGGTTCGAAACCGCATGTATCCACTAAATGGATTAAAAATACTCTTTATTTTACGGCATATTTATACTAAAAATAGAATAACATATAAACATAATCAGCATTTGTATGATATCAGCAAAAGACAAATTGTAGACTTAAACCACAACGAGTTGATTCAATCAATGGATAGTTGATCGACATGATATTATTAAACTTAGATTAGATTCATAAACTAGTGTCACTGTAAGGTAATCCGTAATTGATACAAACCGGTTTACTGTCTATTATACATACGCAAAGACTAATATTTAATCTTTGTGGATATGATTTTGAAAAGTAAAGTTTAATCTGATTGTATCCGCTTAGTATCTATCAAAAAGGCCTTTGACGTTTCACACCGGTTTATTCTACCCAGTTCAACCAGTAGTTCGATAGTCAAACTCATAGTAGCAATGAACAAAGTATAAAAGAACATAATAAATTTATACCAACGTTCAAATCGACCAAATAAATAACAGTCATATAGCGATTTTCACCGTAATGCAAACAGCTCGTGGTGCGTGCGGATAATGTATACATACAAAAATGGGTGAAACTAGATCACAATTTTATCGACAAAAATAGAAAAAAGTAAGTATGAATAAATTAGTGGCATTAATATCCATGGTTTAATTTTTTTTAAGTACGTCAGGTCCATTTAAAAAAAAAGATCCTTTGAACTATTGCGAGTATGTCAAGTAAATAAAAACAGTATTAATAGCTAAGACTGAATGATGCTTAGCAGATAAAAAAAACATGGCATAAAACGAATTGAAATTAGAAAAATAAATTAGCAAATTTTGATACCATTCTATAAATATTATAAATGCGAAAGTTTGTATATGTGTATGTGTGTTTGTGTTTGTTTGTTACCACTCAGCAACTAAATGGCTGAACCGATTTCAATAAAAATGGGCGTGTAGATAGATTCAGTGGCGCAGACGGACATAAGCTACTATTTATCCCGAAAATCGGTTTGTTTCCCAAGGGATACAACAAAACATATTTTACACGCGGGCGAAGCCGTGGGGCGCAGCTAGCTATATAAAATGTTAATATTATAATATATTAACGACCCAATATCCTTTTACGTATACACGTCTTATACAATCCTGTCCACCCTCTGCATTAGTTGCCCCATCTTCAAATTAATCTATGATGTCCGTTTGTCGCAAACACGTCGCCTGTTGGCATCAATCATGTATCGGTAGCCACCTGTCGATTCCTTGCAATGTATCTTCATCAGATATTAGACGTTTACTAATCTGTCCTTAATCTGATACGGGGTATTGCTATGTATTAGTAAATGAGACGGCATTGTTTTGTTTAAATTTGTGTATTAAATTTTAATATTATAAATTATTTAATTGTTTCCCAACTTTGAAATTTTAGTTAGACACAATTTGGACCCATTTTTTACTACTCGTACACTAATTTTAAACTTCAATTATCTGGTAATGAAAAGGTGGTAGTCGGTTTTCTTACTTGGTTTTATCGCGGCTCTATTTTGTCTAAACACAGTATGTGACATGCGTAGCCATTTTTCACCGAAGATTTCAATAATAAGAAATCACAAACTAGACAAAATTTTCACGTAGCGCATATCTTAGGCTAGTAAGCAAACTGGTCGTAGTAAAATTGCCAAACATTTTCTTGACCATAACGTTTATATAAGTATACATAATTTTGTATGAAATTGCAATATTGAAACAAAAATTTAAATCTGTTTTGATTATATTTCAGGTATAGTTTTAATTCCTTATTCTATATAGCGCTACTGATATATCCCCACTGGTAGGGATACTGATAGCTTGACCTGAATCTTTCACGAACAGACTGCAATGTATTCACTGTTCTTGTTATTTTTATATATTTGATTTTAATTAGATAAGACATTCTATTTGATATATTTATTCTTTGAAGTCATATTATGTTTCTCCACAGCACTTGACATTCATTTGAACAACTTGTAAATTAAATGGTAAAATTGTAATTTAATTGACAACCTTAATAAATACCCGCTTTACTTCGAGTTCGAAAATATATTTATTAAAATAAACTCCATGCAGGTAACAGCTAACTTTATCAAACCTTCAAAATATTCAATAAGTCTTACCTTTAAAATAAGCCTATTGGAATTGTCCAGGACGTTACGAGGGCTTACAGTGTCCAATATTGAACCCTAGGTCAAATAAATCGAAGCCAGATGTCATATAGGTTATAACGCTATCAGAATTTATTAGAGACAGGCAGTTTTCTGAATGCGAGTTTGTGATCACGTGAATAAAAGCAAATATTATCTATAATATTTTACTCATTCTTAGTGTTTTAAGAATTTTGGTTTAAACACCTCTAAGCTTATTGATGCAAATATAATAATCTCTTTAAGATTACTAATTATTGTATTTAGCACTTAACTTGTCATGTGTCTTTGGTCAGGAACAAGAGGTACTAGTTAAGGCTAGCTGCGTTATCAGGCATGAAATATATAATATAAAATATAAAATACCTATTAGTTATTAGAATTTGATGTGTTTTAAGAGAATACTATAAATTATATTTCATTTAATCAAAAAATTAAATTTTACTTACATTGATTTTTCTCAAGATGCCCTAACTTTTGTCGCAAAAAATACTGGTCTTATTTTATGCATGTTTCATAGGATTTACGTATGTCTGAACATGACTTTTATTTGAAATTCTTATTCCCTTATCATCGGAAATCCATTTTATTATTATAGCTTGATTTATACGAAGAAACCCAGTTTCATGACAAGATAATGTCAGGCAAACATCCCTTCGTAGTCAAAAATCAACGACGAACACACTCAGAACACTATAAATGACCGCTTCAAAAGCAGTTTTGGCAATCTTCAAAGGGATCCTAACCGTGAACGAGGTCATAAATCAGAAGGAAATAGCGAAATGCTATAAAATAAAAATAACGTGTCTATGATGACAGTATTTGGGACCATACTCGTGAATTTCACCGTTTTATTTAGGTAATGTTTGCTGATGAAGGAATCAAGTTGGTTGAATATAAATTATTAGACATCCGCCCTCGTTTTGCTTAGGTATCAAAAGTTTCATTCGGTCTCACAACAAACGTCTACATAAAATGATTACAATAATTAATACCAGCCTGTTTTACTGTCCCACTGCAGGTCAAACGGCTCTTCTCATATAAAGAAGGAATGAGCATTAATCACCACGCTTGCTCAAGACGGATTGGCAATTTCAGACTTTTATGTTCCTCACGATCGTTTCCTTGACCGTCAGTCAGAAATGTCCAAGATAAACTTAGAAAGTACATATGATTTGAAAAATCACATTGGTACTTGCCCAGATTCGAACCCACTACCTCGTGTTTACAAAGCAGGTGCCTTATCCACCGGGCCATTTCGACTTCAAATATTTATTGCTATATTGAAATTTACTTTTGCTGTCGTCTGTATTGAAAATTAACAAATATTTCAATTTTAAAAATTGTTAAACAATATGTTAAACATAAAAAATAAAACATAGTCTATGTTCATTTATTGATTTCTAAAAGTGAAAGAATTTTTAAAATCGGTAACGTAGATTTTAGTTAAATCATTACAAACAAACATACAAAAAATCAAATCTTTTCTCTTCACGCAGCACGTTTTTTAACAAACAAGCATTCGTTTGTTTGTTGCAAATATTATTTTCAACAAAGAAACAAATGCTTGTACCAATTGCCAAGTAAAGTATATAAGTAAACAGCTAATGCTACGGTACTCCTTCAATAATTGCGACTCTGTTTGCTCTATTTTGTCAACAGTCGAAGAAGAAATTTAATAGAAAAGTATTAAGAATTTTAACTGCTACGTTCCAGCTTCAAGTTTTAATTGCCCTCCTTCTAAAACTTACGAAATTAATATGTTTCAAGAAACCTTAATTTCTGGACATTGTTCCGTCGTACTTCTGTCTTGATTTAGTGAATGTCGCTATAGATTCAAGTATGAGGAAGTTTCCTCGCGTTTATTAGATTTCGAGTGGAACATTGCTTTTCCTTATAGAAATAGATTTTGTGGAAACTACATAAGTGATCTTTTACAGATTGTACCGGAGGTAGTCTTAGGTTGTTTTTTTATGAATAGGTTTTCTAATAAAAAAACCGTTACCTTTTTTTTAACTATCAGCGTTATTGACAGTTAAAAGATGTGCACTGCGGGACATACTGCTGAACAATATACCAGCGCCGCAGTGCAACAGCACGATACGAACGCGGGACAAAGGTACAAAGGTTTTTATAAAAATATAATAATAATAATAATATTTCAACAACTACACACAACGCCATCTAGACCCAAAGTAAGCATATTATATGCTTGTGTTATGGGTTCTAGAATGCGGATATACATACTTATATACTTTTTTTTTTGTAAATACATACATATTATACATATACCCAGACCAATGCAAATAAACATGTTCATGCACACAAATATAGTTTATTTATGCCAATCTTAAGGATATAGATCAGGTAGTTTATTATAAATACACATCTATTGATCGAACATTTGTATGAAAATGTTCCTCATTACACGGTATCTAAACCAAAATGATATGCATTCTCTTTATTGGTGTAATTTACGATGCAAACAGTGGCCAACAGCGGGATATAATAAGTTAGATGAGTTCAAGCAGATGCACTGCGGCATGTTCAAAATATGGTTATTATTTGGTGTAAGATGCAAGTTATGAGCGAATCAAGATGTAAGTTATTCAAATATCAAAGAAAAATGAGATGGATTCTTAAATTTCATTATTGAGTAATATTTAGCAGAAATTCTATTTTTTTTTAAATTTCATTCTAGCAGCCGTGTATTACATACGACGTGCATTTTGAAATCTTAAATAGTTATAACATTTTTTTTTCTAAATAGGTATGGCAACTTTTTTAAATTACAATTTCTAATTACAGTAATTAATCATTAATTAATTTCTGTATTCCTTTACTAATTTACCCCTTTATCCATTCTAATACAAAATTAAAAACTTCGAGTCATCTAAAGCCTTCGTTCCCAAGGTAAGATCGACAACTCGATGGTACATGACGTCACGTAGCAAATTGAAGAATGCGCGAAAGTGTGCGCGTTCGCAGCAAAAGGGTCGAATTCCAAACGATCCCAAGATTATATTAATTAAGCCGATACTTAATCTATAAAATTCTTAATCGAAAATAATTCATATTTATTATATTTTTATACAGCTTTAATGCCGTTTGATACTCAAATCAATTTGGTTGTATGATATTTATTATCATTATTTACTAGACAGTTACCAAAAGAATTATTGTTGGTAAAGTAGAAGCAGATATTTTGAAGTGACACGAACAAAAAGATGCATTGTGGACAGATCTCTCACTGGATGACACAAGGCTCGAACCGATTTATTCGAATCAGCTAGAACCCTTTATCTATCAGTAGACGTAATTTATTATATTATTTTATTTATAAATGGTAGTGAAACATAGATAACAATGAAAGAAATAAATTATTAAGAAAGAAAGAAAGAAAAAAGAAATTAATTTATTTTGTTTGCATATGAGTAAGTACAATTATTAGGTCTTTTAAAATAATATAATTAAAACATGCATTAACAAACAAAAAGCATTTTGTTTGTTACACCTTTCTCAGCATGTGCTTAAGTCAGTAAACTAAAGTCAGTTAAATAAAGACAATCTAATTCTAAGAAATGAACAATACAGAATACGCATAAGTTGTTAATACAATAATTTATTATTACATTCGGTATCTTATTTATATTTAAGTGACTATAACAGCCATCAACACTGGTGTTTATGTATAATGCAGATAATTTATACAAAGAGATTTGTTTTATTTTACAATTATGTCTAAAGAGGGGTAGACACCGTTTTAAAGATGTTCGTATTATCTGGCATGCCCCAAGGGACTAGATTAGTTGTGCAATGTTTATTTATCTCGACATTTGCTTTTAGTTTAGCATAACCATTATATTTGTTTGATCATAAATAATACAGTACATAAAAATGCACGATAAAATAGTACATATTTTGTGCTAATAGATACTTTTTTAATTTTTCAGATTTAACACAGTTTGTAACTACGTATTGTCAGAATACCAGGTAATGGTTAGCAATTAGCATCATTGTTTGCGAACTAAATATCACTTAGTTGCGATCAACATTTCGCCAACGAAATGTGGTAAATATATTCAACCTTATAACCTTAACCTTCGCCCAATAGAGGACGTCAAGCTCACGACGGCGACGTGATGATGTTTCATATGCTGTTTAGCATATACTGACTACTCTTTCAACTCTTATTAACGAATTGGAATGGATCTTTTGTTTTCACGCAAGATGGTTGACATTTAATTCATTCTCATTTTGTGTATTTTTTAACCCCGACGCAAAATCGACGGGGTGTTATAAGTTTGACGTGTCCGTGTCCGTGTGTCTGTGTCTGTATCTCTCTGTGTGTGTTTCTGTGTCTGTGTCTGGGTCTGTGTTTGTGTCTGTGTCTGTGTGTATATACCATTAAAATTAACAACGAGAAAATTTATTTTACACTTCACGATGGCAGACATAGCTGACACAATGGTCGACTCAGCTACCCTAATAAAAGGCGAATAAGAAAAACAAAACTCTTATTAACATTATTGTAGACTACCGGTAATATTAAAGATATGTTTGCGTATAATGTAAATTATGCTCTTGTGTTAATACCCGACCTAGTTCTGATTCGATAAACTCGAGAAATCCTTTTGTGAAGCTGTAGGTGTTAAATTTAGGTGTAATATAATATTTAATATGTGTCACACACCGCATTCTTAGAATGTTAACACTTCACATAATTTACAGCTGTTTCTTATTAATATTTTTCGTAAACATAGGCCATCTTTGGCCCTCACGTGTCGGTAGTATACCATTGATGGTACTAAGGACACATAGTAGTATCACTAGTACCATTGATGCTACAACAGATACCAGAGAACTAGCATGTCTCGGTAGTACCATTGATGGTACTAAGGACACATAATAGTGTCACTAGTACCAATGATGGTACAAATCACTAACAAATCAACAAATCACACACAATTTAACTGGATTTAATTGGATAACCGAATGTAAAATAGCACTAAATTATATTCGATATCATTAAATATTATTTAAACAGAAAGAAAGCTTGGGCAGGATTAAACATTTCAAACTATTTAATCTCGCTTGTAACTTGATCCTTACACATTCTGTAGTTTATTCTAGCATAACTGAGATATGACCAAAGTTTCATATGTTCAAAACTGGTCTTATTTAGAAGCTCCTAATAACATGATATAAAATATTTAGTTCTAGAAGTCCAATATAAATAAATAACTAATTTCTCGACTAATATAAAGCGAAAAAGTTTGTTTGACGCTATAATCTCTGGTACATCCAGTCAGATTTTATAAAATATATATTTGATAGCCTAATTCTGAGAAAGACTGTAGGCTATATAATATCACGCTAGAAACTACGAGAGCGCAGCAGTAAAGAAAGACGTTTATTAACACGGGTGGAACCGAGCTACTTAAATAACCATATATAAACCAGGAGAACAATTTAGCAAAATTGAAGTAGTTAAAAGTTTATGAGAGAATTTATCGCTGAGTAAGCTATTTAGTTGGATTAAAGTCCAGCGATATTAGAAGTTCTAGTTCGGAGCATAGACAATATATTATACTTAATAAAGCATCTACGCTAACCTACTGTTGGTAGTTCATAGATAGTTTATTTTCAATTTATGACTGAAAACCGCGACTTTTGTTACATTAGTGATCCATTTTAATTTTTACTCGTTTATACTACCCATATATTACGCCTAGGTTCATCTTTCATATTTTACTTTTCAAATGATTAAAGATTTTTTTTTGTTTTAATAAGACAACTCCTGCGGTAGGGAACAAGCCCTGTGTCGGAATTTACAAATATACAATTAACGGACACAAAGTACACCAGACTCGGAACAAATATTTATGGATCACACAAAGTTTTGTCTCGTGTCACAGTAGTCGCTTGCGCTCCCACTGCGCCACGAAGGCAGTCAATTTTCCAAATAAATGTGAGAGTCTCTAAAATTATTCTGAAAAAAAAGCTGCCAGTAGTTTGACACAATGTCTTACAGAGTGGTTCGTGTCCATCACTCCCTAACCCCACCAACTACATGCATTAGGTAGCAGTGGCGAAGAGTCCATATAACCCGATTCCTACCGGCTTCCTTTTGAGATAAATCACAAAGACTATAATATCTATTAAAGTGTAGAAATAGACCATACGTCGTGCTATAAGGTGGGCCGGCTTATCTCTTAAAAAACGTAACTCTTGCCACTGTGGTTTGGTGGTACTGTGTACGGATTACCACGCAGAGGTCTCGGGTACGATCCCCGGTTCGAGTATTGGTATTGGGTTTTTCTGTCGAGAAAATATCAGTATCCAAAAATAAAATGGCAAAACGTGGGTGGTTGAACACCTCTGCCTTTCCATTCGGGGATGAAAGGCGTTAAGCCATGTATGTAAGGTAACATAATTTGTCAATAATGTCCAAAGTAAACATGGAAATTTAAAAAGTTTGTTTATTATTATTTCGTTCGTTTCGTTGAAAGTGTTATTCCACAACAGATATAGGCTTTAATCATTATGACCCTCTAAACTGGCTAAAAATAAACACTATGGCAAAATTTCAGTGCAACAATTACGAAATTGCAGCATTAAAACTATTTTTTTTTCTTTGTCTATAAAAAAATCATGAAATCTACCTCAGTTACACAACATGTTTTAAAATAGATTTACAAACACCAACATGAACAAGAAATAATTAATTAAAGTGGAACGTTCTCGATGCTTCAACTAACTCGATAGAGGTGACGACATTTCTAAATAGTATATAAGTAGTTGCTTTGTCCTGTCTGTTTCTCGGCTAATGTCTTACAAGCCACTCAACGGATTTTAATACCTACTACTCTTACTATCATTCGAGCATTTCTTTTAAACGGAATGATTATAAGTATAATAATATCAGCCTGTCTACTGTTCCACTGCATGGTAAAGGCCTCTTCTCATAAAGAGAAGGAATGAGCATTAATCACTACGCTTGCAATTTCAGACTTAAGTCCAGGTTTCCTCATCAGGATTTGAAAAATCACATTGGTACTTGCCCGGATTCGAACCTACCTCGTGTTTACGAATCGGGTGCCTTAACCAAAGGGCCATTTCGACTTATTATAAGTATATTTCATGCATATTAGAGGATTACAGTAGAGGAAAGCCGAGAATTTCATGTCAAGAAAATCATGTTGCAAAAAGTATAATGTACGAAGTAGGGATGGGTCGCTAGTTTTCTATAAAACTCTAGTAATCTAGTCCATTGCGGAGATGACCCGATCGTACGCAGTGGTGCCTCAGAAGGCGTGTTTGCACCCACTTTTAATTAGAATTGAATTGAAGAATTATTTCTTTGCTGGTCGGTAATGAAGTTTTTAACGGAAGAAATTATTGCTTGCTTGTTTAAAGCAAATTTTAATACGTTTATTATTAGAATTGATATAATGCTGCGGCATTAACAAATCAAAGATAAAGGGAGGTGTTTGACATTTCTGTATTAGTTTGTATATATTAGTTTGGATCAAAGTTTGTATACAGAAAGCTATATAATTAGCTATTATATAGCTTTCTGTATACAAACTTTGATCCAAGGCTCTTGAAAAGCCCGATTTCATGTTCGACGCTGAAGCGCTGTCATTGCTAGACATTATGTTGACTGTTAAAATGATTCAGCGCTGAACGATTTATTAAATAAAAACGGATTTTTAAATAAAGATGGTATAAAGAAAGCCACTGATAGTCTCGCCTGGCGGATTTGTAACCTTTGTGATGGATATTTAGAATGCAGATATTGCCCGTTACTTAGTATTCCTACGACACTCAAAGAGATAGAGTGGTTCCATATTCCAGACATATATCATACGGCTAACATAATAAATACATATATTTTTGTCTGACATAAAATATTTGTTTAGTAAACAACAAGTATTTATAATTAAGAGTTCCTAACAAAACCTATCATTATCAAAACTCAACCGCAATTTACATTTCTAATTATAAAGTAATTATACGTATAAAATATTGTTATAACTGGTATAATACTAATATTGTTTAATAAATGTTTTCAAAAATTATGATGCGTATAAAACCTGCGGATTTATACTAGAAGTAAAAAATACGAGACATCAAAAATATGAAGCAAAAACGATTCGTTGCTCGTTAGCTAATTGTCTTCGTTTGGTCAAAATTCGTCGTCTATTTTTTACAATGAACAATAAAATTTCAATTCAATGTGTTATTTTTAGATATAGAGTGACTAAAATCAAAAATTGCTATTATGATGTTGAATATTATATTTATTTTTTCTGGATTCGTATCTAAAATAGGTACGAATGGGCTCTCAAAAACGGGTCGAGTCTACAACTTTTAATGCAGAGTTAAATCTTTAGGGTCGAATGGGCGCGTAGCCGTTGAAAGCTACACAAATCGTAACATCACGTATTGCTAAGGGTTAATGTACCTACAGTGTCTGTATAATGTATAGTTTTTAGTCATCAATAACCTGCAATCTTACAGTTTGAAAAAACACATAAAAGACATTTAATAAATCTATGAACGTAACATTAAAAGTCAGTAACATTAACTCAACTCGAAATATCATGAAATTCTAATACCAGAAGCTAATGAGCTAATAAATTGAATCATCATAATTGCTAAGTTATGAACAGTTGTTGCAGATGTTGTATGTCTAAATCTAAACTAATAATATAAAGAGAAAAGGATTGATTTTTTGTGTTTAAGTATGTTTATTTGTTTGTTACGATTTAAATCAAAATCTACATAACCAATATAAAAAAAGAGTGTGTGTACTCATGTACGCACGTAAGAAGTTATACTTCTTTGGCGTAACAATCCAAAAATACCAAATAATAACACAACGCACACATACATAAATATTTGAATTGATATAAACGCCAATATATTTTTTATTTATTCACACTGATTATTTGTACTGATACGACACACAAAGGTTCGCAACTAACTTCAGGGTGTAAAAGGTTCGCAACTAACTTCAGGGTGTTGCTTTTTTCTGTCGGCGCGCGCGCGCATCGTAAAAAATCACTCTCATTATTTTTCCCAATCGCGCCAAAAGAAGTATAACGTCAAAAAATCTTTCACCTTTAGAATGCTGTAATAGTAGCGGGTAACATAGGCTATATTTTATTCTGTTCAACGTATTTTTTGTAATTTTCAGAAATTAATTTTTTAATTTCAAATATAGCACTGCAATAATAGTTCGCAGACAGTATTGCTAAGACATTTAGTGTAGACGTCCGCTAACAAAGGGTAGGACTTTTGATAACGAAGCGAAACTATTGTAATACTTTTAAATGAATAAGCTTTTACTACTTTTATTAAAAACACATTGCTACTTAATTAACACAAAAACACAAAGTTGTTCATAACAGTTTGTTCAACATACCTGAATGTGTAAAAGTTTTATAGTCAATAAATTGCCATTAGCTGCAGACAGTGCCGCTATAACTCTTCGGGGAACAGTTGTGGTGGCTTTTATCCAGTCATTATTGGTTTTAGGCCTATAACTATGAATATAAAGTCCATATTTTGCTAGTGCGGTTACCGGGATTTCGCTTACAAGTTGCACGCGAACTTTAAATCGACTAGAATTTAATTTGCAGATATTTTGTTTAAAAAAAACGTTTTGCTTTAAAAAGTGGTCTATAATCGAAATAAAAAAGTGAAAGGTAGTATTTTTTTAATAATTATATAAGTTTATTTAATTAAAACTTCAATAAAGATTTTTTTATCAAACTGAAAATTTCTATTGTTTACTGAAGCCTCTCCGAAAAAGAAGGACTTTGCTACAATCATCATGACTGTTAGTTTAGTTTAATCTAGGTAATCGCTCTACTATATCCTCGAGACGAAAAAGATCCATATGTAAGACAGAAAATGTGATGAACTAAAATGTGTATCAACTGAATTATTAAAATGTTTTCTTTATAATCTAATATCAGTGCCTAAACTATAATTATTATGGATTTTTAGTAAGTGCACAATAAACATTACACAATAATATAACAATATCAGCTAATTAATATCCCACTGCAGAGTAAAGCTCTCATACAATAAACTGTATTAATTCCCAGTAGATCTATATTCTAAACCTACATGTTATATGGAAACCTTGGGCTTGTTAGGTGGTGTTCTAACCACCAGTATACGGTAAACAGTTAAATACATAATGGTTAAATTGCTAGACTACTGAGTATATTCTGCGTTTTCTAAGTGTTAACCAGTTGTAATAACATTAACGTCGTCGTAAATTTGCTATGGCTTAGTATAAATGACGTAAATAGTACTTACTTAGTTTCGGCTAGAGTGGAATGGAAGTTACTACTGACTACTTTAGCTTGCGCTGGTAAAGGTTGAAGGGAAAAGAAGGGCTAAACAAAAAAAATCTTGGCTACAAAACCAACAGAATGGTGTTACTACCGTCGAAAAACTGTTCGACTTTGCTGTTTTTTTTGCACTCGTCAAATACAAATTCAAGAAGCTAACGGCCAACCTCCAAAACAAAAAAGGTACACTAAGAGGAAGAAGATAAATTATGAAAATTTTGTGAACATGACCTCGTTTATACGAAGTAGGTGTTTTACAACTATGTGCATATTTGTATAGCCAATGTATATTCGTTGAAACTAGGTTTAATCCTGATATATCTACGTAGATGTGTGTACTTTTAATTATATTTTTCTGTTGTCATTTGATTTTGAATTTCAGCAATCCTAATTAAGCCACAGATTCTCAGAATAATAAAGAAGTAGGAAATTCATAAAATGAAGTAGAGGTTTTAGCTGCTTTATTGTAAATTTCATCAAAATATCGCGAGTGCTTGATTTTCGTTTGTAAATTTTAGGGTATATTTCAAAATTGAGCAATATTTCTACACGTCTCTTTTATAAAGTTTTACGAAGGACCTCGAATCCGATCCGTAATAAAACATGGAGTGAACACCATCACTACTAAGCTTTTATTGTAAACACATCTCGTATTTCACAACACCGTTCTGCAATTTTGTAGTAACACGATAACTTTCTTAGATTGAAAAATAAACCAACGAAATGGTGCTTTAAGAGTTCCAACCGTCTCTAACTGTACACATGTAGTGTTATTTATTAAAGCTTTCTAGTTTCAAGCTACTGAATCTTTCAAGATTTTAAGAAATATGATAAAATTCTACAATAGTAATAAATAATAAAATCTTTTTAGTTATGGCAGAACTTATACCAGATTTTTTTATAATCAAGTTTTAATAATTTTACGAATGGCGTTATGCGGCCTGAATGCTTAATGACGCATGCATTTTCTCATCTCTGAAATTCTATATGTCATCAGTATAAACATATCTATTACTACACATAGGGGAAGGCAACCTCCCCAAGCAACTTTTAATCGGGCGTCAGTCCACCTTGTTATCAATATATGGGTACACTCAGAATAGAACTCTATAATTAATTTTTGAAGTTATACTTCTTTTGGCGCGATTGGAAAAATGATGAGAGTGAATTTTTACGATGCGTGCGCACACCGACAGAAAAAAGCAACACTCTGAAGTTAGTTGCAAACCTTTTACACCCTGAAGTTAGTTGCGAATCTTTGTGTATCGTATCAGTACAAATAATCAGTGTGAATAAATAAAAAATATATTGGCGTTTATATCAATTCAAATATTTATGTATGTATGCGTTGTGTTATTATTTGGTATTTTTGGATTGTTACGCCAAAGAAGTATAACTTCTTACGTGCGTACATGAGTACACACACTCTTTTTTATTACAACATTTGTAATGAAAAAGAACCTATTATCAAAGAATTTGTCTTTTTGTCTGTATAAAATAAATATATTTGCTTTCTTTCTTTCTTTATAGTGTCTAATGTTGTGCTTTTCCATTATTTGTTTTGTAATAAGTGGTAAGCAATAAAGAATATTCTATTTTAATTAGAGTTGAAGCTGTTAAACATTTATTTTAATCATGCATTTACATTTAAAAGTAATCAAATATAATACTTATCAACGTAATTACATTCTTCAATACGGAATCGTAATAAAACAAGTGTCATACTATTGCAAACATCGTAAGTAATTTCCATTCCTTTAGGATCTAAAGCACGTTTCAAATTCTTTATCTAAAGGAATAATCCCAGGCAAAGGTAGAATAGAAAAATATTGTCACTACATTGAAAGTTTAGTTCTTTGAATTTTTTTAAAGCTCTGAGGCGCTATGCAGCAAAATAAGATGAGAGAAGAAACTATTTTCATTAATGTCATTTAGAATAATTAAGGATATTATCTAGTAGATAATAAAGAAGAAAAGAAAAAAACATTTATTCAAGACTGGCACAAGGTTTACAAATTGACATGAATATATATATATATATACTATACTATTATATAAAGCGGAAGAGTTTGTTTGTTTGTTTGTTTGTTTGTTTGTTCATTTTTTTGAACTCGCTAATCTCTGGAACTATCAGTCGCATTTGAAAGTTCGTTTTGTGTATCGTATAGTTCTCGAAGAAGGCTGCTATGTAACATCACGGTATTGGCGACGGGAGCAGAGCAGCAAGCAAAGACGCGATTAAAACCGCGAAAAGCTATTTATTAATATTAACGGACTTAATTACATAGAAAACTATTTTGGAATCGTCAGCTTTCAAAAATTTATATTATGAGGCTTTGGGCTTTTTGTAATTATGTAAAATTTAAAATTAAAGCTTTAATACTTGGCCATAGCGGCAAGGCATAGTTTCGATCATACCGAAGACAATCCACAAACTATACTGTCCAGAGTAATTTATGTATGGCAACTAACACTTATACTTCATCCATACTAAAGCGAAAGAGTCTGTTTGTTTGTTTGTTTGAACGCACTAATCTCTGGAACTACCAGTGGGATTTGAAAAAAATATACAAATTTATTTATTTTTATTTGCGTATGATAGCCCAGTTCTTGAGGAAGGTTATAGGCTATGTAACATCACGCTACTGGTGACGGGAGCAGAGCAGTAAGGAAAGACGCGGGTGAAACCGCGCCGCAGAAATCTCGTTTTCCACAGAAAGAGTAGTACTTCTCTGGTCTATTCCAGTCATGTTAAAAGCAACAACAATCTTCTACCATGTTATGTAGGTACATGTAACTTAACAATAACCATAATGTACGGTTATTGTTGAGTTTAACATATTATGATACGGTATAGTTTTAAACACGTTCACATATATCTGCCAGGTTCACCACAAGTTCGCGTGTTTCATTTCCTTTAACTTATATAACTAACATTCAAAGAAAGGGCTCAGATGAATACAATGTTTTCGCTTATCTGTCGTCCTTTGGCCTTTTTTAATATCATTCATATTGTAAGATAGCTGGTAGCCCTAACACCGATAACAATCTTTTCCTTTTGTATTGTTTAATATAATTTTAACAACAGTAGAATATTATATACTTCATACTTTGTAGCAATATATTTATAGTCTGTTGATAAAATACTAGATTAGCACAATACAATTTCTGTATGTCCAATTAAATTCATAAATTAATATAAAATTATTTATACAGTAATTTTAAAGTTTGGTGTTTAGAGATGCTTGATCTATATCCTTTGGACTGAAACGATGACGACAGAATTGGGCTAGAAATGTAAAGCAGATATTCAGCGAATTGCAAATTTAATTCATGGGACAAAACATCTTATCTTATTTTTTAAGCATAACTAAAACTTTCTTTTGTTGTTCAAATTTCCTTACGCTTTTTTTTACCATGTTAAAATAAGCTAGAAAAACAGTTAACTCTAGAGGTGAGAGACAGATATTGTAACCTATAATCACTATGCAAAGGCCATCACGATATAATTTATTAAGTCATGTAATGTAGTAGTAGTAAAATAAAAGCTACTAGGCTAAACCGATCCTATTTTGGATAAACCTATAGACCAAAATGCGAGTAAGAATTGCTAGTGTGTTTATACAGATAAGCCTAATAAATGGGTCCTCGCTTTATTGAATAGTTCACTACAAACTTAAGGCCTTTAGAGGCACGGTTTTATAATAATAATAATAATAATAATCATCTTTATTTCATAAAACAACAGATTGGTGTATAATAATAAACATTAGTTATTTTTACAAAGTATGTAGGTGTACTATTACATTGCCAATCAAGTGGGTGAGGTGCTGTTGTCCTAGCTAGGCTATGGAATAGCCTGTAATAAGGATTTACAGTCCTGAACCCCTCTATTTATTGATATTAAACATTTTAGTACATTAAACAGTAATTTATTATAAATGACAATTTCTAAGTGGGTATTATGAGAAAAAGTATAAAGAAGTTACATCATTATAATTTTGCAAATGGTGTGAGTGTGCGTGTGTGACAGAAAGGATGTGTATATGTGTGAGGATGTGTAGTGTGTGTATGTAAGTGTGTGTAGCGCATGTGTAAGTGTGCTGTAAATGTGTGTCTATGTCGAGCGAATGTTTCTACTCGGCAGCTTGGGTGTAAGTGAGTAAGATGCGTAGGGTGTGTGGTACAATGCATAAACTTATCATAATCATTTACTTTAAGTATTCTTCTGTTTCATCATAGGTTTTATTTTGAAGGAAAGAGCGGATAGTTTTTTTACAATTATAATACGATAACTTATATATAAGACAGGTTTTGTTGACTTTATTATATAGAGATGGGCCCAAATAAGAAAAGAATCTTTTTGTAAACGTTAATCGGGTCTGTGGAGGATTACAAATTCTATCTTTACGCCGTTTATCTATTTCTTTGAAAGGAGTTATCCGGTGTTGCAACATAATTGTTTGCAGTATAAAGTGTTGCCGTACATTAAGCACATTGCAGTCTTTGTATAATTGAGTGGTCGGAAACATAATTGTGCGAAATGTAGCTACTTTTAATATGGCTCGATGTGCAACTTCTACTGGTTTAATGATAGTTTTTCCGGCACCTCCCCAACAGGATATACAGTAGGTAGTAACAGAGAGGCATAAAGCAAAATAAACATTACGTATGATTATAGGGTTAGCAATATATCTAAGGGTTTTAAAAATATATATTAATTTGCGAACTCTGCCCGTAAGCGCGTTAATATGTGTTTTAAAATTAAGATTCTTATCTAAAATTACACCTAGGTATTTAATATTGTCAGTTGATGTTATAAGTGCACAGTGGCATGGAGTTTGAATTTGTAATTTGCATGTATGAGCTTTGAGTGAAATTGGTACGTTTGGTTGGGTGGCAGAATTAATAGAATAAGTAATAAATTTTGTCTTGGAGGTATTAAGCGTTAGCATATGATAATTGAGCCAATTTAATGCAATATCGAATCCATGCTGAGCTTTGTGTCCGAGTTCAGCCCATGTGCCAGCGATGAAAGTTATGGCGGTATCATCGGCGAAGGATGTGATATTTGCATTTGGGATATTGAGACTGCATAGGTCGTTAATGAAAATTAAAAACAATGTAGGACCCAAAATGCTTCCTTGTGGGACGCCATAATGTATTGGGAGCTCATTGCTGCTGTACTGATCGATTCTGACAGTCTGGGAACGGTTAGTCAGGTAACTCTTAAAGAGGTCAAGTTGCAACCCCATGACACTCATTTTTTCTAATTTGACTAAGAGAGTAGGAACAGGAACGGTGTCGAATGCCTTCGCAAGGTCCAGAAATATTGTTAGGACCTTTTGCCTAGTATCTAGGTTTTGAACGACATAGTTAGTTAAGTTCAGAACTGCATCATAAGTTGATAAGTTTTTACGAAAACCAAATTGTTGGGATGAGATTGATTTGTTGTGAACCATGTAATTTGTAAGTCTTTTATTGATAAGACGTTCAAATACCTTAGATAAGGCACTCAGAATTGCTATAGGACGGTAGTTGTTTGGTGAGTTCCCGTCCCCTCCCTTGAAAGCAGGATGAATCATTGCCTTTTTAAAAGAAGAGGGAAAGACTCCAGTCTCGAAACACAGGTTAAAAATACGGCATAAAATAGGTGCCAGAATAGTTGAGTATCTTTTCAGGATGTAGGGTGATATGCCATCCCAGCCAGTAGCAGCATGTGATCGTAGTGAATGTATGACAGTATTAATTTCATCAGGGTCTGTGGCGTCAAGTACAAACGAAGAAGTTGGTGTTTTATTACTGTTAAGATTTGTGAAAGTATGATTGTGACTGATGTTACCACGAGTTATATTATTAGCTAACTTTTCACCTATGCCAACGAAGTATGAGTTAACATTATCACAGGACTCTATGGGTGAGGATGCTAAAGTTAGTAATTGTGCAGAAGTGTTAGTATTTTTAGTGGTATTTGTTATTTGTTTAATAGTATCCCATAGTAATTTTGGGTTATTGCTAGCTTTTTTTAATTTCGATGCATCGTAAATTCGTTTTGTTTTCCTTAATATACTTGTACAAAAGTTTCTATATCTAGTGTAAGTTACTTTTAGAACTTCATTTTCTGGATTGTTCTTAACTTTCTTGTGTAAGGCATCCCGGTTTCTTATGCACCGTAAAAGGCCAGCTGTGATCCATGGCTTAAGAATTTTCTTTTTTGAGGCCACTTTTCTAATGTTGGTATTTTTAGAAATGGACGTAGTGATTAAAGTAATGAATTTGTCGGTAACCATATTTATATCATATAATTTGAATAAAGGAGTAAAATCGAGTTGTGACATTAACTTATCCAGCCCTTCATAGTTAATTTTAGTTATGAAGAAGCTGGAGACCGTTCGTGTTCTTGAATATTTTTCTTGAATACAAAGTAAGGACGAGCAGTGGTCTGTAACTGTGGAACTTATGACAAATGTAATAGTAGGGGAATTTGTATTTAGAAGTGTATGGTCCAGACAATTTCTTATATTAAAATATTTACGACTACAGTGGCAAAAAAAGGATACAGTGTACCTAATGGCAATTGCTGAATGTTACGTAACGTTACCGATCTAAAAATTTACGCATACCTGTCAAAAGACTCAGGGGTTAAGACCGTAATGACTAAATATGCAGGGGATCAGAACGGAATTAAAAAATAATAATAATCTCAGGGGATCAGATCTGGGGGATCAGAGCGGAATAACTCGTTTTTAGTTAAATAATTGCCAACAAATAAACAAACAAATATACAAAAAATTCGATCTTTTCTCTTTATAATATTAGTTAGTATAACCTTAATTTTGAGGGGCTTTGAATACCTACAAGTGTACGTAGAAACTATTAATCATGTGTGTGTTTGGGTTCTCCGATTTCAATTAATTCGTGTTCTATTCTGATAAAATGTGATGATAGTATATATGAGGTTTTGGGTTCCAATCAAAGAAGTACCAACTTGATATTTTTAAAGTGGTAATTCGATTTTCAATTTTTTGGACTTACGATAAAGACAAAAAGTCGTGAAGCGAGCTCACAAAAAAAAAATCTTTTCGAATTTTTTTTTATATTTAATTGGAGTACAATGGGTTAAAAGATAAAATTGTTATTTAGTGATAGTAGATTAATAATTTAGGATACAAAATATCTATGAATATGTAAATTTTACATCCCACACATAATAAATGACTGTAATACAGGTCAACCTATTCAGGCAATTAAATATTTATACCTTATTGATGTTCGTATGTTACTTTATTTTGTAATACATTAAACTTATGGTTTATAAATAGACGATGATGATTACTATAAACATAACTACTATAACATAAATAATGCAAAAGAAATAAAAATGGCTTAATGACACTGAGTACGGACTGTCATGCAGAGGTCTCATATAGATCTCGTAAAGGTAGAGGTCTCATTATATCATTTTGAGTTTTTCTGTTGTAAAATTCTCTAATAATTAGTGTCAGGATTTGTTCTGGTCGCCCATAGAGGCATCCGACTTGACCTAACGACGGGTAACAACTTGGGACCGACCGCGATCGACTTTAAACGTGCCTTCCAAAGAACGGAGATACTTGGATCAAATACGCGGTAATATCACATGCGGTCACCCATCCATGTGCCAGCTGCCCCGCTAATCGTTTAACGATTAGTGAGCGCAACGAGCTATGAGGCACGATCATTTCTTGTACACAACTGTCAATAGTCATTAATTAAGACGCTTGAATGGGTGCATACCCCAGGTGCGTCAGGTTTTTAAGCACGACGGATAAGCAAAAAAAAAAATATATAACAAGTTTTCAGTTGAGTTAAAAAAGAAAGAGACGCGGTGTTTCGTGTTATTTTTACAAAAAATTGTTTTGATCTCGACTTCAAATGCATGCAAACGTTTTTCTTAGAAAAATCAAAAATCAAAAAATCTTTATTTGTTGAACACAGGTAGGAAGGTGTTACAAATTATTGCATGATATGTAGCTTACTGTGTCAGGCCACCTACCAAAAGCCTACGCTTTCATAGATTCACTTTTATGCAATAATTAAATACAACAAATTGACATCGTGTTTGATTCTTCAAATTTTGTTTATTGTAGTGATGTCATAAACAAACGACCTGCTTAACCGTATCTGGTAATGCACCACCATTGCCTGTTTAATTTCCTTTCACTGTCCTTTATCGCATGCAAGTTCTTAACATCCTTATGAATCACAAACCACACATCTCTTTAACCTGATACTACTGTTTTTAAAACTGTGCTTTAGTCGCCCACATAGTATTTTAATAAAAGTGTCTAACGTATATTGTGATCCACTATCCAAAGCTGGACACTAACTCACATACAATATGTAGGAATACGTATTTTATGTGGCTTTAGTGTCCTATACAACCACCTATTCTGTCCACACAATGGTTAGTTTTGCCCACAATACTTGAGCACTAAACTTCACTGACATAAACGTTATACTAGACCCAACCCGGTAACGCAATAGCGGTTAACACGTATAACAATGGGGTTGATTTGTGGGGTCGCACACCGCACGCATGGCCGCAAATATAAGGCTATTGTCACAAGACCTAACTACTTGTGGAGTATCTAGATTGGAATACTGTTGTTATAATCGGTGTTATTAACAGTTTTGATACTTGATTTAATGGCTATTTAGGTCATATTTTGAGACTGTCATCAACATTACGGTTTTGAATTTGAAAGCATTTTTCATCAATCTATAATTCCTCTAGGGATCTTCAGAATCATGTCGGTAGTCTTCTAGACTTTTTGTAAATAAATATATTATAACAATTTATAACAATATTTATTGAAATGCTCACAAAAATGTAAGGCCAAAAAACCAACGTTCAAAACTAAACTATAAAAAGAAGTGAGTTAAAATGACACGATAAATTTATTATTCGCGCCAATTCGTGACAATTTTAGCAAAAAATTGAATAAAAATGATACTGCATAATCCAGGGGCGCCAAAAATCTGTCACCGCTAACCTCCAAAAAGGGATGATCTGAAAAAAACACGTACCAAAGTAAATCCAATTTTGTCGGTACAAAAATGCAGATAGGCTAGTACAGCCTCCCTCGTTAGCGGGAGACCGAAAATATTTTTAATTTTCCTTCCTACGTTTCGGCACCAACCATTGTGACCCCGGTTGCCGTATTTCAAATGCGGATTTACATTTTAAAAGAGTAGAAATAAGAATAATTTTGCGCGGCTACTATTTGAAAAACATTTGCTTGTGTTGTGTCATTTTGTGTGAACTTTTTTTGTAGGCGCGGCTTATACTGAGACTGCATATAAAAATGATATAGTGTTGGGTTATGATTAGCTGGACGTTGTAAGGTTTAGCGTAGGTCATTTTAGTTTATACTTTTAACCATTTAAATTAAACTTATTGTATATGTTACCTCAAGCAGGTTTCTTTTGATTTTATTTTTATTAATTAGGTTTATGTGTGTACTTTATGAGTGTTGAAACTATGTAATGCTAACATTACATAGTTTCAACACTCATAAAGTAACTCTGTCTGTTTACGTTTTTAAAATAAATTTGGTATAAAGGTACCAAATTTCTCCAAAAATCAAATTAAATCTTTAATTTATATGGCGAAAAAATGCCTTGAAATAGGGGATGAAATATGTTTAAAAAATGCGATAAACAACATCCATGCGGGTGGAGCTGCGTGCGCATACTTTATAAATTATTATTGTACCTACATGTTACCGTCATCGGCCTATTGTACGTAGAGTCGCGTAGCTTTCTATGAAGTAGAAACGTAACAAATTTTCAAAAGTTTTATTTGGTTAAAGTTAACAGCCATACAGTTAGGACTCGTATGTCAAATGAATTGAAGCTAACGTTGTAACGTGAATTCAGTGTAACGTGATTTCCTTTACAATTCTTAGTACTATTCTGCTCTGCGTTTGCACATGCTATAGACAGTTCTTTGTATACTTCGTCTTCGGAATGGTAGAGCTTACCACTGTAGTTTTGATCCGATTAATGCTAGATATTTCTAAATTATTCAAGTAAATCTTTAGTTTATACTGAATATTAAAAATATATACAATGCTTTTCACTAATATGGTAATAGGTGTTACACTTTTAGAAGTCATGTAACGCAAGCATGGTTACCATTATTGATTTCAATTTTAGAACACTTGTTTTAAACAATCTTTTTTAACATTATTTTATTTTGCATGTTAGGGCACACCTAAGGCTATATCGACCGCCAAATATAGAGATATTGCTAACGAGGTACAAGTTTATAAAGAAAGAAGGTAGGTTAAGGTCACACTTACACCTTAAGGTCTAATTTTGTCTACCAAAACTACGCTTCCCCAAAACGCTTTAGACAAATCTTGTAACTCACGGGAATGCAACATTTTACGTTAATAAATAATTTGCCATTAAAATTACAATTTGCTTCATTGTAACTAAAATTCTTGTTAATTAATTCATTTAAAAACTACTAAACAATAAAGTGACAACGTACAACAAATAGTTTATAACACTTTTATAGCGAAAAAAAAATTAAAATAGTTTAAAAGATTTATGGCCAACATGAAGACGCAACAAGACAGTCAATTTCCATAATATTAGTATGAAGGCAAAACTGAAGACATGCAAGTATAGCCTTACTATATATGTATTGCATTCGATTTTAGTTCGCTATTCGAATAAACGGGAACTCTTGAGGGACCGGGGAGAAATCAAATCGTAGCTACTTATACGAAAGCAAGACGAAGTCTTGTCCAATTGAAGGACCATAAATAGTGTAATTTATTTTCATAGTAATGTATTCGCGTTATCTATACTATTATATAAAGTGGCAGAGTTCGTTTGTTTGTAAGCGCTAATCTCTGAAACTACCAGTCGCATTTGAATAATTATTGTTGCGTATGATAGCCCACTTCTTGAGTAATGTATATATAGGCTATGTAACATCACGCTACTGGCGACGGGAGCAGAGATCTGTTAATCTCATACGTATCATGTTTAAACATAGTTTTGAGCACGAGCAGATGATACTTCGAAAATTAAAAGCAACGATAGGATATAAAAGTAACTGCTTACCATGCGAATTGCTTTAAGTTTGTTTGCCACCTCAGTTGTATGAAAAATAGTGTAACTTCATACAAAAGTCAAAGCAATATTCATAAAAAAAATTAAGCTTAAAGGTTTTATGTTTGTTGGTAGAAGGCAAATCTATTGCCATAGCATTAGGTAATCGCCATGTATTGTATTTGTCACGAATATCATAACAAGTGTTTTACAGTCACTTCAAATATGAAATACTGAAGAATTAGACATAGACGATATTCTTACTGATTAAATTTTAGCCGAAAAAAAAAACTCGAGACTAGGTGATGTGACGTGATTAAACTTAATAAAATATAGTCGATGCTGCGGAGGCATTAAGCATATTGCACTATTATTTAATCTCTATTATTAGGATAATATACCTATATTTATCCTTAGACTCGAAGTGATTATTTGGTTAAAAACTTAATGAATCATCTTCTTCTACTTACAAAAAGACATGAAGTAAAATTATAATGGACACGACAGAAGCTATGAAGTCTTTAGATTTATAGTCCAATCTTGTACTCACAGTCGCTTTCTCGATTTACTCTTATATATTTCTTACTTGGCCTAAGCTATAAATTCAAAGCGTTCTTACTCGACTATGGCGAAGCCTAAGGTTAAATGAATTCAACTGGCTATGTATGTATGTATGTATGTATGTATATATTAATGTATGTAAGTATATATGTATGTATGTATGTATGTATATATGTACGTATGTATGTTCATCTGTTCCCTCGTATCTTCTGAGCTAGCCATTTGGTGATTTGACAAATGAGGTGTCATTAGAAACGTTACGCTAAATTCAATATAGCGCCCTCTGGAGGACATAAATTACTTGTTAGCAGCTACGCTATGGTTCAATTATGTGAATAAAACGTTAAAAAGAATAGTAAAAAAATCAGTCCCGCAATATTTAAGATTTACTTTTCTTTATTGTTAAGAAAAAAGGCTTAATACATTTTAGGGTGCTTCACATTAATGATGATATTGTTCTTGAAGCCTTTTTTTTATCTATTGCGACAATATTAGGGAATAATCTACTTTGACATAAATTTGTTAACTCATAAATTACCCTTTCTTGATTGTGAATTGTGATCGGGATTACTTCAAATTGTTGTATGAATTTCTTTCATAGCTTTGAAGGCGGTCTTCTTCTACTTCTACTTTTATTATGGCAACTGAACCGACGATTGTGTTAGCTATTTCCTGCCAGCGTCTAGTATAAAATAATCTTTAGGTAGATGATTTTAATATTAAACTACAATGATAAGAATAAAAAAAACGAGAATGAAATTAAATTTAATGGCAACCATCTTCCGTGAAAACAAAAGATAGCTCTCTTTGAAGATGGTCATTGACTGAATAGTCGTTGTATGCAATTGCATACCTGCTTTGAGTTGCACAAAAGAGCAAAATCCTGTCCACGTCCGTCCTTTTCCTTTTCATCGCTCACCCTTTTCTCCCTTTATAGATAGTTGCCATGGTATGGTTTTGTTATTTTTAAATTATTTCTGCAATGCTTAGAAAACACAGTCATGGCCATAGGTTACCTAAGTTGTATACTCGCAAATCGCTACATTAAATTTTTTCTGGTTGGGTTCTTCAGAAGTAGTGGGTACCATTTCAAAAGCCATTGCCTCAAGCCGCTGGCGTAGTAGCTTTTATGGCGATGTTATAAGATGCTTTGCCCGCATTGATTAAAAAACCATGAATCAAAATTAGAGGGGAACACACACGCTGGCAAATATTAAGTACTGAATCGCTTTGTACGTGAGCCTTTAGATTTCATTGTAAAAGAGTGGTACTATACTTCAATCCTGCACGTTCTAAAATACACTATGAATAATAAAACGCTCTTTCTTGTGAATCAAATTCACCTTACAGTAGTATCTATTCAGAGGTGTCGACTCACAGGTACGTTTTGGACTTATCTCTGGCGTGAATAATGCCCGGAGCTGTGATCGACGACTGACGACATTTCAGGATTGTACGACTTTCCGGCCACACAGGGATTTTTAGTAATACCCGAGAAATACACGTAGAATAAACTTTGTTTTGTCGTTCCGTTTGGGTTCACAATACTACATAATCGTGATTCGTTCATTTCGTCAGTGCGTGACGAAGTGTCTACCTACGGTTAGCAGCAGATAGGTACGTATAATGTCATGACTTACCTACCGAACTGTGACATTTTGGTAGGCATAACAAATCCTTAAGGCGTTCACTGCGTAGCACTTGCTACTGAACGTAGAATTTCTCCGTCAACTTTGAAAGAGCCTGTTGGAAACAATCTGCTTCTATGGCTGTGTGTCTAAGAAAACACAGACATGTTTTAGGTAACCACTTCATCATCATCATCATATCAGCCAAAGATATCCACTGCTGGACATAGGCCTCTCCTAATTTCCGCTACCTTGGCCGGTCGTGAGCCGCTCTCATTCATCGGTTGTCCGCCACCCTTATAAGGTCGTCGGTCCATCTTGTGAAGGGTCTACCCACTCTGCGTCTTACAATTCGTGGTCGCCACTCTAGAAATATTTAGGAGGTAGTAGAGCCACGCTGATTTCAGCATTAATGGGCCGGATCGTCCGGGGAAGTACTAATCTCTCATAGAAGATCGACTTAAGAGTAGTAGTATCCGTACTACTGCGTTTCGTTAGGTGATTGAGAGCGCTGGAGGCCCAATTTCTCCCCTTTCCTCTTTCCTAACCTCCCTCATTCCCTTCCCCTAACCCCAATCCCAGCCGCCATAGTGGAGACCACCATACCAGCAGTTTAAGACGATGGCTTTTAGTATAGTGGCCGACACTTCTGGATTCCACTGACTGCTTACCATCAGGCGGGGTGGAGTCTCTTTGGTAGGCTACAATAAAAAACATAAAAATGTATGTGTCTTGCCCATTGCCACTTCAAGTAAGCAATCACTTACTATGTAATGCTTGTTTGACACGTAATTTGTATAAAATAAAAACGTGTCACGTCCATAAAACTCAATTTAGAAACAATAATTATATACACATTCAAACAAATAATATTTACCTATAAACTAAATCAATATTCCTTTGTGAGTTTCACTGTGTTAACCTAAGAGTGATTTTTTGCAAAAAAGTGTTCTGCATTTGACATCTCTTTGTTGTCGCAACGTTTCAAACTTCTTTGTCGCTCAATATCTGCAAATATACTGTGTGTCGTACTTCATATTTTATTTTGATACAACCTACTTGGCACTGCAGACTGAAAGAGCAGTGCGGTATTGCGTCAAATATCAAAATGTGTAAATAAAAAAGCCATTTAAATGTATTGTTCGGTTTTACGATAATGAATATTTATTTAAAGCAAATTCCTGCCTTGGTGGCCAGTAGAAGTAGATGTGATTGCTGTGCAAGATTCTTGAAAATAATTATGACTTTGTTTCCTTATTTTTATCTACCCTTGCACACTAGCCACACTAGTATGCTGACAATTAATAAATACAAAAATACATTTTTTTTTTAAACTACTAGGTAAGTAACATATCTTTCTTGACAAACATAATAAAAACCATGCAGAAATTTTGATTTAAAATTTCGTTTACAAAAAGTTCAGCGATTCTAAAAACTAGGTAAGTAAACACCTCATTAAGATATTATAATAAAATAATGAAAAGCAACACCCTAAATTAAAGTTACATGATTCCGTGAAATTATTTTTAGTAAGTAATCAAACAAAGCTTATTGTAAAGCGTAACTGACACCTGAAAATGTAGCATTATAAGAATATTTAATAACATGGTACCTTGACTGACAACGAGATCTGCTAGATTAATTTTAACGCTAGAATTTATATTTAGATGCCTGCTGTTATTCGAGACTTTATTCTTACGTAATTTAATGTTCTTTGCCAGATTTTAAGATATCTACCGATTTATAAAATTGTTTATTACTCTCTGATTCTGTAATACAAATTTGAGGTTTGTCAGGACATAGACTGCTGTCTTTCAATCATAAAAATGTAGCTCATAATAACACTTAATTATAAAACAAAATCAGTCAAAATTCTAACGTATTACGAACAACATAATCAAATTTGGCAAAATAGTTTCAATTTTAAGGTCATTTGAACTAAAAGTTTTAATTTCCCTAAATTTAAACACTGCTGGTAATCAAGACGAGTTAAAGACAAATATTCTCTCGAACTCGAACTTTATGCAACAGTAAGGAATAGTCAACAACTCATGTGCCTGTGTAAGGATATTGGAAATAAGGCTTTAGTATTGAAATAGTTTAGTTCAAGTCTTGAATGTTATTCGAAATTTCAAATTTATGCAGCTGTACTTGCGTAGACAACTTTGGTTTAAGCTATTGCTTTGTTTAAATTGTTGTTGGCCTTTGTGAAGTGAAATTTTAAGCACTAAGAAATATCTATACTGTTTTATATAGCGGAAGAGTTTGTATGTTTGTTTGTTGCTAATCTTTGGAACTACTGTCATATAACATCACGCTACTGGTGACGGGAGAAGAGCAGTAAGCAAAGACGCGAGTGAAACCGCATCGCAAAAAGCTAGTATTTTTATAGAAGTCTCTAAACGCCACCGCCAACGTCGTCATCTTTGACCGCAAACAATAGGTTTTATATATTATTATGTTTGGTTGCATGGCGTTCAAAGTGAAGGTGTTCAAATTTTAGGAAGTAAAAGAATTTGTCTAAGAATTGAAGTTCCTCTTACACAAAATATGATTTTTACTTTATTGTACACATTACAACCTATTGACAATCAAAACAGATAATTTGTTTATCTGTTTTGGTTGTCAATACAAAGACTTAACTCATGCATGAGGATTGTAGCAATATATACTATAAGACTATATAAACAGTAAAAGGAAACAGACAAAAGCATCTACAACAATAACCATACAACTTTTATCTACTCTAGTCCAAACATGTTTGCAGGCAAAACTTAGTAGAAGGTCGCCATTCACCGGAATTATGCAAATTTTCGTAACGACGGTGACGAGCTGAATTTTTAATTTCTAAAGAAAACTTGGAACAAAGACAATTGAATTAGAATGACCCTTGCCAGGTAGACAAGGGAATAAAATATGATTTTAATTATATTTCACAAAAAATAATATTCTATGTTCTTTCTTAGTAAGATTAGGGTCTAAACGCTGAGAAATTTACTTGTAATCTCACATTCTTTTAATGCTAAGGCTTTGTTTTAAAGAATGTGTAACGAGTTTTAGCATGTCATTGTAGTATAGTTTATGGGATAACTCTGGACCAGTCGCAGTGCAGATGCTTGCGGGATTTCTTTGCGATAAGTTGCACTCTTCGCTAATGTCAAGGAATAGGATAATTGAACGAATGTCGAACTTTTGAGACTCAGAAGCCGCCATTACTAATAAACTTACTATTTGTAAAGTGAAATGAAGAGGAGTTACAAATAAAGAACCTGCAATAAACTTAGGCCAAAAAGATGATAATATTGGTTATGACTTAAAGAATTCAATTTTAAGATAATTTGGAATTATTATATTGATTACCTTTATATTGTAAGTCTAGTTCATAATATCAAAAAAATAAAAAAATAAATATAAGTATTGTTCTATCCCAACATAACAACACTCGTATTCAATAAATTACAATGTATAGACACAGAGCCAAAACAAATATTTGTCCGGCCAGTAATCATGACCATTAGAAATATCCGAATAGATAGAATTCCGACGTAAGTAATCATGTCATTTAACCTAGTTTTACCAAAAACTATTTTCATAAAATGGTACTTGCTGTTCGGCCAAAAAGCAAATTGTAAAGAAAGAAATCGGGTACGAGCAATCTTTCTAGAATTATGACGAATGTTTTTGCCAACCGTATATGCTAGCTACATGCAAAGTTAACTCGTTAAAAATAACGTTGAAATAACGTTACTGTTACAGTTGTTACACATGTTCCGAACACTAGTTCGCTTACTGAACGTGTACCTAATATTAAAAATTCTTGAATATTTTGCCGTTGCGGTTCGACTTTTATCGAATAAATCAAAAAATTTCCTTATTTCATGCGGACATTACAGAACTTAAAAGTTGTTTATAGTCTAGCGCAAGTAGATTGAATCACCAAGTATTTAAAGTGGCATGTTATCAATAATAGAGACAAAGTTGTGTGTGTAATACAGAAATTGTAGATATGTCATGTTTAAACTAGGTAGGTAACCAAAACAAACATATTGTCGCGATCGGACCTGCAGCCGCTAATATCGACCTTAAAGCTAAAATTTATGGGATAACATAATAAATGTATAAGTAATTACTAGAAATAAGGTCTTGTTCATGTAGGTACATGTTCAACACAACGCTTTCTTTTCTTTTTTTGATTTCTGGTTTGTAAAAATATAAAATAAAAAATACAATAAAATAGAAAATACAAAATGTAAAATATATTTTGTTTGATTGACATGTTACGCGAACGTATAAATTTAGTTTTTTTATACATTGTAAGAAAAGGTTATTGGCCACTTTTGTACTTATGTTCAGCAACGGACATCTTTCGACAAAAAATTATTGATGAATTACGAGAACCAAATCTATGAAATCAAATTCTAGTATCTTTTTTTAAGAAACACTAACTTTCTATTGTGTGAGGACAGTCGTATTTACAACAATAGTACTCTAAAGTTCTTTTACTCTGTAAATTCCCAAATAAAACTTTTGTGCTAGGAGTACAATGATGTAAATATTTTAATGTTAGTTTCTCACTGTCTTTCGTGAATGCAACTTCGCAAAATTACTTACGCCGGAAAAATAAATTACTCCCAACTTAGATGTAGTTTCAACTTTTATTTAACTTCCATCTATGTGAGCCAGCGTTTATGTGAATGAATAAAAACTGGACTCTGGAACTGAAAAAACTAATTTCGTTAATGCTAGTTATTTTTAATTAATTATGAAAATAAGCATTGTTAAGATTTTTCTTTTTAAATAAGAAATAAATGCTCGTGTTGAGTCAGTCTATGGGTATTTATATATTTATACTTCTTGCACAAAATAAATACATAAAAGCGAATACGCTTTTATGTATTTATGTTGTACAGACATTAAATATAATGTCAGAAACATTCTCTACCAGTCAACCTTTGTGTATAAAAGCGATCAAGACGTGATGCTGATGAGTTACATACCTAACTAAAAAACGTTGATGTATCTGTGATACCTCTATAAAGTACTGTCTCTGCCTATTCTTTCAAGGCGCCTTTTACTTGTGTAAAATCTAATTCTTCTTGTTACTTAGTTTGCTAGTTATAATTATTGTTTCAAAGTTTTGAACCAAATACTGTTTTAAAATACACATCGTATAATCACTGTAAATCAATTTTCTAAAATATACTATAGAATTTACTCTATTATCATAGAATTTACTAATTAAGGTAGGTACTAGTCAAGATAAGATCTAAAGTATGGAAGTCTAGACCGCTATCATGTTACTCGACACTAAGATAAGTTGTCGTCGTAATGTTGAGCGTTGTCGTGAAGACAATTACTTTGAAGATCATCTAACGTCTGTGAATAAAGTTTTAGATATTTGAATTTTGTAACTAAATATAAAGCTAGATAAGTTCGTATGTATATAAATATTTAATTTAATTTAATTGTAAATTATATTTGCGATGCATTTTCACTAGTGACGAAAACTGACGGTAACTGCTTACCATCAGGCGGCCGTATGCTTGTTTGTCACCTTAGTCGTATAAAAAAAAAAAACTAACGTTCATGTTTGTTACTTAAAACAGAAACTTTAAATGAAATCTTACTTTATCAAATTAGCTATGAATTTAAAAAAAGTTTTAAGTGCAAGAGGTACATATTTGCTGCAGTTGTTAGTAGAAACTTGACTTTTATCATAGCGATTCACAAAGAGTGTTGCTGCAGTAACTAGGTGCAGGTTTCATTTAAAGAGAAGGTGGTACCTTTGCTACCACGCTCAGCAAGTCGATTGGTAAGACTGCTAATATGATTCAAATGTTACTATATTTTATCATAAACGTGAAACCGAGAACCAAAAAAACTCAGATACATGACATGGCTCACGACACGGCGAAACGTGAGGGTAGCCTATGTCCAACAGTGAATGATTTTCTTCTGATTTAATATATGTACCATTTTTAGTACTGCGGTTAAATCAAAAAGAGGAAATCATTAGAAGAACCAAAGTCACTGACATAGCTCGCAAAGTTGCCTACTGAAGTGACGATGGTACGGGCGAACAAATTTAAAGCCGTGGTGTAGGTAAGCCTATCTGAAGCGGACTGATGACTTGGGGGCCTAACACCGCCTCATATAGCAGTATTGTTTTAATCTTACTTTGTGTTTTGTCTTTTTCTTTTTTACCATTAAAAACAAGGATAGAGACAAAGTAAGGTTATTATAAGGTTGCTTCAAAAGTTTGTGGTAGCGCCCCTGTTAGAACAAATCTAGTAATGAGAGCGTGAGAGAGAGAACAATGCTTGATTACACTGATTACGTTAACGTAGACAATTAAGGTTGGAAAGAAATCAGCAAACAATTAATTACAACCAATAAATATAACTCAAATTGTTCATAGGAATTATTTACCAAATATCCGGTATATCACATTACCGTCTTCTTAAGCACGATATAATTAATTAAATGTTAATTAACTTTAGGAAGACGAAAATATTTTGGGTATATTTTCTTAGTTCTAATGCTATTAGAGCAGGGAGCGTAAAATTAATGCCAGAACACACCGTAAACCAAGATGTGGTCAGGGTAAAATTACTATATTTTGATACTCTTTTGGAGAAAGAAAAATTTTAATGTTTCTATATTGAATTTAATTGGTTTTTTTATCATTACCAAAAATTGTTACTTAGGCCAAATTATAACTGTCTTATGATAAAAAGAGTGCTTTCTGTATAAGCCAGTTCTTTTCATTACTGAAGACAAATTGACTGACATTCTTTTTAGGCGATTTTGACATTTATAACTCATTTACTAGATTTAAATGTCTTTTTCTATTTATTTTTGTGGTAGATCTATACCTACTTACATTTACTTTCACATCTTTGTATATAGAAAGCTGGCGATTAAACCACTAGGGCGATGACATTAAATTAGTATATAGAACACGATGAAAATGAATTCGAGGATATTTGAACATGATCAATAGTTACGTACACTTGTAGGTATTCAAATCCCCTTAAAATTAAGGGTCTCCCTTAATCCGGTGATAGGTTTTCTCGTTCTCGGCTTTGTATTATCCTTTCAAGTACATTTTAATTTATGCAGGTTTACCTCATAAATTACTAATATCATATCGTAAATTCTATTGGTTTTCAAAAGTAAGATACCTATTAATACTTTTTGTACGATACGATAATTTTCTATTAATTCCATGTGGCAAGGTCGAGTTACTAGCCGCCTAAATAAAGCATATAAAACAAAGCATCTAGATGCATAATTATCACATTTGAAATTATTCACAAGCCCACTTTGTCGAGAGGCACAAACATTGTATACTCATCATATCTTAAGCATTGTACACTCACTCATATACATATACTTTAAATATATAAGACTAAAGTAATAAGTCTTACTTTAAGAAAATTGTAAAATACCGGCGACATACGCCTATGACATGTAAAGTAGATTAGTTTCGCAACCTAATATTCTCTCACGTAATACAGGCCCAGGGGTTTTACAACAACCTCATAAAACAATCTTCTTATAACCTTACTTTGTCTCCATCCTTGTTTTTAATGGTACAAAAGAAAGAGACAAAACTCAAAGTAACATTAAAATAATACTGCTATAATAGGTAGTGGCCTTGCTTGTAAGATAATGTCAGTATCATGTGTTATTATATTTTTTTAGATTATAATAAATTTACCTCTTTTGTAAAAATGAAGCAAAATATGCGATCGAGCGAATAGGGTGACTATGATTGTAAGAAACAATATTAACTTCCTTAATTTACTTATTTTAAATTTTGTTTAGGAAACTTCTATGCGCCATAAACTATATACAATATTTTATAGGATGAGATAATTTTGGAGTAAATAACTTACTAAGTAAAGAGATAAGTGTTACTGTAAATATTAGCATTCTCTTAAATAATTTATACACGTCGTTAGTCACCAAACTGATATTTTTGAAGGACGACCACAATATATTATTATTATATTAATTAGTAGTATATTTTGAATGTGGTCAAATAGCCTATTGTAACATACAGCTGTAAAACAACAAAATTGTTTACAATTTTTATGTATAAATAGACCTTTATTAAAACATAAGCGAGCAGAGAATGGTGTTGCTGTCAAAAACTAGGTACCTACATCAATGACGATACATTATCATTATTATATATACATATAAGCAATTATTTACTCATATTTAAGCATAGTTATTATAAAAGAAGCTCATCATTACTTGTAACCACAGATTTTGATTTCGACTGCCACAAATTTTTGTCTTTTTGGTTGTCTAACTGAACGTCTGTATATTATTATTAGGTTTCTTCCATACTTGTTTATTTTTTGTAAGTCCTTAAATATATTAATAAGTATTAACTTAATGTTTTAACGCACCGTGACTTCGTTTAAATCTGTTCTGTAAATTACTGAGATTGGGACCTTTTTAAACATTATAAAGATTATAAGATTACTTTTATGAAATTAATTTACTAACCACATAATATTCTCTTAATTGTTATTAAATGCTTTGCTCTTCTGTATTTAACTTTATTATTTCTTCTAACGAATAAACACAGATTTACAATATTTTTTCTAAATTACTAAAAATTAAGCGCTGTTAGTTGTTAATCAGTAAGACCGATTTTATGGTTTTGAACATTTTCAAATTCAGAACCCGCATGAACTTAAATGCGTAGTTCATCACACAACCCTCTTTGTTTTATAATATCGAATAAAATTAGAACAAAACAACGTCTATAATCAATAGTTTTCTGTAACTAATTAAACATTATCTTTAATCTGATAAACTATTATAAGGAACTACTGAATAATTTAACACAACTAAACAAAGAGTCACAAAATACAAAGTCCCGATTTGTTTAGCCATTATCGAAGTAGGAATGTCCCGAATATATGTAAACCCATTATCAGCCTACATTCACAAGCCATTGTTATATTGATAGGCCGAAGTTCAAAAGGATACATTGTAACCACAATTCTGTGAGAATCAAGACTATAATGTACCGTACTATGGCTATAGGTGTAAATCATTAACAAAAGTGTTAGGTTGGTTATCTAAAAATTATTCGTATGTTCGTAGATGTGACTGAAAGTGATACTAAATATTTTGTGCAATACACATATCAACTTGTAGTATTCTATTCTATTTGTCTTGTCACAGTTGTTTTATAGTATGACAATAGTGAGTGAACTCAGGGATTTAGGTATGCTATGCGTGATGAATATAGTAAATTCTTTTACATTGAGACAGGCGCTAAAATTTGCATACTCTAAAAACTCTCAAATTGAAACTGCGGCACCAGCTGTACACGCCTTTCGGTTAAAAAAAAGATGATGATTACCTGCAACAGATAAATATAAATACAATATTATATATATACTATATATATACCCATCATAATTATCTAAGATACCATCTAACGCTGATCATAGCGTAAGCTGTGTATACAACCATGGCTTGCACTTTTCACATATTACCTCGAGTTACGGCTTAGGCAAGCTAACAAAATTATTGCGTACTCGTAGCATCTGCTCGGGAGTTAATTTACTTCGTTAGTTCTCTTCTACGGTATCTGAGAAACATTATTTTATATATTGTAAATCGATATTTGAAGTACGTATTCTGCATATTTAATAATTATGCATTCATTTAGTCTATAGGTATTATAATGAAATAACTCTCGGTTACCCAACAAACTGTGTCGCTTTATAAATGAATCTACAAACGGACACAGTTATGAGTGCCGCCGACAGCATATTGCAAAAGAGTGCCCTTGCCCCCTACCCCCGTTAATACTGAGCATGCACATTTTGCTTTATAAAATGCAGATGCACCTCCCTATAATTCAGATGAACCCCGCTGATAATTCTACCGGCGCGGCGCTCATGCACATAGTATACTAAGAATAAATATTTTTTAAGGGTTACGCAAAGTTTTGTCCTGTGTAGAAATTGAATCTACAAACTCTTACACAAAAATTGCACGTACTAACTTGGCATGAAAAGCGCTATATTAATACCTAGTGCGATTCATCGAACGATGCGATCAAACTACGCGACCGTAGGGGCATCACCAAGGCATTTGTAGGTTCTTAGCCTATTATTTTTATGTATTAAATAATACTGGATACCAGATATTTCACAAGTATACTTTTGTGTTAATATTCCAGCTGCTTAGTTTTATTAATACGACTAAAAACTGCATTTCATAGTGACTTGAAAGATGCTCCTGTGTCTAATGTCTTTTACCTTCTGTTTAAAAAGGCATAAAACAAAAATCACCTCATATGGAATATTTATCTTATTTAGATAATCACAAAGTTGAAAATTGCTAAATTATAGCATTTTATTTTACTTTCCACTAAGGGTGCGTTTTGCGTTATTTAGCAGTGTTTAAATTCTACGAGTAACCAAATTTTTATATTGACATTCTTTTTTAAAGATCGTAGTGGTTATAACTGATTTTAGCGCTTTTCTTTTTTTAATTTGATTATCACAAATGCAGCAAAAAGGTAGTTATATAAGTTTATTGGTATAAAAAATTTATTTGATATTTGATTTTTGTTATGAAATTTTACTTCATAAATAGTACTATAATTTTATACATAAAACTTTAAATGTAAGCATTGCATTTTGCGTGCAAAATTTCAATGTAATAAAATATTATTGATACTAGTATCTTAAAGAAAATTTTACTGTCAACTATAATTTGAAGTAAATAACTATTAGATTAAGTTATTGTCAATTTACAATTAATTAGTTGTTAATTAAAACACGAATTGTGTTAATTAAGAAAGCTCTTGTAACGAACAACTTTTTAATGAACAACACTCTTTGTATTCTTTTACATGGAACTTTAACTATTTTCAAAGGTATGTGAATTTTTTAATAAGACATTTTTATTTAAGGGCATATCTATGAAGTAGAGAAAAGCTAATTTCAATTTACCAAAATGTAAAGTTATAAATGAAGTGCGTTCATTTATTAGTTTCATATTATGTAGGTATCAGTCCAAAGAAAGACAAAAGATACATAAGCATTGATCACCACGCTTTCTTAAGGCAGATTGACAATATCAGACATTTTTTATATGTCTAGGTTTTTTCACAATGTTTTTGTTCACCTTATATCTGTTTCTAAGAAAAAATAGTTAAACTATCTTTTTTACTTTTCAATAAACAGCAATTTATAAAATTGATAAAAAAAAAAGATCTCAAGCATCGAAAAGCAGGGAACAACAACCGAAAATTATAAATGAAGATTTATAATTTTAATTAAACGATAATATACGAAAATTACAAAAAAAGATTACACCTTACAAAGAGACTATTTATTATTTGAAGTGACCCAATAAACCTCATTGTCGTATTCAATACCGTTGCACAAATAAACATACAGCGAACATTCTTTGTTGAACGAAAGTCGCCTTTGTGCATCCACGACGCGGTGGTTAAGTGCAAAATATTTGTTCTGGCATTCAAGACCGGGAGAATTCAATGTGGTAAAATAAATTGTAGACCTTTTGTATGTGAGCTAAATCTATTGGCCCAATGTGTACGTTTTTCACACATAGGTACGCTTACGAAACAGGTTTGTGTATATGGTTTTATGTACCATTACACCAGTATTGTCTTACTAGTATTTATATTGCGTAAGGCAGAACGCTTTTAACAATTTTTATATATTGCGTGACTAGTCCCAGATCTTTGGAATCTTCGAATTTTTTGTACTATATAATATGAAAGGGTTACACACATAATGTATATAAGTAGTATATCAGTTGTTTAGTACCCATAACACAAGCAAATATAATTGCTTAATTTGGGGCTAGATGGCGCTGTGTGAATGTGGTAGAATATTATTATTATTATTATTATTGACCAGAAATATCAGAATAATAGTAAAATTTGTATTAACATCCGTTTTATTGTTAAGAATAACTTGACGTAGACGGAGCCTAGACACTACTCCAAAATCTATCGTGGCAAACTAATAGCACAGTGAAAATGTGGCATGCTTTATATCTTAGAACAATTTTAGCTAGCTAGTTTTAGATAAATTATAATCGCTATAGCAGAATCATAACAAGATTAAAAATATAAGAGAGGAAAGCAAATTTAGCATTACGATAGCATTCATTTTATTTAATAATAATACCAGCCTGTTTACTGCCCCACTGCAAAGGCATCACCACGCAGTAAGTTCAGGTTTCCTCACGATGTTTTCCTTCACCGTCAGGCAGAAATGTCCAAGATAATAGAAGAAAGAAAATAGCATTGGTACTTGCCCAAATTTGAACCCTAGTACCTGGTGATAACGAAGCGGGTGCCTTATCCATTGGGCCATTTCGACTTACATTGCATAATATATATACCACTGTTTTATATCGTTGACCACTTAAATTCACATCTAGGTATTGATACTTGAGCCTGTTAATAGATAATAACGATACTTTAATAATAATTCGAGATAAGTACTACAAATATCAAAACATTTCCCCATTGTTGAAATCCAAGTAATTACATGAGAATTAAATTAAGCTGGGAAAGGCCGTGATTCTGTGAAGCGAACATTTGATGGGATTTAATTAACACGGGGTAATCTAGTACTTTAGAGAACCGATCTAGATGGAAAACATAATGAAGTTAGCTTACTGTCTTGTTTTTGAAGTGTTGCGGTGAAGCTACTGTCATATTGAAATGTAAAGCTGACTGATATAAGTATGAAAAACCTATGCCAACAACAACTACACTCTCGGTACAACTATACTCTGGGTCTTTTTTTTATATTAGCCTACCATAGTGACTCCACCCCGCCTTATGGTAAGCAGTCAGTGGAATCCAAAAGTGTTGGCCTCTATACCAAAAGCCATCGTCTTAAACTGCTGGTATGGTGGCCTACGGCGGCTAGGAATAGGGTTAGGGGAAAGGAATGAGGGAGATGAGGAAATAGGAAAGGGGGAGGGGCAATTGGGCCTCCGGTGCTCTCACTCACCGAACGAAACGTAGTAATACGGATACTACTACTCTTACGTCGATATTCTATGAGAGGGTAGTACTTCTCCGGACGATTCCGCCCATTTATGCTAAAACCAGCTTGAATCTACTACCGTAGTATCTTTTTTTCTTCATTATAATCATATTATCCGAACGAAGCCTACTGCTGGACATAGGCCTTCACCAATTGTCACCACCGTGGCCGATTGCGAGCCGGTATTTATCTGTAACGATTCGTTTATGTTTTCTGATTTCGTGTGCGATTCTGCAATTCTTACAAAATACAGTCATAACCATTAGGCTTCAGTCACCATCACGTGAACCACATTACCTACGCAGTTGTTAAATAACAATTCGTTTTTTTCGTTTTTGTCATATTATTGCTTAAGAAAGATGGAGCATGTATGTAAGAATTAATTATAAATTGTCATTAAAAAAAAAGTTCGAAATCGAAAAAATCACGACGTTTTGCATTTAAAATTATTAGCTAATTATATTACGCATTTTTGTACTAATTTTGTTTACTGCTACAAGTTCTACTTTTCAATTTACGCACCGAGCGACCATAAAATAAACCTTGAGATAGTAAACTTTCCCGCAAACTGATAAAGCATCTAATTTATACCTTTGTTGGAACGCTTCTAAGACAAAGTTTTAGAGAAAGGAAATCGTTTGCAGTTGATTTTTCAAATGAATTATACTGATTACGGAGCAATATTTAAAACTGTTATCTTGAATATTAATGTTTGTAAAATATTTAAGGAGTTAAGTTTATATTTTGTTCGCAGCTGTATTCTTTATCTAAATACTCTGGTAGACAAAGAATTTATAAATTTTAATTGTAATAAACATATCATAGCACTAGGTTCTTCTCAAAGATGTATGTAGGTTAGCAAACAAGTATAATAACTATGTTTTACTAGCTATAACTCATATAAACAGGTGGCGAGACTATTGTTATTTATTAATTTATTTACATTAAATAGCATTACAATTTTACCAAATTCTTTAAATAAAAAAAAATATTGATTAAGTTTAGCTTTTTTTTCTGTACTAGACGCCTGCCCTTGATTCGCTTTGGTATCAAACGTTTCATTTAGTCTCACAACAAACGCCTACGAAAATACTATTGCAATTTTGACGTATTGCAACATTCAGATTTTAGAAGGCGCTTAAAATATTGAAAATCTGAAAATATAAATGTTAAAATATAGCCTATGTAGCCTCATTTATTGTTTTCTAAAGGTGAAATATTTTTTTAAATCGGTAGCGTAGATATTTAGGTAAATCTTTGCAGACAACAAACAAACATACAATAAATCAAATATTTTCTCTATATACTCTTAATTTTAATTGAGATTCAGATTAAGATAATAATAAAAAAAACGTCAAAGCCTTCTTATTGGATAAATCCTTTTACACTGTGGATGAATTTACGGGCATAACGTGTGATTAATAATGTAAATTAGACAAACTGTACCTACTTATTTTAAATTTAATTTAATCTTTTAGTGCTTTTTTTGTATTTTTAATAACTTTTGACATGTAATAACTTATTTTAATTTAAATCTTTTCATTATATAATTCTATTTCATTATTATTTATTATTGAATGGGACATTTAGGCAATTTCAATGTTTGTATTTATATTGACTCGATGATTTTGGAATTTTATTAATATTGACATGTAATTGTGTTGTGAGGTTTGACACGTTCATAATTAATTTGTATTATTATTATTAATTACTTTTAGTTGTTATTTTGAATTGATATGTTCAAACACAATTGTTAAAAATTTTTAATGAAATTAATAAATAAATAAAAAAAATAATAAATTATAAAAAAGGTTGGTTCAAATTTGTCATTTATTTTATTTTTGCCATGCAAATAATATATTATGTCAAGCTTATTTATTTTGAAATGCTATTTTAGGATAGATATAATCATATTATACCTACTATGTTATTTATATTATAAAAAAGGTTTTACTTTGATTAGTACAAAAGTTCCAAGTCATCATGCGGCAAGGACGACCTAATATTATATTTATTACCTAATGTATCTGCATATTATATAAAACACATTTGTCTACAAGCGTCTTCAATAACCTTTCGTTGAAATTATTTATTTAAAAATACATACATGTAATTGACAGATATTGTTTTGAGTTCTATGTTTATTGCGTTCTCATTGCTTATCTATAAAATTCAAAGTGACGATACTATTAATAGTATTATGTACTTTTGTAAGAATGACAACGGACATTTAATTTTGGCCTTCCAAACTACGTTCTCTGTATTCGTGCATTTAAAAAAGAGAAAATCACAGCCATTGATAATGGTACTTACTTCTCTGTAAGCACATAGCTCTAACTCCCAATTAGAACGAACGTCAGGTAATTTCGCGTGAGCAATTAAAAAAGAAAAAAAGTGGTCGCTAATTATTCGCCATTTCCTCTACAATGCATTAAGGAAAAGAGGGATGAATAATTTTAGGGACAATTATAAATCTGCTCAGTCGTGCAAAACTAATTTATATTGTCAAGGAAGAAAATGTATAGGATGCTTAAGAAACTTAACTTAAAATTATTATTATTGAGAATACTTTTGGAAGGTTCATGTTTTTCTTTTTTAATTAAATGGAGCGAAGAAAATAAGGACAAAAAGAGAATGTAAAGTCTGTTACTAAGAGTATACATAATATATGTCTTTTTTTAGAATGCAACAGCGGTGATTACTCTAAAGAAACTTAAAATTAAATTATTTATTTATCTTTATACAAAACTTGCTTTTCGCAGCGTAGTTTCACCCGCGTATTTGCTTACTGCTCTGCTCCCGTCGCCAGTAGCGTGATGTTACATAGTCTACAACCAACCTCGAGAACTGGGCTAGCATACGCAAAAAGATTTTTTTTAATCCGACTAGTAGTTTCAGAAATTATCGCGTTCGAACAAACAAACAAACAAACTCTTCTGCTTTATGTATCAGTATAGATTGAAGAATTAATTATAAAACTATACAACAGAAATAAGTTAAGCTAGCGTAGTAAAGGGCCAGCCAAACACCTCTACAAACCTGTGAGGAATAAGACGAGACAATAAAAATAAAGGAGCATTACAGAGTGTGTAGATATTCAAAGCCTTCGCTGCAACAGAAATGAACTTAGGTATAAATGTAATAACAGTTTGAACTTACTCTATTCTAAGTCCTTATATAAACTTTTCTATCATACTTGAAAAACTCAGCAATATTCTACAATATTCACCATAATACAGTGATATTGTAAAACAAAATAAAGTTTACAAAGACATCTCAGCACTTGTATCGTAAAAATACGGAACCATTTTGTGTAAATTGACAATTTCGAACATAACACGTTACGCATTATTTTGCTTTTATTGCAACTATAAAGTTGAACGTTGATGTAAGTAGATCGTAATATGGTTTTTTAGTAAATATGAAGTAGGTAGGTATGTAGTTTACTCTTAACAAAGTCTGGGAGGATGGGTATTATGTCTGGAAGAGATCGCTCTAAGCGATAAGACCGCCCATTGTACCTACTTATATTTATGTTGTATTTTTGACTTGTATCTGATATGTGGTGTGTACAATAAAGAATATTATGATTATTATTATTATTTAAAAACTTAATCATTTTTCAAATGGTCTAGCAAATTGTTATAAATGTTATTTTATATTATTATTTAATAAAGCAGAGAAGTATCAGTACTATACAATCCTTTCAACTAAACCCAAAAAAAATCGCACACGACTACAATAAGGCCATTACAACTTGCAGACGTAAGGTCAAAGACCCCAAGGTGTTTTGGTTGGCGAAATTTGTGAAAGACCTTCTTAGGCTTGACGGATACTTATGTCCAATAACTGATGTCTTTTGGTTAAAATTATAATAATAATGACTATTAATATTACTTAATACTAATAATAACTATTAAGAGTATTCTAATTCAGGAACTGAAGTCTTGTTGCAAATAGTTAAACGGTTTTTGTCTACTCCTAAACTCCTACTCATAAATTAAAAATTATGCAGACTAATTTTAACCGACTTCAAAAAAAGGAGGAGGTTTCTCAATTCGACCGAATATATATATATATATATTTTTCTTTATGTGTGTACGTCGATAACGTCGTCGTTTATGTACCGATTTCGATGATTCTTTTTTTGTTGGAAAGTAGATATTTCAAGTGTGGTACCAAGATAAGAAAACCAGGATCTGATGATGGCATTCCAGGGAAATCGAGGGGATTTTATGAAAATCGTACTAAAGACTAATGCATTTGTTACTTTTTTCATTAAGTATTTTAAGGCACTACTATTTAGTAAAGGTTTGGAGTCAATCTGATGATGGAGCCAAAAGACAGTTGAGGGAACTCGACAACGATTACAGCAATTACTTGGTGTTTGGACTTAAATCATTTCTAATGATGAGAACTTTGCACCCCTAAGGGTTTAAAGTGCCATAGACAGTCGAGGGAATTCCTTAACAGCAGTCATGTCGGGCTTACTTCATACGGTATAATATTCTAAAATGTTTAGTTCGTACAAAAATAAAACCTAAGCAAGATCAAAGTCTACCCATCACTGAAAATCGTAAAAAAATAATTTTAAACAAAAAAAAACCGTCTTCAAACGGGAAGGAACTTAGAGCATTAAACCAACAGGAGTGGACACGCGCTCTATTTCCCTTGCGCAAAAGTCTGCCACTTTCGGCGGGGGACGAGGTAACGCGAGCAACGCACACTAATTACAATGTTAACTACTAATGCATTTTTAAATCGCGTCGTTATACACGCACACAATAAAATTATTACACACTAGCTTAAACTAAACACACACAATCACATTCACACACAGGGACATCTATCAGTTTACGCTTCCTTAGCGTAAAACAGTTAGAGTTTGACTCTGTCGATATTTAGTATCGATGTTTAGGATTTTATATAAGTACGCGAAAGATTTAATTATTTTCATGATTATTATGTTTGCTTATTAAAATGAGCATTATCTTATATTATATCGAACAGTTTTAGGTAATAATAATCTATTATAATTTTAAGGTTTTTTTTTATTTAAGCACTTTGAAATAGATGAAAGTAAAATAAATAGTTCATAAACATGAATTAACTAGAAGTAATTCTGTTAATTCATGTTTATGTCAATATTACAGTAAGAATAAAACAGTGTTTCTAACTAGCACACTTTTTTGTAATTATTATCAAAAAAGCCCGTCCCGTTATACGGTCGGGCTAAATTTACATTGTTCGACAAACAAATCTGGTTATGCGGTCGGGCTCTCCTACTATGTTTACTAATGTTTATTCAATACTTCCGATCCCTGATAGTACGGAACCCTCGGCGCGCGAGTCCTACTGGCATTTAGCCGGTTTTTTTTGAAGTTACTTTTTTTGGCGCGATTGGGAAAAATGATGAGAGTGAATTTTTACGATGCGCGCGCACACCGACAGAAAAAAGCAACACCCTGAAGTTAGTTGCGAACCTTTTACACACTGAAGTTAGTTGCGGATCTTTGTGTGTCGTATCAGTACAAATAATCTGTGTGAATAAATAAAAAATATATTGGCGTTTATATCAATTCAAATATTTATGTATGTATGCGTTGTATTATTATTCGGTATTTTCGGATTGTTATGCCAAAGAAGTATAACTTCTTACGTGCGTACATGGGTACCCACTCTTTTTTTTATTTTACTACTGCTCACAAGGATGTAGGTATGTTCAATAACCACCACCTGTTGAAATTTGTTCTAGTGTGGATTAAAGATTGTAATTAATTATTACGTGTCAATTTTACGTGTATTATTCCTAAGTATGTATGTATATTCAAACCAAATAATACTTTGAATTAATTGTCTGTTGCTATTAAATTTCGTTCCAACTAAGCAGAGCTTGTAATTGGAGTATTTTGTTCTGATTACATAGTAACAAGACACTGACATGAGAATGTATGAGTAGATTTTTATTAGAGAGATATTTTATCTGTTCAGATAACAAAAAAACAACATAATATATTTCAGAAAGTCTTTATTTAAGTAGGTATAATAAAATACTGAAAAACTGTGCAATTTAAATTAACCTTATAAATCTAGTTTAACTAATCCTAGGTAATGCAATAAGAGGAGGTAGCACACAGCGAGTTTACTTGCTAAAAACTGAGCTCTCCGCCGCTTGGGGGGTAGGGAGGAGGTAGCAGTGCTGGCAGCACAGAAGGCTTTGTCTTTTAAGCTGTTAGTCAGATACTTGTACGCTTAGGAACCCACTTATATGGTTCCTACAATATTGGACCCAAGCGACTCGAGGCGCTGCTTCTTTTGAAAATCTAAAACAAACAAAAAAAAATTAATTTAATACTGGAAAACCAATATCGATATTTGTGATTAAACTGTCTCATCTCTAATTATGTTAAAGTGTGACCAGTTTCTTAAAAATAAATACGCTTATTTTTGTAAGAAATGAGCAATTGTCTTTCGGAATAAAGTGCACTAATCTTGTATATTTGGATTTATAATCTCATTTTACTTGTTCATTTAATATTATTTTGTGCATTACTTGGTAAAAAAAACATTGGTTTTAATTAAAAATAAATAAATATGGGAACGGTGACACAATAATGTACATCCAAAATGAAACTTATTAGATATGTCAAGGCGAGATATAAAAAAGGAAAGGTTAGTTTTTATGTTAATTCAACTTAAAATATTACCCCAGATTGGAGTATTGATGATAAGCCTGGCAACACTTGTTGATTAGCATTTTATTTGGTTAAATTGCTAATTTTATGCCTTATTTTATAATATTAGAACAAAATAATACTTACAGGTGGAATGTAATATTATCCTTTTGTAGACTTGATGTCGCTGAACGCTTTTTACACCAAAATACACTGCAATTCGGCATTTCTATTGAGACGCTATTACGCATGCACTGATAGGTAACTTATGATGCGGAACGCGCGTCAACTAGTTTTATATATCGGGTATGACCGGTGGGCTGGTACCTTTGGCAGAGGGGTACGCCTGTCAGTGGCCTCTCCGGTTGGTTTAATGCTCTAAGGGAAGGAAACTAAAAAGTTAAAAATAAGTTTACTTAGTAGAAAGTAATTTGTATTTTGATTTAGTTAATCAGAATTTTGAAGTTGGTGCCAAGTAAAATAATAACTAGGTACCTATAGGTATAATCAATCCTAATTTAATATTGTAGTAAGGTTCTTATACTTCTTATAGTATTTGCTTGGCACCACGATGGGGTTGGCATATCCTTACTAGATAAAAATCACTTTATAAATAAACAAAGATACAAAAAAACTTACAATATACATAGATTTACTGGTTAAATATTGCATTAGCCAAACGTAGATGAGGGTTAAACATTGCATTTAAACGCTTACCACTATAACAATATATCACTTCTATAAAACACAGGTAGCAACAAAATACGATGAGTCTTCGGACAAAATTACGAGTTTAGAAACAAGACTTTCCTTTACAATACCTATATACATAGAAAAACAGTCGTTTGATCACCACCGGCAAACAAGATTACACTTGATTTATACCGACGACTTATTCTGATAACAACTTTCCGCTTTTCATGTAAACAACAGGAGAATGGTTCTGTGGGATAACCAATGGTTTTCATGTATCGTAACTATTGAAGTTATAGTTGTTTTATTATAATTTATACTTACACCGTAGCATACAGTAGAATTCGCACATATCACTGGCGTATTATAAAATGGTAGCTATGGTAGTAGGTACCTACTTTCTGACTGAATGAAACGAATTATTCGGTGAAGTGATTACTTAGTTACAGAATATCGATGTAAAGTATCAGTTATAAGTACATATACCCCAGTGGTGTGCACTCCTTAAAGGCAGAAATGCACTGCCTACCCTAATAGTTTTAAATATTGCCTATCCTGTTAAAAATCTCTGTGCACGCCACTCTTCACGATTGATAATGAATTGGTTATATTTCTTAAACAATGTTTTAAGAAATACTATATAATACAATCCATGTATTATATTTTAGAAAAAATGCTTTTAGAAAGTTTAAACGCGAGCTGAGTCTAACCTGAATCTTCCAAACATAGGCCAAATGTTACTTATTGCAATGCTTTTGTGTTTGGGGTCTAATCACCCCTTAGTTCTCTTTGCACCAAAGGTGGACGTAAAATAAAACATATTTCTGCAAATAAGTTAATATATGAATACGATAAACAAATACTACAGTAATTTGTACACCTTCCATAGTAGAAGCCCTTGCTACAATAAGGTCAGCAGAGTGATTCGTCAGTACTATTTTGACAGATGCGCTCGATACTCTACGAAAGGACTAGGGCAAGGAAAGTATCTAGTGAGGGACGCTTGAAGTGATGTTTTGAACGTGAAAGTTCAGTCAGCAATTCATTATTTTACGGTGATCTTAATAAACTTTCACATTTATTGACGGGATGTCTACGTTTTGTGGTTTCTTTATCTATAGGTATTATTATATAAATGAAAAGAGTTTGTTTGTTTGAACGCGCTAATCTCTGGCACTACCAGTCGGATTTTATTAATTCTTTTTGCGTATGATAGCCCAGTACTTGAGAAAGGTTATAGGCTGTATAACATCACGCTACTGGCGACGGGCTCAAAGCAGCAACCAAAGAGGTGGGTGAAACCGCGCTGCGGGCGGCTAGTTTTATATACTACGTTTAGTTTAGGTGTTATTACCAACTTTACTACTTACCTTTAAAGCATTTTTATAGTTAAAAGCAAATTCGGTGTTTTGTTTGTTTTACGCTAAATTCTTTTAAATCACGCAATGGATTTTAATACGGTTTACTTTTGTTTAGACAATTATATATCTTATCTTAAGATTGACCTGTACAACAGGTGACAAGGTACAGCGTTTTGACCTTAATGCTCATTTACGTATCAATACTCATCTATTCTATTATGTAAAGCGAAAGAGTTTGTTTGATTGTTTGTTTTTTGAACGCGCTACTCTCTGGAACTACCAGTTGGATTTGAATAACTAACTCTGCCAGGAACAGCCCAATTCCTGAGGAAGGTTATAGACCATTGTAACATCACGCTACTGGCAACGGGAGCAGAGCAATAAGCAAAACACGCGGGTGAAACCGCGCCACGGAAAGCTAGTATCCTTATAAAATAGTAAACTAGCTAGAATAAAATACTGAAGATGCGTTGAAATACGTTAGATCAACACAATACAATGTAACCGTATTGCCGATGCATTTTCACGCTCATTCGCGAATTTACATACACAAAACCTAAACACGTATCCATATAACCGGGATACGTGCGAGTTTTATCAGTTTTATCCATAGCGACACAGCGACGCAATCTAATTACTGCGCCCCTGTCCCATGTTGACGTTCAACCGTTCTATTCACCCTTTACATCCGTCGAAATGCGATTGAAGGGTATTTCAGTTTTGTTTCAGTAAACGTTAATTTTATTTGTAGTTGTGTTATTATTTGTGAGGCCCGTGGTGTAAGGTTAATTCAGGTTTTTGTCTAAAGAAATAGGTTATTTTATAGGAATTTAATGTTACGTATTTTCATGAATATTTCAGTACGTTTGTTGCAAATAGAGAAAAAGCCCAATAACACTAAGATAAAGATACAGAGATGCAAATATTTAGTCAAATTTTATTGTTAAATTTTCCACTGTTATTTAAGCTAATAATAATAATAATAATAATATGTGGACACTATCACACACTGTCGTCTAGTCCCAAGCTAAGCAGTGCTTGTGTTATGGGTACTAGATAACTGAAATATAATACATATACATACTTTTTTTTTTGTAAATACATACTTATAATACACCTAGGAAACATAGGAAACACCCAGACTAAAGACAAATACAAATGTTCATCACATAAATATTTGCCTTCCGCGGGAATCGAACCCACGACACCCGGCGTCGCAGTCAGTTACACTAACCACTAGACCAACGTTGCAGTCATAATAATTATAGTATGCTAATATTTACATAAAACATATGAACAGGTTAAAATAATAAACGTAAGATCATGTTTACCTTACATTGTCGTTATTTCCTTCAGATAGAGACAGTTACACCACTGATTTAACAGAGTCTTGAGGAAAATAGGTCAACGCCCTTGCTGATCAATCATGTTTGTTTCAATGAAGTAAAAGGAAAATTATACTGATGATATTACTTTACCTTATTTGTTGAAATCGGAGGGTCAATTATCTCCTTGGACTCTTTCCTTTTCTCTCTCATGGCTAAAGCACCAAAGCTACAATAAACCGATCCCCCAAGGTATCAGATTCAGGGGATCAGACCGGATTAACTTAACTAATGTGTTGTAACATTTCTGCGGTCTTTGTCACTTAAAAACAAGAAGGACTACTTACGGTTTCAATTATATGGTCTTGTAATCAACTTGCAATTTAATACTCACTGAAATTATGAATGTGACATTCAATGACATGTTTTGATTACGTAAAATACGCTTTATGTATAAATAAATAATAGTCGAAATAGCCCTGTGGATAAGGCACCCATTTCGTCAACACGAGGTAGTGGGTAAAAATCACATTGGCACTTATTCGGATTCGACCGAATAAGTGCCAATGTGATTTTTCTAATCATAATAATATATGTACTTTTTACTTGACATTTCTGACTGACGGTGAAGAAAAACATCGTGAGGAAACCTGGACTTAAAAGTCTGAAATTGCCAATCAGCCTTGAGCAAGCGTGGTGGTTAATGCTCATGCCTTCTCTATACGAGAAGAGGCCTTTGCCCTGCAGTGTGACAGTAAACAGGTTGGTATTATTATTATTATAAATAAATAAATAAAATAGCTATAACTGATATATAATACCAATAATGAAAAAAAGTATAAGATGAAATAGACTTTCAGTATATCTATCTTGTGATAATTAGCACAAATTGCCTTTTTTTTTTCATATCGTTTTTCACTAAAGGGTCTTATTTCAACGAAAATAAAAGCATTTTTATTTAATAATATTGATTACTTATAAATCTTTATTTTCTCAAGTTTTACCAAAATTTATTAGTTAGTTAAGATGCTAATTGTAAAATAAAATTAAGTTAATTAGAATATTCTTAGTAAATTTCTCAACATCCTAACTTGTTTGACTAAGTTCGTGGTTATCATTAGGCGATTATTTTGTTTGTTCCAAACTTTGGCACCGCTAAAAGATATAACATTAACTTAATATCTCAAGTCACTCACACAACACACTCAAGTCACCTTCTTTACCCATCTGTCCTTATTATAGTAAAATAATAAGTGCCAGAGGATGATGCAAAAACAATTTGTTGTTGTTTTTTTTAACAATTTTTTTTTTACATTGACACGACCTGGTCAATGCACATTCTAAGAGACGTGTATATGGTGAGCGCCATAGGACCAATAATGTGGTAGAAAGTTGGCACTTCCATCTTAATAGAGAATTGAAAAAGCGATCTCCTGTATCAATTTCGCGTTTACTGAACGTAATAATTAAAAAGGAAAAAGATATAAGCAAAGAACCTTCATGAAGACGCCAAGAGTAGGTGTATGAATCGCGATTTTTATGCAATGTCAAATGCCACTCGCACACGCCAAAATTAATAATGGTTTTTCTTAGAAAAATACGATAGTACAGATTACAGATTTATATAGTATTTTTAAATCCTTTGTTTTCTTTTTCTTTTGTTTTGCTACAGCATGTGCATAGATAGCAGTATGACCACGAGTACATATATATCCTTGTAGTCATATAGTATGACCACGAGGAAACAATAGACATTATTGTTTTTTGATATGCAAACGATAATTACTCTAAGCGTGGTAAAGCAATTTTACTATCGACTATACCAGCTTAAACGTGTGCAGTGATGTTCTGAGCATTCAAGTTTCTCCATAGGGACTATAATAATAGATTCCAAAGAAGTGAACCTAATGCCATGTACACCTAATGCACAATATAGGAATACGATACAGAAAGGAATTTAAAACTGGAATGAACAATCCTTTTACAATATAATCTTAAAGTTATGGATAAAACGGTTCAGTCTTTAGACTTCTGCCGCTCAATTAGGTACAATATGGAACTTCTTACCAGCGCACGTTTTCAATTCTACCAGGGCGTGAAAAAGCATTTAATAAAGCCGTCAATGGGCCTCACCATGTCAGAAGTTTGATGCCATGGCTTTTGGAATGGTGTCCACTGCTTTCCATCATGGAGAATAGAGACATTTTTGTATGCTAATTTAAAAATGAAACAATAATAATTAATCGCAAAGAACACCATGTAATATTACGATCAAATTACACGATAAATTGAGCAACTTAATATTCAAATACAAGTATTCGAAGCGCTTTCAAAATGATTCATTTAATAAACCTAACACGGCTGGGGTTTTAATAAATTCTAACCAAAATCTCCCACAAAGATGTTTTCCCTAAATATAATCAGGAATGTTGAACGTCCGACAACAATGCTTTACTATTACAATTTTGTTTGATACCTTTATTTTGATGGTTGCTTATTTCATTGTCATTTTTTCTGTGGTTTTATTATTTCAGTTCATGTTTTCTTTTATTTTGTCACCTAAGAGTATAGCTATTAGTATTGCTAGCTCTCTTTTTCTAAGAATTTTCCTTTTAAACTTACCAGCACTTTTGAAGATCTTCTACACATTTTTTCTACACATTCAATGGAGTAAGTTTTTGTATACATAGTGTACCTGCTTATTTACACTTTTTTAGTATTTTTGTGCAATGAAAAGTGACCAATACATTAAGTTCCTACTTGAACATTTGTTTTATCAAAAATGTATATAATATATCTAATTAGCATACAAATCATAACAAAAACATTCAATACTTTATTAACAACATGATTAATTTTCTAATTCAACATTCCGACTAAGTACATAACGGAATGTTAAAATAAATGTCAAAAATACTTTAGAGGAAAAAAAATGATACTATAATTTCCGAATGTGTGAACATTACCATAAAAATAAATTAGTATCATTATTTTTTGCCTGCTCGTAATTCTATATTACTTATAGCTCAGGTTTCCTTTTCTATTCTTTCATCGTAAGTCATTGATAACAATGAAAGACAGGTGAGTAATAGCACCGAACTAATTGACCATAATTGCTATTATTTGTATTTGTATAACTGTAGCCTGAATTGTAGCAGAACTGATGGCCGTTGGAGCAAAAAGTTTTGAAGACATTGACATTAACGGATCGGAAGACCCAGCGCGAGCAGATCCCTCACAAATTTCTAACAAGGTTGGAGTAAAGGTGACATGCTACTGATGGATGGAGGCGACTCAAGATCAGTCAAATTAGCGATACTTGCGAGGCTTATGTTAAAAGTCATCTTTCTGGCTGAAATAAACAATTTGTAAATTAGCTTATCAACGAATAGACTCATACAATTTGTAATATTTACATGATAATATTTACAGGCCGCATCGACCGGGGAATATCAGAGAATGGACCAGTGTTGCAAGTGTAGAAGAGCTATTTCGCTTAGTACAAGATGGAAATAAGTTCGCTGAGCTGAGCCTACCTCCAGAATTGGAAGGGCACCAGAAAAATAATGAGCAATCACTACCTTCTTATAGAATAGCACCTAATTTTTCCCCTTTCCTCTTTCCTTTACCCCCTCGTTCCCTTCACCTACCCCATTCCCAGTTGCTATAGTGGAGGCCATCATATCAGTAGTTCGAAACGATGGCTTTTGAAATGGTCAATACAATATCTGGATTCTATTGACAGCTTACCATCAGGCAGAGTGGAGTCACAAGAGGAAAAAACTTATACATAAAATTCAAGTTTTAATTTTGTATCAGATTTTGGTGGCTCAAACAAATGAAGTCTCAAAAAGGCGTTATGAGAAAAGCCGTTACGAAAAACTAGTTTAATCATCGACATGCGGTGGCTTTGTGCCGGTGACTGGGCTACGATATCAAAGCTTTTGACATGGTGTCATTATTAAAAGGTCCCTCGTGTTGAATAATGTGCCGCATTTTGAGCTTGCCCCAGTATGCAGTTACATGCTGTAATTTCTCTGTTAAATTAAGTGTGAAATGTATGTAATAGTTTTGTAGTGTCTAAGATAAAATAATATAGAAAATTTAAATGACTAAAAATTTTAAAAAGGAATTTCACATTAATTAAAATATTTTACTTTTAATGCAGTTGAAATTGACGGAATGTGTGTCTTAAAATAATTCATTACTCTGTACAAATTATTTTATCTATTTAGTCATTTAATTAAACAAACAATCTCTGAATCAGTTTACAATAGCTTCTATAGGTGTCATTATTAGTTATTCTCTCTCTTCTATGTCGCTAGCTCATCTCTCAACTCACGTCATATTTTATGAAACTCAATTTTTAAAGATTGAAGTAACGATGAAATTTCAGCTTTATTTACTCTATGAAGATTTATTGAAAAACTAATAGGTAGTTTGATAAATTTATACGGTCATTGGTGAAGTGTTGCTTGTATGTTGGACATGGGCTTCGTTTTACATATTAGTCTCCAGAGATTAAACCTACGGTCGTTAAGGGAGTCTCTGATTCTGTTACCACATTCTGTTCATTAGATGTTTTGAAAGTAAGGTTTCTGATTGTTTAAATAAACATGATAGGAAAGTTTATTAACTTTAACGGAACAGGACAATTTGGCAATAAGTCGTTGTAAATTTATACGATTCATGGTTCTAAAATTTCAATTACTGTCTTAGATAATTTAACTACAAATAATATTCCAATTGTACTATAACATAGATTTAGACTGTTGCTTATAATGTTGACACTATATGAAAATCATCTTAACAAATATCTATACAGCAGTAGCAGCAGTCAACGATCACAAGACTTTCCTCCGTAAAGATATACAATTAAAAAACTTTATTGCTAAACTATAATCTTCTAGTTAACCGCTGCTATACCAAAACATCTAACAAAATTAATAATAACGACCAAGAAACTTGTTCAAAGAGCAACCATTTTGACTATAACACGAACTTATTTAATATAACAGCGCGTAAATTATATCGGTTGTGATCCATACTTATACACCTAGACATAACATTTATTACATCACTAAGTACCATTCGTGTAACTGAAACCGACAAACTGACAGTTGAACTAGTTATCAAATTTCAACTTTATTGCTTTAGTTTAAGTGCTAATGCGTTGGTAGTGTATTGTTGTGTATTGTACAGTTATGTATTATGTCACAGAGTGTATCACGGCAAGCCCACATAATGTATGCTGTCGACGAACCTGACACAAGCGAGTCTATTACTCACGGTCCCTAGAATTTATGAAGCGAATAACACACAGTGTCGAGTTATTGGAAACGTGATACTAATGTTGATAGACTTCTTGTATAACGAAAGATGGAATGAAGAAGTGGTTCCTTGTTGGCTATTTGCACACGTTCAGTAAATCACGTTTTTGATGGTTGAATGTATAAATCTTGCCTATATACTATCTCTCTCTCTATATCTCTGAAATTTTACAGTGCCGTGAAATTTTTATACATACCAACACTGTTTAAAAGAAAGCAGACAAAATCGAGGGGTCATTTGAAGATGAGGTGGTAACCACTGAACAAGATGATTTTAAATATAATGAGTGATACTCTTAAGGATGATACTAATAAGATGCAGAAAACGCAATTGTGTAGCAAATAAATCAATGTAGGCAGGTAGAAAATGCCTTAGACATTCAGTATGCTAATACATTACACTGTATATAGTTTAATAAATAGTAAAAAAAAATAATTTGTGTTCAAATGCTTCTTTTGTTGTCTTTGACGTAATTTATTTTGACTGCCTCTGTGGTTCGGTGATACTGTGTATGGACTGCCACGCAGAGGTCGCGGGTTCTATTCCCGCTCAGTGCAAATATTTGTATGCATGAACATGTCTGTTTGCATTCTGGTCTGGTCTGGGTGTTTCTGTGTATAATATGTATGTATTTACAAAAAAAAAGTATTCAGGTATGTATATCCGTATTCTAAAACCCATAATACAAGCATATAATATGCTTACTTTGGATCTAGATGGCGTTGTATGTAGTTGGTGAAATATTATTATTATTATTATTTATATCCATTTCTAATCCCTTATCAAACCAGCTCAAATTCACCAAACAACAGCATTTAACCATTGAGATTTCTAATCTTAAACATTAGAACAGTAGATTTTGTACGTAAGCTGCTGCAAACGATTACTGCGGATGCTGCAAGACATAACGTACACTGGTCTCAGTTAAACACCGAACAGAGGTAGTGGGCGTGCCACAGACTCAGTAAATTGTCTTGGAATTCTCTAAGAAAATTAAACTAGAACAAAATACCGATGCTTTGTCTTAGTGAAACTAAGAGTTATTTGAATCTAGACTTAGTAATATATTGAATAATGATTCGTTTTTTAGACTTGAATACATTCATTAGTTCAAATGTCTTCTGAGAAAGACATTTGTAGGAATTAGGCGAATTTATTTGTCATCAATCACAGTTTTATTTCTTGTATACAATCGTATACAAGAAAAAACAATGATCAACCGATCATTGTTTTTTTTTAAGTTGATAGCTTTCGTGTGTCGTTATCCTTTGCTGCTAGTAACGGCTGGTTTTAATTTTTAATATTATTTCAGCATTGTTTAACGAAAACACATTCGTATATTTGTTAACCATTTCGTAAACACAAAATTTTAATAATTTTAATAGATATTCTGGTTATTTGTATTATTATAAAGAAACAATAACATGTTTTTTGTTATTATTCTGTTTTACTCTAATTAACACAGACTAGTATTAGATTTTATACTAAGCTCCGAAAAGTAACTTATAACTTAATAAGAACCTTGCAAAACAACGTTTACAATTCCTTAAGGTTTAAAAACTATGTTCCTTCCTCCATGTTTCTTCATAGTTTGAGTAAGTTCGTGAAGTAGTTACTTTGCGTCCCTCGTTGTAGCCCGACGTGACTCTCCGGTTTCCCTTTACTGTTCAACTTGGTATCAACAAAAACCACAACTACATTATAAAGGCTATTTTGTACTTAGTGAATGTTAGAAGTCTTATGTTAAAGCGATATAAAAAATACTAAAATTTTAGTATTTTTTGTCAAATCACTAAATGTAGATGCCTAATTATGTTTTGTACAAAAGCTTTAATACCTAAACCTTTCTAATATCAAATTATTTGCTCGTTACAAACTCATAGAATTAGTCATGAACTTGTATAATGACAATATCATTAGGTACAGTATCAATAAGCGTCTCGTGAACCCAAATATTGTATGCCCTGTACTAATATTGAATCACTATTAACATAGAGATCGTCTATAGGTGTCATACCCACAGGACTGGTATATTGAATGCTTGTGATGCGAAAATTAACAATCAGTTAGTGACAATCGAATCGAGTTATATTCATGGATATGAATTGTGGTGATATCGTCTTTTGTAGATCGATCGAACTTTCGGTAATTAAATAATTGATGGTAACGAATAATACAACTATGAATGTTTTGGGATTGATATTGATTGATCCATAGTTATTTAAAATTTATAATAATACCAGCCTGTTTAATGTCCCACTGCAGGGCAAAGGCCTCTTCTCATATAGAAAAGGTATGAGCATTAATCACCATGCTTGCTCAAGGCGGATTGGCAATTTCAGACTTTTAAGTCCAGGTTTCCTCACGATGTTTTCCTTCACCGTCAGCCAGAAATTTCCAAGATAAACTTAGAAAGTACATATGATTTGAAAAATCACAGTGGTACTTGCCCGGATTCGAATCCACTACCTCGTGTTTACGAATCGGGTGCCTTATCCACAGGGCTATTTCGACTTCAATTATTTTAAGTAATACTTATTAATTTTTATTATAATAAAATATTAAATTTTAGTCCATAAGTGAAACAAGGATTACAAAATTTTACCGGTTGCTATCAAATTTAACTAATTATCCATACCATTAGCATGCTTTTAGGTACTTCACATGAGATTTAACAGGTGATTAATTAATTTTTCGTTGATCAATCTTTCAGAAACTGGGGGTTAGCCTTCAGTTTTGGTTATTATTGGCCGATGGCAAATAGAAGGTTGAGATCATATCCATGTATCGGTCTGAGTAGCTGAAAACCATTGAGGCTTGACTTTGAAAGATAGTTATAGACAGTGTGAAGGTGGTAGCTACTTGTTGACTACAAATAAGACTGGGGCCGATGAAAGTAACTAATTATTATCTAAATTGACTTTTACCGATAAACTAAAAAAACATAAAAAATACAAGCTTCTTTTATCGTAAGTAAAATTTTAGTTCCTGAATTAGATTTAAGATAGACATCCAGATACGCCCACTTGTCAATAGTAAGAACACTGTCAGTGAATAATCTACGTTTAAGTAAAGTGAACAGAATAACAATTTTTTTTATTTATTCACTTTAAACAGGCTACAAATCTCTTACGTTTTAAACTCGCCAAACATGATTGATTAACGGCGAAAGCTCTTATTTTAATTACATAATCTCTACTACCCATCCTTACTTACGGAGCCCAGACATGGTCCCTGACTGAGACCAAGTCCAAACTGAAGATTTGCCAAAGGGATATGGAATATAGTATTCTCGGGGTGAAAACAATTGATTGTGTTCGAAACACCGCAGTACGTTCCCAACCACGCATTGCTGACGTGGGGAAAAATGTGACGGGCTCAAATGGGACTGGGCCGGACATGTTTGCCATAAGCACCCTGAAAGGTGGGCTTGTGCAGCGACGGATCGGGTGCCGCGAGATAGCCAACGGCGACTTGGACTTTCTGGATTCGTTTTAGGAAGACTGGCAAGACAACAGGCGGAATTGTAAACTTTTGAGAGGCTTTTTTTTTTTAGGCCCAGAAGTGGAACAGCCATATAGGTTAAAAATGTTTCTTAACTATTTTTAAAATAAGCTATAACTATGACTATAGATAGCTATTGATTCGAATGTAGAGGATTACAACTATTACAACAACAAGGTACTATTTACTGTTACATTTAGTTTTGAAGCACAATATAATAGTGTGCAATAAAACATATTATTATATTAATAATAATCAATAGATGACTATAATTATTTTAGGTAATACTTATTAATTTTTATTATAATAAAATATTAAATTTTTAGTCCAAAAGTGGAACGAGGATTACAAAATTTTAATATTCAGATTCCCATGATATTTAACGATTATGACCTGCTCGGTGGCTAAATACCATCTAACCAATAAAACCTTCAACTTGCTTTCACTTATATGTACGGTAGTAGATCCACGCTGATTTCAGCATGAATGGGCCGGATCGTCCGGGGAAGTACTACCTTCTCACAGAAAATCGACAAGAATAGTAGTATCCGTACTACTGCGTTTAGTACGGTGATTGAGAGCGCCGGAGGCCCAATTTCTCCCCTTTCCTCTTTCCTCACCTCCCTCATTCCCTTCCCTTAACTCCATTCCCAGCCGCCATAGTGGAGGCTACCATAGCAGCAGTTTAAGACGATGGCTTTTAGTATAGTGGCCGCCACTTCTGGACTCCACTGCTTAACATCAGACGGGGTGCAGTTACTTTGGTAGGCTATAATATATAATAAAAAAAAACTTATTCTGTGTTTTTAGTTTATGAAACTTAATTTACTTTTTGAAACCTTTGTAAAAATGTTATAATTATTTTCTAAAAGGTTCGCCCGGTAGAATCTATTTTTATCACAACCTTACACAAGTTTGCTCGCTCTATTTACTTTGTTTTATTATAGCACAGGACCATAGATAAAGGCGCGGTTACTTTAATAGATGAACGAGATTTTGGGCTAAAAGTTTCAAGATTTGTTGTGGTTTGTGACGTGTGTCACACACACACGAGATTTAACAGGTGATTAGTTAATATTTCGTTGATCAGCCATTCAGAAACTGGGAGATAATTTCTTTGTTAATCTTAAGTAAAGTTAGGCAATCTTAGTTTAATAAAAACATATCGATTTACTGTTAGCTTTTAATATGATTAATATTATTTTATTTATATTTTAGTTTAGTAATATCGTTTTAATAATTGTTATTTTCTAATACGTGAAAGGATAATAAATTTAAAACAACGAAACTAATAATATAAATTCGATCAATAAAATGCAATACCTAAGTTGCACAAAAATGCTGCACTTTTAATTTATTAATACATTGTTACGTTTGAATTAATGAAATTTTAATATATAATAATTATAATATTAAAATAACATTACTAAGATAGAATATTTAACTTACACTTAGGGCTTCAGGTCTTCAATATGCGGTAAAAACCTCGCCAGACCAAAACTCTTAAAACTTATGATACCTAATACTTTTAATATTCATGAATGCTATTTTATCAGCGCTAGTTTCTGAGGCATCGATAAAACATTAATAAAGACTATTACTATGCAAATCTCTGTTGATATCAAACACCATATTTATGCAGTTAATTGTATTATAAATATTTGCCGTTGTTGTATTTTGCATCGCTTTACTTGCAGCTTGAAGTTGTTTAGTGACAATGTGGAAGAAAAGTAAGTTTTGTAACATAAGTGCTTATTTGGCTGAGCCCCTGGTATTTAATAGTCCATAATTCACTTACCATCTGTTGGACTTCTTTGTGTAACTGTCGATAATAAAAAATGATGCGAATTATATTTGTTGTCAAACTAGTTTAAACATCCTAAATTAGGTATACACATTGTTGACCTAACATATCCAGCGTTATGTAATATGCTGAGGCAGATTGTAAACGGCCGATTAATACAATTTTCAAAGAGTTTATTTCCTTCAGTCTGTTGGGAGTACTAGATAGCGGAGGATGATTATGAAAACATCCTTCTATTCTGTCCTCAAAATAGACTGCCAGGATATAGGCGTTAGGCTATGTAACTTATACCTTTACCATGTAAATGAGTAATGCATAAGTAAAAGAGACAAATTTAAATAATCACTTATACATTTTTATATGTAACATAAGACTAATTTGTAATGTAAAAGTTACTCCCTCACTAGGACCATTTGTCTGTAACGTTAACATTATCAGTAAGGGAAGAGAAATGAGTATTACATTGGTGAGTAAAGAGAACTATTGATAGGTCGTATGCCGTCCTCATCCATTGGTTGCCGGCCACCCTTTACGTTCCGCCTTGTGTCGATCGGTCCACTTGTTCTTAATTAAACTTAGGTTCACTTTTTGTACCAAACTATACGGTTCACATATCCTCAGGCTGTTATGCAAATTGGTACGCAGTGAGTCGACAAGTTTGATGTTGCAGGAACTATACACAACGCGCGTACTTCCCAAGAATAGAGGTGATTTAGTCGTTGCCCTTACTATGGGTAAGTAAGATAGAGGTAATTGTAGTGCCTTATTTTGATACTTTTTGTTCTTTTCTTTTCTTCTATTAATGTTCGTAAACCACCACTTAGAATCGGTAATATTGTTCACAATCGGTATAATTCTGAAGCTTGACTTAACGTGTGCTTGTTTCGATTACAACATGAAGTAAGTCATAATTTAGTTCTCAGAGTAAACTTAAGGGACGCTATTTGCGTTTAAATATTTTTGGCTCTTGGCGGAGACACAAAATGTCTTGGAAATAAAACCTAAAGCATTTTGGGCAAAGACAGGGCAAAGATAAGAGGATGAAGTGCTCAACTAACCAAATACATTGACGATGTTAATCTCTAAAGTGTCACTCCATAATATAGTAGCCTTTTGGATACATAGATTTAGAGCATTTTGATATTGATAAATTTATGAGGTAGGGTATGTCTACAATGTGTATTTTACTAGAATGTAGCCAGAACCCGTCTTTAATGTTTCTACAGCGCTTCGTTTAGGACACACTTCATGCCAGTGTTTTTTTAAGGCATTCTTTAAAAATTTATTTAGTTAAATCAAATATTATTATTGTACTTTAAAGCGTACTTTGGAATTGTTTCAACATGATTTGATTTACATACACAAGAGGATTTTCTGAACATACTTACTATATTAATAAACTTTTACAAACACAAACTTTAGTTCGTTTTTTCGATCGATCGACGAAGCGATCGGCGATATGTCGTAGAAGTTTCAGCCATATTAAGTTTTTTAGTAAATTAAGTTTATGTGCATCCATCCACATATAATACATACATATATTATCATTCTTGCTTGCTCAGGCTGCATCTTCAGCCAAGTAGTCACCTCTCGAATTAGGGCGACTCAATCCACGGTCAAAGTATTCCACTTCCACTCTAGATGATGACAATGAAGTTTAAGCTGCGCGAATATTATTCAAACTTAGTGTAGTGTATAACCAGCACTTCAAAGAAAACGCAATACTATAGTAGAGGTATCAATGAGTAACGATCTCTACCTGTGTCAAGTTTGCCAAAATCCACGAGTCTGGCATACGGAATACATTATACCTATGTGCCTCGAATTGCTATCATCAATTCCCCAATTATTGACGCTTTGCGGGATAACGTCTACATTTTTTATGATATTACATTGGTAATTTTGTTCGCGTACAACATTTTGATGCTATCCCTACATTTCCGTAGAAATATTATATTTTATTGAAAAGCCATGAAGACTGTTTATGCGTCAGTGTGTCCTCGTAAACATGATCGTTAAAATATTTGATATAACAAATCACTCAGAATATTAATGCGATGACGTAGGTACCTTTTCAATAGCTTCTTGGCAATCATATTGAGTATATTTGTAATAGTTATATAAAAGCTTTAATATTTTGTGATTATTATATGAGTATAACAATTATTAGTTTAAAACATGAGTAGTATTCATAAGTTCTGTGTCACTTCAACACACGTTTATTTTTAATGCTTTTTCTTTTTTATTTTGCTCTTTCTGCCTACGGTCAATAGCTAGTAACTGTATCACGGTATGTCTTGTTCCTTCACTCTGACGTCATAACAAATTGTTAAGAACGAATTAAAGAACGTCAAGTACTTAAGGCATATCCAGATCCAGAAAATCAGATATAAGGATTCATTGAGTCATAAATTGTAGCTAAGAATATGGCTGTAATCAAAACAAAAAGCAACAGAAATACGTACACCATACATAACGTTGATCTGTAGTCATTCTTGAATGTGTGCCAAGCCCGACCACGGTTTCCGCTGACCTTAAATAGGGTGGCCCAATTTTGGATATGCAAGTTGCAATAGTGATGTGTATTGTAAATCAATAGATATACAAGAAAACTCAAACGTTTTAAATGAAATCATTTCGAAGTAAAAAGTATTTAGGTGTATATTTCAGTTTTAGGGTTGATTACAAGTAGTTTAGTTAAGTCTCCGAAATCAATTATGATAGTAAAATTTACTAGATTTTAACTCTTCCAACTTTAGAAAATAATCGTTTTTTTTTTATTAAGGTATCCTCCTACACGACCTGCACACAAGAAAACGTAATAAGACGGCGTCAAAAGTATAAATACATAACAATCATTTTATACAGGAAAAAACAGTTGTCTTGAGAAAATGTTAGAATAAGGTTTAGATGTGAGTAAGCTAGAGATATTTCGAATTTACAAAACCCAGGCGGATCGTTTGTATAATTCAATTAAACTATGACAGACGCTTAACATTTTCTTAAAAGAAATGTAAGTAGCATCGCGTTCATCTCAAGTACCTACGATAAATTTCAAATTGCATACTTTCACTTAATTTGACAAAGACACAATCTGCTTTACGACATTTTCATTCTAAAGTCAATGAACTGTCGTCGACATAAAACGTTCAAAGTTCAACCACGTTATCCAATTCAGCTATTTGAAGATCATTTATTGAAGCTATAACTTTGATTGGAAACAACCTATAAAGAAGTCCAATCAATCACGCGAATTTACAGTTCAAATATTATAGGATTATCTTAACTTGAAGCATCAGCAACAAGCTTATTCGAAGCAATGGCAACTCGAGTAAAATTAAGTCCCAACACTAAGTGTTCGCTACGTCAGCGTAACTACCACTTGCATTTTCGACCGACACTTGAATTTAAGCCCTTTAAGTAATGAACTCCGAGCTCTGTTTCGGGGTTTAAGGTAAAGAAATATTTGGCATTGTTGTAAAAGAGAATTACCCTTAAGGAAAGTTTTAGTAAATTGTGAGTTCATTCAAGTAGATTCGTCAAACTATTTTCCCTAAAATAGTTCTGTTAGTTTATTTCTTCGACAAATCTTTGTGGATGGAATTTATACGCTTTACTTTTTCGCCAAGAGTTTTTTTTAGTAATTTATAGCAGTTATTATTAATTTCTTTAGCATTTTTAATATGTAACATGTAGTTCAACAATAATAAGAACTAGAGCCTGTGTTTTGACCTATTCCCATTAAAAATAGGTATGTTTATTATATTTTTAATAGTTTAGAAAAAGAGAAAGTCTGCTCTCAGATGACTGATACCACTGTCGACCCAAAAGTTTTGAATATTTGAAATAAATGGTCATCAAATAATTCGATAAGATATTTGTGCTTTTTGGGTTAAACCCATTTTTATTAAATATGATTTCTAAGATGTAGTTTCCTTACACCAAAATATACTCGTAATGCAAAAAACAAATAACTAATCTCAAAGACTAGAAGAGTTTTGCAACCTTTTTCCAAAAAACAAGATGTTGAGAAAGCGCAATTAGACCAAGAAAAAAACATTATAGGCCACGTCAACCGCTGGCTAATAACTATCATCAATCACGTTTGTTGTTGTTCAGAAACCGCAGGAGCTTTTTAAACGAAAAATTTAAGAGGACAAGACATTACGGGTTTGACCGAGAGCTGTGATTGGTTGTTTTAATATCTCTTTTAATATGTACGGGTTAATACGTATAGTACACAGTTACAGTAGTAATTATTATGGAGGGATAAATCACAAAAAATAAACAAATACATATTATTACTATAAATTAAACGTACTTACTTATTAACATACTTGATTATTTCCAAAATACTATAAATATAATAACAATCTTTTATTTATTTATTGCCAGTAGTAAGCACGTACGTATTTTATATTTTAATATAATTTAACATGATTGTTTGAAAAGGAGTTAATAAAGGCAAATAACCATTTTACCATAGATAATTTTGTAAAAAAATCTGTTTACCAATTTCACCAATCACAGAATACAATAAATATTGAATTTTTACAGACATTAACATAATTTCTTTAGAAGTCTCCCCTAACGTTTACCGTACCAGGAAACTCTACATCACAAATGCAAATATCTCCGATTCAAATTTTAAAACAAATCAAATTGACTCTAAATTGAAAATAAAACAGTTCGCTCGAAAAAAGGCAAATTCCATCCTAAATTGGTAGTCTCGTTCACTATATTAATTCTCGGATAAGAAATTCCAGTTTATTCTTGAACATCCCCGCGTAAGGATCGTTACCCGCGCTTTGCAGTCTTCTTTCAAACAATAAAAGCAAATTGAATAAGAGCCGAGCCCTTCTTATAAGGTATTTCTGAAGCTGCGAGCTTTTAATTGAGAAAATAAACCTCGGGCTTAGTAATTTTGGCAACAATGTAAGCGGAAGAATGTGGAGTAACATGTTTTATTAGCTCGTTTTGATGTTCAGATTTTTATTTATAGACAACACAGTTAATGCTCTTGTACATCTTTTTAAAATAACTGTTTCTTTCTTTTGTAACGATTCTAATGGGTAATATTTGTATAATTCAGCCTTTTATATCTTTTGTTTTTCTTATCATATCTATGCCAATGCTGACTGTACTTATATTATGTCAACCCAGAACTCAGCTACAAAATAAATTACATTTTGTCGTGCTATCAGAAGCATCTATTAGTCCATATAATGTGCATGTTTTCTTTGCAAATATCAATACGCTTTTAATTGGTCCTTATAAAATATACATTCTACCTATGACTTAATTGGGTTCCACGTGTATTGGTTTAAAGTAGCTTGCTTAGAATTGAAATAAAGTAAAAATACATACTAACGTTTGTGCCCAAAACCTCTAACATTGGAAAATAATTTAATTTTATCTTTGTTTCCAACACATTTACCGTTTTCATTTAAATTTCGCCCACTTATATTTCACAAATACCTAGCTTTACTTTGTTTGTCTATAATTTAGATAAATAGTTAGATACAATCAATAGTTAGTTAATACTCTTTGTTTGGAGCATCTTTTGAAAATGAAATTTAGTTAAATTATACAATTTTCAAATTAATTTCTGTATAATACTTACCTATGACTTCACTGCCAGTTAATTAGTTTTTTTAGCAAGTATAATGTATGTTGGTTTTATTAACAGTTACAAATTTTGTCTGATATTCTCTCAGACTTAAATACTGGTCTATTCGACTAAAAGCTATTTAATACAAATCTAAAAACACCCTTAAATATAATCCCATTTAAATTAAAACCATAACATTGTAATTAAAAACAACATAACCTTCAAACCTCCTTTACCTTATTTACCTTTACTTATTAACAGGGAGTTACATGGGACCCAAAATTGTAGATGGCGAAACGTAGTGGTTAAACACCTCTGCCTACGCCTTCGGGAATAAAAGGCGCGAAGCTATATAGGTGTATGTATATAACCTTCGAAATTATTTTTGTAAGTTACTTGCATTGGCGTAAGTTACGGTCAGAGTGAACAATAGGACAATGTTAAGTATGTCGCCCCATTATTGGGTCTTATTATTCTTTTTTTTTTCAATACTTCATTTATTTTCTGTTATTTGTTTGTTATTGAATATTTATTTTATTTGCATCTCGTTATATTACTTTGAGAGACTTTTTTTAAATTTTAATATAGTTTACATACTATAGTTGCACGTACTCACGCTAAGTCACAGAAGTAGTTTCACCTTGGCTGAAACGATGTTAAACAATATCAATTCATATTTAAATAACAATAACAGAGGTATTCGTATGACCGTACCCTTACTATTTATACGTATACATGTTATGATTTATGACATTCAATAATAAGGCGCCATATCCTGAACCCTTGGATTAAACGAGGGGACTTGTTTACCTGAAGTTAATATGGGAGATTTTCATTTTAGATCCGACACCGTCATACATAGATGAAAATTTAATTTTCGTATCAGTTTGTTTGGGAAGGCGCCGCTGTAATTTTGCTTAGCCATAAAGTATACTCGTAAGAAAAAATGTTTGCCATATATATCTCGTGACGTTAATATGTCCTTTGAGTTTCGGGTTAATGATGTGAAAAACGGTGTTTAGTTAATTATTTTATCAACAAGTAAAAAAGCTATCTTATTTCATTTTGTATTATAGCTGCTTTAGTATTCGTTTTAAAAATAAAATGCAGTTAGAAAATCTTTCGGAGTTAAATTATGATAGGAAAGCTGTACCGTGTTCCCTACACATTCTTAGCACCTGCATCATATGCTACATGACCTTATAATAAAAGTAATTTTATATAAATTCTTCATATTCATCTAAAACTTGCTTAAAAATATCTAAATTAATAAAAACGTTGAAAGATATGTAAAACAGTTCGACTGTCTACACAATAAATTTCAACGGGTTGTTCTTAATAGGTTACTTAGGGATCTCTAAGTCTAGTGCTAATGAGTGGCCTGAGTTTGGCTAGGTCTTCTCCTGGAGGTGAATTAGCTGGCACTTTATCTTGATTACTATGACGTTCATAAGTACCATTCATTATGACCAGAAAGAACACATAATTATAATTATTAATTCAATAATAATTTATTTAAATAATATTAAATATTCTATTTGTTTTATTTCTTTTTTTTTTAATAATATTAATATTATAAATTTTTTTATAATAATTTATTTTATTATAAATAATATGGTAATTTTTTTAGAGTGGGAAATTAAGCATAAGCATAAGTTTAAATAATGAAACTTTAAGCTTTGTTCAATCTACAGTTTTTTTTGGTTTAACTTTAGATAACAAGCTTCAGTGGGGTACCCAAATATCGTGTCTTGTTGGTAAACTTAGTACCGCGGCCTTTGCAATAAGAGAAGTAAGACAGTTTACCGACATTGAAACAGCCAGACTTGTTTATTTTAGCTATTTCCATAGCGTGATGTCATACGGTATACTGCTCTGGGGCAGGGCTGCGGATATCGAGTCAATTTTTATACTTCAAAAACGAGCGGTGCGATCTATTTACAATTTGGGCCCTAGAGTTTCATTAAGAGATAAGTTTAAAGAGATAGGTATTTTAACAGTGGCGTCTCAATATATCTTTGCTAACATTATGTTTATCAAGAAAAATATTCACTTGTATTCAAGAAACTGTGACATGCATTCTGTGAATACTCGAGGTAAACATAAGTTAGTTGGTACATACCATCGCCTACATAAAGTAAACAACACATTTGCGGGTCTTGGTGTACGCTTTTATAATAAACTACCCATTGACGTTTCGAATCTACCCTTAGAGAAATTTAAACAAACTGTTAAAAACCGTCTTATTCAAAAGGGTTATTTATAATATTAATGATTATTGAAATGATTAAATAGCATGGGTATAGTTGCTCGTTTAATGCAAGATTAATGTTATATTGATTAATTATTATTATTGTAGTTATATTGACTTTGATTAACATTATATAATTATAGTAAAATTAAAAAAAAATGTATTGACTATTGCAGTAAAAGTTTGATATGAAGTGAATGCATATCATGATCATTATGAACTCGTAAGACATAACATTTTATTATGGTTCTTTTTACCACTCATGCCTTGCATTGTCATGCTCACTAAAATGTCATGACTAGTGGTGTCGTATTGGCCGGGTCATCACCTTCCCTCTAATATGGCGAAGGTGGTGATGGCTGGTCTGTGCGTCATGCTCGTCAACGGGTGCTACCTGGGATGATCTTGGCATGGCATACATTTAATACTTAATTCAGTATTACCTTGTAGTTCAATATGACTGGGAAATGTATTTACTTTTTTTTTAATTTTAATTAAAATACGTAGTCATATTACTATACTAGATGAAACTAAATAACTGAAATCCCCTATTTTCGTTTCTTTTCTTTTTTTAAAAATGTTATTAAATAATTAGTTGTTTTGTAATAATTACTTTGTATGGTTCTTTGGTTGCGTTGATGTGTTAAAATTGTTAACTCATACAAAAAAATTGTAATTATCTGGCGATTGAAAAGAGTGGCGTGAGTTTCTTGCCAGTTCTTCTCACAGCTCTACTGAACTGGCTGTAGGTTAATTAGCTGACTTCATGTAATTTGACTTTTCATAAGTATCATTCTATAAGATCAAAATGAAATAAATACTTTGACTTTGACTTGACTTTGACTTATTTCTTTTACACACATAAATGAGTTTTACTTTAAATGATATCTATGGTTTAATGATCTGTTCATAATACTAAGAACTAGTGGTGAGCGTTGAATGAACGAACCGTTTTTTTAGACTATTTATCTCGATGAACTAGTTTACGGTCTACCGATAAACTCGAGAACGACTATACTGTGCGAAAGAATATAAAATAATTGTTGCAATTAATACTCCTTATTTCTACTCTCTAAATAGTATAAAGGAAAGTCGTTGTTTCTACTGTTTGACCACTGATTTCTCCAAAACTACGCATTAAATATTGATATGGCTTTCACTATCCTGTATAAATTTTTTTTCCGAGGGGCTGTAGAAAATATATATATTTTCATATTTTTCATTCTTGTCAATAGACGTATTAGTACTCACGTTCCAAGCCGGGTCGGATTATTAGTAGATAATAAAAAACTGTGAGCAATATTCTACGCATTCAAAATATTAAACACACATTAAACGATTCATTGTTCTAATGTTTGAACTTTTATAATGATGAATGTGTGAAAATAATATGAATGTGTAAATTGAAGAATACTTCGACTTTTACGTAGCTTTAAAAATAATGAATCCAGAATGTATATAAATAAAACATCACTTTTCTTCGTTTTAAAATTTAATTACGTTTCATGATAGTCGTTGGGGTTGAAAAATTCTGAAGTAGCGACCACGAATTGAAAGATGCAGGCAGCGTGGGCAGACACCTCAAAAGTGATGGGTAGCCTAAGAGAGTATGATGGAGAGCTACCGTCCCACTTCATGACCGGTCAAAGAGGAGCTTGAGGTAGATATATAAGTACAAATGACGATCAACAATCATAGACCGTAGACTGCATAATATCAATTAGCTGTTGTGCTGGGCTATTGCATATAATATAGTATTAATAATACTTATATATTCACAATTACAAGCACCCGTAACCGACGTGTGTGTATGAAAAGATTATTGTTGAACAGGCAAAGAAAGTATGTTTGGACCGCAGCTAATGACTTTCAGTCTCTGCTTACCCCAGTAATGGAAGATTGGCGTGAAGTTATGTATGTATATTTCATATTAAAGCATAAAATATTAATAGCACTTATCATTTGGTTTACCTTTTCTATAATTATCTGATTATAGACTTTAACCGTAGCATTAATAATTCTTTTCATGGATTTATTTTAAGATAAACAATACCCTAAACTAAAAACTTTAAACTCGTGTGTAGAATAGAAATGATCGCAAAACATTTGCAATCAAAGGGTCTTCAGCTTTACAATGAGAAAACTTGTTACTTGGTGCCAAATACAAGCAAAGTGTAATATTGAATGCTAATAAAAGCTAATAAGGAGCATTGTATGTGTCTGTGAGGTTTCATTGAGGGCATGATACATAACTCATATGTAGAACTGACAGTAGTTGTTGATAAAAGGTCCAAAATAGAGACTACAAACTGAAAGTAAGAACAAACCCCGGTTTGCTCTCTCTTTGGCAAAGCAAGGCCTTCATTAAATAGCAGCCTATCGATGAAGGCGAGTTACTGTATAAAGTCCCCCGTCTACGCCCAGTATACGTTTTTCGGCTAAAACAATCATGATGAAAGCTTCTAGTTTTTCCAATTTCCAACTCCAAACATATTTTAAGATACCGTAACCACTAAGCCACCATAGCTTGATGTTGACTTTAAAATAATTTATAAAGTACAAGCTCAAAGTGTTGTAAAGCCCTTTGAAATTGGTTTAGTGAGTCTCTAGATTACTGTGAATCGCCAGATTGATATTATGTGTAGCTCTTTGCGTTGTTATATTTTATACCTAAGAGTGATATTTTTATTTACAACAGTTCATTTGACTAGAATTACAAAGATGTTTATCCTATTTTATCTAAACTAATTATAAAGTGGAAGAGTTTGTCTGTTTGTTTGTTTAAACGCGCTAATATATTTAACTACCGGTCGGAGTTTGAAAATATTTTTTGCGTATCTAGCCCAGTTCTCGAGGAAAGTTATAGGCTAACACCACGCTGTAACATCACGCTACTGGCAACGGAGCAGAGCAGTAAGCAAAGATGCGAGTGAAACTGCGCCGCGGAAAGCTAGTATTTTATGACTGAAGTTTTGTATAGATGAAGCTTAAAAAAATTTCAATTTCTCACGTGTTTTTATTAAAAAAGAATCATTCATCAGCGCTTACAGAGTCTATTAAAACTTAACAGCATCATTATTTGAGTCTAATGCATGCCCATTTTTTCCAGTCGTAGGCTGTCCTTATTCATCAGTTGTCAACCACCTTCATCAAGTCGGTTCACCCTGTTAAAGAACTTTCTAAAATAAACATTAGTTTTGCAACCTATGTGTCTAGCCAGTTTAACGTTATAACGTGACGTTCTTTTACAATAATGCAGATTGTGGTATTCACTGTTCATACTTAAATGTATGTCTTGTTTTCTTTTTATGATATTCAATATTTATTTAGCTTGACACGCCTTTTTTATCTGTCTCCAGCTTACTCTATTTTTACATCTACAATATCTTTTAAAATATGTAGAATTTAATAAACTATTCTTAAGCGAAAACTTTAATAATATTCACATCTGCTGCATGAATTTTATAAATAATTTTAACCTCGAAAACCTGGAATTTTATGAAGAAAGGACATATTGTCTATCATAATAAAATATAAGTGCTTCTTAACTAACTCTAGGTGTAGAATAAGTAAGTACATCAAGGCTACGTAAGCACTATCTTATTTAACTTGTAAGGCGCTTACACGGAAATATAATTAACATAAAAATATTATTCAAACATTCAAGTGAAGTTTCCTTTGAAATTTTTAATGAGTCAGAAAATTATTTTTTTAAAGATAAGCCTTAACTTTTGACTCAACTTCAAGTTGAATGAGTCATTTTTTTATATAAAGTGACAACATTTTATAACACGCTACAGCAAAGTAGCACTATGAAATAGGGTCGAAAATTTCTAGTAACAAGTCGTTCATGTTTTACCCAAGATTCATCATCATCATAGCAGCCAAAAGACGTCCACTGCTGGACATAGGCCTCCCCTAATTTTCGCCACCTTGGTCATTCGTGAGCCGCCCTCATCGGTCACCCGCCACCCTTATAAGGTCATGGGTCCACCTTGTGAGGGATCTGCCCACGCTGCGTCTTCCGGTTCGTGGTCACCACTCTAGAACCTTTCTGCCCCAACGGCCGTTAGTTCTGCGAGCTATGTGTTCTGCCCATTACCATTTCAGAGAAGCAACTCTGCGAGCCACATTGCTTATTTTGGTTCGCCTGCGGATTTCTTCGTTTCTTAAACGATCGCACAAGGAGACGCCTAACATGGTTTCATCGCCCTCTGAGCGACTTTGAGCCTTCAGATAAGACCCATTGCGACCACGTCTCTGCTCCGTATGGCAATACGCACTGGTCAAAGACCTTGATCTTTAGACACTGCGGTAGACCTAAAACCAATAAATAAAAACTGTTTTTAACTGATAATTAATTAGAAATTAAACTTATTTTTCTAATATCAAAGTATATACACATACAATAATATCAGATAATAATCAGCTTTGACAATTCTTATTGTGTATTTAAATAACGCAAAAACGACCAATATTCAGTTAGATCACCTTCAAACTTCTAAGTTGGCATAAAGTTTAATACTAAACAAAGCAAAACTCACCCTTATTGCTGGCCGAAGTGAAAGTGAAGTTTCAAACAAGTTGGTAATTACCGTCGGGTGATAAGGCCTCCCACTGAATGTAGAAGACAAATACTGTAAGATAATTATGTAGAATTATGTAAATAATTAACGTAATTGCGGTCTACTGGATGTGTCTTCGATGTTACAGAAAGGACAATTGAATCGATAGTTAACTTTTATAGATAATGCAAAGAATTTCTTAATTCACCACAACATCACATAAAATGTAATCATAACTTAATTCTGTCTGGATTGCTTCTTTTATGCAACCTAATCTAGCTCCTATTTTAACTACTCATGACAAAAGAGACGTGCTCGTGTTTAAATTGTTAAATCCATCTTTATGTTTACGTCTAAAATCTAGTGTTTTCATACATAACTCTGGGTGTAATTTATCTATAATATGTATAGTATTTACTAAAAAAAAATGTATTTATGTGGTATATCAGTTGTTTAGTACCCATAACACAAGCAAATATAATTGCTTAATTTGGGGCTAGATGGCGCTGTGTGAATGTGGTAGAATATTATTATTATAACTCATACTTGTTGCTAAAAAAATAAATGATAATAAAGGAATACCATGTATTGTATCACTTACGACGGCTGCCTCTTGTACAAGAGGTTGACAGTTCATTTTAAATAAAGCTAAAAGCTTTCCACGGCGTGGTTTCACCCGCGTTTTTGCTTACTGCTCTGCTCACGTCGCCAGTAGCGTGATGTTACATATTCATAACCTTCCTCGAAAACTGGGCTATAATACGCAAAAAGAATTTTCAAATCTGACTGGTAGTTCCAGAGATTAGCTCGTTCAAACAAACAAACAAACAAACTCTTCCGCTTTATATAATAGTCAATCTCTCAATGTCAATCTTAAAAGTAGGGTGCGATGCCAAAAAATCATCACAATATCACATCAAAGATAAATTAAGTATTTTATTTAGGCATCGGAATCGTAACAGATATAATTAGTAAACAAACAATATAAAGTTACCTTTGAAGTAAATAATTTACCTGTTGGTGTCTATTATGAACAATTAGTTTAAAAACAAAACAAACAGAAAGTTTGTTTTACTGATGTTATTCGATATCAGTATTAATTATATTGTGTTTATATTTAAAGAAGAACAGTTACAACCTTTAAGTACTTAGAAATTATGTTTTTAGTAGTTATTTTTGGTCATTACAATAAAAAATTTAAAGTAAAATTAAAGTAGTGATGTGATATTTAATCCTAGATAACTAAACATTAAGAGAGGCTTATATCCTATAAACACTGTGCTGATGTATTCAGGTTGATTATGATGATCTCACTGAGTGTCTGTATAACTAAGTCTACCGATAAGAAATTTATTACAAAAAATAGTAGTCAATAAAGGACACAAAATATTATGTGATCTAAGAAATATTTAATTCTAGTCTCTATAATTTACTTACGACAACTATATGTTTGTAAAGTTCGCTGCAACACAGGGGTCTAGTTTGGGCGTAGAGAAAAAATGTTATTATTTTGACAAGCTATCTGTAACTTGCCGAAAATTTTGTTTACGCATTCATAAACCCCTCTATAAAATCTCGGGCAAATGCAAATCTGAGTGGCGCATCGAGGGTTCAATACGAACGTGGGGGTATATGTAGATGTATGTAGTTTGTCTATCATGAGGATCGTTTTTTTCTGTACGAATAAAACTTCAAAATAACATTCTTTCGGTTAGATAACAATTTAAACACACAAAACAAACTATTGTATTAAAATTACGCGTGAAAAAGCATCGCAATAGCAGCAATAGTGGAGGCTACCATACCAGTAGTTTGGCTTTTGGCTTGAATGGTATCCACCACATCTGGAGTCCACTGCTGTTCTATCACTGACTGCTTACCATAAGGCAGAGTGGAGTCACTTTTTTTTCTAATAATAGGTAATAATAATATTCTACCACATTCACACAGCGCCATCTAGCCCCAAATTAAGCAATTATATTTGCTTGTGTTATGGGTACTAAACAACTGTTAAACTACTTAAATACATTTTTTTTTGTAAATACATACATAATTTAAATAAATAATACTTTATATTTTATATTATATTTAAAATAATAATTTAGTAGGTTATTATAAAAAAGACCGCTCCATGTATGTCATCATCAGCGTTAACTTACCAACTGCAAATATAAGTTTGTATCAGCAACCTAATCTCTTGTATTTTTATGTATCAAGCTGAAATTTATATTGAATACTCTTGTCTATAACATCTTGAAGCCGTGGAAAAGTTTAAATTCTATGTCACCGTAATGAAAAGATATATGGCCGTTTATGGTATTTATATTAACCTCAAGTGTGTGTAACCCTCGGTGCAAGATTCCGACTCGTACTTGACCGGTTTTATTATGTGACATCACTACTAATTGATTATTTTCCGATCATTCATTTATTTATAACTGATTAAATTTCTGATAAAGAAATACCTAACTATGCAAACAAATAGAAACACTAAAAGGTAGTCCAATTTAATTAAAACAACATAAATCGCGAAGTTTACGACTGCCCCCAAAATACGTCATAAAAATGTACTCCTTACATTTACTTATTCTATGTAAGTATTGAACGATGGTGTTAATTAGCAAACTATGACAAAGGAAACAAAACCTCTCAACACAACAGTTTCAAAGTCCCTCATTAAAATGGAGTAGTAACTTTGAAAGACGTTTAACGTTTCCTTTATGTTTTAATGAGCAAAATAAATTGGCATCATAGAGTGTATTGATAAAAAATTGGTATGCAACTACTTTTAAAAGACTGCCTCTGTCTTACATCGGGGGTAGATGTGACTGTTGTCCAGAAGGTTATGGACTCGTTTCCACATGCAACATAAATTTGTGCCGTCTATAGATTTTGTGTCAATACATTAGCCTATAACTATACCGATATTGCGTATGGTACAAAAGCAAAAAAGTCTTTAAGTTTTAATAATAGTGATAAATATTTATGACGTACCTGTTCTATTATCGAAACCTTGAAACTAAAGGGGGTGGTTTAGAAGGTCATTGAACTGTAATTGCCTTTGAACTTTATTTTAAGGGCATAGATGTTAAAATTGTAGGTGGAAGGTTATAAGCGTAACTAAGTATACCCATCTATTTGTGTGTTACTTAATGTAGTTTTTTATAACTCGTAATCATACAGTAAGTGTGGTGATTGATTGAAACCTCTTAAACACGAGATTTAGTATCGAAAAAGAGAAAGTTTAAATGTCACATAATTATACTACTTTAGTCGAAAGACGTCCACTAAAGGGCAAAAGTTAACTCCAATATCTAATTCATCCTGTTACTCTCACTCATAGATTGCCTACGGTCTTTACCAGATCATCCAACCACCTTGTGGGGGCTCTCCACAAGGTTGTAGTTGATGCTGCGTCGTCTAGTTCTTAATTATCACTTCAATATTTTTGTGCCCCATCAGTGAGTTTCACAAAAGCACACAATCTATTGCCTTGTGTATATTATGTCACAGACAAATTTTATAAGCATTTTGTAAACGCTCGCAGTCATCGGCGTTATGTAAAATTTCGAAAACAGATTGGGTAAGGTTAGGTTAGAACTGTGACCCCCTGCTATAAACGAATTATTATTGTTGTCAATCTAGTTTAACATCCCCAATTAGGTATACCGGCGTTATGTAATATACCGTGGCTGCTTGTAAACGGTAGATTTATACAATTTGCCTGTGACATATACAAAGCTTAACCTTTCACTAGAACATAACGACAATATTAAGATCAAATTCTAGTGTAACTGTATCAAGGTAAACTTGATTTCGACCCCAATTCCATTAAATTATTATAATATCAGCATATACAAAGTACTGACACTTGATCTTTGTATCTCAACTAGGTAGACTGTACTGTATTACTATTGTTATTTATTGAAATTATTTTAAAAGAGAAATTGGGATTGTTTTAGTAACATACATTGCAAGACCGGAGGATTTCACCCACGTGAATCCACATTTTGTGTGATGTGTGTGAACTTAAAGATATAAACTATCTCCAGGCTTGACAAAACTATCTACATAATATATCATTGTCAAATGTTCTTCGCACACAACAAACCATAACATAAAATTATAGAGAAAAAGTGGTGCAAGTTGATAAACACCATTAAACAACAGTAGTAACTAATAAAATTACGACGCATATTTTATTTACGACTGTTTTTCACTGAGTGATCAAACGATCAAATCTTAAAATATATTTTTTTTATTGCCGACAGTGGCAGACGAGCACACAATCCACGTGATGGTAAGTGGTAACTATCGCTCATGGACGACTCAGAGTTTCTGTCATTGCTTCCGGATTGCCAAGGACTCTGCGAAGCCGCTGGATATTGTGAAGGGAGTGGAGTAGGTGAAGAGATAGGGGAAGTGAGGAAAAAGGAAAGGGAAAAATTGAGCCTCCGGCGCTCTCTTATGTAAACAATACTGCGTTAATACGTAGACTGTAAATACCGTCTCTCTGACGTGTAAAAAAAACATTATATACAAAAATAAAGTACTAACTAATATAAAACAATCCCGAACTTTCTTATAAAATCTGAGCAAAATGAAACCAAAATCGGTGTCTAAGGCGAAATATTAAAATTAATTAAATATTGAGGTCGTGTATAGCTCGTAATTTTGTTTTAATTTTAATTAAGGATAGCGGGGCCAGTAACAGATGTCGGCAACCGATGTTTATTATATGCCGCGTTTCAGGACCGGCCATCGCTAATGATATTTCTGAAGATTTTAAAGACAGATTGCGGAAATATCACTGGTCTGTTCTGCTGTAATTCTGGCTTTAATGTTTGAATTTTGTATAAACAGTTTTTTGGTGAACTTGTTAAATTCTTTTTGTTTTTAATCATATTTTTGTTTGTTAATAATAATTAAATTAAGTATTTGTTACGCAATTTTTCACACTAAAACGCACACGCCAAAGCTAGTATAAAAGCATTTTGTAACATACTGACAAAACATGTTTCTGTACTACTTCTATAATTACATAAAAATACGTTCATATGACAATAAATGCCTTAACGTTCTTGCTAAAGTAGAAAATGACATGAAGTTTTAAAACGTTCTTCTATCTACCTATACAAATGCGCTTACCTTCGGAGATGTGTATCACATAACTATTAAATATATATATATATATATATATATATATATATATATATATATATATATATATATATATATATATATATATATATATATATATATATAAGTTATGTGAGTATCTATACATAAAAATTACACAATATGAAGAGTATAAAACACCTCTACGATATGCCTACGGCGTAGCTAATAACCTAGCGTTATGGCTACGCTAGCATATAACAACTTCAAGATGGAGTACTTCAAGAATAGAGATAAACGGCCGACACAGCGCAAGTGATACTACTGATATTGCGTCGATAGGCTAAGGTAACTGCTTACCATCAGGCGAGCCGTGATCTTGTTTGTAATCTCCGTCAAAAAAAAAATGATATAAAACATTGTAAACTAACCTACACGCACCGATATTTCATTGTTCTAGTGAGCGATTGACTCATTGTATCTATTCATTCAATTATGAGGTACCTATTGTGCTATTTGTTCGGCAATATCAACATGGTAGCGTATGATAAGCGGTTGATCCATGCTATATTTTGCTTTCATTTGCAGGTACAAAACTGGATGGAATGTTTATTTTTCTACCCTGCAGCCACTGTTTTATTTATTGCTTTCATTCCACCTCGATCGTGTTTTAAATTACTTGTGTGATTGTCAGATAATTTGTGTACTGTTATTTTTAAATGTGAAATGAAAATAAAGTTTATTGAAGATTAACATGCGTTTTTTTGTTAGTATTGTGCGTTATTTTGCTGTAATAAGTAGAGAGACAACAATATTTGTGTTTATAATTGTTAGTTATTTTTGTAGACAAAGAAATTTTTAATTTTCTTAGGTATTGTCATATTATTCTTACTTTGGTAGATTATTATCATAATTTAATATTCGATAGAAATAAGGTTTGCAAATATATCAAAAAGATCAGTAAAGACATCCACTGCTGTACGTAAGGCTTTAATCAAAGAAGGAATTTGCACGTCTTCACACAATACGGTGATATGGAACAGGTATATTGTTATGTTACAACTAGCACAAAAAAATACTGAAAGTCTTTCGACTTGTGGCCCTTTTCTATTTTAAGGTCAATAGACAAATGTATAACTGCAATGTGACAACACTATTTGTATTTACAAAGGCGCAAATATAAACAGAAATAATATTTTTCGAATCTGGACAAATATTTTGGTATTTTCTTCGACTGCATCGTAAAGGATGGTTGTTTGGTAAAAAGCTTAGGCTTATACCAGTTGTGAGATGTTTGTTTAGTAGACAAGTTTATTAAACTCGTCTGAATTTGTAACAAATACCCATATGAGTATTTATGTTTTATTTCAATGAATTTAGATTTAAAAGTTAAGCATTCTACACATGAAAAGAAAATAGATGATTGCAAACGTTAAAATGCTTATCAACTATTTTGAATATGTTTAGTCCAGGGCTATTTTTAGTAGATACTAAAATTGCGAAGACTTTTATAGTTGTTTACCTCATGTAGGTAGACAAAATACATTCAGATAGTATTTACAGATCACTCAAAGTGAACTCACGATCTGATTTACAGCTGTCGCCAGAAAGTCAAACTTCACTCCAACACTTCGATTTTTTTTCTGTAAGCATCTTATTCTTATTAAATATAATGAAAAGTGTACATCTTCACATACGTTCCACTATATATATAACACATTGTTGTGGAAACTAAGCACCGACTTACTTTAACCAACAGAAAATACCTAGATGCACTTTGCATGTTCACACAAAATTGCCGCACTCTTTTGGCTAACGACCCGTGGCTTCTAAGCACTACTGAATCCGGACCACCTTTTATACTTCGCTAATAGCGTGGCCGGTTGCGTCACACTAACCTACGTTCACATGGGCCGATACCATAAAATTTTACGTGGCGTATTATTATTACTTCGATACTGGCTGCAGCGTTAAATATTGCACTTATTTATACATTATAAAAGAGTTATAAAGAAACCGTAAAGGGTATTTAGAAAATCGTTTGCCGCAAACATCTTATACAGATTTAGAAGATCTTTTACAGAAAGCTCTTAAAAGGCTTTTTTGGAGGCACGTATGTCATGTGAACATAGCGTTATAACGTATGAAAGATGAGATTATTCGAAATATATAGGGTAGGCGGGCGCCCTATTTGAAGCGGCTTTTTAGACTAAATTTTTAAGGTTTTCGGTAAAGGTTATACGGGTCGTGAAGATGATGGAGATTGCTATGCGATAAAATGAACCGAAGGTACCTAAAAATTGTTAACAACTGCGGTCGTACTTAATTCTGATGTCAAATTAAGTATCTTGTAGGTATAGCGCTATAAGTATTTTTGTTATCTGAATTTTACATTGCTATAGATTTTTACAAATATACAAGATACCTTTCGGGTTGATATCAAATCCACGCCCTTTCTTCAACCAACCGTGGGCGCATCTAGATAACTATATTGTCGAAAACATGTACAACTGTTTTATTTGTGAATAATAAAATGAAATCTAAATAACTGGAAATTTTGAGAAATTAGAATCAAACTAAATAAGCATTAAGCTACACAAAAATTAAAAGAAACATTTTAAGATATATTCTAGAAAACCTATTAACTATAATGACTACGATGATTACGCATTCACGTCACGTCGCGACCTAACAAAAGGTATAATAGGATCATATGATCACACCACACGTTGCTCCCATACCTTAAAACAAAATTAAACTTATTCGGGTCTGAATATGAATTGCGAAAAAACTTGAGCATCGTTATTGAAATAGAATGTTCCTACTTAGACCCTTTTTTACATGTGCGTTCTGTAAATGATGTGACGTAGATGAGCCGTTCATTAATGAATAGCTGTAACTTTTGTACGGTAGTAGATCCACCCTGATTTCAGCATGAATGGGCCGGATCGTCCGGGGAAGTACTACACTCTCATAGAAGATCGAATTAAGAGTAGTAGTATCCGTACTACTGCGTTTCGTTCGGTGAGTGAGAGCGCCGGAAGCCCGATTTCCCCCCTTTTCTCTTTCCTCACCTCCCTCATTCCCTTCTTCTAACCCCATTCCCAGCTGCCATAGTGGAGGCCAACATACCAGCAGTTTAAGACGATGGCTTTTGGTACAGTGGCCGCCACTTCTGGATTCCACTGACTGCTTAACATCAGGCGGGGTGGAGTCACTTTGGTAGGCTATAATATAAAAAAAAAGAACTATACGGTGGAATCAGTTACAAAAAACTATAATTATAGAAAAAAAAAACCGGCGAAAAAATTGAAAAGAAAAATAATAAAACTTTATTTTACTAACCTTAATAACTAAGTTCTTCAAATATTGTAAATATACCTAAGTAATTTTGAGTCGGTGCTAAACAAAAAAATTAATTAAATACGTAAATCGTTATGCGTAGTGGCGCATTGCTCAAATTCGGGGTATATACCCTTCCCAATAAAAAAGAATTATCGAAATCGGACTACTCTGTAAAAGGTTATGCGTGGTCATACATAAAAAAAATATACGACGTCGATTTAAGAACCTCCTCCGTTTTTTAGTCGCTTAAAAATGTAAAATGTTTGTTCTACGTGAAAAAAAAACTCATAACAGCATGCTCAGAAGTCGCACATCCACTGGCTCACTTCGCTCACTGAGGGATTCACTTATTCAACATTTTTTACGACTTAGTCAAAGTATGTGATTCCATATACATGATGCAAACAGTGGAATATTATACTGTATTACTTGCCTAAATCATCTATACTAATAAATAAAGCTTAAGAGTTTGTTTGTTTAAACGCGCTTTGTTAAATCTCTGGAACTATCATGCGGATAAAAAAAAATACTGTGATATCGAGTGATACCCCAGTTCTCGGGGAAGGTTATAGACTATGTATCATCACGCTGCTGGCGACGGCAGCAGAGCAGTAAGCAAAGACGCGGGTGAAACCGCGCCGCGAAAAGCTAGTCTTGCATAGAGTTCGGCAAACGCTGGATTAGACTAATAAGCAAACCTCCTTTATCACCAAAAGAACTCTGAATATCACACACAAAAATACTATAAGAGACGGGGATGATGAGATACGTATTAATATACTAGACTTCCGCCCTTGCTTGGCTTTAGTATCAAGTTTCATTTGGTCTCACAACAAACAGACCATTGCAATAGTGTCGTATTGTATCATTCAGATTTACAAAGGCGCTTAAAATATTGAAATTCTACAAACAAAAAAACATACAAAGAATCAAATCCTTTTTCTTTTTAATTTTAGTTTAGACGGTAAGATAATAATGCCAGTTCGGTATTACACACTGCCGGGAAAACTCTTCGTAAACAGAAAAACCATGAGCATCAATATCTATACTTTCTCAAAGTAAATCAAGATTTTTTTTTATAAAATATTCACACTTATTCTGCACCGTAAGTGGGTAATGAAAATATATAAATGCCAAGATAAACTCAGAAAGTAGAAACAATTTCAAACCTCACATTGGTTGCTTATCAGATTTTAAACTCTTAATCTAGGTATTCTTTAATTAATATTCAAATAAATCGTTTCTTTACACAAAAAACAATACATTTTTAAACCTATAGATTTCTCCACTTTTTATTCATTGTAAAATAGATCAAATCACAAAATATCAAAATGTTTTTCTAATGTCTTTATACCGTGTAGCTGGTTGTAATCTGATATCGAGTCACCCTTTTAGGATTTACGATATTGTAACAACATTTACCCATCACTTACACTGTTCACATATTTCTTTGAAACTAGAATAATCCCTATTTCAGGCATAAATAATAGATCGGTCGAAAACATTCTCCAACATTACGCATAATAAATCCTATAAGAATTTAGAAATAATGTTAATTCTTAGGAATAAAAAGCTAATGTCACTTGAATATCATTAGAAAATCGCCCTCGCTTTGCTTCGGTATAAAAAGTTTCATTCTGAACAAACGCCTACGAAAAATATCATAGCACGAGTGAAGTATTGCATCATTCAGATTTACAAAGGCGCTTAAAATAATGAAATTTAAAAAATGACTGAATAAATAAGGTAATCATTATTATGGTTAACTTATTTTTTCATTTTTTCATTTGTAGATTTCTAAAGGGGAATGAATTTTTTAAATTGATTTAGTTTCTCATTTTAATATTAGTTTTAGATATGGAATAGGCAGAATGTTGCAATCTAGGTTAATATGGCTTTATTTATTTATTTATTTTGGACAACCAGTAGTTGTTACACTGATTGACATAATATACATTTAAAACACTTATATAGTTTTTTTTTTTTTTATATTAGCCTACCAAAGTGACACCACTCTGCCTGATGGTAAGCAGTAAGTGGAATCCAGAAGTGGCGGACACCATTCCAAAAGCCAAACTACTGGTATGGTGGCCTCCACTATGGCGGCTTAGTGAGATGCTTTTTCACGCCACGCTTAAAAGACCCAGGATCAAAATTAGATGGGAACACATGCGCTGGCAAAGAGTTCCAGGCTTTAATTGAGCGACAAAAGTATGAAGTGCTGAACCGTTTGGTTCGAGACCCTTTAGATTCCACTGTGAAAGGGTGGCACTTTAGTCCCGCACGTGTCGTTCTGGATAAAAAGGGAGAGGGTGGGATTAATTCAAACAGCTCTTCAGAACACTCTCCATGGTAAAGGCGATAGAAGACGGCCATTGAGGCGATGTCTCTTCGCAGCTGTAAAGGCTCAAGGGTCTTAGTAGCCTCCGGGCTTCCGATGATACGAACTGCTATAATATATTATAATATATAATATATATATATATTGGATATGTTACTAAGTGCACAACATTTTAAGGTATCACAACATGCATTAGGAGGTAACATTTATAACACACTAAAAATAAATTAAAATAAATTATAAATTATAATTGGAGTAAACACATAATAAAATAAAATAAAATATAATTATTTAATTAAAAAAACTAAACAAAAATATAAAATTAAAACATTAAACATTTAACGTACACAGTGGAATAACATTTTTATTTTATTTTATTTTTTATTTTGAGATCTAATTTGCATAATTTTAACCTAATCTTAATCTAAACGACCTTTTAACAGCACCCTTGAACGTGGATAGCCTGTCAGCAAACACACTTCTGACTGTAAGATTCAAACCAGCGAGAAAAGCTGCCGTGTATAAAGTAGGTATCATACATTTGAAGTTATTGCTGTGCTGATAAACGCCTAAAATAGCCCACTGCTCTGCTATACCTTCAAGTAGGTATACAGTAGAACATAAGTTAAGTGTAACTTAGTAGGCACTCAGCGTTTGATCACTGCAGCCGTTTTATGTAAAAAATAAGATGGTTTCCATCACGAAGAATGTATTGTATAATAAAGTAATTAGTCTTATGGTTACAAAGCTCTAGAATTGAGGCAGAAAAATTCTAGAGTAAACTATCCGAGAGGTGATGCAAGGTGAATAAAGGTCATAACTGATCAAGTTTCGATACCTGAGAGATACCTATGAGCAACAGTGGAAGCAACACTAAAACTAAAAATCAACTACGAATTACGATTCTACGAAAATTTCTTTAAGACGTATCTTCATCGTTTTCGTATACAAAATCCGAATTCAACGGCGGTTATTACTAGTTTATTTACAAATAAGGCAAATCTGTACAAAATTCTTGACTCAATTCGCTGTACGTAATACATCGGTCGCTGGAAATTAAGTGTCCCTCTCTGCTGACTCTATTATGTTGGAAGATCAAGGAAATTGGCCCGTCAACGTCGTCACAGCGAACACTAGTTTTTTTAACTTCGCTTACGTAAGTGTCTACAAATAAAACAAGCGGAGCGTTAAAAATGAAATCAATGGAAAAGTTATACTTAACGACTTTTTAACCCTTATTTTTAGGCTACAACGATTTTCTAACAATCTTTTTATTTCACAAGTTTTTTAGAGGATTATGTTTTCTGATTTTTTTCATGCGGCGCGGTTTCATCCGCGTTGCTTACTGCTTTGCTCCCGTCGCCAGTAGCGTGATGTTATAATAGCCTATAATCCGCAAAAAATTTCAAATACGACTAGTAATTCCAGAGATTAGCGCGACCAAACAAACAAACGAACTCTGACGCTTAATATAACAGTATAGATTGCTCGATATAAGATTTATGGAGTGACTAAGGATGTTAAATTTGGGACAGATAAGTCAATTCTTCGAATATGTACTTGTAGTATGGTCAGTCATTTATTACATTGGATATAATAAAGCTGGAGAAACGTGGTTTCTGCTCATTTTTACCTACTTCTTTCAGAATAACGATGTAGCATTATCTTTGTTGATTATTCCTTTTGAGATAATTTCGCATCAAATCATTTACCACTAGACTTTCGCCCTCGCTTCGCTTCGGTATTAAAAGTTTGACTCGGTCTCACAAACGCCTACGTAATATGATTGCAATATTACCTACGTCTGCGAAATATTACTGCTATACGGCAAATTTACTTTTGCTGTCTTTTACCGAAAATTTACAAATACTGAAATTCTTAAAAATGGCCAAAAAATATGTTAAACACAATGCCTATGTTACCCGTTTCATTTATTGATTTCCAAAGGTAAAATATTTTTTTAAATCGGTAACGTAGATTTTAGTTAAATTGTTGCAAACAAACAAAAATACAATTCTTTTCTCCTTATAATATTAATTTAGATAAATTATGTAAGGTGTTTTTAGAAATTACTAATTATATAATTATCATCTATTTGATCTCTTTGATAGACACGAATCTTTGGATGAAGTTCCATAAAAACATTTTAATAAGTGTAATTACAAATTTATTCTTATAAGGAATTATTAATTCAAATATTCATTAATGGCGAATCTTTATTCGTATTACGCCAAAGTGTACGACAGATGTCCAGAATTTAATTTAATATAAGTCTCGTTTCAGTTTCTTTTAATATAACATCTTGAAGGCCGTCACAGTTTTCATTTCTGAAAACGTTTCGATGTAAATTCAATTTAATATCAGACGGCTTAGTTCCGTAGAACAACTCAAAGATGGAATATTATTTGGGCTTTTAAAGGCTATAAACAATTTATCGTTGATTGTACTCGACGGACGCTTGTTTCGGAGGTCAAATTTTTGTTTGTAGAAACAATCTGATTAAAACAGACGGTTTTAACAAATTGCTAGCTGTTTTTATTCATGAAATATTTGTGCACCTTTTTGTTTTACAAAAGCAATTCGTTTAAAAGTATGAGAATAGTATATTTGAATAGATATTGATGTTAATTGAGATATTGCCGATTTGATGGATGGATCAATGACGGGCGGCTTACAACGTACAACGAGTCAAAGTAAACATATATGACAAGCAGTGGACACTTTAAGTTGTATTGTTAAGGAAAAATAAATATAACCTAGTTTTAGAGTTGCTACTCACTAGCAGAACCTTAAAATACCTAGCTAGTGATAAACTTAGATGTGATCTTTATAAAAAAATTTTACGGATCAACTTACTAATGCGTTTTTACCGTAACGTATAGATATAGCTGATATGTACGAATAATACTTGGTTATATTAAGTTTTCGAATTTTATGTATAGATATTTAGTTTATTCCCTTGTATTAATATCATGCGGCATTTAGGTCACAGGTCACAAAACTGTAAACGCTGCCAAAATCTTATTATGCATGCCATCCTGTAAGGACAATGCTGTGTTTTCAACCGAAGCAAGTTTCTGCCCTGTCAGTGCAAAACTTCTTCATGAATCTGTAACTGAATAAAGTAAATTAACAAGGTTCACCTCATAAGCAATTAAGAGATCCGTGCTATTGTCTTTTAAGACGTGGTTCAAATTACTTAAAATGTGCACTATTTGTGATAACTGTAATGTCACTTTTTACATACATTACATCACACACAGGCAAAATATAACAAAAAAAAACTACATATTTTGTTCAGATACATTCAGCTAGTTAAAAATCTGTCAAATCTAAATAAAAATGGCGCTTCACTATGACAGCGATAAACATAAAGTACGTGTCGTAACAAACACAGTAAATGTAAAAGAAAATAGTTTTTCATCTACCCTGAAAATCTCATACGCACACATACATAGTTCATAGATGTTTACTCAATTTCTATCAAGTTTGAAGAAGCTCGTTCCCCTTATGCACACATCCATATTTTTCAAGAATCCCACCCTCCGTCATTTACGTCGTGAACATGAGTGCGTAGTGTGTACACAGCTTTATGGAAAGGGTTATAATCGTCGATTCGGATCACGTACAGCCAGCGTGACTGGTAACTGGAGACTTTAATGGGTGCTTGGATAAAAAATTTGGATATAACATTAGTCGAACGTTCGATGTTATAGCCGAGTTATTCCTAGACGGTAACAAGGCTATGTTTAGAAAATATGCACATAAGTGCTTTTTGTAATAATTCTGGCTTGAAGCCTTTTTAATAGTTTTTCGAATATTGCTTTTCTCGATGGGCTCATTTTTAGGTATAGACAGTTGGAAGAGCAAAAAAAAGGCGTAAGTGTATAGCTATGTTTTAGGTAGCGTGCGTTGCCGTAGCTGTTTAGTGGGCTGAAAGCATATAGTACCATCGACTCGATAGAAGAAGAAGGTAGCGTGCTCCATCATAGATAACATAATCGTAAATTAGTAATATTTTCAAACTATATCGATCTCATAGTCTTTCTTTTCAATCTTTTCACGAGACTCGATCTACATTCACTGCTCATGTCATCTCATCGATATTCCATATTTAAACTTATTCAATATAGTACATACACTATCGTTCTGACGGACGTAAGTTATCGACACAATTGAAATCTATGAAATATTGAATCGTAGTTCCAATCGTTCGAAAAAGAACTAAAAGAACCTTTTGATTGAAACAAGAAATATAAATATCATGAACAATGAATACATTCGGAACCTGAATATTGTTTTGAATTCATCTAGGTGCGATTATATTAAAATATAAATATGCCGAAGGCAAATTGGGTTAGGTTAGGGCAGAACTGTGACCCCCTGCTTTAAACGAATTATATTTGTTGTCAAACTATTTTAAACATGCCTAATTAGGTACTAATAACATATCCGGCGTTATGTAATATACCGAGGCAGATTGTAAACGGCCGATTAATACAATTTGCATGCGACATGTACATCACTATAGAGTAGTATTATACAGATGCATATTGTATAATAGCAATACATGTCATCCAATATTACGATACGGCCTATATTAGGGTCCATGTTGCGTGAGGTTTTTATGATAAAATGAACTTAGAAGGTGGAAGGAAGGAACTATAATGTAGCTTGATTTGATAAAAAAATGCTACGATATATGAAACCAAACTTTTATATAAGTTAAGTTTTTGGAGATGTTTTTGAAGATTTTTTAAAAAGTAATAAACTTAAATAAACTGGAATTAAAAAAAATCAACATTTATAAAAATAGTTTTGCAAAGTGGGATGAAATATAATAGTTTTTAATGCTTATTAGCACAACGCAAACATCAATGTGGTCGGTCTCTAAAACGAAGAGTCTAGCTTTATGATATCACATAATTTGAATACATGTTTTTATCAAGTTTAACCACATACTCACTCGAAATTATATGGACTCACATGAAGCGATTTACATAATATGTTTTTACAGGTTGACGAGGATTTATTTAGTAAGCACAAAAGCTTAGTAAAACGATTATGAAGCTTATTTATGATTTGTATCATTTTAATTATAAACAACAATATAATATATTCAGTTGTTAGGGCTGGCATGCAATGATACTAAAAATACTAAGGATTATTTAATTATAGAGCAAAGTATTGATCACTAGTAATTTCAGTCTTCTACAATGCAAGGCTTCTTCAAGATATTTTTCTTCAATGAAAAGCAGCAATGTCCGTCGCTGGGTTCGAAAATTGACTTCTTCTCATAACCATCTATTGCATGAGAATGCAAGAAAGGGTTACTAGGAGAAAATTTTCGAATTTCTTACTTACAGTCTTGTACATAGGAACCTGGTAGGCACAACTATAATGTATAAAAAACACACAAACCTAAACGAAAAGGCGAGAAAATCTTCCAAGGAGTCCAAATATAAACATACAATTTGGAATAGACTTAAATAAATTCTTGACATATTTTGTCGTGTATGTTATTCGGATCACGACTGTGTCCATGATTTATTCGACATCACGTTTTTGACTTATCAGTCTCTACCGAATTAGGCTGGTTCATAAATTCTCTGGTGAAATGATAAGGAATATTCATAAAACTCTTCTTTTTTTTTTTATTGCCTACAGTGGCAGACGCGCCAACAGCCCACCTGATGGTAAGTGGTAACTGTCGCTCATAGACTTCTGCAATGCCAGGGGCTCTGCGAAGCCCCTGCCTACAGTGATATTAATGCTCTAACTGCCCTGAGAGAGCGATTCAAAGAGATAGGTATATTGACAGTTGCATCTCAATATATATATGCTAATGTTGTTTATGTTAAGAGTAACATTAGTCTATATACTAGGAATTGCGATGTGCATGAGATTAATACCAGGGGTAAGCATAAACTGGTTGGCTCACACTATCGCTTACATAAAGTCCATAATTCGTTTACGGGACTTGGTGTACGTTTATTTAATAAATTACCTATCGACATAATAGTGGTCAAGGTACCGGATGGAAGACGTCATAAGATCACCTGCTTAGACGAACTGGATCTGCTGACAGGCAAGTACCCAAAGGTCTCGAATAACACGGCCAGTTTAGGAGCGAGGAGCGACGTCGGTGCCGCGGGTTCATCGTAGGGGACGAACAAAACTTTGGTTCCCACTAACCAATAGTTTTCCGACGCTTATGTGTATATAGTTTTACTCTTGTTTTTTCTATGATTGTATGTTTACTATTTAGTTTGCCTTCTTGTGACTTTTGATCTTCGTACCCACATTATTTTGTTTTGTCGTCCGTAAAACTTGTTTAAATTTGTTTTAGTTGTCAAACTGACACTTACATAGCACAGTTAGTTGCGTTCGGAAATTATATTAAAATATTATGTTTATTAGAGGTCAATCTCCGAACGAGCTAAGCATAATTATTTTGTTATTTTATTTTTATTTTAAGTGTCACAGAGTGTTTTGTAACTCCAAATATTTATTTTTTTAGTATTCTTCATTTATTTTTGTGTGTATTTGTTATTTGTAGGTAAATGTGTTACAGTGAGCTGGCGGGTGGTACAGAGACTATTGCATAGCCATCTTCAATATTATTATTATTATTATTTTTTACTTTTAAATATTTATCTAATTCTTATTATTATTATTATTTATAGATATATATATATTATTATTATCGCTTATGTTATTTTCTGATGATGATAATTCTTATCACTCTGCCAATAGTTCTGTTTGTCTGTCGAATGACGATAGCTTTTGTTCTGTGACTGAGACGCTGGGGGACTTTGTGCGGCGGACGTTTGACCAACTTGGTCGTTTGTTTAACGTCTGTCATATTAATGCTCAAAGCATTCCCAGCCACTATAGTGACTTTCTTGAGGCTTTTTCGGCTTCTAATGTTCATGCCGTCCTGATTTCTGAAAGTTGGCTCAAACCACATCTCCTATCCACTACTTACCCTCTACCTGGCTTTATACTAATCAGGAATGATCGCGTTGGCCGGAGAGGAGGTGGAGTGGCTATCTATCTTCACAGCAACTTTCCCTACAAAATTCTTGCCTCTCCTTCTTCTAATCCTTCTTCAACTGCAGAATTTCTTTTTCTTGAAGTTGGTGTCAATGGAGCTAAAATAATTCTAGGGGTTGTCTATTGTCCACCTTCTGTCGACTACTTCTCCAGTCTCGAATCGATTCTGGAATCTTTAGGGTCAGAATACGAGCATCATATCATCATGGGCGATTTTAACACTGATCTCCTTACTCCACAGTCCCATCGGTCCTGTAAACTCCTTCAAATCATCGATTCCGTTGGTCTAACCACTTTACCTCTTCAAGCAACCCACCTAAATACTGCAGGACCTGATACATGGTTGGACTTGATTCTCACATCCTCTCCCTCCTTAGTACGCACACATGGGCAAACTCCTGCTCCTGGTTTTTCCCATCATGATCTCCTGTTCCTTTCCTATAATCTCAAACCTCCTAAACCGCGTCCAAAAATTCTGTACATTCTTTGCTTTGGTCGAATGAACACGGCAACCTTACGCCAAGATGCCTCCGATCTTGATTGGAAGCCTTTGGAAGCTGCCATCACTGTGGATGAAAAGGTAGACATATTTAATGATGTAATCGTAAACTTATATAATACACATGCACCCATCAGGAGAGTGAAAATTAAGCGGCCACCCGCTCCTTGGATGTCGAAGGGTGTTCAAATGGCAATGCGGGTCAGGGATAAGGCTTTCCGCAGGTATAAACGGGACCGCTCCGAAGACAACTGGAAACTTTTTAAAGTTGCAAGGAATCGGTGTAATCAGATAATACGTAACGCAAAACGCCGACATATTCTCAACAATCTTAACACCTCTACTCCCGCTGAAATCTGGCGGTTTCTAGGAACGCTAGGTATCGGTAAACAGAGACCCACGGATTCTCGGTTGACGGTTGGTCTTGATGATATTAATAAACATTTTACCTCTTCTATTCCTTTTAGTCATCAGACCAAGTGTTGTACCTTGAATTACGTGGCTTCCTTACCTAAACCCAACTTAGACTGTCCTTTTAAATTTTCTCCAGTTGCACCGGGTGAAATCAAGAAGATAATCCTGTCCATCAAGTCCAACGCGGTGGGATGCGACGGCATTAGTCGCCGTATGATTGTCCAGATTCTAGATTGTCTCTTGCCTGCAGTTTTACATTTGATTAACTTTTCACTAGAATCTGGGCAGTTCCCAGCACTGTGGCGCAAGGCGTTTATTATTCTTTTACCTAAAATCCCTAATCCTACATCTCCCAACCACTTTAGACCCATATCCATTCTTCCATTCTTATCGAAAGTTGTTGAGGCCTGTGTGCAGAGGCAGTTAGCTCGGTATGTCTTTTGCAACAACTTATTGAGCCCTCTGCAATCTGGCTTCAGACCAGGACACAGCACAACTTCTGCTCTCCTTAAAGTGACTGGCGATATTAGGGCGGGTATGGAGGATACCAAGGTCACAGTACTCACTTTGGTCGATTTCTCAAATGCCTTCAATACCGTCAGTCACGATATCCTACTGTCTATCCTCACCCATCTCATGGTTTCTCCTGATGCACTGGAATGGTTCTCAACTTATCTTCAGGGGCGTCAACAGGCAGTCCGTTCCGATGATTTATCATCCACGTGGCTTGACCTCAACTCCGGCGTCCCTCAAGGCGGTATACTTTCACCCCTATTGTTTTCTATCTTTATTAATTTTCTAACTCCAAATCTTCATTGTTCGTATCATCTTTATGCTGATGACTTGCAACTGTATTCTACAACTAGTGTGGATGATGTGTCGGTGGCCATTAGCGATATCAATCGTGATCTAGACGCTATAAAGTGTTGGTCTGATAGATTTGGCCTTTATGTAAATCCCACTAAGTGCCAGACCATTGTCATAGGTAGTCAGCGCTTAATAAATAGACTGGATATCCGATATGTACCACCGGTTGTTTTTGATGGATCGACTATTCCATTTAGTCATGTTGTAAAAGATCTTGGACTGCTCATTGACTCCATTCTCAATTGGCAAGCTCAGGTCACCAGTGTAAGTCAAAAAGTAACAGGTACCCTACGTGCCTTATACCGCTTGAAGAACTTCCTTCCGACTAAAACCAAGGCAATGATTGGGCAGACTTTAATTTTTCCTTTAATCGACTATGGTGATGTATGTTATTTTGACCTGAATGCAGATCTGCTCAATAAGTATGACCGACTTCTCAATAACTGCATTCGATTCATTTTTGGTCTTCGTAAATATGATCATATCTCTTCCTCTCGTTCTGACCTAAAATGGTTACCCATTCGGCAGCGTCGAAATCAGCGCGCTCTTACTACCTTATTTTCTTTTTTACACTCTCCCACACTACCCAGTTATTTATCTTCACACTTCCAACCTTTGTGCTCATTTCATGACAGAAATCTTCGCTCTTCTAATAATCTTCTTCTAGCATGCCCCTCTCATACTTCTGATTTCGTACATTCTTTCTTCTTTATTCAATCTATCTTACTCTGGAATGCGCTCCCTCTTGAAGTCAGGACGGTTACGGACCGCTATAAATTCAAACTAAAGGTACGGTATATACTCTTCGACAGATTGGCAGAATCATCACATTAATAGTATAAGTATATATATATATTTATATATCAGTATTTGTGTATGTATTGTAAATGTATTTATGTATATATATATATATGTATATAATATATATATAATCTATATATATTGTTAGTATAATTATGTGTATTGAGTATATATTTATTTACGTATATTACCTATTTCAAGCAATAATCTTTTGTTGTTAACTTGCACCTACTTCGTTTATCTCTGCATCACCCAAAGGTTGGCTGGTAGAAAATGCCTTTGGCATTAAGCCCACCCATGTACGATTTGTGCATAAAGTTTATAAATAAATAAATAAATAAATAAATAATGGATAAACCCTTAGACAAATTTAAACAAATTGTCAAAAACCATTTAATACTTAAGGGTTACTACACTGTTAATGAGTATCTGAACGATAAAAGTCATGGGATGCTGGCTTGACGAATGAGTAAATTAATTTTACTCTTAATTTTAATGACATTATACTTTAAAGGACATATTTTTGTTAATTATTGTATGAATGACATTTTTTATGATTATTATGAATGACATGCTTTAACAAATAATTTTTTGACATTAATTTATTGATACATTTTGACATAATTTATAAAATGATTTTTTTTTTGTATTAATTTTAAATGACATGATGCCCGAGCCATATTTGAACAGTTAAGTACACATTTTGTATTGTTTTGTTAAAATTGTATACTTAGTATTGTTAAATTTTTTTACATTGTGATTTGTGAAATAGAGGTACATTGTGAACTCCTGTGGTAAATTAAGTTCATCTTACTTTATGCTTATACCAAAAATTAACAGTTTATATAATATCTACATAGAAACATTTATCACAGTTCACATGTTGCCTTTACCTTTTGTAGCAATATGCAAATTGAGGCAGCCTGTAAAGCACACATTTTACTTTTTAATTTTCTTTACAACATAGAAAGCTGTAAGTAATTAAGTATCTATAGAGTTAAGTGTATTGCCTGCGTCACTTTGCATGCTACTTGAAACTGTAACTTACAAAAATTGTAATAACCTGGCGATTAAAAAGAGTGGCCTGAGTTTCTTGCCAGTTCTTCTCATGGCACTACTTCGTCAGCGAACTGGCTGTAGGTTAATTTGCTGACATTTTGTAAACTTTGACGTTCATAAGTGTTAATTTAATTAACTTAAATGAATAAACATATATTTCATTTCATTTCATTTCATAACCTCGTTTGAAGAAGGACATGTCATAGCGCTCGGGAAAACCGCAGCTGGTAGTTCGTTCCAGAGCCTGCACGTACGTGGGAGAAATGAACACTGAAAACGAACCGTGCTAGACGAGATCGTGTCCAAGTAGTATGGATGAACTTAGCTGCGATGTCGAGTGGTGCGATGATAGAAAGGAGACGACGGCACCAAGTCAAACAGTTCCTCAAAGCACCCCCCCGTTGAACATACGATCTTCTTCTGAAATCGGTAGTCAGTATTTTATTGTATTCAAATTCGTGGACACAAAAGTTGTAAAGAAGTTTTTTTAATCATAATCTTTTTCACGTCAAATATCCAAAATTATTACGATGCTAAAAACTTAAAAACAAAACTGATTTGAACAAACTTAATGCCAATTCCGATTCTATTAAGCATATTTATTTTCATAAATTACTTCCTAAAAAATCTTAAGATTTCAATTTATCCTGTAGCTATAAGTTAAAATAATAAAACTTGTTCAGTAAAATCAAGCAATTTCTTGAACAAATGCCTACAAATCTCAGAGATAAAGAAATATTTATTAGAGACCACAAGAAAGGTCCATTATTTTTTCCACTACAACAGATTCTGAAAACGACGATGAAGTAAGTTTTCAGACTATGATTTATAACCAGTAGCGGAAAGTATCTTTTATGTATAATTAACAGCGCCCCTGTTACTTATTCTAAGAACTAAACTAACACTATATTTTTAAGCTGTCAAAGGTGATACAAATGTACGGTAATTTTATGGTAATGCTACAGTTGCCAAATATTAGAGGCAATGACTTATTTTATTGTTAGAATTTACTTTACGACATTTTGTTTACTTGTTCTGACAGTTAAATACCTTTAGTTAAATGCCGTCGGTTATAATGACCATTTTGGTTTAAAACTCACCTATAATAAATATTTGGGTTATGAATCATTATCATTTTATCAACCGAAAGAAGTCCACTGCTGGACATAGGCTTCTCACAATTTTCGCCATCTACTATGGTAATACTTCCTTGGTGGCTTTAGCCCATTAGTGCTAAATCCAGCAATGATCTATTCATGTAACATATTTGTAGAATATTGAAGAGTTTAATTAACTTGGTGTCAATTATACTCTTATACAATCTACGGCGCGGTGACGCGACGAAATATTCTTAGAACAGTTGTTTTTATAAAAGAACAATATCTGAAGGGGCAACAAACTGTATTGCTTTAGTTTGCAGTTGTGAAATCATGAATATAAGTTTCCTTTATATTCAACTGTTTTCATTTCATAGAATATTAGCGTTTATTGTGGTATCCTTAAGTAGGATGCTAAGCATATTCACATCCATAATTATTAACACATTTACAATAAGAGGATTTTAAATGGTCGTATAAGGGTCGTCTGGGTACGTGGAATCATAATTTATTCAACCGGTGAATAGTAGTATGTAAATTGTTGTTGTACTAAGTTGTTTGAAAGCTACTGATTATAAGATAATGAGAAACCAGTAAATATGAGAATTAAAAACTAATATCTCAGAACGCAACTATGCTACGTATTTTTAAAAAAAACTTCACCTGTGTATAAAACAAGCTACAGAAAAAACGTCTTTATAGTTCCTATCATTAAGTACCTTTTTGTTCTTAATTACAATTCAGTATTCTTGACTGACGCTTCTGGTAATGGTGTATAGGATAATCAAACTTGCTAATATATCTTACATAAATATATAGTTGCTTTACTAAAATAGCGATGCGTAAGACACATACTAGTACCTATCCAAACTGCTAGCTGTTGAAGCAGAAACGTTCTAGCATGACGATCACGTACTAAAAGATGCAGAGTCGATAATGCAAGGTGGACGAATGATCTGGCAAGGAGAAGGAGAAATATGTAAAGATCCGCCATGCAATGCTTCTTCCATTTTGACATTCTTAATATTTTACGTAGATACTTCAAAATTTTAACAAGACAAAGCTGTATTTTCAAATCGAACTTTTAAACTGCCCTAAACGATCTATCGGTTAGTAACCATATTATAATATAATTATCTGCTTGTTTTAAGCAGACGTTTTATTCAGTAGAATTTCATATTTATATAATTACAGAAACAACTTCAGTCACATTTGGAACTTGTGAAAGCGAAATACTTTTTCGGCTATCGATTGCCTGATCGCCCCAATCCTTAAAGCCAGGTAATACAGAACTTTTCTCGACGAAAATTACTTTCGTACAAAATTTTACCCCTTATCAAATTCAATTCGAAAACTGCTGAATACCGCAAACTTTTCTAAATGAAACTACCTATTGGGTTTAGGTAAAATTTAGACTGTGGCTTTACCTACGTTTTTTTCTTAAATCTTGGGTTAGAACAAAAAAATTGTTAATTATGTTTTTAAGATTAGTAAGTTAATCATTTTATTGTTACGTTTACAAAAACGATGTTTAAATTATAACACGACTTAAGTATTTTGGTCGAAAATTTTTGTTCTAAAAAGAAAAAATGCTGAGGACCGTTTTGGCTAAAAATATCGGTATTTGAACAATTTGCTTAGGTGTTTTGCTTTTCGAGGAGTTACAAGTTCCTTAAATAGCTATAGGGAAAGACTAGGTAAATCACTTAGAGGATAAAATTTATAAAATTTAATAATTAGGTACTTCCTAGTCTGGATATATTTTGTGTAAATAGTATGTTTTTAAAGTCCAACAAGGATTGGTCCTTGGTACGGGCGAAGTATTCAAACATATTTTAATTAATTAAATTTTAATTTTGTTGTGCGTTGCACTACCTTGTAACAACATTAAATCCTAGCAAAGTTTTAACATCAATAATTTATGCTTCTTGTGTCAATATTTGGTATTTCTTACGGCCCAATAAGGTGTAATAGATTCAGAAAAACGATTTATTTCGTATGGGGATTACGGCTGAGAATATACCTTCTGACAAATTAAATGAATACTTCAAAACTAGAAATGAAGCTAATGTATGAAGATTTTAACACATTGCTAAAGTCAATCAATGAACTGCACATAAGGTAACGACAATGTTGGCGTTAGCTTATCTCAATTTCATACATTTTATAATTTATTCCATTCTATTGTATTCTATTCTTACTTATGCTACTTGTCTATTGTCCATTTTTATCAAGTGGCTATAGCATTGGCACATACGTAGCCTCTTGCTACTGACGTAAGGCCAAAATATATTATAGTTCTTTAATACAGCAATAGGTGTCAAACGAACGAACGACCTATCGATCGTAAGTGGTTACTGTAACGTTGGGATGACAGTGTTCTTTAAGCCTTTCAGCAACATTGGAATGAGGAAGAATAAGAAAGAGAAAAACGACTATGGCTATGACTATATTTGAATTAATCCCACCCTCTGCCTTTTTATCCAGAACGTGCGGGACTAAACTGCCACCCTTTCACAGAAGGGTCTCGAACCAAACGGTTCAGCACTTTATACTTTTGTCCCTCAATTAAAGCCTGGAACTCTTTGCCAGCGCATGTGTTCCCATCTAATTTTGATCCTGGGTCTTTTAAGCGGGGCGTGAAAAAGTATCTCACTAAGCCGCCATAGTGGAGGCCACCATACCAGTAGTTTGGCTTTTGGAATGGTGTCCGCCACTTCTAGATTCCACTTACTGCTTACCATCAGGCAGAGTGGAGTCACTTTGGTAGGCTAAAATTAAAAAAATAAAAAAAAATGGCAGTTGGTCCCTCTGTGCTCTTACTCACCGAACGATACCCGATACCCGAAAGTATTTTAACAGTTTACGCTGGCATTTTGCTGATATTACATGAGACCACTCGACCGGCAGAAATAAACCGTAAAATTATGATGAATATTAAACATTCGTACAACCCGATTACTTGTAACTTTTTTATATTTAGTACTACTATATATAAAACCTACTTTGAATATAAAACAATTATACAAACCGTAACAATCCATCACAACTGAAAACAATTCACAACAATGCTCCTAATCCTCATTATACCGGGGAAAATAAACAAAACAAATTCGAATTTTATTCGAAACTCAAGTCTCACCCCGAATTCTCATAAAGATAGATATTTTTTCGATTATATGTAGATGTTTATAAATTTCAGCTTTTCTCTACTTTAATAATACCCGTATTGTACATTAAAATTTGTTGGAAGAAATCCTCTAAACAATAGTGATAATCGTATCAAAATACGTTGCGTAGTTTAGAATAAATTGGCGGACAAACATACGGAAGAAAACAAAACTTTATATACTTATTTGGAGATTTAATTCCTGGTTTTTACTAAACCAAGAACATAGCGGTATTATACATAATGTTTTAAATTGAATAAATGAATGCTTAAGATAATGCGATAGAATAATTTCATACAAATTGGATGACAACGCTCATGCTAATGTTTCCGATATTTAATCTACGTTTAGTATTTGCTTCGGCAATTTATGTAATGACATACTGTTCAAAATGTACTGAATTAAGTAGGTACTTACGTTAAAACAAGATTACCTAGTTGTGAACTAGGTAGCCTGCCTACTACACCGTACCACACCATGAACGTGTTGGACAAAAAATATTCTTAAGACCAGCACCGTCGCGTGCCATGCACGGAACGTTAACAATAAAATTATTGTCGACGAAAGAATATATGTATACGCTCTTTTGGGCATAGTAGACCGTATCGTGTTGCTTGGCGATCCTAATGCGTTCATAGCACGGTCATGGTATGGTACGGTGTAGTGGGCAGACGCCTTTAAAGTATAAATCAAATTGCAATAACTAGTGTTATTGCAATTTGATTTATACTTTAAAGGCGTGAGTGTACTGTGACTGCAATATCTACCTTTCCTATTAACGCTTGTCTAATTACTGCATTTGTAATGTATTGGAAGTTGGTCGTTTATAAAATGTTAAGCATTAAAATCCTATTAATATTATAATGCGAAAGTAGCGCCTAAACGACTGAACCGATTTCGATAATGGACAGACATAGGCTACTTTTTATCCCGAAAATCGGTCTACTTCCCGAGGGATACAAAACATATTTTACGCGGGGGTGTAGCTGTGGGACGCAGCTAGTAATTCTTAATGTAACTAAAATATTTTTTATCATTTTAATTGAAAAACGTCATAGCTAGATTAAGATCGCAGAGACTAGTAGCCACAATTTCGTTGGGTAGGCAGTGATCGTTAGCAAAATAATGACTGTAGTCTTAGTTGAAATAAAATCAATACTTGTACTTTTACTATTATTCTTAAAATTTAAAATATTTTTTGATAAAAGTCAGCTATATTTAAAACTAGCTTTTCGCGGCGTGGTGTACTGCTCTGTTTCCGTCGCCATTAGCCTGATGTTTATAGCTTATAACCTTCCTCAAAAACTGGGCTATCATACGCAAAAATAATTATTTAAATTCGACTGGTAGTTCTAGAGATTAGCGCATTGAAACAAACAAACTCTTCCGCTTTATTTAATGGTATAGATTACCTTGGAAAGTACATATGAATGTTTTAAGCCCCGTACATAAATCACGACATACGTACCAGTAGAAACACAATGTTGATTTTCCCTAGACAGTATGTAAAGGATGCCGATACGGCTTTGAACTTTGACCCTATTCATTTTTGATGAAGCGCTCTAATATTAGTTGACCTTTGATAGACTCGAGCAACAACAGTGATCAATATCATTGGTACTTTCTATTTTGAAGAGTCAGAAGACGCAGTATATGCTTCTCACAAAGTAAGACTTTGTAAGGTTGGCGGCCAACCTATGGATGAGAACAGCTAGAGACCGATTAAAGTGAATATTATTGAACTAGACAACGTCCAGCAGTGGAAGTGTTTCGTTCTAAAACAACGATATGACTTCCTATTCGAAGTTTCAAATGAAAAATGTAAATGTACCTACATACTTATTCATATAGGTTAATTAAATTATAACTTATGAACGTTAAAAATTACAAAATGTCAGCCAATTAACCTACAGCCAGTTTGCTGACGCTTGGTAGGACATGAGAAGAACCTGACAAGAAACTCAGGCAACTCTTTTTAGTCGTCAGGTTATTACAATTTTTGTAAGTTACAATTTCAAGTAGCATGCAAAGTGACACAGGCAAAACGCTATATTAACTGCCTCGTTGACTCAGTATTACTGTCACACTAAGGTCTCGGTCCTATCCCCGTGTAAAAGTGTTTTTATGTCTAGAAATTAACAATATTTAATTGTCTCGTAAATGACAACAAGTTCGCCTCCTGTTACATTTGATATACTGACGAACCTCGAGTGTTCATATCCTTCCTACCCATCCCGAACCATTTATTAGTTTGTTTTACATTTAGCTATTGTATAATATGTAGGTATAGATATTTATGCCGTTACAAATAACATCCTTCTCATTAAACTCCGCGATAATGAAGTGATAGGTCATTTGCAATAATGTAAATCTGATTGTTAAATTAAAATGCATTCGACTAGAACATATCGTAGTGTTTCAGTGATATTTATTAATAACTTGTCATTATATTACTATTTGTTAGATAGTTTATTTTTATAGTAGAACCTCTTTACTGTTTGTACATAGTAAAGTATTTATAACTACTCGCTTTCATTTGGTAAATTGAAACGGTGTGGTCAAATTACACCTTTTTTCACACGATGGGCTACATTATGTCTACAATTTCTAAAAAATACAGTCATTTACGTATGTGATTACAATAAAATAATATACATAACACGCAATATATAAATTTAGAATAGATATAGTAGCAGATGACTAAAACATCACAACGTTTTATAATTCTAAAATACTTGCAAATTAATATTATTTCGGCATATATGTCAACTAAAAAAATTATAAAATTGATGAAACAAATGTCTAAAATAATCAAAACGTTATACTATAACAGAACTTATCATGTGTAAAACACCTTCCTTTATGATCATAAATTTGCATTTCCAGTTTTAGTAGCTATCACACGTGGAAACGTTTGTACCATATATACATACAAAGCTATTCTCTGTGGCTAGCTAGAATTCCAATCACATAAATGTCACGTCACACGGCCAGTGGTGACCGCATACTGTGCAATTACTACGTCCCCTAAGTGCATGTCTGCACAGAATTTGTGGCAAGAAAATTTTGTACGTTTCGGATATGTGACGAAATTTTCATATTACAAAAATCTTTAGATAGAAAGTGCATATAGAGTGTTGCTTATATTATTTAAATGCTATCTCTCTTGTAAGATATTGTCTCTGTTATTTAAATATATATTAATCATTAGCAAAATATCTTTGACAAAATATTTTTACATTTGAAAACGTTTGCAGTGCGGATCTTCTTCAAAAGAGGTTTGCTATAATCACCATACTTGGTATGCAGATTTCATTGGTGACTACAGCATTACATAATGATGAATATTATAACCACAATATGATGTATGGCTTCATATTATATATACTTATTTAGTTGGCAGTTTTGCCCGTTACTCAGTATTTAGACGCCTTATACGACTCTCACGGGTCTACACTCGTGAATTCTCTGGCCTCTTACTACATATTTTTCAAGTGGATTTAATAAATATTATATAATATAAAATTTATTCTTAAACATCCTATTTATATCAAAAAAATTTCAACACATTTCTAAGAAAATTATAAGTACCTATTTTATTTCCTTTAGTTACGTCGGAAATCCTGTCGTCGAATACAAAAGCAAATGTACTTTTATATTACTTTGCTTCATACAATTATCGTCGTTTCAAAGACGAGTGTTCGCATGGCGTTGAGAGCCATCGTCTCAATAGAAATGTCATCACGTACGGCGATAAAGCCCCGTATACCGTATGAGGTATTATTGGTTTCCACTTAATAATTTATATGGTTTGAAAGAACTTGACAACAGCATACCTATTTTGTTTTTGGAATTTGATTTCGGTATTATTTAGGTCGTGATGTGCTAGTCGTTATTATCTCAAAACTTAATGTACGAGTACCTAATGCATATTTTAAAAAAGGCCGTCTGAATTGCCTGTACCTATTTTCTTCTTATGTCCTCTTTAGTTATTATGAATTTAAATAATTAGTTTGTATTTATTTCCATTTACAATTTTGTGGTTTATAATATTACCTAAAAATTAATAATTATCATCTAATATTTGTCGATTAATTATCGTCCATGTATTTTATTTTTGACTTAAATACCGTTTGGAAACCAGATGACTACAGTGAGGTATGACTGTAATATTATTGTAATTTTAAATAATTACTATTATTACTTTAAATCACATCGAATCAGAACTTCTTCTTTCAAGAAAGTGAAGTGGGCGATAAAAGTAGGGTTAGGACTCAACATCTTTCACTGTATTAAATAATATACTAGTTCCCTTCCTAATGGCATTTCGCACACAATATAATAATGTACGACTAAATATGTAAACTAACGTACAACAAGTGTACCTAGCGATTAAATTATAAGACAAATGACATTGCCCAATTAATTTCAAATTCGAATGTTTTAGTATTAATTAATAGCAAAATACATTTTAGAGTAATAACATAATATGTATGAATATGGATTAATATTAATTTGTAAATACGTAACTGTTGCTGGAATACTAATATTATTTGTAATTGTTGACTATTATCATTCAAATATTTGTAATTAATAGTTTGATAGATTATATGAAATTTATTCAGAAATTAGATTAAGTACACATCCACATCTGGACAAAGGAAGGTTTTAGTTTATTCCCATTTTTACCCGCATGTCTGCCCCCGTATGGGGGAAAATGGGAATTTTCGTGTCATATTCTACGGAAATTATAATTGGGGGAAGATAGGAAGGTCTATTCCCATCTTCCACCGCATGTCTGCCCCCGAATGGGGGAAAATGGGAATGTTTGTTCGCATAATCGTCTCACAGTGCTGGATGAAGTACAATCTCTTACTGACTATAACGATTATAATAGTCTGGTACTCAATAAATAAAAATTCTGGTACCAGATTATCATTAACTGGTACCTTAACACCAAACAGCACCGTAGATATCTACTCCCTAATGAAGCGACTCTAGATTTCTTCGTAATTTAAGTAATAGATGAAATTTAATTAATGAAGTAATAGTAAAAATCAAAGTTGCTGTATTACCCGCTAACTTCTTCTAAAGTACGCAACGTATTTTATTACCTCTATCTAGAGTGCATGCATTTTAGAAAAGCCAAGAACTGCTATGATTTATATTCATATCATAAACATATTAGTTGCGCTAGTGGCATAGATATGATACTAGCGGACCCGACAGACGTTGTCCTGTCTTAATTATTATCGAATTTTTCGCAGAACCTTCTCCTGACAATAACAAACACAACAAAAAAAGAATTAACGGAATCGGTCCAGTCGTTGACGCGTGATGCCGTGACCAAGGGAAATAGGGATTTATTTTTATATAAATAGATATTTCTAATCTCCCATTCTACAAACCCTCACCTACCTACAGATATCCCCCGTAAACTTTTCACTACTTTCCCCTATTCCCCTCTTCCTTCTCCCCCACTCCTCCCATCCCCCTTTTTTCCGCTTCTCTCCTCCCTCCCTCCCCTCTCCTTTTCCCGTCATTTCACTCTCCCTTTCCCTGGCTGCTCCCTAATTTCCACCTCGCTTCCCCCTCACTTCCCTTTCACTTCCCCCTCACTTCCCCATCATTTCCCTCTCGCTGCCTCCTTCCTCCTCCTCCCTTCGCTCTCACTTCCCCCTCTCTTCAATTTTCAAGGCGCTAACTTCAAAAGCAAAGATCTTTCCATATAATATTTTATCCCTAATTTCATCCCTCTAAAAACAACCCAATTAAAAAAAAATTATGAGGTTTTTTTTATTTTAATAGAAGTATTCCAAAACAAAATTTCAAAACTATGAAGAAGTTTCATACAATCGTTTTCATCCCTTTTCAGACCACCCTTAACATTTAGGGGGATGAAAAATATATATTGTTCGATTCTCAACCCTGGCCGATATGCATACAAAATTTTACGAAAATCGGTTGAGTCGTTTCGGAGGAGTTCAATAACGTACACCGTGACACGAGAATTTTATATATTTATACAATATATAATATAGATTTAAACAAAGTGTTCGTTAATGTATTTAGGGCGGCGAACGACCGGCCACGGTGGCGAAAATTGGGTGAGGCCTATGTCCAGCAGTGGACGCCTTTTGGCTGATATGATGATATATAATACCTAGCTCCCCGCGCAGTTTCACCCACGTCTTTGGTTACTGCTCTGCTCCCGTCGCCAGTAGCGTGATTTTTTATGGCCCATAACCGTCCTCAAGAACTGAACTATCATTAAATCCGACAGGTAGTTCTACGTTCAGTAGCGTTTAAACAAACAAACAAACTGTTCTGCTTTATATAATTGTATAGATATAGACAATAATTTAGGAACTCATTAAATAAATCAACAAACGCTTTATTTGGTAAATTAAGAGTAGAATACTTAACTTCAAAACTCTTGTAAAATGAAATAATAAAGTCTATTTTTAAAAGAGCCCAAAATAACACCGGTGAAAATGTTAAGTACGTTAAAAGCTTAGTGAAACCTCGTAAAAGTGAATGCGAAGTTTAATAACTTGCATACTTAACTGATCTTAATGTTATCGTACTTTGCGTTGTAAGCCTTTAAGACAGTTTGATGACATGAAATTATCACATGACTGCCTCCGTGGCGTAGTGAGAGCGCAAGGGTCTGCTGTGCACAAGGTTCAGGGTTCGATCGTTACACGTTAATGCCGTACGTTTGTGGAATGCATCACCGGTCCAAATTAGACGAGCTCAATCATAGGTCTCATATAAGACAATGGTCAAACAATTTTATTTAACGTCGATATCCACACAACGTACATTATAAAACACTTACACGCATATCTATATTATTATATCTTATTTGTTACATTTTATCCAATACCTAACATCAAGCATTGTCACTTGTACATATTTTATCTCTAGTGTCACCATCACGTTGTATTTATTATATTATGTATTAGTATGTAGGTATATATTGTATTTAAGTTATAATTTATATATTGTATGTATTATTTATATATATTAGACAGTTCATTTGTTTGTATTTAACTTTATTTATTGATTCGAATTATTATTTAATGTACCTGTACACCATAACTGCCGATTAATATTTGCCTCAAGTCCATCCAAAGGTTGTCTGGAAAAGATCGCTTTTAGTGATAAGACCGCCAATTGTCATTACTTATTATTGTGTTATTCTATCATTTGTTTTGTATTATGTGGTGTGCAATAAAGAATATTCTATCTATCTATCTAACTCCTCAAAGTTAATTATGTCTTTCTAATACAAGCATTATAATAGCAAACTAGCTTTTTTTTAGCTAGCAGGTTTTACCCGCGAAATTAGCGCGTTCAAACAAACAAACGAACAAACTCTTACGCTTTATTAATATAGATTGTAGATAAACATATTATAAAAATAATACCAGCCTATTTACTTTCCCACTGCAGGGCAAAGGCCTCTTCTCATATAGAGAAGGTATGAGCATTAATCACCACGCTTGCTCAAGGCGGATTGGCAATTTCAGACATTTAAGTCCAGGTTTCCTCACGATGTTTTCCTTCACCGTTAGTCAGAAATGTCCAAGATAAACTTAGAAAGTACATATGATTTGAAAAATCATATCGGTACTTGCCCGGTTTCGAACTACCTCGTATTTACGAAGCGGGTGCCTTATCCACTGGACCATTTCGACTTAGATAAACATATTATTACATACATATAAATCATGGGTGATAACTTGCTAGGTCTTTGTTACACATGTTAACTAGACGTCCGCCCTTGCTTCGCTTCGGTATCAAAAGTTTTATTCGGACTCACAACAATCGCCTAAATAAAATATGATTGCAATGTTACCTACGCCTGCAAAATATTTATTACTATAGTGGACATTTACTTTTGCTGTCTTCTGTATTGACAAGCAATATAATAATAATATAATATAATAATAAATTTATTTATACTTAAATCTCCAATACAATGGTAATTATAAACTAGGTATACAAAAATGTCTTGAAACATAAATAGGTAATGTAGGTTGTACAAATAGGGTGAACCCTGACTCCCAAACTAGGTGAAACCTGTGACTCATTATACATTATTAAAAAACAAAAGGCCCACCTGCCTCAAACAAATTGAAAAGAAAGAAACCCATTTTTCTCGTGCTGACGCTACATTGAAATATTATGTACCCTATGTCACTCCTACAATTAACATGAATCTAATGACACCTCATAAGTTAAAAACAAGAAATTTTGACATACATACTCACATACAGACATACATACACTCGAAAAACATTACCCTCCTTGACTGCGGCAGTCGGGCAAAAGTTTACAAATATTGAAATTCTGAAAGTAGCTAAAAAATATGTTAAACATGAAAGAATTTTTCAAATTGCTAACTTAGATTTAAGTTAAATCGTTGCAAACAAACATACGTCTAATCTTTTTTCTTTATAATTATTAGAAGAGATTATAATTTAGACAAATTTTCGGCAGTTGTAAAAGCGAAGTCGGATAAAGGCGGTCTCGGCTATCTACTCTCAATAGGGAGTGGCTTTTATCGATGTCTAGGAAACTAGGTCGACATTTAGTCTTCCTGCTTTTGATCTAACGATATCAATGTTCGGAAACGTAATTTAGTTAACTATATTAATAATACAAGTTTAAAGTGTGATTAAATTAGTATTAGCGTTATTAGGTATTGGGTAATACTAATGTGAACTAATTTTACACGATGAAAAAGAAAGAAAGCTTATTTATTACTAGCTTGCCGCGGTGCGGTATCACGTTATCTATCGTAGGCACTACTAGCCGGACTACAATAGTAACACAGGCAACAAACGTTCATAAATAGAACAAAACGAGGTGTGTTTGGCCGCTCTCTAGACAACTTCAAACTTTTTTTTAAATAAGATCCTTTTCCTAAAAACGTTTTCTAATATATCATTTGTTTATATATTATAACCTATACAAACTGTACGACGAGCGTTTCGTTCCTAAATAGAGCCTATCTTCAATTGAATCTAAAATAACAAAGTAAACTACAAGCTGTACTTACAATTCTTTACAACGAAAGCACAAGAATAGAATAGAAATACGGCTTTTTCTATCCAATCTTTTTCTAAGGCGTCGCTTTTTCTTTCTGACTTTCAGACCCAATTTATCCGTTTCTTTATTTAAGTTAAAACTAATTTTTATTATAAACACAGTCAGAAAATTACAAGCAAATCAAACAATAAATAAATTTCGCTTTTGACATTTAATTTTTGTCACTAATGAAAAATGAGAAAAGAATATTTTACGAATTTAATATACATAATACAAAATAATATTTTGTAACGACAAAACAATAATTTCTCAACAATAAAACAGGAACGGAAAATAGACTATAGAAAATTAATTAAGCTGAAACTGAATGAATGAATAAGGAATATATTTTTTTATTAAAATGTGACGGTTATGATTGTATATTGTTTAGAACACAATACATTAAATTATAATTTAAAACATTGTATTTATCATCACTTTTATATTTCAATATAGATATTAAGAGCTGAGTGCAACACTATACAGACAATTTATCTATCCTCTACATCCATAAAAAACTAAGTATAAGTTTCTATACGGTAGTAGATCCACACTGGTTTCAGCATGAATAGACCGGATCGACCGGGGCAGTACCACCCTCTCATAGAAGATCGACGTAACAGTAGTAGTATCCGTACTACTGCGTTTCGTTCGGTGAGTGAGAGCGCCGGAGGCCCAATTTTCCCCCTTTACTCTTTCCTCACCTCCCTTATTCCCTTCCCTTACCCCATTCCCAGCCGCCATGGTGGAGGGCCACCATACCTGCAGTTTGAGCTTTTGGTATGGTGACCACCTCTTCTGGATTCCACTGACTGCTTACCATCAGGCATAGTGGAGTCACTTTGGTAGGCTACTATAAAAAAAAAGTTACAACTTGTAATAACACTCAACTAAACAATCATTATTATCAGCGTCATCACATTCTTATCATATCAGCCAAAAACGTTCAATTCTGGACATACTATTATGCCCTCCCAAGTTTCATTACCGTGATGGGTTGTCAGCTGCCCATAATAATTAATTGTTTGCTACCCTTATCAGGTCGTCGATACACCAGAAGAGATGATGTTATTTATATTTTACTAGCTGCGCCCCACGGCTTCGCCCGCGTGTAAAATATGGTTTGTTGTGTCTTTCGGGAACCAGACTGATTTTCGGAATAAAAAATAGCCTATGTCCGTTTCCAAAAGCGAATCTATCTACATACCAATTTTCATTGAAATTGGTTCAGCCGTTTAGGCGCTGAGTGGTAACAAACACAGACACACTTACAAACTTTTTAAAAAAAACTTTTAAATGCCAAATGTATTTCCTGATCATATAGAATGGCAAATTCAAATAATTTTATAGTCATCAGAACTACTAACTCTAAGTTCAATTTTAGAGAGCATTTGTTCTTCATCTCGTACTTTAAACTACACAGATATAAATATTAAAAAGTTACACTTAGTTCTTAATTTAAAATGTCATAACTCAGCAATATTATGTTCTGAGTTCAATATTAACTTCTAAAAGAACTAGTTCAATTTTCTAGTTCTTTATTTAAGTAGCATTATCGGGTTAAGTTATTGTTCATATGTGATCCAATTGTTTGGATGCGATCCAAAATAAAAAATATAATTTACTTAAAAGACTATAAAAATCAATGTGGTGGAATATACTATACGTTCAAACGCTTAGACGAAAATATAAAGAAAATTGTGAACTCGAGACAGCTCTCTCATTTCATTTTAACAAAAATGCGATTAACGTACACGTACATCTATACTATTACTATTATATAGAGCGAAAGAGCTTGTTTGTTTGTATTTTTGTTTGTTTGAATGCGAAAACTACCAGTTGAATTTAAAAAAATATTTTTGCGTATGATAGCCCAGTCCTCTCTCTTTATATGCTATGTAACATCACGCTAATGGCGACGGGAGCAAAGCAGTACACAAAGACGCGGGTGAAACCGCGCGAAGTTTGGTTTCGCCAGCCACATTAGAGCCTATCACAATTACCACCCGGAATAAACATTTAAGGAGTCGCTATTGCCGAACACGGCTTGGACGACATGGTATGGAAACCGCGCTGCAGAAAGCTAGTAGGTAATAATACCCTTATACCCAAGTACTAAAACGTCACTTATGTTTAAAAGACCTTTAAGTTTCAACTTTCTAATTAATTATAGCAACTTTAATTTAAAATTGCAGTAGTAAAATAGTGTTTGAATACTTTTTCTTCATCTTACTGAGTGGTTAGTGGTAAACCTAGTGTCAGTTTGCACCACAAGATTTGTTCAGGTAGCCTACAATTTTTATAATAAATACCCTGAATTAAAATAGATCTGTCTTTATTAAAATCAGTTTTAAGACACTAGATAAGATCTAACTCTTTAAAGCAAAAATAACTGATGTTAAGCAAAAATAATTTATAGAAAATATTTAACATACATACATGCTCATAGGATATACTCGTGACATTGTTAGTGACACTACTTCCATGCATGGATTAGTCATGCTGTAACCAAACAATCACAAAATGACAAGCGACAGCTGGACATGACGTCTAAGGTAGGGTGTGTCAGGTAGGATTGGTAACCGCAACTAATTGAAAAGATACATAAGTAAATGTAAACGTTGCGTGTTAGTGACACCAGCGATGTGATTTACAATCAACTTTCTTACTTTGGATCTAGAAAGCGTTGCGTATTTGTTGTGTTATTATTATTATTTGTTGGAAATAATTACTTTACTACAGAACTTTTTACGACTCCCGCACTAGGAAACAAGCCTTGTGTCGCGTGGACTTTACAAACATACAAATAACGTACACAAGTACACTCGGACTCGGAACAAGTATTTATGGATCACACAAAATTTTGTCCCGTGTGAGGATCGAACCCACAAACTAGTGCACAGCAATCGCTTGCGCTTCCACTGAGCCACGGAGGAAATCGGATAAACTTCCACCTTTTGACGTCCACGTCAACTTTTGATTAATGGGTCAGAGAAAACCATTACTGTATATTTTCTATGCTGTATCAGCCTGAAGACGAAAGGTAGGAGTTTGTTATACCTATTTGCACCCTAAGCAGGCAGATTGATGACCACAATAAAATAATATTTAATACATACGAGTAGATAACGGTTTTATACACAAATATTTTTAGTGGGACGACTGGCACTAATCGAAGAACATATTCCCATTCGTCCCCTCTTGAATTAGGAATGGGACAATCGGGAACTAATTAAATATTATATTTTTGACTTCCCGTTTGTCCCCCTCGGGGGACGAAGTCAAGGGGACGAACGAGAACACATGGATAACGGTGCCCATTCCCTAGTATTCTGTCAGTAGCTTTTTAAAATATCTATTAAAAGAGGTAAAAAGGTTTTATTATAATCGGAGAAAAGTATCAGTCTAGAGAATCATCTCTTACGTTTACTTACGTTCGTTTGTTTGTTTGTAGTTGAATTACGGTAATTGCTAATGCAGAAAAACAAAATAGGTAGTTAAAATCCATCCCATAGAAAGAATTAGTTAGACGATGTATAATGGGATTATACATCGAATCGGACACTCACCTAACCGTGCAATGCAACTGCGAGACAAAATTACCCCAGTGGACCACACCATTACTGGCCATTAATAGGGCAATTTAAACACAGTTAACGTTTCGCATGTTCGCTCCAAACGGCTTTTATCACGTATAATGGTAGATTTAGAATGTATTTTTGTTGAAATAGCTACTGTCTTTGTGTACACGTTGTTGCACGACACGGATTTCTTTTGCAGTTGTTTTTGTTTTGTGTGAAGGAGCAATTAATGCGGTAGACTCAAAACTGTTGAGTCGACGCTGCGCTTGCTAAAAATGTATGAAAGCTTTTTCATTTAAATTTGTGCAGAGTAATGTTTATGTAATTTGTCAGTTTAGGTCCAATGTTAAAGGACTTTGCGATGCATTTTGTTCTAGACAAATGAATACTAACTGTTCTACTTGTAAAAGCATACAAAATTGAAAATTGACCTAAATATGACGTGCTTATAAGTTGCTGCTGACCTGTCTTGCTACATGTCATTTTATAAGTACTCGTATTGTAATTGTAATTAAATACACCATAACTGCATTGTGCTAGTTTTGTGTATTTAATGTAAACAAAAGATAAACCTATTGTTGTTACTAATAAATATCACATCGCACATCGATCTGTTTACATAACACATCTACACTAATCTATATTACAAATAAAAGCGCAAGGTCGCTTACTCACTCATCACGAAATCTCAGAAACTACAAGTGCTAGGAGTCTAGTTTTGCATGGCAGTGCCTTTTAGGACATAGGATTTTTTGAAATTAATCCCCTGAGAGGGTAAAAAGCGGTGGCGTATGAATTTTCTTTAGATTTGATAGTAGAATTGCCAAATTACTGGAAAATACCAGTTATTTAAAGAAATTGAAATTTAGTTAGTTTTTTTTTTATACAACCCTTAAAAAGGGTTTGTATGGAAAATCTTTTACTTTTAAAGCTATCAACTCCAAACTCACATAATTATTTATTGTATATATATTACATATACTCTTTATTTATATTAAAATAGTATAAATATAGTATATTTTATATATATTACATATAAAGATAAAGATAAAGATAAAGATCATTTTATTTATTTTAACATGAGTATACATACATATTAATGCGTGCAAGGTATTAAATTAAAGTGGTCAGTCATGTTTAGCCATTACGGCATACAAATATAAAAAATATAATTACCTATTCTATAAACTATACTGATTTCCAACTATCACTACGAAACAAAAAAAACATTAATCCTGTTAGTTATAAATACAGACCTATGTACATTAAACTACTTCTCATACATTCAATAACCCAGTGTATTTTATGAATTCCATCTCTTGTTTATTAGCAGTATCTCTGTGTGTCAATTTTGTCATCTAGAAAATCTTTAATGCTATAGTAGGCTTTACTTACGAGAAAATCATTTAATTTATTTTTAAATATATGTCTATTAAGATCTTTCCAAGCTTTAGGAATTTTATTGTATATTTTTGGGCCCATGCAAAATATACTGTTATTCATTAGAGTAGTTTTTGATTGATGTAGGCGAAGCCTACTGACATCACGTCTGTTACGTATACATATACTCTTTATTTATATTAAAAACTACCCTTATTAAGTAGGAATAAGAGTCACAAGTTTTTGTGAAGTTTTGTTAGTTTTAGTGGTAGCGGGTGAATAGATTTAAACGGCATTCGCCATAGAGACGGATTACACTGATACAATGTATGACTGCCGTAAGATCAGGCAGGCAATACCTATTCTGATACAGGCGCACGTCTGAATTTCAACGCGAACAAAGTCGCGGTCGCGCAACAGCTAGTTAGGAATAAAGCGTAAGAGTTTGATTATTTGTAACATCACGCTACTGATGACGGTAGCATAGCAGTAACCAAAGATGTAACTTAACGCGGATGAAACCGCGTCACAGAAAGCTAGTGATTAATATATTAAAATATTTCTTTTTGCCCAATATCGAGCAGGTCATAACTCCGTGTTTAATGGATAAGTGCCTTAACCACAAAGTCATTACGGTCTTCATTTTAAATATATTAATATCTCTAATCTTTTAATATCAAATTAAACTTTTAGTCTTTAAAATGTAACCCGTTTAAAACAAAAACTCGAACAATTGATTCTAACCCATAAAAGGCGTACTCATTAAATTAATTATAATGAGGGTATGATTAAAAAAATAATTATTATGATTAGTGTAATTAGCCGACACCAATTTTTTACTTTATTATTTTCTAGGAAAAACTCAGTTAATTAAGTTGGCGGGGTCTTAATCCTGGATTACGATAAACCTGTGCAGTAAAAGTCTTCATAGCTTACTGAATGAATTTAATGAGTATTTTCTGAATATAAACAAAGCAAGACTTTGTTCGTGTTCATTATTTTGTTTCATAATATACTGTTTCATGTTACTAACTTAGAAATGTGAAAGTATTGTGTTTTTAACTTGAATGAAAATTAGTTAATATAACGTGGCTTTTTATATTTTACTAACTGAGAAACATTAAGATACGGTTTCTTTGATTTAAATCTAGTTTGGTAAAATTATTAATACGACTTTTTGTATGAATGTTTCTAAATAAACTTGCATAATAGCTTGAGTCAACCCTTTTCAGGCAAGTTAGAGGAACACTCATCATCATTATCATCCACAGCCCGAATCTACGCACTGCTGGGCATAGGCCTCTCTTTGTTTGGGCTAAATTCCACGCTCTTGTGCCAGTCTCATCTATGTTCGACGGCTGAAAGGAACACTAATGTGCTTAAAAATAAATGAATAAGTCAATATGTTGGTTGTCAAGGTTGTTAAGTCACATAAGTCTAATTCATCACAGAATTTTTATATTGTGTTTGGCTCGCTAAGACAAAAGTCGTGGTCATCATATCTGTTTCGCTCATGTTGGACATAATATTGTTTGCCTTGAAGGAAAGAAAATCTCACCAGTTTCATAGAAGCATTTAAGTACAATAATAATTCTCTGTGTAATAAATCTAGACACATTGGTTTTATTATTTGTGCCCACGCTGCAATATATCAACAGATTTGCGCTTTATGAGGAAATGGTGAGTGCTACAGCGGATATTTTACGGGTTGATTTTCTTAATCATATTTTGAAGCTACTAAGATTTTTTATGAAGATGTCTTGCCTTAAACTGGAGAAGCTTAAATAAAGTAACTGAATTCTTTATATTACTGAACTTAAGCAAGTTTGACGAACATTTAGATTTTACTAAGGGTTATTGTATTTTAAAAAAAGATTTGTATACAGTTGAGCTATTCTATTCTATTCTTTTGAGTTTTTTACATAACCATACGCACACAACTTCACAAATCTTAAATTACGGATTTAATCTAAACCCCAAGTTTTGACAAATTGAAATCCTTCAAAAATTATTACGTCACGGTATTTACTATATGGTATATTTATTTTAATTTTTTCACGGTAGTAGATCCACGCTGGTTTCAGCATGAATGGGTCAGATCTTCCGGGGAAGTAATACCCTCTCACAGAATCGATGTAAGAGTAGTAGTATCCGTACTACTGCGTTTCGTTCGGTGAGTGAGAGCGCCGGGGACCCGATTTCCTCCTTTCCTCTTTCCCCGCCTCCCTCATTCCCTTCCCCTAACCCCATTCCCAGCTGTTTCAGACGATGGCTTATGGTATGGTGGCCACCACTTTTGGACTTCACTGACTGGATACCATCAGGTGGGGTGAAATCACTTTGGTAGACTAATATAAAAAACATTTCTTACTACTAACAGTTTTATAACATAAAATCTCATACAAAGCAACCATATTATAGCAATAGCTTCAGTTCGTTACAATCGCTATACAACATTATACAACTAAAAGTCGGCCATTTTCTCCACAGACACGCAAGGCCCATCAAATTTACCCCACTTGCAGTTAACGGGTTACCACGTTTCTCATACGTCCAACAAAAGAAATTGAATCTTATTTATTAGAATATAAGATATAATATAAGTTGAAGTGATTGACGTATTGAGGCTGTAAATCGTGATCAATAATGTATTTTGTAATGGACAGACGTAAAACGTGTTAGTTGATTTAGAATTTTTGAGTGTATTAAAATGTTTTCAATTATTTATAACTAAAAAACAGCGCAGTTTCACCCGAATTAAGGTTATAGCTACTCTTTCGCTCCCGTGGACCGTGAATCGTAGCGTTTTTGCTATCCTCAAAACGCAAAAAAAAATGTAGAAAAATATTTTTAATTTTAACTGGTCATTTCGTAGATTATTAAATTTCATCACATATTAAAGCTGCTCGTTCGTTCTTTACTCAGGCTTCCTTAGAACCTTAATTCTTAAAAAGAAACTAATTTCGCCTATCTATAAAGGTCGTACCTGCCAAACGACTTACAAAGATTTTTTGGTCAGTATTAGATACAATAACGTAGAACTTCTTTTTATTTCCTACAACGCAACTTATCCCAGTCTCATTTAACGTGTCTCTTATAAACAAAATCAACTGCAAAAAAATATCTACAAACAACCGGCCTTCGAGCGTAGTTCTTATATAAACAGATCTGTATCTGTAACACTTTTGTGTTCAAGTGCCCTTAATCAAACTCATTTATTCGCAAGAACTTTTAACAAATGATACACTTGCGAAGATAATCGTTATATAGATTGGAAGTGAGGCCGGGACAAACAGCGTAGGTAGTCGTTAGCAAAGTCCGTCTCAACTTACAGACATGTTTTACATACTGTTGTTTGGAATGAACAACACTTTTCATTGTGGAAAGGTGTAAAAAATAGTATATCTATCTATACTATTATACGCCGAAGAGTTTGTTTGTTTAAACGCGCTAATCTATAGAACTATCAGTCGAATTTTAAAATTTATTTTTGGGTATGATAGCCCAGTTCTTGAGGAAGGTTAAAAGCTATATAACATCACGCTACTGGCGACGAAAGCAGAGCATTAAGCAAAGACGTGCAAAACAAAAACAAAAGTAAGTTGTTACACCAGCGGCGGCGTCGGCCAAGTCCGACTAGTCATGGAGGATGTCTTTGACTATTGAAGTAAAGTTTCCAAAGTTGTTATCAAAAATTTCAAGACAACTGTTAATCTTAGCAAGGTCGTTGTATTAAAGTACCATCCGTGTTAAAGGAATAAAACACGAAATATTATTTTACTGAGAGGGTAAGTTCATGTATCATATCTAATAATTGCGGAAACTTGTCATTAGCAACTTAAGTTATTTTATACTTACTACTATAAAATGTATTATTAGTCTGTAAGCGTTCCAAAAATAAATAAATAAAATAAAATATATCACGGACATGCATGAGTGATCGTTTTTAAAAACACATTCAAACTATTCAGTGCCTTAAAAAAACATCACGCCGATCCCATGTCCTAAAAATGATCAGAAGCCGAAAAAGGCTGCTAGTAAGCATCGAACACCGACGTCACGCAGTAATTGGGTTATTCTATGACAGTTCATATAATATCCAAGTAATAAATATAGACACTTTGACACTTACAATTCGCTGTATATCCTTTCAGCCAGTATAACTCAGTCATAGCGCGCTACAGTAGAACGTTCTATAGACGCTTCAACTGGACGGTTCGGAAAAATACTTCATTCACTAAATGTTAGAGAAACCAAATACGCTTATTTGAAAATTTATCGTGCCTATGTTGTAATAAAGTTAATAATGCTTTACTAGCGCAATCGGACGATCGAATGATAGCGATCATATAAGAATATGGCATGAAAATCAAACACTAGATAGGCAACAACAGAGCTTTAAGAAAGGACTACTGGAATCTCCAATTAGTCTGTCAAATGCCTTGCCGTACCAATTACTCAAACTCTTCAATGATGTAATTAATGCTTTTCTAAGTTTTAGTCCAATTATTTACCAATTTCTTTCAAGCAATCTTCATAAATCACTCTATAGTAATTGTACAAAATGTATAAAATTTGATTCCTTGTATATCACTATATTTTTATCACTATATTTGAGTGTGTAACCGACGAGTTTGTATGAAAAGATTACTGAATGTTAAAGAGGCAAAGGAGAGGTATGTTTAGATCTCAGCAAATGGCGTTCTCTGCTATCCCATTAATAGGAGACCGGCGTGAAGTTATGTATGTATGTATTTGAGTGGGGGGTGTTTTAATTACGTTTATTTCCATGTAATAAAGTGCTTTTTACAGCTTTCTACCAACTGATTTACTCACGGAGTGTCTCTATGGAGTTCCGTTGGTGGATTTCCACACTTACTCTAATTAAAGGGCACCTAGAAACATTCACAAAGAACAGATCGTGTAACAGACAGAAAAGCGTTCATATATAAGTAACTAAGACCTACCCCTATTTCGCACAACGGGTACTTATGCTTTTTAAGACGTGATTACAAATCGTTTAAATATTCGATTTTTCTCTAGCGGCAGAATTTGTCTGTTTGTAGTTTTTGTTTGTTTGAACGCACTATTCTCTGGAACTACCAGTCGGATTTGAATAATTCTTTTTGTGTATGATAGCCCAGTTTTTGTGGAAGGTTATAGGCTATGTAACATTACGCTAATGGTAACGGGAGCAGTAACCAAAGACGCTGATGAAACCGCACTTCGGAAAGATAGTTATAACTATAAACCTTCTGGAATAAATGCTGTAAATGATAGTACTAACTGTATCAAAGTCCGCTGTGTTTAGAACAAGTTAAAAAAGCGACTGTGCCTTACTACATCAGCCTATTACTGTCTCACTTCAGAGAAATGCTCTTCTCGCTCAAACAAGGCATGAGTATTGATCACCACGCTTGCTCAAGGCAGATCGGCAATTTTAGACTATTTATTTTTATAAGTCCTGTTTTACTACTATACTATTTAAAGGTTAATTAATAATTTAGTTAGTCACAATACCGTACTATAATTCTCTGCATCAACTATACGGACGTCTCAAGTTTGAGAAACTCGAGCAACTCCAATATAAAGTTTGTCAATATTTCCGTTGTACGGGCTGATGGCCGACACTCATTGATTGGGCCAGTCCAGGCGAAAAATAAAGTTCTGCTATAATCTAAACTCTCTAGGGACTTCGGTGTTATTGCCGTGACTTACCTATGAATACAGTTTCTGTTTAGCCATAAATATACGGACTATAAGGATTCAAATAAAACATATGTGTAAATCTTGTGCACCGTTTTTTTAAATCGACATTTTTTATAGAACACAATTTTCCAATTAGAAAAGAGCGTAGAATTGAATATTGTCACATAAAACTTTTGCCTTGTTATTTTTAATAGAAGTTTAACGTAATTTTAGCCAAAGATTGGTTGAAGACTGATTCACGACCACGTCCCACGAAACTGAATATTTTAAGTGGGTCGTGAAAAATCAAAATTGAAAGAAAACACATGCGATGGTGCTAGGTTAGTTTTACCTTTTTACTTTTTACTATGAGAAACCCTTCTACATACCACCTTTCTTTTACTATAATGAAAATAATCTACCGTTAGATTGACTAATACTATTTATAATCCACGTTTTAATTTCAAACTTGTAATCATCCCTAAATTATCTATAACGCTTTAAATGTAATAAAATTGTTCCTATATATCCTTGGTTCAAAGGTTAGCTTATGGATGCTGCCACACGTGCCCATTGCGGCCACATGCCACCAAAAAGCCGATACCTATAACATTTGTATTATTTACACGTTAAAGGCAAAGAAACGTTACAGTGAATTACGAGGAGAGTGCATGTACCTAATCTGCACTAATAAATAAAGCAAAAGAGTTTGTTTGTTTGTTTGAACGCGCTAATCTCTGGAACTACCATTAGGATTTGAATAATTCTTTTTATGTACGATAGCCCAGTTAGAGGCAAGTTATAAGCTATGTAACATCACACTACTGGCGACGGAAGCAGAACAGTAAGCAAAACTCCTGGTCGATTCGCGCCGCGGAAAGCTAGTAGTTTAAATATAATTGCTATTGCATTACATACATTTCTCTGTAAAATAGAAGCATTTTTATTTAAAAAATCTTTGCTTGACTACATATTATACTAGGTAACAAACCTACCCACCTAACCTACTGGGGAACTATATACTCAAACATACAAAATAAAGCAATTTTTTTTGCTAAATTCTCGAATTTCAATTCTCGATAACTACCTACACATAATGACTGTAATTTAATCAAGAACGTGCTAACAGCATGACAAAAGGTTGAGAAAAGTAAGCCCATTGCTAGGCACTTCAAGTGTTTTGTGTAGCCGCTTTTAAATACATACTTCGTTCGTTTTTGGTAGGGCAGTATATTAGAAATAGAGCACAAATATTTGTTCGAACTTATTCAAATTATTCATAATACCAAAATATATCGTGTTAATATTACTTTCGTCATATAAGGTAATTCAGTTTTGCACTTGTACTAAAGTCCTAAAATCATTTAGACTAAGTGAAAAATGCAATCAAAAATAACTGCATAAAACTAAAATATGACAAGAAGAGTAAATTTTCTCCAAAACATAATACGTTTCCATATCCCTAAATGAAATAAAATCCAACCCATTACACAGCTGACATATTTTGTTACGTTATCTCATAAAAATACTAACATACGAGTACAAGAGTTCAAGAGCAAGCTATCAAGATTCGATAGGAGGCCAATCAAACCGTCGACAGTAACATGTACCAAGTGGAAGACTCAAGCAGAAAGCCCTGGCAACAAGCCAGTAAAAATAGGAAAAACAAATATTATACACATGAATAATTTACTACGATAAAATCTATATTTCTTACGCGATTTAACCTTATCTGTATGTATAATAAAATCGTAAACAGATTTAGTTTATGCGTGCTAATCTCCTTAATGGCTGTATCGATTTGGAGAATTTTCTGAGGCATTTTGAGATAAAGTTGGGCCTACTTTTACTGTTATTTTTTATAGCAGTTAAATGGCGAATAGGATTACGCCTTACCGATGTTAAATAGTTAATGTAAAGTTATAAAGCCAAACTACCCACTGCTTTTAAGTCTAACTATGAAATTTATTTTGATAATAAAGGAGATATTATAAGACATAAAGTTTATTGTGATGTCACCCTTTTCACTGCTTTTTTCATAACACCTTCCCCAGATTACACAAACAAAACGCAACCACAGATAGTTTAATACATCTTCGTTACAAGGCCACGACGAAGTAACACGACAGTGACATGCCAAAATGACGTATGTTCCTTACACTGTAGAATGAATGGCAGTTAATATGCATTAACTTCAAATCCTACGCTTAGGGTTGGCTCATAGCCACTTCTACAAAAACCAACAGACCGTAAAACAAGCTATGCATCGATAGATTTTTTTTTAGATTATAAATGACACTCATTACTTCATGACACAATTTATTCGTTCTTATCGAAAGAAGTCTACTGCCGTTCATGGCCTTCCTCCAGTATCGCCACATATAGGTCATCAGCTACCCTCATTCATCAGTTGCAAGTTACATTTTATGTCGTCATTTCTTCAGTCTTCCAGTTGGTGATATAGGTTACATGAAATTTCTACAGATATTTCTTCTTATTATTTACGTACCTTGATCTTTCTCTGTGTCACTAACGGTTAATTGTTTTAGTGGTAGAGAATGGAATTGGCGATTCCTCAATACATAAATATACTCTACATTCTTACTGAAAAATAAATAAATAATTAACACAAACTCGTAAATCACAACCCTATGCATTCTATACGTAGGGTTGCGGCATTTATGTTTGGTGTATACGCAATCAGATTGAGACCGCCAGCGTCCGTTCTGAAGTCAAGTGTGCATTCAGTATTGATATCAAATATATAATATGTGGCATTTATATTAAAGCTGTTGCTAATATATTTGAAAAACATGAATGAAATAGCTTTGACTTAAAATTAATATATTTATGCCGGACGGCTTAGCAACATCACATTATAGCAATAACGAGTAAAATTATTTTTATAAGTAGGTACAAAATAATACTACATCTTTTTGTAACAATAGTGGTTAGTGTAACTTATAATGTGATTTGAAGTAATGTTTGTTAATTATGGTCCTAGTGCATGAATATAAAATGATTTTAACTTTTATTGTAATTTAATTAACATTATATACTTAGCATCGTCGGAAAAAAGGTAAGAATGTTGTTGCTGACCGAGTAAGGAGAAGTGAACGAGAAACAATAAAAGTAAAATCCACGATGGAAATCGTTTTGCTTTTTGTCTATTACATATTACATGATAAGCAGTTTATTTTAAAATTCCAAGTTATTTCACTTTTTCTAACACCGTATACTAGTATTTTCAAGATATACTTTGAAAATAATGCTAATAACATAATTATTTTTTTAACGTATTATACCGTACCACATCAAGTTACTTGACGCGTAAATTTCACAACGTCAAAGGTGGCACCCCTATGGTAATACTCAAGGATGACACGCTTTAAATTAAAACGTAACAGTAACTGTTACATTGTCTAATTTAATTTTGCGATGATGTTTCATATACAGAATGTTATTTTAAACATAGCGTTAATATGCTAGATAGCTTAATACAATGAATTCACGGATAGGTGGTGTAAAACTTGAGGTAAGATAAATGGGTTCTTATGTCGCTCATTTTCGTTTACCTTGTGAAAACATCAAGCAGCGTCAATTTGAAATTGTTGGTTGAACGATGATAAACATAAAATGCAAGGAGTTTCGAGATCGTTTAACGTATTATAAGACTAAGCTAGAACGTTGGAAATTTATACTCAACGGATACAAAGTTTATTAAAATGAATTTACATTAAGCTAGAGAAAAACATCTATATTATAAAATTATGTGTAGTTTAGTAGAGCTAAACAATGACGGCACCTGTAGCTCTACCAAGAAGGTGATATGTGTCTGATATAGATGCGACGTTTTCAATACTCGTGATACTACTGGCATTTAATTCCCAAAACATAAAATTTTTTTTAGAAAATTAACATCATTCCTAAGTATCTACTATCAAAACTAAAAAGCAATATTACTTATTAATCCTATTAGCATTATAAATGCGAAAGTTTGAGTGTGTGTGTGTGTCTCTCCTCTCTCTCTCTCTCTGTGGGTGTGTGTGTGTGTGTTTGTTACCACTCAGCGCCTCAACAGCTGAACCGATTTCGATGAAAATTGGTATGTACATAGATTCAGTGTCGGAGACGGACAAATAATCTTATTCCGGAAATCGCTCTGGTTCCCGAGTTATACCAATTTCCGAGTGGTCCGAGTTGCAGGGCGCAGCTAGATTATAATTATTTTCAGCAAAGTTCAATAATCTGCTCCTACCATTGACATACTGTGAATGCTTTAAATTTTCAAATTCATATCTTTTTTACAAAATAATCTTATTATCAAATAAAATAACTTAAAAGAATTTTTGACCACCAAAAATGCTTTAATTGAAGTATGAACTATTTATTGTAAAAATAAATTTTAATTTTTCTAACAAGGGTAAAGACGGTGAACATTGTAAAGTCTTTGGGAGAATAGATAGTCGTATTAATTTTTAAAGCAGTTGTTCTCAAAGTTTGTAATATATTTCTCCTGAAGTTATTAATTATGGACAGTAATATAAAAGTATTAATGAAATTGGAGCTATTAGTACATCTTACACAACAACGGCTGCTCATCTTACAGCCGCTTTGGGTAGCTTTATCGGTTACTGACTTTTCAGTTATCAACACTGCGCGATACTTAGACGCATTAGAAACAGCCGCTTATATAAAAATATCCTTTTATCTCTGCATTCCTACATCACACTATTGTAGAAGTGAAAATGTGCTTTCTGCTAGACTATTCATTGTTTCCAATAGTGGTAAACGAACAAGTGCTTCGCCCGAAGATATGTAGTAAAAGAGTCCCGTGAACCTTGAAAGCGCCAAAATACAGTTGCTCTTGAAGCGTTTGTTGAGCTTTGTTACTATAATACATAGGAAAACGATATTTTTGCTGTGCAAGATGTAAGTATTATAAATCTACTAGCTTCCCGCAGCGCAGCTTTCACCTGCGTTTTTGTTTCCTGCTCTGCTCCCGTCGCCAGTAGCGTGATGTTGCATAAAATATAACCTTCCTTAAAAACTGGACTATTATGCGCAAAAAAAACTTTCAAATCCAATTGGTAGTTCTAGAGATTAGCGCGTTTAAACAAACAAACTCCTTCGTTTTATATAATAGTATAGGTTTTCGGACGTGCTACTAACTGCTAGAGCACACAAACTATCAACTTTGAAGACACTACAGAGGCAGTATTTAGTAACACGCCATTCCGTCCTCACCAGCCTGAGTACAAAACTATTTAGTTACTGACAGCTTAAAGTGAAGTAAAGATAATATATCCTTGCGATCTTTTCAAATAAATCACATTGTAATATGTCTTTTAGAAGCATATCGGCTGTTTGCAACTGATTACACAAGTGACGATCTTGCATCTTTACTCAGGTTCCAAAACATTGGTCCCAACGCTGGTTCTAACTATACTCATCCAACGTGTGAATCTATAAAATAGCATTACAGCGCTTCTTCAACGTTTTAGCCACAGGTAAAACGAGTGCCGTTGGGAACTAACGTGTGGATTCGGCCTTACACGTAAAACAGCAATTGCATCACATTTCCTCATAATATTATCGGGTCAAGGTCAAATACATCACAGTTCGAAAATTAGCAAAGAAGCAAAATCACAAAATCCGTTTTTTTCCGAAGATATGTCTAAATTTATCTTATCTACATATCAGTAAAGTTTTAATAAGAAAATGGCACGCAGACATAGAAAGTATAAAAAAAAAGCGATACGATCACAAACTTTGAGATCAACTGTTGAAGAAATAATTGAATTTTTCTTAAAAGTCAATTGTGTTTAATTAATAACTTTTCCTTTGGTGATGTCTTCGGTTGTTTTATCTTTGTCATTTCGTTATTTTAGATGTTCTATACTTTTTACAATTGTTAATATTTTATTTAGCCTATAACTTTAATTGTCCGTGGTGTTCTTAGAAAAGTTCACAGAAGACTAGATTGACAAGCTAAAAAATAATAGTTCGATATTTAAATTTAAAACCATTTTGTAGTCTTTCTTAAATATTAATGAGTCACTTGATAGCAAAAAATACTGGACATTCTTGTGGGAGACTTCTGGTTAGCAGTGAACGCTTTTTGTTTCTTAATAAAGCTTCATTTAGCTTTTGTGTTCTTAATAAAGTTTGTATAGCTGTTGTGTTTTATTATGTGCCCCACAGATGTGCCCATATTTAGTTGCGTTGCGATTCAGTTCTAATCATTGTATTGTATTACGTGGTATTTTTATGATTGTAATGTGTTTTGTGCATTTTATTTTAATAAAAAATATTCGCTGTAAGTAAAAAAATAATTTTTAAACCGACTATTAAAAAGGAGGAGGTTTCTCAATTCGACTGTATATATATAGAATAGGTATCTACTTACTATATATATACTAGCTTAGTATGTAGCTTGATAATACCTATAATTATATAGTTAATGTATTACTTGGCACCGACTTCAAAATTAAAAAGTACTATTTTAATAATTTCTGATTAACTAAATCAAAATACGGATGCTTTGTGCTAAGTAAATTTATTTTCTAGTTTTTAGTATTCTGTTTGAAGTCGGTTCTATTTTGTTAAAATTATTTTATTTCAAACTTAACTAAAGTTTCCCTATAGCTATGTCTAACACAAAGGTCTAATAGCGTTTGTAAACAGCACAAATAATTACAATTAACTGAGTACCACGAAAATTACAACTTAAATTTAGGCTACCTAACGCACCAGAGAATAAACACAAATTGCTCTAGAACCTTCTCTTAATTTACTTAACACTCTATTAACTTCAAAGACTATATTTTAATAAAGCGTATCTTAATTATATCATGTTAAATGCCGTAATTTAAAATAAACAGATACTGCTGTAATTAATTGCTTAACTTACATTAGAGGCAGTTAGAAATCTTTGTTATTTATAGTCTTGTAAAATTGTGTTATTGACTTTAAATAGGACGGTTAAAAATCGTTTTATACTGCGTAGTGATTATACCAGACTTCTCCAAAGGGTTGCCAGGGAAAATGGTTTTAAGCGATCTTTGAGCCTACCAACACCTCATTTAACAGTATTATTTCAATCTTACTTTGTGTTTTGTCTTTTTCTATTGTACCATTAAAAACAAGGATAGAGATAATGTAAGGTTATAATGATATTGCTAGGGGTTGCGCCAACCATACATAGTAATACGAGTAACTTAGTGTACTTATAAATGATGTAAAAATAATCAATGTAGGTATTGTATTATACAATAAAGAGTTTCCAATTGTATTCCATTTACATTTGGAAAAGGCATAAATTTAACAGTTAACGTTTACAGACTGGTGATAATGAGGTTGTTCTCTTTTTACCCTACTGCTGAAGTCGAGTAGGGTAATCTTTTTTTAAATCTCACTTGATTCCCAGCCCAAATACCCCCTCGGTCCTCTTCATTTTCCCTTTTCCTTTCTCATCCCTATCTCCGTAGACGGCAACGGCTTGATTGTGTTTTCTAAGCATTATTACTTCTGAAATGCTTGGAAAACACAGCTATCTCTATAGGTTACGGTTACCACTTACCATCAGGTGGCTTGTTTGCCATCAAAGTTGCCATGAAAAAACACAGTATTCCAGTCTTGTTTGGGGATTGGGGTAACAGGGCCAGCCTACTTTTTACTACAATTTTCATAAGTATAGCTACTGCAGCTCGTAAGTCCGTCGTACAAAGAATTAAATTTGACTCTTTACAATGACATCGGATATAACAATGTACGACGATGTTACGAGAGCACTATACGATATAATTGCTACTATATCACGTACAATATACAGAATTTTTAATAGCTAGTTGACGGTTTATATAACGGTATTATATCGTTTTATATTATAAGGTCAAAGTAGATAAAAGTTCAAGTTTGTGTATATTATTTATTTACTTCTTTAAATGGTATAAATCAATTTTTATTTATTTTATTTTTGTACCATACTTCATAATACATGTTTATAGGTGGATTTAATGCTTATGGTATTAGACCTATTGGATGGTGCAGTTATAAAGCAAGTTTACTTCAAAGTGACTAGTGCGAGTTTGTTTATTTATGACGTTCAGTGCTCTGATTGGTCGGCTCCAAGCTCCTAACCAATCAAAGATCGTGATGAACGAAATGAAATGAAATGAAATGAAATGAAATATATGTTTATTCATAATAATAATAAATAATAATAATAATAAATTTTATTTATTTCTCTCATAGGTTTACAGTTACAAAATTGGTATAGCTTATGTAATATTAATTAGAAACCTTGTGAGAGCTGGAGTCCATAGTAGGTTCTAGGACCTGTGTGACGGATCTCCAGGCTCTCTCCTTGTATATATTAGTATATATTTAATAGCTAATGCTTACATTGGGAGTTGTTTGAGAGATAAATCAAAGAAATGCATGCATGGTGTGCGCGTGTGTGTGTGTGCGTGTGTGTGTGTGCGTGTGTGTGTGTGTGCGTGTGTGTGTATGTGTGTGGTGTGTGTGTGTGTGTGTGTGTGTGTGTGTGTGTGTGTGTGTGTGTGTGTGTGTGTGTGTGAGTGTGTGTGTGTGTGTGTGTGTGGGTGTGTGGGTGTGTGTGTGTGTGTGTGTGCGTGTGTGTACTATATAAATTATTTTAATATAATCAAAATGTTTTCTGTTTCAGTGTAATCTAGGGACAGCAGCCATTTTGTTACCGTTTGTTTGCATTTAAATTTGTTCAAAGGATTGATATTTAATTGTTTATTCACTTTGTTATATACGTAGCCAGACAGGAAATGGAAGAAACGTTGCGCAGCTGTTGTATTTACATGGCTTACGTGACAAACAGCGAATTTACGACGGAAGGTGTTATATTTGGTGGGATCGTGAGGTAATAGGGCGTGGGTTTTCAGGATCAGCTTGAGAATGAATAGCTTACGGACTGAGAGAACATCGCAAATTTTAAACAGCTCGGTGGTGGGAAACTGATAGGGCAGCCGCCAACCAACTTTCAATAGAGCTCTTTGTCCTCGCTCAAGTCTCAAAAGGTTAGATTTAGTAGTGCCGCCCCATGCAATGACACAGTATTGGATGAGCGACTGGGCTAGTGCTAAGTATACCAGTTTTAGTACATTCGTGTCAGCAGAATGTCGCAGATTTTTAAAAACAAAGATGAGCTTTCGCAATCTGGACGCAAGTGCCTCTACGTGAAGCTGAAAGGTAAGCTTATCGTCAACATATATCCCTAAATATTTAATGCAGTTAGTTTGTTTCAGAGAAGGACAGTTGCAGCCAGCAATTGGTCGTGCACCACAGGAGTGAGCAAACAACGGACTGGGGTAGGGATCTGGTTTACCAGCAGATGTGAGTGAGAAATTCAGGTAAAATGTTTTGGTAGCATTCAAAGTGAGCAGATTTCGTGTAAGCCAGTTCATGACGTGGTTAAGACCCGCTTGTGCACATGCAACAACTGAATCCCAAGTGAAATCACGGAATATCAGGGCAGTATCATCGGCATATGTGAAGATAGAACAGTTGTAAAGGTTTAAACGACATAGACTATCTATATAGATAAGAAATAGGGTAGGGCCGATAATACTTCCCTGAGGCACCCCGTAAGGCACTGGAAGTTCATCACTCAGCCATTCTCCAATCCTCACACATTGCCGCCTGTCTGTAAGATAGCTAGAGAACAGTGAGAGTTGAGGACCTCTTATTCCCAGCCTCTCAAGTTTAGCCAATAACAATGGGACAGAGACCGTATCAAAAGCCTTTGCGAGGTCTAAGAATATGCCCAGGACTTTTTCTTTTTTGTCAAGGCTGGTAATAACATGATTGGTTAAATCTAGCACAGCATTTTCTGTAGAGATGCCTGAGCGGAAACCATACTGATGTGCCGAAAGAAGTTTATATTGCTCTAAGTGCTTAATGAGTCTATTATTCATTAACCTTTCAAGCACCTTTGAAAGCGTGGGAAGAATTGCTATTGGCCTATAATTTTCTGAACGATCTCTGCCCCCATTCTTATGGATTGGATGTACGATGGCTAATTTATATGCATCTGGAAAAACTCCTATGTTTAAGGCCATGTTGCATAGATAGGTGAATGGTGGGATCAGGATGTTTTTGAAACGTTTGATAAAAGTGCCTGAGATGTTGTCTGAGCCTATCGCACAATCACTCCTAAGGTTCATTACTAGCTGCTCGATCTCTGACTCATCCGTTTCCAACAAAACGAAAGAATTTGGCAAACTGTGTGATTCCGAGATTGTGTTGTAATTGGTGGTGGTAGTAATTTTTTCTGCTAAAGAACGCCCCACGTTAGCGAAGTAAGTGTTTATATTATTTATTGATTTTATAGGGTCGGAGGGCGAGAGGAGTTCGATGGCCTGTGATTTACTTTTGGTGGTGTTGGTGATATTTTTTATGATTTTCCAGAGTTTTTTATTGTCTTTTTTTGCAGATTGTAATTGGTTTGAATCATATTTTTTCCTTGCGGTTTTAAGTAGATTTGTGCAGTAGTTTCTATACCTTTTATATGTGATAATAAGAGTGTCATTGTTTGGAGAGTTTTTCAACTTAACATGTAAGTTGTCCCGATTTCGTAAACACTTTAGAAGGCCTGGTGTCATCCAGGGCTTCTTGAGTCTTTTCCGGTTGGGTACCACTTTTAAGATTTTGTTTGAGGTTAGGACTGAGTTTAAACTATTAATGAAGAAATTAGTGGCCTTGTTAACGTCGCGGTGATTGTAGATTGGAGAAAAGTCTATGTGCAACAGATCAGATTCAATTGTGTCGTAGTCAAAAATTTCGATTTTTCTATTATTACAAGTATTGGTATTGATTGTCTGTGTGCATAAAAAGAAGAGGATAGTGTCGTGGTCAGTGACAGAAGTGTGTGCTACATAACAGAATGCTAAGTTTTTAGATTTAAGAATTAGATGATCGATACAGGTGTGATTATGTCTTGTAGGTAAAGTATGTGCTGGAAGCATACCGTGATAAGCAACCATCGTTAGATACTCCGCTGATCGTAAGTCGCTAGTGTTTACTGAAATATCGATGTTTAGATCGCCAGAAAGTATAATATTTTTAAACGATGAATATAATTTTAAAAGGTTGTGTAGAGAGTCGAGAAAGGAGGAAATATTTTGTTTTGCAGGGGACCGGTAGATGGCGATTACTACGGTATCTTTGTTCAAAATTAGCGATACACAATTAGCATCTTGAAGCGTGGAGCTAACAACTGAGACATGGTAATGTGTTTGATAGTATACAATCACACCTTCATTTTGGATATTATGGTTGATCGAGGTGGTGACGTTGTAGCCTTCTAATGTAGGTATGGGTGGAGATTTTAGGAGCCAACATTCCGTTAAAATTATAATATCCCATTTTATTCCGCTTCTTTCAAGAAGCACATTAAAGTCATTGAAGTTCTTACTTATGCTTCTTATGTTTTGACACAGAATTGAGATGGAATGGCCATGTGATTTTACTATTTGGGGACAGTCCTCTATTATACATGTCGCCGAGACGGCTACCGAGACGCCATCTATGTCGTTAAGTAAATTATTTATTGAATCGAATTATATAAAATAGGTTCAAATAGGGTAAAATGTATAGAACCGTGGGAGTGGCTGTAAACCGTGACTGCGCAGAGATTGTTCAATAAGTAGTAGAAGGTGATGGGTGAGAGTGTTAGATGCGGATGTTGTGATTGGTATGGTGTGAGTGGAGAGACGTAGGTAGGTAGACTATTTAACGTGAGTGTGATTTCATGTGGATAAAATATATACAGTTGAATTGAGAAACCTCCTCCTTTTTTGAAGCCGGTTAAAAATGTTAAATCTATTTTTAAGTATGACAAGTGAAATAAATGCAATAATAATATAATGCCATATATGACGTGGTAATGTAAGTAAGTAGATCGAGTATGTGTACATATTATATATCTGTTGTTTGTGGTATGTTGAGTAGAGTATGTGAAAGTGGTATGTATTTGAAGGTGTAGTAATATAACGTAAATAATTAATAAAAAAGTAAGAACAAAAGTATTAAAGTTAAAAATTAATAACAAACATAGTGCAATTACGGGTGATAGTCATTTAGGATTCAGGTTCTTCAGGTCTTGTTCGGAGTCTATTCGAATCGGTAGTGCGTCTTGGGTCTTCTTGATAAATATTTTGCCGTAGGAAGACCAGGTTCCATAATACTGATTATCCTTGACGATCTGTCTAGCTAAATATGCAAGTCTCCTTCCTAGCATAGTAAGTGATTCGTCTATAAAAATTGGTTTTGGCGGCCCAGGTAGTTGGAGAAGAGTGGTGTTCAGTTTGTTTTCCTTATTCGTCCTATTATAATTTCTGGACTGTTTGATAAAACCGTCTTTACATATAGTGGTCGTGAAGTTGACCATTATATGATTGTTTGAGTCGTTTCTGGTTTTAAGACGGTAAACGTCCTGAATGTCCGAGTCAGTTAATGGTTGATCTATCAGATCTCCGAGTTTTTTGACCGCTGTGCGTAGAGTAAGTTTATTTTCAGATGGTTGTTTAGGTATATTTCTAATCTCGATGGCGGATGCACGTGAGTTGCGTTCTAATTGCTCAATCTTAGACTCAAGTAATGCGATTTTAGATTCATGACTCTTGTTGATTTGTTCTAGATTTGACATTTTTTGGAGCACTTCATCATACTGTAACGACATAAATTCCATGCTTCTTTGTATCTCATTATTTTGTTCCTTGATAATCAGAATGGACTCTAAAAGCTTATCATATTTAGAGTTTTGTTGGGATTCAAGGGAGGCGAACATATCCTCCATATGGACCAATATTGAGCTACTGTCAGAAGGCTTAGGATCAAGTTTGCGTTTCATTCTACGCGTGATGTTCTCGGAGTTATCAGCTGAGAGTAGGTCGCGTGAGGGTGAAACATATAGTTGAGAGTCTGAGCCATAACTTGCAACAGGTGGAATATTCTGATTCGACGTCTTGGGCGGAGTGCGTTTAAGTGACATTGTAAATAAAAGTTAAAACAGACGCAAAACGGTTACTCACAATTAAATATTAGTGGCGCCGGTCAATCAAATTACGTACACACAGTTGAATGAAGGTGGGCGCGGCGTAGTGTGTAGCTCTCGTGTAGCTGCGGTAGGTGAGGCACGACGTACCGGTGAAATGTGTAGCTGTCTCTTTCTAATATGGGGTGGTGCGCAGTCGCAGGTTTATGGGTGTCGGCTGCGCCGCGCGGTGTGACTACCGGCTGTCCCGTTCTACTGGGCTGTCCTGCTTTAGCCGTTCGTTGACCTCCTCGCCGTATATGTGCTCATATTATGTTGTGTGATTTTTGCAGCACTTTTATTTATTTTAATTAAATTAGTTAAACAAAAACTGTGTAACGGTAATGTGTGCACACGTCCGTACTCCACGGTATCCGAGGGGGAGAGGGATGATAAACGTTGATCGTGTTAATGTAAAAACCACTCTCACTCGGTACCCTGCTTGTTCCTTAGCTAACTTTTTCTATACCACAAATATTTGTGTGCTAACTATTTACATTGGGTCTGGGTATTTACAAAAGAATATTGAAATATGTTTGTCCACATTCTAGAAACTATATCACAACCTATAACATACTATGCTGTCTTCAGTGCGGTTTCACACGCGTTGTTACATCTTGGGTTGCTGCTCAACTCCTGAGGGTCGTAGCGTGATGTTATATAGCCTCAAACCTTTTCAAGAATTGGACTAGATATCTAATAATTTTTAAATTCGACTGAGCATTTTAGATATTAAAAAGTCTAACTCTCAGTTTCTGAAAGGCTGATCATCGAAAAATTAACTAATCTCCTGTTAAATCTTATGTGAAGTCTAGAGATCTAATTAGATCAAATTGAAGTAGGTAATTATTCATGCTTTTAGCAACCCATTTAGTACTTCACTTTTTCGTTGATCAGCCTTTCAGTAACAGGGGGTTAAGCTTATATATTGGTAAAAATACAATATTTAGTATGGGTCTAGATGGCGTTGTGTAGTTGTTGTATTATTATTAGTAAATGCATTGCCGCCAGGAATATTTCTTATGTAATAAAATCCGGCGGTTGTCTCTCTTCATATCCGTGTCAAGGAAAAGTAGAAATGAGGCATATTTACTAGAACAGATCCGCGCACTAGGTATTTTACAAGACTAGGCTGCACCTGTATATATCAATGTATGTATTAGAGGTAACATTCGCATGTACACGTATACAAGTATCCTGCACGGACTAGATACTACATACTTCACATTGACCTGATACCTATATTGTTGTGGATTACGTAGGTCATATTCATTAAGTAATGAAACGTATCATAATATGGTTGGGACTTAGTGGACTAAGTGGAACAGGTATTTTTATCTAGTATTCGGACGGACTAGAGATAGGCGCACCTGTACCGGATTTACCTAGTACAACCCATCACTAAGGAGAAGTCTTCAGTGGCAGACTGTTAACCCATTTATCACGAGCATCTTAAGGTCGAGGCTCTTCATTTTTCACTGTTCTGTAAAAAATTTAAAGCTTTGGTATTTGAATTGTCTTACGTAACATTGTTTGATTTATATTTTAAAATACTTGTAATATTACTTTATTTAGATAAATCATGCCTGTCTATAAATCATTTGTTTTTTTTTTCAAATCAGAGTACAATAAAAAGATACAATTAATAGGCACAAAGTGTACTTTGTTTATTGATCATTATGTAATCGAACCCAAAGTTTCCTCGTAGGACTCACACGCAGCCGATAGGTACATACTGCTGCATACCCTTAGAAACTGCCAAATCTTCTAGTTTAGTATCATATAACTAATTTCTTATTGCAAATTCTAAATGATACATAATCTGCAATAAAAGCCATCATAAACTTAGATATAAATTAACATTTCACATTATACAACATCCCTTTTGGGATATACTATAAATTCAACCAATAATAAACGTAAAATACATGCTTCCTGAATAAAATTGAACCGAACATTCATGAGTACAGTTTACAAAGACCACAGAAAGCTTATTGAGTGTATCCCAAATCTATAAGATCTGTGCCTGCCACTCGCACTGAGTGGATAGCCACTTCTGAAGGCAAAGCAAGCGTATTTTCGCTTCAGGCTCCATTTTGAAAGTGAACCAACCTTATTCCGTAGATAGAAAAGTGAAAAGATGAATACGAGGCGACCCATTTCCCCTTTATCCGTTGAAATAGAAAGTTAATGTTACTAAGCTAACTTGTGGTGGACGTAATTTGAAATAATGTAAATACTTTCGAGGCCTTCCTTTTATTTATTTGTAAAGAATCAGGTTGGAAAAAGTTAAACCTTAATGTTTTTACGAAAATTCAATGGAAGATTGGTCAAAATTGTCCATTTATTTTGTACCTATACTTATTTTACTTTATTTAGATTAAATAGTTTTAAATCAAGTACTTGGAGTATTTTTAAAGAAAATAAACGTAATCCTGTTCTTATAAACAGTAAAGTAACGGGCAGTAGTCCGCCAGGCACGATCACCTAGCCTGGTAGGAGGGCCAACCAAAGGGAGGATCCCTTTGGTTGGAGGTATATGGTGTGATGACATGTATATGAACATGTCTATTTGCATTGTGTTTCTATGCATAATATGTATGTATTTACAAAAACAAAACGTATTTAAGTATGTATATCCGCATTCTAGAACCCATAACACAAAAAGGCTGTTTTTCGCAACTCCACGACTGTGTGCGTATTTTGCGTGTTTATAATATTTATATGCTTACTTTGGGTCCAGATGGCGTTGTGTGCAGTTGTTGTGATATTATATTATATTATATTAAGTAAAAAATTAAGTTATTACATGATCAATTTTAAATCAGTTATATTCTATTGATTTTTAAAAGAAAATGTTTTCAAAATGTTATAAATAACTAATTACAACTATAAAATATTTTAAAATGGCTAAAACACATATTTACTCTTGCCGGTAAAGCAGTACGTTTATGGAATAAATTACAAGACAAGAAAAGTAAAATTGAAAAAAAACTAGATCCTTTCTATCAAGAATTATTATCAAGGTGTATGACAAAGAGCTTGGTGTCTTATTATATTCGATTCATTCAGGATAGGTAACACAATGTGTTTCGCAAATTCTATAAATAATTTTGAATAACAAAATTTATTACGTTGCCTGAAAAACAAATTCAAATTCAATTTCATTCGATTTCAAATTTGAAAATCGTAAATTAAAACTAAATTTGAATGACATCATATTTTATTTCGGATATTAAAAAAATAAATCGTGTGCAGTTTGGAACAACACTAGTAGTAACTAATGGATTTTTCTATCATAAATTTCGTACGAAATGAACAGACGTCTTTATTGCGTTGCGTTTTTGGAACAAATATAAAACTTTTAGATGTTTCTGTGTAAACTACGAAATGAGGAATATTGAAAACAAAAGATACCGCGCAGTCAGCAAAATAAAGTGTCAATATATTAAATTACCTGTTGTTTGGGCTACGTTACGTTAAATTTACATTGGGTTATGTTATAACTGTTACAAAAAACGAAAATCACTACGAACAGGCAGATAGGCACAGATGCAGGTCTCCACAAGTTAGATCGATGACCAGATTAAGGTAAGGACTCAAGATCGTTTAAAAAAAAATATCCAGTTAGCCCATCAGATTTCTTGAAGCATCCATCACCACGAACAACTTTTACTTTTCCTCGTTACAAGTTACCAAATCATATTTTTTATAAGCATAGAGAACATGATTCGCTCTAAAATGATGATGGCAGATTTAAATAAAAATTAAAAAAATTACAGCAATAAATATTTAGTCGATAAACAGCGACATTGGAAAGCATGCCTGGAATTTCGTTTTAGGCAAGTCAGTAAATAGCAACATGCTTTGGCTCTCTGTTTTATGAAACTTAGCTGGAGATGGCGAAACATGGGTGTAGCTTACGTCATAAACAAAAAGTATACATGCCCAGAGATATAGGCAAAAAGCAAAAGATATGCCGTGTTAATAAAACCTGAAATAGAACTGTTAAACAAGATATTTGGCAACACACACTTCATGAAGCCAATCGAAAATCCAAATCTGCATAAGGCCAAGCTCATCGGTATTCTGGAATCGGTCGCGCATCCACTGTGGAGAATTTATGATGTGTGCAGATGCAAGCATGGCTATAACTCACGTGGCCGCTCTCACATACTGATTAGGACTGAAGTTCACTGCTTTTTCACTTTATTTGTGTCTTGTGATAATTTGTATGGCTTTTGAGTTATAAGGTAAAACAAAAGTGAAGTTGTGGTGATTGCGTTATTTGTTTTATTATATTTATTAGTGATAATGTTAACAGACATCAAACCACTGCTAGGTCTAATCATAATTTTTGGTTTTAAATTACCGAATTCATCTCTCCTGGTATTGCAGGAGCAATGCTAGGGACTCTGAGTCGTCCATGAGCGACGGCTGTTCATCTGCCACTATCGGCAATAAAAAAAAGGATAATAAATTTATTTAGACCTACGCCCAGTCAACGTCTTCAGGCTAAATTATTAACCTAAAATACCAACAAAATGCAACACTGAGTTATTTTGGTCTGATCCCCTGTTTATGATACGCTGGAGGATCGGTTTATTTTTATTATACTTACTATTCCGTTCTGACCCCCGTATAGAGGATCAGATATAAAATTAATTATTTTATTACTGTCGGACTATTTTGATCAGATTTAATATACCTACATTTTTGTTAAACATAAAACCAGTGTTGGTTTTATCAGGATCGGTAGTTGTAGAACGTTGTGTAAGTACCTACTCGTATACACGACTAATTTCTTTAACAAAATATCTAAAATACTAAAACAGAGATGTCCTTATTGTATCACTAGTTCAACTATTTTGTATTATTTTATCTTAAGTGTCGCTTTGTTCACAACATGCATTGATACGATACTGTATACTTGCATAGTTTTACTCGTGTATAGATCGAAGATGCCTTGGGGCTTTCAATGCATTTGTAAGCTTGTGTGACGTTCTATTCAAAAACTTATAATACGTATGTACATTTCATGCGCATTTCATTTTGTTCACAACACTGGAGCTACAACGGTATTATGTTTGAATGATATTTAAGTTTGAAATAACGTTTGCTGTATCTATAATGTTGTTTTTTATATGAATGAAGTATCAATACTTTTGTGTAAGATTTATGTCGTTATTTTATCAAATTATCATTTTTTTGTGTCACGTTTACGAACAGCCTATCTTTAGGTTTTGGTCATTAAATTAGGGAGAAAACTGTTTTCTGCGCTCATACAAAGAAAAACTGGTGAGAATAGCTGTCGCAACATTCATATCAAATGTCAATCAATAATCAATATCTTATCACAAGCGCATTCTAATTTTAATCAATTTATATAAAGTCAAAGTTATTTATTCGTTTAAATCGTTTAAATGACTGTTCTGAATCTTAACACCGAAGTAACTTTGATACACTAAACAAACTTAAACTATATAAATATTTATTGCTGACCAAAGTTTGCAATATATGCATCCTAAATCAGAGCTGACCAACAGGTACCAACATCAATACAAAACATTGGAAACCGCAGGAAGTAATGGTACACCTGGACGTACACTTCATGAATATTACATGATTTATGCGAATTCACGATGCAGGGAATACTCAGTATACCAGTTACAAATGATTGTCAAAAATTAAAGATATTTTAAACTGAAGCACAGAATGGATTTTTATATAACTCACTAGCTGCGGCTCACGGCTTCACCAGCGCGTAAAATATCTTTTGTATCTCTCGAGAACCAGACTGATTATCAGGATAGAAAGTAGCCTATTTCCATCTCCGGTACCAAATCTATCTACATACCAATTCTCATCGAAATCAGTAAAACCGTTTAGGAGCTGGGTGATAGCAAACATACACACACACAAACTTTCGTATTTATACTATTAGTAGGATCATTCAGGTAAATGATTGCGTTAGTGAAATACCAGCACTAAGTCGTACACGCTTTGCTAATAAAGCTTTAATTCTACCAAGTATTCCTAATTACTGTATTAATGGGACATACATTTCATAAGTACAGATTGCATACAATCTGAAGTATAATGGCTAAATTGGTTCATGAAATCAATACAGCGGTATTACCTATGTGTTACGATGTGAGTGCCTTCATTTCGACTTATTATAATTTTAAAATAAAGACGAGTTTGTCGCCATTTTGTTAGATGATTTGACCACAATCTTTCGGTTTGACGGCGCAAGTTAACTAGCCATCAGTCGTCTACAAGGGTATGTGTGGATTACTGACGACTGAACAAGAAGATAGTTAAGGATGAGTTTCCACTGTCAGTCATTGATGATTTAATCGACAAGTTACAAGGAGCGAAGGTATTTAGTGTGCTTGATTTAAAAGAATACCGCCAGGCTGTATATAATAATAATAATAATAATAATAATATTCTACCACATTCACACAGCGCCATCTAGCCCCAAATTAAGCAATTATATTTGCTTGTGTTATGGGTACTAAGCAACTGATATACTACTTATATACATTTTTTTTTGTAAATACATACATATTATAGATAAATTACACCCAGACACAGAACAAACAATCATGCTCATCACACAAAGGTTTGTCCTGGGTGGGAATCGAACCCACGACCTCCGGCTTAGCAGTCCGGGTCACTAACCACTAGACCATCAGGCCAGTCATATATACCAAAGTGGGCAATGGTATTTAGTTCTAAATAGATACAATAATGTTGTTACAAACAAAATATCTTTTCTTGCAGTACTGTTTATGAAATAACTTGTAGTGTCGTGTTATTTCCTTGCGAGCGAGTTTTAAATGATAACATGTTGTGTTGTTGTAAACTTTACAAACTTACTTGGAACTTTAGATACTGAACTACTTTGTTATATTAAGGATAGGGTATACTCATATATGTATATATATGAGTCAATACTCAATACCATCCACTAGTAGTCTCTATCGCTCGAGAAACAGTTTTCCTTTTATACTTTCTTTCAAGAAGGCTCGTTTCTTTTTAGTTTTCGCCGCAGCCTTATATCGTATATTGTTTAAACACTAGTTCCAACAACATCGTAATAGTCATTGGTGCTGATAAAAGAGTTTCACATGTATATTAATTCATAATGTAACTTTCCACATTATAGACATTAACTAAGAAAAGTTTTTTTTTATAAATACAATTTTGGTGTCAACTCATAGTCAGTGGCAACCCTAACCTGTAGAGATGGCTGTGTTTTCTAAGCATTTCAGAAGTAATAATGCTTATAAAACACAATCGTACTGACAACAGAAAAAGAGAAGAAGAAGGAAAAGGGGAAAGGAAGAGGACCGAATAGGTATTTGGGGTAGTTATCAAACGTATTATAAAAATGCTCTAAAGACGTCCCACTGCTGAACATAACCCTCTCCGAAATTACATACAATGTTGCCTCAACAAAAACTATTACTTTTCCAGTTTATTTCAACAAACGCACATCACCCAGCTAATCACTGAACAGGTTGTACTACGTTTGGTTAATGATTCAATTAATTCAATGGTTTTGGATTCTGATAGAAACATTTCAAATGTAACAACCTGTCTGACCTGTTATATACACAAATGGTTCAGGGAGAGCTAGTTAACTCTCTAACTTTGAGTAATTTAGAATTTAAGTCCACGACTCAATAAATAAAGTAAACTATTAATAAATGAAAGCATTAAATCAATAATTACGTATTTTTTTGGAATGAACATATTTGAAGCATATTGTGAAATTGTTTCGTAAAACTATATTGCATAGGCATATTGCATATATTATATAAAGCGAAACAGTTTGTTTGTTGGTTTGAACGCGGTTATCTTTGAAATCTCTAACAGTCGAATTTGAATAATTCTTTTTGCGTATTTTAACCCAGTTCTCGAGGAAAGTTATAGGCTATGTAACATCACGTGACAAAAGAGAAGACGTGGGTAAAATTAGTAGGGTCAAAGTAGTTGCATATAAAAAGAACAATTACACAAAACTTTGACATGTAATTTTGTAAACCTTTGGAAGCTTATACGAGATATCTATTATTATACGTATTTTCAATAGTTAAGGTCATGAAGACACGTTTTGCAAGACAAGATACAAAACTTTTCCAAAGACAGGGATTCGCAAATCAGAACGTTTTGCAGACGAATTGATAACCACAGTAAGTTCATTTTTAGTACGCGAGTATTACTGTTGACAGTTGCTTTGTATTTATTCCTTAAGTCACCTCTTACGTCATACTCTAGAAAATAACATTACCGTGGTTCTATATTCAGTACCTATCGAACACCATGTGGCTTCTAATTGTTCGCTCTAATAGCATCTGCGCAAAGTTTAATATCATGAAAGAAAAGGATTATCCTTTGAATGCCACTGACACCGTAAACACCAAAAAGTTTTAATAATCTAATCAACAAAGTTGTACGATCGAACAAATTTCAAATAACTTGCAACCACAAAATTCCATAAACGGGTATTAAATATTTTTAATCAACTTATAAAACAGTTAAAATTTTCACTTTATCTCAATTAGTACATAATAATTTAATCTTAACCCGAAATTAAAGCTTTTATTTTTTGTTTTTTTACAATTTTGGTGGCGAACAATACAGTACACGGCCTACCTATCTAAACCTTCGGGACTCTCATTCAGTGCGCGAAACACGTGACAAAATAAATTTAAGAATTTCTATGAAAGTATTAGCTGCCTGCTGATCAACTAAATATTAACTAATCACCTGTCAACATTCGATTAAATTAGATCAAATTAAACAAATTACTCATGCTTTCCTCACATGAGATTTAACAGGTGATTAGTGAATGTTTTGTCGATCAGTCTTTTAGAAACTGGGGGACAGACTAAAACTGTAATTGAATTCCTAAATTTGTTTTATTTCCTTTCTCGTTATTCGAATTTATATACCAGTATTATGTAGTTCACACTTTACTTTTTACATCCATTTGGCGTTTGACCGAGAGCTAAAAAACTTTTTTGTTAAAACCTCATTTCGTTAAAAATTCAGCCAGTGAATACTGGTTGCATTGACTTTTAAACCTTACAACCAGATTACATTTCGTGATATATACTAACGAAGCCCGCGGGAAATAAAAAATAGTGCAAAAGAGTATGCAAAGTAATGCCTTCTATTTCTGCTCAATATTCGCAGTGGCAATATTATAATAATATCTTTTATCTGCGGATTGGCAAAGTAACTACATAGGTACTCGTTCCTAATATATTTTTTTAAATGACAACTATATGTAGGTGCGCTTAATGAGAAGTCTTGTATTTTCAATATTTATATATAGCGCAGAAACGTGGACAATGAGGCTGACTGATTGCCGAAAAATTGTTGCGCTAGAGATGTGGTGTTGTTGGAGACGACTTCTACGGATACCCTGGACCGCGCGGCGTACTAACGTGTTCATACCTAAAGAGCTAAACATTCAAGGAAGATTATCGTCGACTGTGCAAATACGAATCCTCAAGTATTTCGGACACATATCGCGAAATGAAAACTCCATGGAGCGACTAGTCATCCAAGGCTCAGTGGAGGACCAACACTCTCGCGGGCGATCGCTGACGCGCTGGACTGACCTGATTAAAGCTGTCACTCAGAGTTCCATTGTGGAGTGCTCACTCAATGCAACGAATCGGAACAGGTGGAGAAATAACGCAAATTTTTCAATAGCCAAGGAGTGGGCTGACAGCATTCATGACATTCACAACGGAGCCACCACCACTCTGTCAAGAGTGTACGACTGAAGAGAGAGGAGATACATGTAGGTATTATATCATATGTCAAACAAGCAATTAAGGTATATAAATCAGAACAAAATTTAGTACCGTGTAGGATCGAACTCTCTAGTACGCAAACTCATGTACTTCCGTGCAGTGGCAGTAAATTTAACACTAAGGGTAATCATTAACCTGATTTTGTATTTTGATTGTCACAGTTCCTCGTAACACGCAAAAAGCTAACGTAGGGCTTTCATAGCAACCCACTCGGCTACATAATTGTGCTGCTACGAACATGCTACGTAAGAAACTGTATACCTACGTACCTACCTTTACTTTATTTATTTTGAAAAATATATTTTATGGTCTCATCATTATCATCGTCATATCAGGTAAAAGACGTCCACTGCTGGACATAGGCCTCGCCAATTTTCGCCGCCTGGCCCAGAATCGGTTGCTATCCTTCAATAGTGGTCGGTCCACCTTGTGAGAGATCTGCCCATGCTGCGTCTTCAAGTTCATGGTGGCGACTTATTTAATAATCATATTTTATAGTTTAAATGATTATAAAATTATGACGAGAAAATTGTTAACAAATAATAAAATCGAATCATAAACAAAACAAGGGTCACATTTAATTGGCCATTACAATCAAATTAAGTAATGTATAAACTAAATTCCTTTTTAAACCATTTAAAGCACCTGTAACAACTATTACTAACGAGAATTGTGGTAGTAATCCATTAGGCATTGTGGGCGGTATACAATGCGCTCACCGCTCTGTGAGTTGATGCAACGGCACTGTGGAAGCGTGTAATGTACCGTAAACACTACTGTCTTACTGTCATCGTATAAATAGGTTCTGCTGTTGCATTTATTCTTTGTGTAGTTATAATTACGCAGAAGTTAATAATGAATGTCATAAGTAAACTTAAGCTTCACGTTTTAAAGTAAATTTGAAAAATATATGTATTATGTAAAATTATTATGAGCGCATTCTATCAATGGTCAGGCAGGACCACCTCTCACTGCAGCTCTCAAAAGTCTGCGAATTCAAAAAAATTCAACAATTACAAACTTTTTGTTGGTACTGGAAAATAATGTTTTAAAGACGAGGAGAGAAAGAGAGCTGTACTAAATATTAGTGAACTATTGCTGAGTATTTTTGATTTTTTTTATCATAGTTTATAGATATATATACATAGTAAGTAAATCAAAATGACTACTTACTTTAATTTTAAGCTAATAATATTATTATTTATTGGATAAGATTCATTATGTTTTATTTCTTGTTCTGTTTATTTTTACATATTTATTTGAATTTAAAATCTAAATTTTACATTTTTAATTTGCCATTTACTTACTTAGGAATTTCTATTATTTTATTATTTTTTGAAGTGTTGTGTCATGTATTTGTAGAAATAAATAATTTTCTTTCTTTCTTTTTTCTATTTTAAAATTTATAATATAACTTTCTTATTATAGTTATGGTAGTTATTAAATTTTCTTTTAATTTATATCATTTATAACACAAGAAAAGAATATACCCGTAAACTGCATAATATAATCAAGAAGTTTATAAATAAAAGCTGGAGCACTTCTAATATAGTTTAACATAATTAAAATTTGCTAGAAAAAGTGGATGTCTTCAGTTTAATCACCTTAGAACTTGACTTAGCTAGTTAAGATTGTGCACTTGAAGTTCTATGTTAATTATGAAATAGCAATCCTAGTTTGTGTGTACGAGATTCTGTTACGCGTCTTAATAAAAATCATTACTTAAAAAACTCGTGGCGTAGCGAGTTTCATTACGAATTTTGTAATTTTAAGAGTTTAAAATATTAAATTAATTCTAACTAATATCTGTCAACAACAAAAACAATCAATGCCTAAATACTTAGCTGCCAGTTAACTTCAAGTTAGACTTTTATGACTTTCTATCGTCAAAATTCGTAATAATGTAAAAGAGATAGCATGAGAGCCTTCACTATTGGGAATCAGCTATTGAGACGGGTATGTGAAAGAAAAAATTAAAAGGAAGCGTACTAACGGCCAAATTGTTCACCGACGCTCTCACTCTCTGTGCAACTTCTGACAGCGATATTTTATAAAAAAATACCCAGTACGATCGATCCGGTCTATTCATGCTGACGAAAGCAAGTATTTACCGTATTAAACTTAATTGAAGCTACTAGAATGATCCTATATTTGGGCCCAAAAATATAGAAAGTAAGATAAAAAAATCAACGTTCCGGTCATTGCTTGCATGTTTCATGAATATTTTTCGTTCTGCGGGTTTTTGTGTCGGAAATTCGTCGGATTCCGCTTCAAACTTCCCTGTATTTGACACGAGGTTACACATAACATTCCTGTCAACGTTTCCCCGCTTTCATTTCACATTTAGGTTGTTTTAATGCTGGATTTTAGACAACGTCAACATATGTGTAAATATTTTAATCTAGATTAAACTGTGACTGCTGTGAGATTTTATGAGTGAATATTTTCTATGTAAGCAAACTCAAAGTTAAAATGATATAAAATAACGAATGCAAAATATCAGTTCATTTTTCGACAGAGGTTTAGCTGACCAAGTAGAGCCTTAAGACGGACTAAGAAAAATATTTGCTTGCACAATGACGAAGTCAAAGCTCTAAACTTTCGATATGTTACCGGTTCTTCTTAATGACAAAAATAAGAAAAAGTAGAAATAAAATATGTGTAATTTAAAAAAAAACAACAAACATTGGTCACAAAGGCCAATAATGCCTTAACTATTATAAATTGCTTACCATAAGTTCCTCTGACCACAGCTTAAGTAATGAATGCAGACAATAACAAATGTATATATGGCCAACGTTTAATTAACGCAAATTTGTTCAAATAAAACCTTCATTTGGTTATCCACGGTGAATACGTTGAGTCAATATACATAAGTTTGGTCAAACAATACGGGTTAGTCACATCGCTTATGTTTGTTAAAGGATGGCATGTCACCATAGGCTTAGGATAGGTGTAAAACAATTTGAACGTAAATCATGATGACTCAGTCGCTAAGGCACGCGCTTCGTAGTTATACGGTGAAAGCGGGCAAGTACCAATGTAACTTATTACTGACTTGGTATGATGATATTGAGATAGTACTTTTAGACGAGACGGCCTTTGTGATGCAGTGTAAAATATTAGTTCCAAATCTGGGTGTGTTTGACCTATAATAATTGTAATTTTGATTAAGATACCCCGTGACAGGCAAACATTCCTGCATTTATAGATTTTTGTGATAACAAAAACAATGAATAAACAAATAACTTACAAAAGATGCCAAGATTAACCACCTAATATAGTCATCTGTTGAAACTGTAATTCAAAATTTAAGCAACCAAAGATAACAGTAAATAAACACCACCAAGGCGTATAGATAGAGAGAGAGTGATGAAAGAGTAAAAAGGACATAATTAAACATCCAGTGCTGCCACTCCCCTTATTTAAAGTTAAAGTACGCATACGTCTACTTTACATTGATATATTAGAGGTTAAGTACTTCCCCAGTAAACTCGATTGGTTCATGATGAAAACAGCAAGAACTTTCTACTGTTAAACTGTGTTGACCGTGGCAAGCTTAGCTTTACCTTGCAGTTTCAGAGCTGACCTTTGCAATTTTCTAAATTTGATAAGCTTAGGTAAGGTTAAGTGTGACGGAATAACAAATCAACTCATGTACCAAGAAAATTTATACTAAACAAATTGATACCAACATCAGCAGTGGCATGTCAATTCTCTTACAATTTACTTTATTTAAGACTACTAATCACTAAAAAAATTAACATTAAGAAACTGTAGGAAAAGCAATTACTTAGTCAGAAAAATTATAGAGTTGTGACTAAATAAACAGAAAGTCTATGGCATCGAAAATTTGTTTAAGATTGGATTCTAACTCAATACTCTTCGGTCGTGATGAACCGACCACTTATCGCTTGAGCACACAGTCTATTATATTTAATATCACAATACAAAATAATTACACATTACATAAACGTATGATATTATGTAAAGCGTTGCTGTAACCCAGTGCGGTATCAGTCATCAACTGAGATATTACCAGCTGGGGCAATTCATTACACCGCGAGAGAAAATTAAGCCTATTACGCGAGGGCAACGATGATTTGTGTGAATTGTTTGCAATTTAAAACTAGCACAGTTGTTTTAATGTTTCCTTATTATTATGGTTATTTAAAAATTCTGTTAAATAGTATTGTTTTCTTTTAAGAGAGGATACAAGTAGATTTTAGTAGCAAAATGGTGTTGTTGTTTCCTGTCAGTTTTGTTACGTTCTATGTGTATCTGAAACCTAATACTCGTTAAAGTGTATATGTTTCCCACCTATTTTGATTCTGTATTGTTTTAAGCAGGGTGTGAAAAGGGTCTCGCAAAGTCACCGTATGGAGACAGTGCAGGTCAGCATACCAGCAATTTAACTCAAGGTCGTTTGTAATGATGGCCCATCACTCATGGGACAGCATCCCAAAAGACAATCTGTGAGAGGTCAGTAGTTCTACAGTAGATCCGGCCTGTTCATGCTGAAATAAGCAAAATTCTACTACCGTTAATACTTAGGGGTAACTGAAATTCAATAAAAAATTGTCACCTATTTATATGACATCAACACAATTAGATATTGTGAACAAGAACTAAATATAAATACATTTCATTTCTTAAAATTGTGTTGTTTACGAGCGAGAGATTCTATTCTGTGTTTGTTGCCGATAGCTATTTATTTTTGTCATAACAAGGTACAAGGTTATAACTCCTTTGTTTATTTTTGAGATAATAATACCTTTGATGATCCGTCCCGAAAATTAATTCAAATGCAAATAATGGTGTTAGTCTCCCTGATTTTCTTTTCAAGAATCCCTTGAAAAAGCGGTGGCTCTAAAAAATAATGCTTTGTAGGAGCAACCAACCCAATAACAAACGAATTGCTTATAAATATTAAAATATTGAAATCCGCTCCATTATGCAGTCAAAACCAGGGAACAACAAAATATCCGGACGTTACGATGATAAACTGGTTAAATCTGGTTAATACACGCCTTACTTAATGTTCAATAGCTTTTACTTGTAAGCCAGGATTGTGTCGTGACCCTTCGAGGCGGGAGATAGTTCACTGTGAACACAAAAAATATTTGGTTATTACTTTACACAGATTTAAGAGTAACTTATGGACATGATCAAGTTGTCTAAGCATTACAGAAACAATGACATTTTGAGAGGAAAACCTTCAAAGCCGAGTAAACTGTGATATAATTCTCTTTTTTTTATTTCGTAGGTCTTAATGTATTTTTATCTGTTGATAATATTCTTGTAAAGAATTGACTGGCCTGTTGGTCTAGTGGTTAGTGACCCTGACTGCTAAGCCGGAGGTCGTGGGTTCGATTCCCACCCAGGACAAACCTTTGTGTGATGAGCATGATTGTTTGTTCTGTGTCTGGGTGTAATTTATCTATAACTAGCTGTTGCCCGCGACTTCGTTCGCGTGAAAATTCAGATGGGTGCCTCTATGAGAATATTGCGTGCCTGATTTTATGGCAATCGTACATTGTATCAGTATTATCCGTCTCTATGGCGAATCCAGTTTAAATCCGCTACCGCTAAAACTGACAAACCACTTTCACACAAACTTGCGACTCTTATTTGCCCTTTTAATAAGGGTGGTTTCTGAATATGAAAAAAAGAGTATTTTCTAGTAATTTGGTAATCCTACTATAAAAACTATAGAAGTTTCATACAAACTTTGCCACCCCTTTATACCCCCTTAGGGAATGGATTTCGCAAAATTCCGTCTAAGTGAGCACCTATATTCTAATAGGAATGACAATGCAAAGTTTGAGATTCCTAGCACTTGTTGTTTCTGAAATTTCGTGATAAGTGAGTGAGTGACCTTTTGGGCTTCGCTCGCGTGAATGTCGTTTTTTCCAATAGACACTTTTATATTGTTTAAATACTGTTTTTCATACTATTTTTTATCTCCCTCTCACTCCCCCTCACTTCCCCTCACTTCCCCGTTACTTCTCCGTCACTTTCCTCTCACTTCCCCCTCACTTCCCCTCACTTCCCCGTTACTTCTCCGTCACTTTCCTCTCACTTCCCCTCACTTTCCCCTCACTTCTCCCTCACTTCTCCCTGGCTTTCCCCTTACTTCCCTCTGACTTTCCCTTCACTTCTCCCGCATTTCCCCCACACTTCCTCTTCACTCCCCCCTCACTTCCCCATTACTTTCCTCTCACTTCCCCATCACTTCCCTCCCTCCCCCTCCCTGTAAATTTCGAGTCGCTAGCTTCAGAAGCTAAAGATCTTTGTATAGAATATTTCATCCCTAATTTCACCCCTCTAAATCCACCCCTGTTAAAATAAAATTATAAGGATATTTTTTATTTAAATAGAAGTATTCCAAAATAAAATTTCAAAACTGTAAGTTAAAAAATGAAGAAGATTCATATAATCGATTTCATCCCTTTTCACACACTTAGGAATTAAATTTTAAAAAACCCTTTTTTAGTACAACCTCTAGACATTTAGACAAACACACCCTCCAAATTTCAAGTCGCTACGACCAACAGTTTAGGCTGTGCGTTGTCTGTTAGTCAGTCAGTCAGTCAGGACAAAGCCTTATATAATATGTATGGGTGTATGGATGTATGGATTAGACGTATAGCCATCGGGGATCAAAGCATACAGGCTGCTAGGAATGCTAACACGTGATGAGCCACATAAAGCTGACCGTGCGAAAAACAGCTAATACTTAGATCCACGCCCACAACTTTTAGTTGTGTCTGACCTTGGGCTTTATTAATTGTCATCGCGAAACATAGGCTCACTGGAAACTGGACTCATTTAAAACTAAACGGAAGATTGTTTAGAATGAGCGGAATCCGAAAAATAAAAACGCTATCAGCTAATTCCGTAACCTGTTAAAGTCTCTGTTTCTATCAGATTTCGTAGTAAATTAACAAATGTTCGACGTGATTCTTTAAATTGGCATAACTTTTTTATTTATGAACCGATTGACATGAAACAAACACTAAATGTTAAGTGAAGCTTACCACAATGTATTAGTGAAAACCATATCTAAATCGGATAAGCCGTTTCTGAGATTAGCGTGAACAAACGCACAGACAAACAGACAAACAGACAAACAGACAAACAGACAAAAATTGTAACAATCATTGTTTTGGGTTCTATTTGCGTTGATAAAGGCCCCAATAATTTTTTTTCTCATATATCTTCCATGTACAGACAGCGATCGGTTACATTTTTATTATATGTATAGATATGTATGTATTTACAAAAAAAAAATGTATATAAATAGTTTGTCAGTTGTTTAGTACCCATAACACAAGTAAATATAATTGCTTAATTTGGGGCTAGATGGCGCTGCGTGAATGTGGTAGAATATTATTATTATTATTATTATTATAAAGCCAAAATGAACTTTATCCTACTGTCTTGTCTTAAAAAAAATATAATACGAGTATTTTTATGTTAGTAATCTAAAAATGTCGTTTAATCAAAAGATTCCTTTACAAAAATATTTATAATTTTACAAAAGCAGTCACATAAATTTAGGTTAGATAAAATGCAATAGGAAAAGGAGTGGACTATTCAAGACTAAAATGGTATAGATGTATCCAAAGTACGTTACAAAGTTATTCGTTGTCTTTGTTCTCAATGCTATAGACGTGCACAGGTTTTGTCAAAAATGTTTGTTAGATATATCAATAAACTTTATTTAAAATACTTAAAATAAAGTATGTCTAAAATAAAAATAATATTTAATATTTTTTGTAGCATGTAACTATCGTATTATAATTTGAAAACGTTGCATATAACAATACCACGCAAGTCAAAGAAAGGTGTGAAACCTTTAGAATTAATACAACAATTACTTCGGTAGTAGATCCACGCTGGTTTCAGCATGAGTGGGCCGGATCGACTAGGGGAGGTACTACCCTCTCATAGAAGATCGACGTAAGAGTAGTAGTATCCGTACTACTGCGTTTCGTTCAGTGAGTGAGAGCGCCGGAGACCCCATTCCCCTCTTTCCACTTTCCTCACTTCCCTCATTCCCTTCCCCTATCCCATTCCCAGGCCCAATAATGAGGCCACCATACCAGCAGTTTAAGACAATGACTTTTGGTATGGTGGCCACCACTTCTGGATTCCACTAGCTGCTTACCATCAGGCGAGGTGGAGTTACTTTGGTAGGTGTATATAAAAAAAAATAAAAATAAAATTACGTTTAGTAATAAAAGGTTTAATTACACATTAAACATTTCTAACGTAATAATAATAATACCCAGCCTGTTTACTGTCCCACTACAGGGCAAAAGCCTCTTTTCATAATAGAGAAGCCATAGCAATAATCGCCACGCTTGCTCAAGGCGGATTGGCAATTTCAGACTTTGTAGTCCAGGTTTCCTCACGATATTGTTTTCCTTCACCATCAGTCAGAAATGTCCAAGAAAAACTTAGAAAGTACATAATTATGATTTGAAAAAATCACATTAGTACTTGCCCGGATTCGAACCCACTACCTCGTGTTTACGAAGCGGGTGTCTTATCCACTGGGCCATTTCGACTTTGTTTCTAACGTAATTCATAATAAATAATTAGATTTTTGTCTGTTCTAAATATCCTATAGTATTGGAACATAAGTGATAAAAATCTCTAAATATCAGCTAAACGCTAATAAGTCACGCAAAATGGTGAAAAAGCCTGTACCACCCACAGATTATTAATGCAAAATATTTCCTAGTAGAACGCAAACTGTCACGGAACTAATTTGCTACACAGATTTATAGGTGGAAATATTAGTTATTATTGGTTAACCTATTATTTATTACTGTTTGCTGACAGCAAGTCATTGTGTTAATACGATGTATAAATTTCCTTTCTATTTGTAATGCCTTACTTTATCTGCCAAAAACGCACTATCTATGTACTAGATGCCGCGTCTTTGCTTACTGCTCTGCCCCCTTCGCCAGTAGCATGATGTTAATAACCTTCCTGAAGAACTGGGCTATCAATTATGCAAAATAATTATTCAAATTTGATTAGTAGTTTCAGAGATTAGCGCGTTTAAACAAACAAACTCTTCCGCTTTATAGAATAGTATAGATGTAACTCTGAGTAAATTTGTGCACTATTTGTGAACTGAGAAAATTAATACTGCAGTTCTGTTAATTATTTTCATTACTATATCTCTTATTTCAATAGGAATGCTTACTGTTCCAGTCTAAAATATCCTATAAATAATAATAATTCGAGTCTGTTTTACTGTTCTACTACAGGGCAAAGGCTTCTTCTTATATAGAGAAGGCATTGATCACCACGCTTGCTCAAGGCGGATTGGTAATTTCACACTAGTAGTTTTGTGATGGTTTACATTTTATAAAATGTCCTATATTTCGATCTAATTGAGTATTCTTAATAGATAAACTCCATATATCATGTTTATTGCCGCATTTATTCAACTCGAGACAGTAGTACGACCATTGGATACTCCTAAACAGCGCTATCGAGGTCTCCTTGAATGTAATAATAATACCTATAGATAATTTAAATCAAAAAGTCGACGAATTAAGCAACAAAAATAAAAAAATATATTAACACTAGCTATGTACTGCGGATTCGTCTGCACGGTAAATGGAATGTGTTTCATTAATGTAATTTAGAAACCAGTCCGATTTTTGGAATAAAAAGTATCCTTTCTCTGTTTCCGGCACCAAATCTATGTACATACTAAGTTTCGTCAAATTGGTTAAGCAGTTTAGGCGCTGAGTGGTAACAAACACACACACACACCATTAGTAGGTAGTATATAAATAAGGGATAGATAGATTATAGTTAGTATAATCTTTATTGTACACTTATTTATTATATTAAATACTTACATAACATTAGACGATACAAAACACAGTTAGTAATTGTACAAATGGCGCTCATAAAGCGATATAATATTATAAGTTAATATAATATTTTAAGTTAGTAAACATAATATTTCTATACAGATTTTTATATACCTACCACTTCAAATATAGACCTAAACAAACATAGCTTTTATTCACACAACGCATTCCAGCCCAATCATAAAAGCAACCTGAGGGCTATCATTGTTAACGAGTATTTAAAGTACAAAGAACATTCACATGGAATTTATTCGGGACTTAATGAGTATGTTCCAATTACATACCATTGCAAAGCAACAGAACAGCCTTAATAAGTAATTTTATTGGGATTACAATTGTAATTAAAAGTACTGAAGCTAAGGATGTGTGTATCTATTATTGGATTTGGTTAAATGTTTGTATTAGGGTGTGTATATGAAAAATAATAAACATTTTTCTAGAAACTACAACTTTTGTGGGCCAACATTAGTAATGACGGTTTGTCAAATGTTAAATTTAATTATCAGATGAAATGGTAGAGGCGTTGTTCATTTTCCATATAAGTAACTACATTATTATTTTATATTATTACCAGTAACAAAGAGCTTTCACTACAACTCTTGCACTTTTATAGTTTTAAACAACCAAAAAATATTTACCTTGCATTTTATGTCAATACATTTGTGAATTTTCACGTCTAGTCATCAATTCGATTTTATACTACCGCGGCTTAAAATCGTTTTTATTTTGTACAAAACAAATGTGTATAAAAATTTACTGATACGTATAAAACTTTCAGATACATCACAAACAAAAGAGAGGTTTTAATAAATCGAACCAGTACACAGTTTAAAGTATAAAACGCAAAGGAATATACCAGGTTTTAATTCAAATTAAAGAAAGATACCACAGCTGGTTTCTATTTCTAAAATTACATACATGCTGACGAATTCGTACAGGCCGATGTTATCGGCATGTTGCCGGACGTAGCTGCCTGCGATAGACAAAATCGATTAGCCGCCTTTTACGACACCGCCGAGAATTTATGGCCAGAGTATACTTAGTTTAACCACTGGCTAGCAAAAAATAAGAAAAAACATCGACAAAGTGAGTTTAGTTATTATTTCGATGAACTGGCAGATATTTTAATATTGTTTGGGAGTTTTTTTTTCATATCAGATGTTTGTCTAGTTTTCTATGTCTATAACCTATTTAGATCACATAAATGTGATACCTATTTGCATACGTTAGGAGCAAAGTAGCAGTTAATTTAGTACTTATAATTCCATATTAAATCCATATGAATTTACAAAATTTACTAAAGTTATTGCAATACATTTTACTAACATGTACATATACATTATTATGTATTTTCGGGTTATTTTTAATCTACAATTTTTACTTTCAGAACATTTAGAAAAATATAAATTAGTAGTTAGTAGTTTTCTACGTATTTCACATTTTGTGGCGGGTACTGACCTAAATTTATAAGACTTTATCATAAAACTTTTAAAATATTGCAAAAACCAGAATGTATATAGAAATCATAATCGAGATACCTAACAGCTCAAAAAAAAGGAAAATTAACTTTATCCTTCTTCTTCATATTGACTCTAAGTTTTCTATGAATAAAACATAAATTTCATCACGCTTAACTCTCTACTGTATTGATTAGACTAATCACATCTGATCAGTTTACAACAATGGCCACTAAAGCACACTCCATAACCCTACTAAGTTGTAAACTTGACGACTTGAAATTTGTCTCAATAACACTGTTAATAACTTCCACCGGTGTCAGTGTTGGTTCACAATGACCTACTACACTACTAGCTTTAACGTTACTACTGGTAACTTGATTATTTGCTAAACATCCGCCCCCGCTTCGCTTCGGTATTAAAAGTTTCATTCGGTCGCACAACAAACGCCTACGAAAAATATCATTGCAATAGTGTCGTATTGCATCATTCAGATTTACAACGACGCTAATATTGAAGTTTGGAAAATGATATTTATTTTAGTAATTTTCCCACTTCAAAAAAAAAAAAGAAGGTTTCTCAATTCGACCTTTTTTTTTCTTAGTTATTTTATTTATGTAGCTTTCTACTGAGCAAAAGCCACTTATCGCGGTCTTGCACATTTTTCAGTTTCAATTATACTATCATAATCCTCCCGCTATCTCTTTCTCGATTTGGCGCGACCTTGCTCTATCTCAAGGCGCCCGCTTATAGCTCTCATTATCATCATAATTTCAGTGGAAAAACATCCACTGCTGGACATAGGTTTCTTCTATCTTCTATCTCGTATCTTTAACATTATAGGTCTAAAAACTCACAATAATTTTAAATTTATTCGTAACCAGAGTGCTTAACAAGAACTCATTTGTTATAATTTTATAGCATCAAGGATTTTATGATTTTATGTCAACCGCCGTTTGATGTGATTAATAATAATAAATTGCAATTATTTTCTTTATTTAATAAGGCTTATTCATATTTCTTAACAAAGAATCAAATATGCTCTTTTATTTTTTTTGCTAAAATATGTACTGTGACTATAACGTCTGGTTTCTGCCTAAAACATAAAACTACTCCATGTGTCCCCTTTTCTTCCGTTCGATGCAACTATGGGAATGTAGGCAACTGATAATTATGCTACCTGCATATAAATAATGTTGTATACATTATGTACAGAAAACCTCTTAAAATGTGTGCAAACGAAATTCCTAGAGAGTGCCGGAGGTCCAAATTCTCCCCTTTCTTTTTTCCTCACCTCCCTCGATCCTTTCACCTATCCCACTCCCTTCAGCAGTAGTAGGCAGCAGAAGTCCCTGACATTGCAGGAGTAATGCTAGGGACTCTGAGTCGTTCATGAGCAACAGTCACTATCACGTGGGCTGTTTGCTCATCTGCCATTGTCGGCAAAAAAAAACTGTTCTATTTTCTTCGTACAGAGTAGATAAATTTTATCTTCATCTTGTTGTTGTGGCTCTTCATAATTAGGCCAAAGCACTTTGACCCTTCGGATGTTTTCTACTGTATTTTTGTTATAGTCGAGGTTTCCTCGTGATGTTTTCTTTTGTCGTATCTTGTTACAATGTTATTCACTAGTACTTTTTGTATCTGTATTCATTTCTAACGTCTTATTCATAGTGTTCGCCTGTTGCTATCTTTATTCATACCATAGTATTAAGACACAAGCTTTGTAAGCAAACAAGTGTGGAGTAATTGATAGACCGTCTTTGTTTCATTACGTACTTAAGTGCAGTGTGTCGTTTTGCTCAGTTCTATTATTTTGTTGACTTTCTTTACCAGAGTATAGTTACTCCAAAGGTTAGTAGTATATTTCTGTATTTAGTTAAGAGCTGGTTGTATGATAGTTAAGTTAATTGTGTTGGGTCTAGGTTTTTGAACCTTTATCTAATGAAACCTCTGACATTTATTCCAATAACTAAGCTTAACCATAATTTTCAGTGTCAGAGTTTCGACAGAGTATACACGCATGTCCAAAATAAGAGTGCAATACACATTCAGTCATATTAACACTTTCCGAGACAGTAATTGTTTAGGGCCGTGATGACAATAAAACATCTATTGTATCTACAGTAGTGTCCATGAAAGAGTTAAGAGACCTTAAGTCGTATTAACATTGAGGCATGAGAAAAGGCCGTTCACTGTACAGTAGAAGATTCTTTATTTTAATACATTTTTAAAATCTACAACACTACTTCTTTTAAGCATAAATTAACAAAAATCTTTGATAAAGAAAGTTTAAAAATCTTTTACTACGGTAGTTATAGATAAACCCGTAGTAGACTTTATGGCAAAGTCCGGGCTTAAACTAGTAGGTACACGTTCAACTTTTGTATGCTGTATGAAACTTGAACGATGCGAGTTGGTAAACTGGGAAGTAAATTGAACTGACGTTTACGTTAGGATAATACTGCCTCTAGCTATTAACTATTGGTATAAATATATATAACAAAATATTATAAGTAAAATAGTATAATTTCGTCTATATGTTTAATTCAAGGCAATATTCAAATTTGGCAGACACATTGGCGATAGAAGTGGTGGCATCGCAAGACATTCTTGCTTCAAATTCGAGACATTTTGTAATGCTTCAATTTCCCTATACAGCTACCTTTTCATGTAATAATTTAAACGCCATTATTTAATTGTATATATGCTGGAGAAGTAAAATTAAGCTCGACGTAGATTGGTATATGGTTTCATATTTTTTTAACTGCAGGGTTAAATTTATTTCTTAGTAAAAAATTATGTTTGTACCACTAAATACCGTCAAAAGACTATATAAGTTAGAACAAAAGCTTCAGTGCACGAGTCAGATTCGCATTTGCAGATTCGGCTTTAAATCGACAAAGTTGTAAAACAAATTGCGCTTCACAATAATGTGTTTCTTTGAGTTATTCCGGTCTGATCCCCTGAATCTGATACCCTGGAGAATCGGTTAATTTTTTTTCTATTTTCTATGTATCTTTTGACTCAAAAAGCGTCTCTATTGTGTTGTCACTAGACTTTTATTCTTAAACCTCACTTCTACTAAAAGTGCATTAGCTGACAATTGTTCCAATACTTTATTTCAGTAGGTTGTCAAGAGCCTCTAACAGCACCTGAAGAGTTCATTGCCTTTTATGTAAAGCTATTTATTAACTAATACTATTTCTCTATTTCTTACATCTTTAATAAGTATGATTTTATTGCACAATTTCCACGAAATTTCTTGTTCATGCAACTTGCTCAAAGTTTAATCTTCCTTAGCACCAAGTGTCCGAAGTTTTTAAGAAATACTAAATACCTGCGGCAAAAGTTGTAGACGCTTGTTTTATGATGTTCAGTGTTTTTAAAAGCAAAATAAAACTGGAAAAGTTTCTAGATAAAAAATATTTGCAACTATAACAGTACTTAGTAAAATGCATGCCACAACGTGTTATATAAAACGTATTTTGAGAATTGATAGATCAATATTTTTATTATTATTTGCTGGACAACTTTTTACTGAAACTGAACTTATTGCTTTATATTGTTACAGTTTTGGTTGCAAGTGATTACCCTACTGTAGATGTATGCTGGACGCCATTTCTAAACTGAGGAGTTTGATATAATCATCACACTTGTCAGTTAATGCTATTGCCTGCTATCTACCTGGGTATTTCCTTAATTCTTCTTCTTCTTCTTCATAGCGTTTCGACGGTAAACAAGTTTATATTGTGCTAGCCTAGAAAGCGACCACATTAATTGCATTGCAACAGGCAGCCATCAAATCCTTGCACGTGCATACAGGGCACGACGGAAGGTAGGACATCGTTTGTACACTACACAAATACCTTTTTTATACAACTTTGGTGGCAAACAAGCATACGGCCCACCTGATGGGAAGTGGTAACCGTAACCTATAGAGATGGCTGTGTTTACCAGTTATAATGCTTAGAAAACACAACCAAGCCGTTGCCGACCACGGAGAAGGGGATGAGAAAGGAAAAGGGAAAAGGAAGAAGAACAAGGGGGTATTTGGGCTGCTGGCACTCTCACTCACCGAACGAAACACATTAGCATGAAAACAAATATTCTTACGTCGATCATCTATGAGAGTAGATACTTCAATTTGGTACCATCTATGAAACGACATCAATGTAAAATATACGGTACCATTACTGTCCAGAGACCACACGGTACGTTCAATACTCAACTAACAGCACAGTGATCGTATATACTTAGCTACCGCTAAGTATATACAACATACATACAACGCTAAGTATAGCGACAAGAGGTTGCATCAAGAAAATAAACAACAATAATATGCTTTTTTGTCACCAAGTTGTAAAAAGAATTAACTACCTTAGGCCATTGACATCAGTACGTAATAACAAAACTATTGCAAAACGGCCTTTAGCATAACAGTTTTCGAACTAGATACTGCTAAAGTACAATTAATAACAGGTACTTGTAGTTAGTATAAGTTAGCAGATAAATTACAATAGACTAGAGCAGGTACAGCTGGCCGCAATTAATAGTTGCGCTTCACAATATAGTGTTGGTAACTAATATTGCAATGCTCTGCGAAATTGATAGTGAAACATATATTGAGTGTGAGGAATTTCAACCAGAGGATATTGGAGATTCGACAAGCGATAGTATCTACAGATATTCAAAAACAGGTGAGTCAGGAAAAACATATTAGATTTATCTAAAGCAAAACATTGATTTTATCTAGACATTTGGAAGTGACGGTCCCATAGATCACCAAGGTACGAATACAATTTAATGACAGTGCAATTACTCAACCGAATGATTAGCTTCAAATGATTACAAAAGCCGACGCCAAGTTTTTTTTTATTACCTGCCGTGACATACGAGCCTCCTGATGGTGAGTGGACTTCTGCAATGCCAGAGACTCCACAATGCTCTCTTTCAACCTCGTTTGAAGAAGGACATATAATTGTCATAGCGTTCGGAAAGAAACCGTAACGTATCTTACTGAAAACATGCAGTAGCATACTATAATAATACTGTCACTACTGTGTTCACCAATCAAAATGTCTGGCTATTTGCACATATACACATTAATGTACTCTTAATTAATCATATTTAATATTATATTGATTAAAAGACGATGATAATGATGGAATATCTACAGCTTAACAAATATTAAGAATGTACATCAATTGTCTTCCCTATCTAATCACTGAATCATTGTTTAAAATGTTAAGTATAATTAATATAATATAGTCTAACCTTTTACCGCTAACCTTACTGAAGTACCTGAAAAATGTCCTTTCTATGTATACCTATTGTAAATGTTGAGTACACCTTTTATTGGCGTACATATAAGAACTTTTACTGTATCCAAATAGTCTTAAGTATGTGATTAATATGTATAGCTGTTCGTGTACCATTATTAAATAAATAAATAAATAATCAAAAGCAATTTACTGTTATATAATTGCCCAAACTAAAATAATAGGATCAATAAGACACTTCAAACTCAAAGTTTTTATTTCAATTTTGTAATCGTGAGTGAAAACCTTTTTAAATACTTTTAAACAAATATTAATCATTAAAGCTCCTGTCTATCAACTTACTCGTAATTGTAATTTAATCCAAAAAAATATTAAATTGTTAGTTTTAACAAGAATCTTTTTGCTATATCTCACTTTATTTTATACATTATCTTATTGTTAATCTAATTTTCAATTGAAATTATAATAAAGATTTATATAATAGGTACTGCATGCATCATTCGCATTTTCAAGGTCATATTCTCAAAGTTAAATGTGGTGTACAGTAAAAAAATGAGTATGCTTTATGGTACAACACATCTAAATTACCAGTGATCTAAACGCAATACGGAGCAGAGACATGGCCGCTCACTATGGGTCTTATCAGAAGGCTCAAAGTCGTCTAGAGGGCGATGAAGCGAGCTATGTTAAGCGTCTCCCTGCGCGATCGTTTGAGAAACGAAGAAATCCGTAGGCAAACCAAGGTAACTGACACGGCTCGCAGAGATGCTTCTCTGAAGTGGCATTGGGCAGGACATATAGCTCGCAGAACTAGCGACCGTTGTAGTAGAAAGGTTCTAGAGTGGCGATCACGAACCGGAAGACGCAGTGTGGGCAGACCCCTCACAAGGTGGACCGACGACCTTATAAAGGTGGACTTACAACCGATGGATGAGGTCGGTAAACGACCAGACAAGGTGGCGAAAATTGGAGGAGGCCTATGTCCAGCGGTGGACGTCTTTCGGCTGATTTGATGATGATGATGATGATGATGATGATGATGATGACATGTAACTCACAATTAGATAGAAAATTATGTAACAATGGGTGGTCTTATCGGTAAAGTCGCAGTCAAAAACATTTATTTTTTGGATTAATTGAATTAACACTTATGAACGCGTACGTTAAAATGACAAAATGTTAAGTTCGCGATATTTATTTTAGTTACATTTCCTGTTAAGCTAATAGACCCTATTAATCCCTAACTATAAACACAAAATAGATTGATATAACATACATTTATCGAGTTTTTATTACTTTCTTTGATGCTGGAAATCGAACCCTGTTTACGAGGCAGGCTATAAACGTTAAGCTAAAGTTGAAGCTATTCCGACGCTGGTGAAATGTATTACTTATCGATGTTAACTTAATGCTTTTAGATTATTTTAACTGTTCAATTTTATTTTATGTTGACGCCTTGCACCATTTTGATTTATGGAAAAAGTTTATTTAAAAGCTATAAAATAAATAAATTTTAAGTTAATGGGAAATTATTTTTCGATGTTCACAGATGTACTTAATTTTTTATTGTGTGTAATGAAAATATATACACAAAATTCATCTCATTGTGACTCATCAAGCATAGCAGACATTCTACAAGTAATAAAATATATTTTAATTTGTCCTTGAAAGGATTTGAAACCATTTATGGCTGCGTGGTCTTCGGTTTAAAATATAGAACAACCAGCAATACTTTTTGTGGTGTCTATCAGAGTGAACTGACTTTTTTAAGGCGCATTCTCAATGAATTTTTTCGGGCGTTAACCCTTTTAGTATCAAGCATGCGGGAACTCTGGACGTCTGCTAATGTCATTCTCTCGAAGGTAACTGTCAATGAAAACGGGCGACCGACCTAAGGGAGCTAACGACTAATGTAAATGGTTCCCCGCATGCGAAACCTATGGCATGTGTTACGTTCTGCACGAATTTAATCAAGCCTTCCGTCAGAGGTGACCTTGCTTAATGTCATCAGTGTAGACGGCCGATGTAATCCAAATTAAATTATGATCTTCATTGTCCTTGGATTATCGATCGAAGGTCACCTCTGATGAAAGGCATGGTTACCTCCGTGTAGAACGCCTATTTAACAACAAACCATTTATTTGGACACCTACTTGTATTTGATCGTTAAGTACCCATTCATCATGTTTCGAAGTTCTTCAGTTTCTTACAGACTTGATTAAATGCCAAAGTTAACAATTCAGTGTAAATAACAATATTAACAGTATAAAACAATTGATTGATTCGATGAATTTAGACAATTCTAATTCCTCTGAATAAACTTTACTTTAATAATAATAATTTTAAAAGTAATAAACTTAGTGTTTAAATTATCTTACGCTATGTTTATATTTAGATTTCTTTCGTACTAATTTCCCATAATTTAGATATTTTATAGTTGAATGATTGACTTTAAAGTTGATTGAAATAACATTAGCAGTAACTATATTATGTATTTTAAATGTGGCAAAAAAAAATATTCAACACAAGACGGCCAACATCGCCTGCAATAATACTGCTCGCACTATGGTTAATCTAACAAATACCTTCTATTACCTGAGGCCTATGTTCACCAGAGGTCCTCTCGGGCCTGAACAACAACAAAATTAGATCCAACTAAATGTTATATCTTCCCAGCATATTGTATTGTATTTTTTTTTTTTTTATATTATAGCCTACCAAAGTGACTCCACCCCGCCTGATGGTAAGCAGTCAGTGGAATCCAGAAGTGGCGGCCACTATACCAAAAGCCATCGTCTTAAACTGCTGGTATAGTGGCCTCCACCATGGCGGCCGGGAACAGGGCTAGGGGAAGGGAATGAGGGAGGTGAGGAAAGAGGATAGGGGGGAAATTGGGCCTCCGGCGCTCTCACTCACAGAACGATTAGTATTGTTTATTGTATCTTAAGAAAGGCTCTTCAAAAAATGCCCAACAAGAAAGCCGTAGGACCGGATGGTATTCCAATCGAGGTATGGAAATGCCTAGGCGATAAGGGCATTCAAATACTTACTAACTTCTTTAACGACATAATGATGTCTTCCAAAATGCGTAGAGCCTGAAGACTAATTTACGGTAGTAGATCCTCGCTGATTTTAGCATGAATGGGCCGGATCGTCCGGGGAAGTACTACCCTCTCACAGAAGATCGACTTAAGAGTAGTAGTATCCGTACTACTGCGTTTCGTTCGGTGAGTGAGAGCGCCGGAGGCCCAATTTTCCCCTTATCCTCTTTCCTCACCTCACTCATTTCCTTCCCCTACCCCATTCCCAGCCGCCATAGTGGAGGCCACTATACTAGCAGTTTAAGACGATGGCTTTTGGTATAGTGGCCGCCACTTCTGGATTCCACTGACTGCCTTTGGTAGGCAATAATATAAAAAAAAAAAAAAAAAAAAAAGACTAAGTACAATCGTCCCAATATACAAAGGCAAAGGAAGTAAGTATGAATGCAGTAACTATCGATAAAGCTAATGTATCATACGATGGTTTCATCGTATGAACGAGTTATCGACAGCTGACTAAGACACGAGTGTGCACTCTCAAAGAACCACTTTGGCTTTGTACCAGGCGTTTCCACCACTGACACTTGTTTGCTCTCAACATGATAGCCGAAAGGCACAGGGACAACAACCGACCCATGTATATTGCGTTTTTGGACATGGAAAACGCTTTTGATCGAGTACCTAGAGATGCGATCTGGTGGAATTTTCGCAAGAAAAATGTCCCCGAGAAATATGTAAGCATCATAGCTAACATGTACAAAGACGCAAGATCACTAGCAAGAACTGTCATGGGGAACACAAAATCTGTCCCTGCCACTCAAGGCGTACATCAAGGCTCAGTTCTCAGTCCGTTCTTATTCTGTTTGGATTCGTTGTCCTGGATTCGTTGACAGAAGAAGAGCAGAATAAAGCTACATGGACATTTATTTATGCCGATGATGTTGCTGTATGTGCTGAGAGTCGCCCAACTCTCAGCAAGCTCGACTCTCTGCTCTTCTGCAAGAGGCGCTTACAGCTTGGAAGCAGCAGTTGCAATCAGGTGGGTTGGTGTTGAGTGTTGCCAAAACCCAGTTTATGGCCTTGAATGATCCAGAATCGGACGACCAATCTATCACAATTGCCGGTCAATTAATTTCCAAATGTGATCAGTACAAATACCTGGGAAATATGATGCACAGTTAAAAAACCTAGAACACAACATTCAGCACCAAATTGCAGCTGCGTGGCTTAAGTGGCGCGAATTTACTGGGGTAACGTGCGACCGGAGAATGCCAGTAAAACTTAAGGGCCTTGTCTACAAGACAATAACACGACTAGTCCTCATGTATGGCAGCGAGACTTGGGAGCTCAAACGAAGGCATGTCCATGCCATTCAAGTAGCAGAGATGAAGATGCTGAGGTGGATGTGCGGCGTTACCAGGCTGGATAAAATCTGCAATGAAGTACGCGACATCGCCGATAAGCTGCAGGAGAGCAAGTTGAGATAGTATGGGCATGTCAAAAGAAGGCCACCCGATTACGTCAGCAACCAGACACTTCAATTGTCAGTCCCCGGGAAAAGATCTAGGGGAAGACCAAAAACAACCTGGACAAATGTGTTGCTGAGAGACATGAAGGAATGCAACGTTTCCGAAGACGATGTCGTGGATAGGGCGAAGTGGAAGAAGAACGTTAGGAAGGCTGACCCCACCACCATGTGGGATAAATAGACAGGAAGAGAGAGATTGTATCTTAAGAAAATCGATTATAAATTAATAAAAAGCTTGACGATTTTTATTTATGATGAGAAATCTAAACTTTATGTCAACTGTGATTTAATTTATTTATTCTACATTATTTTCTATATTAAATCAATATAATCACTATATTAAACGAAAATTACTTATATAATAAGGTTATTGCCAATGGAGCCATCGTATAAATTTTAATCTATTTTAATTATTTAGTTAGTTTTAGTAGAAACAAAATACGCAACTTTCTTCTTCATATTATTCTTTATCTTGTGTTGTTACCATATATAAAATTGCCAAGGTTTATTTTTCATTTATATCTCTTTTCCACTAATTAATTGTATCACCTGGGTGTTTATTGTATGCGTTCTATGGTTTGCAAAGTTCTCAGCGGCGCAGAATAACACGAGATACCTACTTATTCTACTTAATTTCTTTGAAGTTGCAACTTCTGAAAAGCAAAGGAAATAATATTTGTCCCAATTTTATTTTGCACATTGAAATTAAACTCTTCATAGACGAAGGTAATATCTGCATCTATATTACTATAATAATAAAACTAAGTAATGTTTAAAGTATAAAAATATAACTCCGATAGGAAGCTTACATCGAGACATTCAATAATTCAATAGGAATTCCTGAGCGCGATCACTATTTTATACGTTCAAAATACTAGATCCGTATGACCGCTTCATATCCGAACCAGAAAATAAAGGCCTTTTTCGCAAACCTTTTCATTTTGAGCGATATGAATGAGGCACAGCCGAATATTGGGCATTCTTGACTTATGCGATCAGAGAAAATTATATGTATTAGTAATAGAGGTAGGTGTAGTGAGATTTTACTGAGGTGACTTTTTGTTTAATTAGATTTAAATACAATAATCACTAGTACATCATTCATAATACTCTTCCTACTTAGCAATTTCAAAATCATCAGACACAAAATACATATATTAAAATGCTATAAATTTTGGTAAAACATTATGTACCTTATCTGTCTTGAACTAACTCAGGAAATAGATTAGAAATTATCATTTTGTTGTTTTCGCCGAGTCAGTGAACGAGCCTAATCATTTGTGTTACGTTCAAATTTAAGTGTTAGTTCTATTATTAGCGCAACGTTGCATGTCGGCGGTAATTTTGTCATGAACTCATGACAAAATTACCAAGTACTTGATAAGTATAAATATAATATATATATTTATACTTATCAAGTCACGTATAATATAGTCTTCATATATGCATGTTAAACATAATAAAAATACCTAAGCCTATGTTACCCGCTTCATTTATTGAATTCTAAAGGTAAAAGAATTTTTCAAATCGGTAACGGAGTTTTTTAGATAAATTGTAACAAACATACAAAACATCAAATCTTTTCTCTTTATAAGTAATATGAGTATAAACTAGCAACACGACCCAGCTATGCACGATGGCATTATTAAGAAATTCTCTAACTAAGTAATAATAAAAACCATATTGAACTTTCAGAGAAACAGACAAAAATAACATTGTTTTCGCTTTATATTATACCTATCATATAACAAAATAATTATTTTAACAAATTTAATACACGAATATTCTAAATTTACTTCCAAATACCAGCTGGTGAAGTGTTGAGCAACAAAAAAGGGTCAACTCTACGAACTCGCGCTATGAATAGAGCAGCTACAAGTGATGTCAATATTTATGGATAAACTTTAAGTGCTTGTAAATGTCGACCCATGTCGAACTATAAAACTTTTGATTTCTTATATATTTTCTTTTAGAGTCAAATATAAGTTTTTTTAATACTATAAACTCGTTCACTGAGAAATGAAATAACTAAATAAAGAAAACTTGGAACATTCATTCATTCTGCATGAAATGATTGAGTTATAAATTTAATATTTTTGACAAAATATTCAGTCATGTCTTAAATTTTTTTGTTAACTGTGTATATATTTATCTTACTACTAAATAATAGTAAATACAGGCTGCACTTGGTGGAAATTTGTTTAAACTTTAAGAGTTATAAGCTTGGCAAAACAGACTGTCTAGTGATCTAACATCTGCATGATAAATGATGATCTACGATTTTCTAAGTGAAAGAAAAAAAAACACACGACTCGAATTGATAACCTCGTCCTTTTTGAAGTCGGTTAAAAATGCCCTTAACCTGAAGTAGGAATATAGTGGTCTCAAAAAGTTAATCTGAAAAAATTAAATACCATACCTTAGTATGGTGCTAAACATTGCCCAGCTGCTAATGGAACTTTATACGAGCTATTCTTCTTCTTTATCGTCGTTACGCTCTTGGCAGAGTGACCGTGGTCGTCATGACGTACTATTGGAGGTGGCAGATGACATTCGCTTCACGATGTCTCACCAGCTCTCTCTGTTGGTGGTCATCGTGCGGCATACAGTCACGGAGCCGCCCACAACAGACTTTATCTGGTCGGTGACCTCCCGCGCGGTCTAGTGCCTTCCACTTTTCTCTGGATGACGAGCCGATATATGGAGCAGTTGTCGCGTCTGGAAACGTGTCCAAAAAGCCAGAATGCGAGGTTGTACTACTAAGAATAGGCGCTGCTTGATGTCGAGGTTTGTAGAATCGATACATTCGTGAAAAATTCAGTCCATGACACTGCACAAAGCATTCTTTTCCAGCACCACATCTCAACTCTCTCACTTCTCGCAGTGTACACGTTTTAGCGACGTACAAAAATAAGCGAAATTTAAGTGTACGCACAATTCTTGTTTCTGTGGTCTTTCTAATGTACGAGCTAATCAAATCAAACTAAATCTAACATACAAGTCATACCACAATACTACAAGAATACGGTCTCATAGCTTCATCAATCCAGTAAATAGAACAACAAGTAAGAGTACATCAGACTAAAATCGTATTTAAAAAGTAGTTCGTGTCACGTTAATCACTCTAGGTACTCGAGTCTCGAGTACAAAAACGACAGAAACAGTTCCCGGCAGGCGACGACGGAGTTGGACACAGACGCTTCAAGTTGCAACCACAGCTATGATATACACTGCAGATCACACATGCACGTTGATACTCTGTTAAGCTTGTTAGTTTATCTTTGTTCATTTGATCCTATTTTGCTATTACTTCCATACTTACTTCCACAGTTTTATACAGCTACTAAAATAATGTGTATATTATAAATTTGTGAATAAAAGTCAGCTAAACTTAAATGGAAGAACATAGGATAGCATGGTGCATCTTGTAGATACTAATTGCTACCCACTGAGTGTTTGAGAATAGACGGCATGGAAAATGAGACAGGCCTAGGCAATGCTAGAATGACTATCTAGACAAGAGTTGGAAGAATAAAACACAAAACTGTTAAGCAGGGAATTCTATAAGCAAGAGACCAGCAGTTAAACAGTATAGGTAAAAAAATGTTTCTGCTGCTTTTAGTTTAATTTACAGCATTAAGAAGCTTTACTCATCAGCTCCTTCCTCTGTAGCATAATTATCCCTAAAAGTAGGTAGGTGCATATTGAACAATGTGTTTTGTCTCAATAAACCGGCATTAATTATACTTGCGTGTCAACCGGGTTGAAATATGAGCAAAAACCAGGCAAATTCTATGTAAGCTTATTAACTAAACAACAAAAAGCTTTGTATAAATTGACACAAATTAACGGAACACGCAGGTTTCGCATTACAGTGTAATCTGTGCGAGAGTTAACGTGTAATTTTCTATTTGAATATTTATAATGAATGATGGGTAATCGGTTAAGTGTTTAAGTTGTCGATATTTTGATTATAGCAAGTTTTTTATAATTACTTTTATTACATTATCTAGTGTTGCATATAGAGATAAATGGAAGAGGCTCGCAATCAACCAAATGTGGTGATACTTGGAGACGTGCTCTGACTAGTAGATAAGTCACCTTGTCACAATAAGTGTTATTAATTATTACTTAAGATACATTAACATAGGCCAATACTAAGAGATTATTTTTTAATAATTTGATAAATTGTATTATAATTAGCTTTTCAAAACGCGGTTTCACCGACGTTAAGTTATATCTTTGGTTATTGCTCGGCGCCCGTCTCTGATAGAGTGATGTTACATACCCTATAAGCTTCCTCAAGACCTGGGCTATCAAACGCAAATAAGTGTTCAAATCCGCCTGGTAGGTCTAGAGATTAGCGCGTTCAAACAAACAAACTCTTCCGCTTTATATTATAGTATAAATATATATTGTATACGCATCGTATCTAGGTAATTATAAAATCAAGGTAAATCTTTAACACTCATATTTTATCTAAGATTGAAAATAAATTTACTAAAATACACTATAGACTAAGAGATTTTCAACAGCATCCTAGAAACTAACATAAAAGTTTCCCATTTATTTGCAACACACTTCGACTAACGTACCCTTACAAGCAGTTCCCCCAAGAGGAAACACAGACAGCGTGGATACCTGCTTTGTTACTGGCGTTCTGTTATTTGCACTCATTATTGACATTTTATTTAGATGCTTTACTTACTTTAAAGTGCAACGATTTAGTTGTTAAGTATCTAATTCTAGTATTAATAACCGATATTTAGATATTGATTATTATTTACTAGGATTATTAATAAAAAAATATTATAAATTCGTTTTATTTTGATTACTTCCACACTAGGAAACAAACACTGTATTGCGAGATAGTTATTAGTATTGGACTTAAAGTATACCAGAATTTAGCACATAATATTTTGTCCATATTCTGCAGTCTAGCTTTAAACAAGTATAAAGATGGGCTTAATACTCGTAGTGGCAGGACTAGGCTGCTTCTCATCCAAGCCTTTGCCGTTACCGTTGGTAATTTATTTAAAGTACTGCTGTTACCCGCAGCTCCACCAGTGTGAATGTCGGTTATATCTCTGTTTATACATTGTCGATTTTCAGAACAAAATTTTCCCTATTTCAATCCCTTTAGGCCTTTTTATCGCGATAAAAGATAGCCTATGTTTTTCCCTGAGGTCTAATCTATATCTGTACCAAACTTAACCAAAATCGGTTTAGTGGTTTAGGCGTGAAGACAGACAGACATACAGATAGACAGAGTTTCTTTCGCATTTACAATATTAGTATGGATTTATTTTTAGGCCCAAATTGTACCATGGGCTTAATACCAAAAACATATTCACCAGCCCAGCTTTTATGTTCAGTATCAAAAAACAAAGCCTTTTTATTATCTTAGATAATAAAACTACTAAGTATAGTAGTCCTTAAACTCCAAACAGAAGAGCTACTAAACTTACAAGTACCACAATGGCCTCATACACAGAGACAAGTGTAGCAATAAAAACAATATTTTAAAATTATGACTAAAATTTTCGTCACCATTTATTAAGCCTCGTAACCGTGAAAATAAGTACGATAACCTCGAAACAACAACAGGCGTAATTTACGAACCCTTCTCCCAAAATACTGACACAAATTCACACATGATTCCCGTCAACAAAGTTATCTATACAGAAAATTTGTAAAATTAATCATGATACAGCGAATTTTGAAACAGCCGTCACATTGTGAACCCAGGCAAGTCAAGCACTCAGTTAAATTAATGCGAAGATACCTAGCTTCGTTGATAACAGACATATATTAAAAACATATGAGGTTGTCAAAGAATAAATAAGTGTGATAGACGGTTAAAAATTTCGTATAGGTACCTAAAAACTGCATAACTCACAGGCCTTCAATTGTTTCTCAGAAATACATAAAGTGAGAATTAATACTCTTCTTCTTAATCGTTTCATCACTGCTGAGGATCATGACTCTTATCTTGAACCTTTTCGACCAGCTGTCGCCATTCACTGTTTCTTGATATAGTATGATGACAGTATTTTTTTAGTTGTTCAGTTATTCGGTCGGACTATCGCATGGGACTACGGCCTCGAGGTCTTTTACCCTCTATCTTCTCGGTCACCATCAGTCTCTCTAAATTACCACCGTCTCTGCGCGTGATATATGTCCGAAGTATGAATATATATAATATAGATAATTAAATCGAGCGGCGCAGTGTGGACTTTGACAAGGTGAACCAATGATAAAGGTGCCGCAAAACCATTACGTGTGAGTGGCTCGTGGCCAGTCGAATAAGAGACGCTAAAAAGAGGCCTATCTTCATGTCGAATGGATGTCCTGCGACTAAAATGATAAAGATGATTAATTATCACGTTCACTTTCTTATCTTCAATATTTATTGATTTTAGAAATAGTTTCTTATGTTCGATTACAGTTTGTATTCACTTTAAATCTATTGAAAACAATTTATTTATGCGCGAACAACGCAGAAAACATACTATTAGTTTTGTACTGCGGTAAAGTTTAAAGTATTTATTTTCATTAAATACTTTGAACGTTTTAACGAGTTTGAACGAAATAATAGCGTAAATCAACATAGTTTGTGGCATTATTTATTTGTTTTGATGTTTATTAAGAATTTCATTGTAAATGTTAATGTACTACACTGATTTATAGTACCTATTTCTTTGATCGTATTAAATCTTTATATCGCTGATTCATATCCGTTTTAATAAATTGTGTTTGTTTTATCCTCTAACGTTATTAGTGAATTGGCTGTTGACAAATTGGCTACCATTTTAATATTGGTAACATGACGTGTTGCTGTTTTAAATATATAATTATGTGTATACGACTAGAACTAGTGGCATTTTCAGCAGAGAAGTTCTGTATCACGTGACCAGTATGCATAAGACACAGTATATCAACCGAAGTCGGTCAACCTAATAAGAAGCATACTTACTCGATGGTTCCTATTAGCTTGACCGATAACCTACCTGGTAACGGTGCGGTGCGGTGGTAGGCGATCTATGCAGAACAGTGACACAAAATTATTCAAAGTGAAAGCCTATGTCCATCACTAAACGTTCTCCCCTGATATGATACACGTCTTCACAAAAGGCACACAATTTTATGCACAAAACTAACTACACAAATGCATCAACTGTCAAGTCTTTGGCACAGAATTTAAAATGGGCAAAGTGTGGCGAAAGCAGCGTTGGCGTCGCGCCCACTCCCGCCACAACCATTACGAGATTCTTTAATATTTTAATACTGTGCATTATGCATCACATTTCAACGACAGACATTGTGACAGAGTTTAATCCCAACGAAATGGTTCAAACGCTTTTATTATGAAACTTGTTGGACTATGCGGTTGAAAGTTCAAGTCATATTTGCAACGTTTGCACATCAACTAAAAAGTTAGAAAATATCACCATTACACTTCGAAATATTTTGAGCTTTAACAACATTCTATCGTTGAAATATCTTTGAAATGCCGTAAATCAAACATTATTTGAATGCAATATACACTTTACGGTAAGGCTACAAAATGTATAATTGCAAAGCACTTTAGTTTGTTCTTTTAAAGGTGGGAGTTTTATTAATCTAAATGTATCACGTATTAGTTTAATTTTCCGAGGTAGTATTTAACTTGTCATACTTTTCTGTGCAAGGCTCTTTGAGAACGCCGGTTTTTCTCAAAATGTAAAGAACTAATACTGCATTAGCTAATAACATAAACGCTAATTTCTATAGACTATTATCTCATCAGATAAGTAGGTATCTTTTGATCGTCTGTTACCAGCAATAAAAGAAAAAAGACACAGACAAAAGCCAAATTTCCATAAGGTAAGGAGACATCAGCGATATCACAAGTATATTTAATATATTTTTCTTTATCTTGTGTTTTACGGCTGCGTCCATACATACATAAACCTGCCAAATATACTCTACCGTGTAAAGTTACCACGGATCTAATTCAATGAGTATCTAAAGAATTTTCTATACAGGTACCTAAAGTTGCAAATAAAGTCAATATTGTTTCATTAAGTTTGAAAAGACCCAAGCATTGAAGTAGTTACGTATTCAAAGTGGTTGCGTTTGGTAATTTTATACTTGCCACCCAACTGAATACTGATGAAAGACCTTATCTTTTGTAAAGAATTTGTGGAGAGAAGTTATGGTTTGACACACGAACAAGTTTTGTTTTGCGGCAATCGAGAGCTTATTTTGGGTTTATTCATATTTTCTAATTTTGACAACATTTTGAATTTGTCAAACATTTGTTGGTTTAGATATTGTTTAAACAAAACTTTTAGCCTTTTTGCTAACCACCTAACCTTTTATCCACACTGATTTTAGCATGAATGGGCCGGATCGTCCAGGGAAGTACTAACCTCTCATAGAAGATCGACTTAAGAGTAGTAGTATCCGTACTACTGCGTTTCGTTCGGTGAGTGAGAGCGCCGGAGGCCTAATTTCCCCCCTTTCCTCATTCCTCACCTCCCTCATTCCCTTCCTCAAACCCCATTCCCAGCCGCCATAGTAGAGGCCACCATACCAGCAGTTTGAGACGATGACTTTTAGTATGGTGGCCGCCACTTCTGGATTCTACTGACTGCTTACCATCAGGCGTGGTGGAGTCACTTTGGCAGGCTTTAATATAAAAAAAGAGACTTAGGCTATAACTGGACTGTATTCATATTTATTACTATCATAATATCAGCCGAAGAACGTTTGCTGCTGGTCACAGGCCTTCTCTCCGTATCGTCACTTTGCTCAATATATATACTCTATAATAATTATATTACTAGCTTTGCGCAGCAAGGTTTCAGCCGCGTGTTTGCTAATTGCTCTACTCCCGTCGCCTATAACCTTCCTCAAGAACTGGGCTATCATACGCAAAAATAACTATTTAAATTGGACTGGTATTTCCAGAGATTAGAGCGTACAAACAAACAAAAAAATCTTCATCCATATAGATTAGTATAAATTTTGCTAATATGTCCCAATTAATTGCGAGTAATTCCCTGAAGATCTACTGTGAACAATAGACGCTGCGTTAGGCTGATCCTATTCTATTCACAACAGACAAAGCCCATTATGGATTTTTTAATAAAAGCACTAAAACTGTATATTGCTATAATACACCTATTTAATATATCCATTTTGAGGAAATAAACTTCCATTTCAACAAACAAATTAATAAGTATTTCATATCCGTTCTTTTGGATAATGAAAAAAATACTAATCTTTCTTTAGTAAACCAAAAGTGTAATACATAAACTTACTTACGTACTCGTAGACGACCTCTGTGGCGTAGCGGTAGATCTATCGACTGCTAAGTCAAGAGTCACGGATTCGATTCCTGCTCAGTGCAAATAATAATAATAATGATAATATTCTACCACATTCACACCACCTAGCCCCAAATTAAGCAATTATATTTGCTTGTGTTATGGGTACTAAACAACTGATATACTACTTATATACATTTTTTTTTGTAAATACATACATATTATAAATAAATTACATCCAGACACAGAAAAAACAATCATGCTCATCACACAAAGATTTGTCCTGGGTGGGAATCGAACCCACGACCTCCGGTTTAGCAGTCAGGGTCACTAACCACTAGGCTAACAGGCCAGTCAAAATGTATGTATTTATTTATTATCATTACTAGATATAGTAGGATCTAATACATATTTAAAAAAAAGTTACCTATCTTTATTCTAACTATATCAAACAAGCTAAACTTGAAATATCTATACTCTATCATCTATTACTTAACTACAATCTATTACTTGGATTACAAATATACAATACATTTATTATATTAACACAAAAACTTCTGTTTGGATCTCATCTGTTAGCAAAGTTATAACAGGCGCTGATTAATATTGTTTATTTAGGACCATCCCTCAGAGATATGAGTTTATTCGGAGTATTTACTTGTAATAGTGTTTGACACTACATAAGATCTTCTTGGTAACTTTGTATATTCACTGCGATATCATTTTCAGTTGCTTAAGACCAACTTATCTTTTGAACTGGAAATAGAACGTTTAGGTTTACATAATAAATAGTAAATCATTACTGGTTTCTGTATGAATGATCAGAATCGATCGGGCAAGTGTCTTTCTTGTAACAGAAAATCGACACATAAAATTCATACTTATGTACTTGTTAACAGTGCACGTGTTTACTTCTAATTTTGCATCATACGCCCATACATACATAGCTATGCCTTTTATCCCCCTAGCGGTAGGCAGAGTTAACCACCCACGTTTCGCCTTTTTATTTTGGGCCTCGTGTAATAAAAGGCGAACCTGTTGCCATCATTCGGGCATAATTCCAAACTCAGGGCTAATACTGAGAATTTCTAGACAGAAAAACCCAATATTACTTTTCTTGATCCGGGGATCGAACCCGAGACCTTTGCGTGGTAATCCGTACACAATACCACCGAACCACAGAGGCAGTCAATTGCATCAATGAAAACATCTCACAAAGTCACCATAGTACCACCATGCCACTAGTGTCACTGGCCTCTGGTGGTAAGTCATAATCGTAACACAAGGACTTATCTGTTTTCTAAGCATTGAAAAAATAGTCACATATTGCTTAGAAAATACAACAAAGCCGTTGTCGAACATGTAGTGAAAAGAGGATGAGGAAGGAAAAGGGAAAAGGAGGGAATAATATTAGATTATTATGTAAAGTTAGGATTGATTAGGATTGATACCATACATAATATTAGAACTAAGTACTCTGTTGCACCCGAGATCTGTCCTCGAGTCAGGTAATTAAGTATTAGATTAGCGTTTGAAAATTGTTCAGTATCGTGATAACGCTTGAAATTGTCTTCAAAATATGACCTGTTTGTTGTTCCTAAAACAGTAGCCGAAACATGGGTTGCTACATTTTTCTCCAATCTTGCCTATTTTCCTTTCCTCCTAAAAATAGTAACATTATAAAAGAATTGCTGAAGTATTATAAAACACAAGATGAAAAGCGTGTTTTACAAGCGCTTTACTCTAATACCGCTTCAATAGAAACTGTACCTTTATTAAAACAATATTGGCATTGTTTAAAATTTAAAAATATATTACAAAAGGAGAGTTTTTTGTACTTTTGTTTCTTAAGTGAAAAGAGACTATTACAGGCAGGTGGGCGGGAATTTATTATATCTACTCACCAAGTGTCCGAAGAAACAAAGATGTATTATAACTAGACTTAACTTTTGTAATATATTTTAATTTAAAGATGTTAAAACTTTTGTGTCGTAAAAATATTGTTTATTATCAAAAAAAATAAACATTATGCTATCTTACTGGAAAATAAAGTACCAGTTCTGTAATATCTCACAGTTTTTCATACAAATACAAAAATCCGTAAGCATTGATTACAACGCTTGCTCAAGGCTGATTTGCGATTTCATAAGTCCAGCTTGCCTGCATGTTTTACTTCACTTTACGTTAGAAAACTTTTGTACTAGTGGTTAGATTTTGTAAAAGTTACATCGACAATGCTGGTGCGAACCACCATGGTTTAATAATATTAATTTAACATATTTTACAATAAATTTGTAAATAGTAAGTAGTAGTATCACTAAAGAGTCACGGGAGCATTTCATTTCGCTCGGAAAAGGGTAGCAATTTAAAAATTCGCAAACGTAAGCATTTTTTAAGATGTACATTACCTGGCCAGTTTTCTGATGAGAAGGGTCGATAAAACTCCTCGGGGACCCGAACCAGTAAGAGGGTTGTACCTTGATGTACCCAATACTTATGTAAATCTCTTATTCGAAAGGGTCATCGCGCTTACGTTGCTACAATTAAAACTCTACTTTTATTGTGACGTAAGTGACTCCTGAGGGCTGTCTAATAGGATTAACAAAAACTTTATTCGTATGACTTGAGGAAAGTTCTGGACACATGCAGTTTGCAATATCTTTACACTGAATTCGAGCTCTAAAATGAACTGCTGAAGTGTTCCTTTAATTTTTAATCCTTATTCAAGCTCGAGGTTGTTTCGCATTTGTAGTTAAAAGGCTAGTTTGTTATGTCTTGGCTTAACTGCTGTTATATCTCAAGCATGATTTACTGTTGCACACTAACTTTTCTATTAAAAAGTGACGTCACTTTTCTTCAGATTTTCAAATGCGACTTCAAAACTATCATCTATTAGTAAAACTTATAAAAATTAAATTAAATAAACCAGCAGTCAATCTTTCTGATGGTTTATCAATTAATGAGTACAACCGAATCCGATTGAGTTTGTAAAATTTCAATTAAATTCGTTAAATGAATTACATTAATTAACTCCACAAATATGTTGGGTTATACTTTTTGGCAGTTTGATTCGAGGTTAAGTTTATTATTTATCAGCGAGCAATAAATAATACGAATTGCCGATACGTTTATGATAATTATCATGAGCTTATTTTAATATGGGTATTATTTGTTAGTTCATTTCATAAATTTTTCATGGAATTTAAATTCGTTTCATATAAAACCTTTTCTGATTAAATTCATGGAATGAATATGGAAATAATTCTGTCAGTTACAGTTTATAGCAAAATTGGTAGACAACACGAAAGTAGATCCTCGCTAATTTCTGGGTAAAGGAAAAGACGAAATGACAAAGGTACCTTTGTCATTTCGTCTTTTTCTTGGACTTCTAAAATACAGGCCCAGGCTTAGTTCAATTCCAGATCTCCCACAAATTACAGATGTACTTTGTATCATTGGAGTACGTATCTAAGTGTACTGATTTTAAAATATGTAATTTTGTGAAGATAAATAAAGCATTAATATTAAATTATTTTTATTATTCCAATTCAACCTGACACAACTATTTGCACAGCAGCCGCACGCGTATTTAACAGCCTTGCTTGCGACAGCATTTAATTGTCTCGATGCTTGCTATTATGTCACTAACCAATTTCTTAAAATTAATTCACCCACTGTGTTGCTAAAAATGACTTGCAAAAGACAAGAAAGAAGAAGAATACACAGTCACTTCAACTAGCAAAAGATACCAGGGAGAAACACACACAGTCACTTCCAAAAACTTAATCTAGGGCACATATTTATGCAAATTAGTGAAATAGGTACACGTAGCATAACACAATGTTATTATGTTTACGAAAGTATTACATCTGTATGTGGTCATGTTCTTGGATATCATAATAATATCATACTACAGATTTCCCCTATTGTGGTACGAAGCTTTTATTAAAAGTTCGTTATTTCGTCGCTTCGTTATTTTAGAGAATTTTGTGGAAGTATGGAAGTGTGGAATAGAGTGGATTATTCTAATTGGCTACCACGAACCGACAGATGCTGTACCGGCAGACCCAGGCGTCTGTCCATAAAAAGTCTAGAGTCTAGACAGAGGTATATCTGTGTACATTGCAAGTCTTTCAACGTGTAGGTATTCTAGATCTTAAAGAGGCTTGCCTAAACAAGTTATGATTACAAATAAATGAACATTATTTGCACTGGTGGAACTTATGGTGTTTTTTATATCAAACTAGCTGCGCCCTGCGACTTTGCCCGCGCGGTACGATACGTGTAACTCGGGAACTAGAGCAAGGTGATAGAAAAATTAAAATGCAACACTTTGGGATGTATGAACTCACTAACTGTGCCCCGCGGCTTCGCCCGTGCATAAAATGAGTTTTGTTTCCTCGAGAACCAGACTGGTTGGATAAAAAGTAGCCTATGTCTGTCTCTGGTACCAATTTTCATCGATATTGGTTCAGCCGTTTAGGCGCTAAGTGGTACCAAATACACACACACACACATAGATACACTTTCGCAAACTTTCGCAAGGATGACATGCAATGAAAATGCAAGATAGTAAGTACTTAACCAACGGACTTATAAGATATCGGAAAGTGAATTTACGGCCTACCACAACAATCAGTCAACCGATTGGTAGTCAAACTATCACTCATAGAAGTAGCAAGGATATTATACATCCATAATAAAACATAATGGGCAGCAGCATATGTCAGGCGTAGTGAATAAGACAATATTCGTACTTAAAAAATGTAATATTTGTGTGAGGGTTTTGTCCAGTAGTAGTCGTTTATTCTTCGTAAAAGAAACATGGTATACATGCTTGTTTCTTTTACGCGGGACAGATAAAAGAAACCACATCTATCTATACTAGCCTGACAAAATGACTAACATGTCTGCCGAGTATTAAATATAAAATCCATGCACTCCTGGTATTCTTATAAGAATGTAATACTAGAGGAATATGAAAGAGATTGAAATTCTATTCGGAATAGCGACGGGTTCATATTTAAATTGACTGAGTGCCTCGCTTTGTATCCCGCGACACGACAATGTGAAGATCACGGGTATTGTTACCATATTTTTATGATTATAATTTTTGTTCGAATTTATTAAATCAAATATTAAGTTAAAATCAGATAATATATAAAATGATCGTCTCAATAGAAGCCAAAAGAAGACGTCTTCAGATTTGCCTACAGACAAATCAATGGCAATTAAGTTGATAATTGCTAGTATTATATCCTTGCTGGCTTTAGCGTGAAGGTATATCTACTCAGAAGTAGTACATCCAATCACAAAATATCAGCGCAAAGTACCTGATTTCTTTCACGCTTGTAAACAACGTGGTTGTGTTTTTGCAGTGCTTAGCAAAAGCACGGTATATAGATAATATATATAATAATCGTACAAACACGATTACTTACACATCCTTCAATATCTCATAAAAACATATTTTTGTCATATGTAAAGCACTCGTAAAGCTAAGTATGTTATATAGCCTAACTTGGTAATCTAATGGGTATCCAATCTTATTAGCTTCTACGTATTATTTGTGACTTTATATTTAATTAGCATAGAGTTGAAAATCGTATGAACGAATATTCACGCGATTTGTATTAAACTTATTAATATATAAATTATATTAATACGTTGTAAGATACCTTTACGAGATGAATAATAACGTAATAAGTCATGTTAATTATTACAGATGAATAAAGCAATAAGGTAAAAGTATTATTTTTTTATTACTGTATAATTAAGTCAGATATCTAATAAATAACTATAGCTGTGATTCTTTGTGGTTCGGTGGTACTGTGTACGGATTGCCACGCAGAGGTCTCCGATTGGATTTTTCTATCAAAATTTTTTTAGCTCGAAGTCTGGAATTACACCCGATAAATGACAACAGACTCGCCCCCTGTTACATTAGACCTAAAATAAATAAATAAATGGTGAAAATTAGGTGGTTAAACATCTCTGCTAACCCCTTTGGGGATAAAAGACGTGAAGCTATTACTGTATTCCATGTGGTCATTTTGTACTTGCCGAATTCAACATTATCTAAATATTGCAGCCGTACTGTAAATTTTCTACTGCTGGAAAAGACAAAACACTATCCTTAGCTGCACTTAACTAGCGATAATCTTTATAATATAACAAGCGACCCGCCCCGGCTTCGCACAGGTGGACATTTTTTTAAACATTTTGGGATAAATAAAGATACTTTTGTATGGGAATATAAAAATGTTCTTTTTTTTCAGTCAATTTTTAATTTTTTCTCCGTAAGAACCATTCTCGTACTTCAAGGAATATTATAAAGAAAGAATTAGCCAAATCGGTTCAGCTGCTCTCGAGATTTGCGCTTAGCAACACATTCAGCGATTCATTTTATAATAGACTAGCTGTTGCCTGCGACTTCGTTCGCGTGAAAATGTGAATGTGCGCCTGTATGAGAAAATTGCCTGCTTGATCTTAGGGCAATTGTACATTGTATCAGTAACAATCAGTATATAATTGATGTCTCTATGGCGAATCCCATTTAAATCCGTTTACCCATTTTGTCATGATTGAGTTACAAAAATCCATACCTACTTCCATCCATTCATACGTTTAAACCTTCGCGTTTATGTATCTATTTTTAGTTTAGCAATCTGACTAAGCATCATATAACCTTTTATCGGCTCCATTTTAACCCCAGGTTTACTTTCCAAAAAGAAAAAAGATAAAACAATCTATTGTTTTAATCATGGACTCGACTCTGCATCGGATTTGTAATCCTTCAACGACGACTGTTACAATTCACATTTTCCAAATAAACGTAAGTTTATCCTACTAATACATTGATTTAGTTTTTTATAAATCAATGTACCTACTAATATTATAAATGCGAAAATTTGTGTGCGTGTGTGTGTTTGTTGCCACTCAGCGCACAAACGGCTCAATCGATTTCGATGAATATTCGTTAGTAGATAGAATAGGTGCCGGAGACGGACATGCCACTTTTTATTCCGAAATTTGATCTGGTTCCCGAGGAAGACAAAACACATTTTAAGCGCGGGCGAAGCAGTGGGTTGCAGCTGGTAACTAATAAAAATCTACGTTTCAGGTACTCAGTGACTAAAGAAATAAAACAAATTTTACTAAGCAATTGAAATGCAAGTTTAAAATAAATTTGAAAGTAAGCAAAAGTACCTACTTAATTAAATAAATTTATTTAATATTTATTTGGTGTTGGAATTTTTAAAAGTAAAATCAAATGAATATTTAAACGCACAGAAATAAAATAATCAAAGAAACTGAACTTCACTCAAGTAGTATAAAGCAGAAAAAATCCGTACATTTGATACATGCGACAACGACGCCTGCCCTCGTGTTACTGCTCAGTGCTCGTTCGGGTAGCCTACCTAGTGACAACGGCGCGTCCTTTGCGTTCCAAGCTTCAATTTTCAAATTCAAATTCTTTTGGTACAAATAGTAATTCGACGGTGGAAAAGAAAAACTTCAGCGCCAAATAGCAAAGTGTGGGCAATGAAGTTTACTTTTTATTATTGAAGATTGAAAATAAAAAAAATTAAAATATCTTTATTCATATAGGTCAATTAAATTAACACTTATGAACGTCAAAGTTTACAAAATGTCAGCAAATTAACCTACAGCCAGTTCGCTGACGAAGTAGAGCCATGAGAAGAACTGGTAAGAAACTCAGGCCACTCTTTTTAATCGCCAGGTTATTACAATTTTTGTAAGTTACAGTTTCAAGTAACATGCAAAGGCATTGCAGTGACACAGGCAATACACTTAACTCTATAGATAATTAATTACTTACAGCTTTCTATGTTGTAAAGAAAAAATAGAAAGTAAAATGTGTGCTTTACAGGCTGCCTCAATTTGCATATTGCTACAAAAGGTAAAGGCAACATGTGAACTGTGATAAATGTTTCTATGTAGATATTATATAAACTGTTAATATTTGGTATAAGTATAAAGTAAAATGAACTTAATTTACCACAGGAGTTCACAATGTACCTCTATTTCACAAATCACAATGTATAATTTTAATACTAAGTATACAATTTTAACAGAACAATACAAAATGTGCACTTAACTGTTCAATTATGGTTCGGGCATCATGTCATATATAATTAATCCAAAAAAAAACATTTTATGTATTATGTCAAAATGTATCAATAAATTAATGTCAAAAAATTATTTGATAGAGCATGTCATTCATAGAATAATAGAAAATATTATGTCTTTAAAAGTATAATGTCATTAAAATGAAGAGTAAAATTGATTTACTCCTTCGTCAAGCGAGCATCCCATGACTTTTTATCGTTTAAATACTCATTAACAGTGTAGTAACCCTTAAGTATTAAATGTTTTTTAGGTAAGGTAGGTTAAGGTAATTTATTATATAAACGTACACCAAGTCCCGTAAACGAGTTATGGACTTTATGTAAGCGATAGTGATAGATAGAGCCAACCAGTTTATGCTTACCCCTGGTGTTAATCTCATGCACATCGCAATTCCTAGTATATAGACCAATGTTAATCTTAACATAAACAACATCAGCATATATATATTGGGATGCAACTGTCAATATACCTATCTCTTTAAATCGCTCCCTCAGGGAGACTCGTGAACCTAGGTTGTAGATAGAACGTATAGCTCGTTTTTGAATAATAAAAACGGTTCAATGTCAGCAGCCCTACCCCACAACAATATGCCGTAGGAATAGACTAGTCTGGTGGTTTCCACATCAAAAGCCGCTGAGCTGAGTTTACCTGCAAGACACGAAATATGGGCTTCCCACTGAAGTTTGCAATCTAAAGTTAAGCCCAAGAAAACTGTGGACTCTACGATTGAAACTGATTAATTATTTAAAACCAGGTTTGTATCTGCACTTTTGACATTCGGCATAGAAAATTTTATACATTTTGTCTTCTTGGAATTAAGTAGAAGATTGTTTACCGTGAACCAGTTCAGGACTTGCGCGAGCGAACCATTTACAACGTCGCAATCCCGTCTTAGCAAGCACCTACATCCTAAAAGGAATCCCTATGCAAAATTTGAGACCCTTACTACTTGTAGTTTCTGAGATATCGTGATAGGTGAGTCAGTAAGTGAGTGAGTGACCTTTCGCTTTTATATATGTAGATAATATTGTGTAATTTTTTTTTAAATATCTATCGAGTATACCAACCAATAGTTTGGTATACTCGATTGATAATGTTTAATTACATTGAACGAATCTTAGCCTCACTGACCTTTCAGTGAGGCTAAATTTCGTTATGTAAGGAAAGGTTATTTAAATTTTATTTCTTTTATAATTACGCAACTTTTATCTCTTATTATTTTCAATTGAAACAACAATCCGATATTCAATACATTAATCAAAAACACTCACGTATTCCACCGATACATCGTTACGCAACTAAAAAACAAAAGTTCGAGTAAAGGGCTCAACAAAACTTCGTACAGTACGTGAGCTGTCAGTTACAACTCATGTTTAATCCATCGAACCAATTCTGTGTGCAAAATGTGCGAGCATTTTGATTTTTACTAGTAGGTATTTGTATTTGTCTACGAATTTTAGGTAGGTATATGGATTTTAACCTTAATTTTTGAACATAGTTTGAAATTTTCAGTACTCCTCGTAATAGTAGTACTAGTTACTCGTAGTAATAACGACAGATTTGAAAAACCTTAACCGACCACGATGGATGTAGTTGCCCGTCGAAATGAAGAAGTTTGAAAAAAACCTACGATCGCCAAGGGATATCATTATGTACTGAAATCTGAAGAAAAGAAAAAATATAGGTATTCTTTTGAAACAAAACATGAGAGAATTAAAAATTAAGTAAAACCTTAAATTACCGAGATATAAAAATTAAAAATAAAAATTACAAAAAAATGATGTCTCACACGGTCATGATCAATTAAGGACCTATTTCAGCATGTATCAAGCTGCAAATGGTAAATGGTGATGATTTTATAATATGTTTCTCTCAATGATACAATAAAAATAGCTTAAGTTAAAATTTGTTTGCATTAACGGTCAATTTCTAAAACTTCATAAAAAATAACAATACATGCGTTGTTAAGTGAAAAAGCATCCAGCCATAAAACTATTCTGGACAATTTTTATAAAATCCGTACAGCTTTTATGCAGTGACCGCACAAAACGTCGATAGAACTAAGTATCTATCTCACACCGGGTAGTGCACGGGGTACGTAATCCTTTCGTTCTAGCTGACTGCATAAACCGACAGCTCAAACAAATGGCTCATAGACTCGGTGAGTGTTTTTTAACTTTTAAAAACATTTTGCAGAGAAATGTCTACCTAAAGACATCTATAAGTGAAATTTGTAAGACTGTCCCTACATAATTAAAACTTAAAGCGTTTATTTCATTGATCATAAAGTATGATGCTTATGAATTAAACAATTTACCCCCTTTCCCTTTTCCTCACTTCCCTCAATCCCTTAACCTACCCCACTCCCTTCACGGTAGTCAGCGGCTTTGCAGAGAATCTGAGTTGACCATGAGCAACAGTTATCACTTACCAAAATTAAAAGAGTCTATTTACTAGTACCTCTCACTAAATACAGATTGAATACAGTCTGAAGTTTAACATACCCGACATTTTGTGGGCGTTTATATAAAGCAAGAGTAAGCGTGGGTAGTTAATAAATTTTAAACGAGAAACAGTCAAGCCTGCGGCTATTAAATAGTGCAAATATTCTTTTCATTGCAATACCCTTATGTGAATAACTTTGATCTTCAAAACAAGTGTAGTTAAAACCACAAAGAATATAATTAACTCTACAAACTGTAATAAAGCTTTGATGTTATCGTTGTAGATTGTAGGGAAAGAAATTTCATATTATATTAGACTAAAAATGAATATTATTTTCTTTTAGTTGTTGAAGCAGCCTAATAGTAATGTATGTACCTATCTTGATGTTTACTACTATTATGTGTTACACGTCCGTCTTTTGTTTTAATCTATACTATTATTATAAAGCGAAAGAGTTTATTTGTTTGTTTGAACGCGCTAATCTCTGGCACTACCAGTTGGATTTGAAAATTCTCTTTGCGTATCATAGCCCAATTCTCGAGGAAGGTTACAGGCTACGTAATATCACGCTACTGGCGACGGGAGCAGAGCAGTAAGTAAAGACGTGAGGTAACCGGAAAGCTAGTACGTTATACACCATTATCGCCCGCTTTATTACCGCTGTATTCCTGCAATGAAGAATTCATCACCATGCTTTCTCCAAGCGAATTAGTAATCTCAGACTTCATTGTAATTTTATCATTATTATATCAGCCGACGTCCACTGCTGGACATAGGCCTTTCATAATTCTTGGCACTTTGAGCAGTCGAAAGCCGCCCTAATTTTTTGAAAATAGATTATATTTGGATCTAAGTGAATCTTCTTCTTAATGTGCCTCTTCATTATTGAAGGTTGGCCGTCAGCTCTTTGAATTTGTCTCTGTCCAGTGCGAGATGGAACAACGATGGTCTTTCAACGGTGGTAATTCCAGTCCACTCCCGGATGTTTCGCAGCCAAGATTTCTTTCTTCGCCCAGCTCGTCTTTTGCCCTCAACCTTGCCCATCATATATATAGCCTTAGTACGTGGCCGAGATACTCTATCTTGCGCCTCTTAATGGTAACAAGTATAAGTGAATAAGTAATCTATTTATATTCATGATGTAAAGTAAACTCAAGACACTGTGTACCTTTGTCTACTCACCAAAAAGGACTTAACAATAAAAAACATGCAGATCAAAATCAACATCCTAATAATGTCCTACGTAATCAATACGTTTGCATTTTAACAAGACAGGTAACGCCATCTATGTTGTATGCTAAGAACTAGAATAAGAGTGAATCAGGCGTAAAATAGCCAACGTCTGTTTTACAAGTCGGAACCCTTAAAATTTTGTGTTTAAACTCATAAATTCTAATTTACCGGTAAACTTATGAGTTAATGTAAATCTAATTGAATATTATTATTATATTTATTAAATCCAGTAGACAAAACCCGGTAATAAACTACTACTAATAAGTAACTTATAATACGAAAATATTTAAAATAATGCGCTAAAGCTAGAAATTTGAGAATAGGTACTTCACTCTCAATGACGATTGAAGCCACACATGTCATTTTGAAGGGTATTTTCACAGCGTGTAAAACTCTTCACTGCGGAACTGAGGGCTTTCTGTCCATCACATTATGTAAATGGCAGTACTTAGAGCTCATGACTCTTATCGAATATTATGGCATCATTATATCGCGCAATTTTCGGTTATGGGGTATGCAGCGAATCTGAGGAATAAACAGTGATCTCGCTCCATAAAGACGTTGGACAACAATATACTATACATTTTTCGATATCTAAGCAAGCAGCTAATTCTAATTATAAACAGTGATCACGCTCTCGATATTAGGAGTTTGACATTAAGCCATAGACCGGCGACAGTCGCAGACTCTAAACTGAACTGACACGTTTCATATTTTACTGTTGCAGTTCAACATTAAAGTAATTGCCAAAAGTTACATACACTATAGAGCGTTAATGCAACGGTCGCTCAACGACCACATCATTTTTTTTGTCAAGATAGATGACGCAACGCGAATTATGTAAAAAACTATTTGATCAACAACTTTAACGATTTTCTGCAAAGGCAATACATGTAATTTTTTTAAGGATTACTGCGTAACCGATTCATCAATTAATTATATTTTTGTCTCCTCTGCTAATATGATGCTTTTATCAAATTAATTGTTTGCAGAAGCTCCAAAAAATAAAATATTTTTGACGCAAAACAAAGAAATTTTTGTCGGTAGTAGATCCACGCTGGTTTCAGCATGAATGGGCCGGAACGTCCGGGGAAGTACTACCCTCTCATAGAAAATCGACATAAGAGTTGTAGTATCCGTGCTATTGCGTTTCGTTCGGTGAGTGAGAGCGCTGGAGGTCCAATTTCCCTTCTTTCCTCAGTCCTCGCCTTCTTCTTTCCCTTCCGCTAACCCTATTCCCAGCCGCCATAGTGGAGGCCACCATTCCAGCAGTTTAGGACGATGGCTTTTGGTATGGTGGCCACCACTTCTGGACTCCACTGACTGCTTACCATCAGGCGGGGTGGAGTCACTTTGGTACGCTGATATAAAAAAAAAACCTTCAAAAATCCTCTCTGCATTGAAAATACGCGCTTGAATCCGCATCCAATTTAGAAAACTATTTGAAGCACCCTTCAAAAAAACCAATATCAAGTGGTGCAGTGAAATTGAGAGGTTCAAAACAATAAGGACGAACTATTAAATTGAAAATAACACGTCAGCTATACGATTTTTTATTACGATTTTTTATTCATTCAAACTTCAACTCCGTATCGGCATGGCAAAACACGAAACGTCAGTCGATCTAACTCGATAAATGAAAAATATTTTACCGTGTAGTTTTTGATCAGGTTATCAGTTCACTGATAGATAAAATAAAACTGAAATAACAACTGAAATTAAATTACGTGTCGTCCGTCGCACGAAAAGTACGTATGTATGTAATTTGGAGTCGAAATCTAAGCAGTGTCTACCAATTTCGTTTATTAGGATAGTGAATTATATTTTTGACTAGGTAAGTCTAAGATGTTTGGTTTTTCTAGGTCTCACTTCCTTATACTACAATGTTACTGTAAAATTAAGGCGTGGAAAAAAAACCACTATTAAACGAAAGTGGTAGACCATTTTCAAGTTATGCCGGTCTGATCCCCTATTTAATTTGTAATTAATAATTTCTACATTCCACAAATCACAGCTCTATATTATGCTCTATAAGTATTATACTAAAAATATATTTTGATAGCACACAACTATTACTGGACAACTACCGCGGATATAAAAAAAATTACATTCCCAGCGTTATTCACATGTGAAATAAAATGACACGATTCTACGTATGTTTATAATAAAGCGTAGGTACATTTCAAACGCGTTGGGTGGCATTTGATATTAACTGAAAACGCCAAATACTTGCTGGGGGATGGTATTTTTCCAACACCGGCGCAATATTGAGAGCACGAAAACGTTTAAAACGCGGCCGTGGAGCACCTTTTTTTGTTATATTCTATTTTTAATGCATTTTCTTATTTTTTGTTTTTTTTTTTTAATCTCTCTACCGTGAAAAGGTCTGTCTATTTTAGCTGAGAATATTTTAAAGCCGGTTACTTTCATTCATTTGATAATAAAGCATAGTGTAAATCACTTGTCTTTATTTGATAGGTTTTGTGTACTAGTTTGTATCTATCTATACATATAATAAAAATGTAACCGATCGCTGTCTGTACATGGAAGAGAAATGAGAAAAAAAATTATTGGGGCCTTTATCAACGCAAATAGAACCCAAAACAATGATTGTTACAATTTTTGTCTGTTTGTCTGTTTGTCTGTGCGTTTGTTCACGCTAATCTCAGAAACGGCTTATCCGATTTAGATATGGTTTTCACTAATACATTGTGGTAAGCTTCACTTAACATTTAGTGTTTGTTTCATGTCAATCGGTTCATAAATAAAAAAGTTATGCCAATTTAAAGAATCACGTCGAACATTTTCTGATAGAAACAGAGACTTTAACAGGTTACGGAATAGCTAATAGCGTTTTTATTTTTCGGATTCCTCTCATTCTAAACAATCTTGCGTTTAGTTTTAAATTAGTCCAGTTTCCAGTGAGCCTATGTTTCGCGATGACAATTAATAAAGCCCAAGGTCAGACACAACTAAAAGTTGTGGGCGTGGACCTAAGTATTAACTGTTTTTCGCACGGTCAGCTTTATGTGCTCTATCACGTGTTAGCATTCCTAGCAGCCTGTATGCTTTGATCCCCGATGGCTATACGTCTAATCCATACATCCATACACCCATACATATTATATAAGGCTTTGTCCTGACTGACTGACTGACTAACAGACAACGCACAGCCTAAACTGCTGGTCGTAGTGACTTGAAATTTGGAGGGTATGTTTGTATAAATGTCTAGAGGTTGGACTAAAAAAGGGTTTTTTAAAATTTAATTCCTAAGTGTGTGAAAAGGGATGAAATCGATTGTATGAATCTTCTTCATTTTTTAACATACAATTTTTAAATTTTCTTTTGGAATACTTCTATTTAAATAAAAAATATTCTTATAATTTTATTTTAACAAGGGTGGATTTAGAGGGGTGAAATTAGGGATGAAATATTCTATACAAAGATCTTTAGCTTTTGAAGCTAGCGACTTGAAATTTACAGGGAGGGGGAGGAAGGGAAAGGAGGGAGGAAAAGGAGGGAGAAAAAGGAGGAATTAAGGAGAAGGAGGAAGGGAAGTGATGGGGAAGTGAGAGGAAAGTGATGGGGAAGTGAGGGGGAAGTGAAGGGGAAGTGTGGGGAAAATGCGGGAGAAGTGAGGGGAAAGTCAGAAGGAAGTCAGAGGGTAGTCAGGGGAAAGCCAGAGAGAAGTGAGGGGAAAGTGAGAGGAATGTTAGAGTAAAGTAAGAGGAAAGTGAGGGGAAGTGAGGGGAAAGTGACGGAGAAGAAACGGGGAAGTAAGAAGGAAGTGAGGGGGATGTGAGGGGGGATTGAGGGGGAAGTGAGGGGGAAGTGAGGGTTAAGTGAGGGGTGAATGAGGGGAAAATGAGAGGAAAGGAGGGGGAAGTGAGGGAGACAGTAGAGGAAGGGAGGGGGAAGGAATGCGGAAAGAATGGAGTTCTCGAAAGCTGGAAAAAGGGAGGGGAAGGGATAGGAAGCGATAGGAAGGGAGAGGAAAGGAGGAAAATAAAGGAGAAGGAAAGGATAAGAGAGGGGAAAACGAGGAGGCAAGGTAGAGGGAAGTGGAAGAAAGGGCAAGAGATGCTGGAGGAGGGGCAAGGCATGCTGAAGGAGCTGAAGAGGAGAAGGGGTAGGGGAGGAGAGGAAGGAGGAAACTGTGGAGAGTGGAGAAAAAGTGCAATAGGGAAGAAGGGGAAGGGGAAAGTCATTGTAGTGAAAATTTGCCTTTGTGTATTGTATATTGTTTTTACGAGGGATATCTTTAGGTAGGTGAAAGAGGATTTGTATGAATGGAAGATTAAAAATAGTATAAAAAACAGTATTTAAACAATATAAAAATGCTATTTATATACATAAAAACAAAAGGTCACTCACTCACTTATCACGAAATCTCAGAAACAACAAGTGCTAGGAATCTCAAACTTTGCATTGTCGTTCCTATTAGGATGTAGGTGCTCACTTAGACGGAATTGTGCGAAATCCATCCCTTATGGGGATATAAAGGGGTGGCAAAGTTTGTATGAAATTTCTATAGTTTTTATAGTAGGATTATCAAATTACTAGAAAATTCTCTTTTTTTATTATTCAGCAACCCTCCTTATTAAATGGGCAAATAAGAGTCGCAAGTTTGTGTGAAAGTGGTTTGTCAGTTTTAGCGGTAGCGGGTTTAAACTGAATTCGCCATAGAGACGGATAATACTGATACAATGTACGATTGCCATAAAATCAGGCACGCAATATTCTCATAGAGGCACCCATCTGAATTTTCACGCGAACGAAGTCGCGGGCAACAGCTAGTAATATAATAATTTGAGAGTAATGAGATATTATAATCTGGTATATTTAGACTATTTATGGATAATTCTCGGTAAGATTAAATCAGCTCATTTGAGACATAATTTTATTTCTACACAAGACCGAAACACCCGAAGTTAGCAACATTGTTTTTCTTCTTATATTCCGTAGCAGTTTTCTGTGCTTATAAAGAAAATATTGTAGTGTTAAAAGAAGAGATTATGCTTTCGGCTACAAGTACAGAGTTTTCTTTTTACTGCTAGAGATGCTAGAAGCACCGCCAACAGTTCTTCCGAGGGCTCTTGTGTGGGTAATTTTCTTGTCTGTCGGTCAATAATTATGTTAATTGCTTACGTATGCATGCTTGACGTCACCAACCCATCCGTACACATTAAATCTTCGTAATTATACAAAAGAACATGAAAACTTTTCACATAAAATCATCTAATCAACTTCCGCGCGGTCGTAATTTACGTAAGTTAATCCCGACTTAAAAGTCACGAGTGATGCGAATATAACGGCGGGTAAAGCTTAGGGTAAGGCTTATAATGAGCATGAATGTAAAACGAACTGGTGTAAAGTATTTTTTAGTTTCTTTATTCTAGTATAGGTAATACTAAATGCCACCTACTACGGTAACTTATCTACATGCTATTCCTAAAACCTTCTAATATGAATCAAATATGAAGGAGCTTATATTTTGCACTGAAAGTCTTCAACATATACTATACTAGCGGCGCCCCACGGCTTCACCGCGCCTAAAATGTGTTTTGTCTCCCTCGGGAACCAGATAAAAAAGTTATATGTCCTTCTCCGGCACCGAATCTATTTACATAACAATTTTTATCGTATTTCGGTTCAGCCGTTTAGGCGTTGAGTGGTACCAACACACACACACACACACACACACACACACACACACACACACACACACACGCACACACACACACACACATACACACACACACATACATTCATACATACATACACACAAACTTTCGCATTTTATAATACTAATAGAATTTGTATTTTATCTTCAAGAATTGAGGCAATTAGGATAAAAAAAACTAGGTAGGTAGATAGTTTTCTAAACGCTGCTTAGCCCTGTTCAATTCGATACTGACATCTTTATCTAAATTAGACATACTTCATCAAACCTGTCTATTACTCGTGGACAATGCAGACTAAAGCTATCCAAAACATAATAGTTAAAATATTGGATAATCTGCGAGGTGATTACGACTTACTAATGTAAAAAAATAAAACTAATAATGAATAATAATGACTACGTCTACTGGTGGACTTATGTCCAACAGTAGTCGTAGTGATATACGTAAAAACGAGTAATCTATACTAATAAATAAAGCGGAAGAGTTTGTTTGTTTGTTTGAACGCGCAAAATTCTATTTGCGTATAGTAGCCCAGTTCCCGAAGAAGGATATGTAACATCACGCTACTGACGACGTGTGCAGAGCAGTAAGCAAAGACACGGGTAAAACCGCACCGCGGAAAGTTATTATAGAAATATTGGTGACCACAGTAAAGTGAATTTACGCATAGAACACTGTTGCTCGTTACCTAGTCCCATTTTACAACAGCTACAGAACGACATCGGTGAATATAATAGTTTAAACTTAAAGGCAGCATGGACTACATTAAAATATAATATTTGTCATAACAAACACAAAGAGATGCAAGTGCATCGAACCAGTGGAAAGCAAACACAAATTTTCACCTTATCAGATAATAATATCTCATTAATTACACATAACGCCATTTAGACTTGTAAGTATATATTATAGCTTGTGTTATGGGTTCTAGAATGCTTTTTTGTCAATACATAATATTATACATAAAAACTTCCAGACCAATGCAAATAGACATGTTCATGCACACAAATATTTGCACTGAGCGGGAATCGAATCCGCGACATCTGCGTGGTAGTCCTACACTACCACTGAACCACAGAGGCAGACAAACAAATAATGCACTGATAAAACTTCCTTATAGGTTTTATAACTAAGTAAATATTTTTCTGTCTCATTCATCAGAATAACTCCTTTGGACATATAGCCTGAGGGCCGGTTTTCATGGAAATTGTAACTACGTGTATATATTGCGCATGGCCCATCATAACTTTGAAGGTTGTTTGGCGGACTATTCACTCATCTTTGGTATAACAAGATAGGTAAATAAAAAATTCGACACATGCAAATATGGTAAATTTTTACTTGTCTGTGTATTCTTAGCATGTTTTAAAAACCGGCCAAGTGCAATTAGGACGCGCGCACGAAGGGTTCCGTACCTACATATAATAAATATTTATTTTAGTATTTGTTGTTATAGCGGCAACAGAAATGCATCATTAGTGAAAATTTAAACTGTCTAACTATTACGGTTCATGAGATACAGCCTGGTGACAGACGGTTTTCACGCTATGGGTACGGAACCCTAAAAATAATTCAAGAATACAGTACATTAATTGTAATTTGATATTGATATCTATTGATATATTATTATATAAATCGAAAGAGTTTGTTTGTTTGTTTGAACGCGCTAATTTCTGGAACTACAATCGGATTTGAAAACATCTTTTTGCGTATGATAGTCCAGTTCTCAAAGAAGGTTATAGGCGGTATATTATGTAACATCACGCTGCTGGCAACGGGAGCAGAGCAGTAAGCAAAAACGCGAATCAAACCGCGCCCCGGAAAGTTAGTTTGATATACGACTGTTACAAATGTCGTAGTGTTGTTTGAAATGGAAAAAAAAACATATTGTTTGTCTCCACTCAAGATAGGACAGTCAACTTATATTGGGTCGACAGAGAGAGCCGCGTAAAACGTTATCGCGGGCGAACAACCGGCTTACAAGTTCCCTGTTCACTTATAACTTATCTTTTGTCTAAACAAGAAGCCCTAGTCTTGTTTATACTCTGTGCCGCTCAACTTGCTCTAACTTGCCATTTGTTAAATTAAAATGTTGCTCTACTCCCGATAGGATTTTCTTTGTGTCTTAGTTCTTTACTTAGTTGCAGTGTTTGTTTGATATTTTGTTGCAAACATGGTTCAGTCGACCAGTGTTTTCAACAAAATATTTACATTCCTATTTTCCTGTAAATAATTTGAACCTGGACCCTAACGAAATCCGTTTACTTTTGGGATAAAAGCGTTTTAACAGAATATTCACGAATATGTTAGATAATGACTAAGAATTTTACAGAAAATGTTACTGCAATAGAGTTTTTAATTTTGTATTTGAAAATACGACACGCTAAATTATGACTTCGATTGTCATGTCGGTCTTATTAAGGCCTTTATATTAATCATACTTACACAATGATCAGCACCGGCCCTACCGTGGAAAAATCAATAGTGTTCTACTTTACGTCGATATTGTATAAGAGAGTAGATTCTTTCATAGTCCATCCTTTCCTCTACACTAAAACTTACTATTCTCTCTATATGAGGTTAGATACTTCCTTAGTTAATTCGTTTATTCCCTTTATTGTTATTGTTTATTCCTTTTTTTTACACCGAAACTACCTGGACTGTGCTACAGTCACTATTTAAGCACTTTCGTGAAAAGTATTTTCTTAACTCTTTTAATCATAATAAATGACATGTCGCACGTCTGTCTAACTCATTCTAGTTTCTAAATGAAATGAAATTCTCACATAATACCTGTGTTTACTTGAGCCAGAAAAATACACGTAACACCTTAGCTACCTAAATAATTTTACAACAGAAGCCTGAATTAAAACAGCCAACCACGCGTGTACGTAACTTTTTTACCCTTTCAGCGAGCACCTGCGTTGCTTAAATTATGTAAATATTCTTAATTCAAAGTCCTTTGTAATCTTGTGCTTTCACTCAAATTTTGGGGCGAAATTGACTCGTTGAAAGCATACGAGTTAGAAGTACTTTTTTGTTGATGAAAAAAGGTGAAGTTTATTTTGTGTTGACTTTATGATGAGGATTATAGAGTGTCATTTGGTATTTTGGGGTAATCTGGGGAATGATGTAGTCACTACCGTGGGTAGACTAGATATAGAAATGTTGGATTATATTCTGTTTGAGACTTAAATTTTAACTTTTATTTAAATTCTTTGCTAGGGGACGCTGCTGTCGTTATTTTTACATGTTTATTACATTTAATCTGATGTAATTTCACCGCAATTTCAACCTTATTCCACTAATCAATTTTAACACTGCACAATACATGTATGAACTTTCCATCAGCTTGACCGTGGACAATAGCTTCCTAGTTCATTGTTGTTGCTCAGCCTTTATGTGTCGTAACGTATTAATTTATGGCCTGTGATTTTATAGCTCTGTGCTACCGATAGTAAAATTTCCATTAAAACTTTATAGTAGTTTTTTTAAAGTTTATTTTCGTCAAAGAATGCTGTACTAGATTTGAATAAAACTATTGTTGTCTAAGTTCTCTAGCATAGATTATACTTACCCTTTTATAAGTAATCTAACTTACCTTTGCAAGTTACCTTTGTAAGTTAGATTATCCTGGAAAAGACGTGTTTTTTTTTACCTAGTAAACAAGCTACTTGGTAATTGCAGTTTGTATCCACTTATGTTTTTAATCATTATTCAGATAAAATTATTGAACTTAAAACTTAGGCACGCTAATAACTCCTATTTCCAATCTTATGACAGTTTTTAGGCATATGACGTCCTTTGTGAACGCGCACTAAACTGTGTAAGCATAGTGTGAGTTTTAGATACAAAATCCTTCTTACCTAAATAATTAATTAAATTGTTCACTTACGGGTTTTTTTCGTTGACTGTCGATTTAAATTTATTCCAATTTAATGCATACGGTTGTTCTATACGAGTAAATTCATCATTCATATTTTTATACTAAGTACTAAACAGCAAACAAGCCTACCTGGTACGAGTTGAAATTGCCGGTCAAAGTCATTAAAGTTGCCTTATTGGAACTTGTTAAAAGAGAGTTTACGAGCAGCCGAAGAGGTTACAAAGTCATGTCTGCTGTCAAAACAGCGATGCACTAATGAAATTTGATTTTAATTCACCTGCTTAAAGTAGTGTAATATAGTTTTACGATTTTCAGTCTGGTAGAGGCACTACGGCCGCTGGGTTACTCACTTCGAATGAAAGATTTAACTGTACTTTATTTCTCCAGAAAATTTCTTGTCATCAAATATATTGTAAACAAAAATTTGTATAATTTATTTATTGCTGCTTTGATTTTTGTAACAATTTTGTGCATTTATTTTTATCAACAATAGCCTAACTTAACCACTTTGTCTTAAGTCAGCTTCTGCTTTACCAGGTCTCAAAATCAAGCACATAGTTCTAAATTTAAGAACTTACGTAACACAAGCTAACTTCTAGAAACCCTTCAATACCGTACTGCTTCAAATATGCATCTCGTAAATCTAATGCAGTTAACACTAACAACAATATATACCTAGTTTAATTTGTATATACAGCTCTGAGCTCGGCATGTGTTCGCCATGATCCAACAAAGATTATGTAAGTTTGCAAATAGTTGACGGCTGTAGCATAGATTAATGTAGATTGGTTAATTTTATGTACTGTGAAAAAAAGTGAAAATCTCTTACGTAAAGTACGTAAAGTAAGAGATTTTCGCTAGTTTCAATGTGCCAAACCAAACGTAGAACTATATTCTATCATTTTAATATCGATGTAACATAGTACTTAGAGCGCTGAAGGGCCGATTATCTGTCAATATTCTCCGTCCATGTTTTCCGTTTTCTTTTACATTCTCATCTCCCTCCCTATCGCCTGCTGTTTGTCTGAATGTAGCTGTATTTTCATAGCAATATTTCAGCAATTCTTAGAGATAAATGATGCATATAAAATATCCATCAATAAGTCTGAGACCTTATTTATGTTTAATACCTAAGACGTACAAAAGCAAGTAACTACAGTACTACCTGTATTAATCTGTGGCCTTAACGGTTCTTGCTCGTTGCTAGGAGTAATTGAAAACTGTCTAAGTTCCAGTCTTTCAATGCGGACCGACCCTCTTAGTGCATTCACTGGTAACACAAATATTGGTTGACTCATTTATATTCTAGATGGCGACAGTGGCGAGTTCTGTAAAGTTTCAAGGAAGGTAGTCCAAAACCATTAACGAGTTTGTAGTGTGTAGTGAGTATTGGTGATCTATTATTTTAACTTTTTCTTAAGAGTAATGTTTTAGGATATGTATATAGTATCCATTTTGCCGTTTTATCAAATTTACACACTTATAATACTTATAATACGGCTTGTTGAATAATAGGAGTACACAGAAATTCTAAATATTATTAAATATCCTAAACAAAAATGTGCTTTTCGCTGAAGTTGTACTTTCCTTCGTCATTCTGTGTTGCATATATAGACTCTCGAAACAATCTTACCCATTATTTAAGGAACCTTATATGCCGGAAATTGTATCATCATTCATCATTATATCAGTTATAATAATTACATCTACTACTGCACAAAGGTCTAGGGATGAGAAAAGATGAAAATTTATCTATAATGTTACTATTATTGACTTTACTAAGACGTAGAAAGGTAGACACGAATAAAACAGCTTCTTTAGAAGAATTGAACAAGTAGACAATCAGGCAAATATTGTAGACTCAAAATTCTCTTATTTCGTCTTTTGTCCTTCATGTTGTTATTAATTTACCACTTAAGAACTATCATGCTTAGATATTGCTTAATACTAATAACTAATAAATAACTACGTTTTGAACTTAGCAGACTCGAACTTATTAGCGTCGCAGGAAAAAAAATCTTTTTATTTCTAAATAACCATTGATAATTAAAAGTAGAAGGGATACGAAGATAGTCCATAAAATTTTATGTTAAATTTCGTGAGCAAGCGAGATGAATTATGTTATTGTTAACACAAAATACAAATAATAACACAAAATGCATTTAATGTATAAAAAAAAGACGTTATATATTTAACATTTTATTATCAAAATAAAAACCTTGTTTTCATTGAGGTAAACATAAAATAGAGTATAAACATTGAGCAATGCATTATCACCTATATTTACTTGATTTTGTTGTAAAAGTAATTAAAATTTTACAATAATATCCACATATCGTATCACATACATTACGTAAAAAAATATTTGACCCTAAGTAACGTGTACAGTTTTAAAAAAAAGTTTTTTGTAAATATTTGTAAAGTTTACAAAAACTGTACAATATGTGCAGTTTTTTGTAAACTTTACTGCTTTTACGTAATAATACACTTTGTGTCACTTGGTTAACATTATATAATTTACACATTATATTAATTACTAAAAAGGTAACTGCCGTTTACATTAATACCATAAGTATTCAAAACTAAAATTAGTTAATATTATAAACCTGTTTGCTTCACCAGTTTAGTAGAATTAATAATAATAATAATATTGATTCTGTTGTTGTAATACTCTTACGAATATAAGAAAAATAGCAACGGATTAGCTACTGCATGTCTCTTTCCCTTTCTGCCGATGTAAACCGTAACAAGCAATATATATTATTGAAAACCAAAAAGACCCGCTTGCCTACAACAAATTTAAAAGAAAGAAATCCATTTTTTTCTCCTCGTGCTGACGCTACATTGAATATTTATATACCCTATGTCACTCCCACAGTCAATACAAATCTAATGACACCTCATACGTTAAAATCCATCAAGCCATTTAGACTGTACAGCGAGCCAAATAAATAGACATACATACTCACATACAAACATACATATATACATACACTCGAAAAACTATACCCTCCTTGCCGGCAGTCGGGCAAAAAAGAGACAAAGAACTGAATAGTTCAGACGTCGCAATCTTACGTTTATTAGTTTATTAGATGCATTAAACATACTACTGAATAGGTACATCAATATCATAGAATAAAATATAATTTTTAAGCACCTTAAAAGTTAAAATAAATACTTACATGCCATTGGGTTTACAACCTGGCGTTCAACAATCCTGTTAATTTTACAAAAATTACACTATAAATTTGGAAACCCTACGTCTTCCTTATCGAATTCGTGTTGCTTCAGCTAACATTTTAACGGCGCCGATAAGATATTATATCGTAACTTAAATACTTGCGATGCTATAAACAAAGCAGACTTCCCAAAGTACTAAAACTACCCATTTTATCGGCCAAAGATTATTTAGCGTCGCTACTTCCAGTTAAAATGGTAACATATTTTCTAACCTCAAATCTCAAAGTTTCAACAATATCGAAAACCTGTTTTCTATCATAGCGCTAACATATTAAAATTCAAAATAGCTTTTATTTATTTTGTTATTAATATAAAACTTTACAGCTCAGAACAGTGATGTGCTTTACAGTCATGAATGTCATGATGCATCTTGTAATTCTGGTAGTAAAACGGGTAAGAATTTTCCGATTACCTTTGAAAAAAAACGACATTTTTATATAACTTTTATAGCGAATATCTATGGCTACTGGTTAGTGATATTGGTGGCATAATCTTGTTTTGGTGTAAAATCTAATTTATAGCGATATAAAAATATTATATATCTGCCGAGCGACGTAAAAACTTAGGTATTTTTTTATATTTGCCGCGAGTACTATGCCCTTCACTTTTACGGACTTATCCTTATAAATTTATTAATTGATAATATATCTACTTAAATATACGTCCCACATAATTTTGAGTAGCTTCATAAGCTAGAAAATGAAGATGTTGATTTTAATTTTGATGAAATTTAAAAAATATATAATACTACCACTGTCACAAGTCAAATTGAAACTTGTCCTTGATTAAGTTATACACAAAATCGAAGTTAAAATATACGTTTAGTTTCGCACTTTATTAGAAAAAAGGACGGAGTTTTTATTTTTAGAGTTGAAAATGGTTTAGCGACATCTTTTATTTTAATTATTTTTTTCTAGTTAAGGCAAGTAATAGTATCTAATTGGGTACTAGCGATATTTTCAAAAAACCCTGTTTATCTACGGACAAGTCACAATTTAAATTTACCAAGTTTAAATTAAAATATATTCTTAAAAATAAGTGCAAAGTATGAACATTGAACACAATGACAACGATAATTTATTATATACATAGTGTATGAAATTTCTAAGTAAAACATATTTACAATACTACTTATAAACTTAAAATTGATCCTATTTTGGTTAGCTATGTATTACAATACCTCGAGATATATTTATCATTACGTTATCCAAGTATTAGGCTGGTATTACATTATCATATTTAAATCATATAAATATGATTTCATATCTCTCAAATTCTATGACCATAGTTTTATGATGACGTTTTTTACATATTACACATATTGATTATAGAAATGTCATTTACCATCAAGCCGTGTTTATGCTATATGATCCTTTCCCTTCCCTTCAAATCAACACACTAGCACCGTCTATTTACATACAAACTGTGGAAGTGTGTTGAATATGATCCTACTTGTACGCTAGCTGTCAAAAGGGATCCCCTAACTATGATCATAGAGAATATGAATCACATGTACTTATTATACCGTCATATGTTCTTCATATAAAAATGACTCACACATCTATGATCAAATTTCTAAGATAGTCTAATAGCGGTCATAAGAAAAGTTTAGATTATGTACCCGGCTTAAATTCAAATTTATTTTAGGTACCAACATTCTATAATTGATGAAAATTTGTTTGAAAGAGATTGCTTTATGCAATAAGACATCAGTCTGGGGAGTCCGTCGCTACGGAGGTAACCGGTCGTGGCAAGGGGCCGGCCTCAAGCCCTTGCCATCAGATGTATAAAAGACATCAGTCTATTGTTATTATCACCAAACTAAAGACTAAACACAAAAGATTAAATCTCATGTGAAATACCTAAAACCATGATAAAAGCTTGGATAATTAGCTTCATTTGATCTAGTAAGTTACTAGTTATATCAAATTAAAGTGAATATTCATGCTTTTAGCAACCCAATTGGTACTTCACATGAGATTTAACTGGTGATTAGTTAATTTTTCGTTGATTAGCCTTTCAGAAACTGGGGATTTGACTGCTGTAAGGTCAGCCAAAAATGTGTTTTACTAGTTTTGACAAAAAAAACTGTGGCCATTTAAGGTTGACTTTTCAAACCGAGTGTAAATAAAATCCACCTTGTTGTTTCGTGACGTTCAAATGAAGCTCAAGCTCAATCTCAACATATAGGCAGACCGGTGTTTCTTGAATGTTGTTATATCCTGGGTGGAACATTTTGCAAGCAACAATTGTTGCTTGTTGGGAAAGACATTATTCTTTAATCTCTTTGGTTGTTGGCTTTCTCAAATCAAATCTTAAATATGCAGGTGAAGGAAGATGATAATATGACTAGAAAGAAGATAAACGTATACGTGATGTTTATTACAAATGCAAGAAAGAGAATTAAATACCAGAGCAAATAATTGGAATTAGAACGTAGCTCACCGTGATTTAAAAAATGTGTTTAATATGAGGGCGATCAAAAACACCTCAAGATTTCTGGTGATGGTATCGATCTCTATTCCTATTTGGTATAAACGGCGAAATAATCGCTTGAAAGCAGCAACTGTACAATCATTTAACAATTTTATAATTGCCTATAACTATATTCTAAGGTATTACAATACAGATTATCTAATAACTTAATATTAAGCCGTGTAAATATCACACGGTGGTATAAACTACTTATTACCAAACACTACGCTACGAATCTAATTTAGATTGACTAGTGTTGTTTGATGAACCCGCCACATCAGAGTCGACTTTCCTCGCATTGTCGCTCAAGACTGGCCGAGCTGAAACAAAAATAAAGATTGAATTATTCCGCCCACCCATGGTTAACCCACAATATTGTATTCTAGTCTATTGCATAAATGACGTTATTTCTAAACAAAAACCAGACATTAATTCCCTATATCGTCATGATCTAGTCGTTAGTCTCATTTATATATTTTGCTATTTATAATTATTATATACTTTCAGTCGTAGTAAGGGTAGTAGATCCACGCTGATTTCAGCATGAATGGGCCGGATCGTCCGGGGAAGTACTACCCTCTCATAGAAGATCGACTTAAGAGTAGTAGTATCCGTACTACTGCGTTACGTTCGGTGAGTGAGAGCGCCGGAGGCCCAATTTCCCCCCCTTTCCTCTTTCCTCACCTCCCTCATTCCCTTCCTCTAACCCCATTCCCAGCCGCCATAGTGGAGGCCACCATACCAGCAGTTTAAGAGGATGGCTATTGGTATAGTGGCCACCACTTCTGGATTCCACTGACTGCTTACCATCAGGCGGGGTGGAGTCACTTTGGTAGGCTACAATATAAAAAAAAAAAAAAAAAAGTCAGTCATTTGTATATAAGTAGGTAACTTATATATAAACGACTGTCATAATCGGAAAGAAAATATAGACAAGAGCATTAAAATCGAAATCCATAATTAAAGTAATAATAATAATAATATTCTACCACATTCACACAGCGCCATTTAGCCCCAAATTAAGCAATTATATTTGCTTGTGTTATGGGTACTAAACAACTGATATACTACTTACATACATTTTTTTTTGTAAATACATACATATTATGGATAAATTACACCCAGACACAGAACAAACAATCATGCTCATCACACAAAGGTTTGTCCTGGGTGGGAATCGAACCCACGACCTCCGGCTTAGCAGTCAGGGTCACTAACCACTAGACCAACAGGCCAGTCATTCCATTCAAAGTTCTTGCGTTCCTTGAGATAAAGGAAACTTTTCTTCTGTAATGGCATTCAGCACAAAGCCGAATGATGAAAGATGAAAAGATGTCCACTGCTGGATATACTAATAGGTCTCCCCCAAATTTTCGCCACCTTGGCCAGTCGAGAGCCATTCTCATCCATCGGTTTCCTGCCGCCTTTATAAGGTTGTTGTGATTGGTCTAACCACGCTGCATCTTCTGGTTTGTGATCGCCACTCTAGAACCTTTCTGCCTCAACGGCCGTCAGTTCTGCGAGCTATGTGTCTTTAGGTAATGGGATTGCTACTACTAAATTACTTTTACTGCACGCGAGCTAAACAATGCACAAACTAGTATTCCACCAAGGATTTAGTGGTAGTAGATCCACGCTGATTTCAGCATGAATGGGTCGGATCTTCCGGGGAAGTACTACCCTCTCATAGAAGATCGACTTAAGAGTAGTAGTATCCGTACTACTGCGTTTCGTTCGGTGAGTGAGAGCGCCGGAGGCCCAATTTCCCCCCTATCCTCTTTCCTCACCTCCGTCATTCCCTTCCCCTAACCCTATTCCCAGCCGCCATAGTGGAGGCCACTATACCAGCAGTTTAAGACGATGGCTTTTGGTATAGTGGTCGCCACTTCTGGATTCCACCGTCTGCTTACCATCAGGCGGGGTGGAGTCACTTTGGTAGGCTATAATATAAAAAAAAAAAAAAGGATCTCAATTGTAACTATATGTTATCCTTTTTGAATATATGAAAATATGTTATCAGCTTGAAATACACAGCTCAATGCATTGTCTTGGCGGATAAAAGTGTGAAGTATATATATATATATATACGACATAATAGCACCCAAAAGAATGAAAGGATTACAAGGCAATTTTTGTTGTTGTTTAATTAAGGCGGTTTTAGAAAACGATTCAGCCTTAGAAGACTACGTCTTTGTTGGAGGTGTTTTTACTTTTTAATAATAAAGAAGATGAGTTGATAATATTATTATATTTGTAAGGAAGATGTGACGCTTTCGCAAGTTATGATTTATAAGCTAAATTGATTAAACAGATTACAATCTGCATTTTAATTTTCTGAGTGGCTATTCTAATGTCGTTTTTATTGTTAATGGCAGAACAATATGAAGCCCTGTGTCTGGTAAGTGCTAACTACTACATGTTAACCTTAGAACCAATCAGAACACGGTTGAATATATCGACTCGGCCTTCAGTAGCCACCATCAAAATAATAAAGAGGACACTATACTTGTAGCTAGTAGAACTATCTCTACTGCTATCAATCGCTAGTAGCAGATAGTCTAATAACACTGTTTAGGATTTTGTTAACTCTTTCGTTTGCTGTTTCGGAAAGTGTTAAAAAACAGAATTTTTAAGTTCAAAAATTGTAAACTTATATTGGATTTTATTAAAGTTAACGATCAAACAAGTTGCTAATGTTCATGCTATTGCAGTTATAAATTTGATAAAATTTTGTAACAAAGTTTTAAGTGGCATCGTTGATCTGCTGGCGTTGAGGCATTATAACTTAGGTAAATAGGTATTAAAAATTTATTCCTAGAACCTTTTATCTTTTAGTTTACAATTTCATAAAAGCTTGTAATATGTATTATTGAGTTTTTGCACACAACTATATTTACTAAGTTCTATGTCCCATGTAAAGTAAAGGTCCCATGTCCCATATAGTAAGCTTATTACATTTTAATATACCGAGCACAATTTTAAAGAATTTAAATTTGTTTATTTTGACTTACATAATTGTTTTTAGTCGCATTCTATGACACCTACAGGTTGTAACGGTTGGGTAACTCCATCACCACAGTTATTATTAATATAAATAAATTGCTTACTTACCGAACATTCTTAGAAGTATCTTCTCGATGCCATGCAGAGGTGACTCGAAGGTCAAACATAGAAACAGGGCAAGTAAGAACGTTAGCACTATGTGAGATATCCCAGTTGCCATCTGAAAATATAAACTTGAATTTAGAACGATGCTCATGCCTTCTCTGTATGATGAATAGAAATCAATATGGTTTTGAATAGAGGAAAGCAGTTGATGTTTTTTACAACTGCAATCGTTTTAAAACTAGAAACACTTTTGTGTAATGAAATAAGTAACAACATGTTGTATTTTGACTAATAGATTGTCTATATGAGAAAAGTACAGAACCTTAAAGAAAAAGATCCTTAAAAATATCTAATATTTACATAGGAACTTATTAAAAAAATATGTTATTAGCAGATAAGACTGTCTCTTCAGCGACTATAACAGTTGTATCACTGGGAGACGTGAAAGTGTTCACCTTGCTATTGTTTTGTTTGACACTGCGACTTAAACTTTGTAAACACATACCACCTCCTTAGAAATGTAAGGACCTTTGCCACTGGCAAGAATTTGGAGTAACGAAAAAAACCACAAATGTTCACAAAAAAATCTTGTAAAGAACGTAATTATACTGAATTACTCGTTTCTTTTTCTGTTTGACGAAAGGTTAAACATTCTTTCAAGACTGAGAGTGCCTTTTAAATGCTAACTCATCTTTAGAATTAGCTAATTGTGACTTTTTACATGTTAAGAATTTTGCTTTGTTTGTATTGAAAAGCTTTGACTTCGTCGCTTAATACGGGTCTTTCACAAAAATCTTATTTCCCTCAAGTAATTTTTGCGGTTTAACGTTTAGCCAGTGAGTGATTTTAGTAACTCACGTTTAATTCATTAAGTGTTAACATTTTTCAATATATTAATCTACAATGGAAAGTATACCAAGATAAACTGTTTGATGGTAACTTTTTGTTTACTTATACTGCAATTTGACGGATGCAATATTGACTAAATTTGTCAGCAATGTCTCAATACTACACAAGAACAAAGCGATGGCGAACTTATAGTAACAGTTTAATATATGATAATAAATAAATATTTACCACAGTGAAAAATGTAATATGTAGAGGATGCCTCAGTTCTCCAACGTAGTACAATTCCACTATACCATTCACTAAGTAAGCACAGAATGTCAGTCTTGAGAATGGTGCTAGGAACTTCCACATCAATAATCTGCCGAGAAAACCTGGAAATACCATAATCTATACTATTATGTAAAGTGGAAGACTTTGTTTGTCTTTTTGAACGCGCTAATCTCTAGAACTACCAGTTGGATTTGAATATTTCTTTTTGCGTATAATGGCCAGTTTTTAAGGAAGGTTATAGGCTATTTAGCATCACGCTACTGGCGACGGAAGCAGAGCAGTAACCAAAGACGCGGGTTAAACCGCGCTGTGGGAAGCTAGTACTTAATAAACTTACTTCTATAAGGCCTGATTAATTCAATGGGATCAAACGATTGACAAAAGTCACCCGTTAAAAATATTGTTCTTCATTGCGGACAAATTATGTGGCTTATGTAAATCACAAAGCAAATAAAATAGATCCATACTGTTTTCAGCAATAGGTCAGAGTAATACTATTTTCAAATAGAATATCGGCGTAAAGTATACAGTTTCCTTATGTACAAATTTTTTTCGTTTGGTCGGTCCTCATTCTTTTTATCTTAAAGTTTGTATTCGCAAGCATTGCTTTTACTTTACAACTTTGAGTACCTATTTAGTAGTAGTAGTAGTAGTAGTAGTAGTAGTATTTAGTACCTAATTAATCTGTACTATACTCGATTATCTAAACTAATTATAAAGAGAAAATGTTTGTTTTTTGGATGTTTGTTTGTTTGTTCCGATTTAACTCATGATGAACGTAACCGATTTATAAAATTCTTTTACCTTTAGAAAACTACAAATAAGATGGATAACATAGGCGTATAAAATAATATATTTTATTTTTACAGTTATTTTCAAATTTTAAATATTTTAAGCGCCTGTTCGTTGTGAGACCGAATGAAACTTTTTATACGGAAGCGAAGCGATGGCGAACGTCTAGCAAATTTATAAAAGAGTTAGCTTACCTCCATTACCAGTCGCACAGGCAATAATCAACCACCCGTTAACCATACCCCAGGCAAGTTTATGCAATGATATGTATGCAGCGGCTTCCAACTCGCTGTACTGGTACCACTCCTGGTAGAAGATCGTCACTGAGAAGGTAGTGATCGTACCAATGATGACGCTCATCGCCCACGCAATGCACTTGATAAGGAAAGAGAACTGATAGCTGAAAATAAAATAATTATTTTATAAATGGTACAAGATAAGTAAAGATTCACATAGCAATACGCCTTTTGTGATGCGACACAATTAGTAAATTTAATTTTTATGTTGTATCTAGAACGACACGTGCAAATATGTGTGCGTGGTTATAGTCTGAAGTCTAAAGGGTCTCAAATCATTTAAGTCCTCTATTTTTACTGTATGTTTCCTCACAATTTTATTATTAGGTCTTTTATACAGGACTAACTTATAAAAAAATATTTTATAGCAGGGTTGGCGTGCTAGTAAATTGCCACAATGGCTTATAGAATGGTTTTCATCACCTCTAGACCCTACTGCTTACCACCAGGCAAAGTGGGGTCACTTTAGAAGGCTAAAATAAAAAATAATCGACTTACTTCTCTGTTTGAATCCTATGCAATATATAACCAGTCAGGATACCCGTGAAATAAATAATCATTTTCATATGAGTCTTGATGTAGGCTTCATTGAAATAATAGTTAGAAATGATGTCCGTAAACTCTCTAAAAATAAAATATAAACTAAAAAACTTAAAATTAAAAATGACACAACAAAAAACATTCATCATTGGAGCTAAAAGACATTCATTGCTGGACGGCAGACTTCAAACAATACATTTTTAAAGTTTTCGTCATAGCCATCAGGCAGATTGGCGATTACAGAGAGAAACAAATCATCATTAGATTTTAATGTGATGGTTTGGACGATTTTTGATGACTAATGGCGGCGAAATATATATAGTCAAGTTTCATACACATACCTCGACTTCTACATTATAACATCATCAACTTACTTGGCATAAAACAAAAGCGTAGGGTCCAATTTGTTTCTATACGTGATCACAGATGGAACTATTATAGAAATGATGATGGCAGCAGTAATAAGGCCGACGCCAAACTTGCGCCACCTCCACAAACTGTAGATGAAGATAGGAGCTATAAAAAAGAGTTGCGTATCCACGGACAGGTACCAAGACTGGAACATACACTGCAAAGGAAACGAAAGAAAATTAAGATGATATAATAAATCATAGCTTTGAAAAATACGACTCAGAAAAAAGAAATGACAGTAACATTTATTAAATTAAATTGTGATCCTTATTTATTAACATCATTAAGTATGAAATTTCTAGAAAAATAATTGGTTATATAAATTTGATTCGTACGACTGTGGTACGATATTAAATTACAACAGTTTCGTTCAACTAGTTGTATTACGACTAAGCACATATGGTAAATAGACATAATTTTGGAATACCTAGGAACCATTAAAAACATTACCCTTCTTGACTTCAGTCGGGTAAAAATACCTAAATACTTTATTTTGTCAGACTTCTTATATTTACTATTTTACTCGTAAATAAGAAATAAATACAGTTTTGTACTTTGTAACTGTTTAACGACGTTCTCAGTACGCAATATTGTATAATAAAACAAATAGTTTTAAAATTGGAAACAGTAATTACAAAATCCTAAGAATTAAATTTAAGCTTACCATTTTATCAGTGTTGACGTAATTGTTGACATATAAAATATTAGTCCACCAAGAATCCATGCATCGTTGCTGTTCTAGCTGCAACCTGTCCTGCCATAGAGGTCCTTCTCCAATTTTCGGTAACCAAGTCATATAAAAGAGTATTACTACTAAATAAGCTGGTGTTACTCTGAAAGAACATTTAAATCAAATTAAAAATGACGTTGAAATAAATGAAACTGTCAAGCTGATGTGGGTGGCGGGCAACCGATGAATGAGAGCAGCTCACGATAGCCCAAGATGGCGAAAATTGGGGGAGAGGCCTATGTTTAGCAGTGGATGTCTTACGGCTGATACGATGAAAATGAGGCTGATAATAATTTGTTTTAAAATATTCATACATGCAATTTGTGGCAAAGGTCTCTCTCTCTCTCGTATGACAATGAAAACGGACAAGACCCAAGTAACTGATACAAATATATCTCAGAAATCATATCACCATAAAACTATGAAGCATATAAAGATACTCTAACTATCTCAGAAGGAAAGGTATACAATTATGCTCCCATAGTTCACTGATGACAGTATTGGGTCTCAATGTTAAAGGGTCGGTCCCTTTTTGTCTGTCACAATTTATCGGCAGTTAAACAGCAATCTAAAACCGATTTATACTTTAACTTTGAGCTTTATAGCAATTTGTAGTCATTTAAAGAATTGCTTTTTAAATAGATTATCTTCATTGATATATTATAATGATTTTGTAATTAAAAGTTTTATATAAACACATACTCGATTTGTAGTTTTAAAATATTATCTTTTTTATCATTACTAAGTGTGTTACATTTCTCTAAAATATTTAATTTATCTTTTATGCGACCTCGTCTATCAAAGATCAACACTTCAGTCACATACTAAATAAAGCGATAACGATCATCACTATTTCGCTGAACGAAATCGTCAACTGCCGAACAAAGGTGCCTACCATAAGGTTTTATATCTGGACCAGTTGTGAGCCTCTCCCATTTATAAAAAGTACATGATTATACATGATTGTATATTTTTCTGTATGTAGGTATATTTAACTTTATGTATCATTCTTTATATTATTTATGTATTCTTAGTATGTATGTTTATATGAACAGGTATACATTGTGATATAATATAAGTACTTCTGTGTAATCTTCTTCTTTACTTTTCTCTGCTATTTTCTTTCTTAATTGTACACTTCATATACTCTCATTAATGTTACTTCCTCTTCCACTCTAAGGCATGCTGTTAGAGAACTCAGTTCTGAGTTCCTTTGTACATATTTTTATTTATATATTTTCTTTGTTACGCATCTTTTTGTGTGAAATAAATAAATAATAAATGATTTTTAAACTAAATGCACTGATCAGACACAGTGAACAAGTACAATAACCATCGCAGCACAAAATATAACACTGTTGCAAACAAGCTCTTCCTCAATAAACTACCATACAACGAACACACTCTTTGTAGGATGAAATAAGCCTTATTAAATGAGACAACCGCGTTTGTATGGCATGGCGTTGTGAATGCATTTGAAGTATTTAAACTACTTCATTTTTCGTTCGTTTTGTAAAAATAAGCTTCACGTTTGACGCTTTGAAATATAAATCAACTTGAACTTAAAATGTTTTGAAAATATATTATTTGTAGGTAGACTGAAACAAATTTGTAATATCTTATTACCACAAATACAACTTTTGATTTTGGAAAAGATACTTAAATATCTTCTAAGTAAATGACAATTTTTTGCATCTGTAAATGATATTTTAACTCTAGATAGTATGAAACTCAAACTTAAACTCAAACTCAAAGCGTTCATTTCATTTTGATCATAAAGTATGATTCTTATGAACGTCAAAATTACATAAAGTCAGCCAATTAACCTACAGCCAGTTCGCTGACGAGGTAGAGCCGTAAGAAGGACTGGCAAGAAACTCAGGCCACTTTAAATAAATTCTAATACTTATTTTGTGGTTAAATTTGATTGTAATTTATATACAAAGCTTTTTTAGCAATTTCTTTTATATTTATCATTTCACTATCATCGCATCAATCGTTACGAATTTTATATACATTTATAATTCTTTAATCAAAATTTATTCCACCATCATCATTACCAGCTTACGGTAGTCTACTGCTCGTTATAGGTCTCTTCCAAATTTTAGCTTTAAATTTTAGCCCGATTTTTTCAGTTTTGTCAAAAATTATAGTGATGTTCTTACCTAATATATCGGAATACCAAAATCGGTATGACATTCAGTTTTCCTCCTCTCTTGTCTAACTCAACCAGCAGTAGTCTTGAGAAGAGAAATGCGCTCAGCATTAGAAACGTGTCGACTAACAGAGTGTTGTTCAGCATAAACGCATTGGCTGGTGAACGAACAAGCTGTAAAAAATAAATAATTACTTTGTTTGTAAAGAAAATCACAAAAACTTATACTCTAGAAGAAATCGATATTTGTAAATATAGATAAACCAAAGTAGCATAGATAACGACATTTTTCATCTTGACTTGGTAAAAAAGAATAATTATTTATACTATAGTATACTACTATAATATAAAAAATTATTCTTTTTTTAGTTAAGAGATTTGCATTTATAAATACAAGACTATTTTTAAAATTTAAGTAATTAATTTTGAATTATTTTTATCATCAATCAATAACAATGTAACATACGCATGGACAAATTGTTTGTCTTATCTCTCAGTCAAAATAATTATAGCAAAGTTGGATACCGAGGGTAGGAATTCAAAATAAATCTTAATGTGCTATAAGTACTATTTTCCCTTGACCCCTGTTGGGTATGCTAGCTCATAATATTAAGAGATCAAGTGAACAAACTTCTACATAATTTATGTTGTGTGCGCTAGATTTTCCCGGATTTTCATTAACGAAATTTATGTTGGCAACTAACATCAAGGCTATAAGTAAATTGGGGTTGGTAGGTCTTTTGAAACGGGGTCAATTAATCAGAATACAAGTATTTTTAAAGCTTCAAATTTTACGCTGAAGCTGTTCATTGCTATAGTATCTTATTTATTATCGAGTTAGATAGACTTTTATGTTTATAAGGTAATTAGGGCTCAAGAGCTTTAAAACGGGACGAGTACGTGTGTAACTTTCCAAAGTCGTATAATTATGCTTTCTAAAATTAAAATACATTAATGGTAAACATCGTGAAAAGGATTTATAGAAAAGTATTTAAGACTGAAATTAATAATATGTCTTAATTAATGCAAAGCCTTTTCTGTATGACAGGGCAGTGGGCAAATAACGAGCTGAGTTAATAATTATGCTAATTTAGACCTTATAAAATATTCGTGTCTAATTTTAATTATTACTCCAAAATTTTCCGTCATTCTTTTTAGTTCTATTATTACGTTTAAACTATAAGAACTTTGTTTATTTGATTTGTTCTATTGGTCACAGTTGCTGTATAAATTGAAGTTATTAATAACATAAAATTTAAATATTTAAATAGTCATGCTTGGTGAAATCATTTCAGGAAGTTAAATATTTTAATATCAACGAGTTTATATATGTCAAGTCTAAAGCGTACATAAAACTAGATTTATCAGAATATCAATAGCAGTTTATATCGTAATCTTTTTTAAATGTCATTTTTAAATCAAATGATTTATCAAACTCAAAATAAACGAAATACTCTTTAAAATATTAACGTAAATAATTTCACCGCAGAAATAGACTTCTTCTTATACAGAGAAGGTACAAAATTCGATCGCCATGCTTGCTCAATGCAGGTTGGCAATTTCAAAAAAAATTTCTTTCGATTATTCTTCATTTTAAGTTAGTAATGTAGGCTAAACTTAGAAAGTGCATATGAAAACGTCACAATGGTACTTGGTTAGTTTCTTGGTAGTTACCAGTGTAGACGAAGTGTAGACGAAGCGAGCGCTTACCACTAGACCATCAATATCTTTGTTAATTTAATATCAATATACATACATACATAGCTTTACACCTTTTATCCCCGAAGCGATAGACATAGGTGTTTCCGTCATTTTTAATTTTATGTCCTATGTAACAGGGGACGATCCTGTTGCCATTTATTGGGCACAAGTCCATACTCCGGGCTAACACTGAGAATTTTTCGACAGAAGAATCCAATATCACTTTAACCGACCCGGGGATCGAACCCGAGACCTCTGCGTGATATTCCGTACATAGTACCACCGAACCACAGAGGCAGTTAATACCAATATGATATTGAGTATTCCTTGCCGTTAAAACTATTAGGAAATTACTAAATGCTTACCCGATCCCAAGCATCCGCATCCATAACTGGTCCGCTAGCAATAAACATGCAAGCATGACCGGCAATAATAAAAATCATGGCCAAAGTCTTGATACCGGTAACGCACTCCAACCCCAAAGTGTTATGCTGCTTAGTAGAAAGAATCTTCTTCATATTGCCGATGATAGAGAAGGAGATGATGAGACTTTGTGTGTTGGATCCTTTTTTAGATCCCCAGTAGTAAATGACGTAAATCTCGAAGATAGTGCTAAAGAAGAGGACGGTGACGAAAAGAAGAATTATGGACCTAAAAGAGAGAATTTTAAATAAGTAATTATATAAATGAAACAAACATTATTATTATACTCGTATGCCACTATTCTATTGCATTTGTTTTATACACCATAGATGGAAAGTGGTTATCCGTAACCTATGAGTGCTCTAGGAGTTGCAGAAACCACGAACCTAAAGTCGAACTAAATGTTTTTATCACAATTAAAAGATTCCCATGACCTTCTCTAAGTTCTTAATTACCCCTGATTTTATTAATAAATAAATCCATTCATTATTTCATAATTTTTTCATTAACCACGAACAAAGTGTCGACATTAAATTTAATATCCTGAAATTATATGGTTTCAATTTATCTATTATAGTCCTTAACCGAGGTCTATATATCAGACAGCAGACATTTATAAAAGCTGTTTCCTATAGTCAAGTAAATTTAATATATAATTTATGAATTTGGAATTTCAATAGAATATTTTTTTTACCTTTTTATTCTTCTTTCATTTTTATTTATTTATTAAATAACTTTATGCACAAAAAACTGCGTTTTATATTCTTTCGGCTCAAATTATAATAATATTCTTCTTCACATAATAACACCTATATCTGTTATCACTACTAACTAACTAACTAAGCCTGATTCATCAGATTACGTACATAATCTCCGGCAGTTTCGTTCAAAAAAAACGTAGATGCTCCAACAGTAAGAAAGATCACATAACTTTTACTCTCGAACCCGCTTGCAATAGAGGTGAGCATTCTACGCTTATAAATCATACATCCCACCTCTATACTTGTTCCATTTTCGTGATTTAGTGCTTCGAATGGTATTGAGGATTTATCTGAGCTGACTTTATGTCTAGGATGAAATAACTATATCTGTATTAAAGTAAACAATGTCTTGGTTTTTAACACGGTATCTAATTGTTTTGATATAGAAAATAGTATAATAAGTCTTCCAAAATGTTTATGATAAGCAGTGTAGTAGACGTCATCCCAAAAGCCAGCAACAACAACAGGAAATTTTATTTTTAGTTATTTATAGATGTTTTAAAATTTAAGCCTGACTTTTGTACTAAAGCGTGCATAAGTTGGTTTTGAGTATACTGCTGCTTGTAGCTGATAGCAGATATTATTTCGTTGCTATCGCAGGCGGTATTGGCGTTAAGGCCGGATGTGTAAGAAGCAGAAGTATGTTTTGAACTGTATAGGATATAATTATGTCAAATGTATGTATAAATTATTAGTATTAAAGATGTAGTAATATTTTTACACTAGCACCTAACACATATACACCTGGCTTTGATTTACGTTAACATTTGTCTGTTGTCAGTCATTTTGTGACATCATTTTAGTGATGAAATGATACTATAAACATTAAAAAAATGTTTTAGTAGTTATACGACAGAGATTGCCAGAACCCCAATGTCCCTCCTTTTCCTTTTTTTTACGTCTTTCAATCCTTTTACCTACCCCACTCGCTTTACGGTAGGCAGCGGCTTCGTGGACTCTGAGTCGTCCATGAGCCACTTACACGTGGGCTGTTTGCTCGTCTGCCACTGTCGGCAATAAAAATAGATATTTGCTAACTTTTAGATAAACGTAACCTCAAAGCCCAAACGTTATCTGGAAGGGTTTACTTATACCATTTACTCAACAGTAAGCAATATCTATGACGTAAATTTTGTTGCATTTACTTCAATCCATCTATCAACCTTACTAGCATAAATATCACTTTCAAGTCAACCACGACTATAATAGTTAACTTCACTCTAACCACATTTCCTCCCAACGCTATAATTAGCGCTAGAAATTAACTCGACCATCGGGATTATGATGAATTGTATTAATTAGAGTGAAGCTTTTCATGGAAGTTTAGGTACTCAAATTTTGGCTACGTCTCATTTGAACAACATCTAGTTTCGTAACCCAAAGTTTACTATAGAAAAAGTTTACTAAACGCGACTTTATTAAGGTATTTTATTTGGGTTACGAAACGAGATGTTGTCCAAACTGAATGTAGCTAAATTTTTAGATTGTCGACGTAAAAACAGCGCTTTAACCGCTTTACGTGATAAACGAGTGTAATTATGATGAGTCGGTCACATTCAGATTAATTGGATAAGTTTATGAGGTGGAGTTGATCTCGTTTGTGAATTGGGATAAAGCCGCTACGAGCTTTTTTTGTTCAAATATGAATAAAATGATGTGTGAATCATATTTGGATATTTTGTGAATTTAGGTAATTATAGGTAGGTACAGTCGTATGAGTACTAAGTTCGAAGTTGTCTGGCTTCTAAATGATCCTCTAATTTCACATGAAAAATTTACAAAAAAATCCGGTTTTAACAACATAAAGGATAGTAAATGTGAGATTTTTGAGCGAAAAAAGCTATACTGCTTATTATAATAAATGGGCATATACACTGTACAAATGTGAGAAGGTTTTAATCTGACACAAATATTTACGTATTCTGTGAATCAATACCAAACTTACAATAACTATAGCAGCGACTATTAACTTATACGCTGGATCACAAGTGCACTCAAAAAAATGAATTCTATTTTTCTATAATCATACAAAACCAATCCTCGAGTGACTAAGTAAAGATAACAAAACACTCGCTCCGAGAAAAAACAACACCAATTGCAGTTTCTATTTGTTTTCTTTGTGAAAATATACTTTGTTGAGAACACACATAATTTTCCCGGCCGCACAAACGAACATCTACCGTAACTTTCGACGTATTTTGATTGATTACGTATATAAATATTGGAAAATAATGTTTTACCTTCCATTTCTATTGGTACTTAATCATAATTTATTTATATCAAATATTCTATTGAACCAATTCGTGTTTGAAGAGTTTGTAAGGGTGGAAAGTTATAGTAAGTATAAAAGTTTCTTGAAGATTGGCAGTTTTTATTATTTTCAAAACTCTATGACGTTCTTTTATAAAATACGAACAAGTCAGTTTATATTTTTTGTTATTAAATTTTAATTTTATAGTGCCTCTGTGTCACAGCAGGAGTACCTACGTGCGACTGCTGTACGAGAGCCTGAAGGTTCGATTCCCACACGGAAAAAAACTTTGTGTGATCCATAAATATTTGTTCAATTAAGTACTTTGTCTTAATTGTACCTGTAAAGTCCGTCGCTACACAAATCACTCCCTAGTGCTAGGAAATAAAGCCATACTCACAAGTAAGCAACGTCCAGTTTAGTAATAGATATCGGTCGTCGTGTGTAACAGTCTTTATCAGTGACGACGACGCCAGTGGTGTTGCTGACGGTATGTGCCAGGACGCTGCTAACGAAAGATGCAACTGAGTTTGCATGGCAAGCACTTGGCACGCACACAGCCCATCGGAGAGTCTCGCCACGACCGTTGCGAAGCTGGAATTGATGGTGGAAATTGGTATTAATTACTATGAGAATATATCAAACAGTCGCCTTATAATGATCAGTTACACTTCTAAGATCACGCTAATAGTAAGCAGCTACAATAGTTTATAAATGATTGCTAGGAGAAGATATCACGTTACCTCCATTACCTCTCTCTATAGAGATTAAATTTTCTTGACATCAACAATAGTTACTTAGTTCACATTCCAAAAAAAATTCATAAATTTAAATTAAAATTGCACAACTTCGTTAAAAAAATATGTATTTTCTTATACCTACGACTTAGACCACGTATGATGACGCCTACAGAAAACCCAACGTTTCTACCATGTAAATTTAGAAACGTGAATTGCGGTATAAATTTTGTAGACGCTTTACGAAGACCAGTTGCACTAAATATTCGACAAACATCAAAAATATATAACACAACCTACTATCTTTCTTTTGTACAACTTACTCTTAGGCCGCTATTAGACTATCATAGGAATATGATCAAAGATGTGTAAGTAATTTTTAAATGAAGAACTTATGACGGTATAATAACTACAATGTGATTACCTATGATCATAGTTTGAGGGTCGTCGAACTATGATCATAGAATTTGACGGATAGAAATCATATTTATATGATAATGTAATACCGGCCTTAGATAGCTAGCAAATATGATTACCATACTGTCCGGATCCTATGGATATGACTGTGATTTAAAAGTCGTAGAAGCAATAAGTAGGTACATAGTAAGAAAACACCACTATGCTTTTTTGACAACCATAATAAAATTTCCTAATTATTATGAGAATATTGAAATAAGAACGTTTTAAAAGCATAAGGAAAAGTAAAGCTACGTAGAGCGGTACGAGAGCTGTCATTTTAATTCCCAGATTCATTAAGATTTTTCAAGAAATATATTATTATATACTATTAATATACTAAATATATTATTATATATAATATATACTATTTTTATAGAGTCTGATGCAACTAGCGTTGTATGCAACAAGAAGGTAACAGCTTAATGAGGTAAGGACTGTCAGCAATTTTATTGGAAAACTATTACTTGACACATTATGACGTCACACTAAACAAACAATAGGTACAGGCCAACTGCAACTACAAATACCGCATATAAATATTTAAACAAACTTTATAAATAAATATTTTTTGATATACCTATTTTTTTAAAATAATCAATGTTTTCGGAAAAAAAAATTGCTTCATTTTAAAATACCTAGCTATAAAATCGAAATGAAAAATACCGTGAGGGAAAACGGAATAAGTAAAGTACGTGATAACTGGACCCATGACTCTTAGGGTCAGCGCAGACAGAGAGGAGCGTAGCGGAGAGGATTTTATGAAGGCACTCGAAAATCAACCTTAACGCTATTGAAATAAAGTGCATATATGCATGAACCTGACAAATAATGCTTGCGAGTCGCGCGTCATCGAAAATACGCTGGAAGTCCCGTGCGTACCACTTTATTTCAATAGTTTTAAAGTTAATTTTTGAGAGCCTTACTCGCCAAACAAAACGAACTAGTGTTTTTTTTTTTTATTGCCGACAGAGGCAGACGAGCAAACAGCTCCCCTGATGGTAAGTGGTAACTGTAGTTCATAGAAGAGTTTCTGACGTTGCTCCTGTCTACCATGAAGGGAGACGGGTCGGTGAGGGGATTAAGGGAGGTGAACAAAAAGGAAGGGAGGGAAATGGGTTTACGGCGCTCCCGAATCCAACTATTTTACTTTGATATTCTATTAGACGGTAAATATCTTCGAGCGAACTATGAAACCAGCGAAGATCTACTACCTATAAATGACTTATTTTTTAAGGCTCTCAACAACACACCGATAGGGAAAAAAATGGAGTTGCACCGATAAGTGCAATGCTCTTCAACACAAAAAAAGTAGTAAAAAAGTTTAAACTGAATAAGTAGTGTATTGTAAATAGAATTTGACTGACCTTAACTATGACTAAATATTTGATCCAATAGTTTATTACTGTCTACTAAAACATTTAAATAGTTTGCATAGATTAAGCCGATCGTCCACCGTCAACAAAACTAAGTTAGTTTAGCTTAGCTCGCATAGTTCAGCCAGGTTCATTTGCCGTTGGGGTTAGATTTTCCTGTCAAGAAAAGGTAAGCAACGGATGTGTTTAGGCCGACGGTCATTTGATCACATTGATACAGGTTCATTTTTATGTTTCAATTTGAGGAATTTGAATTACCTACATGTTGTGAGGCCTTAAAACTCAGAAAGGGTGACACGGGACTGTGGTTGATTACGCTGGTTTTAGTAGAAGTATCTCAAGCTTCGGTAACCTACACAATATGTTATTAATGCAGTTATTATCGAGTTCGTTTGCTACAGGAGAAAAATGCTAAACAATTTAGCAATAATGCCTATTTTTTTTTTTAAATAGGTATTAAATATAATTAAGTGTTTATACAGCTTTAAAAACAGATATTAAGTGTGAATACTAGCGTCTTGTGACTGTAATTATTTACCTATCTGAGTCTATCGCCTTGACGCAGTATATATTTAGAATAATGTGTTAGAGCTTGGAAAACATTATTGTCACTAAGATATATGTATTGACTACCTACGGCTTCGCCCGCTCCTAAAAGACCCACACACATACATTCACACGCACATACACACATACACACACACACACCTACATACACATACAAACTTTTAGTAGGATTAATGGGATGATATGATATGAGCCTCATTCGGTACAATAACTGCGTTAGAAGATATACGGCCACTAGGGTATACTTTGGTATACCCTAGTAGCCAGCATTAGCTTTGATCCTCACTTACATACTTTAGTCGTCACTTTCTAACGCGTTTAAAATATATAACAATACTAAACTATTCTATATACCTAACACATTAATACAATAAATTCCAACTTCGCGACCCACGAACTAATTACGGCAAATACAACACGTTATTAGGAAACAACATCATGACAGTTTTACTGGTAATATTAAAAAGTATTGCCTCCGATCTTCAATGTAGAATATGGAACCAACCCATCTCTCGTGGGCGTCCCACGAAAGATGAGTTGGTTTCATTTTCTACATAAGTAGAGAGAGAAAGAGGTAATTTCGGAACGGCTATGGGAAAGGAAATACCAGGCGACTATAATGCATGCCCTTTGGGAGAGGGCTATGTCTTGCAATGGATATCAATCATCAGACATAATGTGAAATATTTACGGAAATTAACCCTTCCAAATTTTTCATCTGACGTGTCTAAAATCTGAAAAATCTCTGCCTACGCAGAAAAAATCTTAAACACGTAATTTACAAACTGTACTTGCCGCCTTCTAGCAATCACATGGAAAGAGACTTACGTTTTTCATTTCATGTTTCTGTCTCCATTTAATAGTAGCAAGGCAGTACTGTCCTTCAATAGTGACACCGTTATCTCCGGGGTCTTCTATAGCCACGCACTCATCGAAGTTGCCCAGGTGATACGATGAGCCGAACAGAAGCCCTTGAGGAGACTTTGCTGATGCGTCAAACACTGTAAAGAAAAACAAAATGGTTATCTTAATATGTACTACAAATATTATGTAAAATATAGAAAATTTAAGATTCGATCTCCAAGCGTGAGTCACTATTGTCAAAAAACAGACCACGCGTATGAGACGCGTCGGTGTAACGATAGCAATCTTAACAACTCTATTGAAATGAGTACAGCATTTTCGACGTGATACGCGTGCAAACATACCAAAATTAAGATGTCATGAACACGGATGCGATGGCAATATGACGATTGAAATGAAAATTCATTTATTTCCGTATACAGGTACGTACATTTTTCCGCAATGTTACATACTTATGTGTAACGCACTTAAAAATTGCAAATATTTTAAGGATAAGATTGACTTCATAATTTAACGATACAGGCAAGTACTTACGAGTAAGACTGCAGTACAGTTTGTCTGTTAAATAGATTTTGATCCGATTTCAGAGTAAATAAGTAACTCATGAAAATACTATCCATACCATACATAGATGTGATACAATGTAAGTTTGTAATAACAAAAAAAAATGTGTGATAAAACAAACCGTAAATTAACGATTTTCGGATATTTTCTACATAGATTAATACATTGTGTGTTTAGATCTCAGTTTTTGAATAATGACAAAAGTTTTTTTTTTCTAATTCAAACATTTGAAAGGGCTAGTATCTGAAATACTTCAGCCTTTTGCAATCCACTGCATTAAATAGGCGTCTCCCAAAAAGTATTTCTCTTTGCCGTAGTCACCATACTTAGCAGTGTGAATTTAAACTGAACCTGAATGCGCAGCGTGAGTAGACTCCTCACAAGGTGGACCGAAGACCATAATAGGGTGACGGGTAACCGATGGATATGGGCGGCTCACGACTTAGGTTGCCAAAATTGGGAGAGGCCTATGTCCAGCAGTGGACGTCTTTCAAATGTATTCTCTTGAACTAACGAAACAGTGATGAGCCTATTTAGTTTTTAAAAAGACTCATACACTCAGTTTTTGGATAAATGATTAACTTACTTCGAAAACAAAAATTATTAAAAGATTTATTATAGAACTAGCTGCGTTCTGCGGCTTCATCCGCGCGGAAAATGGTATTCATCTAAATCGGATCAGCTGTTTAGGCGCGCGCTGTGTGGTAACAAACACACCATCTTTTGCATTTATATTATTATTAGGAACAAAGAAATACCAATTATAGATCATTATAAGTTTCTTGTAGTATTTGCATATCTAACTAGGTAGTATCAAAACTATTTTAAGTATAACTTGACATTTAGCTCAGTACAGGAAGATATTATAACGTGTTTAACAGAATATTATTTTATAAAAATAACAATAAAATTATACGAAACAGGTCAAGATTATTTAAATTTATTAAATACTGTTTTTGGATTAGAGATTTAGGTAATACTATTTTTATACTGATTTTTAAACGCGGAACTGATATTGCAAGTTTTGTAAGAACTAATACTAGTAGTAACAGATCTATCCAGTCTACATAAAAAACACGAACTGTGATTCACACACCAAGTGCAAACTTAGATAATGATAATGTTCCTTTATCATGGAAATAGAGTCTCAATAATAAAATTTTTGATCGGGTTTTTCCGAGTATTAACATAACTCTAACGATTATAAAAATTACGCGTTACGACTTTTAACAAAAATTTCCATCAAATTTAATCTATAACTGTACTATTAAGTATATAAAGCGGAAAAGTTTGTTTGAACGCACTAATCTCTGGCACTACCAGTCGGATTTGAAAAAATATTTTTGCGTATGATGGGTAATTGGGCGACTGGGGCCACAAGGAACTGGAACCGCGGTCCTAGTCGCCCAATAACATTTTTGAATGTGTCGACTGGGACCACTAACCATGTGACGTAAAATGAGCCTAGTTCTCGAGGAAGGTTATGGGCTATATAACATCACGCTACTGGTGACGGGAGCAGAGCAGTAAGCAAAAACGCGGGTGAAACAGAAAGTTAGTATTTAATAAGACTAATGGTTATTATGTATAGATAGATTAGTGATTATAATGTTATATTTATATATATATATCGCGCATTGATGACAGCTGTCACTATACTGAAGCCACTTGCAAGTAAAAATAGATAGGATTATTTTGTGATATGCTAACGACATGGTAAAGCAATTTTATTGTCGATTATACTTTACGGAAAATTTTTCAACTGCATATGTAAGATTTTCATAACAAAAACAATTATTAATGATGCAAGAAATGTTTGACGCTAGTAGGTAAACATAAAATATAAGTTTGGATTTACTTGCGTTGACTAAGAAAACATTTTTTTAGAAAAATGGTCTCGACATAATAACAACGTCAACTTACAGGGTTCGCTTTTCATAAATAAACAGAACAAAATAGCGTTTTACTTAGATGAATAAATAGAAACGCCAGAGCACTAACAGTGCAGTCCCAAACTCCTCCTTAGTCAGTGTCATCAATCTTTCTCTTTGTTGGAAAACAAAGGAATGTCAGGCTTGCGGAAAACCAACGGTCCTTGTGATTGTCCTCACGAACTGCTAATGGTTTCCCGGTAACATTGACCATGTCATGTATAGTAATTGTAACGAGATTCCAACGTTTTGTAATCGAATTTTTCGATAACTGATGTATAAAGTAAAGGACTAATTAAATAAATATAGAAAACTAGCTGTCACCTGCAGCTCCACCCGCGTGAATGTCGGTAATCGCATTTATCATACAAACTTTCATCCCCCATTCATTCATTCAAGTCATTTTTTTGTGGTTAAACATAGCCTTTTTTGTTTACCAAGGTCTATTCTATCTCTACAATTAATTTCATCAAAATCGGTTCAGCGGTTTAGGCGTGAAAGCCTAACTGACAGATGGACTTTTGCATTTATAATATTAGTATGGCTTGGAACTAGGGCCTGCGTATCTCGGAATACGGCCTTAGTATACCTATTGGCAACTATGCTATCAGGGTGCTGAGCGCGAGTTGTTTTTACGTTAACGCGATCGAAACGTTTTAAGCTCTGTGATTGATTAAGAGCTTTAAGCGGGCCAATCAGAAAGCTAAACATCATAAACGAGTCGATTGCGTTAACGTAAAACAAACTCGTAGGCACTCTGAAATTCTACTTTCTATTGTTAAACTTGTTAGTTATTTTGACGTCTTTGATGACGTCCTTTTCCATAAACCTAAGTACTAATTCATACAAGTTCAGTCGCAACCAAGCTTGCACACGTTGATATTGGGTAACTGTAATGTATGAATTCTTTAAACATTGCAGAAATGATAACCACACCGTTGCAGACCGAAGTTGACCATTGCTGAAGAAAGGAATATAGCAGTTAAAAGAGCAAGGGAAACTCAGTGATCAACTAGGCCTTCGCTACTCACACTCGTCCGATGTATAAAAATTAAGCCAAATAAAACAAACAATAAGTTTAATATCAATTGCATATTGCAATTATTATTATGTATTCTGTTAGCAACTTCAGACAACTCGCGTATATAAGGTCACGACCTTGTACTCTCTAATTTCATAATAAAAAAAATATATTATTATGCTGTCGACATACTTAGTATACGTCACTTTTACGTGAAATGAATGTATGGCAAAAATATATATCATAGAACACAGTTAATTAAAATTAATAAACATGAGTTTAAGTAATAAATTAATTTAAAAAAGTAAAGTGTTTTCAAAGTCAAAGTCAAATTCAAGTATTCAGCTATGACATGTGAATGACACTTATAAATGTCAAGATCACGTTGATGTTGCCTACGGTCACTTCGCTGACTGCGTGATCTTTTGCCCGTAGTACAGTTCGTCGTGAGATGAACTGTAGAGAAGCACTTTTTCTATCACTTTCAAGATACAATTTTGTTTAGGTTACATTTTGGTAAAATTGAAAGAGAGAGAAAATTTACTGATGATGGTTACTGTCTCGGTGGTTCAACTTATGATAATTGTAATCAATATCTTCTTGCATAACAAATTTTACAGACAGCGACACGTGTTCATACCTGGTAAATACTATTACTTACCTTTTTTGTCTAGTTGACTTGACTACTTAGTTTTTGTTTTTATGCTTTAGGTAAAATCTTTGAATTCTCAACCAAAATAATTTTAAATGCTGTTGCTATTCATGAAATATTGTGATAAACAATCTCATAACCATACGTCATTCACCCCACATGGTTTTCTCTCGGTAACACAAAAATACACCCCGGTAACGTTTATTGCGTACACTTCCAAATAAATTACAGCTTGGCGCTATAAAAGTCATTTATAACAATGTTTTGTGACGTAGTGTAACCGGCTTAGCATGACGGAACATAAAAATGTCGCAAATCATTTTCAGAATAGACTATGATTGGTGTTAACAACTGACATGGCGACAAATTTCTCACAATTTGTGAGTTATTCCCGATTCAGATTGTAGCTTCTAAAGAAGCATGAGATAAGTCGACTTCTAAGTTATGGTCGTAAAATAGCAATAAGTGGCTACTGTCTCTCGTTAACAACTCTCATTAAGTAACATCTTGTTGCTAAAGAAATGATTTAATGCTAAGCAGTCTTAGAAGTTAAAATAAGACTCATATTTTATAACATCTTGAGATTGTACTTGGCTTCGCCTCCCTCATTCCCTTCCTCTACCCCATTCCCAGCTGCCATGTGCAAGTCACCATACCAGCACTTTAAGACGATAGCTTTTAGAATGGTGTACTTCTGGATTCCACTGACTGCTTAACATCAGGCAGGGTGACGTCACTTTGGTACTATAACAAAATTACAGAATAGTTAAAGGGATAGTCGCGGTAATAACGCTCCCATAGCCAATGAGTGATGGCGATGGATATGCACTGTGATTCTTAATTCAGGATTACCTCTGATCAAACCGTAGTAATATACTGAACTACTCAAAAATTCTAAGAACTTACCTACCTATTTTTTACTCGCAATGAATTTATAACATTACAACAAAAGATGGATGGATTTCTAAAAAACACAATTAAGTTGTTTCGAATCATAGGCAAGAAAAAGATGATCGTGTGCTCTTGCAGTTTAAATTCTCGTAAAGCATTGATTTGGAAAGTATTATAGTATTTTATGAGAAGGTTTATTCACCAGTAAGTCTAGTATAATCACGCTGAACCCAGCAAGATATCCCTGCCAAATACGACTATCAAAGTAAGTACTCGTGAATTGAATGTTAATACTCCAAATCGTTTCTGTTTAAATATTCTATTAACGTGGGAATACAAAGTACTTTATGTTTTCTATTAATTATCAATTTCGTGTAAATTTTTACAATAATGGAATAAAACAGCTTACATACAACGTATGATGTGTAGTGTGTAAAGGTCAATATTTTGACTGGGTCTATCGTTATAGTTCATTACAGTGCCTTGTCATCATAAAGTCTCATGTGATCATACAATTTATTATATAAATGTAAACGTTAACAGATTAAGCAAATTTTAAAGGCAATGTCTGCCAATAACCTATCATAATATCGTGCCTCGACAAACGTAAGAAGGTTCTAAAGAAGATGACCGCGATGGATTGAAAGCAGAGTGTGGTGGGCTAGTGATTATAATATTAATTATGAGAAAACTAAGTATAACAATGAAATCGGCCTTAAAATGGCCCTAGTATATGTATTTATCTTTCGTGCGTCAGCGGAGTGCAGAACCAGGTGGTTAACATTAATTCGACGCATTCGATGAGAGCGGCGAACAACAGGCCACGGTAGCGAAAATTGGGTGAGGCCTATGTCCAGCAGTGGACGTTTTTTGGCTGGTATAATGAGGATGTAATGATAAATCACTTTTAAAATCAAATCATTGTAGGTACCTATATATTTTTTTTTAATCCTACTCATATTATAAATGCGAAAGTTTGTGTGTGTGTGTGTGTGTGTTTGTGTGTGTGTGTTTGTTTCCACTCAACGCCTAAACGGCTGAACCAATTTCGATAAAAATTGGTATGTGGATAGATTCGGTGCCGGAGACGGACATAGGCTAAAAAAACAAAAAACTAACTTTCTTGAAGTACTTAAACTGAGGTTACGCTAGTTACCTATTAGTGCCTACATAAGGAAACATGTAATTGTATAAATAATTAGATTCTTTATAATTACCTTAATAAAACTTAAAAATAAATTCTTCGTCAAAAATATAGTTACATTAAATTTAAGTCAAGGTATACGAATACATTTCCTTTTTTAAAAATTATAATTGTTAATTTATTCTACATAATCTGAATATAAAAAATACATGTAATATGATTAATCATAAGTGTAGCGATAAATTTGCATTCTATCTATACTTCCTAGATTTAAATAGAATCTTGTTAAAGTTTTATGACTGTACCATTTTTAAAATGGCAAATTACTTCGACTGTTGGTGTTTTATTTAAATTATAATATAGTTTAAGTCTACTAGCAAATCCTTGCTAGTACAAGAAAGGACGGGGTCGATAGTTAAAGTCACAATATTGACGTAAAATATTCTTTTTTTCGTGGTGATTGTGTAATTAAATTAAATACAATTAAATGTATCACTCAAATTCACTTCTTCATTTCACCACATTCCACCAGTGGGGAGCTTGGTGGAGCAAACTGGAAAAATTCAATATTAACACTATTTAAATTTTCATTAGTATTATTAATTTTGTCCGCGAATATAGATTTCTTCTTCTTTGTCTCTATATCGAGGCATGATAAAATAAGAAAATCAATAAAAAAACATAACAAACACTACCACGTATTTGACACATACGCAACATTAGTTATTTTCACAGCGTTATGTCTTACGGCATATTGTTGTGGGGTAGGGCTGCTGACATTGAAACCGTTTTTATTATTCAAAAACGAGCTATACGTTCTATCTACAACCTAGGTTCACGAGACTCCCTGAGAGAGCGATTCAAAGAGATAGGTATATTGACAGTTGCATCTCAATATATATATGCTAATGTTGTTTATGTTAAGAGTAACATTAGTCTATATACTAGGAATTGCGATGTGCATGAGATTAACACCAGGGGTAAGCATAAACTGGTTGGCTCACACTATCGCTTACATAAAGTCCATAATTCGTTTACGGGACTTGGTGTACGTTTATTTACTAAATTACCTATCGACATAATGGATAAACCCTTAGACAAATTTAAACAAATTGTCAAAAAACATTTAATACTTAAGGTTTACTACACTGTTAATGAGTATCTGAACGATAAAAGTCATGGGATGCTCGCTTGACGAAGGAGTAAATTAATTTTACTCTTAATTTTAATGACATTATACTTTAAAGGACATATTTTTGTTAATTATTGTATGAATGACATTTTTTATGATTATTATGAATGACATGCTTTAAAAAATATTTTTTTGACATTAATTTATTGATACATTTTGACATAATTTATAAAATGTTTTTTTTTTTTTGTATTAATTTTAAATGACATGATGCCTGAGCCATATTTGAACAGTTAAGTACACATTTTGTATAGTTTTGTTAAAATTGTATACTTAGTATTGTTAATTTTTTTTACATTGTGATTTGTGAAATAGAGGTACATTGTGAACTCCTGTGGTAAATTAAGTTCATCTTACTTTATACTTATACCAAAAATTAACAGTTTATATAATATCTACATAGAAACATTTATCACAGTTCACATGTTGCCTTTACCTTTTGTAGCAATATGCAAATTGAGGCAGCTTGTAAAGCACACATTTTACTTTTTAATTTTCTTTACAACATAGAAAGCTGTAAGTAATTAAGTATCTATAGAGTTAAGTGTATTGCCTGCGTCACTTTGCATGCTACTTGAAACTGTAACTTACAAAAATTGTAATAACCTGGCGATTAAAAAGAGTGGCCTGAGTTTCTTGCCAGTTCTTCTCATGGCTCTACTTCGTCAGCGAACTGGCTGTAGGTTAATTTGCTGACATTTTGTAAACTTTGACGTTCATAAGTGTTAATTTAATTAACTTAAATGAATAAACATATATTTCATTTCATTTCATTTCAATTCATTAATATTATACTCTTTCATTTAAGAACAGATTAATATTGATTGTTTAATATTATTTGTCTGTAATCTTAATGAATGTCAAACATAACCGTATGCCCCAAATTCATGATAATGAGTTTAATGTTTTTTTTTAATGATTTAATTTATAAAATATATAAAAAATATATAAAAAAATAATATATAAAAAAAATATTATCATTCTGCACTCCTTCTTTATAGAAACTTTAAGTGTGCGAAATTTCATACTACTCCGTCCGAGCAATTTTTGTAAAAAGGCGTACTTTACTAAGTTTTTGCTTTACGTATTAATATTTAGATTACTTGTACATTTATCAATAACTTCTAAATCAAAACACTAGAATATACTACCGCATTCCAACTAAATCAAATTAGTGTTCTTATTCATTGCTTTAGTCCGGTCCGGTCTAACTACAAGAATACCTACTTGTTAATACAGGCAGATATGTATTCGTTGCCCGCCGATATACAGACAAGTTGCACAAATTTGTATTGTGTAAGTGATATTCGTATTTTAATTTAGTTTTATTTCTTATTGTTATGACTTGGATTTTTTGAAAATTCAATAGATATTATTAAATTTGTAAATACTTGTATGGTGTGGAATGAACAAACAGTTCACCTAGGAGATAGGTATCTAAGCAATATTTTTTTAATTATTCAATCAAATAACTTAAAAATAAAGACGAAATTTAATGTTGAATTTTGAGAACCTTGTGAAAAGAAATATAGCGAGTAAGCGATTAATAACGAGTTTCCTACAGATTTTGATATCATGTTAATTATACGTTCAATAACGAACTAACTATACTAAATAAAATAACTATGCTTACTTTGGGCACAGTTTTATTGTGCATGTTAATACTACTGTGCTTTGGGACTAGATGGCGTTGTGTGTAGTTGTTGAAATATTATTATTACTATTTAACAACGTCTAGGGCAAATGTAAGTGAAACAAAAGCATAATAAAAATAAACAATGTGTATTGTTTTATCTTAGCAATTAATTAATTTATAGTTAGTGGCCATCTAGAAGTCAAAGTTCGACGGTATTTTAGTATGACGGTATTTTGTAAAACTTTTTGTTGGTGTGGGGTTGTTTTGACAAAGGTTACCTTTATAACCATTGCATCAACTGCAAGAATAATTGTCTAAGAAAATATTTACGTTGGAACCTCGACATTAACACAAAACCTAACCTTAGTGTATCAGGTAAACAAATTAAATATCTCAAATTATTTATAGGTAACCTTTAAAGATTGAGATGTCATAATTTTGATTAAACATTTTATATTTATTTCAATACTAAATCTTTAATGTTGTTTTATCACAACTTCCGACGCCCACTATTAACACTTCAATAAATTCATTTTAGATTGTCCTAATGTTGTATTAGAAGATGTTAGTCATGAGTAAAACAGGTATTATAATCTAGAAACGTCGTTTAAATTTAATTGATACTGTAATGATGAATACATAGGGTGAAACGTAGGTGTTACATGTCTCTGCTAAGTGACTGCTAAGTAGTTAGACACAAGGTCGTTATCAGAAAGGGGTAATCGGGGTTCTAATAACGACCTTGTGTCTAACTACTTTATTATCAAGTATCTATTACATTACATACCTAAGAACGATGATCACCATTATACCCGCTCGTTAATTATCTCACTGCAGGGAAATTTAATATCTCATATAATATTTAATATCTCATAAAGAAAAGGCAAAAACACAGACTTGGCTGGTTTAGACTTTTTTCAGTTCAATTTTCCTCACAATGTTTACCTTTCCCGTAGTCAGTAATATAGAGCCAAAGAAAATACTTTACAAACTCTCTAAATAATTATTTATAGTATATTACTCGAATAGGATATAGCTCACATAGGTCCCTTAATATTACTTGTCTGTGGTACTCTCTTTTAATAGGTCATAATCCTATACAGACTAAATTTGTCTCCCGCTTTGCAATGGATGTGGAAATTTTTATTTCCTATTCCTCCGTTTTACTTCTGATTAAATTCGTTGCGAGGTCCAAGACAGTAGGTTTAGCAGTCCCCGGGACTTCGGAGTGTCGAAGCTCGGTGTTTCGTATTGGTTATCACTGTTAATCCTGGCTTACAGGAGTCACAGTGATAGTCATGTTGGTGGGATTGTCCCGAAAGATCACATTTATATATTTCTTAACTAGTTATCGAACTCATGATATTTAATGTAACGGTTGTGTCAGTGGCTGTTTTTACCGCTACACACGTGCCTTAATTAATCAATTGATTGCGAAAAACGGACAGAAACAACAGCTGGGCATAATAAGAAGTACAAATATATAAAACGCACATTTTTAAGCGAGATTTAGCTTATGGCTACCGGTTCTAGATCATAAAACTACAGCATCTCTTATTATCTAACAGAGGTAATACTAGTTAACGGGCATTGAATTATCTGCGTACGAAATATCACCCTACTTTGGTAACTAATCCACTTTCGAAGCGAGGTGACTACTAGGTACATAATAATAATAATATAAAAATATTACCACAACCACGAACCGGAAGACGCAGCGTGGGCAGACCCCTTACATGGTGGACCGACGACCTTATAAGGGTGGCGGGCAACCGATGGATGAGGGCGGCGAACGACCGGCCACGGTGACGAAAATTGGGGGAGGCTTATGTCCAGCAGTGGACGTCTTTTGGCTGATATGATGATGATGATGATTGCCACAACTACTCACAACGCTATCTAGACCCAAAGTAAGCATATTATTATAGCTTGTGTTATGGGTTCTAGAATGCGGATATACATACTTAAATACATTTTTTTTTTGTAAATACATACAATATTATACATAGAAACACCCAGACCAATGCAAATATACATGTCCATGCACACAAATATTTGCACTGAGCGAGAATCGAACCCGCGACCTCTGCGTGGCAGTCCATACACAGTACTACCGAACCACAGAGGCAGTCATATGATTATTGAACCTGTCTTGACTTAACAGTAAATTGTTAACTCCAAGTAATTCACCGTTATTAAATTTTATGGAAAACTAAACACATAAAAACTTTTAAGTACAGTTAAATCTAACAAATCGTTTATTTTAAGTATAACAGTTAAAAACTTTTTTGACACCAAATAATTATAAACAAAATGTTAGTAGATCGTGGTAACGAACTGGTACTTATCTACTAAACATTGCGTAACGAGGGGGAAAATAGTTTTTTACTACTGGCTACTGAATAAAATGGATGCATATTTCTGCACCGCGACTATATTACGACGATAATTATCATGTACATAGAAAAAGCTAAAAAAGGGGATAACAAGCTCTCTGTGAAATAAAACGTCACTGTCACGGTGAGTTCTTTGATGGGTGACTGGTTATTATAATGCTTCAACGGTGCCCACTTTTTGAAAAAACAACGATGGTACTAACTACTATAAAGGAGCGATGAAAAAGAAAGGGCCTAGCGGGTCCGAACTAAAAGCAATTATACGGATACTACCTATTAATAGATCTATAGATATTCTATAAAAAGATTAGATAATTCCCCGTTGCCAATTCGTGATGAAGCTCGAAAACACCTACTACCGTAAAAACCCATCTAATTTATATGAAACTTCGACAATTTTTTATTTGAACTGCAATGGCTATCTAGATCTTAAATAGGTTTATATTATATGACAAAAAAATTACAAGGGTACGAGTAATTAATGTTTTTACAACTAAGATAAGGTGTTATTTTGTATCAAAACCTGTTTGGGTAATTAGCTTGCAAAATGTATTGTTTTTTGTCGTTCTGTTTACACAGCAAGAGCAGTTGATTTTTTTGTATAATTGAATCACTGTATCGCATTATAAGGCGCAGCGTGGGAAGACCTCACAAGGTAGATCAACGACCTGAAAAGGGTGGCGGGCAACCGATGGATGAGGACAGCACACGACCGGCCATGATGGAAAAAATTGGGGGAGGCCTATGTCCTGCAGAGGACGTCTCTCGGCTGTTGAGATGATGATTGCGTTATAATTATCCTAAACTTTTTCCATTTTGTGGTTTTTGGTAGGTATCCTTTAATGATTAAATTTAAACTGTTTCGGTGGTACTGTGAACAGACTGCCAAGATAAGATCTCCGATTTAATCCAGCCTAGTCTACGTTGAGCATCTATCAATATTTTTGGAGGAGAGAGCACCTGCCAAAATATATTGATAGGTGGTGGGTGCTCTGGGTGGACTACGTCACAAAAATACACTGTTTTTACACATTATTTAGCATTGCCTACTTAGAAGTTTTATGAAATAAATACATACGTGATACGAGGTTTGGGACCGATGGATACTTTTGAAAGATATTCGCCCAAGTGATAACATATACCAGGTAGGCACTTGGCACTCGCAAATTGTGTCCTCCATGTTTTGAATAATAAATACTTTTGCCTACAACCACTACCAATAAAGTAGATATAATTTCTAACAAATTCAATAATACTTGTCTGTTATTATTATCCTACAGCAAGTAAAGGCTCTGTATGGTACTGTACCGAACACTCCTTTTGTTTGCTATGATGATATTGAATGATACGAGGAGATAGTTTAGAGAGTTTGTTTATTACTTTAAAGTTTTAATGCTAAGTACAAATTGATAGAAAATGATATATGATAAAATGATAGTGAGTACACGCGACGCGGTTAATGACCGGTAGTGAACTAATTTATATATAAATGTAATGAATTACAAAAGCGTTGTGGCAAAAATGCTGACAATATATAATGTAATTTCGCAATGTATGGTTGCACCGTAAGGCTCTTTTCATACAGAGAAGATATAAACAAACATTGATCACAATTCTTGATCAAGACTTATTAAATTAATTGTAGATTCCAATTCAGCGTGTACGAAGTTTAGCAGAAACTTCGCAGACGCCTGAATCCTCTGACGCGGCGACTCCCGAGTATTTGGTGTTTTGAAGAATTTTTCCGGGTATATATATTTTGCCCGACTGCGGAAGTCAAGGAGGGTAATGTTTTTCGAACATATGTATTCATGTATGCGAGTATGTATATCTATTTCTTTGGCACGCTCTACAGCCTAAATGGCTTACTGGGTTTAACGTATAAGGTATGATTAAATTCGTATTGATTGTGGGAGTGACATAGGGTATTTAAAAATTCTTTGTAGGGACGGCACGAGAAAAATGGGTTTCCTTCTTTTCACTTAAGTTCAAGCAGACGGGCTTTTTATTTTTCATTAATAAACATTGCTTGTTATTAATAATATATATATTGCTTGTTACATATACGTATCTATGTTCAAAATTTCGCACATCATAAACATTGTAAGAATTATAGGGTTAACGGTATAGTTCAATCAAGTATTGAACTTACACTATTAATGCATGTTAAGACCAAATAGAAGTCTATTTGAATAGGTAATATTAAATAGAATAATGAACGAGATGAACTCAGTCGGCGTTTAAATAATAAGTATGATATTTACTTAGAAGCGTGAGTAACTGTATTGGGCATACCTTATATTTGACCAAATATTTAAAGCACTGACATACAATGGAATACAAAGAATATAAAATAGAAACATAAAATAGAATAGAAGCATTTTGCTTCTATTCTATTTTATGTTTTTAGCGATTTGTCTTTGCAATAAATTATCTTAACCATACTATTTTAAAAAGCGGAAAAGTTGTTTTGTTGGTTTACTTGAACGCGCTAATCTCTAGAACTACCAGAGATAGCTCAGTTCTTGTGGAAGGTTTTAGGCTATACAACATTATGCTATTGGTGACGGGAGCAGAGCAGTAACCAAAAATGTAACTTCACGCGGTTGAAACCGCGTTGGGAAGCTAGTGGTTATATAAAAGTGTGAAAACACTTTAGCTTAGCATCTGATATTGCAAACCATGAGCGTCTGTTAGCACTTACTATAAGAGGGCAGTTGCCACCGTAAGCAATAATAAAAAAAAACTTAGCAACTAAAAGCTGACATAATCTCGAAACTTGTCGGCATCTTACTTTGTTACTCATACCTTATTTAATCAAGGTATATAAACTGAATATGAGTTCGAGTACCCTTAACAGCAGAACTACGTGTTTTATTGAACCTACATAGTTCACACTCTAATTATTAATAGTAAATAATAAATTAATGTACTTTAAGTGGTACTAAATATTTATACAATAGAAGAAAGACATTAAAATTATTTGTACAGGAAAAGACGATTGAAAGGCTTTGAACTACCTCACTGCTCATGAGCAAAGCATATAACGTACTACGTCACACATGCGAATTATTACGCTGGTGGGGCAAAGAGGAATGCCTTTTTTTTTAATGTTGATATGAGTCTGCCCCTCTATGGGTGACGCACTTTAGAGTAAGTATTGGTAGGTTTGCAAGTACACCACTTGCGCAAGAAAACCATTTATCTGAACACGCGACAATGCTCTCCAGTGTGTCATGCTCGTGAACGCTTAGTACTTAAAAATTCAATTAATCATATCGTAAAAAGCATAAAAGTATCCATTGCTAAGCATGGGCGGGCTGCTAGTATAGTAATAAATTTAATAGTTTAGGCCCTGTTTTACCACTTGCTGATAATGTGTGTGGTAATCTATTCGAAACTTAACTGACAGATAATAGCACTCAAATATCTTTTATAACCTTAACAAAAAAAATAAACCCTTAAAAATTTTAGACAGATTTACCTAGACGATGTTTTATCTGTTAGATATATATCAGACACTTTAGCAGCTAGTGGTGAAACAGGGCCTAAGGGTCCAAGTACAAGAATTCATATGATATTAAACGTAATATATACAATAGCAAAAAATAATGTTTACGAAACACGGCACAATATGTAGACTAGTATGTACTTCGGTAATTATCCGCATCATCATACTTAATTGGTATTTCCTTAAGGTAAGGCGGTACTTTACTGAACTATTATTTTGTAGCCACTAAAAATAGCTATGTTATTATTCTGCTCAGCATAGAACGTTAGTAATTCGGATAATAGCAAAACAACGAATGTTTTTAGTTTTCCGTACTTTTTTTAAACGACTTCAAAAAAAGGAGTTTCTCAATTCGACCGTATATATATATTTTTTTATGTGTGTTAGCGGATAACTCCGTCGTTTATGAATCGATTTCGATGATTCTTTTTTTGTTGGAAAGTAGATACCCCAAGGGTGGTACCATAATAAGGAAACCAGGATCCATAGGACCATATGGGTTATAAGTGCCATTACAGGTGACCATTGACAGTCGAGGGAATTCCTCAACAGCAGCCATGTCGGGCTTACTTCAGACGATTCAATAAGCCAAAATGTTTAGTGTGTACAAAAATAATACCTAAGTAAGATTTAGGTCTACCCATCACTAAAAATTGTAAAATAAAATATTTTTTAACAAAAAGAAAACCGACTTCAAACAGGAAGAAAAAGTAAAAAATAAATTTACAATATCACAAAGTAATTCATATTTTGATTTAGTTAATCAGAAATAATTAAATAAGTGTTTTATAATTTTGAAGTTGTTTATTTTTTATCGTACCTAAAGATTAACTAGTAACTTCCATAGTATTATGTTTTAGCTGCGTCATTTCGCATGTTGCTTGAAATTATAATTCACCAAGCTTGGCCTACAAAGACTCTACCAAGTCAACGAAACGGCTGTAATTTTCCTGCCATATACTTTAATTGTTTATTATTATGATGAGTCTTAGTTAATACGAAGATTAAGTTTGTACCAATAGTTCATAAGCTTCAACATGAACGCGATCGAAACCCTAAAAGTGGGGATTTTACTTATCAAGGTAGAATTTTCATAGAAATTCAATACGATCTTCGCCTTTTTGATGCGGATAAAGTTAGAAAGGAAGTGTATGGCTCGTTTGATGGCAAACCGTAGTGTAGACGCTTGGCATCACTCACAGTTGCCGACTTCCAGGCATTTGTACTTAAGACTCGCATGCAAAGTATGTATTATCAAGAAATTTCAGCATTCTTTATAGAGGGAACAGCTGACTTTACTAAGTACATAACGATATAGGTATAGTAGGAATTAACTATGGTAATACCTACATTTTACCAACATTTTCCAAGGTGATGGGCAGGAAATTAAAGCACCTATATGCCTCATGAATCAAAGGACGAGCTTATTCTCCAATACTAGGCTATATTAAACGTCATGCCAAAAAAATCAAAATCAAATAAAGTAACTTTGTGGAATATAAATTTGCAAAAATTACGTTTAAATTCGTCCGGGTTCTTTCTACGAATCCTTATGTGCTTTAAAATGACTTGTAAAACAAAATTCAGCCTTGAATAAATTAGCATCATATTGGCGCCAAAATCTATTGATTGACATCTTTACTCTGAGATTTTTTATATCAAAGAAGAACACAGCAAAGGTATTATTATATTTATATATTCAAACACACCGTACATAATATGCTTAGGGAACACAATTTTAAGGATTACTTATTTAGGTCACATATACAGAAATATTAAAAACCCTTACTGACCTTCGCCAAAGTAAGACAAAAAAAGTAACCTCTGTATTACGCTATGCTTTTAAAAAAAGAGAGAATCATTTGGCAGTTATTTGTTTTTATGACATGCACCTAATGTGCATCGAACGGCTATCAAAGATGAATCTTGATGATTGCAGTCATAAAATTGTTATACAATAATTAAGATTAGATCTAAATGTATAAAGACCTCCCTTTCACTACAAGTGGGTTGGATAAATAGCAATGAACGAATTGTTGACTGCCAGTAATAAATAGTAGGTACCTACCAGGTTATGAAATTGTAAGTCTTGTACTATAAATATTTTATTTGTATCCTAGGTTAAAACATTGCTAAAATATTTAATTTATGTACTGCGTAACTTTATAAATTAAAATTTTATATTTATACAATAAAAATCTTTACATGATGAGACTTTACAACAAGCAAAATATATTATTAAAAAACAAAAAGGCCGCTTGCCTAAAACAAACTAGCGTCTTCTTATTTCAAAACAGGCAAAAGCATTTTTACAATGAAGTTGGAACTACTTCTAATTTATATACATACATGCACTTTCACAGCTTTATCAATATTTGTACAGAAAAATTGTCACCAATACCAGCAATCATCACAGTATGACCAACTAACATTAGTATGCGTAATATGTAACAATTTTGTAATTACAAAGAGTTTACTGGCGAGGTGCGTTCACGAAGTTGATAAAAAAATGTATATTTGAAGTTCCAGTGTAAAGAATTTAAGTATTCGTCTACACAAAAAATACTGTAGATTGATAAAAAAAACAAAGAAACAATAAACTAACAGAATATTAAAAAACGGTTTAGAAACTCTGTAAAAAAATCTAATTAACACCATAAAAAAATAACTAAAATGTTCTTAATTTTATAATTTTCAACGACAGTGATATGATTTTTTTACAAAAAGGATAGCTTATTTATTGTTCTAACACAATAACCGGTTATATTTTTAATTAATCGTACAGTAAAACAAAAATCAAGTAAAATGTACCTACGTAATTTGTAATAATTTCGCGTTCGTCTACTAGCCGAAGTAATAATTAAACATAAGCGAATATCAACCTTATTGATAGGCCGGCAAGCGTTACAATCCTGTGGTAGTAAATTTTATAAACCGATCTTGCCTTAACAATGACGTATATACACAAACGGTTCTTTGTTTATAACACGTTAATTGTATAAAATAAACATGTCTGTTTACTTACTCGCTTTTAGAATACTACTAGTGGGTTAAACTACAAGTTTTAGTTCATTCATTAAACGAAGGGGTAGGTAAGTGTTTTGCTAGTTATGTAACAGGAGACAATCCTGTCGCCGTTCATACCAGCCCGTTAGATTTACTATGGCATTTTTATTTGATTTTTCTTTTTTTTGTTCTTTTTTTTAACAAATTCCGCACTAGGGAACAAGTCCTGTGTCGCAGGAAACTTTACAAACATACAATAAATTGACAGAAACAGCCAGATTCAGAACAAATATTTATGGATCACATAAAGTTTTGTCCCGTGTGGGGATCGAACCTACAACCTCATGCACAGCAGTCGCTTGCGCTCCCACTGGATCATGGAGGCAGTCAATTATAGGCTTTGTAACATTACGTTACTGGCGACGGGAGCAGACCAAAGACGCGGGTGAAACCGCGCTGCGGGTAGCAGTTAATTATATAGACAGCGAAATCTCAATTTACTTTGACTATATTTCCCGGGTATTATTATTATATTTCATCAAGATTGATTGAATAGAAAACTAGTCTTAAACAAATAGAATTAATACATATAGTATACCGTCCATTATGGATTTTGAAACAATTACCGCTCACCAACGTAATAGTAGAGCCATATAATTTGTCTAGGTACGTCGTTCGAATGTGCCACTTGTCTATGCTCTCAGTAATGCTAAGTACAACCTGTTTTGTACATAGTTATTCAACGTGAGTTATTTTTGCTTGTATACCATATTACTTATTAATATATATATAACTAGCGGCCCGCCCCGGCTTCGCACGGCTCGAAATTTTTTTAAACATTTAGGAATATACAAAGATACTTTTGTGTAGGAATATAGAAAACTGTTTTTTTTTTAGACAATTTTTTAATTTTTCTCTCCGTAAGAACCATCCTCGTACTTCAAGGAATATTATAAAAAAAGAATTAAGTAGCGAAATCGGTTCAGCTGCTCTCAAGATTTGCGCTTAGCAACACATTCAGCGATTCATTTTTATATTATAGATTACGATAATTGCCGCGCATATAAAAACCTTGACTTTTCCAAATATATGTCAAAATATGCGGAAATGTCTCATATTTCGATGGCAAGTATTTTAGCGTGTCGATATTTTATTCTTTGACATAATCAGATACTTTAAAAGGAACTGTAGTGGGTCGTAAATTTAACTTATCATTAATCACATTATGTTATTTACTTGTAATTATTATTATAAGTGTATTTAATAATGCAATGACTTATTTCTGTCTGTCTATTTATATCTAAATACAAATGTAGACAGCAATATTCAAAACCCTTGATTATTTTGATTACTGTGACATGCGTAAGTATCATTAATTGTATTTATATGAACATGACTTTAACTTTGAAACTTAAACTAATCTATAGTAACAAATTATTTAAAGATAAAGTTTGTTTGCTTGTGTGTTTGTTTGAACGCGCTAATCTTTCGAACTACTAGTCGCATTTGAATAATTCTTTTTGCATTTGATAGCCCAGTTCTTGAGGAAGGTTATAAGTATGTAACATCACGCTATTGGCGACAGGAGCAGTAACCAAAGATGTAACATAAACCTAGTGCCAAAATAAATAAAATGGAAACGCGTAAATTTTGTTACTATGGCAACCATTTGCCATGAATAGCGGAAGACTATAATAATTATACCTATTAGCAACATTAATTCAAAATGATTACCACAGTACTTCTAATTTACGAATATGAGCCTATGTTAAAGGCTATGACAAGACTAACCAGAAATCAATCAATACTTTTAAGCAATTTAATTATCACCGTATTCTAAACTTTTAGAATAATTACGCTAATAAGTATACCAAATAACGACAAAATAGTAAAAAAAATCTGCTATAGGTACTAATAACAAGATGCAATTTTTGTTAAAAGATTATAGACGTTAAGGTGGATTTTGTCCTCATTTGCTTTTATGAGGTTGTGTGCTCAAAATTGGACAAAAACTAATTTATAATTATGTAATTACTGACTTAAGGGATCGTCAAATTATGGGCCTTTCCAAATATCAGTGCTATGGGTTTAACAACCATAGCTCATATTGAGAGACGTTCCTTTTCTGACTCACTGTTGTTTTTGATTTAAATCTGTATTTTGTAAGCACAGAATACATTTCTTTCTTTCTTTCTATGAAGGGGAAGGGAGAAAATATAGATTTAAAAAAAACACTAAAATTCTCAATCTGTCTTAAGTAGGCGTGACGATTAATGGTCATTCCTCCTCTGTCAGTTAATTTCTTTGCATGAAATAAATTAATAACGGACTAGTAAATCGAAAACGTAGTTATTATAAAGAAATTTAGTAAAACATCCTTATTATACAGTTGTGTCATTATGTCGTGACAGCCAACTGTCGTAGAGCCTCCGCATTAGGCCTTTATTGCTTTTATAATAAGACATTCATATTCAACGTAAGTAACTGGTATAACTTTGATATATTTCAGTTAGGTTGAGACGGTTTTTGTAATAGAATTTGTTTAGGGATTTTTTAATGCAGATTTTGTTGGGTTTATTATGGGTTTATTTTTACATCGCATACGTGAATGTAATTTTAAGGAGTAATTGGAAAATACAATAAAGGGTTCACTGGTTTTAGAACAAGGAGACAACTCATAATAGTAAGATACACTCTAGTACAATTTTGACTACAAATTTATAGACATTCTGACCTGGTTCTTTGTAACTGAGCAAATATAATTTTGGAAATATATGTAAGTCTGCTTATCAAACATACCGAATATCCAATCGAATAAATAATTTAATTCCAATAAGGCTTATTGTTTCACAGCTAGTTAATTGGAATAGAATAATTTTTTTTTTAATCACTACAATGCACTATTAACCAACAGTATGTGGTCGATCGTTTAACTAATGAAACTAATATAATTCGTTTCATACCAAATGTACACTGGTATGCATCTGCATATTTTGATCTCAATATTTTTTATCACTGTATGTAATGTAGACAATCCTTCAATGAAGTAATAAATATTTAGAATGCTTTAAAATTTATTTATTATTACATTTCAATTAATAGAACACATTTCAAAAATTATCCTCAAAGCCAGAAGACAACACTGCACTACATGTTATCAGATCTTAGCGCAGTACCGCGAACATCGAATATCTAACACATGGATACATTAGCAGTCAATCCTCACCCGACCTTGGGAGCCGTCGCGAATGCCTAAGCAGTTGTTCGGGAGCTACTGACTCACACGCTCAGCGCTTGCTAACGAACAAACTGTGATATTGACCCAAATTGTGTAATTTTACGAGGAACGAGCAAAGTAAATGCATTGCAAAAGTGATACGATTCCTTGTAGTTTAATTGATGCAGAAATTGAGGGTGCAATATGTACCTATTGTTTTAATATCAAGGGTAAGATACAGTTACGTTACAACAATCGCGTAGGGGAATAGCACAGTATATAAGGTTGTGCAATGCGCTTTCCGTCGAAATTCTGACGGACTACAACCATGGAAATCTTCAAGAAAGAAATTAAAACATTTGGATTACTTCTGATATTGCAAGCGCTAATAGACGACTGTAGCCGCTCCTGAGTCTGTAATTATTTTTGTTTTCCATTTAAGTTGTATAGAACGAATACGAGAATAGTACAACTATAAAATAATAATAATAATAATAATAATATTCTACCACATTCACACAGCGCCATCTAGCCCCAAATAAAGCAATCATATTTGCTTGTGTTATGGGTACTAAACAACTGATAAACTACTTATATACATTTTTTTTTTTTGTAAATACATACTTAATATAGATAAATTACACCCAGACACAGAACAAACAATCATGCTCATCACACAAAGGTTTGTCCTGGGTGGGAATCGAACCCACAACCTCCGGCTTAGCAGTCAGGGTCACTAACCACTAGACCAACAGGCCAGTCTCAATACTTGCAATGATCTCAAAATTAATAAAAGCAAAAGATCAGATTTACAACATAAGGCATAATAAGTTCCGCTTTAGAATACCAAACACGTACGCTCCAACAATTATGAGCACCAAAATTTCTTGCCCTTGTCTACTGTGAAGTCACTGCAGGCGAGTTAGCTTATTATTTTATTTCAAGTTTGACTTTCTAGCACCATTGTATGTATTTGCAAGATTTAGTAGTAGTAAGTAAGTAGATAACAATCGTCTGAAATCATTAAACAATTGCTTTTGGACAATATTTCTCTTGTTTCTATTTTCTGATTAGCAAATTCTAATTTGTCACTTCATTAGTTACGGGCCCAGATTTTCTCACAATATTTTTCTTCGTTATATGTCATTAATGTTCAAGATAAACTAGTAAAAAGTTAACTTTGATACGTAAAATTCTATTGTATATGTAAATAGAACAAGAGATAAATATCATCTGTTTTTTATAAGTTCACTAGATGCGCCTTACGAATTCGTTCGCGCCTAAAATGTGTTGAGTCTCCCTCGGGAACTAGACCAATTTTCGGGTTAATAAGTAGCCTATGTCCATCTCCGGCACTAAATCTATCATTGCCACCACTTTTCATCGAAATCGGTTCAGTCATTTAGGCGCTGAGTGGTAACAAACACACACACATATACATACTTACATACACACAAATTTTCGCATTTATATGAAGTTAAATAGTAGTCTTTAATCAACATATTATTGGTATTAAATATCACAAGAAGTTTCAATTATTTATACTTATTTCATCTTCTGCTGTTTGAAAGCCTCCTCCAAGCGTCTCAGTAGATAAGGCACTCTTATTCATCGATTGCCCGCTATATCAGGTCATGGGTCCACGTTGTAAAGAACTTGCCAAAGTTGCGAGCTACACTAATGTGCCGACAATGTTTTAAAAATGTACTTTCGAGTGTTTCAACAATGATTTTGATTTAACCCGACAATTTGCAATATGCATAACTTTAATATTTTCGGTATGTCCCACTTGTTAGTATGCGATGTCCATTCTTTGTCGTCATTGTTTTATGCTAGTGTAGTCAGTGACGTGCATGGTAGCATGTTTTTAATTAAGTGTCGAAAAAAGTGAATCGCAGTATTTTAAATTTTAGATAGCAACATAAATATTATAATTTTAATAGGCAACACTTTATAACTCACATAACCGTCGTTTATTGAAAATTTAATAAAATGTTTTACTAAAAATGCATAAAAATACGTCATAGTTGCAATTCATAAAATCGAGTTGCATGATTCTTATACACGTTGACATAAGATTGAAATTTAAATATTTGTCACGCTCTAAAAAATTGCAACAACTTTATATAAAATATTATTAACATTTCTCTGTACAGTAACGTATTGGTATCACAAGGATAATGTCGACGATTTCGAATATTTTGACGTACTTATTTTAATGACACTAAAGGTTGGAATGACGCCTATAACTGCTTTTTTGCATAAACTGCTTTTCTCTTGACTGTACTTACCTGTCAAAAAGACTCAGGTGATCAGACCGGAATGACTAAATATGCAGAAGATCAGAACGAAATTAAATAATAATAATAATCCTAGAGGATCAGATCTGGGGGATCACACCGGCATAACTCCTATATCTGCAGGTGAAGTAATGACTGAAATAGCAGCCAAAGAAGTTAACAACACGTTGCATTTTCTGGACATGATCAAACACACTCTTAGGAAGAACAACGATGACTATCCTATGTCTGTTTTAAATGGAACAAGACGGCGGCACTTGAAAGAGACTCGGATTAGTCGTCTAGACTCGAATTTAACCAAATTTCCTAGTCATAGGTACATAGTAAATTAAAGAAACAAAATTTTTTTCAATTTAACAAAGTGAAAGATGAAACAAAGAAACAACATAATCATAGACAGGTTTGATATGTAAAATCAAATAGTACGTCTCACGTTACCTTCTAGGATGTCAGAACTGTTAGTCGAAACTATGAAAATCTTGGGTCAATTGTATAAAATACATCGGTGTAATAAAGTAATTGAATATTAAACGAAACGAATGGAACGAACTACCAGCTACCAACTACCAGCTGCGGTGTTTCCCGAGCGCTATGACTTGTCCTTCTTCAAACGAGGTTTAAAGAGAGCATTAATATCACGGTAGGCAGCGGCTTCGCAGAGCCCCTGGCATTGCAGAAGTCTATGAGCAACAGTTACCACTTACCATCAGGTGGGCTGTTGGCTCGTCTGCCACTGTAGGCAATAAAAAAAAAAAAAGTGACTAAATCATTATAAAATATATACAGAACAATTCTTATCCTAAAGCTAAATACTTTGCACCTACTTTGTATGATCCAATGTTAGACTGCTAGAGAAAGTCCGCCTTTACATGTATGTGTATAAAGTTATAAAAAAAAATTAACATTTACTAAGTATATTTTTATAAGACTTGAAAAACATAATATTAATGTGTAAACTAAATTAAAAAATATTCTACAAATAAATAAAAATATTAATACGGTGGAATTGTGCCCCAAACGCAAACTAACAAAATGGTGTAAGTATATGGCATAATTTTAATTTACACTTACAGTATAAACGATATTAAGCCATTTGATCATTTGACACAAATTTTCTGTAAATCAAGGCAGAACAAAATATTGTAACTGCAATGTTAGTACATACATAGTTGCATGTCTGATCAGTGTATAAATACATAACAGTCTTATTATCTGGTTTTTATGGATATTGAAAGGTATTGAAAATTAGAAATATATATTATATCTGTTTGTTAAAAAAAATACAATTAGACTTATTAGGCGAATACGGCGTATAAGTAGGATTGCCATCTCTAAAACTTGGCAACCAGGACAAGACTCATGAAATCCCCAGATCTTAGAGCCCAGAACCCAGATATGTCAACAGCTTTTTTTATCATAGGGTCTGTTTATCGGTTGATCGCGGACTAGGAAACCAGAAACCCGGAAGAATGGCAGCTCTACATAAAAGGAAACACTAGACAACTAGAAGTTAGCGTAAACTAGAATTTGTGTAGCCACGCAACGGATATCGATGCACTAATTGCACCATCATTCATTTTTTTCCATACAGTTTATATTAATAATAATAATAATAATACCAGCCTGTTTACTATCCCACTGCAGGGCAAAGGCCTCTTCTCTAGAGAAGGTATGAGCATTAATCACCACGCTTGCTCAAGGCGGATTGGCAATTTCAGACTTTTTAAGTCCAGGTTTCCTCACGATGGTTTCCTTCACCGTCAGTCAGAAATGTCCAAGATAAACTTAGAAAGTACATATGATTTAAAAATCACATTGGTACTTGCCCGGATTTGAACCCACTACCTCGTGTTTACGAAGCGGGTGCCTTATCCACTGGACCATTTCGACCTTATTATATTCGACCAGTTTATATTATGTATGCACAATACCTAGTTAAAAGCAAATTCTAAAAAAGTAATGATGATAAATTTTAATGATGTTGTGCAAAATTGGAGCGGGTCGCTGGTAGATTATGAAAGCATAAAAACAGGTTCCAGTCAAAACCAGCGTCATATTATGACCTAGATTATTGAACTGAACACCTGGCTGCCAAAAGCACGAGACATAGCGCATTTTTAGTAGAAAACAGTTATAACACAAAAATATTACTAAACAATTTTCAAAATTATGCTAATTTAAATAAAATAAAAATTACAGCGCATTCGTAGTAGAAAACAGTTTATAACACAAAAATATATATAAATAATTTTCAATCCTTGTTTAAATAACATAAAAATTACATAAAAGAAAATCTAATTATTATAATTTTATTTTACGACTGTTTTGCATTGAATCTACAATAATATTCACATAAAGTTATGATATTATTAGGTACGTATTATTATTATTTGATAATAAAATGTTTTTTTTTTCTATATTGTTTTTTTTTTTAATTCAAAATTGAATGTCTGGCAGTGTGTTTTTTAAATCAGGAATAGGTAATGGTCTACCTAGCAACTCTCTTTAATGATATAAAATATAATTATGCCATAGACTAAGTGACTGTCTCTCATGGACTTTTTATCTTCTAGGAATGCATTCTCCACGTATCAACGATAGCCACCATTCACTAGAAAGAACATAATACAATTTTATCCAGAAAAGGCTCGTATTCTAAGATATTATTAAAAATAATGTTTATCTTATTAAAAAACGCCTACCTACAACCCGTTTAGTTTAACATTATCCGGCAATTTAGGAAGATTATTTATTAAACGGTATTAATAATTTATTCTTAAAATTAGTCACACATAAATATATCTATCTATAACAACTTAACTCAATCTCGAAGCTTACGCAAACTCAAACTCAAACCATTTATTTCATTTGTATCCTTTAATAAGATGTTTATGAACGTCATAATTACATGAAGACAGCCAATTAACCTACAGCCAGTTTGCTGACGAGGTAGAGCCGTGAGAAGAACTGGCTAGAAACTCATGCCACACTTTTCAATCGCCAGATAATTAGTTTTTTGTATGAGTTACAATTTTAACCCTCAATACAACAAAAGAACCATGCAAAGTAATCATTACTAATAAACTTATTAATTAAATTACCAAAATTAAAAAAGAATTTCAATTGTTTAATTTCATCTATTATGGTAATTTGAATACGTATTTTAAATAAAATGGTAAATGCAGCTCTTGGTCACAATAAACGACAAGTTAGAGATTAATCAGGCGCAACAAGTTCAAGTTCGAAGACCGGTCACTAGTACAGGAAATATTCTATGTACTGACAGCTATTATCTTGTTTCTGACAGTACATAGTATAAAATAACTGTAAGTTGAAGGCCTAATAAATAGTAGAAGTCCTCGATCCCCGGTCAGGTACCTTATAATGATTGACAAAAAATATTTTATTTCGATCGTATAAAAGTATTTATAGATACGAAATCGAGTATTAACAACGTATTTAGTTTTTACTACCATATGTTTTATCGACATCGGATCAACACATTGGAATGACGTAGGTCACATATTACGAAAAACAGATGTCAGAGAATGAAATGCAGACTGTCTCCAATTAAACCTCTTTTGAAAATTGTTAGAGACTCACTAACTTCAAAAGTGGACGTCCTGTGGTTCATAAAATGATAATGCTGACGATGATATTTTGTTTACCGATACAGAAAGAAAACGTTCTACTCTTTTTCTTGTCTATTGTTAGGAAAGCTTAATACCTTCTTTTATAACTGAGTAGATCTTCAACTTAACAATAGCAATTTAATATAAAAAGTGTAACTAGGAATACCCTCGAGAATAAAATAAAATAACAATAGTCAGAATTATATTATGTAACCAACTTTCAGCGACACGGTTTCACCCGCGTCTTTGCTTACTGCTCTGCTATAACCTTTCTCAGAAACAGGGCAATCATACGCAATTAGAATTATTCAAATCCAACTTGTAGTTCAAATAAACAAACAAACTCTTTCCCTTTATATATAGATGAGAACCTTAATTGTTATCTACGCAACCAGTTAAACTTGAACTTGAAATAACTGGTTTAATATTCGCATAAATTATGTCTTGTGAACTTCTTCGTTGCTGTCATTGCCCTACAGTTTGATATGTTAAATTAGTTGCATCTATTTCTCTTTCTGCTTTTCGAATTTGATGCTTATTTAAATTCCTATCCTTCTTGAGGGCCTAGAAATGTAGCATATAAATACTAATAAAAAAGAATAGATTAAAAAATGTATGGGATTGACATAAGTTAACGACATTGTTGGCGTTAGCTTATGTCAATCCTATACATTTTTTAATATATTCTATTAGCGTATACTCGCTTGTCTAGGCCCTCTGGGTTATCATGAATGGGCCGAGAGGAATACCACATTTTCAGGCTATCGGTGTAAAATATTAGTTTTCGTATAAATGTTGTTCATTCAAAGAGTAAGAGGCTAAATTCTTCAACCTTTTTTTATCCTCCCCCATTTCCTTTTTTACCTTAACGGTCGGCAACGGCTTCCTTTATGTTTTCTTAGCATTATTTATGTAATGCTTGAAGATAGACTATTAGGTGACTAGGTGGATTGTATGTTCGTTTGTCACGTAAATTTAAAAATGGACTACACTTTAGTGAGCAGAATAATTGTTTAGTTTTATTTTGTCCTACTAATATTATAAATGCAAAAGTTTGTGTGTATGTGTGTGTGTGTGTGTATGTGTGTGTGTGTGTGTGCGTGTGTGTGTGTGTGTGTATGTGTGTGTGTATATGTATGTGTGTGAGTGTGTGTGTGTGTGTGTGTGTGAGTGTGTGTGTGTGTGTGTGTGTGTGTGTGTCTGTGTGTGTGTGTGTGAGTGTGTGTGTGTGTGTGTGTGTGTGTGTGTGTGTGTGTTTTTTAACACTAACGCCTAAACGGCTAAACGGCTGAACCGAATTCGATGAAAATTGGTATGTATATAGATTTGGTGCCGGAGACGGACATAGCATTATATACCGAAAATCGGTCTGGTTCCCCAATTACATTAATTAAACACATTATTAAAAAACAACAACAAAATAATTAAAAGGATGTTTTGTATCATTTATTTAATTAGTGGCTACTACTTAATGCAGTTATTTAAATATATTATTATGATTTTCATATAACTCATAAATAATGTTTATATAATTATATAATACTAGCCGCACCCTGCGGCTGCGCCTGCACGGAATAAGGTATCTGTTTAACTCGGGAACTAAACCGAGTTTTACAATAAAAAGTATCCGATGTCCGTGTCCGGCACTGTATCTATGTAAATACCAATTTCATCGAAATCTGTTTATCTGTTTAGGCGCTGAGTAGTAACAAACACACACACTTATACACACAAACTTTCACACACAAATTTATAATATTAGTAGAATTATATATAAATGCCAATTTATATGGTTAATTATATTCAAACGTAGTGTAAATAGGCGTATAACCTGAATTAAATTATAATTAATACTCATGATACAGTTGTAATATAATACTTCTACGTTCATACATAAAAATAGAAGTTAACGGTATCATCGTCATTAGTATAAAGACGTCCATCGGTGGACATTATTTTCTGGGTAGGGCGAACTAGAGGGATTTCCCATAGTTACCAGACATAGCATATCCTTCCTTCTACAGCTGCCCAGCTGACCTAAGATTTTTTATACAACTTTGATGGCAAACAAGCCTACGGCTTACAACTAAGTGTAACGTAAACAATACAGAAACAATGCTTAGAAAACTCAACCAGAGAGACACAACCATACACAGAGTGCCGGAGATCCATTTTCCCCCCTTTCCTTTTTCCTCACCTCCCTCAATCCTTTTACCTACTCTACTCCCTTCACGGTAAGTAGCGGCTTCGCAGAGTCCCTGGCATTGCAGGAGCAATGCTAGGGACAAAAAAAAACAACCAAGCCGTTGCCGACCATGGAGAAGAGGATGAGGAAAGAAAAAGACCGTGGGGGTGATTGGGCTGAAGGCACTCTCACCAATCTCGAAGATGCATTCTACGAGAAAGTATTACCTTTCCCGACTAACATTTATAAAAAAATGTTCCATGTTGTTTTGATGTTCGTGTTCCATAGACAAATATTTGAAAATAGATTACTTATGAGAACTTTTTTTTTGTTATAAGTACTGAAATTTGTTTCTTTTCTTCTTTATTTGGTTCTCTAAAGGGTTTTTTCTACTGTAATTGGCTTAATATTAATTTTATTTGTTTTTTGAATATTATGTGTTATTTCTGTTTTAATTTTTTTATAAATAGTATGTGACGTCACCTAAAAGAGGCAAACAGAATAGCAACGCTGCGGACCTCTCATGGGAGATGACACCCTTGCAGTCTCGCACATTGGAATGTATTCTTTTTGTATTTAACGTCAACCTGCATGTTTGTCTATGTCCTGAATAAAAGTTTTTTTTTTGTTTCTTTCTTCTTTTTCCTCATCTTATTTTAAATCTCGATATCTTTAAGTTACATCGACAATAACTTGCATTAATGACTTGTTTCATGATGATTTGTTTCATCAAAGTAGAGAAATCATTTAGATTGGTCTGAAATTCTTTCCAGGTCTTCTCACGTCTCTACCTCTGTCAGCGAACTTTATTGTCCAAAAGCAAATTATTGGCATCTCTTCTTAAGTATCGTATACAATCTAAATGAATAATTAGGTTTGACTTTGACTTTGAAGACCACACAAAATACTACGCAGACATAACATTATTTAAATATATTCACAAACTATGCTCGTATAATCTAAACAACCATGCTATTACGACTTATCATTGAGTTGAGTTTGTGTATCAAACACTGCACTGAATTGTATTATGATTAATTTTAGAGTCAAGTTCAATAATCTGCATTTGAATAGAGATAATTCAATAATGATCTTGAATTAAATTTAATATGTTATTAATCAATAATCTGAATTCAAAATGTATAATAGTGATTGAATATCGTGTTAAATACAGGGTGATATTTATCATTAATTAAATATTATAAATAGCAGGAACTGTGGTTAGCCTAAGGCAGGCCCGGCCTACACAGATATTTAAATGCATTGGTCACGATTTGTGTATGAGTTTATAGAGCAACCACAGCGGTCCACACGAAAGATAAATTATAAAATCATAAAATATGACATTGCATGTTTATTTTATTATTTTAAACGTTAAAAAGGCCATAGATATAAGATTTGATATAAGATTTGATTGCTATGACATGATATTAGTATTCTATTGTATAATATTGCTGATAAACTAGTATATAAATGTAAAGTGCCGATAATATGACCCAGGGCATCCGTCCGAAGAGCACCTGCGCATTGAGCACCTATTGATATATTTTTGATACGTGCTCTCTCTCTGCCAAATATATTAATAGGTGCTTAACGTGGACTAGGCTAAGTGCTCAACGTGCAGTGCTCTAGTGCTCTTCGGACGAGTGCTCTGGGTGGACTATTTGTAGAGATAATGCTAAGATACTCTAAGATGACTCTGACTGCTAAGCCGGAGGTCGTGGGTTCGATTCCCACCCAGGACAAACCTTTGTGTGATGAGCATGATTGTTTGTTCTGTGTCTGGGTGTAATTTATGTATAATATGTATGTATTTACACAAAAAAAAAAGAAATGTATGTAAGTAGTATATCTGTTGATTAGTACCATAACACAAGCAAATACATATAATTGCTTAATTTGGGACTAAATGGCGCTGTGTAAATCTGGTAAAATATTATTATATTGTTATTATACCACAATCAAGTCAATCCGATGGAGAAGAGAATAAGAAAGAAAGTTACTTAGTTTATATAACGAAGTTTTCTGCTGGACCTAATATGCCAGCTGTTAGACTATCAGTAAACATCTTAAGGTTGATAATAAAAATTTGTTTTAATTCGAATAAAATTTTACTACAATTAAAATTATTTCACTGTCTGGTTTTATTACGCAGCAGCCAGCAATGGGAAGTTACTTTTTCCTAGGAAATAATTTACAAGTACATATATCTCGTTTTTATGATAGAACAAAACTAGATTATATAACAAAGATAGTTTATCCAACAGGTCTCAAAACTAGTTAGTATTTCCTTTGTTTAAACAAAAGCAATAATGAAGATAAAGGAAACATGTTAGCGATTAGATATACTGTTACAATTATTAAGGAAGTTAGATCGTTGCAGGGGTTCAGCACGAATGGGACGTCTTGATCAGCGAGTACCTTACTTTACGCCGATATTCTATCGCCGAATACTATTTTTATTTATATTTATTTTATTTTATTTTATTTTATATTGATTTGTCGCTAAGCGATGGTCACGCCCTGCAGTAAAGTATTATTTACGATTTTGTATCGTTTGGTGAGTTAATCTTAATTTATATTAAATCTTTTTCCTGTGCCGGTAGCCGCCTTGTAAATAGCAAAACTTTAAGTGTTTACTCATTACGTCCGTCAATGTATGTTTTCCAATAATTGTACTCAATTTGGCAGACTTTAATAAAAAAAAAAGTAATTGCATTAAGGTGGCAATACAATTGAGGCAAATGTTGGAATGAAATATAAATATTTGTTAAAATCGGGTGTTGTTTTTCGTTATTTGCATATTTGGATTAATTGCCCTAAAAATGTAGGATTTCTCTAGTAGATATAATTAATTGGTGCTTTTTTAGTCATGTTATTATTACATTAGTAACCACACTAGCAGCTTAATAAGCTGATGTGTTTGTTTCTGGACTTGGAGAACTCGTAAAATCTGTTCTTATAACAATCCAGATTGGGTACATAAGAATTTTTTAAAAAATATTATGAACCACATCTCCAAGACTTGATTATTATTTATTATTATTACTTTATTTTATTGTATATAATCAACCCAGGAAAAATGTTGAAAATAGGTTAGGCAATAGTCATTATAATGAGGATAGAAGTAGATAAATAAAATACTATAGAGTCTCACTTCACGGACAAACAGCCGTTGGTAAAATAGCATAGCAATAGCAAATAGTATTAAGAGTTCATATACTTATACTGGGTGGCGCAAAAGTAAAGACCCTATTTGGTTCAGCTATAACATTTTTTCTAAATTAGAAAACTAGATTTAGATTTTTTTAAATGTATATTTGTGCCATTAAATTTCGTACCATTAGGATTTAAAGATGATGTCTTTTAAATGGTGACCTCCAGAGTTGATACACATTTGAGCCCTATTTATGACATTTTGCATAACTTGCCGTAACACTTCCTGCGTTTCCATTTCCATCTCTCAGGGCATGTCAATAAGCAGAATACTCGGTTCTGGGGCACTGATAATCCGCGCATTATTCAAGAAACACCTCTACGCCCACTAAAAGTTACTGTATGGTGTGGCATCTGTGTTGACAGAGTGATCGGACCCTATTTTTTCGAAGACGCTGGAGGCAATGCGATTACTGTCACTGGAGAACGCTACAGAACCATGTTACGTGAGTTTTTGATACCCAGTTTGGACGAATTGGGGCTGGAGCACATCTGGTTTCAACAAGACGGCGCTACGGCACACACAGCGCGCGACACTATGGACTTAGTGAGGGACGCTTTTCCAGGCCGAGTTATCTCTCGTTTTGGCGATTTGCCTTGGCCTGCAAGATCACCCGATCTGACCAGTCCAGACTTCTTTCTTTGGGGTTTTTTGAAATCTCGAGTGTATGTGAACAAGCCACAGACTCTCGCAGCTCTAAAAGAAAACATTCGTCAAGAAATAACGAACATATCGCAGGAAGTGTTACGGCAAGTTATGCAAAATGTCATAAATAGGGCTCAAATGTGTATCAACTCTGGAGGTCACCATTTAAAAGATATCATCTTTAAATCCTAATGGTACGAAATTTAATGGCACAAATATACATTTAAAAAAATCTAAATCTAGTTTTCTAATTTAGAAAAAATGTTATAGCTGAACCAAATAGGGTCTTTACTTTTGCGCCACCCGTTATAATAATATATGCAAACACTTCATGACGATTAATACACAAATACTTAATTAGTGACCCTAATAAAATATATAAGCGAATGCGAATATTGTGAGAATTCTGTGTAACAAGAAATATATTGACTACTAGCTGTGCCCGCGACTTCGTCCGCGTGGAATAGTGATTTTGGACAGCATTTTTTGGATATATCTTTTGGTTTGTTTTGAATTATAAACATCTTCGTTTAGGTGAATAAGAAAAATCTTTAAAGTAAATGCTTCTCTATCTACGATATTAGACGTATAGCCATCGCGGATCAAAGCCATACAGGCTGCTAGGATTACTTACACGTGGCAAATCCACATAAAGCTGACCATGCGAAAAACAGTTAATATTTAGATCCACACTCATTAATTGTCATCGCAAAACATAGGCTCACTGGAAACTGAACTCGTTTAAAACTAAACAGGAAATTGTTTGGAATGAAAGGAATCCGAGGAATAAAAACGCTATAAGTTTTTTTTTTATATTAGCCTGCCAAAGTGCCTCTACTCTGGCTGATGGTAAGCAGTCAGTGGAATTCAGAAGTAGTGGACACCATTCCAAAAGCCAAACTACTGGTATGGTGGCCTCCACTATGGCGGCTTAGTGAGATGCTTCTTCACGCCTCGCTTAAAAGTCCCAGGATGAAAGTTAGGTGGGAACACATGCGCTGGTAAAGAGTTCCAGGCTTTAATTGAGCGACAAAAGTATAAAGTGCTGAACCGTTTGGTTCGAGAACCTTTAGATTTCACTGTGAAAGGGTAGCACTTCAGTCCCGCACGTGTCGTTCTGGATAAAAAGGGAGAGGGTAGAATTAATTTTAAAGAGCTGTTGAGAAGACTCTCCGTGGTAAAGGCGATAGAAGACGGCCTTTGAGGAGGCGTATGTCTCTTCGCAGCTGTAAAGGCTCAAGGGTCTTAGGCCTCCGGGCTTCCATGATACGGACTGCTCGCAAAAGGCCCCCGTACCGTCTCGAAAATGGTCGCCGGGTCCAACTATCCGGTCACCAACCTGCACGACGAACCACTCCGAGATTATGCGCAACCTGGTGGGGCAGTCTCTTTTTTTTTGGTTAAATCTAATTGGGCCCTTGTACAATGCCGCGGGCGGCCAGCGGCACCACCGTTTATACGGGTCTCCCTGGCCGGCGGGTTGACCCACACCACCCACACAATGACTCCGCGGATACTCAGCTGGTCCCACACATGCTGCGAGGTTTGTCATCTCTGCATCAGTAGGGCCTCCGGCTCTCGCGCTTACCGAACGAAACGCAATAATATGGATACTCTTACGTCGAAAACTATGAGAGGGTAGTACATCCCTGGTCGATCCGACCCATTCATGTTGAAACCAGCGTAAATCGACTACTACTATTTCGTAATTCACTTCAATTCCACCTATTCCGTAATGAAACGTGTTAACAAACATGTTTTTATCACAAAAAAAAAAAAAATCTGAAAATATAAATCTAACTTGTATTTACATTTTAACTAATAAAGTATTTACATTTTAATTTACATTTTAATAAAGAAATAAGACGTTTTAACCTAACTTAAAAACAAACTAAGCTAAGCTAAACACATACCACATTTATGACGTGATTATTTAAATTAGCATAACTTTTTTATTTATAAACCGATTGACATGAAACAAACACTTAATGTTAAGTGATGCTGACCACAATGTATCAGCGAAAACCATATTTAAATCTGATAAGCCGTTTTTGAGATTAGCGTGAACAAACGCACAGACAAACAGACAAACAGACAAAAATTTTAACAATCATTGTTTTGGGTTCTATTTGCGTTGATAAAGGTACATTATATATTACTAATAAATATCAGTATAATCCGTCTCTAAGGCGAATCCGATTTAAATCTATTCACCCGCTACCCCTAAAACAGACGAAATTTTGCGATATTTAACGAAACTTGGCACTCCTATTTTCAAAAACTATAGAAGCTCCATACAAATTTTGTTCCTCTTTGTACTCAAGGGAAATAAATTTCGCAAAATCCCGTCTTAGAGAGCACCTATTTCCAAAATTTGAAACTCCTAGCACTTGTAGTTATTGAGATTTCGTGATGAGATGAGATGAGTGAGTGAGTGAGTGACCTTTCGTTTTTATATATGTATAGCTTTTGCCCGCGGCTTCGCTCGCATGAATATCGTTTTTCAATAGACATTTTTATATTGTTTAAATACTGTTTTGCATACTATTTCTAATCTCATCATCATCACCATTCGTACAAACCCTCTTTCACCTACCTAAAGATATCCCCCGTAAAACAACATACAATACACAAAGGCAAATTTTTGACTACAATAACTTTCCCCTTCCCCTCTCTTCCCCTCCCCTTCCTTCCCCTCCCGTCTCCCTCCCATCTCCCTCACTTTCCCTCACTTCCCACTCACTCACCACCACTTCTGACTCCTGACTTTCCCTTACGTCCCCATCACTTGCCCTTCACTTGCCCCTCACTTGCCCTTCACTGCCTCCTCACACCCCCTAAGTTCCCTCTTCCTTTTTTATTTTTACACAACGCCATCTAGACCCAAAGTAAGCATATTATATGCTTGTATTATGGGTTCTAGAATACGGATAAACATACTTAAATACTTTTATTTTTGTAAATAGATACATATTATACATATAAACACCCAGACCAATGCAAATAGACATGTTCATGCTACAAATATTTGCACTGAGCGGGAATCGAACCCGCGACCTCACAGTCCATACACAGTACCACCGAAATACAGAGGCAGTCGATTTCCCCCTGACTTTCCCTCCCTTTCCCCTGACTTCTCCCTCACTACCCCCGCACTTTCCCCTCACTTCTCCCTTCCTTTCCTCTTCCTGACCCTCCCTCCAAATTTCAAGTCGCCAACTTCAAAAGCAAAGATCTTCCATACAATATTTCATCCCTTATTTCACTCCTATAAATCCACCCCAGTAAAAAAAAATTATGAGCGTATTTTTTATTTAAATAAAAGTATTCCAAAACAAAATTTCAAAGCTGTAACTTAAAAAATGAAGACGTTTCATACAATCGATTTCATCCCTTTTCATACACTTAAGGGTTGAATTTGTAATAACCCTTTCTTTGTACACTTTTAGACAAATTAACGAATGTTCGATGTGATTCTTTAAATTGGCATAACTTTTTTATTTATGAACCGATTGACATGGAACAAACACTAAATGTTAAGTGAAGCTTACCACAATATATTAGTGTAAACCATATTTAAATCGGATAAGCCGTTTCTGAGATTAGCGTGCACAAACGCACAGACAAACAGACAAACAGACAAACAGACAAAAATTTTAAAAATCATTGTTTTGGGTTCTATTTGCGTTGATATAGGTCCCAATAGTATTTTTTCTCATATATCTTCCATGTACAGACAGCGATCAGTTACATTTTTATTATATGTATAGATAAAATTTGTGTTAACATTTTTAAGACTGATATGTATTTAGATCGCCTAAAGTACATATTTTTTTATTTACTTAGCATTATTACATTAGTTGTACAATGTAAGACGTCGAGTTAATTAACTCGCGTTAACAAAGGAAGTCAATACACTTAAAAGCATAAGTTTTATTTCAATTAAGTCGTTTCTTTTAAAAACATCATGAATGCTAAACAAAAGAAAAGTATACTAAGTTATTATATTTATCTTCATGATGCATTGAAGCTATGAAATAGTTTTGTAACGTAATATTTATCTGCTTAAAAACTTTGTTTTCTTATAGCAGCAGCTAGTGAATTCTCTTAAATACCTCATGACTGCTATAGTTTAGTTTTTGAATAGTTTTGTTTATATAAATATGTATTTAAAAAAATCCTGTTAATTTCATAACGCAAGGAAATAATGTCTTAATAAAGATATCGTTTGCCATGGTATAATGATAGTCCACATTCTAAGCTAGCGTTATGTTGCCTCCAATATTAGTACAATTCTAACATCGATAAATATATGTATTCTGCTTCTTTGGCCTAATATAATAGAAATTTATTGTAAACGTCTTTATGCAAAATGTAAATACATTTTTTTTATAATATTTTCTTTTATATTTATACGATCTTTATATACGTTTAACTATTATAGATACCTTTGTACGTTCAGTTCCCATGGATATATTGATATTTTAATACAAAGATGTTTTAAAAAATATAAAATGCAATAAAAAATTACAATAAGTAGCAGTCAGTCACAGATCAAGTTAAATAAAATTTAAATTTATTGCAAGAATCTTTAATAATAAAAACGACTAGAAAAATGCCATTACTACCAAATTAAATTCCAATATCATCATAAAAGCCTCCTTCAATAACAGCTTACTAAAAGATTACTTTGGTATTTGTTTTAACACTTGCGTACATGATATTACTTATCTTAGTCATCAGTATCAAGAATGGTCTTTCCGCAAATCAATGAATCTATGACTCATCATCGTATTTTAAATTTTATTCAATCAGTAACCAATATTTGTTTCAACCTATTTATTAGATTATCGTACCGACCACAAGAAGGGGACGAGGAAAGAAAAGGGAAAGGGAAAGGACTGATAGTGTAAGTGGTATCATATATAAATAATAACAAAATAATGCACGGTTTAAAAAATTATATTAAGTAACTGTTAATTTAATTAGCTATGATTAAAGCCATTATATTTATTATAATACAAGTTGTTTCCTGCAGCTCCCCCCGCGTGAATGTCGATTATATTGCATTTTCCATACACACTTTCATCCCCTATTTCAACCCCTTAAAGCTATTTATTCACGATAGGCTATGTTGTTCCACAAGGTCTATTCTATCTGTATACCAAATTTTAAAATCGGTTCAGTGGTTTAGGCGTGAGAGCGTAACAAACAGAAAGGCAGACGAAGTTACTTTCGCATTTATATAATTAGTACGGATAAACCTAAAATAATTTATGCTTGAATGCTGTCACTACTAAAACTTCCAGTCAAATTTTACATTTGAAAGCCCAATTATAATAAGGCTTTAATCTTATCGCGGTTTACAAAATCCAAGCTAAGCAAAACACAAAATGACGTACTGCTAGTACTTAATTATATCTCTAAAATCATAATTATTTATATGATGACTGTAGGTAACATTTAAACGTACTTCCATTATTTTCATGTGAAACGGATTTACAAATAGTATTTATTATTACCTAGTTAATGATCAATGAAAACAAAAAGTTAGTGCAAAATTAAGAATAACTGTTTTTTCATCTTGTTTTTCTGAACAGTACCTTGTCATTAATGATAATTGTAGATGAAAAGAGTTTTGTTCACAACTTCGGTGACAAAAAGAATGCGTATAACTTGATGGTAAAGAATTATGGTATCCTTTGTACACGGTTGTGTAAAGCATTGCAAAAATCCATACTTAATTATTATTATTATAAATGCCAAAGTAACTCTGTCTGTCTATCTGTCTGTTAAGCTTTCACAGCTAAACCTCTGAACCGATTTTGTTGCAATTTATTATAACATAGAATAGACCTTGAATAACAAGATAGGCTATATTTTATTTTTAAAATGGCTTGAAGGGGTTGAAATAGGGGATGAGAGTTTAATTGAAAAATGCAATTTATCCGTCATTCACGTGGGCGGAGTTGCGGGCAACCAGTAATACTACTATTAAATAAAATCATTGTTGCTGACCGCGAAATGTGGAAAGATAAAGAGTGGGTACGTAATTGAATAAGCGTCTCACCGAACTCTTCGAATGATCAGCAAAACTATATCATCATTATCACACCAGGCCGTTAATATCCCACTGCAGGAAAAAGTCTTATAACATACTTTTTTTGTCCAGGTTTTTCACTATGTTGTTTTCAAAGTACCACTTTATATCGTTACTTTTTGAGGGAAGAAACTTGTACGATTAATTCATCCCATTCCTACATGCATGCTGATAAACAACAGACATCTAGTCTGCTATAAATAAGTAGTATCAATGTATTTAGCTTAATCAATTCTTTATATTATGAATGCAAAAGTTTTTCAGTATATATGTGTGTTTATTACCACTCAGCGCCGAAACGGTTGAACCAATTTTAATTAAAATTGGTATGTAGATAGATTCGGTGCCGGAGACGGGAACCTGATAGCTTAGAGAAACTAATCTTCGTCGGCCAAGTAGATGACAGACGTAGCAGAGGATGAAAACCCACTCATTGAGTTGATACAATCCAAGAGGTCACAGGCGCCAAACTTCAAGTCTCTATTAGGAAGGCAGAAGATCGACCAGCTTGGAGAGCACTGCAATCGAGGGCAACTTATGGTGGTCATGACCCTCACTCACTTTCACGAAGAAGAGAAGCCGTGGAGCGCAGCTAGTCAAATCATAAATGCGAAAAATATTTTAGTTGACTTACGCAAATCATCTCTTATGTATACAAATTTGCAGTAACCATTTTATTCAAATCAATTGACACCATTAGATCATCCTACCATATACTAAGTCCTGTACTTTTTGGTGACAAAGTATCTTACGTAGTACGATTCTTACATGGAGTGCTTAATCATAAGCCTCATTTGTCGCAACACTGATGCGATTAGTTTATTGATAGACACCATAGACTATCATGTATTATTGATAAATTGGTTCAATGAGTCAGAAAACTGATTCTGTAAAAATAAATCCGTCAATGTTTGGGATGAATTTAAGTTTAATCAGAAAAGGATGAAAGATTATTTAAGAATGTTGACAGTCCAATCTCTTTGGTTCTCTCCTTTTTCCTTTTTCCTTATTCATACCCTTCAACCTTCCACTCCCAAAGCTAACTCTATATAGGCTTAGCTAGGTCAAAAGTAAAAATTAAAATCAAAGACAAGATCAAAGTCAAAGTCATTAATTTCATTTAGATTATGAGCACGACATTTAAATGATAAATAATTGTCAGCCATTTTGCATACGGCTACACAAATATGTATATTTAAATATTAAATTGAATTATATAATCGTAACATAATATTTTTAACACAAAAACACTGCAGACAAATCGTAAAACAGAAAATAACGGTAAACATAAGCGTAGTACCGTCAATATTTCGCAAATTACTCCCTAAAAATATGTTGTTTACCTACCCAAATGGGAACGCTGTAAATATTTTTGTGGCCCTAAAGATGAATAAACACTTAGACAAAATAAAGAAGGCTCCCTCGAAATTGTTTATAAGAATAAAATACTGTACAACGATATTCAAATTGGTAATATTAAATGTTTTACATATTTATTTAGAAAAATATAATTTTCTTTATACTTTGTAGTACCTAGGTTTCAAACATTTTTTAATTAGTTCATAAATATAACTGACTTGATTTGAAAACTAATATCATTTTTACTAAATATTGACTGATATTATCTTTTCTGTAAATAAATTGGGTATAAATTTATAATAAGAAGTGATATCAAAACTAAAAAATATATACGGTTGAATTGAGAAACCTACTCCTTATTTTGAAGTAGGTTAACAATACAATTAGAATAACAAATATTATATTAATTTTATCGGAAATCATTGAATAAAATTTTGAAGCAGGAAACACTTCCGACACCTTTGCCAAATGTATGCACATGCAGAAACAAATTAAAACTGATAAAACTTGGGATTATATGAACATTACATTATTCTAATTTAATTTAAATTTGATAATATGAATGTTAATGCACAAAACAGTCATAATAATGCAGAATTATTACATATTTCACGTTTTTTACTGCTTGACTTAAACTTGACACGCACAAAAATTAATTTGAATATAAATCCATTCATCTATGAAATTACTATCGTCAGTCGTCATGAGCTCAACTAATTAATTCTTAAGTAATTAAACTGTTGTTCGTTTGAAGGTATTTCCTCTGCCCTTTGCCAGGAAATAACCGGCAACACAGATTTTTGCTCAGAATTATAAATGAGTCCTTAAGATCATTTTCCTTGATTAATTATTGTACTGTAATTATAGCCTTTAGAACAATAGATCTAGAGTTTGAATGGTAATGAAAAAAACATTAAAGTTACAGATTCATTCCTTAGTATCTGATTAAATGTTGTCTACCAACAATATTTTATTTTGTTTTGTATGGACAATCGACATCGCGCGGGCGCAGTATCCGGCAACAGCTAGTGTACCTTATTAGAAACAGATAAAGCTTTTCCTTTACATCCTACGGCAGTTTAAACGTATAAATCCTATGCAAAAATCCTTCATATTTAAATATCAAAATGTCAAAAATAAAAACCAACTCAAATATAAGACAGTTACACTATTCAAGGCCACGTCTTATGTATTACTTAATATTATAAATTCTTTGTTTATTTGTCTACTAGGAAGTAATGTATGTAAGCAAACTGTTCAATGTCAAATAAGTATTTCAATCACGTATAATAAGCTCAACGAAGTTTCTAACTGAGTTTATTTTAATTATTTTTTAGATGTTAGCTGGATTAAAAATATTAGATTATTTTATTTATATCTTTAAGTACGAATAACATTAGTTATCAAAATAGTTAGTCACCTTCGAAATTGTATTTGAAAATTTTTACTAAAAGTAAAATGCGCCACCAAAGCCTTTATATTTAGCCTAAATTTAATTTAATTAAATTTTTATAACTTTTCTGAGTCTGAAAACATTAACTTTTGAAAAGAACAATAGCAGTAAGCAGTTTTTATAAGAAGACCGTATATTGATATATTCTATGATTATATAGCTGGAAACCTTCACTTGGATTTTCCTAGAAACATTCACTTATTCGTTCTGAGCATTCTTCATCCAGTACTACCTAATTCATGTACGTAAAACGATAACTGATCTATACTGTGTGTATATCCTTAGTACTTTGGTTGAACTCTGTCACTGAGTATAAAATTTGTATATTTACGCGCACGTAATATTTACAAAGCTCTCGTAAAACACAATTTTGCAAACAATTCTGTTTATGATGTTTTTTGTTATATCATTCGAGTTTTATGTGAATTAAGTAAGAATACATATAAGTGTTGTTGTAATTTATGTCATCTATATTATTATATAAAGCGGAAGAGTTTTTTTGTTTGTTTGTTTGTGTGCTAATCTCTGGAACTACCAGTCGGATTTGAAAAAATATTTTTGCCTATGAAAGCCTATTTCTTGAGGAAGGTTTAGACTATGTAACATCATGCTACTCGTGACGGTAGCAGAACAGTAAGCAAAGACGCGGGTGAAACCGCGCCGTGGGTAGCTAATTTATAATGTAAGAAAACACGCGTGCATATTCTAGACAAGCACAGGTTATTAGGTTAAATTACACCATGGATCTGTCATTCATCATAGATAGATGAATGACAGATCCATGGTATTACAACCTACATTTTCTAGACGGATTCTGAAAGGTCACAGATTCTACCGAAAAAAAGTTTCTTAATATTTTCTTTTCTTTTTAAACCAGTGAGTAATTGATAGGCTGGCTGTCTGACACTGCCGTTCCTTTTAAAGATACCTATAGAACTCAATAGAACTTATGTTATTCATTATCAATTAGCAAGAAAAAGACGCGTAAGTTACGTAGAAGAAAATCGATAAAAATTGTGTCTATGACAAGCGCACTTTAACTGTACGATGTTATTCTGCAGGAGAGTGGTACTTTTACAGTTTTTTCTGGCTTGTTCGCAAACGCATCTAAACCGACAACGCCCTACTACCGTATATATATATATCTCTATCAGAAATTCCTCAAGAGTATTGCTTCACTGAGTTTATATGAAAGTTGATATTAGATTTATTAATAATAATAATAATAATAATATTCTACCACATGCACACAGCGCCATTTAGCCCCAAATTAAGCAATTATATTTGCTTGTGTTATGGGTACTAAACAACTGATATACTACTTATATACTTTTTTTTTTTTTGTAAATACATACATATTATAGATAAATTACACCCAGACACAGAACAAACAATCATGCTCATCACACAAAGGTTTGTCCTGGGTGGGAATCGAACCCACGACCTCCGGCTTAGCAGTCAGGGTCACTAACCACTAGACCAACAGGCCAGTCTAAATTATTATTGCTATAAATTATTGCTTTCATATTACCTAGCTAAACCGTACTGCGTTCAACCAGCCTATACACAATTACGCAAGTTTGAAGCTAGTTTTATACACAATCTGGTTCAGGTGAATGCCCTATCAGAGTGGCAAGAATGCCTGTGCAATATCTAGTCAATTAGTAGGCTCGTGAATTGTATGACTTAGATAGTATATACGATAAGGTGTGAGTAATAGCTGATATGTATAATATGTCATTTTAGCACTTAAATATTTTATACCTCGAGTTCATTTGGCGTATAAACACAAAACTCTACTTTACAAGACAGCAAAGATAATGTATTATTTTAAAGAAAAATATTTTTTTTTTATATTAGCCTACCAAAGTAACTCTACCCCGCCTGATGGTAAGCAGTCAGTGGAATCCAGAAGTGGTGGCCACCATACCAAAGCGGTCGTCTTAAACTGCTGGTATGGTGGCCTCCACTACGGTGGCTGGGAATGGGGTTAGGGGAACGGAATGAGGGAAGTGAGGAAAAAGGAAAGGGGCGAAATTGGGCCTCCGGCTCTCCCACTCACCGAACGAAACGCAATAGTACGGATACTACTACTATTACGTCGGTCTTCTATGAGAGGGTAGTACTTCCACGAACGATCAGGCCCATTCATGCTGAAACCAGCGTGGATCAACTACCGACATATTTTATTGTTTTAGAAGTTTTATTAAACCTTTCAAAATAAAAGATTCTTACAATTGTTATATGAAAAAGGCTAAGATAAAAAATCTATCTAACTTATTTTGTTTCAAAATTAGCTTTGAAAATTGACAAAATCGTTAACTTCCTCACACTTCCTACAAAAAACGTATATAATTAATAAATCATATTTTATAATATATGTGTACGAATTTAATGTAATAATTATAATTAATTACGTATCCTTACAGTAACATTATGCCAATTTATGCACATAATACACAAAACTCGCACAATATTAACCGACATTCCGTAACAGTTTCCTAGCATTAGTATGTAGAGGTCAACAAAACGCTTCTGAACGCATTAAAAATATTATAAAGCGATTAATTAACAAATTATAATTTGTTCTTTTTATTTGTATTGATAATGGCAGATGGCTTGACCTTATGTTAGGTCAGAGGATGGTTTAGATATCCAAGGTCAGTATCCTTGAGTAAGGGGGCGTTTTCATTGACGCGGAGCTGGGCGGAGTGAACAAGAAGTGGACTGTGAATTCTAATGCTCTCAATAACTGGAAAAGACTTGCACTGTTCATCATAGGTCTTTCCTAATGCGAGGTATTGATCGTAGTCGCTTAGCAAGTCCGTGAATTATTGAGATAACGTGATATTTACTGAGAATCTAAATTCTTACGACACCCACAGCAAAAGATAGGTTAGTTACATATTCTAAATAGGAGACAACATGACCAATAAATTATTTGCATACAATAAGGATAATTATACAAGAGTTTTTAATCACGTAGTAGCAGCAAAGTACGGTAATAAATCCTCGCTGCTTTCACCATAAATGGACCGAATTGACCGTTAAAGTACTACCCTTTATAGAAGATCGACGTAATATTATTAGTAGCCATACTATTGCGTTTCGTTTGGTGAGTGAGAGCACAGGAGGCCCAATTTCTCCCATTTCCTTTTTCCTCACCTTCCTCAATCCCTTCACCTACGCCACTCCCTTCATGGTAGGCAGTGGCTTCTTGGAATCAGAGTCCCTGACTTAGTAGGAGCAATATTAGGGACTCTGAGTCGTTCATAAGCTAGAGTTATCACTTACCATCAGATGGACTGATTGCTCGTCTGTCACTATCGGCAATAAAAAACAGTATTTGAACTAACGACGACACCGTTTAATATGAAAATTTAGCTTCCAGAGTAAACGCTAGAGGCGATATTGCAAGGACCAAAATACAGGAAGGGTCCTGGTGAACTCAGTGGTCTGCTAACCCTGACTATTTTAACGGGAATTGCACACGAGTTTCCGTTTCCGATAGCCTTTCCACTCAATATAAAAACTACAATAAAATTAACTACGTACACAAACAGTAATTTGACTATGTTATATTGCAATTGTGTAATAAATATTGTAATTCTACAGTTGACCATATATTACTTTTAGCAAAAATTGCCATCGAAATTGAAATTCAATAAGAATAATTATGACGAGACAACTGTCAATGTACTGAGGTTACTTGCAACGAGCTTGCAAGCAAAACCGACATTGATGTTATGTGATATGCAAACGACATTTACATTTAGGGTGGGAAAGCAATTTATGTCTACTCTACTATTTGCGAAGTGGTTGAAATGGTCCAGTGGATAAGGCACCCGCTTCGTAAGCACGAGGTAGTGGGTTCAAATCCGGGCAAGTCCAATGTGATTTTTCAAATCATATGTACTTTCTAAGTTTATCTTGGACATTTCTGACTGACGGTGAAGGAAAACATCGTGAGGAAACCTGGACTTAAAAAGTCTGAAATTGCCAATCCGCCTTGAGCAAGCGTGGTAATTAATGCTCATACCTTCTCTAGAGAAGAGGCCTTTGCCCTGCAGTGGGATAGTAAACAGGCTGGTATTATTATTATTATATGCTATTTGCAACCACTGACATTGTTAGGAGATGGTTTGGCGTCCGGATTGGAGGTTAAAGGTATGAACCAAGTAGGTACCAACGTTTCTTTTTAAATTTGTACGTACTTTACAACATGGACATTGTTTAAAATACAGTAAAGCATAACAATAAGATGCGGTAACAAATATATCATCTGTATAGATTGTAAGGATTTTCTTACAACTTAAGGGGCATAACATGCCTTAGTAGGCAATGATAACTTTACAGTTAACACTTCCACTGTAACTGTTGTTTAATCATTGCAAAAACTTTACTAAAAAAATACAACCAAGCCTCTGTCACCGGGGTGTAAGAAGAAGAACATAAGGAAAATAAAAGGGAAGAAAATCGAGGAGATTATTCCCGGTGCTCTTAAAACGCATTAGATATAATATATATACGTATTATAACAAATATTTTATTTCAGTTCATTGACCTATGAAAAATGTCTTATAAAATCAAGGTGTACTTTGTGCTCGTTAATTGTATGTTCGCCGTCGCTTGCAATAAAAAGCTTGTTCGCAATTGCGGAAGATTTATTTTTAAAACAAAACTACCACTGTTCTGTCTATTTAGAGTGCCATAAATAGCACTTATGTCTTTAATGTATGAGTTCAAATTCAATTAGCATGTTACCACAAATGACAAAATTCAGTAATAATTGTTTAATAGTACAAAACACTAAACAAATCAAAAGAGTGATTGTGTTTCTTGCAACTACGTCTTGAAATATCCGATCTTACTTTAGATAAGTTGTGAGTAATTTCGGAAAAATGAGTCCTAACATGCCTTCTTAAAATGTTCTCAGAAATAGGTTTTGTCATGAAGATATTGTGGATATTATGTATCAATGTTTTCGTGGAAGTTTTACATTGCGTAATATGATGCAGCAGCAAACACTGGCACATGTGTTAGTTTTGAGTTATATATATTTGTATGTTTACATATTATGGCGTCATAATTCCCCGGAACGGCTAGGCAGAGTTATGTTACACCCACGCTTTCTCAGCTAGGTATAATAAGGTCTCAGGTAATAGGGGACGAGCCTATTGTGTTATCATGTTAGGAGCAGAATTTCGAACTAAGTTGAAAGCAATTCTTACCTGGGCACGGATATTATTCAAAAAAGAACTTTCAGTAACGTAATATTTCGTCTCAGGTGCTAGTTGAACTAGAAACTTTTTATACATATAATTATGGTATTAGAGAAACAGCCACATTAACCGCAAAACAAACATACCTACATATAATATGCAAAACAAATGCTTTAGACTCAATGATAAAGATAGATATATAGATAGCTAACTTACATAATTCTTATGAAGTCTAAAGTTAAAAAAAAAAGTCTGCCAATTAACCTAAGCCTTTTTGCTGACAAAATAAAGCCATGAGAAGAATAGATAAGAAACTCAGGCCACTCTTAGAGACCTGTGGAACTGATTTTTGTGTACCATCTGTCAGTTAAGTTTAAAATAGGTTATCACGTACTTTACACGCAAGTGGTGAAACAAGGCCTAAGTCTGCAGACATCCACTGCGGAACATACGAAACTTATCAATTAGGGCGATATCACACTAAAACGTATGCACCTCCTGTTTACTATCGACAATGGAGCCACATGCGTAGCAACAGCAGAGACGTTCGCGGATGCGATGTTAGTGTTTCTCAGAAATTTGTATAATGCGTGTTATACAAACTATGATATTTACAAACAGCGATAAAATTATCATAATCGGCTTAAAGATGTCCAGAATATAGACTTCTTTCAAAAGAGCTGTATTTAGTAAATAATGGTAAAGCTGCCGCCTTTAACCTGCTACACAACCAGGAGAAAGGCACAGTGGTTTCATAAAGACACGAGCATAAATTTAAGTAGGTACTAGTACGCATGTCATCACATCGGTCCCCGAAGACCGGGCAAAATGCATCCAGAGAAAACCTCTTTGTTTTTCGTTAAAGTGTTGTTTTTCTTTTTTTATTCTTGGTAATTCTAATTATATTTATTGGTTGATTTGTAATAATTACGATGTGTTAGAATTGTAACTCATACAAAAAAATTTAATTATCTGACGATTGAAAAGAGTGGCACGAGTTTCTTGACAGTTTTCCTCAAAGCTTTACCTCATCAGCGAACTGGCTGTAGGTTAATTAGCTGACTTCATGTAATTTTGACTTTTCATAAGCATCATACTTTATGATAAAAATGAAATAAATGCTTTAAGTTTGAGTTTGAGCCCAACTGTACTTTAAGAGTAAAAAGGTTAGATTTCATTACATATGATATTCCAATATAATCATAATAAAAAATTAACATTAAATTATCATCTAGCTACCATACACTACGTCATCATATCACACGTACTTCCAACGTCACTAACTAAATATTAATGTCGCTCAAAAGCTATTGAATAAATGAATACCAACATTTGAACACGTGGTAGTACAGTACAGTCGACACGATAATTTATACACAGTCAATATTAATCGCATTGGAATGTACGGTTACGTCGACAAGTGATATGACAGAATTTGCAGTGTGTTGTTTCGTCATTTATCATAGTACAAGAATTATATTTTATTTTGATTTATATTTGTGGTTAGAGAACGTTGACCCTAGGGATCTTTCTTCGTATTATGTATTTTTAGTAGTAGTCAGCATTTGAAAATATTTAAAAACTATTGCAGATATAGAATGTCTAGTTAGTTAGAATTGCCTGAAAGATAAAAGAATATGAAAAAAAATATTAAATACAATAAGCGGTCAGCAACGCGGTTTCACCTTTTACGGTACGGTTTTACGGTAGTAGATCCACGCTGATTTCAGCATGAATGGGCCGGATCGTCCGAGGAAGTACTACCCTCCCATAGAAGATCGACTTAAGAGTAGTAGTATCCGTACTACTGCGTTTCGTTCGATGAGTGAGAGCGCGGGAGGCCCAATTTCCCCCCTTTCCTCTTTCCTCACCTCCCTCATTCCCTTCCCCTAACCCCATTCCCAGCCGCCATAGTGGAGGCCACCATGCCAACAGTTTGGCTTTTGGTATAGTGGCCGCCACTTCTGGATTCCACTGACTGCTTACCATCAGGCGGGGTGGAGTCACTTTAGTAGGCTAAAATGTAAAAAAATTTCGTTAAGTTACATCTTTGTCTCCTATGATCTCTTCTAGATTGTTATATTTTTACTGGTTATATAATTTTAATAGATAGTAACTACTTAGAAAATAGGTTTAAAAAAAAATATAAATATACGGTCGAATTGAGAAACCATCTCCTTTTTTTGAAGTCGGTTAAAAACATTATAAACGAAGTATGCATACAAAACAAAACAATATATTTTTGGTAGTTACAACATTACAAACATTTATACACATTACAATATTGTATATTTAAAAATAAAGCAATTAGAAAAACAGATAGTGAAACATCGACTTTACTATAACAGAACTTATAGCACCGATAAATTAAGTTGACAATTTGCACTATAACGTTTGTTGATGTTTATCAGACTCTTTAAACTAGTACTATTATGGACTTTTAAACAGATGAATTTATTTTGGACAAAAGATACCGGAACCACTAAAACAAAGATAATATAAATATATTCGTAAATGGTTATTCCGGGTTATATACTATATAATGTAATATTTTATGTTTTTGCAATTTTAATCAACACCCTATTAAAGATCGTGTTAATAACAGACCATAAAATGGAGTTTATTAAACGTATTGTTTTGAGCGTGGGATTTCGCGCCTTTTGTCTGATAGGAAGAGGTTTTAATATAAAGTTTAATATTTTTAATGGCTTGGTTCTATAGTCGATTGATATGGCAATAGTCTTTTGAGAACATGCTAATTATATCTATACGATCATATAAATCAAAAGAGTTTGTTTGTTTGTTTGAACGCGCTAATCTCTGAAATTACCAGGCGGATTTGAATTTTTTTTATTTCGTATTATAACCCAGTTCTCGAGTGCATTGTGAGCAATAAGGTAGATCATAGACGATAGAAGATGTCTGTCTACTGCAGTACCACAGTTAGCAGGCTGATTGGTAACAGCAGAGACCACAGTCACGGTTAAACTGTGAGTAACTTGCTAAAATATACTTCTATAGATAAATAAATATTAACACGGAAATATATTGAGTACACTAACTTTTCGCGATTTCACCCGCGTCATTGCTTACTTCTCTGCTCCTGTCGCCAGTAGCGTGATGTTACATAGCCCATAACCTTTCTCGAGAACTGTGTTATCCAACGCAAAAAGAATTTTTCAAATCCGATTGGTCGTTTTAGAGATTAGCGCGTTCAAACAAACAAACAAACTCGCTTTATTTAATAGTATAGGTTACTTATCTGCATAGATCCATCTGTATAAATAAACTTTTTCTCTTAGAATAAAACCAAGCTTAAACATATCTAAGACAAATAATAATATATTATACATATATCTCATAGAGGCCTACAATAATCGACACGTGTGATATAGGTAGTTGCACTCAAGCGGCCTCGCTACTAAGTATTAAATCCGGTCTTCCGCCCGGAACTAAGAGTGATATACTTTACTTTTATTTATTCTATTAAAGAATAGAATACATTATATAGCAAGATCAACCTTAAGGCCTAATCTTAGACTTGTAGATTACTTAGAAGAAATGACGTCCGAAAATATGGCCATGACTAAATAAATAACAAGAATGATCTTGGTATACAATGGTCGGAATCTGCAGGTTCAGGTCCAATATTTTTTTTATATGCGCAGTGCATTTGACCTTGTTAAACATGATATACTGTTATACAAATGTGAAATGTATGTAATAAGAGGTGAAGCACTAAATTAGCTTAAAGATTACCTTAACAATATACAACAACGGGTTAAAATATAAGGAATAATTAATAATAGGAAAGAAAACAATTTTATCAGAATATACGGTACTCTTTTGTTCCTTCCAATTTTGATTCTGTGTCTTTAAGCGGGATGTGGCAGAACACCGTATATGGTCGCTGTGTTGGAGGTCATTACACCAATTTGGTAGCCACCACTCATGCATATATATTAACTGGCTGTTTACTATATACTAGTGTAGTAGTTTTATTTAATAAATAAATAAAAACCATTTTTGGCGTGGTCCAACTTTATTAACACTTTCCGGGACAGTAAACGTATATGGCCGTGATAATAATAAAGCATCTATTGTGTTTAAAGTAGTGTCCATGAAAAGATTAATTTATTTAATTTATTTATTGTTCAGGGTAACAACAGCCACAGTTATAAATATAGTTACATAGTTTTACATGCAGTTTCAGCCAATTACAGTTAACCGTCGATTACAACTTTCGTTTCAATAAAAGTTAAGAAGAAACCATTCATTACTAAATATGACATTTTCTAGGTAATAAAATTTATATGTATTTATACTCCTTAACCACAGATAAGATAATACTATCCTTAACTAACTTTTTACATAATAATAAAATCGTAGTTTTATGACACTTAAGTTATATAACTACGTGATTAGTAATATTAATGCGACAAAACGGTGTTACCTGATGTAAATAATCTCTTTATTATGATCGATTGACACCCATAGATTTATCCGTTTACAACCTTACACCTGGTAACTGATTTGAATTCAAGTTTTATGTCAACTTCAGGGTCAAGAACATTAGGATCTTGTTCGTTTATGTGATTCAATTCACGGTATACTTCATTATAATGATAATGTATTCCAATAGATAACTTTCGATGATAAAATTGGTGAAATTTATTGTATTTTTTTTCTTATATCTAATAAACTATCAAAATGACGCCTAGTAAGACAGTTTCATTCAGAAGTGGTGGGCATCAAAAACCATTGTTGTTTTTTGATTTTTTTTATATATTAGCTTACCGAAGTGACTTCACACTGCCTGATAGTAAGCAGTCAGTGGAATCCAGAAGTGGTGGACACCACTCCAAAAGCCAGACTACAAAATGTGAAAATGCTGAAAGTGCGAACACTACAGTAGTTGTAGACCGTAAAGAGAATAAGATAGTCAAAGGAAAAGATTAAAAATTTTCCAAAATTAATTAATTATTTTTTTTAGCAATATATATAATTTAAAAAAAAACTAAAAGCCCGCCTGCCTAAAACAAAGTGAAAAGAAAGAAACCTATTTTTTCTCGTGCTGACGCTACATTAAAATTTTATATACCCTATGTCCCACAATCAATACGAATCTAATGACACCTCATACGCTAAAATCCATCAAGCCATTGATGCTGTAGAGCGTGCCAAAGAAAAAGACATACATACTCACATACATACATATATATATATATACATACATACGCTCGAAAACCATTACCCTCCTTGACAGTCAAAAAATAAACCCAACATTAGTTTTCCTCCCCCAGCTATCTAAATCAATATCTCTGTTTGCAGTCTACTACAGTACATATTACTGAATCATCACACACATAGTTCAAAGAAAAACAAATTTATATTGTCAGTTTTTTTCTCATAAACATCAGATATTTTCCTAGCGCAAATGTAAGTTTGTAATTGCTATAACAACCATTTTTGCTTTAGTATTATTAAAATTAAACATTTTATATCGGCAATGGAGATTTCCTTGCATTAAATAGGTATTATAAGAAATTATAATTTATTATAGAAGTCGAAATGGTCCAGTGGATAAGGTACCCGCTTCGTAAACACGAGGTAGAGGGTTCGAATCCGGGCAAGTACCAATGTGATTTTTCAAATCATATGTACTTTCTAAGTTTATCTTGGACATTTCTGACTGACGGTAAAGGAAAACATCGTGAGGAAACCTGGGCTTAAAAGTCTGAAATTGCCAATCCGCCTTGAGCAAGCGTGGTGATTAACGCTCATGCCTTCTCTATATGAGAAGAGGCATTTGCCCTGCAGTGGGACAGTAAACAGGCTGGTATTATTATTATTATAATTTATTGTGTTCTTATAATTAAATGGCTAGTCTATACTTATTATATAAAGCGGAAGTTTGTTTGTTTGTTTGAACGCGCTAATCTCTGGCACTACCAGTCGGATTTGAATAATTCTTTTTGCGTTTGATAGCCAAGTTCTTGAGGAAGGTTATAGTATGTAATATCACGCTACTGGCGACGGGAGCAGAGCAGTAAGCAAAGACGCGGGTAAAACCGCGCCGTGGGAAACTAGTCTCTAAATAAAGGAAAGTCACTGTATTGTTTTGTCTGTTGCTCCGCTAACTTCTTTTTTGAACCATGCAATACACTTTGATACAGTTTTTATTATCGATAAGTTTTTTTCTGGTAAATTTTATTTAAAAAGACATCACTTTCAAGGATTTGTAATCATGTCCTAACTTCTCGCATGCTACAATAACAAAAACAATGGAAATAATATTGTGTCTCGTGTAGATCTGCTTTTAAGCACGCGATGAGTTAGGAAACATTACTTACCTAGTATCGATATGTGGCACCGGGACGGGTCGTTTTTTTTAAAATAAAATACATAAATACGTTATTTAGTGTATATAAATTTAATTCTAATCTATTCTAAATTCAGGGTAACTAGTTTATCCGCATTGAATATCTTCATTTGAATACAAAATGACTAATGAAGTGCTTAGTTGGTGCTCAGTCAGCTTTTCTGTATATTAGTTCAGGAAATCTACAGACGTTACATAATGTCTTGTCTGGCTCGACAACTCAGCTAATTAGCTGTAGACAAATTAGCCGACAACTTATTGCTGACATTTATTCACATAATCTAAATGAATGTAATGTAATATATATTCTCTTTTTTAGCAATTTTTCTCAATAAATTGATTTAACAAATTAAATTAAATACAATATATAGGTGGGTCTAACTAATTGGACCTAAATACTATTAAGTACATTGTTAGAGTTTAGATTCTAACCCCCAGATCAACAAAAAATCAACTAATCACCTGTTAAATCTCATGTGAAGTACCAATTGGGTTGCTAAAAGCATGAATTATCCATGCTTTAAGTATGCTTTTAGATCCTTTCATGAGATTTAACAGGTGATTAGTTAATTTTTCGTTGATCAGCCTTTCAGAAACTGGGGATAAGATTAAGGGTAAACAATGTACTCAATAGTATTTTTATAGGTCCTAAAAATATAAGTATCCATTTTCCGACATCACAAGTCTTGGTCCACCTTGAGAACACTCGCAATGGTGCCTGGTTAGTGGTGCACCTGGATAGTCTGTCGGCAAAGTCCTATTTAGCACTCTTGAGTCTATGCATATACTCTAACTTGCTTGAATTTTTAATTGAAATCCTTATAACTTAAAACAATCCCATTTCGATGCTTAGCTAAATTTTACCACAAATCAAAGCATTAAAAACTATGTACAATTAAAACCAACAGTTGAAACGATCACACACGGTCACATTGACACAAAACGAGTTATTTACTTAAATGTCACGTATATTAGCTGTTTATACGTTTGTCTGTTGTCATATGGCGAAAATTATAACACATAATAGTCATTATTTAGCATTATTGTTTCGCTTGTATAGTCTAATTATTTTGTACAACGCAATAATCATATCAAAGTATCACCCTTTTGGAGAAAGAGCTTCTACTACAGAGTACGAACACTTGCTCCGAAAAGGTGATGCTATAGAACAGCCTCAGAGTTGTATAACTTACGTTTGACCTTGTTGGGTCTTATAAAACAAGGAACAATTATAAGACTATTAAATGTCAGAGACTCTGAGTCGTCTAAGAGCGACAGTAACCACTTAAAAACACGTGGGCTGTCTGTCTGCCACGGTTGGCAAAAAAAAAAACAAGTTACCATTATTTACAAGAATTGTATATAACATACTAATCATGATAATTTCATGGCAGAAAACAATAAAAAAACAAATAAACCTATTTAATGAGGTATTAGTACCGTGTACTGAATGCAACGCACCATTCTTCAGACATTCGATCTTGAAGCCTGTGCTAACCACATCCATACACATGGTACCACTACATACTCTCGTTAGACATTATTGCGATTCTATAAAGAACTAGCAGCGCCCTGCGGCTTCACCCGCGCGAAAATTGCTATGTGTTTAATTAATGTAACTCGGGAAACAGAGCAAATTTCGGGATAAAATGTAGCCTATGTCCCGAAACCAAATCTATCTACTTACCAATTTTCATCGAAATCGGTTTAGCAGTTTAAATTTAATATGGTGGTTAAGTATTCTTAAAATTACCGCGCAATTTTCTTAGTTTTTTTTCATAAGAAACTTCTTCTGACAATAACAAACACAACAAAAAAAGAATTAACGAAATTGATCTAGCCGTTCACGCGTGATGTCATGACCAAGGGAAATAGAGATTCATTTATATATATATATAGATAATAGAAGACCGTAATATCAATCAGTGTCCTTTGGACTTTCCCAATCAGGTAATTCCAATTAACGCGGAAAATATCATAAAATCACTTTATAACTTATAATATTACTAGCTTGCCGCGGCGCGATTTCTGCCATTAAAATAGTTGTTATTACTTTTTAACTAGGACTAAAGTGGCTTGACGAGTTCGACACCTATAAAAATATTTTATTTGTTTATTGTATGCAGTTGGTATTCGTAAAATTTTATTCATATTCCACAGTCGAATATTAATTTTTATATTAAAAAATAATAATTTATCTACAGGGATATAGCTAAGGATTTCTTATTCTAAGTATGCATTGAAATTAATCAAGAGAACAAAACAGGTGTCGTGAATAAAAAATGTATTTCCATTTCTACGAGAATTTTTAAAGTCATCATCGTCGTTTTATTTTTTTGTCACTTAATATGATATTTATTAGTAATGATAGAATTTATTAATAATTTAATACTGGAGCAATGTAAACAATTTTTGTAAAATTAATAATAATAAATTATTATTAATTTTACAAAAAAAAAATTAAGCTAGATATCAACTATTTTTTTACTTTCTAATCATCATCTCTGACTGCATGCTCTTCTTAATATTCGCTTCTCAGTTTTATTTACCACGTCTGTCTATCATATGTGTCATGTATACCGCGGCGCGGTTTCACCCGCGCCTTTGCTTACTGCTCTGCACCCGTTGCCAGAAGCGTGATATTACATAGCCTATATATAACCTTTCTTGAGTACTGAGCTATCATACGCAAAAACAATTTTCAAATCCGAGTGGTACTTCCAGAGATTAGCGCGTCCGAACAAACAAACAAACAAACTCTCACCCTTTAAATAATAATATAGATTTATGACATTGGTGTTGAAAGTAAAAATTTTGGATCCAGTGTCGTGCACGGCACCTGAAACTCTGTCCACAAAAATGTGGACCAGGATGGATTTATCACGGTAGAACGGAGGCGTAAGAAGCTCTCCTCTCGAAATCAGTGCGGAACAACACTATCTGGACCAAACATGCTGCTGCGTCCTGCTATACCAACGACGCAGTTGTACGTTTCTCGACTTATGCACGACACAAAAGCGGAGGACGTTGTGCAGTACATTCAAGTGAAGACCAATATGACTGTGAGGGTAGTAAAACTGGAGTCGCGTCACAATGTAAACTTTGCTTCATTCGTGGTGCGAGTTCCAACTGAACAGCTGAAAACCTTCACACAAGAGGACTTATGGCCGAGCGGTGTCAGGTTTAGACGGTTCCGCGGAACGCTACATGATACCTTGCAACAGCGCAGCACGTCGCCGACGTAACGTGCAAACTAAGTATTAGGTATTTAAATCGTGTTTAGTTTATAATTATAAAATATGTATGATAGCCTCTAAGATATATATATATTAAAATTGTAATCCCGATGATAATAGTGCTTGTGCCTTGGACACCAGGCACAAGCACTAGCTTAGTTTGGGACCAAAGGGAAACTACCTATATTTTATGTAATTTATGTTTATTAAATAAATAAATAAATAAATAAAAAATAAATAAATAAATAAATAAATAAATAAATACTAGTTTAGAATATTTATTAACATTCAATTAATTTATATTTTTTTACAAATTGTATCATAATTTGTACCTTAAATTAAACTGGTACTTAATAAAGTACGATAAAAAGTTAAACATATTAGGGACTGTTCCACAAGCACGCTCATCACTGTAACTTCTGTAAGCAAAGATTAATAGTGAAGAATCCTTGCGAAAGCCTGAGACATTCTTTTGTATGTTGAGTTGCGGCCATGATAAACCTGTGATTAGCACCAACAATAAAATATTCTTTTTTTATATAGTAAGATCAACATTATGTTGATACTAATATAAACTATAAAGCTGAATTTATATTTTAAGTAAACATACTTAAAATTAAGTATGTTTGCTTAACTTTAATCAAGATACAATTTGCATAAGTTGAGTCTTATTGCCCATAAAACAAACGTAAACAAAGAACGTGGACGTTACAATAGACGGGCAATTATGTAATCTATTCGTGTAAATAGACAGGAAAATATTAGCAACTGGCGCTGTGGCTCTAGCAGCCACAGCGCCAGTTGCCTAGCCTAGCCAGATATCAATACGTTTGTTTTGTTTTGCTGTCGAAAAATTTTAAGTATAACCCCTCCAGTCTCCCGGAGTCTGAAACTACAACAGGCTAGCTCCCTAATACATGGGATGGTCCCATACAAAAAATATATCTTGATCTAAGCAGTTAAGCACTCTATTCGCCTTTTAGATTTTTTTAAGAAATATTGAAAACTAGCTGTTCCAATTCCACCCGCGTGAGTGTGGGTTATATCTCTGTTTACATTGACGATTTTTTATACAAACTTTTCATCCCCTATTTCAACCCCGTTAAGCCATTTTTTGCGTTAAAAGAGGTCTAATCTATCTCTATACCAAATTTCACCAAAATCGGTTCAGTATTTTAGGCGTAAAGGGTTACAAACAGATAGACAAACAGAGTTACTTTCGTATTTATAATATTAGAATGGATTTTTTTAGTTCTGATTTTTTTTACTATACACAAATTCTATGCGTCAATTTTCATATTTTTTTAATCTGCGCATTTGACTGCCATCCATTATCGAAGACTATAGCAAGGTCAAGGTGGATAAATTAATTATGTATTCAAACTAGGTAATTGGTAGGCCATTGTCGCTATTTTTTCTCATTGTGCATAATTAGGAAAATAAATATAAATGTCTGCATGGCTCTAAATAGTTTAAGCATTTCGATGTTTCCTTCTATCCGTTTCTCAGATAATTTTTTATTACACGCAACGGATTTTAATACGGTTCTTACCACAGTAGTTATTTCAAGATTAATTTTAGGTTTCTTATACATTGTTTTATTATCGATGTTTAAGAAAAAAATAAGTTTCTATTTTAATTTGATTTGATAATGCTGGTCAGTAAATAGATTTGGTAAACTTTATTTGACAATATTGCAGATATCACCTTTGCTATTACATTATGCAGTTATTATAAAAATAGAAATAATCAACCAATATTAAAGGTAAATTGAATCATAATCTCGAATTATTATTTTAGAAATTTAATTAAAATCATAATCAAATGCGCGTATTTCATTATTACAGCTCATTAAATATTTTTAGCCAATAAACAAAGACCGCATTAGGTATGCATAAAATACCACGAATTCAATATTATTAAATACTAGCTGACCCGGCGAACTTCGTTCCGCCTAACAGTCGATCAACATTACTTTATTTTTCTAAAATAAAACAATTTTTCAAAAATAAACGTAACCTAAGTTACTCCTTATTACATCAGCTACCTGCCAATAAAAGTCTCGTCAAAATCGGTGCAGCCATTTCAGAGATTAGCCGGAACAAACAGACAGACGGACAGACAAAAATTGTAAAAAAATTCATTTTGGTGTATGTACCGTATATGTATTCCTATACATGTAGTAAAAACTGTTATTTCAATATTACAAACAGACACTCCAATTTTATTATATGTATAGACAAATTAATGCAGCTTATTTTTGATGTATCATGTGACAGGCACGCAAATAGCAAACGAAGGTATCTACTTACCAGTGTGACATTTCCATTTTTATTTTTCTAGTTTACAGTGAAAAATTGTTAATAATATATTTATTTATTTATTTATAAGTTTATGCACACACACAAATAGTTTTATGAAAGTACATAAAGATACAAGAGCACAAAGGATCTGCTTATTTTATTAGAAATTTCTTCCAGCAGACCTGCGACAGGAAAATGTAATAATGATATGATATAATGATATGCTAGATATTCGTTTTCACTAACATCATAATCGAGGGGTGAAAGGCTATTTTTGTTTGAAGCGAAATTTTACAAACTTTATAGAAGAGCCATAAAAAGATTCAAAATTTGGAAAAATATTGTTATAAAAAACTGCTTCTCTTACTTTAATGGGAATCAGGGATCTTAATTGCAAAAATCACTTAATTTTTTGATATTATTTTCCATAAATAAACAGTTCTATATTCCAAGATAAATGTCGCTTAGTACAAAATTATCTTTATCGTATCGTCTTACTTTTAGAATAAATAAAAATGATTTAACTTAGAACAATACAACTAATTAGCAACAGGAAAAATGGTTTAAGTGACCTTACAGTGCAAAATGATTGAACTAACGTTACCTAATGATAATAGAAATAGCTTTTTTAATTTTACATTAAGATAATTTTCTTTAACTGCCAATTGGGTTTTAAAGACGAAATAGGCAAATTGACTTAAACGACGGTGAACATTCTAAATGAGTTATTTTATGTCTCATGATTCGAAAGGATTTTATAAATCATGGTTCTAAAAAAGAAGCGAAAAATTTGATGTCGGATCATACATCATATTTAGGAATTATGTAAGTACTAAAACTGCATTGTCTTAAGCGCCAAAAAAGTGCTCAGAATGAAACGAAGCTCATTCGACGCAGAAAAAATCGCTGAATCCGAATATGTATATAACTCCATATCTCCCAAAATGTCGCTTCAAACAAATAGCCTTTAACCCTCGATATTATTAAATCATATTAGTATTTTATTAATATTTTGTACCCTAAACGAGATTACTATGACTAATGAGTCAGTAGATCCATATAGAATATTATCAAATTACAATCACTTCACTCAGTCTTAATATAGATATAAGTATAGACTAATATTCAAGAGAGCAATGAAAAACATTGATGTTTTTCTTTTATTGAATCGTGATTTAGTATTATAGTATACAAGCAAAATATATTATTAAAAAACAAAAAGAAATGAAATTTTTTTTCGAGTTATTGCGGTCTGATCGCCCAGATCTGATCCTCTGGGGGATCAGTTTATTTTTATTTTTATTTATATTCCGTTCTGATCCTCTGTACAGGGTATCAGAAACAAAAGACAAATGCTGAAGCAAACTCGCTGACTCCTACAATCAAAACAAATCTAATGACACCTCATATGTATCCATCAAGCCATTTAGGCTGTAAAGCGCGTCAAAGAAATAGTCATACTCACATACATACATACATACGAAAAACATTACCCTCCTTGACTTCTGCACTCGGGCAAAAACTGCTCGATACAAATAATGTGACTTACTCAGATATTAGGTATAAAAAAATAAAGTAAACCGAATTTTCCAACAAAATTATAATAAGTTATAAATAACAGATTGGGACAAATGTGGGGAATTTCGTTGTAAACAAGTAACTTATTTATAGCATTAGAACTGGTTCTAACCACGCAGGACACAGCGATCAAATGCCTAAAATATCATTAGACCTTTGGCCGTTTTAAGCTTTGATCAGACCACGGACGGAGGGAAACGGCTAGGCGGAGATGCGTGAAGTAGTTGTAAAAATTTATATAAATATGTTTATCCGCATTCTAGAACTCATACCACAAGCTATAATATATTATGCTAATTTTGGGTCTAGATACCGTTGTGTAGTTTTTGTATTATTATTTCCTTTATTTAAAATCATTCACAAAATTACATTTTTAAATATAAGTATATAAAAAACACGTACATTTAAAAATATAAAAATTGGAGACCCATCGGCATCGGGTACAGGGACCAAGCTACCGGCGGTTAGGGCTTCAGAGTTAGGAACCTCCTCACAATGCGGGCCGTGTCAGGCAAACACCGCCTTCTGTACCTGGCCCTTGACCCAACCAGCTAACATATCATTATTATTATTAATCTATACTAATATATAAAGCGAAAGAATTTGTTTGTTTTAACGCGTTAATCTCTGAAACTATCATCGCAAGTCGCATTTAAATAAGTCTTTTTGTTTTTGAAAGCCCAGTTCTTGAAGTAGGGAGGTTAGGCTATATAACGTCACGTTGCGAGCGATGGGAGCGGAGCAGTAACCATTGAAACCGCGCTGCGGAAGATAGTGTATTTATAACTTTAGAAGAGGTTTCACAACACGGCCTAACGCGAAGTCTTCTACTTCAACTATAGACATTACATACCGCCTACGTCGTGTCGTCGTCTCGTCCTGCTTGAGGTCTGAGCTAAGCTTATAATGAGGCTTAATTTATCACTATAAAACTATTAAACGTCATTAAAAAGTGCCATTAAAAGTCATGTTGAAATCCACCATATTTTATGGGTTATTTACATCCTTCAAACAAGTATATCTTGTTAAGATATGTCGATTCTAATTATAATTTATTTATAATTAGCAAATTATGAATATACTAGCTAAGCTCCACGGCTTCGCCAGCGCCTAAAATGTGTTTTGTCTCCCACGAGAATCAGACCGATTTTTGGGATAGAAAGTAGCCTATGTCCGTCTCCGGCACCGAATCTATCTACATACCAATTGCTGAGCGCGCGAGTGCTAACAAACGACATACACACACACACACACACACACACACACAAACTTTTGCTTTTATAATATTAGTAGAATTATTTAATTAAACTTATGCTTTTAATCAACAAAAATACATACATAATAATGTATTGACATTATAATATACAGCTATATTAATTTTACTTTCACAGGAGCATAGAGGATTGGAACAAAGAAGATGAAATACCTGGTCTACGAACTCTAGCATCACTCAAAGCATCCGTCTTCCGATTTCTTCCAGGCAAACTTTCGATGAACATATAATTATAATGTGTATTTTTATTTTGGCCTGGTTCCGGCTTGTTGCGATCCTTCTTCAAGAATGCCGTTTAGTTACATATTTCTTGAGTTTTTTTAGAAAACTCTAAGTTACTAAACTAAACTAAAAGTTGCCGTGTTTAGATAGAGAAGGTTTGTAACAAAGACTGCTCTGACAAGAGTGAACTAAATAGCCCATTTTTCTTATTTAGTATGAGGTTCGAATACAAAAAAAATATATGGAGTATCATCACCAGAGGCCCTAGACAAGTGGCATAGATTTCTATTATATTCATAGAATAGAAAAAAAAATGGATTGACATAAGCTAACGCCAACATTATCGTTAACTTATGTCAATGCCATACATTTTATAATCTATTCAATGTATAGAATAGAAATCTACGCCACTTGTCTAGGCCCTCAGAAAACCTTAATAAACTATCCAAAAATTCAAATTTCACGAAAATTGTGCTCCTAGTTGTATTTAATACAGGGTCTGTATATATTCAAATAATTATAATAGTCGATTTCCGTACCTAGCGACATTTTTACGTAACACAATCAATTAACATAATTATGATAATAATTATAAATATTTCCTTGTAAGATATTTATATGATAAATAAATTGCCAACTACATAAAATAATTTGGTAAGGGAGGATACTAGCCAATTAAGGACCCAGTTTTCCTGCGACAAGATCAAACTCGTTATCATAAATATAAGTATAAAATAATTATTATTTTCAAACTTATATTAAAATTAAATATATAAACCAATGCAGTATAGACCGACCCGCGACATTGCCATAGTGCTAATAGCTCAAGTCCTATCTAAAATTATAATGGCCCATAAATTTTAGCTTCGATAGGTTTAGTTTTCGTAATTTAAAAGTGAATTAGTAACTTATATAGTTTCACCTGGATTGACTTCGCAAAATCTAAGCGGCAATAATGGAGGCTACTACACCAATGGGTTTGGGAATGGTGGCTACCACTTCTGGATTTCACTAATTGTTTACTATTAGGCAGAGATGAGTTACTTTGGTAGGTCAATATAAAAAAAAATATTTAACTGACTTCTCTCTGAAGATATAAATATTTACTTATTTGTAGTAGGTTTAACGATAAAACATAATTTCTCAAAGTGAAGATTCGTCGAAAAATAGAGTCAGCTGTTTATACCTTACTACAAACATGACAGCATCTATATGTTCAGGATACACACTAAACATGTACTTATCTAATTGACGCGTGTGTGTCAAGTAATGTTAGTGGAAAATAGTAATGAGACACGAGACGGATAAAAATAAATGTTTGTAAAACTAGTGGTTTAGGGCTCTATACTTATATAGATAAATAAGTAATCTATACTATTATATAAAGTGAAAGATTGTATGTTTGTTTGAACGCGCTAACCTTTGAAAATACCAGTCGGATTTGAATAATTCTATCTGCGTATGATAGCCCAGTTCTTAAGGAAGGATAGGCTATGTAACATCACGCTACTGGCGACGGGAGCAAAGCAGTAAGCAAAGGCGCGGGTGAAACCGCGCCGCGGTATACATGACATACATATGATAGACAGACGTGGTAAATAAAACTGAGTAGCAAATATGAAGAAGAGCATGTATTCAGAAATGATGATTAGAAACTAAAAAAATAGTTGATTTCTGCGTTTTTTTTAAATTAATAATAAAACGACGATAATGACTTTATAAATTCTCATAGAAATGGAAATACATTTTTTATTCACGACACCTGTTTTGTTCTCTTGATTAATTTCAATGCATACTTAGGATAACGCATCCTTAGCTATATCCCTGTAGATAAATTATTATTTTTTAATATAAAAATTAATATTCGTCTTTGGAATAAGAAGGAAATTTTACGAATACCAACTGCATACAATTCACAAATAAAATATTTTTATAGGTGTCGAACTCGTCAAGCCACTTTAATCCTAGTTAAAAAATAATAACAACTTTTTTAATGGGAGCCAAAAAACAAATATTAATTGTAAACATGTAGATAATTTTTTGTCAAAGCAACAAGTTTAGAAGTGTTCTTACAGAATGACGAACTTTCAAATTTACACTAATTACTTTACATTTGGCATTTTATAGAAAACCCGAATAACATAAGAGACAAATTTATAATCACGCGAAGAAACAGGTAAAATTAATTCACATTGTGAAAGTGATGAGATCACCTTTTCTATCTTAATAATAAAAAAATGTCTGTACTCACTCTTTAACGCCCATCTCTTGTTCATGATCAATCCATCCAGAAACTTGTAACCTTGCTCCCTACAAACTTTCTCTTGGACGCTAGCTACAGCGCTAGTTAGGGACAACAGATCACTAGCCAACACCACAGATGACGCATAATCAGGAGACTCCTCGATATGTCTAACATTTCCCTCATTATTCCCTATCTCATCTCCATAAGCATCATATCCTCTATCTCCTTCAGATTTCGCAAAATCCTTTTCAGAGCTAGTAACCAAACTAGTGAATTTATCAACTATATTTTGATCCACACCTAAAGTTTGTATCGTTTTATTTAATAATGCTAAATGTTTTTGATCTATCGTTGTATTACTTTTTAATGTTTGTGATAGTTTGTGTAGCACTTCTTTGTTTATTATTTGTGTTGTGTTTAAAGCCCGCGGATCGATCGCGGTGGTGAGCGCGCACGCGATTAAAAAGAGCGCCGCAGCGAACATGGCTACGTGCGCACGCGGTGATACTGATGACAGACTGAGGTTTCGAATGGCTTCGATCATCGAAGTTCACTGTTCAACTTTGCTGCCTTTTAAATAGTATAATAGCTCCATTGTAATCGTAATCTCAAGTATCGGCAGCTTAAACTCTAGATCTTTCTTTTGTAAATGTTTTAAACCGACATAGAACTTTGACAAATTAATTTTCCGTTTGATAAGCAACCGTATATGTACAGTTAAAAATATAGGAGGTAAGGTATAAATTATTTTACTGCTGCTTACTGAGACTGCAGTATCTTACTGCTAATATAAAAAAATAAATAAATAAAAATAAATAAATAACAAATAACTGCTTTCTATTTAACTTAACATTTGTTTATTATTAAAAAAATATTAAACTAAATAAAAATATAGATTTTTACTTGAATTTAAAAATAATCAACTTTCTTTGTAATGCCTATAAAAATGGAAATATGTATTGCTTTTGATACTCAGCAAATTTCCATTGTTTTATTAGCGGTAGGCATCTCACAAATAAAATAATCATAAATAGTCTAAGCACCTATCTTATGTCGTTTAAAAATACTATAGCAATTGCATCAGATTGCACCAATTATCATGTCATTTATGTAGTCAGGAAATCATTACCGCATCGTCTACTGACCATGTATAAACAGTGTGTCGTTGTATAGTTTCACCCGAGGCTTTGCATACTGTTCTGCTCCCGTCACTATTAGCGTGATGTTACATAGCCATACCTTCCTCGAGAACTGGGCTGTCATACGCAAAAAGAATTTTTCAAATCTGACTGGTAGTTCTAGAGATTAGTACGTTCAAACAAACAAACTCTTCCGCTTTATATAATAGTATAGATTAGTGTATTGAATCAACCAAATGATAGCTGTCAAAACAATCTCATAAGAAAATGCCGAAAGACCATCATTCACGCTCTCCACGGCGATCATCAATTTTAATACTAAGTGTGGCAATTTCGAAATATACAGTAGGTACAGGTCTCAAAATATATTTTTAAAGTAATTAATTATCGTAATTTTATAATAAAATATATAATTGTTATAAGGTTATACATTAAATTTGAAGGATTTTTGTTACAATGTAACAATATCATGTATTAGTGTTTCGGTAATCAGTGCGCTAACCTTACTGCCCGTGAATCCTACGTATCATTTTATTATATCTAGCAAAGAAATGTGAATCCATGAAAGGTCATCCTTTGTGTTTGTTGTTTACGGTGATGATGGCCGCTAGCTATTTTTGTTATGAGCAATTTACAAAGCTACACTTTCAAATATCTAGGGCGTTACAGATGACCTCAATTATAAGATAGACCTAGGCTCTACAGGTCACAAACATCCGCGATTAGGCAACATATTGTGTGGTGTATAGGCCTCGTAATAAACTCTCAATGCTCACTGTCAGAATCTACATACGATTAATTAAGTGCGAGTAGGATTTGTGTACCAAGAGTTCCGTACAAATTTCTGTCAATAAAAATAGCATGAGCGGCCATTTAATTCTTCTGATTACCTACGTTGATAGAACTTTGATTTTCACAGCTTCAAGAGGTTGCAGACAAGAGTATTCGAGATAAATTTCAGCTTGATATTACTATATTCACGCGTCATTGAGAACACGGTCAATTAGACAAAAATCTGAAACTCTTTACCAGAACAAATATTTCCTTCTATTTTTTGATCCTGATAGATACTTACTCGTATTTAGAGGTGTATTTCGTCGCATGTTTATATTCCACCGAAAGTTCGAAATATAGACAAAATGATTTCTATTATTGTAGTAATTAAATATACAATTATTATTACAATATAAATTATGATCATTTTCAGTTAGTCACCTGCCGTTAGTATCTTTGAACAATTCTGTTTAGGATGTTTTAGTGTAATAGTTACTTCTTACTTACGATAACGGCGACTAGACACAATAATTAGTCACAAAACAGACGAAACAAGGTTAATTTATTAATGATTTAATAATACTAACCAGCTCGATAAATTTAGCGGCTCTTGAGTTTGACGGTTTTTTGCCCGACTGCCAAAGATACAGAGGAAAATGTTTTTCGAGCGTATATATGTATCTATGTATGTATATATGTATGTTTCTTTGGCACGCTCTACAGCATATATGGCTAAATGGATTTTAACATGTAAGGTTTTATTAGATTCGTATTAATTATGTGTTAAATCCGTCATCACGAAAAAAATGTACTTTTTCCTTTTCAGTTTGTTCTAGGCTTCTTATTGGTTTTTTTTTTGTTGATAGTTGCAGTAGAAGCAGTTAATTGCTATATATATTCCTTGGTAGTGACTAACTAACTGACTCTGTGGTTCAGTGATACAAATAAGAACTGTTACGGAGAGGTATCAGATTCAATTTCCAGAGAGGCCAAGGTGATGTTGGATTCTGTCAAGATATTCATAGTACATTTTTGGAAAAACCTTCGAAACCGTAGTTCATATTATACTCAGCCCCTGGTACATTGGACCTAACATATATGGCGCAACTTAGATGTTTGTAACATCTGCTTTTGCCCTTCCACTTCGGGAAAAAAAAACTTGATGGTAGTATATTTTCTTAGGTATTGTATTAATTTAAATAATTTTATCGAGTCTGATAAGTTAAGTGGTTCTTGACTTTACCTTTATATTAAAATACAACTCGCACAGACCAAAACAAAGACCTATCGCAACATATAACTCACCAACAAAAAATACACCCAAACTGGTTCCCGCAAAAATTTTTGGAGATGATCTGTTTAGTCCAGTGAAGTTATCGTAAACAAAATTAGTAGATATAAGCAGGAAAACTAAATCATCATGCGTGCTGACTGTAATAATTAAGCTATTTTTCTATACAATATAAATAAAAAAGAACATAAAATTTTATCAAATGGAAACTTTATTTATTTTCAATTGTTCTTTTATTCAACTTGGGTAGCAAACAAGCAATTTTTATAATCTGTCAATGCAATTGAACCATTGCAGAAACCAACCAACCGCAATATTATGTTGCATAAAAAAGAACAGTACAGGCTATTTTTACGTCAATAAAAATATTGACCAGTGCAGTATTTGTTCACAACTAAAGCCAGCAATTATAATTCACCATAAGAAAACTACAAAATTAAATGTATTTAATGAACACCGTGTATTATACACCGTGATTCATAAGTTCACTATTTTTCATAATTATATTAATATTCACCAAATTAACTTGGTTTTACTACAATCATGCCTAAAAGCAAAATCTAATTAAAGGCGTCCTGATTTTCCAGATATTAAGAATACTTTAAGGCTAACCGACAGATTATTTTAGCTTACATCATCATTAGACTACGGCATTGCACTGCTGGATTGATGATTTCGATGCATTGCGAGGTTCGTTCAGCAACCCTTGCAGCTTCTGCGGGGTCTCAGGCGTTATAACAATATCATATTGTCATATTTAAGCTCAAATGAGTGTTATTCTTATCAAAATTAAATAAATCATCAATGGTCCGTCACAGATAAATATACATAATAGGTACGAGTATATGTGTATGTTTATAGCTTCACGGCTTTTACCCATCTGTAAAAATAATAATAAATAAGTTTATTTTCAGACAACGTCCATATTACAAATGAAAGATAGTAAGATAGTACATAATAAACATTAAATTCGAGCTAATCTATCTGATCAGTACTATGATAATTCACAGCGATACCGAGGTTCACCCTTCACATACAGGCACAAAATCCGTTCGATTTAAATTCCTATTATTAGGTAGATATTTATTAAATAAACTTGGAAGAGTTTAGAACATCAAATTATGTAGAAACACGAAGATTCACGTTTCTAAACATGTTACTTTTATATCATCAAAAAAAACCGCAATGTGGTTTAAAAAAATACCTGTATTTGGGCAGTGACCACTCACTATTACTAATATACGTAGATTTAGCATTATGTCAATAAAAGTAATACTTTAGTCATGATTTTACGTGTTTTCCAGTAGCAATTCTGTACAGTTCACACTCTAAACCCATTTGATGTGTAATTTTGTCTCAAAATCGTACGCGGAAGTAAAATTTACGAAGGTGTTACTTTTTTATTTGCTTACCTAATCAAGTTTGATTGTATTCTAAAGTAAATTACGCTCTACAAGCTAGAACTTCCGTTTTGGATTATTATAAGTCTGGACATACGAATATTAAATTGAAAAATTCTTAGCTATTCGTATATCCAGACTTTAAAAAAAATTGAGACTGAAAATTTGTATAAAAGTGATAAAAAATTTACTGATCGGCTTGTGGAACGTAGTACCTAATGGTTAGAAGGCCATAAGCTTAATAGTCATTTAAAATTTACAAAAGAATACAGTCATGCAGTCTTAAATGCTTCAGTTTTGATTTAGTTTTACCAGTAATAAATACATGCTGGTTGCAGCATAAACCAATCCGGATCAACTCAAAAAGTATCATCAATCAGAATATTGGCATTTAGATAAATGCGTGAAACTGTAATCTAATTATTCTTTTCAGTCACCTTCCTTTTTTTCATATTAGCCTACCAAAGTGACTCCACCCCGCCTGATGGTAAGCAGTCAGAGGAATCCAGAAGTAGTACCACCATACGAATGGGGTTAGGGAAAAAGAATGAGGGAGGTGAGGAAAGAGGAAAGGAGGGCAATTGGGCCTCCGGCGCCCTCACTCACTGAACGAAACGCAGTAGTAAGGATACTACTACTCTTACGTCGATCTTCTATTTGAGGGTAGTACTTCCCCGGACGAACCGGCCCATTCATGCTTAAACCAGCGTGGATACTACCTTCAACCCTTTGACGTTGCCTCCCTTGCATCCTTATTTTTTTATAGATGACAATGGATTAGTTGTTTTGTTTTAATTATTAATCAATAGCTTACTGTAAGCACACAAGCTACCACCAGGAAGAGCATTTATTTGTTTACCATCGTTTTTTTCTGTTTCGACTTGCCGATTATAATTATTATTATCTATTCTCTCAATTAGTACTTTTTTATATAGATAAATAACAGTGATATTACAAACAAGTTTAATGATTATATCAATGTAACTATATCTGTGTAGTTTTAACAGGTAGATGTTATAAATATTTGAACTTTGCAATTCTCGTAGGTCATTGCAAGTTATTGATCTTTACCTGTATATTAATAAATCTACTTTAGAATTGGTTTTATGCCCCTCAATGTAAATTTATTATTAATATTTATTGCACGTAATATGCTATAATATAAATTACTTTATGAGAACAGTCAAAATGTCGGGACTATAAAGAAAAAGAGAAATGTGCTTGATGTGATATTTCATCAAGTTCATAGCACCAAAAGATCTTTATTCTTTTTAAAAAGTATTATATCCTATTAATATTATGAGTGCGAATAATTGTGTGTGTGTGTTTGTTTGTTGCCACTCAGCATCTAAACGGCTGAACCGGTTTCGATGAAAATTGGTATGTAGAAAGATTAGGTCTGGTGCCGGAGACGGACATAGGCTTTTCTTTATCCCGAAATCAGTCTGGTTTCCGAGGAATACCAAACATGTTTTACACGCAGGCAAAGCCGTGGAGCGCAGGTAGTGTGTTTATGAAGCCCTATCTAGATGTCAGTGACTGAACCTGAATTTCGAGCTTTGATGAAATGAAATGAAATGAAATGAATTTATTTCTTTATTTGTTTAAATGTGGATACATGTCGGTGCTTTGGTGTCGTTTTGTAACCCTCAAGTATGGTGGTCAGTGGACCACCATACTAGTATTAATGAGAATATGAAATAAAACGAAAACCATAAACTCAAAAAGATTAATTTAATTTAACAAATAAACATCGCTACCTTGAATATCGGTAATATTGAGCTCCAGTACGATTGCCATTCGCTGTCCATTCCCACTCATCAACGTCCTGTTCGTCTTCATTAGAGTATGTCCTTCTCTGCGCATACTCTCGCCTGTTTAGCCACGACTCACTTTCCTCATCTTCACCACCCTGTTCATCACCCTGCTCTTCTTCAATAACTTCCAAATCATCATCGATGTCTGCATTACCAACTGATTCATCACCTATTTCATCCTCTTCTTCTTCTTCTAAAATTTCTCCAAGTCCTTCATTGTCTCTCTGTGATTCATACTCAACTTCTGTTTCAGGAATCTCTTCCAGCACTTCCCTGTGAGCAATTAGATGTTGTCGAGTTTTAAACTGCGGTATCTCTATAGAATTTTTATCTTCTTTATCTACGTGATTTTCCTGCTTTTCTTCTTTATCCGATGCAGTTTCTCCTGGTTCTTGCGTTACTTCTGAAGTTCCAGATTTGGTCGAGAATGAAAATACTTTGTGAAGATTTTGCATTGGTATAACGAATGTTAATGTTAGAATTACCGATGATAGTAATATTGCCGATATTTCTTGTACGTCGATCTAAAAATACAAAATTAAATGTTTTATACACATTTTGTACTTGGGGTATTTATGATTCATACGTAGATATATTAAATCATGACATAAAATAACATACTAACCAATGACATCAACGTAAATTCAGTAGAAGTCTTGACGGTACCGATGTTTGTCATGAACACGACGAACTGGGTGAGGTAGAGAGCGTAAGACAAGCGGCTGATCAACACAAGAGGACGGCAGCATAGTAAGCGTGAAAGAAAACCTGTAACAAAATACATTACTTTAAGTAGGTACTTACTCGATAAATCCAATCAGGTTACAATAAAATCGAAATGTAAATAGAACCTTAGTTTTACAAAAACAACTTCTATTTACATTTATTACTATACTTAATTTTAGAATAAGTGAAAAGCAATCAAGACTGTGTAATTTATTAGAGCTAGGACACCCAGTTTTTATTTAACGGTAGCTAATACAGAACTTTGACTCTCAAGCCAAAATCAAAAACTCTCAATATAACATTATCACAGTATGCGAGTAAAGCTCTTGGCTTTACAGGCGTCTATAGATTTAACCTCTTACGAGAATACCGTGGACTGTATTTTCTCATATTATAATGTATACATAAAATTATAATGCCCGATACTAGTAACTCTTTCGCCCGTCGTAGTTACTTACCAGAACCTCCGCTATGTATAGCATAAATCACCCAAGCGATTGCAAGTGCCGATGCAATAGGTGCAAGTGCCGCGTACTGAGCAGCAAATGAAGCGTTGTAACGATATTGTATCGAGCCAGAGTCAGCTCCGGCCCACCAGACGAGACACCAGAGTGCGGTGCTGGATAACCACCCAATGCCGAGGATAATCTGAGAACAAGTATTGAATGACATACAATTTAAAATAATTTTGAGCTTCCTTTTAGAGCAATAGTATAAATTAGAAAAGTCTTTACAAAGACTAGAATAAATACTTTTCTAGACCACATTATTTAAGTGAAATATGTGAAACTTTAAATTTGAAGATTCAAAACTTCAGCTTATTATTATGGAATGTTACAAATATTAAAAAGTCACATCAGTACATAAGCAGAACCTAAGTTCACAAATCGATTTCAAACAAACTTTAAAAATTGACACAAAATCAAAAATAAATTTTATGAATTTAGTTACCTTGCCATGTTCCGAAGGGTTCTTCAAGGCCAAACCTAAGCTCAGACCAATTAAATATGGCGTAGAACGATGCAGCACCGACGTGTAACTTAAACGCGCCGTCCTGTAAAGCTGGCTAACACTGCAAACATGACAAAATTAAAATTCCAAACTGACAACTTAGTTGTTCAAACTTGTTAACTGTTCATGTTAAAGTATCAGGGTTTTGTAAACAAGTTCACCAAGTTTAAGAGTCTTAAGTTTTAAGATAGACTATTGTATGTAGCCTTACACAGTTCTTATTTAACAAAGGTGTAAGGAAAACTTTTAAACTACTTTCAGAACTTACATCGTGGCATTTTTGTAAAAAAATCATGTAGATACTAAAGAATATGCCCATCATGTTTGGAGATTATGCAAATTTAGTTACATTTGGTTTATTTTGCACGCGGTAACATCATCGATAATTGAGAATTAACACAAATACAATTCAAGGGTATTCTGATTGAGGATAGTTGCGAGATTTTCCTAAGATCATTTTCCTTTTAAAATTACCTAATCTTAAAAGGCGCATATTAACTATGATCCTATACGAACAGGTTTAACTAATCATTACCATAAAAAGTTAAGATTAATAAATCTTAATATCAGTCAAAAGAAACAGGTTTTCTGCACATAACAATAGGCACTCGTTAGGACGGAGAAAACGGCAAAATATAAAGACAAAGTCGCAGACACTTTAATGTTAAAAAATAAATTTATTTCGATTAAATTAAACAATTGAGCATTTTGCTATTATTGCACATTACATGATCGACCGATATTTTGAACTTATATTGACAAACGAATTAACCTCACATCGGAACAATTAACAAACAATGCAGAGACGGTGTCGTATTAAACATAATAAACACACAAAATTAAGCTCTATTGAGAGATGATAGTTTGTTGACTAAATTGGAATGCATACGGTTGAATCAATTTTAAATTTCATGTGTCAGTAGCAATGTTAAAGGTTAATTTGTTAGCAAAGCGAGTTTTCTCTTAATTTCGATCGATTTTTTTTTGAGATGGGTCTTCAACTCCTTTAGCACTACTGCTTACTATCATGCAAACTTTGGTAAGCTAATATAAAAAAAATTGACTTTGGCAATTAAATGATTTACAAAAGAATGACACAAAAGCAAGCCAACTTATAAATATTGGTAATAGCAATTTAATATAATAATTTTATCGGTATAAAATAGTTAAACTTTTCTGTTTTTTAAATATTAAATCTACTATATTTTATATATATAGGAGTATATTTTCTTGGACATAATAGACCCAAATGTCTTAAATTTCTACAAAAGATATGAATGACGGATACGTTTCATAAAATTTGATTTATTGCATTACCTTGTGTTGTATACAAAGGTAACAACTAGTGTTAGACTGAACCGGTTATAAACCAATATTTAGCTCTAAAACTTTTAAAACTTGATTTATTTGAAGCTCATTAAATATGATTGATGTCATAGGAAAGAAGCAAAAAACAATAATGGGTCCACTATTCATAATCACGGTTTTTGTGTATATGAAAAATATTAAATTGAACTAAATGGGCTAATAATGTCCTCAATAATCGCTTTTAAAAGATCCTAATGAATCTTCAAATACGTAAACGTTGTTTACACTATTCATCAAAACTGAAAATGGCGGTTTATTCTCACAAATTATGAATCAGGTTATTTCAAATTACCCTATCCACATACGTAGATTATCACAATGACGTCTTAAAAAAACTATGTCAACAAAATTGTTACTCGTCATTGACGTGGTAACAAGATATTATGTAAACTTTGGAAACTTGAGGCTCTCACACAAAACTGCAAATCGTCGTGATGCTAATTCGCAGCGCAGGAAACTGCGACGAGAGGGCTAAGGGCTGAATATAACTAAAATACTATGATGTAACAACTTATGAAAACCCATAAACAAATAAACTTTTTGAGTCTGAGTTTTTTAGATTTGCTGCAATACGTACGGCAAGGCGTCTTCCTTGAATTTGTTTTATTCTTCAAGAATGCACGATGTAAATCAATTTGCAAATTCTTGCGATGTGCTCGTACGAGCTCGTATATATTAATCGCATCGCAATTTTGTGTTTGGACCCCTGGCGACTACCTACTACTGCTTCTAAGTTTGTACCAGTTTTGTCGATTCATTACTTTCAGCCCTTAACTAGTCATAGATCTACCTCAAGCATCATAACTACCTTTATTTATTAGTTGCTTGTCAACTTTACAAGATCTTTGTGATTAATGTTTAAAATTTCGTCGAAAAATAGAGTCACCACGTATAGGCATCTACGCTGTGTCAGCAATGGGTGGTATCTATTAACCTCATGAAGTAATTGTTGTACAAATACGTATATATAAAACTAATAAAATGATAAGCCAAAACACAGACTGTTATGGGTTATTATACTACTACTAGAATGTACTTAACTAAATCTATTTTTGACTTTATTGTACACAACAGAACTATGTAATAAAAAACGTTATATATAAATTTTAAATGAAGGCACATGCTTAACAACAGTTAGTTGGACACATATAAAGTTGCGCTGCTTGTGGTTTCATCCCTATATAGCATAATGCGTTTGGTAAAATAGAAAAAATATTATACGATGCTTGCAAAAATCACTACATTACATGGTTATAGTTCGAAAATTGCTCAAAAATATATTCATTTTATTAATGAGAATAGATCTGAGAAAAGTTACGTAGACAAACGAAGGAGTTTACAACTTAGTCTGAATCCAAGTTAGTCGATAATTTTCTATATCACTCGTCTACCATTACTTCAATATCTACAAAAGAGCATCTACATTTAATTACCTACTATTTATTTTATTTAAAGAAAACTAGATATTATTTACCTGACACCATGATAAGCCAGCATAGTCAACCTATGATCCCGGACGGTAGTGTATCTCGAATACGCTGCAACCACGTGTAACGCTGGCAATATGAGCTTGTATGCACCCTGCTTCGCTTGCATCACCCACACTAGTATACCGCCCAGGATTGTCAGCTGCATGTCCAAAGCTAGCTGGTGAGTTTGTGGTGCACACTGGAAATTTCAAAATATGCTTCAATATTCGATTAAAGTCAAAACGAATTTAAAATTCGAAATTTAACGGATGGCGCATTAGGAGAGCAGCTACTGAGCAAGAGCTAGTGGTACCGATTGCCAAACGGGACGAAAATTTAACACATCACGTAAAGTTTTACTTACCTAATAAGATAAATATTTTTAGAACAATAACAAATTTGTTACCCAGACAGCGAGGCTAGTACCGAGCTGGGTCAAGCTCGTCGAGTCGTAAGTCTAATATCCCACAATTATTTCTATCATTTAACTAAGTACAAATTGTATGTGATTCAGTTAACTTGTCAACTGTTTATATTTGATCAAGTCATTTGTTCGTTTGATATTTTGGAGTGCAAAAGTCTCACTCGGTATTAAAAAGCATTACAAGCAAATACGCTAATAAATAAAAAAGGCATGGTTATCCCATTACCATTACAAATAAAGATATCGAATACTGTAAAAATAATTTTTAACTAAAAGAAAACCGACTTCAAACAGGAAGGAAACTAAAAAGTAAAAAATAAATTTACATAGCATAAAGTAACTCGTATTTTGATTTAGTTATTCAGAAATAATTAAATAAGTATTTTATAATTTTGAAGTTGGTGCCAAGTAAATACTCGACATGACTGCTGTTGAAGAATTCCATCAACTGTCTATGGTCACCTGTAATGGCACTTATAACCCATACACCAAGTAATTGCTGTAAATAGTTGAGGAGTTCCCTCGACTGTCATTGTGCTCCATCATCAGATGGACTCCAAACCTTCATTAAATAGTAGTGCCTTAAAATAGGTACTTAATGAAAAAATAACAAATGCACTAGTTGTCAGTACGATTTTCGAAAGTTATCCTCGATTTCTCCGGGATGCCATCATCAGATCCTGATTTCCTTATCATGGTACCACCCTTAGGATACGGTTCACAAACGGCGAGTTGATTGCAATTTAAGTATCTTTTTATTTGTACTTCAAACTGTTTAGAAAAATCAATATTTATTGCACCTTTTAATTTAAATAGAAAGGCTAACTAGGAGTAAATAATATATACTTCAGGACAACCTAGATTCAGAATTTAGACCATTTTATCAACGAGACACATTCTAAAATCCTTTGAGGGGCTAATCGTCAAATACTATAACGATAACCAATTTTAAGTGGATCTAAGTAGCTACCAGGTACCAGGCTACTAGCTACCAGATACCAGGCTACTAGCTACTAGGTACCAGGCTACTAGCTACCAGGTACCAGCGTACTAGCTACCAAAACTGTTACTTAAATTTAGACGCTGAATTTTAGCTACAAAACTAAGTCTAAATTTAGTTAAACTACACTTTTTGTTTCGGAGGCGTATTAATCTGAACCAATAGACTATCACAAACTAGACTACGCTACGATGAAATTTGCTTGACATAAAATAGTCTTTAAGTACTATACAATCGCCAAATATAAAATCTTTAATCCACTTGAGATTTTGAGATATAATTTTAGATAAAAGTGATTACCATGTCTTCAAAACCGAAGTAATTCTGCACATACAGTAGATTCCACCACCAGCCATCTTGGCAGACGTCTGCGTTCTTAGTGACGAATGTGCCCCACATCGGTCCGATTGATATGTTGTCCCATACGTACGCGTAGAACAAAACCAGAGCTAGCAGTGCTGGAGTCAATCTGATGAAGAAATTATTCTAGTAAATACAAAAGAAATAGAATGAAATGATAGAAATATAAAATAATTTTTACCATTAATTTAAAAGAGGTTGAATTGTAATTTAGAAACCTCACGGAATGAACATCTATATACTGCTCTGCTCCCGTCGCCAATAGCGTGATATTACATAGTCTTTAAGCTTCCTCGAGAACGTTATAGGGATTTTTTAAAATCCAACTGGTTTCAGAGATCAGCGCGTTCAAACAAACAAACAAACTCTTTAGCTTTATAGTATAGATGACGTAATTATGCCTGGTAACAATTAGCAAGTTTTACTTTGATTAAAATCATTTTGTACCAGTAGATCCTAGCGGTAGTTAACCACTAGATCTCCTTTTCTTTCTTTTTTACCACTTAGTCCTATCGCCTCACAGTTGGTTACGGCTTAAATGCAATGCTTACAAAAAAACTATATACCACGCGAACCACTGACATTAATGTTTTCGTATACCGTATTGATACATGACAGAATACCCTCTAACTAAAGCTCATAAGCCTAGTTAATTAAAAGGTCATTACCACCACAATGCAAACACTGCATTTTCGTATTAATGGCTTAAATATTAACTATGTTTATTGATCTCATATTTGTAAGGGATATACCAATATTTTAAGCTGAAAATTAAACATAGTTTATTGATCTTAGCAAAGTAAACGAGCATTTGTTTTGTCTGTTGAACATTATAATGTTTACTATTACATAAAGCGGAAGAGTTTGTTTGTTTGTTTGAACACGCTAATATCTGGAACTACAAGTCAGATTTGAAAAAATATTTTTGCGTATGATAGCCAAGTTCTCGAGGAAGGATATAGTCTATGTAACATCACGCTACTGGCGACGGGAGCAGAGCAGTAAGCAAAGACGCGGGCTTCTACAATGACAGTGGCTTTTGCTTGTACTTTTTTTATACAACTTTGGTTTGTTGTATTAGTTTTACTTGTTGTTTTTTAAACAAAGATACAGCTCGCGACCTGATGGTAAGTGGTAACCGTAACCTATAGAGATGGCTTTGTTTTCCAAACATTGAAAAAATAATACTCAGAAAACCACAAAACCAAGCCGACCACTGAGAAGGGGATGACAACTAATAAAAGTTGTTTTTGTTTTCTGCTGTTGCTTTTAGCAATAAGTACCGATGATAACGTCATGAGCTGCACGATATTCTAGAGTATTTAGACTTTAAGACTAGAGTATTAGACCTCACCATATCAAAACGTTTTCAAATATAACGGTTGCGGTGAGGGGTGGGCACTCGACTACTAACAAAAAGTAGTATCTTAAAGCTAAATATTTCGCAAACGGATCCCTGAATCACAAAATGGTCTTCACAAAACCTCAATATTTTTCAAAACTAACGACAACTCTAAAGATAGGATAAACGAGAAATAAAAACCATCTTAGGTGTACGGATATGTACCCTACAAAAATGTTTTTTAAGTTTTTATTGTACTACTTTTTCAGCGTGATTTAAATGTATATCCATACCAATCTTTAGCTTACTAGTGCCAACAGTCTCTGCGCTAGGCCGCGGACGAACAGACAGACGAACGGACAGATGGCGAAACTAGGGTTCCTTGTTAAGTACAGAACACTCAAAATGAAAAAAAATTCTGAGTGCTAACTTTCTCATGAATATTTGAGTCATTTTATGATCATTTCATTGTGCTTTTAATATTAATTCATAAATAAATTATGTATATTTTATCAAAAAGAGATATAAGGATTAGAACTGTAGCATCTAGCAAATCGTTTCTCGGCATCATTGAAAGGTTAGCCGGTAGAGAATGCCATTGGCTTTTGTGCATTTATTTTGTACAAATAATTAAATACCTATATTCTTATTACGTATGGTGTCTTAATAACTATAGAAATATCTTATCTTTTAATGTCTGCTGTATAATATAGAAATATATTATTTCTCAAATACCAGTAAAATTACTGGTATTCTATAAGCAGGTACAGCTATGACATTCCTTTTGGGTCAGAGCTAGTTCTAAAGTTGCTAAGTTTCATTATCCATTTGAAGTTATAATGATTTACATTAAAGTAGCAATCACTGTTGCGTAATGTGTACGGTAGACACTAGTTATTAATGGTAAAACACAATTAGCACCTTTTTGACAAATCCTGCGTAATTTACCTAATGATTAAATCAAACACCCTACTAATATTATAAATGCGAAGGTTTGTGCATATATGTGTGTGTGTTTGTTACCACTCAGCATCAAAACGCATGCACCGATTTCGATGAAAAATGGTAGGTAAATACATAGATTCGATGCCGGAGGCGGACATGGGATAGTTTTACTCCTGAATTACATTAATTAAACATATACCATATTCCGCGCGAGCGATGCCGCAGGGCGTACCTAGCTAGTTTTATATAAAGTTTAGTTGACAGCCTATGACTGAGCATTTCAGAAACAATAATAAAAACCGTTACTTTGACGTCACGATAGGGTAAATACTTTTCAAGGTCTTCATTAAAATTAATAATATCACAACAACTACACAACGCTATTTAGACACATAGTAAGCATAATAAAATGTTATAGCTTATGGCATAGGTTCTAGAATGCGGATAAACATACTCATAAATATATTTTTTTTAAACACATAGAATATTTTATTATACATATTATACAAAGAATCACCCAGACAAATGCAAATAAGCGGGAATCGAACCCGCGACCTCTACGTGGCAATCCGTACACAGTACCATTGAACGACAGAGGTCGTCGGAATGTACCTGCGAAATATTGAAAACAGCAAGCTTACTGTTACTGCCTGCTATTCTACTAAGCCTATTAATATTATCAATGCGAAAGTTTGTGTGTGTGTGTTTGATAACACTCAGCGCCTAAACGGCTGAACCGGTTTCGATGAAAATTGGTACGGGATACTTTTATCCCAAAAATCGGCCTGGTTCCCGAGTTACATTAAACACATTCATTTTCCGCGCGGGCGAAGCCGCAGGGTGCACCTAGTCGGTTACAAACATCTACCTTTGGGAGCCTTCGTCCTGCAGTTGACGTAGATAGTGATGATATAGAATATAAATCAAACAAATATTACAAACGGTGTTATTTAAGTCAAATATTTGCCTCTATGTAAATTGTTACGAATAAGGAAGATGAAAATTTGTTTGTTACGTAAATAAATAAACCAATTCATTAAAGACAGTTAACACATAGTACCTACCGAATATCTTTTTCAAAATTTTTTTCGTAAATAAGTATACCTACATGTCACAAAGACGTAGTTTACCTAGAGGCATCTATTAAAATCATTAGAATGTTTATTAATTACAGATAAAATAAATTCTCTATGTAGAGCCGTAATTCTGCTTTGTGTATACATACATCTACAGAAATACGACTCTAAAGCGCCTACGCAAGCTATGCACTAAATCAAATTCAAGCTAAATTGTTATTAAAAGAAATTTGTGTTTACTACCTAATAAAACTAACGTGTCGCCGTCACAAAGCACATAACCAACTAAATTACTCTATTATCAACCGCTAAAGCAACAGTACTTGTACTCAATATCAATGCATATTGTAATACAAACTTTGTTACCAACTTACAAGAAACATTAAAAAGTCATTCCTGCATCGCGCGCGCTTCGGTGTGCATTTTAATGTGTTATCCGTCTAAACTCAAAGATCAACTCAGCAATTGTTTCGCTGGTCCATCTTTTGTTTTCACGGAAGATGGTTGTCATTTAATTTCATCCACATTTTTTCTATTTTATCATTGTAATATACCATTAATATCGTCAACAAGAATATTATTCTACACTTGACGCTGGCAGAAATAGCTGACACAATCGTCGGCTCTGTTGCCAAATAAAAGGAGAAGAAGAGAAGAAGCTATTGTTTATTTTTTTGATAATACGTCCTATTTATTATCAGATGACAACAAGGCAAGTTTATTAATTCAGAAAACAGGATAGTAATTAATGCAAATAATTATACTATTATACAAATGTTAGCTTCCTTGCAAGTGCCAGATGTTATCCAGTTTGGATTGTTCGTCTAGACATCCTAAATATTAGTCTAGTCTAGTTAATATATTATGTAGTGTCGACACCAAACGACGACATCGTTTATCACAACCTCAAAGTATAATAACTTATATTGTCCTTATCCTTCTTTTTAATGGTACAAAAGAAAAAGACAAAACACAAAGTAACAGTAAAATAATACTGCTTAAGGAGTTTCCTCTGGTATAGGCCCCTAAAGACCTCCACAGCTGAACAAAATTCCGTCATAGAAGAAGTTAAATGAATAGCCCCCCACGCGTGATCGTAGTAAAGTAACATTAAGAATGTAAGTAACTACTCGTTAACAAGTTATTCTCTTCGTCGTCTAATTATTAGATGCACATATCGGAAGAAAAGGACTGGCTTTTATAGCTTAAAAATTTTAAGATTACATAGTCGCGCTCTTGTGTCAAACAAGCACGGCACGCCCCGATAGTGATTACTGTAGATTATAGACAGCTATATTCTCTACGTATTATATAAAATATAAAACACATTCAAAACGTTGCCAACCTAGAACAAGAAGAGAATGAGTGGAAAGAAGTAAAATGTTGTGGTCGATGAGATAAATGCTTCAAAATTCATACAACTTAACGCGATAGCATGAATACTAATACTTCACGACTATGAAACCGATATTTCTGCGGACATTCTAATATTCATAGTAAAACCAGCTAGAATGTTGCATCATCCTAGCATGACTGACAATGCAGTAAAGTATAGTAGCGCTAGCAAGGATCTTATATACGACCGAGCTAATATAAGACATAAGAAAATAAAAAAAAATCTATACCTACTTATAATAAATCTCTAGCGAGATAAAATCTGTACATTGAATATATTTAAAAAAATACTATTGGGGGGTAATATTCATTCGATACTGATGCCAAAAATGTAATTTAGAAAATTTTTGTCTGTCTGTCTGTCTGTCTGTATGTGCAGGCATGAATCAAAAACCACTGAACGGATTTTTATCAAACTCGCTACATTTATAGGTCATACTCCTGGCCAGGTTATAGGCTACCTTTTGTCCCGAAAAAAACCGGGTATCCCGGATATCCTTAAAAATGTCACAAAATTATTTATAATTATGTGTTACACGGTGAATATCTGCAAGTGACTATACACTATACATAGCGGACAGAAACACCTATAAAATAAAAAAAGAATTTTTAAAATCCGTCGATAAATACTAGAAAAAAATTGTTATGTATACGAGGCGCGTAACGACCGCGCCGGTGCAGTTCGATGGCGGTTTCCACTTATGTATCGAAGCTAGCTTCGTGTAACATTTAATGTTTGTTTAATTAAAATTGGATCATAAACAAAAAAGTAAGGTCAATTTAATCTATATTCAGAAAGTTATAAATGCGATTTTGTGAATGTGGTGAACTTTTTAATAAATTTAGTTTGTAAAACTACTATTAGATTTTTATAATGATGCGTTTATATGAATTTAAGCACAACATTTTAAAATAGGTAATGTATAGTTTTCGAGACATAAATATGTCCAATTTAAGTTGAACTCTCATCAATATGGTAGACCATATTAATTAGGGACCATATTACTGATAATAAGTACATCTGGATGTACGTACATCTTGAAGGTGAACAAACGATGTACTACAACCCTGACCCCATGACGGAATGTTCAGAAAATCTAAGACAAACTACTTACTCTCTATTCTTTTAACTTTCTGAAACAGATGCATTTGTAAAACACTTTTAATTATCTCATTATTAAACAATAGGGTAGTTACAATCGCAAAACACGTGGATCAGCTGTGAATGGTGAACCAGTTACATGTTTTTAAACAACTTAATGAAATAAGTTTCACGTTTCATCTAAATCACTGAAAATGTTGGTACAATGCGCCTACTTTTGTAAACTGTTCATGTTGCTTATTTTCTTAAGGATAAATGATATCTACCTTACATACGGGCATTTACTAGAAGATAATCAACATAGGAATGATGACGCTTTGTTTGAAACATGTTTATCTGAAAATCCATATCGACTCTGTCATGTGAAATCAGTTTTGCTGGTGTATTGTGCTATTTCAAATTCAGTTGGTGGCATAAATTATTATACTGACCATATTAGATAAAGATACTGTGGGAGAAAAAAGAAAATAAAGAGGACCGAGGAGGTAAATATGCCTTTAAAGCACTGATTTTTTGACAAATCTAACACTTTACGTCGATATAATGTAAATCTCCAGTCAGTCCGTCCCGTATATGCTAAAAGATCTACTAACGTGAAATGTTTGCTGGGTATACAACATACAGAACGATTTATTCAAGTAATATGCTATGCAGATAAACCGAGATTAGACGATGGAAATAAATTATGATTCAATGTAATTGGTCGAAATTTTACTTAGTGGTGTCTCGAGACCATTCATCTATATTTAAAAAATGCTTTGTCCTGAATAACTGACTGACAGATCAACGCACAGCCTAAACCGCTGATCGTAGAGAACTTAAACTTGGAGGATGTGTTCATTGTATGACGTAGGCATCCAAAAAAGGATTTTCCGAATTTCGACTTCTAAGGGGGTGAAAAAGAGGGGCACAGTTTGTTTGGGACAATGTGATTCCTTGGTGCAATCTATTTCAAATTTTGCATATACATTCTTTAATAGAATTAATAGATGTGCTTCGTATTATATTAAAATTCATGTCCTAACGGGGTTAAAAAGGAATACAAAGTTATTTTGAGGATGATTTACTTTGAAGTTGATATTAATACTCCTTAGTGCTTTTGATAAAAAAAAATTTTTTGACACCTGAAACACGTCATGTTTGAAAACTCAATCAGCTGACGTCAAATTATGTTGCTGTAGTTATTGTTGGACAGCAATTTTTTAAGCAGGATATTGTAAATTGAGAGTTATGATAGCACAATCATTGCATGGAATAAGTGAAATGCATCACTCATATGGTGCATTGCAGTACACACTTTTGTTTTGCCACGACGAGGATGGATACTTCATTTCTACACCTCATTGCGATATTATGACCAAACAACCGCTTCAAAAATGGTATCTGCCGCAAGTTTTATTATTACCGTTACCTGTAATATCATCTGAATCTGCTATATTTTCATTTGTTGTTTAGCCAGTTTTTAGTCGACGTGTTTGCGAAAAGAAATCGAGACGGAGACGGATTGAGTTTGTTATATTAGGAACAATCAGGAGCAGCTTAGAGCGAACAGTTTTAATAGACTTGCCAGGTGAGATAGTGACACAGGACGTTGATGCTGATCAGCTGGGTCAAAAGGTGGTGCTGCCTATTTTTTACCTGTCTATTTTAGGTGGTGCTGCCTATGGGAGGGGGGGCATGCTATATGATAATTAACAGAAATATAATATGATATATATCAACCAACTACACACAACGCCATCTAGACCCAAAGTAACCATATATAATAGTTTGTGTTATGGGTTCTAGAAATGCGGATATACATACTTAAATACTTATCTACAGTAGTGTTTGTTAGGCAGGTACCTACGTCGCGCTTATTAGGTATGTTGCTGCGCAATATAAGTAAATCCACCAAAATTATGCAATGTAACCAGATTGCAAGTGAAACCAAATGTAGATAATCGAGGCAACTATATTGACCGGTTGTTCTTCACAAGAATCTGTGGATATTCATAGGATTTCCCTAACACCATCAAATACCTCTTCGAGTTCAAGAGAGTGCAGTTTCCTATGAAAGTTTGCTTCGCAATGACCATAAACAAAGCTCAAGGTCAAACTCATAAGGTAGCGGGCGAAGACTTGAGAGAAAGCTGCTTCTCCCACGGCCCGTTTAATGTGGCATGCTCAGAGTAAGCGCACAGATTAGTCTGGTAATCGTAGCATCCGACGAAAAAACAAAATACCCAAATTGGGTAAGGGCCTGTGGTCCTATCAATTTGTTCCACAGGTAATTTGTTTGGTGGCACTAGGGTATACCATTATGTACCCGTGGTTCTACTGTGCTAAGGGCGGATAAATATAGCGATATTTAACCTTTAAATCTCAACACTATAGTAAAGATTGATATGTAATATGTATTTAAACGTTCAAACATAATAATTTATATGTTTTAACAAAAAATAATATTGCAGTAAAACAATTAAGAAACCTTTTAGAATAGTTATCGAATTCTACGCGGACGAAGTCGCGGGCAAAAGCTAGTTAACAATAAAAAACGATTTCAAACAGAAAACTAAAAGTTGAAGTCGGTTAAAAATGGCTAATGTTACCTATGATTTAAAATATACGGAGATGTTATGTCTGTACAAGGACAACCTAGGAGAGCTACTCCTAGGTTGTCCTTAATAAGATAACATGTTAATTTAATTCAGTAAATAATTTAGAACACATAATTCTAATTAATTGACTGTTTATTCAGTAAATCAATGAGAACATATTAGTGTTATAATTATTTTCCGTACTATTAGGTACTGAAGCAAATATTTGATAGCTATTGTTTACATATTACTACAGGGAGAAGACTGCTTCTTGAGCATTGATCACACTTGCTCAGAAATACAGCGAAAATATATAATAACTATCATCCGCGTCTTTGGTTACTGCTCTGCTCCCGTCGCTAGTAGCGTGATGTTCATAGCGTATAACCTTCCTCAAGATCTGGGCTATTATACGCAAAAAGAGTTATTAAAATCCAACTGGTAGTTCCAGACATTAGCGCGTTCAAACAAACAAACTCTTCCATTTTATATAATAGTATAGATTATAATTATTTTAGCATTTTGGAAGCCACCATAAGAGAGGTTCCCATGCAGTAATTTGCTACAATGGCTTTTAAATTCGATTGACTGCTTACCATTAGCACAGTTTTATTATTACTAACAGTCAGCCGACTGATGTACTTGCGCGAGGCAACGATGAGGGGGATACGGGGAAGCGAGCAGCAGGGTCGACGAGCGCAATCTCACTTAGTTTGCGCTCTCTAATCTGAAGGGGTATCAGTGTAACGAGTTTAATAAAAGTACGCTTCCAACTACTCCGATAAATCGACATTAAATAACTTATATTTGCGCGGACGTGTATACGTGCCTCCAGCTGATTTCGTCGACTATTGCGATAAACTGGAAGCAAATTTGATGTAACATTTCAGATCGTTTGTTGGGAACAATATTCATATAAAATTGTATGATGTTTTAAAATAGGTTGAGTTTAAAACTCCCATTAGAGTTTCTTTTGAAATTGTATATTCGCATGAGAATCCATTACATAGTAAAATTTAATAACAGTACTCTAAAAACATCTAAAAATAAAATAAGTAGAAAATATTTATCGGTTACCTATGCATTTATAATTTTTTGTATATTACGTATTATGACTACGTATATGCCTTCGTTATTTCGAATTAAAACTTATGTAAAACTAGCTGCGCTTCACGGCTTCGCCCGCGCGTAAAATAAGTTTTGTTGTATCCCACGTGAACCAGACCGATTTTTGGGATAAAAAGTAGCCTAAGTATTTCCGTCTCCAAATCTATCTACATAACAATTTACAGCCATTTAGGCGCTAAGTGGTAACAAACACACACACTCACAAAAACTTTCGCATTTATAATATTAATATGATTGTTACTAGTAGCTATTTAAATAAGTAGTTCCTTTAAGTACCTACTGAGATAGGGAATAAATTTTTGCCCGACTGACGCAGTCAAGAAGGTAATGTTTTTCGAGCATATGTTTGTAGGTATGTATATATAGGATAATTAAGTAGTTTTGTTGTGACAACCCTGACCCTCGACTGAGTTTCTGTGCGTAGGTATACGCAATGGCGGCACGTAATCAACAACAAAGGAGTCGGACTACTGGTAGGTGCTTATTAATACTGAGGCAGTGTTCATTTTAAATATGATCAAAAAATATGTTCTACTAGGCCTTCCTCAATCATTTACACTTTGACCGCCATTTTTGACGGTTTATTAAGTTTTTTTTTTCAATAGAGTTTTGGTTATTTTAACGAGAAGCTATATTATGTTATCTGTAATCTGTAACTTAATTATACAAACTAAAAACTGTATTAAATACCTTAATTAAGATAATCTCTCAAATATATTATTATGTGACGCGTAGTTTCCAGACTGCTTAGGTATTAAAAACAAATACAGGTTTTTAAAGGCCTTCATATAAAAATAGTACGGACAAATTTAATTTTTTACCACTATATAGCAAACCTAAATACGAACCGATTAAAAATAAAACAAAGATTCAAAAGTTGATCTTATGTTTTTTGTATGTGACTCACAATAAAATTATGAGAATGGTGACCAAGCAAAATTCAATCGTATGTGCATATTAATTTAATTGGTTTTCGATTGATAAACAAAATGTCTTAAGTCATTATTTTATTACGTTATATATCAGCTACGATTTATTTGAAAGGTTCTTAACATAATATGTGGCATATGCTGCCGGTTAATTATAATCAAGTCGCATGAACTGGTTATCTCAAAATAGTTTAAAGTCGTTTTTGTCTGTTCCTTCGCTAATTTCTGCTAAAATACGCAACGGAATTTGATACGGTTTTCACTATTGTTCATATTGGTCACATTTATTCCAGATTATACATATTTTTATTACCATGCATATTATCGTAGAGAAGAGTCGAGAATTTTTATAATTTGAAATCATGTCGTAAAAAGAAAAATAGTACGTGCGATACAAAGCGGATCGCTAGTAGATTTAATCTTATTTTTAGTTCTGACTAAGACTGGATGTAAACAAAATTATATAATATAACATAATAGAGTAATTAAATATGGAATTATTAGTTAAAGTTTATGACATGTTTATGAATGGGGAAGTACCGAGCACACGCAGTACTAGTGTGTGTTGTGTTTCAACAAAAAGTTTTTTACAATTTAAGTGACAAACAAAAATACGGCTCACGTGTTTATAAATTTTTACCGTATATATATTAAGAAAAAATAAACAGCCAAAAAAACTGAAAAACAAAAAATAATAAAGTTGTTTAATTTTTTTGTTAAATGCTTTTATTTTATATTTTCTGTGGCTATAATCGACTAATTACTACATGCTAGCTATTAAGTTTTTATTATTATATGTTTTAACTCCTACTTTAACTAATAGTCCACAATCATCTCATGTTTTCGTAACCTTAGGGTTAGAATTTTTGTTCCAAATTTAAATGGGACTAACTGCGGGATATAACCCATCCAATAAAAAAAAAATTATCAAAATCGGACTCATACATGAAAAAAAAAACAAATATACGCATCGATTTGAGAATCTCCCTCGCTTTTATGTCGTCAGTTAAAAATGAACAAGACTGTGTTTTTTTAAGCATTGCAGAAACATGGTTATAATGCTATCTGCTTCGCGTCGGTAACATAGTTACAGTTGCCCACCTTGGTTTACTATTATTATAGTTGCTGCCTGTATAGGTAAATGTATAATACGAGTATACCAAGATTCCCTTGAAAATTGTACTATGTAGCAGTAAAAACTTTATCTAAATCCATTAAGTGGTTTTTGAGATTAGCGATTTTGAACAGACAGACGCTTTTACAACACTGGTGGTAAGACTTAGTTGCCACAGAGATCGAAAAGCAAGATGAAGTTTGTAGACTCTCGATAGATTACACATTTGTTGTTCTCATAAATTTTACTAATTTTATTTTTGTTTTTGTTTGATACTCATTGCTACCTTGCTGATAAAACAGTGTTTTTTTAAACAAGGATATATACAAGGATGTCAGAATAACATTAAGGTTTATATGTCGCGGTGAGAAGGTCTATAATATCATACAATATCGGAGATCGAGATCTCTTCGTAGCAGACCGTACACAGCACCACTACACTGGAAACAGTGTGGTTTCTGGACCTACGCCACTTATTTTTTGTAGCCTATCAAAGTGACAAATGATGGTAAGCAGTTAGTGGAATCTAGAAGTGGTGGTCACCATACCAAAAGCTATCGTCTTAAAATGCTGGTATGGTGGCCTCCACTATGGCGGCTGGGAATGAGGGAGGTGAAGAAAGAGGAAAGGGGGAAAATTTGGCCTCCAGCGCTCTCATTCACCGAACGAAATGAAGTAGTACAGTTACTACTACTCTTACGTCAATCTCTTATGAGGGGGTAGTAATTCCCCGGTTGATCCAGCTCATTCATGCTGAAAACAGCGTGGATCTATTACCGTAATAAGTTAGGCAATAATACGCTACTGAAATCGATTAAACCTATTTAGAATAGTTTCAAGTGCTTATAAACAAAGCACCACGGCAAAAGATATTACGAATGTACCCTCGTCTCCAAGCCCAGTATTATATAGGGTAGTAACACATTCAAGGCATCATTAGTAGGTACAACAACCAGCTATGCCTGCCACATTAGACAAAACGGTCGCTAATAATGACTGGCAAAAAACTTATTATGGTGTTAAAAACAAATTAGAAAAACATGTTTTGCCTTAACCGCGTTTTACTTCCATAAACAACAGTATTTAAATATTTTAAACTTGATTAAATCTTAAATATCATATCTAGATACTGGTTTGGTACAGGTAACTCGTTGGAAGTCTATACTATATCATAATATTACTGGCTATCCGCGACGCGGTTTCACCTGTGTTTTTTATTTATTTATTAAAAACTTCATATACAAAGTATATTGGCGGACTTAATGCCTGAGGCATTCTCTACCAGTCAACCATTACGGGTGATGCAGAGAACAACAAAATAGGTGTATCTGAAGACAGTATAAAGAGATTATCACAATATGTTTTTGGTTACTGCTCTGCTCCCGTCGCCAGTAGCGTGACGTTACATAGCCTTTATCTTTCCTTAAGAACTGGGCTATCATACGCAATGAAAAATATTTTTTTAAATCCAGAGATTAGCGCCTTTAAACAAACAAACAAAAAGGTTTTTCTTATGTCTATATTTTATATAAAGCCTTAGAGCATTAAACCAACAGGAGTGGACACGCGCTCTATTTCCCTTGCGCAAAAGTCTGCCACTTTCGGCGGGGGACGGGGTAACGCGAGCAACGCACACTAATTACAATGTTAACTACTAATGCATTTTTAAATCGCGTCGTTATACACGCACACAATAAAATTATTACACACTAGCTTAAACTAAACACACACAATCACATTCACACACAGGGACATCTATCAGTTTACGCTTCCTTAGCATAAAACAGTTAGAGCTTGACTCTGTCGATATTTAGTATCGATGTTTAGGATTTCATATAAGTACGCGAAAGATTTAATTATTTTCATGATTATTATGTTTGCTTATTAAAATGAGCATTATCTTATATTATATAGAACAGTTTTAGGTAATAATAATCTATTATAATTTTAAGGTTTTTTTTATTTAAGCGCTTTGAAATAGATGAAAGTAAAGTAAATAGTTCATAAACATGAATTAACTAGAAGTAATTCTGTTAATTCATGTTTATGTCAATATTACAGGAAGAATAAAACAGTGTTTCTAACTAGCACACTTTTTTGTAATTATTATCAAAAAAGCCCGTCATACGGTCGGGCTAAATTTATTTGTTAAACATTGTTTGACAAACAAATCTGGTTATGCGGTCGGGCTCTCCTACTATGTTTACTAATGTTTATTCAATACTTCCGATCCCTGATAGTACGGAACCCTCGGCGCGCGAGTCCTACTGGCATTTAGCCGTTTTTTTTGAAGTTATACTTTTTTTTGCGCGATTGGGAAAAATGATGAAAGTGAATTTTTACGATGCGCGCGCACACCGACAGAAAAAAGCAACACCCTGAAGTTAGTTGCGAACCTTTTACATACTGAAGTTAGTTGCGGATCTTTGTGTGTCGTATCAGTACAAATAATCTGTGTGAATAAATAAAAAATATATTGGCGTTTATATCAATTCAAATATTTATGTATGTATGCGTTGTATTATTATTTAATTTTGGTATTTTTGGATTGTTATGCCAAAGAAGTATAACTTCTTACGTGCGTACATGGGTACCCACTGTTTTTTTTTATTTTACTACTGCGCACAAGGATGTATGTTCAATAACCACCACCTGTTGAAATTTGTTCTAGTGTGGATTAAAGATTGTAATTAATTATTACGTGTCAATTTTACGTGTATTATTCCTAAGTATGTATGTATATTCAAACCAAATAATACTTTGAATTAATTGTCTGTTGCTATTAAATTTCGTTCCAACTAAGCAGAGCTTGTAATTGGAGGATTTTGTTCTGATTACATAATAACAAGACACTGACATGAGAATGTATGAGTAGATTTTTATTAGAGAGATATTTTATCTGTTCAGATAACAAAAAAACAACAGAACATATTTCAGAAAGTCTTTATTTAAGTAGGTATAATAAAATACTGAAAAACTGTGCAATTTAAATTAACCTTATAAATCTAGTTTAACTAATCCTAGGTAATGCAATAAGAGGAGGTAGCGCACAGCGAGTTTACTTGCTAAGAACTGAGCTCTCCGCCGCTTGGGGGGTAGGGAGGAGGTAGCAGTGCTGGCAGCACAGAAGGCTTTGTCTTTTAAGCTGTTAGTCAGATACTTGTACGCTTAGGAACCCACTTATATGGTTCCTACAATATTGGACCCAATCGACTCGAGGCGCTGCTTCTTTTGAAAATCTAAAACGAACAAAAAAAAATAATTTAATACTGGAAAACCAATATCGATATTTGTGATTAAACTGTCTCATCTCTAATTATGTTAAAGTGTGACCAGTTTCTTAAAAATAAATACGCTTATTTTTGTAAGAAATGAGCAATTATCTTTCGGAATAAAGTGCACTAATCTTGTATATTTGGATTTATAATCTCATTTTACTTGTTCATTTAATATTATTTTGTGCATTACTTGGTAAAAAAAACATTGGTTTTAATTAAAAATAAATAAATATGGGAACGGTGACACAATAATGTACATCCAAAATGAAACTTATTAGATATGTCAACAAGGCGAGATATAAAAAAGGAAAGGTTAGTTTTTATGTTAATTCAACTTAAAATATTACCCCAGATTGGAGTATTGATGATAAGCCTGGCAACACTTGTTGATTAGCATTTTATTTGGTTAAATTGCTAATTTAAGGCCTTATTTAATAATATTAGAACAAAATAATACTTACAGGTGGAATGTAATATTATCCTTTTGTAGACTTGATGTCGCTGAACGCTTTTTACACCAAAATACACTGCAATTCGGCATTTCTATTGAGACGCTATTACGCATGCACTGATAGGTGACTTATGATGCGGAACGCGCGTCAACTAGTTTTATATAACGGGTATGACCGGTGGACTGGTACCTTTGGCAGAGGGGTACGCCTGTCAGTGGCCTCTCCGGTTGGTTTAATGCTCTAAGTATAAAGCGAAAGACTTTGATAGTTTGTTTGTTTGAAAGAGAGAGAGAAAGACGCGGGTGAAACCGCGCCGCGGCAAGCCAGTGTTTAGATATATTAAATAGCTGCCAAGTTGTAGCCGCTCACCCTTCTTTAAAAGATACATCCAGATTTCTCTAAGGACAGTTTTTGGGACCCATGAGTAGTTTATCACTTATTATCTGTCTACCTAGCACGTGACACATTAATTACGTTGCACCAGTAAAGAAAAGTCTATAAATAGTCGGCAATGCACAAATGATATTCGTGACGTTGCAAGCGTCTACAGGCTACGGTAACTGCTTACCATCAGGCGAGCCGTATGCTTGTTTGTTTCCTTAGCTATGAAAATACCTAAACGAAATTTAGTAATAAGTTTGGGTTAAGAAAGTATCTTATAAAAATAATTATACTCACGCAAAGCGCCTGATATTTTTAAAAAGCAACACGTAGCAAATACTCATCCTAATTAAAATTTAGTGCTGAACAGAGAATAATTATTGTGCAATAGGGATATCTATACCGACCCACTAAAGGTTTTATTAAAAAAATGGGGATTTACGTAACATTTCAAAAGATAGTTTGACTCTTTCCGGGATAGTAAACATTTAAGGCCGTGATGACAATAAAACATCTATTGTGTCTACAGTAGTGCCCATGAAAGGGTTAATCTAAGCCATTCTTTTTCTAAATAGCTATAGATAGGTAACTAAAGTAACTATTAAATAATAATATAATATAATAATAATATAATATAATATAATATATATTCCAACAACTACACACAACGCCATCTAGACCCAAAGTAAGCATATATTGTAGTTTGTGATAAGGGTTCTAGGATGCGTATATACATACTTAAATACTTATTAAATATATTTAAACTGCGCAAGAAACTGGCATAAACTAAATCCTATAAAATTTCTCGAGACCTATGACATACTCTTCTCCAAAATTAAGCTGTTTAAAGAAACTGTGGCGACACATTGTTATATTTGCTGAATGAGCTTATTCATTGTTCGCCTCGCGACACTCCGTTTTAAAGTTAGTCGCTACGCGTAGGGCACATTGAATAGACCCGCGTCTTATATTTGTACGCGTTTATGATAAATAAATAAGTTTAACTTGGTGATAAATTGAAGTTATTATTTACACTCTCTCAACTTAACAACTACACTAAATTCAGTGACATAACAGTAGTACGAACACAGTAGTTGAAAAACTTTAACTACATTTTTCGTACATTTCAGTTGTTTTTTTTTTATATTAGCCTATCAGTGGGATCCAGAAATGATAACCACTATTCCAAAAGCCATCGTTTTATACGCGGCTTTATAGACAGCTTTTTCTCCATATTAAACCAAAAAAAGTAAACACATACCTCAGGTATCTAGAAAACAGTCGTCTAGGCGCTCCACTGTCCGCATCAGATATCCTATGAGCGGTAAGCGTGCCACTAAGTAGCAAGAAACAGTCGGTGAACATCCACCCAGCACGACACCACGACCATAGCGGTGAACTCGCTATCTGGAATGATAATATAATCATGTTGTTTCAATTTGTAATAAAAAAAATTCTGATAACTGGTAATAATCTACTCGTAGTAAATGATAGTTTAAAGAGAGCATTAATATCACGGTAGGCAGCGGCTTTGCGGAGCCCCTGGCATTGCAGAAGTCCATGAGAGATGGTTACCATGGGCTGTTACTCGTCTGCCACTGTAGGCAATAAAAAAACAGATCTTATTCATACTATCATATGGTCAGTCTGATGACGTCCATCGCTGGACAAAGTCCTTTCTTATAAGGAGAAGTATCTTAAAAAAATTGTTGTGTTATCAGGGTGAGGCGGTACTTCACGCCCGAGCAGCTCTGTCTTCTTTATAAGACACAGGTTCGTTCCTGCGTGGAATACTGCTCTCATCTTTGGGATGGCTCCGCACAGTACTTACTGGATGCACTCGATTGGTTGCAGCGGCGAGCAGTCCGTATCATCGGAAGCCCGGAGGCTACTAAGACCCTTGAGCCTTTGCAGCTGCGAAGAGACATCGCCTCAATGGCCGTCTTCTATCGCCTTTACCATGGAGAGTGTTCTGAAGAGCTCTTTAATTTAATCCCACCCTCCCCCTTTTTATCCAGAACGACACGTGCGGGTCTAAAGTGCACCCTTTCACAGTAGAATCTAAAGGGTGTCGAACCAAACGGTTCAGCACTTCATACTTTTGTCGCTCAATTAAGCCTGGAACTCTTTGCCAGCGCATGTGTTCCCATCTAATTTTGATCCTGGGTCTTTTAAGCGGGGCGTGAAAAAGCATCTCACTAAGCTGCCATAGTGGAGGCCACCATACCAGTAGTTTGGCTTTTGGAATGGTGTCCGCCACTTCTGGATTCCACTTACTGCTTACCATCAGGCAGAGTGGAGTCACTTTGACAGGCAAGGCGTAGTAAAAAAAAAAAAACAGCCGTAATGGCAGCCACCAAGCTAGCAGCAAGATAACTTTTGGAATGGTGACAGATTGGTAAGGGATCTTTTTCGACATCTATATTATTAGGTATATAAATCGGAAGAGTTTGTTATCTTGTTTATTTGAACGCTAAGCTCTGGACCTACCAGTCTATTTTGTTTGAGTATGATAGCCCAGTTCTTAAGGAAGGTTATAGGCTATGTAATATCAAGCTACTGGCGATGGGAGCAGAGCACTAAGCAAAGAAGCGGGTGAAACAGTGTTTCGGAAAGCTAGTACTATTAATATAATTTTTCTTACATTTTCATAGATATAGTGGCCTACTGTATCATTTGTATATTTCTCTTTCTTTTTTATCTGCGCTGGCAATAAAATTTTAATGGGTTGTAAGAACCCGCCTACATTATTTATACTATGTTCATAATAATTCTTAGTGTTCTCATTTCTATCATCTATACATATAATAAAATTGAAGTGTCTGTTTGTAATATTGAAATAATATAAATATACGGTACATATACCAAAATATTTTTTTTTACAATTTTTGTCTGTCTGTCTGTTTGTTCCGGCCAATCTCTGAAATGGCTGGACCGATTTTGACGGGACTTTTATTGGCAGGTAGCTGATGTAATGAGAAGTAACTTTGGCTACGTTTATTTTAGAACAATAAAGTAATGTTGATCGACTGTCGAATGCTGATGTCAGCGGAACGAAGTTCGCCGGGTCAGCTAGTTCTATCATATTATTATTATTATTCGTTTCATGTCATTACATCTAAGTGCTTTTAGCTACCTGTTGGAAACATTGATCGGCTTTGATAAGCAAAATTTCTTCTATCTATGATGGCTTAAGAACTCTTTGTAGGTAAGCAATGGTTTAAGTACTTATCTTAGCTAAATTGAATTCCTGAATTCAAAATTGAACAGTTTTGTTGCCTTTAATACCTATGTAATGCAATATTTTAGAGTGAAATGTCATAAGAAAACTCTCAGTCGAACATTCAATTCCGAAAAATCACAGCGTGGATTACTTTTATTGTGATATAAAAAATAATAAATAACCGTTGCTACAGTTTATTTTGGGATCACCTCGATCTCTGCCCGTCTCTAACATACATGTAGGTAGGTAACTCTTCTGAGCTAAAAAATCAAGTACTGTTACCGAGCTCAACGAATTTCCCTCTAGTTCATACATCTAATCATTTCGCAAGTAGATTGCTAGTAGTAATGATTATCTTGGACAACTTTCGCGTAAGACGGGCCAACTGACGGCACTTGGCAGCCATCCAATGATAACATAATGTTTCGTTATAATTGTGTTACGCGAATATAACCCTTCTGCCCAGATAGTAAGAATTTCGTCACAATAGAAATGTGACCTGTATCGATAGACGTTCATTTCTTTGATTAATCAATTGTATTGTCAGTCAAGAGCATTGTTATTTAATAGGATTTATTTATATTAGAATTGTAATAAAATGCGTATAGACCGATTGTCTATATGAATGGTGGTCGCACAGATGGTGCGTCTTATAATGACTCATTGTTATCGTTCTAAAGCTAATCGGTTTCTAAAAACTGGAACTTTAAACTAAATAGATTTTTGTGATCTCACAGCAGACCACTCATGGACCTCGGCAGCTGTGAGGTAAAAATAAAATAAATAGGTGGCTAGCAACACTAAACAAAAATTATATGTTGCTATGGTGTTTCTATGTTTAATATGTATGTATTTACAAAAAAAAGTATTTATGGATATCTGCATTCTAGAACCCTTAACACAAGCTATAATATATGCTTACTTTGGGTCTAGATGAAGCTGTGTGTAGTTGTTGTGATTTTATTTATTATTTTCAACAGAAAACAGTATTTTGTAAGAATGAGCTATCAGAACAGAACGTTCCTGAAGTAATAGAAATTATCTGGCAATGTTGCTATGGCCGTATTTTTAGAATATTAAATAATTATTGGATTACACTGATAGCATTACCGAAACAGACTACGCTAATTCGAGCACAAGAGTTAACTGTGCAATAATATTTAAATAACTGTCGACATAAAAATTCCTAACACTATTTATATTTATATTTTATACAAATTAAAATAACCCTTGGTTAAGGTTAAAAATATATAAAATCCGCTAAAGCTGCGAGTAAGCCAACGTGCTATTACAGAAAGTGTCTAAGTAAGTACCTAGGTACTCGTAAATAAAATTTTAATAATGAGTAATGAGTCACCCATATAGCGACTAGATCTTGAGCGACAGTTAACCTATATTTTAACGGTAGGTACAGCATCTTACTAAGCCGCCATAGCGGAGACCACCGTACCAGTAGTCTGGCTTCTGGAATGGTGTCCACCACTTCTGGATTCCACTAACTGCTTACCATCAGGCAGAGTGGAGTCACTTTGGTTGCTCCTGCTTTGGTTGACTTTGCTTTATACTTTTTAGACTATTTACTATTATAAAAAGCGAAAGAGTTTGTTTGTTTGTTTGAACGCGCTAATCTTTGAAACTACTTGTTGGATTTGTATAATTATTTTTGCGTATGATAGCCCAGTTCTTGAGGTACCTAGGTAAAAGGCTATGTAACATCACGCTACTGACGACGGGAGCACAACAGTAACCAAAGACGTAGTAAAACCGCGCTGCGGAATGCTCGTTTTATGATATGCATGCATTTGTTCAACATTATCGTAGACATAAAAATACGAAACAGTAGGTACTTTAAAGCCAAAAAGAAATAAGTGCTTTATTTTTATACTTACTGGTAATACTTTTACCGCAATGCGCTTAATACCATTTTATTATCGTCAAAGCTAAGCGCTGCCTGCACCATTTTTATGACCCGAAAGCCAAATGGCTGTAAGATGTTCACTTTAAATAGTCATAGCTCTATTCGCTTCATACAATGAACCTTCTTATTATCTACGTTTTAATTTATGCACGAAACCGCAACGGAATATAAAATGGGATTAGACATTTTATTTCAAGCTAAGATAGTATTAGCTACTTCTATTAGGTTGAAGATCTATCCACAAAAATATATTCTGTCTTCTTTCGTAGCAGTTGATAGAAAGAGAAAAATTAAAATTTCATTACCTCAGTTATCTTCACTCTATTGGTGTAAGGCATCACAGCGACTGGTAGGAACTTGTGCGCGATCAGCAGAGCGATGGTAGCGATTCCTCTGACGCCATGGATACAAGATATTTCGTCGTTTGTCCCTGGACCCACCAGCTTGTCAATCGTATAATAAAGAGAGAAAGCGTTTAAGAAGCCACCTGGAAAGAAGATGGTCAATATAAAATCATTTCATTCATGACAAATTAGTTTTTATTAGCCTAAAGACTACATATCATTTTTATTTATTTTTTATACAACTAAAGTAACAAACAAGCATACAGCCTGCCTAATGATAAGTAACTACCGTTTTCTATAAAGGCTTGCAGAACTAATAAATGTATGGGGAGATTCATATATTTTTCAATAAATTCTATGAATAGAATAGAAATTTATACCACTTGTCTAAGCCCTCAGGAGTATCACTTGTGCATTGCTGACCCTCTAAAACCTTTTAACTTCTTTAATGATAAACATCTACATAAATTTACTGAATTGGTTCAGATCTTATTTGCATGGTAGACCCCAGAGTGTAGTCGTCAATGGATATGAATCCCAAACTTATTTCGCTGAATCTGGCGTCCCTCAAGGATCCCATCTGGGACCGGTTCTCTTTTTAATATTTATTAACGATTTATCTTATCGCATTAAACATTGTAAAATTTCTCTATTCGCTGATGATCTAAAAATTTTTCGTACAGTTAAGTCATTTACAGATTCAAACTTGATACAAGACGACATTAATGAGATTCTGGATTGGTGTATTTTGAACCGCATGACTCTCAACGTTGACAAATGTTACCATATTAAATATACCAAGAAAAAAAAACCGCTTGTGACAAACTACGAGATTGCTGGCAAGTCTCTAACTGAAGTTGAGGAAATACGAGATCTGGGCGTCATCATTGACAAAAAGTTAACGTTTGTGTCACATATAGATAAGGCAATATCCAAAGGTGCTCAAATGCTCGGCTTTCTAAGAAGAAATACTGTCGGCTTTGGCAATGTTAACACAAAAATACTTTTGTATAACGCACTCGTGCGCAGCAGTCTCGAATATGGTAGTGTTGTATGGTCTCCATCCTATGTTGTTCATTCCCAACGAATTGAGAGCATTCAGCGGAAGTTCACAAGACATTTAGCATTCTCATGCAGCGGCTTCTCTCATAGAAATCCATACGACCAACGCTTATCTAAATTTAGAATGACCACCCTTCATGATCGTAGACGTATTCAAGACTTATGTTTTCTTCACAAATTGCTCAATAACCAAATACAATGTAGCCATCTACTACAGAAAGTATCTCTAGCAATCCCCTATCATCTTCCAAGACACAAAACAAAAAAAATATTTCATACCCCTTTTTCAAAAACTAACTTAGGCCAACGGTCTCCTATTAACAGAACACTGGACTTGTACAATTTTATGCAAACTCGCGATCCAAGCATTGACATCTTTCACGATTCATTTAATAAATTTAAGTCCAAATTAAAAAAATATATCTAATAGTAACTAACAATGTATATATTTAATATTATATACTTATAGTAAAATTATGCTATGTATCGGCAAATGTTATGTACACCATCAGTGTCATGTGTATCAGAATTATACTGGTAATAATGTTGCAATAATTGTTATAATACATATGATGTGGTTGTACTAATAAGTAAATAAATAAATAAACATCTTGGTGTACCATTTTAGCATATTTATTCATTAAAAAAAAAAAAAAGTTAAAAGTAGATTAAAATAAGTTTATTGTGTACAAAACCAGTTCAGGGCTATTTTAGCTAAATTTCTGTAAGCTCTGCGTCTAATAATGTTTCAGGCAAAACATAGTTTTGTTTGGTTTTACTTCGAATTCTATTTTGCAATCGACATCCGGAGTTGCACGTATACTACAAAGAATAAACATTTTAATTTCGTAAATCTAGCTTTGGAATTATAGGTTGAAATCAAAATCTTACAAAATTTAATTCATCTTAGAGATGAATTTTTTAACCGACGAAAAAACGGAGGAATTTCTTAAGTCGACGCGAATATTTGTTTTTTCTATATGTATGACAACGCATAACTTTTTACAGAGTACAGGTTTTAATTTTTATTTGAATCGGTCCCATAAAACTTTGGAAAAAATTTCAATCCTAAGGGTAGGAAAATAGGGAATGATTGTTGCTATAGGGCTTCATTCTTGGTCTTTTTTAGTGTACGTAAATAATTTGTCGTAGTTTGTGCAAGATTTCTGCGACATAGTGCTATTTGCAGACGATAATTAGTAGATTAGAGATTTAGATTAGAGTAGAGACAAAAAATTATAAAATAAAACTTTTTTACAAAAAAATTAAACCACCGAAAAACTGAAAAACAAGAATATAGTAAACCTTTATTTTATTAACCTTAATAACTAAATTCTTAATTAAGTAATTTTATTTTATTTATTTATTCTATTTTACAGAGAGCCAACGGATTAATATTAAAACTAACATACTGTGTAAATTCACAAATTGCCAATTAAAGGCTCCCACTTATGTTTAAGAAAAAAGTTAAAAGAACTATCGATTTTAACAACAAGAAATTCTAAAAACAAAATAAAAAAATAACAAGTACACAAACATAACAAATAATAGAAAAGTGAAATAAGTTTATACATTTATTTATATTTAATGTAAGTATGCTTATGTAATTTTGAGTCGGCGCCAAACAATTTGGTATTTGTTCATTAGAATATTACAATATGAAAATAAAAGTTTATTATTTCTTGCTTTTCAGTTGATTCGGCGATTAAATTTTTTTGTGAAAAAGTTTTATTGTATAATTTTTGTGGGTATAATCTACTAATTAACGTCTGCAAATAGCACTATGTCGCAGAAAGCCTGCACAAACTACGACAAATCATTTACTTGGCCCATGCTCTCGTGTTTCTATGTCAATTTTAAGTATTAAATATTTACGAATCAGTTAATTTTCAGCAATGAATCCATATTTTATTTACTTTAGTCGTATCCTATACCGGTGGTAAGTCATGATTAATAATCATAATCAACAAAAAAGTCCGTTAGGTTTTATTAGCAGTAGTTTTATAATCGTGAGTCTAATCCAATTAAAAACGTTGCCCAAATGACTGTAAACAGTAGTTTTGTTTATTAAAAATGTGGTTTACTGGAAGTTTCATTGGCCAATAAAACTTCGCATCACCATATTATAAACAGGTACCGATTGTGTAAATAATACCTGCCTAAATTTCTAGTTAGTCCGAAACTTTAAGTTAAATTTAAACTCTTTGCTGCTACCTGATTGTTTACTACAGACTTCTTTCTTTTCTCCTTCTTCATCATTGCCTTCATTCTTTTCTTCGTCTTCTGCTTCTGTTCTTCTATTAAAAAAGTCTTGAAGCGTCGCCACAAGTACAAGCAAAACAATGACACCATAGAAGGACCTGAAATATAGCAAAATTGTTAATTTCATTCTTATTTCTTAGTTTACTTAAAAACTGCTATCAAATTTTCACTTCAGATTTGCGATTACTTACTAATATTGTCAGATATCTCGTCCTTGTTACATTACACTGTGCTACCTAGTATATATCTAAATGTCATAATTATTTGATGCTTGTTCAGTGCGTTATACGTACTTTCAGACAGTTGAAGTTATAGTAATATATGTATGTATTTTTTGTACATAATGGTTCAGACACGAAGATGACATATTTCAATACTGATCATTTTATAGGGGTCTTAGTTTTACTTACAGCGTCAAGACAGTTGGCAGCTCGATCCAACCCTGCCACCAATCAGCTTCTTCAATATAACAGTCTTGTTCATCAACTTTAACCCGTACGATAACTCCGCTGGTCTTCTGATAGTGTTTGAGAGCATCCTTGATGACCACTTCGACATCATCCGGATTACACACAGCTGGGATGCACACACCCCAACTCAACGTTGAAAATCGCGGCACGAAGTGACCTGGCTAAACAAATCATGGTAATGCTTAGCGGCATAAGTTCAGCAGGAGGTTTTAAAACGAAAATAGGAGAATGGTTAAAACCAGTCACGTTTACACCTATCTACATACAGTGTGTGTATACATACGTGACATAGTAAATATTCCATAGGATTTTTCCGCACACAAATTATAGGAACCAGTAACAAGCTTAAAATAATGCCATAGAAATGGAAATCATTAAACAATAATACTGATATCACGCTAATACGTTTTTATTATTACGCTAATAAAGATTTGTTATAGTTATAAACTAATAGTACAGCATTATTAACAGCTTAGTAAAGTATTATAGCATCTTCGTGTAGTCAGGATTAATGTTACGAACACCTGTCAAACCCAGGTAAACCCAGATTGCAGATTGTGCTTTGTTCACCAATTTGGCAGCTCAACACTTTCCGGGTCAGTAAACGGAAATGGCCGTGATGACAATAAAACATCTATTCAGTAGTGTCCATGAAAATGTTAATCGAGGCAAACTTACTAAATAGTACAAAAGCCAGTCTATTTTAACGGATAGAAGATGATCAAAAGTATATTGGAAACTTGCTCGAAATGTAGTAAATGATATAGAAATACCTACTAGAAACATGAAAATGTATACTAGTTTTGTGATCTATGAACTGAAACTCACATCATCAATCCGGCTTCGGATCAAGTTCCTGGCTTGCGCCAAATGCACTGGTGTCTCCAGCTCTGGGTGTTCTGCCTTTACGTCAAGTCGAGCCAAACAATATTTTCCCTGAACTTTCACCACGCTCCCACTCTCTAACTTCACGCGAGCACGGCTACCTACACACTGGTCAAAATCACCGAGCTGAATTCCATTACCTTGTAGTATACCCGAGGGAATTTTTGCCGTTGCGTCGAGCACTGTAATGAAAAATTCCTGTTTTGTTTAACTATGCAAATCCCTTAGGCATAAGCCTGAGGCTAACCTACACGCGTCAAGGTCACATCTTTGTTTACTGTTCAGTGTAGTCCCTTTGTGTCACTTTATAGCCTTAAAAACTCAATGTTGCATGCAAAGCACGATTTCATTTTTAATTATAGTCATTTAACTGCTGTAAAAACGCTGAAAATGAGCCCTTCGTAAAAGTAAAACCCGTAATTAATTAACAACAGTACGTAGTTATTTGTTATTTATGATTTTATCGTGCAACATCTGTTGTCAAAATCCAACTGTTGCCAATCTGTTGCCAATATAAGTAGTTGTTGTACGATATAGTAATTATTTCAGTTAACGGTCTCAAAATAAGAGTGGGTGTTAGATTTCAAAATTACAATAATTATACTGAATACTGAATTCATTACGATAGTATTCAAGAAGATTTTGTTAATTAAGAATATTTACTTACTATTTAATGCCCATAGTTTTGTGCCTCGTAATTGCCTCAAAATTATCTGCCCGTGGCGTCTGCATTCTGGATTATGAATGCGTGAAAAATTTGGAGCGAACGTTGGGAAGAAGGCATAGAAGTCTTCAAATTCACTTTTGAGTAAATTTCGTCTGTGCAGAGCATCTGTAACGTGTTTTAAATGACTCTCAATTGACAAAGATATTTCTCGGCTATCATGTTGCTTCTTTTTTGATGGTTTATCAGACTTTTTGTCTTCACGACTTGAGCGAATTTGGGCTTTGATTTCTTTTTTGATGTCATGCATATTGAGACCATCGTCCTCTTCTTTTTTCTCACTCGAACTAGGCGCTATTTTCTTTTCTACATTCTTTGAATCTTCGCGATTAGAAGTTTCACTTTCTTTGTCTTTAGATTTTTGCTTATCCTCATTTTTGTCTTGCACTTTCTTTGGAGTTTCTTTTGTAGCCTTATCTTCTAAGATTTTACGGTCTTTTTTATCTTCATTATTTTTAGAGTCCTGTTTTTCCACAGTCGTTTTGACAGTTTTATCTTTTGATGGTTTCTCAATTTTATTGTCCTGTGATGTTTTAATTTCTTTCTCTGGTTTTACCGTTTCTTGTTTTTTACTTTCGACTTTTACTTTACTTTCTGATTTTTTGTCTATACTTTTGATGTTTTCAACATCCTGTGCCACTTTTTTTGTGACCTCTTTACTATCTTTTATGTCTTTTGTTTGAGATTGTGAATCTTTGTCTTTAATGGCAAGCAGAGGCTTAGTTTTTTTACTAAGCTTGTGATTATCATCATCATCATCATCATCATCGTCGTCGTCGTCGTCGTCGTCATCATCATCATCATCGTCATCATTCTCATCATCATTATTAGCGTCTTTGTCTTGTTTGTTTTTAGATATTTTCTTTGGAATCAAACCAGGTTTTTCTTTTTCTTTAACTGAACTCTTAGCTTTTATATTTTTTAACAAATCTTTGTCGTTGTCATCGTTATCATCGTCATCGTCATCGTCTTCATCATCATCATCATCATCATCTTTATTGACATCCTTGTCTTGTTGGTTTTTAGATATTTTCTTTGGCATTAACTCAAGTTTTTCTTTTCCTTGAGTTGAGCTCTTAGGTTTTATATTTTGTAACAAATCTTTGTTGTCGTCATCGTCATCTTCGTCATCATCATCGTCGTCGTCATCACTGTCTTTCTTCATTTTAGTCATTTGCTTTGCAACTACCCCAGCTTTATCTTTTTCTTTGACTGTAATCTTTGATTTAACTTTTTTGAACAAATTCGTTTTATCATCAACGTCATCGTCATCGTTATCGTCATCATCATCGTTTTTATTTATTCCCTTAATTGTAGATTTGGTAATAATTGCCTTCGGTTTTACTATAGCAGGTTTGATATCAATTATTTTGGTCGTATTTTTTACTTTAAGTGGAGGATCATGATGAAGTTTATTTTTCTCTTTTACATCATTTTTAAGATCATCTCTTTTAACCTTAGCCTTTGGAATTAATTGCTTTTCTTTTTTTTCAGCTGGTTTAAGACTTGGATCAATTTCTAGGCCCAGCATACTAAATGTCTCCCAAAGATTGAATAAAGCACCATCATCATCATCATCATCATCATCATCACCAATGCTATCATCATCGTCGACATCATCATCGTCGTCATCGTCATCTTCGCCATCCTTGCCATCACCATTATTGTCATCTACTTCTTTGGATGTGGATTTTGCATGATCCAAGTTCTTAGCATCCTGTCGTCGTTTGCCGTCTGAGGCTGTAGTTTTACCTGCGGTATGTTTTTTGTTGTTATCAACGTCATCTTCATCACCATCGTCATCATCTTCTTTTGATACTGCTTTGGCATTTTTTTCTTTAGCTTCTACTTGCTTTAAACTTGGTTTATGAACAACTTTTTTTGCTTCCAGAATTTTTGATTTAACTGGAACATCATCTAATTTTGATCTTTCACTTTTCTTAACATCAGTTAATTTGACTTGTTTAAATAAACTAGATTTTTCACTAGCGTCATCTTCGTCGTCATCATCGTCATCATGACTAAAACTTAAAAACTTTTTGCTACTGGCCTCTAGTTTTGATTTGCTACTGCTAGACTCCTTTGTTAATGCTGGTTTCTTTTTTAAAATGCTTGAATCATTATCATCATTTTCGTCACTAATATCAAACTTATGTGGAAATTTACTATCAGACTTCTGATGGATCTGTTGCTGTTTATCATGAGCCGCTTTTTTTAAATCCTCATTCGTATGTTTGTCACTTTCGCTTTTAACACTATGCAACTTAAGGCCGAACACATCACAATCATCACACTTTTTTCTATCGAGTTTAACACTATCGTCGAATTTAGGTAAATCGCGAACACGGAATGCGGTTATCACTGTGGCAAGGATAGGCAGGCAGATTAAAATTAGAGCTAGCGTCCATCGGTAGCGCGCCATGGCGGACGCGGTGCGCGCTCACGTCGCCATAATATCGCACTGAAACTTCACAAACCTTGGAGGTTATTTGTAACGCACGGGTTAAAGCATATTTCATTGAAACGGTAGCTCATTGATGGTTCTCGGTCGAGGTTATGAGTTAGTAAGATATTTTAGAAATTTTGTGGGAGCAGGTACGTATATCTCGTCGGGTTAGTAGTGAACTGGCGTGTGCTCAGCTGATGGCGGCCGTCCAAGATCAGTGTAAAAATAGTGTTGGAAAGTCAATTGTCCGCCGTCCGCGCGATCTCATCGATAACATTGTCTACGTACCTATAATGTGATAGATTACCTACTATTATTGCTAAAGATTGGGTTATATATTTATTGTGTTTAAAACAAGATGACTCATGCTATAGAAGAGCTTTCTTAAAAAAATTATAATCAATATTGTCTAGTTAGAATTAATGTCTTTGCCGCCAAGTTCAATGTCTGTACTAAATTCCATCGAAATTAATTTAACAGGTCACTCCTTTGCACGTGCTTATAATATGTATTGTACGCAGATTTAAATAATAATGTAAGGTCACAAAATAGTAGCTGCTGACATTGAAACCGTTTTTATTATTCAAAAACGAGCTATACGTTCTATCTACAACCTAGGTTCACGAGACTCCCTGAGAGAGCGATTCAAAGAGATAGGTATATTGACAGTTGCATCTCAATATATATATGCTAATGTTGTTTATGTTAAGAGTAACATTAGTCTATATACTAGAAATTGCGATGTGCATGAGATTAACACCAGGGGTAAGCATAAACTGGTTGGCTCACACTATCGCTTACATAAAGTCCATAATTCGTTTACGGGACTTGGTGTACGTTTATTTAATAAATTACCTATCGACATAATGGATAAACCCTTAGACAAATTTAAACAAATTGTCAAAAAACATTTAATACTTAAGGGTTACTACACTGTTAATGAGTATCTGAACGATAAAAGTCATGGGATGCTCGCTTGACGAAGGAGTAAATTAATTTTACTCTTAATTTTAATGACATTATACTTTAAAGGACATATTTTTGTTAATTATTGTATGAATGACATTTTTTATGATTATTATGAATGACATGCTTTAACAAATAATTTTTTGACATTAATTTATTGATACATTTTGACATTAATTTATTGATACATTTTGACATAATTTATAAAATGATTTTTTTTTTTGTATTAATTATAAATGACATGATGCCCGAGCCATATTTGAACAGTTAAGTACACATTTTGTATTGTTTTGTTAAAATTGTATACTTAGTATTGTTAAATTTTTTTTACATTGTGATTTGTGAAATAGAGGTACATTGTGAACTCCTGTGGTAAATTAAGTTCATCTTACTTTATACTTATACCAAAAATTAACAGTTTATATAATATCTACATAGAAACATTTATCACAGTTCACATGTTGCCTGTACCTTTTGTAGCAATATGCAAATTGAGGCAACCTGTAAAGCACACATTTTACTTTTTAATTTTCTTTACAACATAGAAAGCTGTAAGTAATTAAGTATCTATAGAGTTAAGTGTATTGCCTGCGTCACTTTGCATGCTACTTGAAACTGTAACTTACAAAAATTGTAATAACCTGGCGATTAAAAAGAGTGGCCTGAGTTTCTTGCCAGTTCTTCTCATGGCTCTACTTCGTCAGCGAACTGGCTGTAGGTTAATTTGCTGACATTTTGTAAACTTTGACGTTCATAAGTGTTAATTTAATTAACCTAAATGAATAAACATATATTTCATTTCATTTCATTTCATTTCAGTACTTAATATTATGAATATTATAAATAAAGTAACTCTCTGCTGCATCCAAATTAAACGTTGATGCGAGAAAAGTCAATGTGAGATTGCGATATCACAATGTCACGTTGATCCAGCTTAAAATCTACTTTTTCAAAAATTATATTTCGTTACTGCAATAGCAAACAAATAAATTATTTACCTCAGCTTATTAAACTTAATAAAATGATAGATAAATGTAAGTGTAATAATAATATAGGTAACACATTTATGAGAAGATTTAGTTTACTGTCATGTCTTTTATTACTGTCTATATTTATTTTTTAAATATCTACTGGTTATAAAGAATATATAAAATTAAATAAATCAGCTACATAATTAGTTATACGAAGTACGAAATAGGTCATCATACTTACATAACAATTATCTTTTTAATATTTTGTGCCTCCAACGCAGTTAAAATAATATATTATTTAAAATAATTGTTATTATTAATCTAACATTTTTAAACTAACTGTTTTTAAAGATTTGGTGTGGTTAATTGGGTTAATCAATTATTTTGTAAATGTCCAAGCGCCTATACTATTTTCTTTTAAATTCGAAGCATGATTAACATTGCTATTTAATTTTTATAGGCGTTGAATCATCGTATTTCACAAAGTTTTTTGTTTAAGAAGAGGATTTCTCCCTGCAGTAGCGATATATTAGACTGTGCTAACTGTGGTTTAAGTGGGGCGTGAAAAACCCATACCTAAATGGGTCTACCATGGCGTAGTTTGCTGCGATAGTTTTCACCACAGCAGTTTCGTCTGACCAGTTAAATGCATTTCACAAGATTGTGCTTTTTAACAAAATAATATTTGTATTTAACCGCAAGGATAACAACCAAAAATTACTTTCTAAAAAAACTACCGTGAATTTTGAAAAAAGATATAGTTAGAGATATAACTTCCCTTTTGTAGATGATTAGTAGGTAATACAAAAACAATACATGTCTACATTCGTTCAATTTTACGTTACAAAAAAGGTGTCAATAAATTACCAACGTTAAATATCAACTGTCATAACATAACATTGCATTGCATTTTCCCTCGTTGAAGTATGCAGAGTTAAATAAAACCCACGCGTTTCAGCTACTTTGGGTCCTATATAACCGAGGATAAGCCTGTTTCAATTTACCAAATAGAACTCCACCATCCGGCCTAATACTAAGACTGAAGATCTTAAGACCGTTGCTGTCTCTAGCAGGTCAGAGCACTTTGACTTTGAAACTTCTTTGGTTCCGGATTTCATCCGAGGAGAACCATTCAGTAGGTACATTGAGCATTGTCTCGCCTTCTTCGCACAGTTCCAACATATCGGGCTATTTTAGTGTCCCACTTTGTGAATTGATGCGGAAAGTATCCTTAATTATCGTCTACTAATCTTTATAGTCTTGTCGCAGTTTTCAAAAATAGTAGAAGTAAATAAAAGTAGCCGCACGTAATTCAAACACGATGATGTTAATTCATAATAAAACAAATGCAATGCAGCGGGTTGAACCTATCATTTCGTGCCTCACTGAAAGATATTTAAAAGTACAATCACGATCATAAATGTTTAGGAATAAAACTAAATGTGAGGCAAAAATCTACAGATCTTCAAGATGATAACAAATATTTATGGTTTTACATGACTCTAATAGTTGTTACATGGCTAACATAGAAATTTCAAGGACAAAGTCTCATTACCATTCTAAAGATGTTCGTTTGTAGGCATAGGCCTCTTCAAAAAGATCGTATTTCTACGCTTAGCGCAGTATACGTAAGTACCTATATAAAAAGACTAGCTTTACGCGGCGCGGTTTCAAACCTTGCTAAGTTCTTTGCTTACTGCTCTGCTTCCGTCGCCAGTAGCGTAATGTTACGTAGCCTAAAACTTCCTTCTTTCCATAATAAAAATTATTCAAATCCGACTGATAGTTCCAGAGATTAGCGCTTTCAAATAAACAAACAAACAAACAAACTCTGCCGGTACATATAATAAGAATAGATAAATGGAAACTTAATTACTGTTATTACAAGGCTACTAGAATATCATATATTATATATATACCACCACGCGGGGAATATCAATATTCCCCGCGTGGTGGCCGGGGAAGAATGGTCCCAACCCTCTCTGTCCGTGGGTGTCGTACAAGGCGACTAAGGACAAAAAAAAAAAAAAAAAAAAAAAAAAAAAAAAAAAAATTTATGACAGTACAACAGTCTACCGAATAACGGCGGTTAAACCGTTACGAAAACGGGTGGTAGAAAATAAGCATAACACAGGACGGGCAGCAGCGTCCTGTGATAAAGCTACCACCACTGCGATCGCCAACCCGCCTGCCAAGCGTGGCGATTATGGCAATATCCCCCCAATGGAGCAACAAAAAAAGAAATGGCCCCTAGTCCCCGGTCATCCCGCTATTCCTGGCTACGGTAGCGGCCATGGTAACGGCGGGGTAAGGGGTGCGAAGAATCCCCGGGTGCGGCCAGGCTACCCAAACCGACGACCTTTGGCCCTGGCAACATACAACGTGCGCACACTGCGGAATGACGAGAAGATAGTTGAACTGGAGGAAGAATTGAGCAGGCTACGATGGGACATAGTGGGATTGTCAGAAGTCCGAAGACAGGGGGAGGACACGATAACCCTTAAGTCCGGTAACCTGCTCTATTTCCGGGAGGGCGACCAACTGTCCCAAGGTGGAGTCGGGTTTATCGTCCACAAGTCCCTCGTGAACAACGTGGTGAAAATCGAGAGTGTGTCGACGAGGGTAGCATACCTTATACTCAGAATCACCAAACGGTATTCGCTGAAGGTCATACAGGTTTATGCTCCCACTTCGACATACCCCGACGATGAGGTCGAGGCTATGTATGAGGACATTTCCAGAGTTATACATGCCTCTAGGACCCAATACACTGTTGTCATGGGGGACTTCAACGCGAAGCTGGGTAGACGAGGCGGTAACGAGTTGAGAGTGGGGCAGTTTGGATTTGGATCCAGGAATCCCCGGGGCCAAATGCTGGCTGACTTCATGGAGAGGGAGGGCCTTTTTATGATGAACTCCTTCTTCAAGAAGCGCGATAGCCGCAAATGGACCTGGATTAGTCCTGATGGTGTCACAAAAAATGAGATTGACTTCATCATGTCGACCAGGCGGCAAATATTTAATGATGTCTCAGTGATCAATGCGGTGAAAACCGGAAGCGATCACCGGATGGTAAGAGGCACATTAAATATCAACCCTAAGCTGGACCGGTCTCGACTGATGAAGTCTACGCTCCGACCTGCACCGATTCAAGTTCAAAGCTCCGAGAGCTTCCAACTCGAACTTCTTAACCGCTTCGAAAGTCTCGGCGATTGCGTAGACGTGGACGAATACAGCAACAGGTTCGTGGAAACTGTCCGTTCGGTAGGGTCTAACATCTTTAAAGCCCACCGCAGTAAAGGACCGAGAAAGATCACCGACCAGACCCTCAAACTTATGGACGAAAGGCGCAGGGTGGTACTGCGGTCCCCAGAAGAAGCTAGTGACTATCGGCGGCTCAACAGACGGATCTCCAAGTCTTTGACTCGCGACCTTCGCCAATTTAACACACAACGTGTTAAAGAGGCTATAGAGCGCAACAAAGGCTTGAAAGTGTTCGCACGAGATCGGTCTGTCGGGCAAAGCCGACTTGTCAAGCTGAAGACTGGGGACGGCAGGCTCATCTCGTCTAAGCCAGAGGTTTTAGAGGAGGTCGAGAGGTTCTACGGACAGTTATACACGACACAACATGCACCTGTTAGCTCCCTAGCATCAGATCCTAGAGCTAGGTTAACTCGACATTACACCGAAGATATCCCGGACGTCAGCCTGTGCGAGATTGGTATGGCCCTCAGACAACTCAAGAACAACAAGGCGCCGGGTGAGGATGGAATCACAGCCTTCAGTAGGAAGGCAGGCGGAAATCCTGTCCTGAAGGCCCTTCAGAGGCTCTTTAGTGCCATCCTCCTCGAGGGCAAAACGCCGCAGGCATGGCACAGGGGTGTGGTGGAACTGTTCTTCAAGAAAGGCGATAAAACCCTTCTGAAGAATTACAGACCTATCACACTCCTAAGTCACGTCTATAAGCTGTTCTCGAGAGTCATCACTAATCGTCTCGCAAACAGGTTCGACGACTTCCAGCCTCCCGAACAAGCCGGTTTCCGAAAAGGTTTTAGTACCATAGACCACATACACACGCTGCGGCAGGTTATACATAAGTCCACAGAGTATAACCGACCCCTATGCTTAGCGTTTGTGGACTATGAGAAAGCCTTTGATTCGATCGAGACCTGGGCTGTGCTGCAGTCCCTCCAACGGTGCCATATTGACTATCGATATATCGAAGTGCTGAAGTGTTTGTATGAAAACGCCACCATGTCAGTACGAATTAATGGTCAGAGCTCAAGACCTATCCAGTTGCAGCGAGGAGTACGACAGGGAGATGTTATATCTCCGAAACTGTTCACCGCTGCACTGGAGGATATGTTTAAGCTTCTGACCTGGAATGGACTTGGCATCAACATAAACGGCGAGTACATCACTCACCTTCGATTCGCGGACGATATCGTGGTCATGGCTGAGACCGTGGAGGACCTCAGTGCAATGCTCGATGACCTCAGTAGAGTCTCTCGACAAGTGGGCCTAAAAATGAACATGGACAAGACTAAAGTCGTAACCAATGTCCATGTTACACCCACTCCTATCACGGTCGGAGGCTCGATGCTCGAATTCGTTGACGAGTACATATACCTGGGACAAACAGTCCGATTAGGTAAGTCCGATTTCGAGAAAGAGGTCACTCGTCGAATCCAACTCGGCTGGGCAGCGTTCGGGAAGCTACAACATATCTTCACGTCCGCACTACCGCAGTGTCTCAAGACTAAGGTCTTTGACCAGTGTGTGTTGCCAGTGATGACATACGGAGCAGAGACGTGGTCGCTGACTATGGGTCTTATCCGAAGGCTCAAAGTCGCTCAGAGGTCGATGGAGCGGGCTATGTTAGGCGTCTCCCTGCGCGATCGTTTGAGAAACGAAGAAATCCGCAGGCGAACCAAAGTAGCCGACGTAGCTCGCAGAATTGCATCTCTGAAGTGGCAATGGGCAGGACACATAGCTCGCAGAACTGACGGCCGCTGGGGCAGAAAGGTTCTAGAGTGGCGACCACGAACCGGAAGACGCAGCGTGGGCAGACCCCTCACAAGGTGGACCGACGACCTTATAAGGGTGGCGGGCAACCGATGGATGAGGGCGGCGAACGACCGACAACGGTGGCGAAAATTGGGGGAGGCCTATGTCCAGCAGTGGACGTCTTGTGGCTGATATGATGATGATGATGATACTAGAATATACCCTTTCAATGCAATGGTATGGTGGTCTACAGTTTCTGTTTAGATATTTTTTTAAAGACCGGACAGAATTGAAAAGAATCATGCACTAGATTAAAGAGTTCTAGGTTACCGACAGATGTATAGAGTACAGTTTAGCTCGACGTTTAACCAGCTGCGTTAGAACACATCATTCAAGCTCACTGGAATTGCGCCACCAGTGTCGATGACTAAAACTATTTAAGAGTTTAAAGATATTGTACGTACAAGTATCTATACATCGTTTTTCTTGGCAGTAATAGGTAACTATGAAAAAACAATTATTGCTCTGCAACAATTAATAGATCGTCAAAAATTATGCTTTAGGGGGAGCTACTGTGTCAGTTTGTTACGAATACTTACACGATAGCTTTTGGAATAGTGTACACCACTCTTGAACCCCACTGACGGCTTACCACCAAGACGGAAATGAGTCATTTTTGCAAGCTAATTTATAAAGCGATAATTTTGAAGAGCGCTAATTACCCCTTTTAACGCATTAGCACACATCTGTACATAATGAACTGCATCAAACACGTGACTGTGATCGATTGATTGACTACTTACGCAACGTTAACCCTGACTGGCAGTAGCATTAGCCAAATAAACTTGCAGTAATCATTGTATTGTAATGTACATGTATCACCCTCTTAGTATACAAAACACGTGAGCCAGACCTTTACAAACTATTGTAATTAATTATGGATATGTGTCATGTTTGAATACCGGAAGGTCGATGATGCATTTTTTAGAGTCTAAAAAGTGTATTTTAGAGGCATTTATTTTTATTTGTACATAACATGGCATCACGCTTTTTTCCTGAAGGGGCAAGCTGAGGTTTTATATAATTTACATCTCGCCTGATATGTTGGGTTCCATGTAAGAGTGCGTGAGCCTCTTTGCTAATACGACGCCCAACTTCAGACTCGGCTAGTGACACACAGTAAGAATTTCTAGACGGAAAATAAAAAGTTATAAAAAAGTTATTTTAACCGACTTCAAAAAGGTGGAGGTTTCTCAATTCGACCGTATATATATTTTTTTTATTACGCAAAATCCACAAAATTATTATTATAATGCAAATGAAAAAAAAATATCGTCTGCATGACAAATATTGTTACACGAGGTACCTATTATTATGCCTTGTATTTGTATGTTATGTATTTCTTTGATCAATACGAATTCAAGTTAAAACCATCAAGAATCTACTACCATGAATCACCTCGTTGACGAGTAGTAATTAGTCCTTATTTAACTCAGTACCGGCATTAACATATGCAGCAATTGTCTAACAGCTAGTCTGAAAGAATGCAGATGTGTTGGCAAAAGCTCCTGATTGCATGAAATCTAACATGTGGTTTGTTATTAGCTTATTTTTACTCTGTCAATGTCTAGGACACGATGTAAACTTTAACGGACATAGTAATTTAGATATGATTATTATTTTTTTTATTATTCTTTATAGAGTAAACATAGAATAATGTAAATAAAGCGTAAAAATAATAGTAAAAAGACAAATAAATGCATCAAAGGAATGAAAAAATGCCCTACCAGTCACGAGATTATGCCTCTACAAGATTCAAGGTTATCGTTCTGTGAGACTAGTCTTTAGTGTCTGACTGTTACAACTCTAGAATCAGTTTCGGCCTTTGTACTAAAGCCGAAACCCACGTTCGTTAATTTTAATTATTGATGTAATTTATTCAATTTCAGTGGCTAAAAAGGAGAAAGTATTAAAGTTTTAAAGTATAAATGAAAAGCAGTTATTGACAGTAAACGTGAAAAAGAATTGAATGCCAATAAAATTGAACTTAGGGTGTAACCATTGCAGTGCAGATGTTGCTTCTTCACGGTCATCTCACATGTGTGTTGTGAATAATTATAGCTTCCTCTATGGAACGGTATTGGTGTGACTAGAACTCATTCCTCATTCCAGGTCTGAGTGTGTGCCCATTAAAGTTATTAAATACCACACATATTAGTATGAGAAATTAATCTATATTATTAGATACCTATTTTATTATCGACAAACAAATTTCGGCCTACAATATAGTTTCGGCTGAAACAAACCTTCGATCATGTACTTAATATAAATTCTACATACTATTACTATACTAGCGACAGGTTCTCACTAGGAGTCATGGCTGGTCAAGACCACGGACAAGTTTACTTTGTTGGTACATTCTTGAAGGGAGGTAATAAGAAAATTTAAAGTAAAGAATCTACTTTAAACCGGATAATGATAAGTGTAAGCAATCTTGTTGGTTGCATTTTCATTCTCATTAGGGGAAACAGCAAGAAACAGTGCTCGTTTTAATTACTAATAGTTGGAGTATAATACTAAGTACTTGAGTTACGTGACACGTGGACATCATCATATCAACCGACTGACGTCCACTGCTGAATCATCCATCAAAAATTACATACAAAAATATAATTATTTTTACATGTTAACCAGCCATTTAAACCATTATAAGTAAACCAGCTTTCGATGCTGCTAAGCAGAAGTTATTGGCATTTCAATATCATTGCTTTGACCCTGCAATATTGCAGCGTTCAAAGACGAGGTCTTTCTTGTTTCCTATAGAACGCCTGTCTCCCCGAGGGTTTCTATGACCAATCCTCAGTCTACAGCAATTGTAACATAACACAAACTATTAATATTCTAATGAGACTAAGAATCTCAGAGGAAGGAAATAATAATTGTATGTTTTTATTTTTTAAGTCGTGTGGCATTAGTGGTTAAGGTACTCGCTTCTCGGCAACTGCTTTAAACCGAAATTCATATGTACTTTCTAAGCTTACCTTGGACATTATTGACTTACGGATGGAAAGTATCATAGGAAAACCTGAACCTATAAAAAAAGTCTGAAACACCCACTCTGCGTTAGCAAGCGTGGCAATGAATGCTTCTCATCTCAGACTTCTTTCTTTCTTTTCTTCAGACGCCTTTGCCCTGCAGTGGGACAGTAACAGGCTGGTATTTTTTTTATTGTCAAAGATGGCGACCAATCTAGGTGTGGTTTTGTCTTCGAGGTAGTCATCTTTTATTACAATAATTATCTTTCACATTTAAACTAAACAGGTTTAAAGGGCCAAACAACAAAAGCGCATCCATATTTTTTATTTAAGGAGATGTAAATCTATACTAATATATAGAACGGAAAAGTTTGTTTGTTTGTTATTTAAATAATTTACATCTCTCATATTCGGTAAGTAGGTCCTTATTACCCACAAATGAGGCTTGTATGTGACCAATTAGCGCTCTAGGGTAATAATGTAGCTACAAAAGCCCTAGGGCGGTAAGTAATTAAAAAAAAAACACTTCACTCTTTCAAAAAATTCGCTTACATCTAACCATCATACTGGCAATAGACTTCATGCATTGAGCCCAATGACAAAAGAGGTCGCTGCGCTATTCAGCCTTGTCTTCGTATGAGTATAATAGTCATCAATTTTAAATAGCTGCAATTGATACCTTACAGCCCTTGGCTACTAATCTACTATTAATGGCATTCTAGACCTTGTAAACCTCCACTATATCCAGTTCCATACTGCGGACTGAATATACCTACATAATAATATGGAATTAGTTGCTGACGGTGGAAGCGCAGGTCGCTGACCGTTGTAGGTAACTTCAATCCCGTATGACGCCCACGGGAATGTACCGGAGACCACCACATAGAATTGAAAATATTAGTAGGGGACCAACTTGGTAAATTAATCACTGCTTCTTGGTTTATTTAGTTTGCTACCAAAGACTATTTACTGCTAACGCGAATAAAGAAGATATCAAAGTATCCCATATAACTGGCATTTTTACATTTCTACGAACAGCCCGATAATATAGTAATCGTAACTTTCCTGTTTGATTAAATAGCATCTTAGGTCTTTCTAGAATGTTATTTAAAAAGATATAAATGCGATGTATAATTTATTTAAAACGCAATATAAATTTGTCAAATTACTTTTCATATTACAACTTAATTTTATTCGCCAAAGAATAAAATTAAGTTTATCATAAGCGAATCAAGATAAACTGCATGTCCAAAGACAAAGTCTGTAAGTCTTACTAGAGGTTTATTCTGTTCAATCTTTTTGTTATTTTGTTAAAATACTTCCCAATTTCAAAATTATAAATATCTTTAAAAAATGCATCGTAAAACCTTTAGGGTTTTTTATAAACGCTAGAGATGCAACTTACAAAAAATCAATGCAATGTGTAAATGTATTTTCTATTTTGTAGTAATCAATGTGGCATTGATTGCAAAGAAGAATACTATTGAATATGCCGCGGTCTACAGAAGCTAATGTAAATCAAAAAATTCTTCCTTCATAAGATAAAGGTAAAACTTGCACTTGCAATATCTATATCTACTGCTACTAATCCAATACTACCCAAATGAGCGCTAATATAAATAGATGATATTTTAAAAATAAGTAAATTAGTCCGCGTTTCAGTTATGGCACTTCTTAAAGACCTTTACACGCAGCGTGGGTAGACCCTTCACAAGGTGGACCGATGACTTCATAAAGGTGGCCGATAACCGATGGATGAGAATGGCACATGACCAAGGTGGCAAAACTTGGAGAAAGCCTATGTCCAGCATTGGAAGTCATTCGGCTGATACATGTGTGAATGGAATGAAAATGATGGTGAAAATCCTTGTGCACGTAACCGTATAAATGTGTTTAATAATTATCACCAACGTGGTGCAACCTTAGTAAATGGCAGGAGGGCTATAATGTGTATAATAATAATAATGTTACATCCTTTCATCACCGTAGCATATCTAACTATTTATTGCACACGAGCATTAAGTTTCAACAATCTAAGTCTGACAGAGTCATTAAACATTAACACTATAAGAGGAACACGGTCTAAAACAATTTAAGTGCTAAGTCATTGAGTAAAAATAAAGCCCTTTATTTATGTAGACTTTTTTAAGATTCCTTATTCAACCTTGGTGACAAACAAGCATACGGCTAATCTGATGGTATAAGATGCCGTAACTACTGTACACAACAGTAACTATGATTTTTAAGCATTGCAAAAGCAATGATTACTTTTTCCGGTGATCCAGCACATTTAAGATGAAACCAAAAGAATCAGCTACCGTATTACAATGAATTAATTTGCTCCAGAGCGCATTTAGATGTCACTGTATAAATAGTGACATGGCCATTCAAATTTCTGGCTATACAGAGCTAAATTCTAGTTCTACACACAAATATAACGAGTAGTAAGCATATTATTATTAAGAAATGAACTAACTAAATACGTATACAAAAACCAGTTTGTTGATAACTTAATTACTTATTGTGACGATTTTGTGGTCAACTGAGCCCACAGGCCGTTTAGCCCGCGGGCTCAGTTGACCACTTTGGGTTTTTATGAGTGACTTAGCCCACTAGCCGGTTAACTCAGCCCGCGGGCTCTGTTGACCACTTGCTGCGGCTGAGGGTCTACTCAACCTGTGGGCTCAGTCGACTACTTTCTACCATTTCGTGGTCAACCCAGCCCACACCTTCCTACGCTGACACAATATCTATTTAAAATAATTATGTATCACTATCATTGAATCCTTCTTTAGTTTTCTTTATAATAAAAATTTAAAGACGTGAGTGGTTTTTTGTATAAGTAAATTTTATTGTCCATCTTCTTTTAAATAAAATTATTCCTTTCCCTAAAACTGAATAACTAAATGACTATATACCTAACTATATAGTGATGCAATGCCATATTGCGATCAATCTAATCTGTATAAAAAAAATACACAATCCTATTTTATTTTTGTTTTCAAAGTCAGTTAGAATTTCATTAATTTTATCATTTATCCCAATGACTTCATTTTTAACCCCCGACGCAAAAAAGACGATATGTTATAAGTTTGACGTGTCTGTGTGTGTCTGTCTGTAGCTTCCTAACGGATGAACCGATTATGATTTCTTTTTTATTTGAAAGGTGTTTGATGAAAATCAGTCCAAGATAGCCGCCGCCACAAAATGGTGGATTACATATTTTTTGACAACTTCCTTAATATAGGTATCAAATAAAAGGGCTTGACTAGAAGAATACTATACATTATAATAAATTTCAAATCTAAGATGGCCGCCACCACAATTTTAATTACTTTGTTATTGTAATTATTTAGGCAAGAGTTCAATGACAATTCAAAAATTTTGACAAATATCTAAAATTATTTAATTATTTAAGAATGTTATGCAATCTCTTTGCGAAGAATTTAATGATAGATAGTAATTTTAAATATATATTATTATTGTGGCAACGTAGGGGGGATGTGGGCTGAGTTGACCACGAAAGGGTAGAAAGTAGTCGACTGATCCCGCAGGTTGAGTAGACCCTCAGTCACAGCAAGTGGTCAACTAAGCCCGCGGGCTGAGTTAACCGTCTAGTGGGCTAAGTCATCCATTAAAAACCAAGAGTAGTCAACTGAGCCCACGGGCTAAACGGGCTGTGGGCTCAGTTGACCATAATATCCAACTTATATTTATGGCTGCAGGCTCCTTACAAGGTGCCCAACGACCTGTTCATTGATTTGGAGAAGTAATTTGACCCCAAAAAACTGGTTGTATTTAACAGCTATTGCTCCTGCAAAGTTATATTGCAACGAATTTGCACTATAACAATATACTAACAAAATAGACTATAACAATTAAAGTAAATGCAGAAAATCCCAAGGGGCAAGCACTTAAAATATATAAACATATAGAAAATATTTTTTTAGTCAGAAAATAAAAACATAACACTACGTAACTACACAGTATCACAGCATCCTAAAATATCTTGTCTCAATGTAACCATACACTGCAATAATTTTATCAAAACCTTTTTATTTTCATTCAAGTGATGTAATAACAAATTATTTTATCAAACTTTAAGTTCAACGTCATAGGGCTCAAAATGCCTTGGCAAGGTTAAAATTGGAATTTATGGAACTTCGTGTTATGGACCCTAAAATATATTTTTCAAATACCTGCTGAGAAACTTGATGGGTGTGGTTTCTTGAGACATAGGACCATCCCACTTACAATACTCTATGATTCTAAGAGTCATTCTCATTAGGATCTTTGGATTTTGAATCACTCAAAAAGCCAAGAAATGCTACGTCATAGGTAATAATAATAATAATAATAATACTACAACAACCACACAACGCCATCTAGACCCAAAGTAAGCATATATTAATAGCTTGTGATATGGGTTCTAGAATGCGGATTAACATACTTATATATATTTTCTTTTTTTTGTAAATACATACATATTATACATAGAAACACCCAGACCAATGCAAATAGCCATGTTCATGTACACAAATATTTGCACTGAGCGAGAATCGAACCCGCGACCTCTGCGTGGCAGTCCATACACAGTACCACCGAACCACAGAGGTTGTAATTGTCATTATAAGTGACTTATACTTACTAATAAGGATACCGATGTCAAGCGAAGGCGGGTCACTAGTAATAGATTTCGATTCGCTTCAGCCTAATTCTTCTTTTAATAGGCCTAAGCCTATAGAAAAATAACGATTTTGTATGGAGACGCGTACGCATGCGGAAAGCTGAACGGAGGCGTACGCGTCTCCATACAAAATCGTTGTTTTCTATGGGCATAAGCTGAATAGAGCTGAATAAGTGTGAGAAGTCTCTAATGCGCTAAATGTGATATCTTCCAGGAACCATTCAGGACTTCCGTGATATCGAAATCTTCGTTTAATATACGACATGTGAATCAAATTACGATGTTTTTTAGATAATATTATTTCCTATAAATAATGTTTAGTAAGGTTGTTCTAATAATTTTAATCAATAAAGTTATGTTAAGAAAACAGTACCTACTTGACGTCGTCTTTACCTAATTAATATATCATTTTAGCAGGATATGATCTTTGATATTATATTTATATCTCTAATAGTAGGCTTATAGTAAAGTCACTGTTTTTCCTATCCGTTTCTCCGCTAACTTCTTCAAATTAAAGCACTCAAAAGATTTTGATACGATTTTCATTATTTTAATATTTCTAATATTTTTTTAATATTTCAACAACTACACACAACGCCATCTAGACCCAAAGTAAGCATATTATATGCTTGTATTATGGGTTCTAAAATACGGATATACATACTTAAATACTTTTTTTTTTTTTTTAAATACATAGGTACATACATATTGTAATAGAGAAAACCCGAGTATTAACGATTTGTAATCGTGTCTTAAGTAGGCCAGCGCGAAGCAGAGGCGGGTCGCTAGTCTAAACTAATATTATAAAAAGAAAATATTTTATTTATTTTATGTCTGTTTTTCTGTTTGCAATAATGAAACTAAAATGATGTTAAAATTCTTACACCTTTGCAATTATATAAATAAAGCGGGTAACATAAGCTATACCTAATATATTATGTTTAACATATTTTCAAACATTTCCAGAATTTCAATATTTTAAGCGCCATTGAAATAATATTTGCTATTGCAAGTATATTTTCCGTAAGCGTTCTGAGGCCGAACGAAACTTTTGATACCGAAGCGAAGGAGCGACGTCTAGTACTATATATTTGCTCTTACAATAAACAATTTTAAACACATCATATTTATAGTTTCACTTTAGCCAGTTACATCATTATATTGTACACAATAGTAATATTCCAATAACAAAGTGTTAAACGTAGTAAGTACATACTTTTTGTTCAATTTCAATATTTGAAAAGTTTTGTGAATGCTTCATGAATTATCTTTTAGCGCTAAAGCTGTAATTTTATAAGTAAAATAGAAGTAGGTACAAATTGCGTAACCCTACATCACGTAAAAAAATAAAACACTGCCTACATTATACAACTACCCATGGAGTAACTTCAACTATCTTACAGAAGACAGCAACGAATAAATACTCTGTAGGTTTTCGGACTCAAACTAACCATTTTAAACTGAATCCATTGAATACTACATTCCAAATGTGAAAGACAATGGGACGTAGTCAAATTACAACTTTGGTTCCGTTCTTTTTCCTCTACCTCAATTTTTCCTCGCCAGTGGTCCACAACAACTCGATTCTTTAGCACTAATTCAGAATACGTTTACAACTGCGGTGGTCTTTTTTTATAGTAGCATACCAAATTGACTCCCTGCCTGGTAGTAAGCAGTCAGTGGAATTCAGAAGAGGTGGCCACCATACCAAAAGCTTAAACTGCAGATATGGTAAGGGAAGGGAAAGAGGAAAAGGGAGAAATTGGGCCTCCGGCGCTCTCACTCACCGAAGAAACGTAGTAGTACAGATACTACAATTCTTACGTCGATCTTCTATGAGAGGGTAGTACTGCTCCGGTCGATCCGGCCCATTTATGCTGAAACCAGCTGTTTGCCATCAGTTTCTTTTTTGTCAACGTAACTTGTATAAAACTGTACGCAATATAATTTATAAAACTAGTGTTCACAGCACAACTTAAGGCTGCGGCATACGTAACGGGTTTTTATTTCGTCGGGACGACGGCACGTACAATTTTGGAAATATCATTTCATAGAAAATATATACACGGACGAGAAAGTGGCCCTCACGGCGCCGAGCGAACAAGACAGTGACGTTTTCGTCCCGTTCACGTCCCGGCCGAGGTATTTTCTCGTTACGTATTCCACGGCCTTTACATTAGATACAATACACAAGAAGACATTTCTTTTAGTTTAGTTCATGCTCTTAAGTTGTACACTTGTACATGCATTATTATTTGACAAACAATGTGTTAATCATTTTTCAACACTCAGAAGAGGTCAATGTCAAATCAATTGTCATGAGAATGCATTGATCTTGAGCTACGACATATACCTATGTATTGTAATCTAATTCTTACAAACAATGAAACTGAAATCGTAAGTAATCCTGGCATTGATATTGACTGTTTTGAAATATCTGCTTACTGAAAAAGAGTATTTATAACTAGTAACTGAAAAAAACCGACTTCAAACAGGAAAGTAAAAAATTGATTTCTCTGAGATGCCATCATCAGATCCTGATTTCCTTATCATGGAACCACCTTTGGGTCCTTTTCCTTCAAACTTTCCTTTCCTTTCTTTCCAACAAAAAAATAATGATCAAAATCGGTTTATAAGCGAAGAAGTTATCCGCGAACACACACAAAAAAAATTACCTCCTTTTTTAAAGTCGATTAAAACGAATATACCTAGAATATTTTTGTGTCATATTTTTTTAGTAATAATGATATAATAATGAATGTATTAGAAGAGCCAACAACCCATCTGATGGTAAATATGTGGTAACCGCCATCTATGGTATTTTGTAATGCAAAGGGGGAAACGCGCTGGCTTATAACTAGGACTTTTTTTAACCTCCGTTTTAAGAAAGTTTCAAAATCATCAGCCTATAGAAGTCCAAGACATAGGCCTCTCCCAACCATCACCACGCTTGACATAATCACCATATTGAGCATATCCACGAGAGTGTATGTTAGCGCAACCCATCACTCATCTACAAATCATATAATATACAGAATATTCTGCAATTAACGTATCAAATAAAGTGTTCGATGTAGTTTAACACGAGATTAGGCACTAAACATTCATTAAAAAGATACGAACTTATCGTGATATTACAAAATACACAGTTACAGTATTTACTACGTCGAAATAACCAGTTGTTAAAGTGGATCGATGCATCATGTTATATAAATTAACACTTGACCTTAAAAACGGGTTTAAGGTTCTGTGCAAATTCTGAATAAGGCACTATTGAGTAATTTTCTTCCAAAGGCACAAATTTGTAACTGTTAACATTTCCACCCACTAGGACCTTATATGCTACACCACTGTATTTCATTCATCTCCTAGGCTCCTCAGCATCATATCTGTAAATACTAGCATTGCCTTATTTAGAAAGTGCATAAGGAAAGGAAAAGGACCGAGGCCCAATTGGGCCTCCGACTCTCTCACTCACCAGACAAACGCATGCAGTATGAAAACGAATATGTACTTTACTTTGACATTCTATGAAAGGGTAGTACTTCCCTGGTTTATCCGGCCTAAGCTATAACAGTTCCAGGAGGCTCAATCGCCTTGCAGCCAACGTCATTATACCATTACCAGGTAATAAATGGTTCTAAATTAACAAAATTAAAAAAAAAAAACATAATATAATAATAATAATAATAATATTCTACCACATGCACACAGTGCCATTTAGCCCCAAATTAAGCAATTATATTTGCTTGTGTTATGGGTACTGATCAACTGATATACTACTTATATACATTTTTTTTTTGTAAATACATACATATTATAGATAAATTACACCCAGACACAGAACAAACAATCATGCTCATCACACAAAGGTTTGTCCTGGGTGGGAATCGAACCCACGACCTCCAGCTTAGCAGTCAGGGTCACTAACCACTAGACCAACAGGCCAGTCTAATATAAACAAACATAAGAAGATAATGATTATAGGAATAAAATCCCTTAAGCGTTGATAGCAGATTAGATCAATTAATAAATATAGGCCATTATTTCGTATATGTAATCATTATTATGGTCTGACATAAAAATATAATGTTATGATAGCGATAATATCTAACCCTTTATATTTGTCGTCACAAAAGCCAAAAATATTGGGGTCACGTAAAGAATAGTGTTGTGTCGTGTAAATAAGATATTTTTATATGACATCGATTAGTAAATTGCAATAATCGATTACCTGACCGTTACCTCGTGATTCAACTAGCTGTTACCCCAGGGTAACCACGAGGAAGACAGTCATCATCATCTTCACATCTGAGAAGCCTACTGTGGCACAGTAGACCTAACCTGAAAGAGGAATATTTGCCATAATCGTCACGCTTAATTACACGCCGATCCAATTTGTTTTAGGTACAAAGTTATATACATTTCTGGTCTTCCTACAATTAAAGTCGTTTATTTATGCTATATTTTTTACGATTCAAGTTTCATCACAATGTCTTTTTTTAATTTAATATGTTAAACTTGAACAGTACAGTATGAGAAACACTCATTATTTTTGCTAGGTTTTTCATTCAAACCTCACATGATATAATAGTCCTCTTTATCGCTTACGATAATGGAGACCCTTAGCGACTCTTTTCCTAGAATGTGGCCTAATTAACTAGCTAGCCCGAGTTTAGTTTTAAATACTCAGTCACAACTAGGACAGAAAAGTTGACAAAGTGATCACAGGATTGGTAGGCTGAAAATTACTCTTTCTCCTGGTGGGAAATGGTAACTGCTATACCTATAGGGGCTACAAACCCATTTGACCCTAAAGATTTGACCCTTTCTTGGTTTGAGTACCCATTCGACCCCTGGAATAACAGCAGCAGCACCCATGGAGTTCAGAAACTCTAAAAAAAATTGTCTATGTCCGCTGTGCTCCACTTTGCTCATGATTCTAAATTATATTAATTGAAATAAAATTTACATTCAATGATCAACACGATTTTATAATCGATTTTACAGTTGTAAACGCCCGCAACACTAGCTCATAATCGCTAAGCTTTCTTCCTCTCATACCCACAGCTATATAGAATGTATTCTGTAAAGACTATCTAAAGAACACATTGCCCTTAAAGCATTCATACCCATTTTTACAACAATGACTATAGGAATAAACCTTAGATTTTAGTAGTAATTTTAATGTGCGAATGTTAATTACTAAATTGGGTATGGTACAATTTTACTATTATAATAAATTTTACACGTTATCCAATCATGCTATTAGTATTATTAAGTGAATTTGTCACTTATAATTCGTATAATAATATGACATTTTTTTCATTAAAAGTACCTAACATATAAAAAAACGTCCTGTCCTTTTCTGGAGGTTTTACATACTTGTTCGTTATGCACTTCACCAGAATAAATTAACTGTTAATAAATGGCAATGGGCAGCACACGTAACCCATAGAACTCATGATCATTGGGGAAAAACTTTCTGGAGTGGTAACCATGAAATGGAAGACGCCGCGTGGGCTGCGGTAGACCGACGCCCCGATAGGGGTGGCAGGCAACCGATAAATGAACAGAAGTTCACAAAAGAACAAAGTCGTGATACTTGGACATCTTTCGACTATGGTGATGACGATTACACTAAAACCTTTAGACCTAAAACCAAAGTGACTCCATTCTGCCTGATGGTAAGCAGTCAGTGGAATCCAGAAGTGGTGGCCACCATTTCAAAAGTCATCTTAAACGGCCGGGAATGAGGTACGGGAAGGGAATAAGGGAGGTGAGGAAAGAGGAAAGGTGGGAAATTGGGCCTCCGGCCGGCGCTCTCACTGAATGAATGGAAACGCAGTAGTACGGATCTACTACTCTTACGTCGATGGCAGGATAGTACTTTCTGGTCGATCCAGCCCATTTATCCTAAAATCAGCGTGGATCTACTACCACAAACAACCGTTAGATATACTTTTTTACACAAAGAGACAAGTAAAAATATAGGTACCTATAACAAACAAAATTCGCTAGATACGTGGATGAGTCTGTTGCTATTTACCGGGAGCAATTCAAGACTCCGGGCTAATAAAATTGTACCGGTTTTTACTGTCCCACTGCAGGGCAAAGGTCTCTTTTTAAGGTATGAGTACCAGCTTGCTCAAGGCGGATTGGCAATTTTAGACTGTAAATCCAGGTTTCCTCACGATGTTTTCCTTCACCGTTATTAACATGGTAAATAAACATTATCTATTTATATTTTTTTTTTTTACTTAAAAAATCCTGTTTTGTCTAGATACCTACTATTTGGACAAACATAACGGACATTTTGAAATCTCGAATTGTTTTTGCGTTACCATTTCGGATCTTTATTACTGGTTCATGGCTGGTATTGCACAATTTGGTGTGAAGTTTGTAAGAAGTACTTACTAGATTCTAGATGTCATTAAGCAAATTAACTAAATTCATTCAAAAACCAGTCAACGAAAACAATGATCGGCTAGGACAGTGGGCTTACTAATCGAATAGTCGGCCAAGTCCAAAGTCATCTCTCTTACTAAGTTAAAATAAAATGTGTAAAATATATTTACATTCAAGTCATCATAATAGAAACTATTTTTTAATATGGATCAAATTTGCAAAGCATTGTTGTGATGTGATAGTAGTGTTACGATAATAAAAGTTAATTAAAATGGCGGTATTTGAACAAAAACATAGCAAAATATTTTGTTTCACGATATATTTTTGAAAAATCTTAGTTACTTATTTACTCAATAATGTTTTAATTAAACGATTAGCCAATGCTATTGTTTTTGTATAGGGTTATAATTTACAAACTCAAGTTCAATCGATAGCTTTAGATATACCCGCGAGCTGCAAGCTGGTTGTCATTGCGTGTGTAATCATGGCGGCGCACGCATGCGCACTGTTGTTCCTCGCGTTTACTACCGTATTTGCGCGGGAATGCATCGAATTGACGTTACCCGATAAAAGTTTACTCACAGATTCAATATTAAACGGTACGATTTTAAAATTAGCGTCTAGGAATGAAAGTTTCGAAGAAAGTGGACGTTTTAACGTGGTGGAAATATGGGAGAAATTCCCTAAAATTGTGGTGCCAAGGAACGGAACGAGCGAACAGTGCAGGAGAGACAGCCAGTTGTATTTGGACAGCTTAGCCCGCTTGGAGCTATGGGCTTTGAAAAGTAAATATTTATTTTATATTATTTTGTTACTTGTAATTCTTTATCTGCGATACCTATAGATGACTTGAATTTACTTATTAGGTACTAGTTACAATTGCATTGTTGCAATGTACCTAACAATAAAATTAATGCATTTTAATTAATTCGATTGGAATATCCGCCCGAACTACATTTTTGTCTATCGGATGTTTCTAAATTAAACGATTATTATTTATCAACACACGTAGGTCTGTACCCATCGTGAATAAATCACGATATTACTAAATTAATTTTAATTCAAAAATATGTCAAAGCCATTTTACTTTTGCGACGGTCATACCATTTGCAATAAGGTCATTATTATACAAGTTTGGATAATGTGGTGTTCATATATTGTAATTATTACACTTAACTTATGAAATATCGAGTCATATTACTTTTGATAATTTGATGAATCTCTAATTTTTTAGTGTTGCTATATAAAAAAGCCAAGCATTGCAAAATGTTGGCCATCCACGAGCTTACAATTATGCAAATTTTTGGTTATTTTTCTGTCGATCATGTATTATGTGAGAAAAGGTGGATGAACAGAATATAAATAAATTTATTATTTCATTGATATAAAAATAAGTAAAAAAATTGTTTCTATTGACTTAAAAGTACATATTCTAGTTTAATACCTATTTGAGGTAATATATTTGGGTTATTTTCAAAGTACCCCAAAAAGAGTTCTCAAAGTACTCCAATAATAATATCAATAATTCAGTGGATTAATTTGGGAATAAATGTATGAGATTCTTATCTTTTCCGAACGAAATAATGGAGTTTTTGGGAATAACCTATAAATTTTACCCTTTTACTCTTGTAAAGACATTACATACAATTTATACACAGATATTGTGTTGTCCCCATAACTAAATTATTTTTTTTTATTTGACGCATGATTTTTAGGCTCAATATTTTTAAAATGCATTTATTTAAATAGGTCCTCTCATATTTATTTATGTATCTTGAAAATAAGATGTAAAAAAAAAGAAAACCCTTAAACTTGAATAACCACTTCAAGCATGCGCCTTCTCATTAAAAGCCATAAATAGCCGGTACCTACCGAATATCTGGAGCAAAATAAAGACTCCTGTTATAAAGACTAGGATAAATTTATTTTTACAAAAATATGGGGTTATTTTTGTATTTTTTTTTTAAATTTTGAATGGGCTCTTTTTGATTTACCATCCCCATCCAATATTTCTTATTGATGAAATTTTGGAACTTTACTATCATTGTTATACTTAGTTTATTCAAATTTCACAGGTCTCTCCTGTTATGAAACCTAAACTGTTTTTACAGTTTGAGTAGATAATATTTATATTTGCTTTATTATTTGGGTATGGTTATGATATTAGTAATAAATTAGTTTCCAATAAAAAAAAAATTGAGCCATTATGCAATACAACGAAGAAAACGTAAATAAAATTCTTCATTATTATTTGTTTTATATTAATACATAAAAAATATATATTATAATTACTATTGTCTTTCTTTCTTCTTTCTTCTATGCAAAAAGATAAAATTATAAAAATAATAATAAAAAGTAATTAACTATTATATTATTATTAATATTAAGGAGCTATAAAGATTTGACATAGCTGAAAATTATTTTGAGTGCAAAAAATAGATAGGTACTTACATAAATTTAACAAAATTAAAATTAAAAAATAATTAATACCAAATGACATAATAGTAATAACCCTTTGAAAAAGAATCGTCATAATTAATTATGTGATACGATTTAAAAAAAATATAGATAATTTACGCCATTACCACCACAAAAAAAATTTTGTTCGGTTTACAGCACAATTTTTTATACATACCTAACAGCTTCATTCCACATACATAGACAATCTATTTTGTTCCAATAGCTGACGTTGAATTTCAAAACGACAATATCGTATTACTAGTCGAACTTATGAATTAGTTACATTATTAATAGAAAGTGGAATCTCGAAACCGCATCATTTGCTTATTATACTCCATTTGTTAATATGACAATTCAATGGAACATCGCAAAGTGCATTGAACCATCTTTTTGCAGAGCGCGTGCTGAGTATCATGTTTTAAATTAGTTACGATATAATTAATTTGTGAGCTCGCAAACAATTAAAATTACACCTTTATATAGTTATTACATACGGTACATTTTAGCCGCGACTACGTTCGTGAACTGCAGAATATAATTTTAACCACAAAGAGCACCGATCCGATAGGGTTACAGAAAAGCCTGTGTTACTTCTGGATAATGTAGCTTTCTAATAGTGAAAGAATGATTAAAATCAGTTTAGTAGTCTTGAGTCTATTCACAATAAACAAAATATGCAATAATAAAACCTACATGTTTATAATATATTTTTTTTATAATTTATTATACATCCTGGCCGAATCGAATATACCGATTTATATTTAAAAAGATTAGGCTAGAACGGTTTTTCTTTTATGTTCTGTCCTACTAGTATAAATTAACGGCTTTTTTCTCCGTTTAGTTCTACTAGTAGAACTGAACGGTTGAACTATACGGACCAATTAATCTTTACGAAGGTGTTAGAGGGAGTACCATACCAGGTATCAGGCAACAGCGTTATGACTAGCAGATCTCTTTGGTAGAGAAGAGGAGAGGAGATATCTTACAGTTAACGTATTCGGGCTAACAGATTAATTACGATACTTACCACTTCTTTATCTTCGTCAGAGCGGCGTTGGTCATCATGCCGTACTATTAAAGGGGCCAGATGACATTATTTACAGATGACTGACCAATATTATTTTAAAAAGAAACACAAATTATTAAGTAATATTAACATTGGGGCAGTCATGTCCAGCGTGGAACATCTTTCGGCTGATAAAATGATGCTGAATCCTATTAATATTATAAATGCGAAAGTTTGTGTGTATATATGTGTGTTTGTTACCACTCAGCGTCAAAACGGCTGAACCGATTTCGAGGAAAATTGGTATGTAGATAGATTTGGTGCTGAGACGGACAGAGACTGCTTTTTATTCTGAAAATTGTCTGGTTCTCGAGTTAAATTAATTATTCACATACCATTTTCTTGCGCGGACGAAACTGCAGGTCAGATAGTTTTAAAATAAATACACATTGTCAGCTATGTAGGACCGTCTATTTAATTAAAACTTAATTATATTTAACATAATAGATTAAATATAACAAGTTGTCAGAATAACATGTCATTAATCAATTAAGTGCTTTTATTAATTACTATGATCATTTAAATTGATTATATTATATTAAAAACGAATTGGATCAAGTGCTTACATGACTTTATTTAATTTAAATCCATTCTTAATATTAATGCTGTGGTTTTCCTTTAACTTAAGTCCTGTGTCTTTACCGAATACAGAAAGGAGTACGGTGTAGTGAATGCGTAGTCTGTAAGAGTGAACTATTAATGTCATAATATACGTCCAAGTGCATACATATAATATTATCTAAGCTTATATTATTGACTCACGTTAAAAAAAATCATAATATCATCACCTATTCCTAAAGAACATCTAAATCTAAATCATCTAAATTCACCAATCTGTTTTAAGCTAGCTTTGTGATTATGCTCACGCCTTCTATATGAGAAAATACTTTTATTATTGAGTCAGTGCAACTGAGAATATTACGGCTTGCAACTAGGACGACTTTTTTTTAAACTTAACATAATATAATAATTTAAAAGAAGGATAGGAAAATCCACATTTACTTTTTTAGTGCGACTAACAGCAGATCCAAATTTAACTGCGAATTAAATTTATAATGTACTAGCTGCACCACTTCACCCGCGCGTATAATGAGTATGTTTTTTATCCCATGGAAACCAGACCGATTCTCGGGTTAAAAAGTAACATTATGTCCTATCTACATACCAATTTTCATCAAAATCAATTCAGGCGTTTAGGCGCTAAGTGGTAACAAACACACACACAAACACACACAGAAAATGCCGCGTTATGTAGGTATTTACATAAAATAATTAAGTATGTTTATTCGCATTCTAGAACCTTAACCACAAGCTATAAATGTTTACTTTGGGTCTAGATAGCGTTGTGTAGTTGTTGTGTTATTATTATAAAAAATTACACCTCCTTAACCTTGCTTACAAAACGACAACATAACATGACACCTATTACACAATCTGACCACCCTAACACGTAGATAAATATGATTAGAGCACATGTCATTGACACGCGTTTAATCAGTAGTCAACGACTGCACCTGACACGCATCACGATTACAAAACAAAAGTTAAGGTAAATCTTTACTAAAACCGTCCAAAACATCCGTTACTCAAGAATTCTAATTCAGAGCTTCATCGTCATCATAACAGCCAAAAGATGGCTACTGCTAGGTAAAGGCCACCTCCGAATGTATCCACTTTGACAGGTCATGAACCCCTGCCATTAATTTTTATTCAGAGCGAAGAAAAAAGTATCAAATCCTTTCCTACTATAGGGCAAAGGCTCCTTCTCATTCAGAAAAGCAAAAATATTTATCATCAAGCTTACTCGAGGTGGATCGGGAATTTCAGGGGCTCTAGCACAACCTCATATACCTATCTTATTATATCCTTACTTTTTCTTTATACTTGTTGTTATTGGTACAAAAGAAAAAGACAACACCAAGTGACATTAAAATAATACTGCTACAACAGGTGGTGGGAGGCCCCCTGGTCTTTTTTCAGTCCGGATTTCCTAAAGATTACACTTATTTAATGAAATGAAATGAAATGTAATGAAATGAAATAAAATGAAATATGTTTATTCATATAGGTTAATTAAATTAACACTTATGAACGTCAAAGTTTACAAAATGTCAGCAAATTAACCTACAGCCAGTTCGCTGACGAAGTAGAGCCATGAGAAGAACTGGCAAGAAACTCAGGCAAGTAGCATGCAAAGTGACGCAGGCAATACACTTAACTCTATAGATACTTAATTACTTACAACTTTCTATGTTGTAAAGAAAAATTAAAAAGTAAAATGTGTGCTTTACAGGCTGCCTCAATTTGCATATTGCTACAAAAGGTAAAGGCAACATGTGAACTGTGATAAATGTTTCTATGTAGGTATTATATAAACTGTTAATTTTTGGTATAAGTATAAAGTAAGATGAACTTAATTTACCACAGGAGTTCACAATGTACCTCTATTTCACAAATCACAATGTATAATTTTAATTACTCTTTTATGTTCCTAGATGTTCCCTTTACCGTAAGTCAGTTATGTGCAAAGTAAACTTAGACAGTGCATATGAATTTGAAATTGCTTACTAACCCCCAACCCACAACCCCTTGTATAATAAATTATGTGATAAAAAATCATTTAAAATTACTGTTCTTAACACGTTTAGAATGCGATTACTTTTAAATGTCAATAATTATGCAATACAGAGAATACACATGACTTTAATTAGATTGCATATTCGTTATTTGCAAGTCAGCTAATAAAGCTATTAATGAAGACATCTTAGACCAATATTTGTGCAAATGTTGCAATTATATGGATTTAGTGATCTTACATTAATGAATAATGATACTATGAACGAATATAACGAATATATTACTAGCTTTCTGCGGCGTGGTTATTCTCGCGCTAAGTTATGTCTTTACTGCTTCGCTCCTGTCGCTTGTAGCGGCTATTACATAGCCTATAATCTTCGTCAAAAACTGGGCTCTCAAACTCAAAAATAATTGTCAAAATCGGTTCAGTAGTTCCAGAGATTACCGCCTGCAACCTCTAAAACTCACAAACTTCTTTTTAATATTAGTATAGACAAGCAAACCATTTCGGCTTCACATGAGAATACTAATATATTTTTAAGACATAGTTACAAACTTACAAAACTCTCGATTTTTCTCTCATATAGTGTTCATGTATACATATAAATCTTCTAGAATAAATCCCCTGAACGCTAAAGAAACGCGTTGAAAGTGTTGCGTTATGCGTAGTTTAAAGTTATCGAAGAAAAACGAGACAAATAAATCATAGTATAATTTCTCTACATTTAAACAATTTGTAAAGCGAAGTACCTACCTCTCAACTTTAAGGAACATTACAAATGTTGCTATACATACGTAATTAACAATAAATATTCAACAATTAATTTAATTAAACACATATTTACTCATAATTAATTGAGATACAATGTAAACGATCTGTTATAAATGTTTTCTTGTTAATTAGCAATTTATACAGTACAAGTATAGATACACTCATTAAGTAAAATCAACAGAAATCATTAAAATATAATGCTTATTAAGCGTCACCAGATGACGAGCATCTTGCAATCAAGCATTTGTCTATGCGACAGTCATCGCGTCATCAACACATCATTTGTTGACTCTTCTTTCAATAATCTTCAAATACAATACATAAAATTAAATATAGTTTTTGCCCTATACGTATAACCAGGTTATTATCATCTACAATTACAGTTGATACACTACCTACACTTTCAAACTTATTACCAGCAACAAATAAGTGAGAGCCCTGGTACCCATACCACAAGTTAAATCTTACTTTGGGTGCCAGTGGTCCAACTAATTACTGTTTATAACTTAAATTGTTTGAATTCATGTGCTATAAATCTGTATATATCTTTCTGAGAAAAATAAATAAATAATTATTATTATATAGTTTTTGCCCTGAGTTTCTTGCTGACTTTCACATGTCCCTCTTAGTGGTGTGGAAATTAACAGAAAACGTTTGCCTCGATTGCCGAACTACAACTTTGAGTTCGAGTTTTATAGTCTGCCCAAGTATCAGAAAAATGTCAAACAAATTATTAAAATACCTTCATTTGTAACAAAACATACAACGGTAATAATTATTGAAACCAAATATTATTGAACCTGATCAAAAGGTTAAAACAATCATCGCTACACTTTATATTTTTTTTCAAGTTAAGTCATTATGTGCATTTTATGTTCAGTCTGAATGATTGCAAATTGCATTCAAGAATTAAATTATTAAATAAATCTTCTAGTTAGTTTGAAATCTAGGTATTACATAAATTATTAGTAGACTAGTATTTAAATATATCGAGAGATATTTTTGTTTGACTGTAAAACTAATATAAAAACACTTTCTGTGATTTTTATAAGTGTGAGTTTTAAACACCTTTACCTATCCTATCCTGTCGTGGAAAAATATGTGATGTTGTACATACAAACATACATACAAATTACTTATATTTAATAATCCTCAAGTTATTCAATGAATAGTACCTACTATCTGCTTACACTAAAATTCATAAGCAACAATACAATACTCATAAACAAAATTATTGTCACGAGCATCTACGAAGTCATAATAGTTATGACAATAAAAAGATGGAGTAGTAATAGCGACTTATTACTTTTGTTAATTGGTAGATCGATCTATTAATCTCATAGTTCATTATTTTATATATCATAATGAAACTGTTAATTTTAGTAAATATAAAATGTCATCATTTTAAATCATTATTCTCTGATCGTATTTTTTTAGTCACTGTAAGGTAGGTATACCTCATAAATAATAGCATGACGTACCATACTTTATTATCTTTTATTACCACTAAATGAGTTACTAATAAGTGTAGACGAATGGATAGGAAGGCAGGATATTAAAATTTGATTAGAGTAAAGGATAAAATGAAAGAATAGTGTGATGAAGGTTGATAAAAGAGAATAAAATGTTAGTGTTATTTGCTGATCATAAGCTGCCAACTAGCAGTGTTTTCGTATTAGCTAACGTCTGTGGTCAATTAAAATGACGGCATCTTGTCTTGTTGAAAACCTTAGTTGCCATCGAAATTCCAAGGTATAAATAAATTTTGTTGGTTACTCTAAATGTAATAAATGTAATAAAAATACGTAATACGCGAAGGCCTGCTGATGAAAAAATAAAAGGCGACACGGCTATAGTACCTAGACACGTTTGCATTCAACTCACTCCGTAATTAAATTATGTTTTAGACACAATAATATTTTAATATTAGTATTCATTAATACATACAGATTATACTCAGAATACTTAACAAAATCAAAAAACCTGTGGCACTTTTTATCAACTTATGCAATTATAATTTTTTATTTATTTTTTACTAACTGACCCGATCAACATTACTTTATTTTACTAAAATAAAAGATTTTTCTAAAATAAACGTAGCCTAAGGTACTCCTTATTACATCAGCTATCTGCCAATAAGTCCCGTCAAAAACGGTCCAGCCATTTCAGAGATTAGCTGGAACAAACATACAGACAAAAATTGTATAAAATTTTATTTTGGTGTATGTACCGTATATATATATTCATATACATGTAGTAAAAACCGTATATATATATTCATATACATGTAGTAAAAAACGGTTATTTCACTAGTGTTTATCCTGGGAAATAAATTTTATGGTAGGCAGAGTGGGAGGTGTTAGGTTTTATTTTCGTTACGGAATTTCTTGATTCGGTCGCCGCACTCAAAGCCCGCGATAAAAGCTATGCAATAGCTTAAAAATTCATAGTCCAAACTTCATCTGCATTGACTGGCCTGTTGGTCTAGTGGTTAGTGACCCTGACTGCTAAGCCGGAGGTCGTGGGTTCGATTCCCATCCAGGACAAATCTTTGTGTGATGACTTGATGAGCATGATTGTTTGTTCTGTGTCTGGGTGTAATTTATCTATAATATGTATGTATTTACAAAAAAAAAAAAAAGTATATAAGTAGTATATCAGTTGTTTAGTACCCATAACACAAGCAAATATAATTGCTTAATTTGGGGCTAAATGGCGCTGTGTGCATGTGGTAGAATATTATTATTATTATTATTATCTGCATACAATCCAGAGGCCCCAGACAAGTGTCAAACATTTCTATTCTATTCATAGAATAGATAAAAAAATGTATGAGATTGACATAAGCGCTGGCGTTAGCTTATGTCAATCCAATACATTTTTTAATCTATTCTATGAATAGAATAGAAATCTATACCACTTGTCTAGGGCCTCAGATATCTCAGAGCCAATCGTTCTAGGACGAGAAGCATCAAAACTTTTTACTTGTGCATGCATTCCAGTCACGCCAATGTCATTCTTGACTGAACTTGTTCGGACACTTCGCATTCGCCGCATACGTTCATTTTACCAGTGACATTTGACATACAAGGTTCAACAGGCGAGATTGGAGTTCGAAAAATGCATCCTAAACGCTACAGAGGATAAAATGGACCGTTTGACTGCATTTATACAGACAGTATTAAAAGCGTGAGCAATTTATCTTAAAATGCCGCAATGACTATTCTTAGGCCCTAGACAAGTGTCAAAGATTTCATTCATCATTTCATCAGTGTCAAGATTCATTTTTCTATTCTATTCTATGAATAGAATAGAAAAATGTATTGGATTGACATAAGTGTTGGCGTTAGCTTATGTTAATCCAATACATTTTTCTATCTAGGGCCTCATAATATTGATATTTTGATACAAAAAATGCATTGTCAAGGTGGCCTATTCATTTTTCGGAATCATAGCGGAATGTATTAGAAGATCGTCAATACCTGTGTGTTTGTTGTTCAGCGTAAAACATATTTTTTTTAAATTTAAAACCATTTCTTATTAATAGTTATTTAAATAGTGTATGTTTCATTCTTGCCTAAAGTTCTTAAACTCGTGACTTAAATCGTGATCTTGACACGATAATAAAAAAACCGTCAGAACACGTGGTTTACGAATGACATTGTTTTTGTCAACTGTTCACGTTGCGGTCAAGCTTACAAATCGAAAAGGAATAAAAGTTGCAAGGAATAAAAATGTTTATAAACATTTCAGAATTTATTTAATAAATTTTTCTCATATCTATTTCCAGATCAAAATTAAATTAGTAAGTACTTTGGTTGTCGCGTATTACCCTAAATCGTAACTTGTACCAAAATTTGTAATTATTTGGCGATTAAAAAGAATTGCCTAAAGTTTTTGCTAGTTCTTTTCACCTTTATTAGCAAATATCGCTTTGGATATTTATGACGCTTATAAGTATCGTGCACAATGACATGATCTTACTGAATAAATAAGTTTGATTAACTAATATTGTGTATAATTATGTTTGTTTATCATATGATATTATTATCAGAGGATGTACTTACCTCTATGTTATTGCTGAGGACTTTAGGACAAAGTTATTGATCACTATATCCAAACAAGTTTGCTAACGAGTTCCCAGATGCCGAAATTATAATTAGGACTACTGACGTCAACGATACTTTCGTCATAACCGAAGATAATATATTACTTTATTATCTGAATCATAGATAGAGGGGCGTGTAAGCACAAGGTTGACGGATCGACATAGTTAATTACATAACTAAGATTTATCCTCGTACGTCATTATTGATATAAATTGTGTTTAGAACAGCCGTTTTTTCGCCAGACTATTAGTCTACTTTAGCGTTCTCAGGACATAATAATAATAAAAATAATAATCTACATTATTGTATACCCATATTTATGCAAATAAAAATATTTGATTTGATTTGATTTGATTAATAATAATCTTTATTGTTCCAAAAGCAATACAGGTATAGTTTTACATGGTCACTAGTCTCCACACTAGGATTCCCTGTGTCGTGGAGACTAGTCTCTTTTGTGTTAACAAGAAAGTAGCTTAAGTATTAAACAAAAATAAAAGCTAACTTAAGATAATTTTACTATTTTTGTAACATTTGAACTACCGTGAAAGCAAGTATGTATGCGTATATATTCGTGCGTGCGTGTGTGTGTGTGTGTGTGTGTGTGTGTGTGTGTGTGTGTGTGTGTGTGTGTGTGCGTGTGCGTGTGCGTGTGCGTGTGCGAGTGTGTGTGTGTGTGAGTGTTTGTGTGTGTGTGGTCTGTGAGTGTGTGTGATTCTGACAGATTGAATTGTATTTTAAATTGTAGTTATTTTACTATTGGAATAAAATGTTCTGTGTGTCCGTAATTTAACCCTGCTAAAAAAATTCTGATTACTTTTTTGCATTTAAATCTTGTCATCGATAAAATTTTTAGTGTATGTTGTAGTTTACTATATATGAAAGGGCCCATGAATCGAAAGCTTTTTTGTCCAAAGGTAAGTCTACAAGATGGTGCTGGCCAACGCATGTTTCTCTGAGTGCGTTTGATGACTATATGTTTGTTTAGTGCAGATTTGTGAAACTTCAGTGCTACAGCCTGAATGTATAATTGACGCACCCGTAAAACATCGGCCTCCTTATATAGAGTATCAGTAGGGAAACGGAAAGGTTTTTTATAGGTAACTTTTAAGATTGCCCGTTGTGAACGCTCCAATCTCATCATGTGTGTTTTATGCGATATTCCCCACGATACTATACAGTAATTGAGAATGGACTCGCACAATGTAAGATAAACGGTTTTGAGTAATTTACCGTCGGCAACTTGACTTATTTGCTTGAAAATATACAGAAGTTTTCTCACACGCGTGCTGAGTGATTCTATTTGTTTTTTCCAGGTAAGGCTGTTGTCGATTAGTATCCCTAAGTAACAAATACTATCTGTGTGTTTGAAGTGAGGACATGAGCATGTTGTGGCATTTGATACTGGGTTGCAGGAATGTAACTTTACTGTAAGTTGTTCTGGGCAAGGATTTCTTTTGGTAACACTGAAGTTCATCAGTTTCGTTTTGTTTATGTTCAATGTAAGCAAGTTATAATCCAGCCAGGCTGAAACCTGATTAATGCCCCGATTCGTAGCAGCATAAACTCCTTCCCATGTGTTGTCGTGAAAGACCAAGGCAGTATCGTCTGCGTATGTAAAAATTTTAGCTTTGTCCAGAGTTTGTGAACAGAGAGTGTTTATGTAGATGGTAAAGAGAGTCGGAGCCAACACACTGCCCTGGGGCACACCATAATTCAAACTGGCGTAGTCGCTATATACGTTGTTTACATAAACTCTTTGCCTACGGTCAGCAAAATAAGATTTGAACCATGTTAGTGGAGTCCCGCGGATACCAAGACCTTCCATCTTTTTTAATAGCAAGCTTCTAGACACCGTGTCAAAGGCTTTTACCAGATCGAGGAAGACCCCAACGCATCTCTCACCATTGTCTGGTGCAGTGGTGAGGAAGTCCACTAGACTGGTCACAGCATCCTCCGTCGACCTCTGACTGCGGAAGCCGTATTGGTTGTCAGATATTAGGTTGTGTTTTTCTAAGTATCCAAGAAGTCTGTGGTTCATTATCTTCTCTAAAATTTTGGACATCGACGTAAGCAGTGATATGGGCCGATAATTTGATGCTTCCGTTCTATCACCATCTTTGAAGATCGGACAGACATTAGCAGTTTTCATGGAGTCAGGAACTATTCCAGTCGAGATGCTCAGATTGTATAGGTAAGCAATAGGGGCTGCTAAAAGGTATTCTGATGACTTGAGTATTTTATTAGTAATGCCATCCCATCCCGGTGCCGAGTTATTCTTAAGGCTAGTGATGATTTTAATGACTTCGACTTCATCTGTTGGTGCCGCAAAAAAGGAAATTCCTAAAGGGTTGTTATTTGTCTGATAGACAGTCCTATGTGTTAATTCAATCTCTGTTTTCTTTAATCTTTTTAGAGTGATTTTTGCTATTTGTTCGCCCACATTTCTAAAAAAGTTGTTGACATTGTTGAGAGACTGAATGGGGTTGGCGTGAGTGTGTAATAGTTCTAGGCTGCTAGTGGTCTTTCTATTGATGTCACAAATATTTTTAATTGCTATCCATGTTTTCTTGCTGTCACCATTTGCTTCTACTAATTGGTTCCTTGCATTTCCGTTTTTAAGATTTTGAATAATATTATTGCAGAAATTTCTATAGTTTTTGTAACGTTGCTGTATAACAGGGTTCATTTTATTATCTTTCTTTCTAGCTTCAATGTGTAATTGGTCTCTTTTTCGTATGCAGTTTAGTATTCCTCTAGTGAAATCACAATTCGACTAAATGCCACCTACGTGCCATTACTCCTGTCAATAGTGGGTTAGTAAAGTGTCTAAAGTTTGAGGTTCGTACACCAAGTTTTGTGACTCAGGAGTTTCGACAACTTAGCCTACTACTAACCCGCAACGAATTTAATCAGAAGTAAAAAGAAGGAGTAACAAATCAGACTAGTAATGTTAAAACGTGCCAAAAGTTTTATTATAATTTTTCTAATGTATTTTTGAGTACGCTTAATATTTTTTTTAAATACTTATTGTAATTTAAAATAATTAAAATTTAATTTAAAATATTGTAGTGCCAGCAAACTATTTTGTTACTGATGTTTTAATAAGGCTCATTTTGATGTTTATAGAATAATTTGTATGAAGATCACATCAAAATACATTTACAAAAATAATGGATTCATGTTTCTTCCTGGTTGGTTTTTTTAAAGGATGTTAATATTCTGTACAAGTAAACCGTAGTATGAAGTTGCTCGCTGCTCTGACAGTTCGACGTTGTTCGGCATTCTAGCTAACTGTCACAATATGAGTACAGCAATACTACGAAGAGCATGGCCAGCTGTCTAAATTACGAAAAGTCAATCTGATTGGTGGCTAGCATCACATCTTCGTCCGAGTTAGACTAAGCATTATCGGACTGCATTCATATTATTATAACGCAGCCTTACCAAGTTGTGCTCAATTTTGTACTTACTTTAAACATTAGGATGTTTGCTGCTATTGATTTGATAATTCTGACGTCTTGTCTTGCGATAATTTGACCGATAATATTTATTTTTACTTGCTGGTGAAGTATAATATCTATTTGTATAAGATTAAAACTAAATCTACAATTCGTGGTGTCTGAGTTGGGCATGATATAAATGCCTGTATTACAGATTATACAAACGCCGGTTTTGTCTACTATAGGCGACGACACGACGATATATAGTCGAATAAACCGCCGGAACTCAATTGTAATAATACAATATTATTATCATTTTATTCACAATTATTACATAATAAAGCTAATCTCGAAAAGCTATTTATCATAACACGTTATGTAAATGAAATGCGTGTCGGCTTTTTTAGTTTAGGCGTAATTTATACTAACGTCGGCGTCGCATCGTTTGCATATTTTATTAAAATGCGTTACCTGATTTGTGACTATTGTAATAGAATGTCAAGGTCACGCATTATTTTAATCGCAAGAATGACCGTCAATGCCATTGCTGAATCAGAATCAGCTGATCTGTTTACGGATCAGGTCAAAGCTTACCTATGGTGACAGCCGACAGAAGCACTTGATAACTGCACTTAGCAGCATCAGAAGCACAGGAGTAATGTTCCTCGAGACTGATTTTGCCGTTGTCAATATGTAATGTTAAAAAAACTTGTAGTCAAAAGCAAAATTTTAACTTTTAACACTACTACTCTTTGAACCCCTACATACCTGCGTGGTGCAGAGACTAAAAATCTGTTGGGTTAATCGTCATCGTGAATGTAGTCTTGTCGTTTTTTACCTCACGGTCATGAACTTATTCACTCCTAGCTTTTGATAGGAAAGATCTGGCGACAATTTTAACAGTAATAACTAACAAAAAATGTTTTATACCGAAATTAATGAACAATAATGAGTGCAAAATTTTAGTCCAAGAACGCAAGCAGACTAAAAATATTATCTTGTTTCAGTGTTCGACGCAACGGCAAAGCCTCCAGCTGGCATTCTTAGCGGCAATGGAAACCAATACGGTGATTTTGACGAATGCTTAAGTATAGATGGCGCCGTCAGAGGGAAGTACTGTTTAGCTTCCCTTCAAGTAAGCTTCAGTGGAGACCGACAAATAGAAGAAATTGACACATTAATACACAGTGGACATTACATAAGAAGTAATATAACTGATGTAAGTGAAAACTATTTTTCTATGATTTTCAATATGTTCTTCTGCCTGCCGTGGTCCCATATTACTTGGGTTCGTCGTTAGTCAGTAAGTTAGTCAGACAAGATTTTAAATGCCTGTTTTACTATCCCACTGCAGGGAAAATGCCTTTTTTTTTCATAAATAGAAGGTATGAGCATTGATGACCACGCACAATGTTTACACGCATTATTTGTAAAGCTTACACTGATAAGACCGCCCAATTTACTGTCCAATGCTTTGTGCTGTAAAAGTATTTGATAAAAATGACAAAGAATGTATAGCAATTTTACCGTAAAACCCAGTTAATTGTATAGGAACAACAAAACAACACTCGCAACATATAAATTAAATTAATTAACGCATTTACTTTATAAAAGTTTACGCATCTATCTCGGTGAAATTAAATTAGCTGTATTAAATTTATTGAGGTTTATTCTGTATCACAATCATCATCATTTTCACAAATATTTGTGTGCATGAACATGTCTATTTGCATTGGTCTGGGTGTCTCTATGTATAATAATGTGTGTATTTACAAAAAAATCAGTATTCAATAATGTATATCCGTATTCTAGAACCCATAACACAAACTTTATTATATGCTTATTTCGGGTCTAGGCGTTGTGTGTAATTGTTGTAATATATTATTTTATTTTAAAAGTCTTGCGGATAGGAACAAATCTGCTTTAATCATCACTCTTGGTAGGCGGATGAGTGACGTAGTCAAGTGATATTTAGTAGACAGGTTAGTAGACTGATGCACTTTAGTATTTCTTACTAGCCTAAAAATAAAATAAATGAAAAAATAAAAAATATTAATATTGTATGTCTTATATTAATATTGTATGTGTTATCTTCATTACAAATAGTTGAGGCATCACCAGTAAAATATGAAAATTCTTCTGTTGGGGCTGTCTCGCATCTTTCCGTTTACGATACATATATGAAGGAATTACACTTAAGGAAACTTAATTATAAAGAATTCCTAACCCTTCCAAGCCTAAAAATGGACATCTAAAGTTTTATAATACTAAAGCCATAAATTTTTTCCCGCTGATGTTACATACATGTTAAATTCGGTTGACATGTTAAACATGCCTTCTGAATTTGGTCTTATGTAACATAGAGCCAACTTGTTGCCTTTACCGAGCACAATTTCAAAAGCCGGGCTAATAATACTAATAATTACTTGACACCCAATCCAATATCACTTTATCCAAGATTTACATAAGACAGTTCAAACACCGTACCATTATTTTTTACTAACATCATCTTCAGAGTATCCAAAACCCACTCTATACTATAAAACAACGGTAGAATAATTTCTCACAAGTTGCAATTATACAGACGCTGGTCAGACCATGACCCTGTACCGTAGGCAGCTTTAACAGCCTTGGCCGGTTACGCCATTACGTTTGGGGCTGGTCAGTTCAGCAGGTTTAAATGGGGGCTCTCGGTATATGTAATATATAATTATTAGCCTTAAATTATATCTTGAGTTTTGATAACATGAATTTCAGTAATAAAGTAATAATAGTTGACAGATTAAGTTGAAGCAAGAGGTTGTAATTTTGAGTTCCACTCTAGACAAAATCCATCATTCAACATTAATCTTTTTTTTTCATTTAGGTAGGTGTTAGGTATCATATCCACATTTAATTTTACAATGTAATCTTTGACTATTTTTTTATTTATTTATTTAAGCTTCTTACACACAGAATGTATAACGGCGGACTTAATGCCAACGGCAACCTCTACCAGTCATCATCACTGTTATTATAATAAAATAGAATACGTTTATTTCAGATCATAGGATCCATATCTATTGACTGACCCTAACAAACCTTACTATAAGATTAGCCTGCTAGATGCAACGAATTAAACTCGAAGTGCACGGTTGTTTGTGCACAAAGATGTAACGAAGCCGTAAACTTAGACGTGTACACAAGTGATGAAAGTTTCATTACACATTAAAAAGATGTAATACCTGTTAGTTTTAACATAGCACTTTGGCAAATTTTAGCACAGTTAAAATTTAATCATGTGTTTTCGCGATTGAGTCACGATATCGCAATTCACTGCAAATAAAATTACTATGGTGGACCAATGACCTGATCAGGGTGACGGGCAACCAATGGATGAGGATGACTCTCGACCGCTAAAGGTGACAAAACTTGGGGCAGACCTATGTCTAGCAGTGGACGTTTTCTGGCTAACATGATGATGATAAAAATTACTTTTAATTAACAAAAAAGTTATCATAACTTAGTTAACCGGCCAAGTGCGAATTGGATCCGCGTAACGAACAACTTACAAACTTGTACAACCCAGAATTAATTTATATAATGAACGGCCATCTAACTTTTGATTGGGTTGAGCTATAGGTTTGAGAGATGGACAGACAGACGGAGAAGAAAGTGATCATAAAAGGGTTCCTTTTTGCCTTTAGACGTAAGTACCTACGGAACACTAAAAATGGTATTATAAAAACTTGCCAATCCTTATACCAATGGTTACCAAAGCGTAAAAATTGTAATCAATCGTTAATGATGCGTAACGCTCAAGATGGCATATGAGAGTAAGTTGTTGTACTTAGATTTGATAATATAACCTGTGTTACCGTTCGTCAGGCTAAAGACTAATAGTAACTAGAAAGAAGGACATGTTGATATTATGCTCTCAGTGATGACACAGAGTAAATTAAAATACAGTGATGGCAAATAAATGATTTTGACTTCGGTCTGTCTAAGGGCCATTACGTGTTGTAAACCTTATAAGGAACAGGACTTCTTTCTTAAACATACATGATAACATTATAAAGGCAAAAACGCTTCTCTGCATTAAAATAAACTTAGATACAAGAATTTCGTTTAATTAAAACCTAATATGTACAGATTCCGTGAGTAACTTAGATACTGTTCACTTATAAAGCTAGTAGAACTTACAAATTAGCAACTTCCTTGTAGTTGCTTGAAGTTAGCCCAACTGAGAGTTTATCACTAACAGTACTTTAACATAAAGTCTATAATACTTATATTAAATTTAAAAAACCAATAAAGAGAAAGAAAAATAGAGCTTTAATTTATGTTATAACCCTGTTTTTCTCGTAATGTCGCCTTTGTTAGAATTATGTCAGTAACATCCAAAAAAAACTAAAAGAAACCTTTGAAAAATATTAATATTAGTTCTCCGGTTACGAGTTCACAAAATCTGGCATACAGTTAACTTAATCAAGACAATACATAGTAACTCTTTATAAATAATTAGCTTTTCGCAGCGCCGTTTCACCTGCGCTAAGTTACATATTTGGTTACTGCTCTGCTCCTGTCGCCAGTAGCGTGATGTTCCACCACTCAAACTGCTATCAAGCGTGTTTAATTAAACAAACTCTTTCACTTTATATATTTGTTTAGATATAGATATTAACCAATACCAGCTCCCACGTAGATGAATGCATGTCACGCAGAAGTCGCATCCTAATTCCAATAACGACACGTCTTTCAATTTGACAGTTATGTCGAACAAATTTGCCGCAAGGTAAGGAAAGCTGACATAATCCAATTTATTCCGTACCATAAATTTAGAAATTTTATACGTATAATAAATAAATACGTATAAAATCAAAATAAATATTGCCTTACCAACACATAATTATGTAATTTGATTACTATTGCATTCTTTGTTTTTGTTAACTTTCGCACTAGGGATAAAGTACTGTGTCGCGGGGGACAAACTTAAAAATAACGGACACAAAGTACACTATGCCCTGGGGGCCTACTACCACCTCGTATAGCAGTATTATTTTAATTTTACTTTGTGTTTTGTCATTTTCTTTTGTACCATTAAAACAAGGATGAAAACAAAGTAAGATTATAATAAGATGCTGCTATATGAGGTAGTGGTAGGGCCCCTGGAGACAAAACAATCCTCTTATAGTACATCCTTTTCCTATTTGTGGAAAAGGAAAAGGATGGACTATAGAGGTGGGAAGTGTCAGTGTGGAGCAGAAATTTTGCATTATACGTGTGGAGACGAATTATTTCTGAAAATGAATGCATTTTCTATTAGTTAACGTTTAAGTCACTTAATATTATAATATTTGCCCTATGTAAAGAATGAAACTCTTTGCTAAGAACAGAAAAGTATCAACGAACGGAAGCATATAATTACATAATTTTATCGAAATAAACTAAAATTAATTAACTATCAAGGACATGGAGTCAAAATTAAATAAACCTAGGACACGAAGTATTAAGTTGTTATGTTAAATTGAAGCAGAATTATCGCTAGACCTTGATAATTTCTTACTTTCGATCTGACGAGCTTCTGACTAATAAACTATAACGTTAAAACTTGCTCTGTAATTGATTAAAAAACTAATAAGTAATATTTTGTGAATGTAGCAATACTTTAGGGTACGTATATATTTGAGAAAAAGAATTTTGTCGACTCATCAACTCGGAGACGCTAGGTTGCCTGCAGTCTTATTTAATTTATTATTTTTATAAAGTGTTATTTGAAGACCATGTTTAAATATAGTATACAGAACTGTTTACCTAAATATTTTAGTAAATATGTCATTGTTTTGTAATCACATCGTCAGATTTAAGACGCCCCCTGCCAGGACATAGGTCACTCCCAATTCAAAAGGAAGTGTTTTTTATTTATTTATAGTTTATTGTTTATTAAAGTCATCAGTCATCATGCTTGTCAGGCAGATTATTAATCACAGTAAAGTCATGTCTATACAGTTCAATCATACTCAGTAAAGTGATTTGTTCACAAAATATGACCATAAATGTACAAAACACATTTTTATTTATATAAATGATATTTAAATACATTTAAATTGCATTGTGTATTCATAATCTGAAGGCATTCACAGCCGTTTCTCGTCCAAAATATCAGCATAAACCTCAGTATCAGTAATACCGGAATAAAAAATCGGCTAATAACATACGTAAAAGGTAAACTGCAATTCAAAATTATAATGACGTTGTTTTTATTACACGATTCAATTGAAATACCATAACAGTTCAAACACCTCATTTAAACTTTTATCTTATTACCGCATTCTACACAACGCATAGTCAATTTAGTTCAGTATACCTCCAAGGTTGATTTTAACGACAAATCAAGTATAAAAAGTAAAAAAATGATATCACAAAATATTTTACGTTCAATATTAACCGGATAAACGATATCTGGTATGATAATTATTTAGTATAGGTCATACTTTACAGTAAGAAATCAAACGAACTGGTCAAGCGGGAAAAGTTGCGGTTCACGATCACGTATCAAGTGATTGAGTAAAATTGTACAAGGACATGGCCATAGCCCTATTTATTGAATATGTGGTAGTATATAAGTACTATGATTAATTGTCTATGCATGGGATGTACTTTGTGTCATGGTTACCGGTTTAGTAGGCATAAACAACCGCAAAAGAGATCCAATTACCAATTCAGTTCTATAAAGTACTATTACTACGTACGCCTACCTCATTCTCTCTTTAACTCACGATTGGCAACGGTTTAGTTGAGTTTTCTTACAAAACGCAATCATGCTCAGAGATTCTGGTTACCACTTACCATCAAGCGAGCCGTATACCTGATTGTCAACATGCATAAATGCTAAGTGGTATAGAAACAAAAAATGAAAGAGTATCGCATATTATTATGTGCCGTAATTTCATACTAAGCTTATAATTACTTAGGTACTTAACAATACTTCATATTGCACTGTTGAAAGCCTTACCGCGCACAACACCGCATATCGTGCCGCTAGGTACTATATACAAAGGTCTGCTTATGCCTAAACTATTATATTTGTTGTCTACCACACCATATGCGATGGTATGATACCGTACCATATGCGGTCTTCTGTTTATTTCTAGCGACCGTTGACCCCGCGAGCAAGGTAATTAAGAGATTCAATATAAAAATAAAGGCGCCTATAGTAATTATTTATTTATTTGATCGTCGTGAAAGATGCGAAAGCTCTCATTTTATACAATTATATTTCATATCCTGATTAATCAATATAAAATATTCTTTGACCATTGACCATTACGACCTTATCTCCAAGTAAAATTTACCAGTGCATTTTGTATTTATGATAAACGTTATGTTTATTTAAAATATATAAGAACGATGACCTATCTTACGCACGTTTGGATTTAACTACAATAGAAAAACTTCATCATTATCCAGCAATAAATATATTCATCTGACAGTATGATGATTATTATGATAATATATCCATTTGATCGAAACCTAAAATTCTACAGAACGACGACGGCGTTGATCAGAAACACTTCATTACATTTGCGCATAGCCTATAACTAATATTATTGCTTATAAAATCAATTTAAAACTTGTGAAAATGGCCGTCGCCATAGTTTACTACAATGTAGACTGAGGCACGCCTTTAACGACGATAAATGCTGAATTACAATGCTTCCATTTGAAAATAATAGTCTTTTCATAGCGATACTGTACTCATATTTTATTTAGAAACATAACTATCATAACCTTATAGGGCAACTGACGAACTTCATAGTACCGGTAAAAGTAAACATGCTAAAAGCTTTCGGTTAAAAAAAAAAAAAAAAAAAAAAAAGAGGTTGGTTGAATCAACATCCATAAAGATAGATTGTGCTATAAGTAATGTCATTCTAAAGTTGCAGTGAAACAAGGTAATAAAATCAGTTCTGGTTCTTTATAATATAAACCTTATTAGTACGTACCCATTAAGTTAATATTATGACCAAAATTCTTTAAACATGAACTTGTCTATGCATCGAAATGACATCGCGCCAGATGTACATTATGTTCTCCATGATTGAACCGGTTGACTGGACACTAGGGTATGATTCACACGAAAACTCGCTCAAATCAGTTATGAGTTCAATTAGCGTTATTATACATTTTTATAAATTAGCAGTAGCTATACCAAAACCATAATCGACAATTACATTTTATGCATAATAATTATTAGAATAAAATAGAAAAAAGCTGAAAAGGTTCCCTAACTTTAAATTATTTGTATCGTGTGTCGTCTCGACGTTTGATATTTGTTTAAAATGCCTCCAATTTATTTGTATCATAGCTTGGGGTTTAGAATCGGTCATTGTTAATAAGCGTAGTTTACAAAAGTCTAGGGCATCTAGACGCAATGCTCATACGACGACTTGCTTTATGTTCACTCGCTCGACGTCCAAAAAAGTACGTCTAGTATAAATCGTTCCTTATATGCATAATCTTGTACAATTGTACATCCCAGTGGACAATCAACAACACCCCATAACCATAACCTTTGTTTTTGGGTACTGTTACGTCATAATATAATGAATATTGCGAACGGAACTTACTGCTCAAGGTCGCCCGCTACATTGACAATTCTGACCACATACTGCAGTGTTGAAGACATCTTTGTAAAAAAAATAATCATGGCCTGCATACAATGGTTGACTTGTTGTTAAGAGTTAACGAGTTTTATTGATAATAAAGTTTAAAAGATTGTTTGTACGTTGTAATGTACCTATGTAATAGAGCCAACCAATTAAATCCTATTACAGAGGCAACGCCTCTTCTCAATCAGAGAAGACAGGAACATTGATCACTCCTCCATTCATTCGTTTCATCCATTGTTTGCATAAGGCAAGTGAATTGACAATTTTAGACATTTTATTAGGTCCCACGTAACAAATGACAAACGTGAGGACATAGATTTTTTTTCTATTCATAAAAAATATTTAAAAAATGTGTGGGGTTGACATAAGCTAACGCCATCATTGTCGTTAGCTACTCGATCCCATAATTTTTTTAAACTATTCTAAGAATAGAATAGAAATCTATGCCACTTGTCTAGGGCCTCTTTTGTAACTAAGGTTAAGACTGAGAATTTCTCGACAAAGAAATCAAAATTTGACGTGCGTATCAATTCCATCGTAAGTCTGTAGTCCAGTCAAAACCTAATTTTAAAAAGTAGGTAACCTTTTAAATATTTACACTGGTACTTCTTCAGTTCTCTCAACCCCATCCAAGCTTACGTAGCATTACTGACTGTTTAGTTGCTACTTAGTCTTGTTAAATGTTGTCATGTAATATATTCTTTGAGCGTGCAACAGACCTTAACAAAACAATAAAGTGTACTCCAAATTACAAGTTGCAAGTTCAAGGACAACATTATTTCTCAATTGCTTCTGATTTATCGTCTTTGTATGATAATTATTTGTATTTGTAACTAAATGTATGCTAATAGCTGAGTGGATAAATGCCTACGAATTATTGTTCGTAATGAATAATGATGTAATTGTGTTTGTTCAGCAATGAGATCAATACATTGATTAGGTATATATGATTAACTAGCTGCGCCCCACAGCTTTGCCCGCGCCTAAAACATGTTTTGTCTCCTTCGGGAACCACGCCGATTTATACCGAGATAAAAAGTTGCCAATGTCCGTCTCCGACACCGAATCTATCTACATACCAATTTTTAACGAAATCAGTTCAGCCGTTTAGGCGCTGAGTGGTAACAAACATACACACACACACACACAAACTTTCACATTTGTAATATTAATAGGATTACTTTACATTACAAGTATATTGTAGGTTGCGTAATCTTCGGTCTATAAAATAAAACCACCCCATCTTTATACACACTGTACCTAACCGGCCATCTTCTCGTTGTTTGGCATATTTTGTAATTCCATTATGATTTATTGTGCGTTTGTTGAAAACAGCGTAAAATATTTTTTTTTTTAAATATAAGTTCTATAGTTCCTACTTACTCTATTAAAGAGAGACGGGTGTGAAATTCTGTATGTATATATTTGTATAAAAAACGTAAGTGCCTCTGGTATTTACTGTGGGAACTAATAATTTTCTGTCATCGATGTCATGAGACAGGCTTTAAAAGTTCAGCAGACGATACGCGAATATGAAGCTCACACCGAAGTGATACGGGGATGCAGTTTTAATGTCAAAGTTTGTACAAAAATATACATAACAAACACTAACACGCCTCTGTACCTACAGTTACTAGGTACGCTCGTCGTCGGGGTCGTCACTTCGATAAGACAAAATCATAGCTGAATGACCTGTGTGATGTGATACTCACCATAAAGATACTGTAGGATTGCGGACTAGTATAATTACTCAATATAATAGTAGAATAGAACAAACTAAAAGACTCTGGACATATTATTTACACATTTTATACACTTACCTCTGTCTGTACAACTGGGGACTGTATCGCTAAAAGCAATATCTTCCAGGGTTCATTTATAACTGGTCCCTATTCCGGTTTACCGTAAAGCTCTTGATCTGGGGACAGCTGTATAATTCGACCCTGTAACAACTTGTCTTTTAATATATGAGTATAGTGCAATCGTTTACCGGTTTTGATGACGATTAGTCATGTATTTTTATTATGAGCATTTATTGTGTAACATAAATAAATTTACAGAAAACAAGAAATCGTATTTTTTTTTTTTAATAGGTGAGCTTGGAGATAGCAGGCGTAGGAGTTAGTAGTGGGTTGAGGTAGTTCTGTTTTGATATTTATACCAAACTTCGCTGGGACTACGTGTAAAGTTTAAGCGAAATATGATCAGCATCTGTACCTCGAGCACGAACATTGAACCATTACGTCAAGTATTCGTATCGAGCTAACTATTCGAATACGGAGTCGATACTATAAATAAAATCATTGGCAGCATGAACATATTTACCTTACTCACGTGTACTCGATACGAACTCGATACTATGGTTAAATAATGCCATGTACACAAGACGAATTGAACGAATGATAAGGAATGATGCGTTCAAAAACTAATATTGTTGTATTTAATAAATCATTTGCAGTGATAAAAATGCAACTTAATAAAGGTATAACGTTACGGCCTTACGAAATCAGTAATTTAAAATAATAATCGACATAAAAATTTCAATTTTATAATTAAATTTAGCAGACATAAAAAATTTTAAGCTTCATAATTTCTGAACGCAGCCATTTTGTAGTAAATTTAGTTGTATAATTTACGTAATCTATGGTTTTGACTTACGACAGTTTGAATTTGAAATACTGACGCGCGATGTTTGTGCTGAGTTATTAATATTAATACAGCAGAATTATCAAATTATCAAAGTAAGAATGTCTTCAAATACTAGTTTTACGCAGTTCACAATGTTGGTAGACTTTATTGACAAGTAAGTACTTACATATTTATTGGCTAATTGGTAAAAATAATATGATCAAGTGGTTACAATTACTAATGTTTACTTTATTTTATTTTAGGAATGGAGTTCTACCCAAGCCGCAAAGCTTATTGTGAAGAAATAATGGATAGAGATTACTTAGTTCCTACAGACTGCAAGAAGTTTAAGTTAAAGTTGTACTTCGTGCAATTTCAATTGGTAAGTCTAACATGTGTATGGTGTGCTATTGTTCACGTTGTGTTAGTATAATGATTACTCGTTAATACTCTGTCTAAATTGCACTTACCACTAGAGAAAGTAATTTATAAATAGACTTAGTTGGGTATAAGTATATTCCCATAAACAGTTACCATAATACACTAACAATAACAGACATACCTATTTAGCGGCATTTACCTTGCCTTTTATTTTAATTTTCTTTTGTACTCTATATTTAACCAAATATGAACTGAAGAATCTTAATAATATTTTCATCCATAGTGATACTTACTTAAACTGTACCTACTAACAATTAAATTCCTATTGATTGTTAACTTAATTTACATTAAATATCTTGTTCATACAGGTAATGAGGATTGGAATACCCTAGGCTCCAGTCAAGATGCCGGTGAATTTAGAGCTGTAAAACCATCAAGCCCAAATATTCAAATCTATCTCCACCGAAGACTCAAAAGACTAACTAGTTCACAACCTACCACTCAGATACATCATCACAAAAGGAAGCGCAATGTGGCTATATGAGTATTTTTTTAAAGTGAGGAGAATGATATTAAGAGAATAGTTTTAAGAAATAAATAATATAGATTATAATATATGTTGTAAACATATAATTTTATAATAAATATTTTTAAATTTTATACAGTTGCCATTTATTCATACCTAGGTACCATAAAATAAAGTGAAAGTAATGTATAAGCAAACTCATTTATTCACTTGAATAATAAATACTTAACACTTTGAACACTATGCAACTAGACACAATAGAAAACGAAAGACGCTTAAAGACAATGATGATGACAAGAATGTAAGTAAAATATCAGCCAATTTGCTTACAGTTTGCTGACCACTCTTTATATTCCCCAGATTATTCCAATATTTTATTAATAAAAATGAACATATAGAGATAATTTATTTATTTATTATAAACACAAATACATAACAAAACAGTTTACAACAAAGCATTGCACAGTTAAAAACACATAACTATGTACTTAGTAGAGATATTAATACACAGATTTAAAAAACAAAACTATTATACACTAACAACAACAAGAAGAAAATTAAGTGGGTTTCTTATTAGAGTTAAAAACTATTAATTAAAGAAAAATTAAAATATTGAGAGATCTATTCAATTAAGTTAAGCCTATTTACTAAAAGGTTTCTTAGTGAACAGCTTAATAAGTCTTCTGATTACTGTCATCTATACCACATTGGCCCAATACCACATTAGCCCATTTGATACTGAATACCGCATACACCTGGTATTCCATAGTTTTGAAAAAATAATGTAAAGCAGAAGTTCATTATGTACATAAAATTTAATAAGATATCTATGTAATAATAACAAAACATAAGTAGATACCTAAGTACTTAGGTACTATTTAGTAAATGTACCTAAACGTACCTACTATTTTACCTACGTTTATGGCGTCTCTCCTCTTAAAGTGGGGAATTTGATTTGTGTTGGTTATTGTTAAGTGCCTCCGTGACCTCCGTCGCATATTTCCTGGCTGACACTTGTTTGCCCCATCTCAATATCCTTAAAAAACATGCGTTATAAGAGCCCGTGGTAGGTTTAAAATGACAAAGCACAAATAACCTGTAACAATAACACAGTTTTAATCTTAGATGATTAAACTAATATATAAGACAATTAATTTCGTATGAATGAGTACCTACCATAATATGATGTAAGCTTATTCTTTTACTGACTCCCAAGTGTGCTTTGGAGCGAAGTTCTTGGCATAAGGTGAACGCTTGTTTTAGTTAAATCTATAAGATCTTCGATTTTCTTAAGAAAAGCCCTTTGAACAATACCACTGAAAGAAATATTATCAAGTTAATTATAAAGTATTTAAATTTTCTTTACATTGAATTTTAAAAGAAATGTGATTAACTTCAAGTTAATTTTACAAACCTTATCTCGTCTTTTCCTTCTTGTTTCTTCAGCCAAACGCCACGCAAAATAATATAATGCCATATAATGATCTATATACAGTCATAATGCAAACATTTTCACTTAAATAAATACAATAAAACAAGAAACAACTCTTCTCGATAACGCTCTCACCTTAAAAATGTCGGTGACAAAGTTTTCGTTTAATTCGATAGCCGTTTGGCGATACTACATGTCAAAAAATGTTCGTGCTGCCGATTTCCATACATTTCCTGCGTTTACTTTACGATTACCTTCTCGATATTGTAGGTTAATTACCGCTAGATGTTCGTGCTACCAAATTTTAGTTCCAAATACGCTCACCGAGCGCTGTACAAGTTTCCATACAAAATTTTTCTATTTCGATGGCTATTCGATATGCATAAAATGTTCGTGCTAGCGGTACTGTTCTTTATAATGTTCTCGTCTCGAAACCAAACTACTTTTAAAATTTGTTTACTGTAGTATAGTGGAAATTTAACATACAATAAGTAGTTTTAATTAAAATGATAATTCAACATTTACATTTTGACAAAAAATATGATCCAGTTTAAAAAGGTGAAGGTTATTAAATGAAAAGAAATGCGATATTCATAATTAAAATATAATTAATTATCTGCTTCCGTCGATGTCAATGAACGAATTAATGTGTGGCGTACATAAAATTGAATATATCATACATTCAAAAAAATTAAACATCAAGGAAACGATACAAAATGGAAACAACCTTTATATTATTTAAATCATTTTAATTTTGTTTATAAAGGAAAAGTTGTGTTATTCACCAACTCGACACTGTTGCAAAGAAATCATTAATAATAATAATAATAATAATTCAATAAAATAAGAAATATTTAATTCTCACTGTAAGCATAAGAGCGCTTTCTTATACAAATGTTTTGGTCACTTTTAATAATTAATTTATTAACGGTAACATTGTCGTTAGTTTATGTCAATTCCATAAATTTTTTAATCTGTTCTATGAGTAGAATAGAAATGTTTGCCACTTGTCTAGGCCCTTAGTCCAAACACTAGTGTTCGAAACGTCAGTAAGCCGAAGCAGTACTCTTAGCTTTAAAACCTCTAGTTGTCAGGCAATATTGTTTATTACATATTATGTATTCATGCCGAGTGCATATTATAATATATGTAGGTATCAAGTGTTGATCTATGACATATAAAATATGATGACAGGTATAAAAGTAACAATTGTAAACTATGTAACTTAAAACCATTTATCACTGCATGTTATACAGCATGTTCCTACTATCTGAGCTGATTTAATTGTATTAAAATTAATCTATTTAAAAAAAGTGAATATTGCATGAAAGAAAAACGCTCTCGAAAATTGAAATTGAAGATTATGGTAATGAAAAACAGTATAATTTTATTAATTTTAATCTTTGGTAGGTTAGGTTTGGTTAGTAGTTAGGTTAGGTTAGTAACTCTACCTAATGCTAGTCAGTGGGGTCTAAAAGTGGTGGACACCATTCCAAACGCCTTCGTTCCAAATTGCTTACGTTGATCCTTCGAGTATGACAGCTTTATGAGATATCGCAATTTTTCATCATATACACGAATAAATAATTTATATAAAATGAAATATACCGCCCAAAAATATTTTAGAAATTACTCAGACAAATTAATAATAACTACAAACTTCAATGAATATGCAAATAAGTTTTATTAGCAAGAGCAATCATATTTGCAAGCATCACTTCATTTTCATGATTCTGACGTTTTAATTAAAATACAATAAAATTTCCACGACGACATATAGTTTTTCATTCAACTCTAAAGTCAATAAAATACGTTCACTGAGGAACAGCCTGTTTATGCTCGTAGATAAATCAATATTTCGGTAGCATCAGCCAAATTCAAATTTTCCGTATTTTTAAAACGCGTGTTATGATATTTTCTATGTTAAATTCCGATTAAATTTTTTAAAATCACTATACCTTTGACCTAGTTCGTCATTACTAATGACGAACTAGACAATGCGGTGGCCACTGCCCAAAGGTTCATTTTAATCTTAGTCAATTTGATGAAATGACAGACGGCGAACTATTTTCCTAGACGCTTTCTGGATCTGACTCAAACTAGTTTCAAAATTTACTTTTTATGACTTTTGGTCTACGACGAAATTTCCAGCTGTCTCACTTACTGTAATCCAACCATGACGAGTGATATTTAGCTCTTGTTTCATTGTGGCTAATCTTGTTAATCATAAGTCTAAATATAATTTATTAATCTACACATTTTATTGAGATTGGAATTTGATTTTTATTTAAAAAGGAACATAATATATAAACATTGAATATTTCGAACTAATTTCGTAATTGCCATGCCAACTAATATAGTTTGAAATTGAGTACACACATCGCTAGTACAATTTTACCTATCCAACCAAATTACAGTGTAGAACGTAATTTCAAACAAACTTTATAGTAATTAAAAGCAAACATACTTTACAAATGGAAAACACATATCGGATACCAAATACAAGTTCGTAATTATTCCTATCGATAACGTAGAACAATAAGGCCACAAAATTGGCTTCTATTGTCTAAAGGGTTGGCGGCAAATTCTTCGTATATTTTCAACAAGCATTGGTCAAGGGCTATTGTATTGCTCAATAACAATTGTGATTCAAAATCAAGTGCGGGACCAAATAAGCTGACATAGTAGACGGTGCGAATTGCTTTCAGAATGTTAACTAAGCTTGAGCCTTGATACGTTGTTCGTGATCTAGATGACTGTTATGTAGGGTTTATAAGTTAATTATAAGCTGGACCATTGTTTATCATGTTAATTAGTACAAAACTTGAATGTTAAAGCATATACTGAATACAGGAACAGAAGGAACCACGCCAATTTAACTGTATAGAATTTGTTGTATTGTTTTATTGTTTACAAATGAGAACTACTATAACATAGTGATATGCATAGTTAAGTAAATATGTATGATAGTATCATGTAGGTTCTACATCTTTACGTGTAGTCTTGGGCCATCATAGCAGCACTATACAAGGAAAATATACGCTTGAAATCAAGTACGATTCTTTAATGACATTAATAAATGTAGTTTCTTCAACTGCATCATTCGAAGACCAATCTTTGGACTTACAATTTTCCTCTTCAACTATAAAATTATTATGTGCTAAGATAGCTGACAATGTAATATAGGGAGGTATAATACGTCTGTATCTGTCTTTATTCATAGAAATAGGCCTGTTATGCTACTATTTAAGCTATTAATTTATGAGTTTTCATTAGTATTGACATGACGACATTAGTAGTCAAGTTCCAAAACGGAATATTCCTTATTAAAATCATCTGTCGAACTCAAGCTACTCTATTAAATTTAATGTTCCTAATCTTCTTGTTGCAGATGGGTCACCGAGTCCCACGATATTCATCACTTCTCTGGGGTGTCTGCATACCCAGTTCTTGTAGCAGTTTTGACTTAGAAGAAGAATTGTCCCAAAAACTTTCTAGCCTCGGCATTTCAGTGAGAGTACACAATACCATGTGTTCTGTCAAAAATTTTAGGCGACCATATTCGTTTGGGAAGACATTATCAATGTGAGTATAACAATATTAGAAGTATTTACTGGTAATAAAATAATCATAATAAATTTGGTCCGGTGAACAACCAATATAATCTTTTCATCAACATGGGTCCTGATATAAGGCGAAAAAAAACATCGTTAGGAAACCTGGGGCTATAAATTAAGCTGTACAGATTCCAAGAGCTAAAGTATATTCTACATATTTACGAATATCCTTGACCATAAAACTAAAATCATATACCTATCGTACTGTCAATCAACTAATGTCGTGACATTATGGACAGTCTAAGTTGTTTAAATGTTTGTCCTGTATTGCTGGATAGTTACAGGTTTATGATGAAATTGAATTTAAAATGTGTCATCTTCCGGATTCATCAAAATCTAGGGTTTTGATCAAAAACAAGCACGATTATTTTTCTTTAATTAGAATGAATTAATGCTAAAAAAATCTACAAACTTTATTGACTATCGGAGTAAAAGACAGCCTTTACTATATCCTGCAACACAAAAGTTAGACTTGCTTGTCTGTTATCATTTATTGTAACGTTAGCACACAAGCATACAAACTCATTGTTTTTTCTAAATCATATGAATGATACTTTAAAATTAAAAATACTATCTAAAAGAAAGTCAAACTTTAGGAAGAGCTGATAGTAACTCTTTTCAATCTCTAAGCAATTTCAATTTTTATAATCAATTAGTGTGAAAAGAGAATTCTCAGGATAGGCTACGATAACAGTAGACAAGTACTTTTACACCTTCAATCATTATAATTTCATTATAATCAAACGTAAGGTGACATGATTTAGAAGCTCAAGATCTTAATTAAACACGATTTCCATAATGAATGCTGGCCACATAATTGCATAATATAATGTCTTAGTCCTGGGACGCTGATGATGTCATGTACCTTCGCAGTAATTAATATTAAATAGGTAGACCTTGCATTGCTTCATATGATGTGACTTGATTTTTAGCGCATCACTCAAAGCCTTCCTTGTTTTTTATATTACATCATTAATTTTAAGAAAAACCGACATCAAAACTATACCTATATTTACAAACTTAAACAAAAACTAAAAGTATAATGCCTCAATATAACTTGAATAAACCAAAACATAATCTACGTATATTTTGTTTCGGTTAATTTTTAAAAAAGCGTTATGCCAATTGCCATCAAATTTATATGGGACCACCACTGAAATATGATCTACCTTTCAAAAAAATAATCATTAAAATCCATTCATAATTGGCAGAAAAATCGCGTAACGAATACAAAAAAAAACCTACGACTAGAATTGAAAACCTTCCTCCTTTTTGAAGACGGTTAAAAAGTCATTTAATTCAATCATATGCATGAGATTTGACTGACAAAGATAGAACCGTGAAAAGATGAACTCTTTTTAATCGCAAATAATTACAATTTAGGGTATGAAATACAATTTGTGATAATACGCGACGCAAATAGAGAACTAGGTATATAACAAGCAAAATATATTATTAAAAAACAAAAAGCCTGTCTGCCTAAAATATGACGCTACATTGAAATATTATTTTACTTAATGTTACTCCCACAATCAACACAAATCTAATAAAACCTCATATGTTAAAATCCATCAAACCATTTAGGCTGTAGAGCGCGCCAAAAAAACAGCTATACATACTCACATACATATATACATACGCTCAAAAAATATTAGCCTCCTTGACTGCAGCACTCGGGCAAAAATCAATCAACTATAATATTATTATGTAATTTAAACCTAGATATATATTATGTAATGAATTTACTATATATATATTAATACATATAACATAACATAATTAGAATTTATGACTCCATTCTGCAGTTAGTTAACCACAAAGTGTATATAAAGCTATTTTTATGTAGCAAACAAAAATCATACTCAACTAACAACTACCATACTACAAATTACTTTCATAAAACGTGTCATAGAACATCAAGCATTTTAATTAATACAGATCACATTTGAATACTAACTAACACTAATTTTGTGCACATGCAGTAATTTACTTACATAAAGCGCAAGCTAGATTTTTGTACTACTTTTGTTTTGAGAAAGCTATAAATTTATAAATTATTTCTCCAATACTGGTAATTCTTGGTAAAAAATAATTTACACATTTATCATTACTGACTCATTAAATGATAATAAACTGTTATTCTCTTTTTAAACACAATATGTAGACATTTGTAGCTTCATAATTTTACTGTAAGTACTTATGCAAAGAATTACAATATCCGTAAGAAAATTCTAGTCGCGTACACATTAATATCAAGATTTCAGATAAAATTATTATATAGAACCTTATTCTTAGTCTAGGAATGAAAATGATTGATAGATAATGACAGCTTTGCGTCCGCGTGTTTGTGTAATCTTTTACTTCTATTTTTTTGTACTGTAAAGAGATAAAGAAAAATAATATTAAAATTATGATTGCATCTATACATATAATAAAAATGTAACCGATCGCTGTCTGTACATGGAAGATATATGAGAAAAATACTATTGGGACCTATATCAACGCAAATAGAACCCAAAAAAATGATTTTTAAAATTTTTGTCTGTTTGTCTGTTTGTCTGTGCGTTTATGCACGCTAATCTCCCGATTTAAATATGGTTTTCACTAATATATTGTGGTAAGCTTCACTTAACATTTAGTGTTTGTTTCATGTCAATCGGTTCATAAATAAAAAAGTTATGCCAATTTAAAGAATCACATCGAACATTCGTTAATTTACTACGAAATCTTATAGAAGCAGATATTTTAACAGGTTGCGGAATAGCTGATAGTGTTTTTATTCCTCGGATTCCTGTCATTCTAAACAGTCTTTCATTTAGTTTTAAACGAGTCCAGTTTCCAGTGAGCCTATGTTTTGCGATGACTAATTAAAGTAATTAATTAATTAAGTAATTAAAGTAAAGGTAAGACACTAAAAGTTGTGGGTGTGGATCTAAGTATTAGCTGTTTTTCGGTCAGCTTTATGTGGCTCTATCACGTGTTAGCATTACTAGCAGCCTGTATGCTTTGTTCCCTGATGGCTATACGTCTAATCCATACATCCATACATATTATAAAAGGCTTTGTCCTGACTGACTGACTGACTGACAGACAACGTAAAGCCTAAACCGCTGGTCGTAGCAACTTGAAATTTGGAGGGTGTGTTTGTCTTAATGTCTAGAAGTGTACAAAGAAAGGGTTATTAAAAATTCAACCCTTAAGTGTATGAAAAGGGATGAAATCGATTGTATGAAACGTCTTCATTTTTTAAGTTACAGTTATGAAATTTTGTTTTGGAATACTTTTATTTAAATAAAAAATACGCTCATAATTTTTTTTTTACTGGGGTGGATTTATAGGAGTGAAATAAGGGATAAAATATTGTATGGAAAGATCTTTGCTTTTGAAGTTGGCGACTTGAAATTTGGAGGGAGGGGGAAGGGAGGGGGAGGAAGAGGAAAGGAAGGGAAAAGTGAGGGGAAAGGGAGGGGAAAGTCAGGGGGAAATCGACTGCCTCTGTATTTCGGTGGTACTGTGTATGGACTGTGAGGTCGCGGGTTCGATTCCCGCTCAGTGCAAATATTTGTAGCATGAACATGTCTATTTGCATTGGTCTGGGTGTTTATATGTATAATATGTATCTATTTACAAAAATAAAAGTATTGAAGTATGTTTATCCGTATTCTAGAACCCATAATACAAGCATATAATATGCTTACTTTGGGTCTAGATGGCGTTGTGTAAAAAAAAAAGGAAGAGGGAACTTAGGGGGTGTGAGGAGGCAGTGAAGGGCAAGTAAGGGGCAAGTGAAGGGCAAGTGAGGGGGACGTAAGGGAAAGTGAGGGAAGTGAGGGAAAGTGAGGAGTCAGTAGTGGTGGTGAGTGAGTGGGAAGTGAGGGAAAGTGAGGGAGATGGGAAGGAGACGGGAGGGGAAGGAAGGGGAAGGGGAAAGTTAATGTAGTGAAAATTTGCTTTTGTGTATTGTATGTTGTTTTACGGGGGATATCTTTAGGTAGGTGAAAGAGGGTTTGTACGAATGGTGATGATGATGAGATTAGAAATAGTATGCAAAACAGTATTTAAACAATATAAAAATGTCTATTGAAAAACGATATTCATGCGAGCGAAGCCGCGGGCAAAAGCTATACATAATTATATAAAAACGAAAGGTCACTCACTCACTCACTCATCTCATCACGAAATCTCAAAAACTACAAGTGCTAGGAGTTTCAAATTTTGGAAATAGGTGCTCTCTAAGACGGGATTTTGCGAAATTTATTTCCCTGGAGTACAAAGGGGAACAAAATTTGTATGGAGCTTCTATAGTTTTTGAAAATAGGAGTGCCAAGTTTCGTTAAATATCGCAAAATTTCGTCTGTTTTAGGGGTAGCGGGTGAATAGATTTAAATCGGATTCGCCTTAGAGACGGATTATACTGATATTTATTACTAATATATAATGTACGATTGCCGTAAGATTAGGTAAGAAATATTCTCATACAGGCACACATCTGAATTTTCACGCGAACGAACTCGTGCGAATCACCACGTCTTATTTCTTTATTAAAATGTAAATACTTTATTAGTTAAAATGTAAATACAAGTTAGATTTATATTTTCAGGATTTTTTTTTTTGTGATAAAACATGATTGTTAACACGTTTCATTACGGAATAGGTGGAATTTAAGTGAATTACGAAATAGTAGTAGTCGATTTACGCTGGTTTCAACATGAATGGGTCGGATCGACCAGGGATGTACTACCCTCTCATAGTTTTCGACGTAAGAGTAATAGTATCCATATTATTGCGTTTCGTTCGGTAAGCGCGAGAGCCGGAGGCCCAACTGATGCAGAGATGACAAACCTCGCAGCATGTGTGGGACCAGCTGAGTATCCGCGGAGTCATTGTGTGGGTGGTGTGGGTCAACCCGCCGGTCAGGGAGACCCGTATAAACGGTGGTGCCGCTGGCCGCCCGCGGCATTGTACAAGGGCCCAATTAGATCTAACCAAAAAAAAAGAGACTGCCCCACCAGGTTGCGCATAATCTCGGAGTGGTTCGTCGTGCAGGTTGGTGACCGGATAGTGGGACCCGGCGACCATTTTCGAGACGGTACGGGAGCCTTTTGCGAGCAGTCCGTATCATGGAAGCCCGGAGGCCTAAGACCCTTGAGCCTTTACAGCTGCGAAGAGACATCGCCTCCTCAACGGCCATCTTCTATCGCCTTTACCACGGAGAGTCTTCTCAACAGCTCTTTAAATTAATTCTACCCTCTCCCTTTTTATCCAGAACGACACGTGCGGGACTGAAGTGCTACCCTTTCACAGTGCAATCTAAAGGGTCTCGAACCAAACGGTTCAGCACTTTATACTTTTGTCGCTCAATTAAAGCCTGGAACTCTTTACCAGCGCATGTGTTCCTACCTAACTTTCATCCTGGGACTTTTAAGCGAGGCGTGAAGAAGCATCTTACTAAGCCGCCATAGTGGAGGCCACCATACCAGTAGTTTGGCTTTTGGAATGGTGTCCACTACTTCTGAATTCCACTGACTGCTTACCATCAGCCAGAGTAGAGGCACTTTGGCAGGCTAATATAAAAAAAAAACTTATAGCGTTTTTATTCCTCGGATTCCTTTCATTCCAAACAATTTCCCGTTTAGTTTTAAACGAGTTCAGTTTCCAGTGAGCCTATGTTTCGCGATGACAATTAATGAGTGTGGATCTAAATAATAACTGTTTTTCGCATGGTCAGTTTTATGTGGATTTGCCACGTGTAAGTAATCCTAGCAGCCTGTATGGCTTTGATCCGCGATGGCTATACGTCTAATATCGTAGATAGAGAAGCATTTACTGTAATGATTTTTCTTATTCATTTAGGTGAATAAGAAAAATCTTATAAGAAGAAGATGTTTATAATTCAAAACAAACCAAAAGATATATCCAAAAATTGCTGCCCAAAATCACTATTCCACGCGGACAAAGTCGCGGGCACAGTTAGTATTATAAAAAAATGGCATTTAAGGTAGATGGAGATGGTTTAAAAATAGCTCAAAAATCGACTAAAAAAATAAAACGTAATATAATTTCTTTTTACATGTCTAACATTTAAAATCTATAAAGTATTCTTTCACAAGTTAAAACTTGTTGGCCAGAGACTCAGAGCCATTAAGACACACATTTTCTCTTGGTTTTGTTCTTTAGAATAGTAATTCTTGCACTAGCATTAATGGCTGATCATATAGTACAAATTACTAGACGGCAACTGGTATAAAACAAAACACAATTCATTGTGTTCTCATAGACATCACAATGTCAGTCGGAAAAAAGTTGATATAGTACCTTCTAATTATTTTTAGAATTCTTTGGACGATATTTGCGTGTCTATCTTTTTTCTACACTGGTTCCGTTAAAAATATTGAAATTTGGCTCATTTTGTTCCAGCACATTTTTTCTGGCAATACTTTTGCTGCTGAGTTTAGGAACAATCCTAGATGATGACAAAGAAGGAGCTACAAACTTCGAGAAGCTTCTCAATGCGTTTTCTTTGAGGAGGAACTTGAAGAAAGTCTTTGACTTATCAGACTCTCCCACAAGGATTAAAGGAGTAGACGCTTTCAGAGGAATGAATGCCTTTGCGTTGCTTATTGCACATAAGTCAATGGCAATGGCACACAACCCGTATGTCAACAAAGTGAGCTTTTCTGCTGTAAGTATAATATCATTTTTTTTTTGTATTAGCGACTCACCTCGGCTTTGCATGCATAACAAAAACACCATTATAGAACTATGCTATTCCTGGCAAAGTTCTCTTTGAAGTTACGCTATTTAACTCTTGCAGAGGTAAATAGCGTAACTTCCACATAGTAGGTACCTACTAGGTAGGTACATATCTTCACTACAATATTCAACGCAACCACAATATTAACGAATTTTGTTCATAACCACAAATTCACACCTTAACAGTCTTGTAAATTCAATAAAGTCGCTTTAGTGTATATTTAGCTTTATTTCAAGCTTTACACTTCCAATGAGGACTTTTGAAAGAGTGTCTACTAACACTTTAAGTACCGGTTGAATTTCATTTGAAGGGTTAAAGTGCCTACTTGAAACTTTTCACTACAGCTGGATCTTGTTTCCTTTGAACATCATTTTGAATTTAAAGTACGAATGGGAGACATTCTGAGTGTATAATTACATGTGAACTATTTCGTAATGTAAGTACATTTTTGTGTGGCCCTGTCGCGCAGTTGTAGGGGTTAAGAGAGGTAGGGCAACGAGATATCTCTTAAAACGTTTCCTGCTTAAATTTGAGCAAGATTGGATAAGTTTATCCTCTTAGTTTGCGTTTATGAGAAGTAGATGGTATGGAGTCTATGAAGAGTATAAGGTCCTTCAGTTTTCTGAGAAAAGGCAGTGGCGCGTTGACAACAGTAACAGTAAAGATGCGTTTGAATGCTAATCTAGAATGTTTACATAGTATTAATGGCAGTCAACCCACTACAACATACAACATACAATAACAACGTACTAAGAAAACAAAAGAAAACGCACCATTATATATACTAGGCGTCCGCCCTAGCTTTGCTTTGGTATCAAAAGTTTCATTCGGTCTTACAATATGACACTATTGCAAGGATATTTTGCCTAGGCCTTTCCTAGGTAAAATATCCTTGCAATAGTGTCGTATTGTATCATTCAAGTTTACAAAGGCTTTTAAAATATTGAACTAAATGACTGAAAAATATATTAAACCTAATAAAATATAGCCTATGTTATCCGTCATATTTGTAGCTTTCTAAAGGTGAAGAATTTTCAAATCGGTTACGTAGATTTTTAGTTAAATCGTTGCAAACAAACAAACTTACAAAAATCAATTCTTTTTTTTTTTTAATTAGTTTAGACAAAACAATAATTATATATGACTATCACCTATTCGCTTTAACTAACTAACACCTAACTCTTGCCTTTACGTTACGTTTTAAGACTGTTGATGTGATGTTACCAGAGAAATGGGTTTCCATAACAGCAATATTGCACCGATTATCTGCAACTGCACCTATTTATCTTTAATATAAAAATGAATCGCTGAATGTGTTGCTAAGCGCAAATCTCGAGAGCACCTGAACCGATTTCGCTATTTCTTTTTTTATAATATTCCTTGAAGTACGAGGATGGTTCTTACAGAAAGAAAAATTAAAAAAATTGTCTGAAAAAAAAAACACTTTTCTATATTCCCATACAAAAGTATCTTTATTTATCTTAAAATTTTTAAAAATGTCCTCCCTTGCGAAGCCGGGGTTGGCCGCTAGTTTTAAATAAATCTAAACAAATAAAGAAGAAAGATTTGTATTTTTGTATATATAACGAATAAACTCAAAAACTACTGGACCAATTTCAAAAATTGTTTAACATTAGAAAGCAACATTATTACTGAGTAACATTGGCTATATTTTATCCTCGTACTCCCACGGGAACGTGAACCACGTGGGTAAAACCGCGTGACGTCCGCTAGTCATATTATAAATTAATATTTTTCAGGTGTTTGGCATGCCGTGGGCAGTCGTCGGACGCTCAGCTATCCTCTATACTGATAGCTTTTTATATCTCAGCGGCTTTTTGAACGCACACAACCTTCTCCAAGATCTCGAACGAAAAGGCACTATCAACCTAAAGGACCGTCTTATCGCCAGATGGTTTAGGTACGTTTAAACATTGTCATTTATCGTAGCAAGTGTATTTAGTGTTGCCAGTATTACAATTTCAGTGCTACGTTCCGATTTATTGGTGGTCTTATTTTATTACTGCGGATTTTTTTGAAATAATTTAATGTTTCCAAAAAGATGGGCGTAATAGCGTTTTAGACTAATACCTTTATACTCTCCAAAGTATACTTCAGGTCAAGTCAGTACTAAAAGCACTTCAATGTTAGTATTTGTTTAATTTTTTTTATTATAATTGTTTAAAAAGCTTTTTTGATCTTGAATTGTCCGTAAATGACATGAAATTACTGAATATGCTTTTTTTTTCTGGCGTTATTGATAAATACCGCTCGTGGACCTCTAAAGAGCCAGGAGTATAATTGGCTGTGGCCTGTCACCCATACTAATATTATAAATGCGAAAGTAACTCTGTCTGTCTGTTACGTTTTCACGCCTAGACCACTGAACCAATTTTAATGACATTTGGTATAGAAATAAAATAGACCTTGAGGAACAACATATAACTTCTCATCTTTTATTGCAAAAAATGGCTTGAAAGAGTTGAAATAAGGGATAAAAATTTGAATGCGATAACCGACATTCACGCGGGTGGAGCTGCGGGCAACAGCTAGATATTAATAAGGTTAAAAGAGGCTTCCTGCTAGATGAAAAAGAAATAGCTAGAAGCTACAATCATCTATTAGGCGAAACAAAGTGTCAAAATTGTAGCCAAATTCTGTAGCCTTAAATCTCAATTTGAAGATTTGTCTCGAATATATCATACTTGACCTGGCAACACTAATGGTTCCTATCACCATTTACAAAAGATTGATTACTGTTTGAATAGCCCCATCGGAATACTTCCTTTGTTTCAAACGACACCATTCATTAAACCCTCACTTCACCATTAATCTAGATTTGCACCGAATTGAAAAATTGATCATCGTTCGCTCTCAACTGAATAATGAACGAAGTTTTTATCAAAGATTTAGTTAATAGTAACAAGCAATTAAGTATATTTAGGAAAATAATAATTGGGGCAACAAAGTTCTAGAGTAACGAGCATGAACTAAAATACATAACATTAACAGGCTTCTCACAATAGATATGGATGGCTCACAATCGGTCAGATCAGAGATCCTACTAATTATGATAAATGCGAAAGTTTGTGTAAGTGTGTATGTTTGTTACCACTCAGTGCCTAAACGGCTTAACCGACTTCGGTGAACATTAGTATGTAGATAGATTAGGTGCCGGAGACGGACAAATCCTACTTTTTATCCCGAAAATCAATATCCGTATGAACGAAATCGCTGGAAAAATCTAGTAAAATAATATAAACCTGTTTTAAGCGGCCGTATTTCGGCCTCTGGCTTCATGCCTATTAACAGATTCTCGATTCAGAAAATCGATAGAGAAGGCATATATACAACAGAACATGCTACAGCTGCAATATTAAAATAATGATACAATGAAATCTACGTATTAATTACATCTAAATAATTATTAAACTAAGCCTTTTCACTATCTAATATTAAAAACAAAATCAAATACAGCTAAGTGAATGAGATTTTCGTCTAAAAGATACACGGGCCATCATTTGTATTAAATTTACATAATGGCCTTGTTTACTTACAAAAATGAGTATTTTACTACCAAATTTATTCAGAATAGACCTGATGAAGTGTCTAAAAAGATAAGCTTATTATGTTTTCGTGGACAAATATTTAAATAATGCTGAAGAAATAAATTATTTTGAACACTGACGCTTATTACATTATAATATTGGGGTAAATCCTAATCTAATAGGTATTTGAGCTTATCTCGAGCATTGTGTTTATTGGCTCAGTTTTTATATTTTTATGGCGAATTATGTTTCATGTGTACCTGATGTACCTAGGATAACATTTACATACATAAATAACTTTACGCCTGTCTCTCATTAATGGGGGTAAGCAGAGAATAAAGAACGCCATTTGCTATGATCAAAGCATACCTTCTTTGCATTATGTACCCGTAACCAACGTGTGTATACACACGTTGGTTACGGGTGCTTGTAATTGTGCCCTTTGTCAACTCATCTCCTATTTGGCCCGTGTATGTCGGACTCTTATAAACTTTCCCAAGCATTTTCGCTCCATAAATCAGAAATCCGATAACAATTAAAATTTAATAAAGTTTACTCAAGCCAACTCAAACTAACACTAGGTATCTAGAATTTATTTTTACTTGTGGAAAAGATTTTTTGATAGCAGGAGTAACTTTGCCTTCAGTCCTAATAGCTCAGTGATTTTTGAAGAGCGGCAATAATGATGGTAGGTATTACTATTGTAAACATTTGTAGACTATGGCAACTGCTTAGCACCAAGTATATGTACTTTAAAAAAGTTCATGTTTTCATTAATTATCTTTTTCAGACTGTTCCCTCTCTTCGTTAGTCTGATGTTATTCTGTACGTACATCCTCCCTGACATCAACAACGGCCCCCAGTGGAATTTGGTCGTAGAAGAACACAGCAGAGTGTGTGAAAAGAACATGTGGAAGAGTTTTATGTTCATACATAATTACTTTGGCTTTGAAAATATGGTGAGTATGAAAAAAAATGAAAAATTAGAATAAAATTTTCTTATATAACGCAAACGATTCGGGCCTGAATTTGACTGTGGAAAGTATTTTTTGACTGAGGAAAGGATTTTCTGTATCACATGTTGAACCACCATTTACCTAAGCATTTTAAAAAGACTGAAAACAGAAAAGTTAAAGTCAAAGAAGGAAAACACAGCATAGTCAAAATCAAAGTCAAAGTCAAAGTATTTATTTATAAAGTATGATGCTTATAAAAAGTCAACATTACATGAAGTCAGCCAATTGACCTACAGCCAGTTCGCTGACAAGGTAGAGCTGTGAGAAGAACTGGCAAGAAACTCACGCCACTCTTTTCAATCGCCAGATAATTACAGTTATTTGTATGAGTTACAACTTAAACATTCAACGCAACCAAAGAACCATACAAAGTAATTATTACAAATTAACCAATTAATATAATTACTAAGATTAAAGAAAGAAAAGAGAGGATTTCAATTATTTATTTTCATCTAGTATGGTAATTTGACTACGTATTTTAGTTAAACTGGTGAATGCACCTCATGGTCACATTGCACGAAGGCAAGAGAGGACAAGGCGACGAAAGATTTTATACATTTCTTTCTTCCCTATCGTTAGTTTTCAAGATCGTAGCTTAATCTGATCTATGCTGTATTGCCAATGGAAATATAATAACTTATAAATAATATAATAACTTATGGTACAAGGGATAATTTGCATCTGATACAAACTATGCAACGAAACTAACCCTTTATTCCGTCACCGTACCACATCAGTATGAAATGGTACACATTAGGTTCTATTTATAAAGACATTTTGAATACAATATCTTTATTCTGCAATGGTTCGTTTCTTATCTTATTGGCAATTTTATTAAATACACACAGCATTAGCCCTTAGGACTTCGGATAGTAAAATCATTATCCGTGCCACGAGCAAATTTTAATTTCGAAGCTATTATATATTGGTTTTGCATGATATAAATTTTGTAAGGCAAGTCAATGTTAAGGACAATATTATTATGCTAATTCTGTATATCAAATCAAAAGATAGCCAATTTGTATATGGTCATTGACGTGGGTCGATACTGTAGTAATATTTCTTAATATTAAAATAATTACGATTAACCAAAATAGCAAATATTTTAGAACGTAATAAACCAAAGTAAAAAGCATTCAATTTAAAGACTACAATTGTTATCCTGTTGTTTGTAAACACAGTCTCACAGTTACTAATAATGAATATAAGAACAATGTGGGTACTTAACTAACGATGCAATCAGAAGTTTAAGAAGCATTAATTCTTTTGGAATTTCGATGTCGTCTATGCAGTCTCGATATTGATTTTAGTTTAATCTCATTGGAATATTTTGATTCAGATCTATTTAGAATTTATATTCCGGTTATACATTATTTATACACAATACTTTACTACTTAGAAGAGGCCAAATGTGCAAAGGATCATTCATTCAAAAGAATCATAATGCAGTGTCAAAATGTTGCAATGCTTAACTAACGACTACCAAGGCTGATCTATAGTGACATACTTTATACTGCTAAATAATACTGCAAACATGTAAAACTGTTTGTTATTCATCTACATACCGGCTATATTTATACACAAATTTATCAAGGACTTCATTAATACCTTAACTCTTCGGAAACCAAATGTCGCGAAAGTTATTTTAGACAATATAAAATTTGAATAATTCGTGTACGGTTTATCCAAAAGTATTATAATTACACAGATTCAAAGACAAATCATTATTAATCAAAGATAGTATGTTAGTTGATCAACATAAATAGGATCGACTGCGGATGAATCTACGCTAGAAAATCCACATAAAGTAAATAGTAGTTTTGCATTTAGTTAGGTAAGTGAAAGCGTCGGAGATCTAATTACCTTGTCAACTCCCTTCGTTTTTCTTCTGCTTTTTCATTTCCTTCTTCCACGGCTGGCAATGAGTTTAGGGCACGGCATACGTGACGGGCTTAATACAGTCGGGATAAGACAGGATATTTTGGATCATATATCGTTTCATATAAAATGGATATGAAAGAGCATTATGTCACGGAGACATGGATGGGACGGGAACATACATAACAAACTTAACTACAACTTACATAATAAACAGACTCATATTAAGGTAAACTCAGTATGCCTATTTGTAAAAACCCATAATGATTTACTATAATGTATCTTTTATTGAACTCATTTTAAACCAATTAACGTTCTTAGATAGAATCGATATATAACAATGCCTGAATACGATACCACAAAATGTAGGTGACATCGTGATTATATAACGGCCATGGGAAAATATCTGTGCTTTATGCGATTACTGTGTCACTAGTATTGCGGTTAAACTCATTGTTGTAATCTTTGATCGTAATTATATCATAATAATTAAATTTAATAGTTCAGTAGTACTGCATATACGCACTGCCACGTAGAGGTCCCCTAGTATATTAGATTTTCTTGGTCGAGAAATTTTAAGTATCAACTCGAAGTCTAAAATTGTTCGATAAACAGCAAAAAGCTCACTCCTTATACACGGAACACGGAACTCAAAAAAGTGCATGTGTAATTTGTACTCATCTTCAAAAAAAAATGTTATGTTTTATTGGTTTTTATTTGTTTACCAAAATTACTTCACTCTGCAGTAGCAATTATAGCTGCAGTTAGTAGGTACGAATAGTAGTAAAATTGACAATAGGCAAATTCGCTGATATCGTTTGGTTGTGACGTATCATGTAGACTTTAGCTGACATTGACCTATAACGTAATCTATACGTATATCAATATCTTACGCTATACATGTGCTTCAGAAAATAATAACTTACAATTTCCAACATTTCATTTCAGTGCTTGACTCACACTCATCAGATCGGAATGGATATGCAGCTCTACGTAGCCACATTACCTTTAATGGTGCTTATATGGAAGTTTAGGGGGTTGGGCTGGTCCCTTCTAATTCTAATAGCGGTAGCTTCTACAGTTTTGAGATACCTGGCTATCTACTGGTATGATATCAGTATGTTCGTGTACTTCGGTATATCGTGAGTAATTTTATTATCATTTTTACGTTCTAATCTTTTCTTCTTGTGACTGTTTAGCTATAGGTAGTGAAGAAGTTACAGAATTATATATTTCATTGTTTTACATTTAGAATGACAATCATCACTTGCTCGTTTCACTCTGCCTTCAAGTTAAAGATACACTATCCCAAAATTTCAATAGTAATATTTAGCTTCTATTATCAAAATTTTGGAAGTACTTAGTCGGTCAAAGTTACAGTCAAAAAGTTTGTAGTTCTTGACCTACCTCTGCAATTTATCAGTTATGAATTATGATAATTGCTATTAAACTGTACCTATGGTCAAAAAATAGCTGTCAAACAAGTTAATCTACTACAACAAAAATAGTTTCGTCGACGTTAGTATTTGGATTGATGACGATCGAATATAGTCATACGATGTCATTCACCTTCTCGATAAGTTTTTGTCTTTTATTAGCGTAGAGTCTATGATCTGATATTAAGTGATTTTTTTTCATACAGCATTGTTTCTGTTATGCATAGGAGTTGTTCGTGTAGACTTACAAACTTGCAAAAAATAACATTTGATAGCATACCTACGTCACTTTTACAAAGTGCTGATTAACATTTTCCAAGAACATTATTATTGTTATCTAGCAACACACTAGATAGTTAAGTCTTAATAATAATTCATTTCGTGTACAATCATAGAGAACATGCTTAGTGTTGCTCGTATGTATTACCTCAACTTTGTTTTAAATTGATATAATAAGTGTAATCATCACAGCAATTAGCTCGTCGATAAACATAAAGAATAATTTATTAAATTACAGTAAAACCCAGTGCACATATACCTATAACGTAACGTGCATATTAGACTGGTAGGACTATAATATCGGAGTAAAATATAAAACAAAATATTAAAAGAATCGGAGTACTGAAATTAAATACGAGAATTACCGTAGGATAAACATAAAGATCCTATTCCTGACACTACCGAGACCTGGTAAAAAAACTAATTTTGAAGTAGAATCTTGAACGAAACATATCTATACTTCTTTAGTATTATATAAAACGAAAGAGTTTGTTTTATTTATTTGTTAGAACGCGCTAATCTCTGGAACTACCAGTAAAATTTGAATAATTCTTTTTGCGTTTGATAGCCCAGTTCTTAAGGAAAGTTACCTATTAATGTTTTACGTTTTAGGTTTTGCTGTTTCAGTTGACTGATTGTGCTAACGAAATTATTTACAACCGCTACGTCTTTTCCACAATACTTAATTTATATAAATTTAACTCTGAAATTGCTAAAGCGTCTTACGTACATACTTTTTCCCTTCTCTGGGGCAGTAATAGACTGGTTTAATTTTATTTCATCCTTTATTTAAGACTCGAACTATTTAAGAATACCTTAAGATTTATTTAAATCTATGTATATCCAGATACATTAGTAAAGCAAACTTTTAAAGTGCACTTACAGCTTTCTTCGTCTGAATAACAATGTGGTATGAGGAAACTGACTGTTGTAGATGATTCCTTGACCTCTGGACGTGTTTGTGTACTAAAGTATTAGGGATTCAAGTACCTACCTACGTTATAGTACGTCAGTCAGCTATTGGTCATTAGTCATTATTTATATGCACTTACGTCCTTTTCAGCGTTGTGCTTTGATGAGATAAGGGCTTCTTCTGTTAATACATATACATGCTCAAATACCTCAACGCCACTTTATGTTAACATGTCTTTCTGTCGCTAAATTCATAAAAATCGACAAAGATAGCTTGAGAATGTAAGGCCAATTTAGTTTTTATCGCAGAAGCTGCATTCGATATTTTTTTTTAGAATTAACCATAAGTATTTTAAACAGACACAACACAACACAAGGTATTGTACTGATGTTTGCCCTCGTATTTACGAGGGCAAACATCAGTACAATACCATACCATATAATTTATTTAAATTACTTGGCAATATTTTTTTTTGTATTAGCTTGTATATTATTATGTAATTGTCATTTAAATTGTTTAAATTACAATAGTATTATCTAATTATAACTAACTATTAAGTAATTAGACTATTATACTTGTTTAGAATTGCCACTTTTTTTACTACAAGTACTAATAGGTTACAAAATACTTTAATAGGCATAAATATTTTACTTGTCTTTCGTGATAAAATATGTTGGCTATGTCACTCAGTTATTATAGCTTGAGTTTTACAGATTAAGGTTTTTGAAAAAAGATGATCTGGGTGTTTTCTTCCAATTGTAATCCCGAGCTTATTAAACGCAAAAAAATGTATCCCTCATAGCCGATATAGTACGGGGATGGTGTCTACCACTTTCGAACTTTACTGACTATGGAAAATGGACACTGCAAAATGGAGTGGCATAGATTTCTAAACTAACAACAATGCTGTCGTTAGCTTAATTATGTCGAGGCTTTTACCGCTTTTGGCTCTCTGATTCGTCAAGAGTTTGAAGCGGGCCAATCAGTGCACCGAACATCTTAAACGTGTCGATCTCATTAACGTTAAACAAACCACGCACTAGGCACTCTGTAAAAGCTCAAGAATTAAACTATTAAAATAAGTTCTTGTCCTCTTAGAACGAAATATTCAAAACGTAGGGAGCTCCTATAATATGCGATTTTATTCTCATGTACCTAACTTGTTATCTTCCAGAGTACAGAAACTGTTGGACGCCGCTCGTTATTCCTACATCCTACCCACACATAGAGCTACTATATACCTAGTCGGAGTCGTCATGGCTTATCTCATGAAGTCCAAGAAATTAAGCTTTACACTATCAAATGTAAGTATTAAATTCCTAATATAGCTTTACGGTAGTAGATCCTTGTTGTTCTCAGCATTCATGGACCGAACCACTCACAGAAGAACCCTTGAAGAATATCGACTTAAATTATTAGATCCGTATTATTGCCTAATTACCACCTCGGTCCTTTTCTTTCCTTCCCTTTCCTCTGTCATAATCTCCTTCTCTAGAGAGAAGGAGATTATGACAGAGGAAAGGGAAGCTGTTGCCAGTGTAGGGGTAGACCCCTACACTGGCAACAGCTTAATTGTGTTTTCTTAGTATTATTATTGGCATATTTTAAGAACCCAGCCATGTTGTAAGTTATCAGTACGGTAGTAGATCCACGCTGGTTTCAGCATAAATAGGTCGGATCCACTGGGTAAGTACTATACCCTCTCATAGAAGACCGACGTAAGAGTAGTAGTATCCGTACTACTGCGTTTCGTTCGGTGAGTTAGAGCGCCGGCGGCCCTATTTTCCCTCTTTCCTTTTTCCTCAGCTCCATCATTTCCTTCTCCTATCTCATTCCCAGTCGCCATAGTGGAGGCCACTATACCAGCAGTTTAAGTTGATGGCTTTTGGTAAGGTGGCCACCACTTTTGGATTCCACTGACTGCTTCATTAGGAGGAATAGAGTCACTTTGGTAGGCTATTAAGTAATAATAATAATAAACAAGCTAAATATATTAATAAAAATCAAAAAGCCCATCTGCCTAAAACAAAGTGAAAAGAAAGAATTTTTTTTTTCTCGTGCTAACGCTACATTGAAATATTATGCGCTGCACAGCTTTCCTACTTACTACTAATCTAAGTAGCTACCTCTGCCGTGGCGAATGAGCCGTTCGTGGGTCTCGGTCAAGGACAAATTATCTGTACAACCAGCCAATTAATTATAATCATTACATACATTTAAAATAAATGAACTTTTCACATACCCATACATTGATTAAACTATACGATATATTATGTTTTATTGCCAAGTCGTGGATGTTTAAAAATAACCTAACTGGGTCAAGTTTAAAATTTCGCCCATATTCCCACTGAATGAAGGTCTCGCCTCAAACAGAAGGCATAAGCATTTCTTACCGTTAAGGCCGATTGGTAATTTCAGACATTTTTTTTTATTTATTTATTTTTATTTATTACTTACATAGCTTCACGCAATTTATTACCGAAGCGGTAGGCAGAGGTGTTTAACCACTCACATTTCGTGTTTTTTTTTGGAGTCCCATGTAACAAACTGCCAGCTTGTTGCCATTTATCGCGCTCAATTAACTAAGTAATATATTTATTTTTCACAGATCCAGTCAAAACTCCTATGGCTAGTATGTCTAGGTTTAGCTATCATTACAATGGTAAGTCCCTACCACATGGGGCTCGAAGGGTATGAGTACGAACACTATCCCGCGGCGATGTTCGCTGCATTCTCCCCTATATTGTGGGGTTTACATATGTGCCTGGCGCACTGGGCGATCTGTAACGACTATGCTGGTAAGCTTAAATTTTATACTTAAGATAGCAAATATTGTAATATTATGTATAGTAATATATGTAAATCTATTATTATAGAAGAAAAGAGAACAACTGGAACACAATCTTTTAAAATTAATTAAAGAGAACATTAGCGTTGTAACGTATAGGTTAAGAAATTTGCGTGCAATAGAGGATGTTGGAAGGAATTGCAGCTACTATATCAATGCTGCATGCAAAGCAGCTCGCAAAGCTACATATAATCTAGCTGAATACTTCACTTACGTAATTAGTCAACTACTTAGACAGAAAAATCATATAAATAAATACAGCAGGTAAAACACCCAATACAGGAAATATACACATAATTCATATTTTTAAAGTCTGCTGTAGCATTCGGTTTATTCCTTAGTTTTTTTTAAACCTAAATGACTTATCAAGTTTTTTCGCGTAAAGACCAATTCCACACTTGGAAATAAATCGTGTCTTAGAAGAATTTACAAACAGACAATTAAACTGACGCAAAATACTAATAGTCTCGTAGCAAAATATATATCACACGAACTTTTATCTCTTAAGGAAATTGAGCCTACTGTATCACTTAACCCGTCGTATGCTTAGATGCAGATCTGCACGAGACACAATGTTATTTCTATTGTGTCTGATATTGTAACATACGAGGGATTAAGCAATCAAAGTTTTCAACAGATTTTTTCACAGATTATAAGCTTACTTCATGCTTGTTAATTTTGTTCTAGGCATAGGAACCTCGTTCATAGAGTCGCGAGTGTTCAAATTCTTCAACAAGATCGCGTACAGTGTGTACTTGACTCAGTTCCCCGTATTCTTCTACAATGTTGGGGTCCAGAGACACGCGGAGTACTACTCGCCTTTACAACTTGTTAGTATTATAAAATATGTTTCTTTATAGTTTTAAAGATGGATAGTAGCCTTTTAAATATTCACAAGATTCTCCTTCTTTTGTCTGGTTTTAAACATTACTGACTTACGATAAAGGAAAATATGGTGATGAACCTTGGACTAAAATTCTGAAATCCTACTTTTATCCTACTTTATATAAAGCGAAAGTTTGTGTGTATGTATGGGTGTTTGTAACCACTCTGCGCCTAAACAGTATTAACTGATTTTGATAAACTTTGGTATGTAAATAGGAGCCGAAGGCGGACATAGGCTACTTTTATTCCAGAAATTGGTCTGGTTCCTCATGGATGCAAAACATGTTTTAAGCGCGGGCGAAGCTGTGGGGCTAAGCCTTATCAATAGCTTGGAATTTACTGCTCATGCCTCGTCTGCATGAGAAAAAGCCTTAATTCTACAGTATAATTAGCTACCCATTTTATTTTAATAACGTGCTGGATTTGAAACTTCACCTTATGAAATAAAAATCACTATACTAATCTTTTGTTGACGATCTTTTACGGCAATTATATGTATAAATTATTTTCATTATGTACGTTTTAGGTGCACGTCCCAGAATTATTCTCCATCACATTAATATCAGTGTTAGCCACGGTGGCCATCGAGATGCCATTCAACAAAGTTTATAGAATATATTTCGGTAAGTTTGATCTAATTTTAATCTAATTTTAACCTTGGGTCTTTTAAGCGAGGCGTGAAAAAGCATCTCATAACTCATTTCACAGTGGAGGCAACCACATCTGGATCCTATTGACTGCTTACCTACTATCAGACAGTCTGAAGTTACTTTGGTTCTATTTGATATTATTTATTTAAGAATTTTAATTTTAATTTTATGTATATTTTAATTTTATGTATATTTTTTAAATTGTTAATGGGCTTAATTCTCTATTGCTTCTGTGTTATACATATTATGGTCTTTTGCGCGTGAAACTTAAGTACACTCAACTGTCAGGAGCCAGCTGAAAAATCAGTGTTTTTAATGCTACTACTACTATTTTTGTCTATGGTTGTAATTATAACTATTTTTGTAATTATAGGGTTTAAATGGTTAGTAAGCTAAAAAAAGGTTATTTTCACAATTAGTATGTCTTAAAACTGCTCTATATTCTCGCTAAGTATGCTATATTTCCTTGCACTTAGCGCCTACCTGATTTACAATAGCAATTCCTTCAAATACTACTGTTATTAAAATATTAGCTTCCCGCAGCGCGGTTTCACCCGCGTCTTTGGTTACTGCTCTGCTCGCGTCGCCAGTAGCGTGATGTTACATAGCCTATAACCTTTCTCAAGAACTGAGCTATTATACGCAAAAAGAATTATTCAAATCCACTGGTAGTCCAGAGATTAGCGCGATTACAAATTCTTTAGCTTTATATAATAGTATAGACTCGCATAAGCTGTACTTTACTATATATTTTCATAATTAAGTAACTATTATTACTAGTCTATATCATCCCACTGCTGGGCAAACGCCTCTCCCATGACTTCCATCTGCCGCATATTAAGAGTAACTTAATTAAAGTATAATATCTGTTGTCAAAGTATCTGACTGTCGCAGATAAGTCGTGTTGAATATTAAGTAATAACGCAACTAAGTCCTGTCTCCGTTGAGTCCTGTCGAAGTTAAGGTTTGTCAACGTTCGGTCTTTCGCTATAGTGTCCGTCGTAGTTCAGTAATATACTTGAACAACTACAAAAAATAGCATGCTTACTTGTACTGTACTATACTATATAAGCCTATAGACGTGCCCTCTTAAATATAGACTATTCAAGTGAGGAGTTTGTCACCGCTGGTCACGGATATCATCGTTACTTTACCCCGGCATTCACGGTAAAAAGTAGTATGATATTTCATATTGGAGACACTTAATTAATTTCTCGTTTTATTTTTTGTTCACAGGTAATTCACAGACCAAATTAAAAAACAAATGACAAAGTAGTGTTGTGCAATAGTTGTATAAATAGTTATAGTTTCACATCACGTAGTATATAAACAATTCTGACTATTTTTGTACTGTTAGCTTGTAATTTGTATAAGGATTATTATATAAGTTATAAAAATAAAACAAATTAAATGAATATAATTTAAAAATATACATTTTTTTATTTCCTTGCTGTTGCCGCTGTTTCTTATAATTAAGATGTATAAAGTAAAAATTACTTACGATATATAAATGCAAAATAATATTTAATCACATAACTTATCTTAAATAATATATCTTCACGCCTACTTGCCTGAATGGGGCTAGCAGAGGTGTATAGCACCCGTAATTCGATGCAGGCCTGTATATCTTACTTGGCATACAAAAGGCAGCTAGCCTGTTGTCGATTCCAGATTAAAAGCTAATACTGAGAATTAAACGATAGAAAACTCTATTAAAAGTGGTAAGATTTTTGTAAATTCTTACATTTATAGAATGTGGAGGAGACCTCATTTTTTCGTACCTTCTCGATGGTTTTACATGGTGGACTCTAACTTACAAAGAGCTGCAAATCTTTATCCATAGGTACTAATATTATAAATGTGAAAGTAACTCTGTCTAGTTACGCTTTCACACTTAAACAACTGAAATTAAGATAGAGGATAAAAGTTTGTATGAAAAATGCGATAACCGACATTCCGGCAGGCAGAGCTGCAGGCAACAGCTAGTACCACATTTTGAGACAAGCTCTGAATCGCTGGGAACTTAACAAACGTACAATTAATAAACTCAACATACCAAGACTCGGTACAAATTCATACGAGTACTGAGGGCTGAGTGCGAGTTTGTTTTACGATAACGCGTTCGACACGTCTATGACGTTCGGTGCTCTCAATGGTCCGCTCCCAGCTCTTAACCAATCAGAGAGCCAAACGCGGTAAACGTTTCGATCGCGTTAACGTAAAAACAACTCTCACTCGGCACCCTGTACTACTTTGCAACGCACTGAGGATTCGAAATACTTTACAGCTAAGAAAACTTTTCGACATAATTATCGTTAACAGCTTTCAGCAGTCCACTGACTTTCGCAGGCTTCTCCAAAAGCGCGCCATCTTGCCCAATACTGATTGCAACCAGTGTTGCCTTTTCTATATACAAATTATTTAATTCCAAAGTCCATCAGTCTTCATAGCTTAAAACTAATTTTCTTTGAAAACTATTTACATACACACCACATTTACGTACATTTTTTCTAAAATTTATTAGTCCTTAGAGAAAGTCTCTGCCACATGGAAAATACTTTAAAATTCTAGAGATCACCATTAACTAGTATGATATTGAACATCAACTTAGTAGGATTCTAGTGTCTTCAATACAATCTGGAGGAATTATTCCAGGCTTGCATCTACATCTAATGTTGTTCGTGTTGTCTCTCACGATCCAGGAGTGTTCGGGACAGGGGCCTTGTGTGTTGAGGATGTGACAAGTGCCGTTGTAGGCAGCTGTACCACGACGCATGGAGCAGGCTTCCACCTGGAAGGGTTTAGAGTTGGGTAAATTCTGCGTAAATTGTAGGATATTAATTTGATGTGTTCATAAATAATATTACGCTCGTCATCCACCTTGAGATATGTATTGTCGAACATAGGCTGCTGTCACAGAATTCCATAAAGACCAATCTTGAGGGACCAACCCACTGAGCGTGCTGCAACTAACGCTTTCTCGTTTCTTATTCATTCCATGCATCGTGTAGAGAACCATTTTAAGTGATGGTTGCTCTCACATAACTGATAAATTAGGTCAATATTATTCATTGTATTGGGCTGTAAGTATGGGGTCAAAACTCTCGCTTTCAATCATCCTCCAAGAGCCAAAAAAGATATTTCTAATTGAGTCTGCAATTAAGACTAATTAATAGAAATATATTGTTACTTTGGGTCTAGATGGCGTCGTGTGTAGTTGTTGTGATATACATATTAAAAGTTCCATTATAATAAAATAACTTTCAATCATAGAGAATATATATAAATCTACCATAAGATTTTCCAAGCATACCTCCCGCCTACTACAAGCGCCAGTCCCGCACGCACACACCCCGTTATGACTGAGCCCGTCGACGGCGGGGCGCGCCTCGAAGTCGAACGCCACGACTTCTCCGGCCGGGCACGGCTCGGGCGTGCCCGGCCGGTAGCACCGGCGACGCGCCGGCACGTACAGTCTACCGCGCGCACACGGCACCTGGAATGTGATACAACAGTATGAACATTATCTATTTAATAATAGAAATAACAAACAAAAAGATTTATATCGTTTAGTCTAAAGACCTCAGGATATAAGCCTTTATCAACGGGACGAGCTTGCCTTAATCACCATGCTTGGCAAGCGGTTTGGTGGTCGCAATAAAGTACAGTATGCAGGTAGCGCCGCTGGCCGTTACCTGGTATTTCCTTAGTTACCTATTACGACATCCACAGGAAGGAATCCCGGTAGTATACTCCCACAGGAAGACATTCTAGACAGGAGACAACACGACTGAAAAGATACTACTAAATATATATTTAAATTGCGATTGTCCTTGTCAAACGATATTCAAGAATAAAAACTAGCAAAGTTTTTTAAAGTTATAAGTTTACATATAAAGCCACCCCTCACTTTAATACACCTTCCTCCTCTTGCAATCATTTCGTCCTGAGCACACGGTCCCCTTGTATACAGTCTATAGCAAACCCCGTCAGCTGCTCGGGCGTGAAACGACTTGCATCTACAGTCTGCTCTCGAACCGTAAGGCGCTACCTCTGTGATGGAGAATAGATGACCTCTGGGACATGGACCTGTTGAATCTGCAAGAAGTAAGTATTTGTCTAAATGTAGGATTTTCAACTTTCAAATTACTATAGTTAGGTAGTTGTGCAGTGCAACAAGTATGTGCCGCCATTTAGATTATTTATTAGAAGTTTAATAAAATTTCGTTGCATGTGATCTATGTCAATGCATCATTATCGTGCTGAAAGCCGTCTTGGCCGGTCGTGAACTGGCCTTATTCATCGGTTGCCAGAGGTATGCATGAAAAATTTGAAAAATAAATGTCTTGTGTATGCATTGCTTTTTTTAGTCTTGCATTTGCCACAGCAGACCAATTAAAAATGTAAATAATTATTTTTATGAAACAGAAAATAAAGTATCTCGTACTTATACCATATCGTAATGAGCAACATAAAAACAATTTGTTAGCTTGAAAATTAAATATGTACTTACTGCTTTCTGGACCGTAAGAAGAATTCGCATTATTTGTAATTCAAAGAAATATTTTGTCGAAATTATAAGTATTTAATAGCTGATTCTTACTTGAGCAATCGAATAATCGTCAGCAATTAACAATTCGCATCAAATTCATGCATTTTAAATTGGATACAACTTGATACTAACTACCTACAACTCGCATTTTCGTTTCTATCTATTAAGCCCGCTGTTGAACACGAGCCACTTTCAAAGAAATGAATTTAGCAGACGGATTTAAAAACATTTTCAAAAAACATTGATTTCATATAAAAAAGTTCTGCATTTGTTGTCTTGCATTGTCTTACTAATGCAAAAATAAATACATGCTACATTAAAATATTTGTTCCTCTCAATTCTGTTTAAAACTGTATAAAGAGTCCACCGAGGTTCCCCTTTAAAATATTCTCCGTTGACAATGTTAACTTACCCAATTCGTAACAAGCGGCCGTCTCATTATGGTAATGGGGTAAATGAGGCTCGCAGCCACACTTAGCGCCGGGTAAGAACAGCTGGCCCTTTTCACAGGGACCCCTCGTGTAGTGCGGGTAGCAGCTACCGTCTGGAGACCAATAATGGGAACCGAAAACGGGACACTGCAAGATAAAGAGATATTGCTAAATACGTGGTCGTAGTTGTAAAACAATTTATCTTTAAAGATTTCAATGAGCTAATTATATTGTCTCAAGTGAAATTTGTTTTTACTGAATGGCAAAACGCACGATCAGTAAAAAAAAAACAAAAAAGGTCAACGATACGACAATCATACAAAATCGAAGGAATAGCAAAGTACATAGTTATTTGTCATGTCAATTTTAATATAAAAATAATATTAACAGTAACAATGAAAATATTTTAAAATTATCATTTAGAATTTTGAAGCTAAAGCTTCTGAAGATGCACTATGGAGAGGTTAAACACTTTTTGGTGTCAGTATTAAAATTATTTGCATATTTTTGGTTATCCCCGCAACGCTTGTCTCTATTGAGATAAAACAAAAACCATTATATTATATTTTAATTTGAATCAAATATAAAACACTAATATTAAAATTAATACAAATAATACTCACAGTACAATTTGCGAGTCCGTCAGTCCCCACATCTAATATAGATCCGGGATAACACGGACCTTGAGCTAGTCGGTAGTAGCACTTGCCATCAGCGGGCCAGTAGACCAAGGTCTCGTCTGCGCACTGCTGAGGTCTCACGCACATGCCTTGACGTTCACTGGAATATCAAACGGACAGTCATTGGGGATTCCAAGTTTAGCAATACTTAAGATGAATGTTGTGTTTGTACAGTGTGAAATTATACCAGTCACGTTTGCAAAATGATGTTAGGCAGTAAGGACAGCGTGAATGTGGTTTCGACATCACCTTGACTTTAAATATTAACATGAGCGGTTTGTGAGGTATGTTTTATTTGCAGCAAATGGCATTGTCTCTGCTCACCCCATTAATGGGAAACAAGCTTGAAGTTATGTATGTATGTATTCCATCTAGTTTACTATCGTGGCATGGAATTCGTAACAACAACTATTATATGAATAGAAAGAATTATACATTAATTTGCTTAGGAATGTCGGATTTGACAGTGTCCTAATACTGTATAATAAATGACCAACTTAATTATATTCTTAGAAATAGCCTTATGAACTTGCGTTAATAGTTTTCTATAATCAAAAAATTTCGAAATAAGGAGTCAGTTACTTAATCGTTTGCAAGGAAAAAAATGGAATATTGCACCATTGCATTGTATAGGAAGTTCTATTAGAGTTCGTAATGATGGTAATGATAGCATTTTATTAAAGATTAGAATTTCTTACTGTACTATAAAAACTAGCGGATTAAAGTACTTATGTACTATGATAAGAGTAAATAAGGAACTAAGTAGGTACTTATACGCATTCGTCACCATAAACTCAACAAGCTTATAAATAATGCAACTGATACACTTCTTTTAAAGTTGCATAGTCACTGAATGGCCATCATCATCTTTGGCCTTTTCATCTTAATCAGACGATTTTAGCAGCGATCTTGCGGCTATGTTTGGCCACACCTAAATAAATAGGTATAGGTACACTATAGGCGTGTGAAACTGCCGTCTCACGCGATCTCTGTCTGTTTAATATGCATTATAATAACATAAAGACTATTAGTCTACCTTAAAGTTAGCTGTTTGAGTATTTGGATACTAGGGTACAAAATTCTACGCATTTTGTTGCAAAGTGTACTTAAGCCCAATTAAAGAAGAGAAAACACTATAACAATCTTAACAGTTAAAACACCTCCAAGATGCTTACCTACCCTCGCTTGTTGAAAGATTCCTCAACCGGCGCGAAGTACTCCCCCGACCTGCAAGGGCCTCTCTCGAAGAGTTTGTGACAGGTGTTCGTATGGGGCAGCTGAGCAGTCCCGGGAGGACATTTGCACTCGGCGACTGTTCGCCCGCCCCAGCGACCGGGACTTAATTCTTGAGTTTCTGGACATGGATGGCCTTTCTGGAAGTAGAAAAGAAATATGTTAACATCAAAGAACAGCTCTCTGTGTCTCTATCTTAGAGACATATTGGTGACAAGTCCTTCCGAAAATATACAAGATACTAAAACATTGCTCAGTTTCTCACATGTTACACTATGTAATAATAATCACAACAAGTTGAAATAGATCAGCGGGGTAAACTTTACCTTTGTCAGGGATCTTTAAAGCGATATAAAAAAATAACTACCTACTTAATCCTTATATTTTTCTTATGATTGTGATGTTCATAACTAAGAAATAAACTAGAATAATTTGCTCAGTTTCGCAACCTCGTATTCAACAAGTGGGTACTGCCATCCTACCTTTCATTAAAATCTTCTGTTTAACCCACCAAACAAACTTTAATTGATTATCTTACAATGTACATCTCAGAATATAATAACACCAAGATCACTAACATCGTGAGTATTAAATATTCAACACCTTTTTATATCCTTTGTTAAGTCAACACTGTAGTTAAATATCTATTATTTATTGTCAGCACTATCATGCAACTATTGTAGTTCTTCATGATATTTTAATTATAGTAAAAATCTTAACAAAAACATGAAGCTGTTTTTCTGCTATTAACTGTATTCCATGTTAATAATATGTCATCGTAAGTAAAGTATGTCAAGAAATTTAATATCATTATACATTCAAAAAATCAGGATGGAACCCATGAACCTACTGGTACAACATGATAACTAAAGCTAAACCATCACGACTATTAAAAAGCGATTCAGTGCTGAACGATACAACATAAAATCAGGATATAAAAGATGTAGAAAGGCACTGTTCTATATAAATTATAATTTAGTTAGGTAAAATGAAATTGTGATTGAATTTCATTTTTAGCCAGCATATGCAGTGCACCAGTCATTTGACCTCCAAAACCCAAATAAGGAACTGAGCGACACCAATATTTGATAGTTAGACCTGTAGTCGAAGTTTTTAGGCTTCGGACTGCATTGTAATATATAAACATGGCACCAAATGGCTTAAAGTAAAAGTTTCGCAAACGTTTTCGATACCTTTAACAAAACGCTTACTAAACTAGGATGAAACCACGCCATTCAAATACTTGGCCGTTACCTACGAGACCTTGAAATAGAGCATAATATGAATATTATTGTTTTGTCTCGTTGAGAATTTGTTTAAAATGCTCGTGGATTAATATAATACGAATTCCTTTTAGAATAAATCAATGACTATAGAAATATACCTATAATAACAGAATAATAAAAATGTTTGTCATGTCTACGTTTCTTTTGTTTGTCCTGATTTTTGACCCTGAACATTTTTCTGCTTAGCGTTTCGACAGCACAGTCAAAGCATTGATTTAGGTTCTCCTTCCTGGTATCTATATGGTGTTAGTGCACGCAAGGCATGTAATGTACGACATCGTTTGGTATACACCATAGCTCAAGTTGTTACTATCACTGAAAAGTCCAGCTAAACAAATTATCCTTGTTTCGCCCTAAGTTCATAGTCTATTCGGGTACTTTCAGAGGGCCTAGAAAAGTGGCATACTTAAATGCTAATAGAATATAATAGGTCTAGAGTCTGTCAAAAAATTTGAAAAGATATTCCTTCTCTACTGACCTAAATCTGCAATTCGCATCATTGGTCTCTTTCAACACGCTTGACGAAACTCCTGCAGCTGTTTAGCCTTTTCAGAGACTGCTAAACCTACTGTTTTCGGCCCCACAATGAATTTAATCCGGAATTGGAGGCATCACAAATAAAAAATATTTACTTTCCTTTATAACAAATTGGCAAGAACTCAAGAATTGTCAACTATATCAATTTGTATGCATTTGTACAAGACTTTAATATTAACTCATTGACAGATTGTTAACACATCGATCGTACAAGAACATTGTAATACTTACAATCAATTTTGCTGAATTGAGCACGATTTACGTGGGAAAGCAAATTGCAAACTAGTTCTTGTGACCGTTTGTACTTATTAGTAGTATACGCGACCGATATCGGTAATATTTTCTACAATATATCTGCATATGTCAGTTAATTATCATTTTTAGCCGAAAGTCGTCCACTACTCAAATAGAACTCCCCTAAGTTTTGGTCAATCAATACTTTAATGTAAAAATTAATCATCACTACAATAGGTTAAATGTTATACTCGACCAGTTAGATATCTTTCACGATTCGTTTATAAGCTACAAAAATAAAATATTGAAATCATTCGCATAATCTTCGTCATCACTTTGTTGCAGGTTTCTGCACTGAGATGTTGCTATTATTGTTAATTTAAAATCCTTTTAGTACAATTTATTATGTCTGATTTTAACAAATAGTCATAACTTTAATAATGTCACTATTTTGGTGTAAGCTGTGCATGCCTTTTACCGGTATACATATAAGAACTATTATGTAATACTGTATTTTGTTTTTCAATGTTGTATATGTGTACTGTTGGTGTGTCCATAATAAATAAATAAATAAAAATCACTATCACTATCTCGTTTTAAACATTTACATTTTGATCGGCTCTCAGGCGTTCTCATCCATTAGTTGAACCTTTGTCAAGTCATCGTTCAACCACATGAGGGGCGTCAGACATAGAACTTTACTGTCCTAACCATTGCCCATTGGCAAGATGACTCTAGCTATACATTAGCTCTCGGCAGAGCGGTCGTGGTCGTTATGTAGTGTTTGGTGAGATGATGCGCTTCACGTGTCGTCAGTTCTCTCTGTTGGAAGTCATCCTGCTGCACTCATTTACTGAACAAGTTTAAGAATTATGTGATAGCAAATTATTACCGTAGTCTAACATGACCCTTCATTTAATCAATTAAGGAAACATTAAAAAGACACACCCTAGCGTAAGCCGTGATGAACAAGTGAATGAGGGAAGACAAGGACAATAACTCTTTTAGTTCTTTCCTCTTCACTTAGGGAGTGATTAAGCTGCCAGCGTTCACACCTATCCATAATAAAACCAAGAAGTATACTATCGTACGAATTGTGTGTTAGCATATGAAATTTTAAGACGAATATAAATTTAATGGTCTATTGTTATTTTATACACAAATAGAATTAAGGCATTATAAACAATATAATTATATCTATCCTAATCTTTAACTATTATTACTCATAATGAGACTCTTTGCTACTTAAATACGTTTCAAGATTTCGTTCAGTAATTTTAATTATTTTTAACTATTTTTGTCAACAACATCTAGACTTAAATAAAAAATATAAATAACCGTGATTTAAATAAAATTAATAAAACTAGTCTTAAATATAAATAAATGTTTTTTGGTTAAAATAAACTTTGGTCTGAAGGCACTGATAAACCTAGGATTTGTCTTTACCAATCGCCGTATTTTTCACCACCGTTGGACTCATTTCCTAGCTTTCATAACTTGCTCGTTTTATACAAGTAGTAATTTATAATAACTAACTACGTTTTACAACTACAGTCAAAATATAGCAGTACGTTTAGACCATAAACACGTCCATTTAGCTAGCAAACACAATCATGTCAACTGTCACGCCACGAGTTTCCACGTCAGTACATTTCGCTCAGAGTCAAGCCAGGACGATTACGTAGATAGTTTATGGTCGTAAAAGTGATTTAACTTCTACTCGTTACATGTTGTGTAAATTAAAAGACACAAGAAATTATTTACTTGAAATTTATAGCTTATGGAGACGTCGATAGAATCCTCTTTCATACAAAGCGTCTTAATACAATGCAGTATCTTTCCGTATTTTTACATTTTGTTTTATAAGCAAAAGCGCAGGCACACTCAATCTCTTTATTGCGTTCTTTCTACTTTTCTTTCTTTCAGTTAGTAACTTCGGCATGTTGGACAATCTTCCACGTCTCCAGTTCAGCAGGAATAGTTTTGTAAACCGTACCTGCACAAAACGGGATATTTCCATGGGAAAAGACTCTTACATCGAGTGGTAAAATGATATAAAAGTGACGAGAGCAGTTTGCCAAAAATTTACTAAAATTATTTATATTTTAGCTCATTAAGTAGTAACACTTCGACACCACCTCTAGCCAAGAAAAGATACCATCTAAATTACCTACGGATGTATTAACAAGCGCAGATTCTTTTTACAGCTAGATAATTTACAAGTTACAACTTGCGGTTATAAGGAACAACTAACGCACGAAAAGAAATACCTAAATAACGTTTCTAGACTATACTTAAATAAATACATCAGATACTTATCCGCCATAGTATATTTTTATTGTTAAGCAATTTATATGTTGACCTACCTCAAACCTGGATTGTACTATGATGATAAATAAATAATATTTATTATTATTATTACTTCACGGGAATAATGTCGCAGCTAACACTAGATCTAATATTACGATCTCTTCCGTATGCAGAGTTCGGAAACAACGTCGTGTGTTGAGTAACTCACCACGTGACCCTTGAACTGTCAACGTAACAAATAAAAACCTACCTTATCACATTACGGTAAGACATATTTTTGATGTTATGGTTTTAAAATAAAACAGATTTAATAAGCAAATTTGTAATTCAGTATCATTATAATACACGTCGTCGTTTTATGTAGGTATGTATGTCGTACGACGTCATGAACGATGTTTTAAATAACCTAAATTCATCAAATTTACGCTTTCCCTGACCTGTAAAGGTGCAGGTTTATAACAGCGCTGTATAATATATCATGGGGTTATACATCTTTTGCAGTGGCGTGCACTCCATATAGGCAGAAAAGCACTGCCTACCTTAATAATTGCTTAAAATCACAATTTTAGCAATATAATTAAATAATGCCTACCCTGTTACAAATCTATAATGCCTAACCTGTCTAAAATCTCTGTGCACGCAGTGGCGTGCACAGAGATTTTAGACAGTATAATTAGTATAATTAGTATAATTCAGTGATCAGAATCAGATCAGTGGATCTGATTCTGATCACTGAATTCCAAAGAATTAAACAATGTTTATGGGAGCATTATTAATTTTGACCGGAAGACTATGGGGGCAACGCTAAAAACATTATTAAAGTGAATATTTTCGGGAAGGATAAATTCGCTCACTATCCTTTTGTACGTTTAGGTGTAACATGAAACAGAGGACCATAACTCCAATAGAATCACACAGCATAGATGAATTATTAGTTAGTAGTATTTAGAACTAAGCTTTATTTAAGACGCCTAAGGACTTTATATATAACGCTACTGATTTTAATTTTTTGCTTCCTATATGGACGTGCAGCCTAAAAACATCGGGCGTTAAAGTTATTTACAGTAAATTAATGATCGCATTAAGTAAATAGGACGTAGGAAATGTTGCTAACACATTACTTTGTTCGCCAACAACGTCCACAGGAAAAGATAGGGTTCGAAATGCTACACCCGAGACCAACCAAACGGGCTGCTATTGCTTAATGTATGGCAATTAAACTGGTAACCATTCATATTACAGTATAAGCGCGTAAACTGTTTATTATGCTTATGGGAGAAAATTACAGTAACCTACTAACATGTTGTGTAACACTATGTATCTACTATGATAATTAAATCGTGGTATGCCTCTTCTGCTACTTGACCTCTAGCTAAATTATAAGATTTGTTGACCTACTTTGGCCGTGTGGTTTTTAGAATATCGAACCACCACATTTCCTTTTGTACAATGTCGTATGATGGCTTTTGGCAATTGGTCTTTTGGCTATCAGTAGTTAACTAGATAACGTCGAAAAGACGCATTCTACTAATATTTAAATGCAAAGGTTTGTGTTTATGTGTGTGTTTGTGTTTGTTACCACTCAGCTTCTAAACGGCTGAACCGATTACCATATTTTTGGTATGTACATAGATTTGGTGCTGGAGACGGACATGAGTGAGGTACTTTTTATTCCGAAAATCGCTTTCGTGTTCGAGTTATACCAATGCAAAATATTACAGATTAGCCGCAGGGTGCAGCTAATCTGTAATATTTTTTCTAGTCTGTGATGTGTAGGTATGTTACGAGTAGATACTTAGTAAAGTCTGTAAAGCGAAAAAGCGAAGCAAAAGTCTGTGAAGAAATAAGTTTGTTCTGTTGATAATAGGCTTGCGGTTGCGTGTGACCTATTACCTACTAATATATTTATTCTATGGTTTGACCACCATCTCGTCTAATTAAAAGGGGATGTGGTCTACGATGGAGCATGATTACCTATTATTCATCCGCGAACTGAAAATGGTTCATCCTGCCCTGTGACTGTTACATTTTCGATCTAAACTGTTATGCAATTAAAATATTCTTTGTATTCTAACTTCAAATAATAAAAATACATTATAATCAAGAATCAGTCTCATCATTATGAAATAAATTAATTAACATAAAGAACGACGCAGGCGCTTAGCTACTACATAATTATCAGTTTTTGTATTATCTACATAAAAACCTGATGAATTAGCTTAGATATCAAAATATACTGTGCTAATTGTATAATTATTGTTTATCAAACTTATAACATGTATTGAGTTCAACAAACATAATCTCTAAATTGTATATAATAAAGTTGCTGTTTGTTTTGCCGCAATGTTTTTCTAAACCACGCAACGTATTTCGATAGAATTTTCAGTATCGTATAGATTTTTTTTAGGAAGATTTATGAGTATAATAAGGTAAGTACTTTTTTCGATTCCCGCTCAGTGCAAATATTTATGTGCATGAACATGATTATTTGCATTGGTCTGGGTGTTTCTATGTATAATATGTAAAAAAAGTATTTAAGTATGTATATTCTCATTCTAGAACCCATAACACAAGCTTTAATATATGCTTACTTTGGGTCTAGATAGCGTTGTGTGTAGTTGTTGTGATATTATTATTATTGTACATAATATATGTTAGCAGAGCTACGTCAATAATTTCAACTATTGCACTACAGGCATATTGCACTTAAGAAACAAAATGTTCTTGTTACGAAACGACCGCAGTTTAAATTGTAATAAAAGCAACACGTCCGCAATTTAAAAAGACCTCTACACATTAGTATTGGACGATAATAGTAAGCAATTATAAATAAGGGTGTTTTGCTTTCATGACAATTTCCGATAATGCCGACTTATTGACATTTTTGTTTGCGACTATTTTCTTCTTGGTCATTCTTCCATGTGGACATTTTTAAAGGACTTTTTTGTTTTATGACTAAACGTCGATGAGGACATTTTGCTCTAAAAACCACCCACTCCGAGTTGGGTAGGTCGCTAGTAATTAATAAATAAGTAGTTTACTTTGCTTGATTGAGTAACTTACCTACCATTACCAGTTTTCAATGGTGGCAGCTAAGCAAGTAATCCCCTCCTAATAGGTAACCGCCGCTCATGGACTGGCATCTTTGTGAACATCGACATTACTCTACCTACTTTAATTATTTGTAAATAATATCTAGTAATACTTTTATTGTATAAAACATCCGTTGCGAAGAAATTAGCGGATGAACATACAAAATTCAGCAAGATATAAACAAATAAATACATGCGTGCGGGACTAAAGTGCCACCCTTTCAAAGTGGCAGCACAAGTGTTCACATCTAACTTTGATCCAGGGTCTTTTAAGCGGGGCGTGAAAAAGCGTCTCACTAAGCCGACATAGCGGTGGCCAATGACCAGTAGTTTGGATTTTGGAATGGTGTCCGCCACTTCTTGAGTCCACTGACTGCTAATCATCAGGCAGAGTGGAGTCACTATGGTAATATAAAAAAAAAAGTTCGTTTCTATACTATTGAGATAGAAAAGAAATTTTATATTCGGTTTTAAAAAAAGTTTAAACCGATGGACATACATCAATCATTCAAACAAACAACACAATCCTCACACAATCAGTTACAACTGACATTTAAATGTCATATGAGTCCGGACATTCAACTGTCAATAACGTACCAATCATTATCTTGATGAAAAATAAATCTATCTATGATCGTCTAAACTAATATTATAAAGAGAAAAGACTTGATTTTTTGTATGTTTGTTTCTTGCAGCAATTTAATTCAAAATCTACGTTACTGAATTGACAAATTATTTTACCTTTAGATAAATGAAGCGGGTAACAGCTATACTTTAATGTTTAACATATTTTAATCAATTTTCAGAATTTCAATATTTGTAAATTTTCAACAGGAAAAGTAAATTTGCAGTATAGCAATAAATATTTCGCAGACGTAGGTAATATTACAATTATATTTTATGTAGGCGTTTATTGTGACTTTGTGAGACCGAATAAGCAAGGGCTAGTACTACATATTATTACATCACCATATGGTCACAAGGTCGTAAATCATCAAGAGAGTCTAGATTCAAAGTCTCCAATGAAACTTTTTAAATTTACTTGTACTTTGTATTCACTGGCCAACGATGAAGAAAAACATCGTGAGAAATACTAGACCTATAAAAATATTTTAAAATTGCTAATCCGCCTTGAGCAAGCGTGGTAATCAATGCTCATGACTTCTTTGTGTGAAAAGAAGCCTTCTCCAGATGAACTACTACTGATAATTATCAATCTATATTCAATTTGTCTAAGAGAAAAGTCTAAAATACAAGCAGTATGTGCAAAAACATAGAAAACTTCTACAAAAATCACTTCTCTTTCATGCAATAACATTACCATCGTGATATCACGCTTATCTAGTATTATTCGCACACTACGAAATAATATACCGTTACTAATATGATAATGAACAGCAACAGAAAGTAAAAAATAAACACCTAACTTATTACACACTGTATCCTCGAAAATAAAACAAAGAAAGTCGTTAATTACTTTTATGCAGACAAAACTAATAATAATAAGACATATAGGTACTCATAGTAAATACACACATGCGACGAAGACTACCTGAATACATTAGTAACAAGATGATTGATCTGAACATTCCCGGGTCCAAAATACGAGGAAGATCGAAAGCCAGATGGTTAGAGGTCATCTAAAAAGATCTCAGCGCTTGCAATGTTTCTGCTGACGACACGTCAAACAGAGCGGAGTGGAGAAGAAAGACGCGAAAAGCAAACCTCACCACCATGTGGGAAGAATGCTAGGAAGAGAGAGAGAATGATACTCGTAGTAAATACTCTAGAACGTATGAATAAAATTGATAAACCCATGATATGCGGTACCATAGGTACGGATTGAGTGATTGAGTAAAGGAAAGCAATTTTGTCAAGAAAATTCTCAGTAATAGTCTGGCACTTTGCCTGATAAATGGCAAAAAGCTCAGCTCCTGTTACATAACAACGTAGATGGTGAAACGTAGTGTTACCTATACATATACATCACTGGCCCTTCGGGGAATAAGGCTTGATACTATGTAATGTAATGATAATAACACAACAGAAACTAACTACCTAGACCCAAAGTAAGCATCCAATATACAAGCATACACACACATAGTTATTTCACCAAGTACTGCACCTAATAAGTGTTGAGTCAATATAATAATATTAGCTCATTATTATCTTACTGCAGGGAAAGGCCTCTTCTCATACAGAGAAGGTATGAGCATCGATCGCCACGCTTGTTCAAGGCGGATTAGCGATTGCAGACTTCCTCGGAAATTCTCCAGAAGTGTATTTCTTCACCGTCAGTCAGTAATGTCCAGATACATTTAGAAAGTACATAATATATGATTTGAAAACAATTAAATAATAATTATGTATGTCATAATCATAACCGTAACAAGATCTTGTGTCGGTCACGGTCTTTCACAAGTATTGTAACAACCGGTCTGATAAGAATTATTCCGTACACAATTCGCACGAAATTTAAAAAGTTATTTTTAACAAGCAATTTTATTTTGGCACATACATTTATCACTGTTCAAGGATTTATTACCTATCAGAATTTAAAATCGTGTACTTTGTAAGTTTACCTTGGACATTACTGACTTATGGTGAAGGACGAAAATATCGTAAGGAAAACCAGGATTTATGTCTGAACTTAGAAATCCATTTGCAAGAGTGGCGATCGATGCAGTGGAACAGTAACAGGCTGGTATTGTTATTAAATGTTAATACTAATAAAAAAGTTAATTAATAAATATAAATAAATTATAGGCTACCTAATCGATCAATCTTCATCATCTATGACTAAATAAATCTTAAAAATAAAAGAGATGACTGTGTCCGTATGATCTAGTAGTTACGTTGTTCGCTTTAACAGCTACCGTTACGCCGAGTATGGATCCGATCAAACCCGTTTCCTTAGTCTCACTCGAGTATCATTAATTAATATTAATTAGCATGTTTCTGAATAATTCAGCAATTAAGATCTTATTTCTTAAGAAAATAAATGATCTCAAATATAATTAATCGATTAATTTAGAACTTTAAGGCTTTGATATAATATATCGCAGTTTAAAATAGGTACTTTGAATAAGCTATTTAACATAGGTACGTATTCCGAATTAAACTGTGGAAAGCACAGATTACGTAACACATAAAAATTCCCAAAAGCAAATGTTTTTAACTTATGCGAGATGACTTAAGGTCAAAGCACTTTGTTGCGTAATCGAGACATCCCGTAATGTTCTCTATGGTACATAACCGTACTCTATGGTCTATGGCCATTGTTTAAAAATAATAGTTCTATTTTCAATTTTCGGTAATGCGTGTTCTTTTGCAATTTTTGAAGGCGTTAAAAAGCTATTAGTGTTGGACTACCGTTAAGATTGATAATGATTCAGCGTGTGATGTTCCCTACCTTGTTACCTACGGCAAATGTGCTTTGTGATTAAATGTTATAAATGACTTCAAAAATTGATTATGGGGCACTAACATGCGGTGCAGAAAACACTGAAGAAACCCAAAATATAAAAAAGCACAAAAGATTCAAAATTTCAAGGGGCCTAAATACCTAATAAGGCTATCTCATTGAGGGTCAGGATCAATATAATACTTAACAAAGTTATCTTGGACATGACTTACAGTAAAGGCAAATTCGAGGAAACTATGAAATTATACATAATGTATACAAAACTTAAACAAGTAGGTAAAACATAAAACACTAACCTTGTATATTGTGTAGCATTTGCCGTCCTTAGGCCAGTACAGCATTAACCAGCCTCTAGGCAAGGCTGCACAAGGGTTCCTCTTGACGTCAGCCCACGGAGGAGGTAAAACAGCGGCTTGAGAGCCACACAGCAATGCTGCCAACCACACCCAAGCCGCCATTTTCGAACACGACAAAAGTCAAAAATGCTTAGATCTTTTCATTTTGCATCACTTTATAAAAATATTTGTAGTTCTCATTTCAATCATTTAGTTTTAACTACACATTTATTACACTCACAGACTTATCATTTCTTTGAATCACTTTTGTTCCATTATTCAATCTTATAATGTCAATAACATATTAATATGAAAATAATTTTAAAAAATGACTCCTGATCTACAATTTTTAAAAAACATCATTAAAGCGGCTTTTATAGAACATCATAACCAATCTTAATTTTAATTTCAATAAGATGCTTCAAAATGTTTTATAAAAAAATTCCTGGACTATATTTTTTGATAAAAGCTTCTTTTAAAGTATGGTTTTGTAAAAATAGATTTGTAAGTTTTTTATGTAAATAATATAAAAAGGCTTACGCCATGATGAAGCTAATTAACGAAGATATTTTTTGCTCAATGTGCAAGCTCGGTTGCAAACCGTATTGTGATTTTTTCGCATCATTAATTATAGACATATCTTATAAAAAAGGCTGCAAGTTAATTAGTTCTCATCTATGGTGAAGGAGGTATATCTCGTTTTTCTCGTACACGGTGAACTAAGTAATTAACGTATGTTACTAAAGGGCTCATGTAGGCCGTTGTCTTAGCAATATTTTTCAAATTTACCATGACAAACTAGACTAAGGCGTTTCTATTCCTACATTCTGTTCTTCTTGATCTAACAGATTTTAGCCGAGATGAATAGCTTAAATTATCATTTTTATAATCATAAGTAAATATTTTTAAAATTTCAAAATTGGTTGACATCTTACGTTTACTTTTGACGTCGTAAAAATATAATTCAACGACGACTCGAATCACGTCGGAATTCTCATTAAGATGATCTAAAAAAATAAATGAGTTTGACTTATGTAAGTATATTAATTATTTTCGTAGATTTTTGGCAGGTTACGTCTCTATTTCTTATTCTTGTTGTCATCAAATTTAACGCGAGAATAAGACACTGACGACGACGAAACAGTTCAGCACTTCATTTTGTCGCTTAATTAAAATCTTGAGCATTTCACTAAGCCTACATAGTGGAGGCCACCATACTAGTGGTTTTGCCTTTGAAATGGTGTTCACCACTTCTGGATTCCACTGACAGCTTACCATCAGGCAGAGTGGAGTTACTTTGGTAGCATAATATATAAAAAAAAAAAAACTTCCAATGTATTGTCATACAACGCACACCTAAAGTTTAATAACGCTGTCGTTGCTATCCAAAACGATAAATAGACGAATTTAAAAATATAAGTAGACGATCGCCTATTGTATTATTTAAACAATTGCTGACCGCATATCTTCGTACTCGCTCGTTATATTCCACTGCAGCGAAAAGCCTCTTCTCATAGAGAAGACAAGCATTTATCGCTTTTGGCAGCATGGCCATTTCTGCTATGTCGCACTGTATGCGGTACCGTTCTCGTGTGTATTTTTAATACCTTGTAGTAAATCATTATTCTAAGGCGATGCTTTAATATTCACTTGACGATTCAGACCTAGTTACAATATTCTACAGAATTGGTAAAAAAACGACAAACACAAATATTTGCGATTTTTCTGTAAGTAATCTTAGCTAAAATCAGTAACAATCTGATTTATAATAAAATCGTGATTTTAACATTATATAATTGTCTCATAACTTTCAATATGACACAGTTTTATATGAATAGTAACTGTATGAGATCTGTAGCGATAAATTATATATTTCTTTTGCTCTAAGTCTGTTAATCGATACGGTGTTCAGCCGTGCGTTGGATTGAAGATGCTATTACATTATTGCTAACGTTTCTGTGGCTTATAACTGTTGTTTTTGAAGCTATAATTCCTTTTTGTAGAACATGATTGCTAATACAAAGCATTATTCGGTACCTAACTGGTCACAATAATATCTCTAAAATATTAGATACCGTAATAAGACTATAAACCTCTACACCGTACGAATTCTTAATTTGGATTGCTTTAAGTTTCTGTAACATGCTTAGGTCTAAATGTATAAGTTGACGACCGCGTATGGTTTGGTACCGTACTATCTCATATCGTTGGTAAACTAGTAGTACCATAGGTATCATATTATTATGCAGTGTTTACCTGATTATTCATGAATACCGCTACTACAAAATTTATACAAAATGCAGTGTCAGAAGCATAAAGTAGGGATCTTTTTCTTATGTAAATATGTTTATTTTTTAAATTTATTTATTTATTTCACATAATCTTGATGTATTACATTGATATTTGCTAACACCAAAATCAAGCAGGGTTCATCTATGTGATGGCGAGCCGTTTGTAACAATTCCTTTTTAATAGTTTGATGCACATATATATCACATATTATATTAAGTAAGTACTACGCCTGGTACCTCAGCAAAACCATCTAAAAAATATCGAATTTTGTTTGTAACGAGTGTTACCTCACGAAGAAAGTTTTACTTATCAGGCAGATAAAAGTAAATAGCCAGAAAAGAACGGTTCGTTAACCGCCATATTATAATGAGTGTTGTAATAACTTTTAATATTTGAAGGCAAAGATAAGACATGTATATACTGTATGTATGTATATTAAGCGGCTAAATGTTATTTTTCTTTAACTTTTTAACAAATTGACTAACGGTTTTTACAACAGTTGCACATTTGGGCCAACTTACACAAAACACGCTACCAACAGCGCCCCTGGTATTTATTCTGAGAACAAAATTTTCAGCAAATATGGCGGTGCTTTTCATACAAATTAGACTATAACCGATGATAAAACGCTCGATAACTCATGGTAGTCTACCGACTAGAGAGCAACTTCTTAGTCATCAATTTGTGATCATTGTTCTCACACTAAAACATTATAAGTTACAGTAACGAAACTTTTCATTGACTAGTCACGACCCCCAGACTAGCTCTCTCTCCCCAGTCTTGTATAATAGTGTATAATTTCTAAAAAATTCCATATTCACTAGGACAAAATAGACATCTTCCTACTTATGTAAGCATTATCATAATATGTAAAAAAACATCGTGATAGTATTGGACTAGTTCCGAAAATTAACCTCAAAAATATATCACTAAATAACAAATTAGCATCACGATTTCATTTATACAGATAGCCAGATGTAGATTACATCGATGACACGCTATTTTAGGAGCGCAATGCGCTTTAAGTAGGCTGGCAATCATCGGCACAATCTGATGTCAAAATCAAAAATATGAATATAACAGTGTTTCAAAACAAACCCTGCCAGTCTAGACACACATCTAAACTAATATTAAAAAAAGCAAAAAAAATATTTTTTGTATGTTTGTTTGTTACGATTTAACTAAAAATCTACATAACCGATTTAAAAACTCTTCTTTCTTCTTCTTCTTCTTACTTCCGTGTGCCTATCCTCTTTTATGTGTATTGCCCATTATGGCTCATAAACACTGGCTTGTTTGCCGATTTTGTTGACAGTGCACAGTGCACGCAGTGACTGGTGAGAGACAACTATCGTGTCTATCGATACTGAAACTGCAAACCGAACTTACTTAACACATGTAAGCCAATGCTGTTCATGAAGGAGAAGAGAATGAGCTGAAGAGAGAGAACTTCTTTTTATCTTCATATCAGCTTACACATGAGTATCTGCTATAAGTATCAGTAGAATTCAAGAGTGATGGACATCATTATAAAATCCAAAAAAATTCTATTACTGTCATTACAGCTTACCATCAGGCGAAATAGATTCAATTTGGCACATAATCTAAATAAACTTCTTAAGTATAATCACTAATTTATAAAATCATGTCATAATGGGTGATCATATCAGTTAATGTTTTGGCTACGATCGGGATAGAACTGATGGAACTAACGGGCTTGTTACCGTTTGTTCTTAACCAAAATGTCGAAACAACTACAATTATTTTAACCTACTTACGAGATTACGTGATGTTTCTATGGTATAAAACTCGGAAGAGAGCTATTTCAATTTTGAATGAAAATGTTTTCTATTAAGTGTCTTATAACAGTAGAAGACCTTCTTGAAATTCTTTGTAAAGAAAATATGGAAAATGTTGATTGGTGAAATTGTCTAACTATTCTTAATGTTTCCAGGTACCCAACTACTGTACAACATCAATGTTTAAAATTGCGAGTAGAATATAATTATATCAGTAATTGGACTTTTCAGGCTTTTTAGGTGATAAGCAAGCATATGGCCATTTACATTCGTTTGGACTTGGTTGTGCAAAAACTATGTATTACAGAAATAACCAAGTTATTGTCAACCGTAAAAAGAAAGAAAGAAAAAAGACCGAGAGTGTAATTAAATCTTAAATACTTTTACGTATTGAACATAACGCAACAGTGAAACGCTCCAACTTTTGTCCATCTTTATAAAAAGGTAGATTCTTCCCAGATTCATTCATGTTGAAACCGGTAAGGATCTACTACCATCAAAGTCTCATTTCTCCCGAGTGTTTTGTGTTTCCTAGCGACAACTACGAGTTTATTTTAAAATTTTATATGTACTGCAGAGTGTTGTGTAACAGTTATTCGGCATTTAGCTGCCTGTAAACACTAATGCTTTATTGATTTAAACTTTGCTTTAAAATTGATCTAAATTGACCTGTTACTTACGCTAACTTTTAATGAAACTCGATACAAGCATGTGTTACAAATTAATTTATCGCTTCCTCTTACGATTTGTGAACGTTTTTTTCAAGTCAGTTGGTGGAAAACTGCTACGATATTTTTAATTTAAGTTAATAAAATATTTAAAACACCATAGCAATACACGCTCTAAATGATTTTTATACTAAAGAGCTTTATGTAAGTACAACAAAAATGAATATTTATTAAGAGAAGAATGGCCCAAGTAACTACAACAAGATGTCTTTTAACTCCCTCCTGTCATTTCCCTATTAGGCCACACTACAATCAAAGCAAAAATATCTCAAGCGATAACTTTAATACTGTGTCTGTTTACTTAATAATAGAATACAAGTAAATAATTCACGTCAATAGAACACTAGCGTTAAATTAATACAAAATGCTGTTACGTCAACCGTTAGCCGGTGAGACAGATAGCAAAAACATTAACAAGCTTGTCGATGAGAAAAACCGACGCAAAGGCAACACCGTAAACAGCCGCAGAGTTCTGTCTAGATAATAATGATGTTGTTTTTATACATTTTCTTCATTATTGTGGTTTTTAACTATGTATGTAAAACCAATACCATTTCGCGTATAGGTGCCCGTTCTAAAACACACTGAGTTCATGAATAGGAGCGAAGGATAAACCGGTAGTTTTTGTAGTAATTCTTAACTATTATTCAGATGAATAAAGAGTTTTGAGTTGACTTTTACGGTAGTAGATCCACGCTGTTTTCAGCATAAATGGGCTGAATCGACCGGGGAAGTACTACCCTCTTATAGAAGATCGACGTAAGAATATTTAGTTTTCATGCTTCGTTTTCGTGTTTCGTTCGGTGAGTGAGAGCGCCGGCAGCACAAATACCCCCTCGGTCCTCTTCCTTTTTCCTTTTCTTTCCTCATTCCTTCTCCGTAGTCGGCAACGGCTTGGTTGTGTTTTCTAAGCATTATTACTACTGCGATGCTTAGGAAAACACAGCCGGGCAGGCTGTATGCTTGTTTGCCACAAAAGTTGTATAAAAAATTTTGATTAGGGATTTTCTTTACTAGCCTAGTTTGGTGTTGCAGAAACAATACTAGCCAAAAGTGTTCAGTAAACTTAATAGAAACTTTACACAGTTTGCTGATACCAAAAGTCGAAATGGCCCAGTGGATATGGCACCCACTTCGTAAACACGAGGTAGATGGGTTCGAATCGGCTTTGGATTGGTGATTGCGTAATGTATAGTGCACAAGTAATGCTGCCTGCTACCGGGGAAGACTATAGGTCTACTGTAAAATATAGAACCACGTTTTTTTTCGTAAGTGTCTAAAATTCGACTAAAAAAATACCATGTAACCTACTTAGTCGCAAAAGCACTTTGCAGAGTATTTACGTAGTAAGTTACTATTTACTATTTACATACTTGTAATTATTAAAAAAATATAAAAATCTATGAACTTGTTGATTGTTGATGTTTGCGGAACCCTAACCAAATGTGTACATTATAATATTATTTTCCATAATGTTCTGATTCGCCAATTAGATCAATCTGTCTAAATGAATGCTAATCTGTTTCTTGCGTAAGTACCAGAAGCCAAACTAAATGATATGTCATGCAATCTACTCTGAGCTGAACGAAATTTAGAAGATATGAAGATATAAAATGGTGAAGCAAAAGAAAAGTCTAGGATCGCCGGTGATCAATGCTCATGAGAATCATCGCTGTATAGAAAGTTTTCCTTACAGTAGCATAATAACCGGCTGATATAATAATGAAGAAGCCGAGATTCGATGGCTTCAATATTTTAGTTCGGCGCTACAGTGCCAAGCATAGTTAAGCACCGTTAACTATAATCTAATGTCTGCTAAGTACCACTTATCGTAAACAAAATTTGTTAAATGCCATACCTACTTTAGAATAATACAAACTCATAGTTAAGTTACAAAGAGATAAAACGAAGAGATCCATTGTTTGTCTGGACCAGAGGTTCTCAAAGTATTAATTTAAATATTATGAAATGAAATGAAATGAAATGAATTGAAATGAATTTATTTGTTTGCTCGAATATGGTGTTGGTACAGGTGGTGGTATTGCTATGGTTCAGCATATTCTGCCCCTTAGGGCGTGCAAACTAGTTTTAACATGCGATTATAATAAAATATTTAAATTAATAATATAATTATACATTATTTAGTAGTAGGTATTAAATATTATCAATTTGTACTTAAAGAAATGAATAAATTAACAAATATTATTATTATGTGAATTAACGATTAATATTATTATTACATACCTATATTATTATAAAATATTACTATAAAATATTACAATTTGATTGCGATTAATTGATATTATTATAATTAATTATGATATTATTCTAGGTATCTTATCATCTAAGTATTCCTTAACACTATAATACATTTTATTTAGTAGGAAGTCGATAACTCCGTTCTTAAATCTGTGTATTGGAAGCTCTCTAATATTTTGAGGTAGATGGTTAAACACTACAATTGACATACAGTATGCATTTCTTTTATATAGGTCTAGTTTTATTGAGGGTAGTTTTAGTTTACCTTTGTGTCTTGATGTACTGTCAAATTTTTCAAAGAGTTCAGAGTGATTTTTTACAAGAACACAAATTTCCAATATATAGAGACATGGTACAGATAAAATCTTATATCCTTATGACCATTGATCAAGAAATTCTTTGCAGTAACGCATTCGGTAGTATATTTATATCTCTCATAGCATTCTTATCATATCTTTTTGCGAAGATATAGATGTGTTACACTCATTTCCACTCAGCTATTTTCGATTTGGTGTAATGAGAGTTGTAACATTTAATATATTTCCATTCTTTAAACTAAAACTTAATAGCTATAGCATGAAAAATAACGTTTTCTATAACAAAAGCGAAAACTTCAACATTGTCCATTCTTTTCATTATAATAATCAAATGATGCATATTAGAAAAAGTTTAAGAAACTCTGTCTCTTTTATCTGCTAACCATTAGCAATAACAAATATAAAATTTACAAATTGAAGCGTTTTAGTACATTGCACAAACGCAAATGTCAATTTTTAATGGCACAAGCGATAAAAGATATTTCTCTGTAACTGTCTGTCTGTCGTAATTGCAAGTCAATGTTGCCATTCAAAAATAATTTATATGTCAATGCCGAAGATACTCTTATTGCAATATTTTTTTTATTTTTATCATTGTATGTAATATTATAAACTACAACGAGGCTAGTATACATGATGATCACGCTGAGACGACGACCATTAAAAAAACATATATTTTTATATATTTGCTGTTGATGACGCGATATTTTGTTAAACACTATGCTTACTCACTATCCACTAGTCGACACAAAACTATGTATAAGTATGTTAATACTTTTACATAACTGCATCACAATAGCAACAATTACTCTCTATCTAAACTGGAACCGTTTAAGATAATGTCCACTATTCAAACAAATGAGAGCCCATTAGCGCTCTCACTCTTTGACGAATAACAAAGAAGGACAAAAAGTGCATTTAAAAACTTTTGTGTACATTTCGTACTAATTAAAGCCGTTACGGCAGATTAAATTTTATAATAGTTGCACAAGGAACATTGGGAGGAAGTAGACTGTACTTACTTTATCTTCTTTGCATGAGCTTTGCATTTTGGTTTTTAACCGAAGAAAGAACGGGGGAGGTTCTCAAGTAGACGTGTATATTTTTTTTTAGCTTTACTTAATTTTTCTGCTATCTTTATTTTAGGAATCCGTTGTTTTAAAAAAAACTGCATTGTATCTTTTACTTTATTTACCTTGGCCAGAGCAATTTCACTTTAGTATCTTTTGTCCAGGTTTCCTTACAATGTATCCTTATCTGTTTGTCAGTATTGTCCAAGATATTTATAAGTTTTAGTGTTTTGTTTGCGCCATTTTGCTTGCTACTTGCATTTGTAACTCTAAATTTCTGTCTATTTCTTCTCATGAATCTCCTATGGCTCTACTTAGTCAGTGCATTGGCTGTAAGATAATTAGATCTCATAGAAGATCGACTTAAGAGTAGTAGTATCCGTACTACTGCGTTTCGTTCGGTGAGTGAGAGTGCTGGAGGCCCAATTTCCCCCCTTTCCTCTTTCTTCACGTCCCTCATTTCCTTCCCCTAACCCCATTCCCAGCCGCCATAGTGGAGGCCACCATACCAGCAGTTTAAAACAATAGCTTTTGGTATAGTGGTCGCCACTTCTGGATTCCACTGACTGCTTACCATCAGGCGGGGTGGAGTCACTTTGGTAGGCTATACTATAAAAAAAAGAAGATATTTTATTTTTGTTATTATAATAAGTGTCATTCATGTGAGCTTGAGTTTAAGTTGAAAAGTGAACGATCTAAAAATGTTATAAAAGTATCGTCATCATACTCATCATACAAAACGTATTCGTACAAAACTAAACTGTGATCAAGTTCAATGATTTATGGAACGTTCAATATTTACTTTAAACATTACAATGTCATAACGTATCATACGTTAGTTAATAAGCATCACGACTATTTGCTTCGAAATTCTGGACAAGTCACCGTCAATTCTCCGACAAGTCTCAATTTTATTTTTATTAGGTCACACAACGGCCTTATTTTCTGATGCGGCATTATGCCTTAAAACTCGTATAAATATATATATATATATAAGATGGTTCATAGTTAGTAAATACCTACGTATTTAACTAACTATGAACCATCTGCATAAGTGTCACTATACAATACACATTTATTGACTTGCATGAGATCAATAGTGAGATCAACTCGATTATTTGTCTAGTATGGCACACAATCCGAATTAAACAAATACAAATAAATATTAATATGTGCTTAATAATCCAATAGAAATCTTCCGCAGAACGCACTCTGGAATGCCAATCTCGTCCGAAAACCACGTTCCGTTATGCATAGAGCGCAAGATATTTAAAACAATGAGGCAGTTATATAAGAATCTAGTTTTTGGACGAATGTGGGGAAATAGATTCTGCTGCTATTTAACGTGTTCTACTTTTGATGTTTAAGGTTATTGCTATAATAACGTAGATTATGAGACTGAACTTCATTAAAAATCTTCATGGGTCTTTATTGCTAACTTCTGATTAAATTCGTTGCGAGATTCAAGGCATTAAGCAGAATATAATACCTTAATTTTTGTAAGAATATCGTCGCTCTTAACCATGTCTTAAAGAATGCCCACAAACACTAATCATAAAGTAAATAGATAAATGAATTGCAGTTACGCCAAGTTTTTTACGATCAAGAATCAAATTCACACACCTATAAAAGAAATTTTATTTTTATTACGTAGGTACAACTAAAAGTAGGCAGTGACATACTTAAAGAGTAGCCTATATTATACGCAATTACCAAATAATGTGTTTTACTGAGATTCGTTATCTATTGCACTTTATGCTTAGCTTTTCAACAATGATGTATCAGTTACGATTAAACTTGAAGCTTGCGTGGGCCACATTCAATGAGCAACCAGTACTCAATGACTGTTCTATACTTTACCTCACGAATGTATTATTAGGTTTTTACTTACTTGTTCATAACCTTAAAAATTAATTTCTAAATAGACGTATAACAATATTGTATAACAATAAGACGGCAAACTGGAAGTCAATCTACGATTCAATTAACGAATAAGTAATTAATGGTTTATACATTACTATTAGATACCTACAGTAGTAAAGACTGGCTTGGTTTCAACTCAATTGAACCATTTTAACTGGGATAAGTGTCTACCATCTCATAGAATATCAAAGTTTTGCACATTGTTCAATGAGTAAGAACGCAAAAGCGCAATCGGAAATCAGATCAAGAAGTAGAACGGAGAGTGGTCACTTATTTATCTAATCTTGTTGCGTAGACATTATATTTGGAAGGATTTCGACATCTAAATCCTATCCAATCCGAAATAAGACACGGTTTTATAGCCGCATCTCTTGTCAGGTAGATTGGCTTTCGTAGTGGTAGCAATTTAATAACAAGATTACTGCAAGTTCAGTTTGCCATTCAGTTGACTGATTGGGCTAGTCAAGTATACAAGACTTTTAACTAAGAGCTGCTAAACAATGTTTAATTAATAATTTAATATAATCATAGTTGTAGCAAAAAATAACAAAAAATTGTGTTTTAAACTTATAGGATTGTATAAATGAATTTCAGAATTGTCTACGAAACTTGGCACCTATTTAGATATTAAGTCTTTTGACGGTAAAGTCGATAACCACAACATAATTGTCATATTATTGAACTTGGCTGACATTTTTACATTTATGTTTTTGGTGGGATTCTAAATTACGTTATAAGGTATAATTAAACGATATAATTTTATATAATTTTCATCAACATTTCTGTAATTTTGCAGGTGTTATAAACTGGGACTGGTAAAAACGTCGCTAAACGATAACTCATCAAAGACATTAGATTGAAGTATAAGCAATATTGGTTATAAATTGAAGTCGTCTCTTCGAAGCCGGTAGCAAACGTTAAAGACGGAAGCGCATTATGGAATGATTTAGGAAAGCCTACGTCGATCGACGAATAAATCATTGTGGAAATTATTCGTTGTATAATAAGATGCAGCTGATGATGCACTAAAGAGGTTATTTGTAATACAGCCAATTATTATAAAAGCTTCAGCGCAACTCACTATTTATGTGTGTATACTATTTAGGGCAAAAATTTGTTACCCATTTAAATTACGTGTGTCTGAATTCTTATATGTCGGAATTTAAAAACAAAGTAATACGGTATTTTCTAATAAAGGCACTTACACTGATAGACGCATGAGTTTACTCGTATCTAGCAAGAAACTCTGGCCACAAGATAGAATGATATTTGTCATCAAAAATTGAAGCGATACTGTACACAAAAATAAAAATTATAATGACTAAGTATTATGTACTGGACACTGGTACCTAAGGAATTTATCGTCGTTGCTACCACACGAAACACGGCAAAATACGTCGCTAAGTAAAGTATATAAGTCAAAATTTAAAACGAACTTAGACCCTATCATTATTATACCTGCCCGTTGTTATTCCACTACAGGGAATGGCCTCTTCTAATACAGAGAAGGCATGAACATTGATCGTCACGCTTGCTCAAGGCGAATCGATAATTACAGACATTTTTTTCATTAGTTAAGTTTTAGTCACGATGATTTTCCGAAAAGGCAGTAAATGTCCTAAATCTTCAGAGAGAATTTAGAAAGTACACATGAGCTTAAAAAAATCACTTAAGTTCTTGCTCGGTTTTGAACCCACGACCTCGTGCATACGAAGCATGTGCCTCAACCACTAAGACATCACGACTTAGACCTTATACTACTTATAAATTTTGCTACCACTCTTCCTAATATTACGCCACAATGTATAGTAAGACTGTTTGTTAAAATATATTATACAATATTAACCTCTATTTACGTATTTGTATCATGAACAAGGACATCACACTGAATACTGATAACACCATAAACGTTATATTTTAACTGAGAATTGTGATGTCACATAAATTTGAGGATCCTGTTTTCACTCAATAACTAAGGGTTACATTTTACCTGCATTGTATTTTGCCTAACGCTACCAAAATAATGATGATGTGTCTGATGATAAACAGTCAGTGGGTCTATGTAGCTACTATAGGTACTGCTGGCATGATGGTCGCTAATATGACGAATTTTTACAGATTTAAGTTATATTTGATACAAACTTCGCCCGCTCGTAAAATATGGTTTGTTGTAACCCTCGAGATCCAGACCGGAATAAAAGTAACCGGCACCGAATCTATCTACAGAAATCTATAGGATTTAAGGTTAAGATATGTATTGTATGGGCCTTAATGCCTGAAATAAAGGAATTATTATATTATTATTTCTCACGACCTGTACGAAAGACCCGTGATCAAAAGTAAGAAAAAACATTTATCCTATCAAAAACATTTTCATGTAAAAGGTTGCCAGAACGACACCATATTTTTATGTCACTGTCAAAAAGTGGTCTCATGTAGAGCCAAACTTCTAACTCTACAAACCCTACACCTTGGTCAAAACATGTGGCTGGCCCGTTAAAACAAGAAGTATGTATATCAGAAAAGAAATAAACAGTAAATATTTTTCCCCTTACGTCCATATGACGGTAACGAAAGGGCCAAGCCAGCATTTACCACGATGTCTTATGAGATGGTAGCCGCTTACTGGCCCTCATAGACTGATAATATTACATTAATTTCTTGCAACTTGCACGTCTTATCCCCAGTTTCTGAAAGGCTGATCAACGAAAAATTAACTAATCACCTGTAAAATCTTATGTGAAGTAACAATTGGGTTGTTAAAAGCATCTTTTCCATACTTTTAGCATGCTTTTAGGTACTTTACATGATGATGAGTTAATTTTTCGTTAATCAGTCTTTCAGAAACTGCGGGTTAATGTTTCCTAAACGATTACTTGATTCATTAATAGTTGCATTTACAGAATTATATAGAATTACGAAGTGTTTAGAGTGGAAATACGAGTAAGTACATTAATATGCATGATAGAGAAGTTGGATATATTGATATCTGATGTTTGGATAGTGTTAAGTTTTAAAGTTGCTACGTGGTGGAAGATAAAAGTATTGAAGATTTACAAAATTCACTACAGTTGAGTATAATAGAAGCGTATTTCTAGTATACGGAGTATATCTTACTTATAATATATAAGTCGAAATAACTTTACTTACGGAGATCGAATAAAACTCACAATACAGATCACAGTTAACGCCGAGCAGACCAATGTACGCTGGTATACGAGTACCTATATTCTGCTTAATATTAATATAATAAAAAAAAATATAGTATAATTATTAGACCTTATTTCTTTTTAAATTTATTTACCTATCAATTTACCCAAATTACAAATAAATTATACTTGAGTTAAAAAACTAAACGCGCCTCCTGTGATCACTGTCTCTTCTACTCAGATAAGTAGGTGTTATGTAAAAAAATATTAAAATTAAATATCTTGTAATTAAATAATAAAAGTTTAAGTTTAAAAAAAGTTTAAGTAGGTATGTAGAAAAATATTAAAATTAAATATCTTGTAATTAAATAATAAAAGTTTAAGTTTAAATAAACCTAAAATTATATTATATTGGTATTTTTGTAATATCTAAATTAGAATAAATACCAAATACACCACCTCAGATGAATAATTATTCAAATTAAGAAAAAGCCCGCCATTATGTTTCATCAACGTAACACTTTAAATAATAACTGGATAAGTAGTCTACAAACTAAATACATAAATTAAACGCAAACCATAATATTTGAATAAGGAAAATTTAAATAAAGCACAGCACATTCGAAGGCGAGTTAACCGCAGACGTAACCGCACGCGTTAACGTTACAGCAGTCGACCGCCGCGTTACCGGTCTCGTTGATTACTGAAAGGCTTTGGAGCTTTCTGACTCAATACTGCCTCGGTTGCATTACGTATACACAATAGCGATTGATCGCTATGTCTTTAATGTAGACATTATGGCTTTAAGATGCATAGAGTATGGATAGGTTGATTACATAGAAGCAGAATTGGGCGTAAATCTATTTATATCAATTATTAAGACAATTTAAGAAGCCTATTAGGTTGTCCATGTACTCGTTTATGTATCCAAACCATAAATTTTATCACTTTAGACAAGTCATTTGCACATTTATTGTATTCAGTATCTTTAATTCGTAGAAAAACATAGTCATTCTTTAAGAACAACCTTAAAGTTTGTCCAAAACTTTAAGGTTGTTCGTTTAAGGTTAATGTAATGTTTTTTGTTACAAAATATTTCTAATTTGCTTTCAGCATCCTGCACTATACTATTTTTGCACTATGCTATTCCAAGTTGACTAAAGACCTCACTGTGCTCTTACTGAAAACTGCCCAAAGTTACTGTTTTGATACTAAGCAAACTCTATCGACAATAGAATATGTCGCATAACACGTAATAGAAGCTCTAATCCGTTACTAAACAAACATAAATATACTAGGAAAGGCGTACAATATTAGTTTTAGATGTTCCCTACTTAAATACGTTATCGTGATCTTAACACTCATATCACAGAATAAATAAAATAAACCATTAGATAAAGTTTTGAAGCCGACTGTCCCTAATAAGTCTAACCTAACACTTTAAAATATTTTGTGCAAAAAGAAGGTTGTTTTCACCTGCGTAGGATCCTATCTATTTATCTGAAACTAGACCTAGATCCTGTAACTCACAAGGTTGATTTTGGATTGAATTGCTTAAGTTTTAGATTTCGGGTTTATGCATGTGATACGTATTTTTTTAATCTAATGTGACAGACATGCATACGAACCGCGCTTCTTTGAAACCTTACAAAATTTGGATATGAAAAGTACTTATTGTTTTTTTAGATAATAAAACAGTAGGTATGTAGGAGATTCCTTACCGCAGCTATAGTGCACCTCGTCTGTTGATGAGAAACAAATCTATTACCTATCTCTAAAGGACAACTCTAAGTGCAACTTGTTGTTACCCCTAAGCATCTGTTATGTTAGGGGTCCTATCTTAAACTGTGCTTACTGCAGCGCTGGGCCACTGAGCTTTTAGACCCTATAGATGTTTGATCATCCCTCTTTGTTTTAAGTACTATTTCTTTTATGTATTCTACACCGCGTTCCAATAATTTTTGTTAAAAAAAGTTTGTATATTTAGACGACCTTATATACACTTGTAGGTCATACATTCGTTATAAAATTATTCCTAAAACACTATCAAGAACATAAGGCGCTATTTTGCTACCTGCGTAGCCTTATGCAGGTAGCAAAAAGTGACCCAAATAATATAAGTATAACACAAACCTATATGTTTTGTTTTACATAATAAAAGAAAATCAATTTTTGGGTGAACAGTAGTATAGAACTAAAAATAATGTATGTTATTATTAAACAAAATACTGACAAATTAGCGCAAGAAAAATCAATATTTTCCTGTCTTCATCATACACTCTACACTCGCCATTTTTATTGTACAGCATAAAAACGTAAATAGAGCTATATGAAACCTAAGAATACATACTATACTTTGCTTTAATTAAAATTAAAGCTATACAAATATATATTTTAATATGTAAATAAATATTTAAGAATAGACACATAGAGGAGTGCGTAAAGATAAAACTAAAATAAAAAATCGGTTTCATAATATCAAAATTAAGAACAAATATCGATAGGGGTCTATTAGATACTCTTTGGGAAAAGAACTTCACATGAGGGTGAGCTAGGCTATAGAAAAGAGGCGAGGTCTTTGTCTGAGGACGACATTGTACTGAAATATTGTCACGTTTAATATTTCAACAATTCAAATTCGAATTTACAAAATTACAGTCGAATTTCGTTCCGTAGTTCATGTTTACTAGTAGGTCGTAAACTAAACACTAAATGCTTTCATTACAGTAAGTAGCTCTTGTTACACTTTCCCTCGATCCTTGAGCTATTAATGATATTACTGTAATTCACACGCAGCTCGAGTTTTCTTTTGTTTTTCATTTAGAACTGTACATTTGAGTAATGTTTATAATCTATTTCAGTTGTTGAACGGAGTTCTCGGGTTCAGTAACTAGGTGGGTACCTATGGTAGATTCGATACGATAAATACGTATTTTTTTTTTTTTTATAGTATAGCCTACCAAAGTGACTCCACCCCGCCTGATGGTAAGCAGTCAGTGGAATCCAGAAGTGGCGGCCACCATACCAAAAGCTATCGTTTTAAACTGCTGGTATGGTGGCCTCCACTATGGCGGCTGGGAATGGGGTTAGGGGAAGGAAATGAGGGACGTGAGGAAAGAGGAAAGGGGGGAAATTGGGCCTCCGGCGCTCTCACTCACCGAACGAAACGCAGTAGTACGGATACTACTACTCTTAAGTCGATCTTCTATGAGAGGGTAGTACTTCCCCGGACGGTCCGGCCCATTCATGCTGAAATCAGCGTGGATCTACTACCGTACACGTTAGGTAGTCATATAAAAATAAGATAAATAAATATAAATTAAATAAAATTCATATTCTTTTCTTTTCATTATTAGTCAAAACTAAATAAGTACTATGAAAAATTTGTAACAATAAGAGCGTATCAATTAAAATCTTCTTAAAGTTCTTAACCTTTTGTTATCAATCCATACTTTCCAAACTAAATCAATTATGTACTTACCTAGCTTAAAGATAGAAAACGTCAGCTAATTTCAGAATGTTGCTAGGGTTTAAACGGGTCGCAACGCAAATTGTTGTTTAACGTAATTTGCAAGACAACGAGCAAAAACCAAACCGCCAATAAGTCTAATCATTAAACAGAATCTGTCACCAAAAACCAAATAAACTAACAACTAGAGCAGAACGATAATAAAAAACCTCCGTACAAAGATGGTAGTAACAAAAAGTGTTAGCTGTATCTTTTCCGGTTATCAAGTTATGATGTAAGCTAGTTTATGTGCATGGTGTCCATGACTCAGTTTACCGTTAAACAAGGTTGATCGACCGCTATCGTAGAAAAACTACTGCGGGGCCTTACTATCGGTTGTCTATTCAATCTGTAGATATTTTTGTTTGTTAAGACAGTCTCTGCGCTAAGTAGGTCTGGATTTTGCTGCTTAGAAATAAGTTTTTTTTTAACAACTCCAGCGCTGAGACACACGTCAAGTCATCATCAAATCAGTAACAAATTAGTAATTCTCAGCAGTCGCACAAAGAGTACTGCCAGTTAAAAGCAAATAAAGGAAATATCAGTTATATCTTTAGTTTGGCCTATATGATTTGTCTTTCAACTTAAAGGTCAACCAAAAAATACGGGTCATGTGATGGTCAGAAGCATGTAGGAAATCGAGAAATGAATTTCGAATATACTACATAATCATGCATACATGTGTACCTATACTTGAACACAAGTCCAAGAACCTCACGGAATATAGCAATAAGCTAGCTCGCGTGATCTCACATAGATGGCAAACCGTAAGTGCAAAACACTTCGGCTTATCCCTCTCAGAAGAACTGCGTGTTGCTATGTAACTATGAGATGTTTGATAAAAAGCGTACTGACGGTTTGTTTATCAACCGATTAGTATCTATTACGTTCATAGTAGCGTAACAGTGTACCGTATTATCTCATAGATTATGTGAAAATCTTTGCTGTTTTCATTTACTTTAGTTAACTTTTAAGATTTATAAGATAACACCTAACCTACTTAAATTGCAAAACTACTCACAATTTTCTTTATGTCAAAGTTTGAAATCACCAATTATTTCTGAGCAAGCTTGATGGTCCATTAATGCCTTCTCTTTACAAGAAGACTGTATAAGACAAGGATCATGCACTAAACATTGAGCAATAAGCTAATAAGGTAGGACAACGAAACCACAGGACGTACACCTTACAGAAGAAAGCAGCTCTTATACGTCTCCTTACATAGTAATAGAATTATCTACCGGCTCTTATTTTTATATTAGCCTACCAAAGAGGATCCACCCCGCCTGATAGTAAGCAGTCAGTGGAATCCAGAAGTGGTGGCCACCATACCAAAAGCCATCGTCCTAAACTGCTGGTATGGTGGCCTCCACTATGGCGACTGGGTTAGGGGAAGGGAATGAGGGAGGTGAAGAAAGAGGAAAGGGGGGGAAATTGGGCCTTCGGCGCTCTCACTCACCGAACGAAATGCAGTAATACGGATACTACTAGTCTTACGTTAATCTTCTATGAGAGGGTAGTACTTCCCCGGACGATCCGGCCCATTCATGCTGAAACCAGCGTGGATGTTCTATCGTATAACAAAATGGCACACACAGTGGGAATGGGTAAGTAAAAAAGCAGCAAGAAGAGTCTTTTAGATGGCATGCAGATCGATTTGCTTTTTTTACAGAGTAGCAACACACAAGCGATGCAAGCTTCTTTAGTCAAATAGACTACCGTACCATATCAAATTACGATCAATTAGGTCGATTGTTTACCGGCTTTAGTAATGATATTAAAAAACTCGATCAGGAACTTCTTTGATATTAAATCGAGTTCTTGTAGTAATACCACAATTTTGCATTCTTGAACAGATTTTACGGTCTTATACAGACGAGACCACTGTGTTTATCTTATATTTAATACTAGCTGTTGCCAGCGACTTCGTTCGCGTGAAAATTCAGATGGGTGCCTCTATGAGAATATTGCGTGCCTGATTTTATGGCAATCGTACATTGTATCAGTATTATCCGTCTCTATGGCGAATCCAGTTTAAACCCGCTACCGCTAAAACTGACAAACCACTTTCACACAAACTTGTGACTCTTATTTGCCCATTTAATAAGGGGGGTTGCTGAATAATAAAAAAAGAGTATTTTCTAGTAATTTGGTAATCCTGCTATAAAAACTATAGAAATTTTATACAAACTTTGCCACCCCTTTATACCCCCTTAGGGGATGGATTTCGCAAAATTCTGTCTAAGTGAGCACCTATATCCTAATAGGAACGACTATGCAAAGTTTGAGATTCCTAGCACTTGTTGTTTCTGAGAGTGAAGTGAGTGAGTAACCTTTTGCTTTTAGATATATAGATAGCATTTTTATATTGTTTAAATTTGGTTTAAATACTGTTTTTCATACTATTTTTAATCTTCCATTCATACAAATCCTCTTTCACCTACCTAAAGATATCCCTCGTAAAAACAATACACAAAGGCAAATTTTCGCTACAATAACTTTCCCCTTCCCCTTTTTCCCTATTGCACTTTTTCTCCATTCTCCACAGTTTCCTCCTTCCTCTCCTCCCCTCCCCCTTCTCCTCTTCACCTCCTTCAGCATCCCTTGCCCCTCCTCCAGCATATCTTGCCCTTTCCTCCACTTCCCTCTACCTTGCCTCCTCGTTTTCCCCTCTCTTCTCCCTTCCTTCTCCTTTCTTTTCCTCCTTTCCTCTCCCTTCCTATCGCTTTCTATCTCTCCCCCTCTCTTTTTCCACCATTCGAGAACTTTTTTCCGCGTTCCTTCCCCCTCCCTTCCTCTACTGTCTCTCTCACTTCTCCCTCACTTACCCCTCACTTTCCTCTCATTTTCCCCTCATTCACCCCTCACTTAACCCTCACTCCCCCTCACTTCCCCTCACTCCCCCCTCACTTCCCTCTCACTTCTCCTCACTGCCCTCTCACCCACCTTACTTCCCCCTCAATTCCCCTTCCTTCACTTCCTCGTTTCTTCTCCGTCACTTTGCCCTCACTTCCTCTCACTTTCCTCTTACTTTCCTCTAACATTCCCCTCACTTTCCCCTCACTTCTCCCTCACTTCTTCCTGGCTTTTCCCTGACTTCCCTCTGACTTCTTCCTGACTTTCCCCTCACTTCTCCCGCATCTCCCCCACACTTCCTCTTCACTTCCCCCTCACTTCCCCATCTCTTTCCTCTCACTCCCCCATCACTTCCCTCTCACTTTCCCCTCCCTTCCTCCTTCTCCTCAATTCCTCCTTTTCCTCCCTCATTTTCTTCCCTCCTTTCCCTCCCTCCCCCTCCCTGTAAATTTCAAGTCGCTAGCTTCAAAAGCTAAAGATTTTTGTATAGAATATTTCATCCCTAATTTCAAAAATTTCTAAATCCACCCCTGTTAAAATAAAATTATAAGGATATTTTTTATTTAAATAGAAGTATTCCAAAACAAAATTACAAAACGGTAAGTTAAAAAATGAAGAAGATTCATACAATCGATTTCATCCCTTTTCACACACTTAGGAATTAAATTTTAAAAAACCCTTTTTTAGTACAACCTCTAGACATTTAGACAAACACACCCTCCAAATTTCAAGTCATTACAACCAGCAGTTTAGGCTGTGCGTTGTCTGTTAGTCAGTCAGTCAGTCAGGACAAAGCCTTATATAATATGTATGGGTGTATGGATGTATGGATTAGACGTATAGCCATCGGGGATCAAAGCATACAGGCTGCTAGGAATGCTAACACGTGATAGAGCCACATAAAGCTGACCGTGCGAAACACAGCTAATACTTAGATCCACGCCCACAACTTTTAGTTGTGTCTGACCTTGGGCTTTATTAATTGTCATCGCGAAACATAGGCTCACTGGAAACTGGACTCTTAAAACTAAACGGAAGATTGTTTGTGAATCCGAAAAATAAAAACGCTAGCAGCTATTCCGTAACCTGTTAAAGTCTCTGTTTCTATCAGGTTTCGTAGTAAAATAACAAATGTTCGACGTGATTCTTTAAATTGGCATAAGTTTTTTATTTATGAACCGATTGACTTGAAACAAACACTAAATGTTAAGTGAAGCTTACCACAATGTATTAGTGAAAACCATATCTAAATCGGATAAGCCGTTTCTGAGATTAGCGTGAACAAACGCACAGACAAACAGACAAACAGACTAACAGACAAACAGACAAACAGACAAAAATTGTGATAATCATTGTTTTGGGTTCTATTTGCGTTGATAAAGGCCCCAGTAATTTTTTTTCTCATATATCTTCCATGTACAGACAGCGATCGGTTAGATTTTTATTATATTTATAGATTATGTAATTACGACAATATGCATAGTAAGATAATATTTTTTATGCATTCTGTAGCTAAGTTACATAAAATATTGAGGGCTTTATTTAAGTTGTAAATTAAAAAAATTAAATGTCTCGTTTATGATATGCGTAATGACATATTTATAAATTTGTGGAATAAGTCAACATGAGATTAATTGCAAGAATGAGTACATTTTTGGTCCCGTGTCATTGCATTATAGTAAAGTACTTAGTATATTTTTGCAGAGAGACAGTTGTACAGAATGCCACACCTGCATACTCGCATTCCAAAAATGAATGCTGTGAAAAAGAATAGTCTTCTTTCTATAGGCAAACTCACGTATCTAAACATATAATTTAAAATCTTAGATACTATCGTGTGCCTACACGCTGTCCTACATACATAATGAGGGTTTTTAGGAAACGGAACGAACGCCACGGCGCCACTCATGTGAAATACCATTTACAAAAATTCAAAATCAAAACTTAAAATTTATTTACTGTTTAAAATCAATAGAATCGTTTACGGTTATCTATCAAAGATTAAAAGCCAGGACCGACAGGTAGCTGGACCTGATGCCTTAGTGCTGCCACCTCGTGGCCTTAGCCTAACACTGCTTAGAAGAATTTTTTTTTCACAACTATTGTGGCAAACACCTACCTGATAGTACCTAAGTGGCAACCGTAACCTACGGGCACGGCTATATTTTCTAAGCATTGCAAAAAAACGCTTAGGCACAACCAAGTCCTTGCCGATCATATATAGATAAGGGGATGGGGAAGGAAAAAGAAAAAGGAAGAGGACCGAAGGGTGCCGGCACTTTCTAAAATAGTTGGTTTTGTACATTTTGAGGCCCACCGCTTAGCAACAGGTCTATCTGGTTCTCCCCCCCAAACGGGGTTCTCGCCTTGTCGCGGCGGGGGGGCTTAGTAGCCGTGGTTACCAAAAACCACGGTGAACTAAGAGGAACCCCAAGGAGGCGCCGCTCCTCTGGGCTTTGGCGGTAAGCCCACGATGGAGCGGCTCAGGAGGGTTGCGGTGCTGTATGGGCGGCACCGCAACTGGGTCGGGCTGCGGTGTTGCTTCGGCGACACTGCGGCTGAGGAGTGGCGGGGCCGCGGCGGGAGAGGAGTGTCGGTATTGCGACGCGCCGTTCTCCCTATCCTCTGCGGCCCAGTTAGGAGGTGGCCTGCGGGCGGCGATCGGGCGGTCGCCGCCCGAGCGGCACGGGCCCGGGATGGCGGTGCGCGTGTTCCGCACACGCCTCTCGAGGGAGGGGGGGGGCTGGGCCCTCCAGGTCGGACGGGGCCCGCTCCGGAGCGGGCCGTGGCCCGTCGGGGTCGCGGATGAATGCGCGAGCGTCTCCCGTGGCCCCAACACTGGCCGTCTGGAGGAACACCGTGGGTTTTAGTCGGTATGCCGGCCGCGCTTTAAGTGCGGTCGGAGAGTCCGACATAACCCCCGCTTTGCCCGGGCGGGTGTGTATGCGTAATGCATTTCCCACGTAAAAAATAAAAAAAAGGTCTATCTGGTTCTAGGCAAAAACTACAACTACAGAATTTAAAATAATATAAGACTTATTAATACGATTTCTACGAAAAGAACATTCTGTATGTATAGATTCTCATCTGCTATGTCAGGGACACAAAACAATACTTCGACCTACCGTAAATTTTTTGATGAAATTAGTTTTAGATCATCCAGTGAGAGAGTGAGCGATGATAAAAGTGGACTCGTGGCATAAATTTGCCGGAGACCCAATTTAATTTTTCTTACCTGCCTCATTCCCTTCAACTACCCTACTCCCCTTACAATAGGCAGCGATTATGTAGAGTCCCTGGAATTGCAGAAGTCCTAAGCAACAGTTAGGTACCACTTCTTGGCTCGTCAGCCACTGTCGGCAATAAAAATAAAGTGACCCTAATTCACTGTCTAATAAGTCGATGTGATATTGGGCTCTTACCTGCTCTAACTTTCAGTGTTTATCTCCATTGCTAGCAGGATTCGCTTGTTAACTCAAATTAAAACAAAGCTGTAGTATTATTTAATTTGTTGTAATAATCATGTTCAAGCTACCAGTTTTTCTGTAGTTATAATTATACAAAAGTCTGTATAAGTAGTTAATATGTATAAAAAGTGGCGAGTACCGCTTGAGTACAAACATTTTAATAATGAAGCTATTGAGGAAGCCATTAGTAGAATCATAGGACGTTAAATGCAATCGGCATCTAGATTCTGAATAATTATTGTATTTTTTTTTTGTTTGTGTTATGTTTACTTGAGAATTTACTGTGGATTGTGGATAATTTTGTCATTGTTTCTTTTATTATATAACTTATAATTCTTTATTAACTATATTATCTTATAGTTATATATTGGTGGTTATCTTTTGGTTTCAAACAAGCATAAGTACTGGATAATAAGTGGTAACCGCAGCCTATGGACATCTCTATGTTTTATAAGCATTGCATAAAATACTCATAACTTTAGTGTTGAACGGGTCTTCTCATGTTAGAAATTATTATAAGGTGCCATACCTCTTAAGGAACCTCTTTAGGTATACCACCTTATAATAATTTAATTTTAAGTTATGTACAAATCGTGTAAGTTAAAATATTTAATTGCAAAAATACTTACTGCTTAGAAAACATAACCAAGCCGTTGCTAACTACACCTGTTTGGCTATTTTGGTTTCAAATGGTATTTTAAAAAGCAAATGCACTTTGAAATATCATAATATAAGGCAACCCTAGTAGCCTATATTAAATAAATGTATCCTTCGCACAAAGGGCTTCACCAACTATTGATGTTACCAGAAAACAACCCAACTACCAGTTATTTACTTCTTCATTTTCACAGATTTTTATTTTCTTTGTTTGTTAACAGCCATCTAATACAATTTAATCATTTTCAATAATATAGGGCTTGTATAATGTAGAAGTATTAAGTTTTAAAATACATACATAATTTGTATCTATTAATCTACTTAATTGACTGTCGATAAGTACATAGGTAATGTTCGTTTCTTATGAATACCACAAGTAACTGAAAGATCAACAACCTGCATTACCTCGTGTACCTACGCAAAATAGCCCATTAACAAAATAAAAAATAAAATAAAATTCTTGTCTTAACATAATTAGATGGTTACTGTAACTGTGCTATGAACCCACGTCTGACTAGGGTTAGACGATCAATATTTTTATTAAATTACTTACACAATAATTGCATAGCCAATTATATGTATAAGTACTGTAAGTAAGTTTGTGCTGTGTTATGTAATTTTTTTGTACCTAGGTATCTATAGCTTTGTCATCACAGACGTGGGTTTATATAGTACAGTTACAGCAAACGTATAATTAAGTTAAGACAAGAAACTGTTATTAATGGGCTATTTTGCATATACGACGTAATACATGCTGTCGACCTTATAATACATAGTAGATACCTTACCAAGACAAGAAAGATATCAGTCTTGAAGCTGGAATGCAAGAAGCACCTTGCGGAGGTATCACACCATATACCTGCAAAACCAAGGGAGTATCCTCCGACTAGGCTACGTGGTCGTGTCTGGCGGGCTACTGCCCAACAAATGGTAGTTGGGACTTAAATAATAATTTATAGTGAGTTGGTGTGAGAATCTTGATATCGCGAGTCAGGCTTCCATACATTTGTGGCGTTTTTGTAAACTCGTAGTCGTCGTTTTCGCTTAGTTAATTTTTGTCATCACTATTGGCCAGATAGATGACGCCACAACGCTTTCCCTCTTGTAATAGAGCTCAATAAAAATATGCAGGATTGAAGTATAAAAATTATTCAGGAAGAATAAAACCATTTAATTTCAGGTAGGCATATACCTAAATACATTCCAATCTGATACCCCCGACACGTATTTAAAGAAGCATCCTCAGGAACATCATCATCGAACACGAGTCATGTCACTCCTGCTTGTGCATTATTATATTATAGGATTTCTGCATGTCCAATAACTATCCCAAACAATTTCCAGTTTGGTGAGCTAACAAAAAATATTACTACTTTTGGTGCGCTTCATTTAGGGCGTTTCAAAGTTGGCGCGCTTCGAGCAATAACCCGGAGTTTCTAAAAAAAGGTTCCGAATAGGCAGATGGGTACACGAACAACAAACTACGAGATGGTTCTTGTAAGGGTTTTTTTTTTTATTTCTGTTACCCGACAATTCTATGTATTCTGATATTGATAGATAAGTACTTACTTAAATTCTAATTAAGTTTATTACACAAACTCGCTTTCCACAGCGCAGCGCGATTTAACCCGCATCAAGTTAAATCTTTGATTACCTACTGCTCTGCTCCTGTTGCCAGTAGCGTGATTTTACATAGCCCATAACCTTACTCAGAACTGGCCAACCAAATACAAACAGAATTGTGACTGGTAGTTCCAAATCCAGATGTTCAAACAACAAGCTCTTCCGTTTTATATCTATCTATACATATAATAAAATTGAAGTGTCTGTTTGTAATATTGAAATAACCCTTTTGTAGGTACTACATGTATATGAATATATTATACGGTACATACACCAAAATAACATTTTTTACAATTTTTGTCTGTCTGTCTGTCTGTTTGTTACAGCTAATCTCTGAAATGGCTGGACCGATTTTGACGGGACTTTTATTGGCGGGTAGCTGATGTAATAAGGAGAACTTAGACTGCGTTTATTTTAGAAAAGAAATTTTATTTTAGAAAAATAAAGTAATATTGATCGACTGTTAGGCGGAACGAAGTTCGCCAGGTCAGCTAGTATTATAGTACCTATAGTTAACATACAAACAAACATATTTTCGTATTTTTGTGTATGTACTTAACTATGCATAAATAACACTAAGTACTTAAGTAAGGTTTTTAACTACAAAAGTTTTCTAACGCCTTTATTTCTCATAGCAGAACACAATTAACAGTTATTGTCATCGCTTTTTGTCGAAATATAGATATCGCCTTAGGCTTTTCCGGCACCTCGACTCTATAATAACATTAGCATACAATGAAGCTGTATCCAACAACTTAACGTTGCTTGTATTTCTATATATCGGGGCGGAATGTCTTGATAAAATTACTTATCACGTTTCGACTTTGATGAGACACATGAAGTTTGTCACTTTTAATCTATCACGTAAGTCGTAATGGCCGGCCAGTGGTGAAGGCACCCGGTTAACACGAGGTCGGTGGTTCGAATCCGGGCAAGTACCAATGTGATTTTTCAAATCATATGTACTTTATAAGTTTATCTGGACATTACTGACTGTCGGTAAAGGAAAACTTCGTGAGGAAACCTAGACTTCTGAGGAAGTCTGAAATCGCCAATCCGCCTTGAGCAAACGTGGTGATCAATGCTCATGCCTTCTCAGTGGCATCTTCTCATACTTTACTCTACTACTCACATACTTTTCCTGCAGTGGGATAATAATGAGCCGATATGAATCTATCACAAGCAACGAAAGTAAGTTCTTTTTTTGACATATTTTTATTACCCAAAATGAATTGTGCATGTTTAGTTATATTAATTAACATTAACAGCAAGAAAAAGTGTATCTGTTCAACAATATGTAAGTTATTATAATAATCTAGGTACATATATACGGCTATACTAATTTGTTTGTTTGAACGCGTTAATCTCTAGAATTACCAGTCGGATTTAATAATTATGTAATATCATGCTACAAGCAACAGGAGCTAAGTAGTAACGAAAGATGTAAATTAGTAGGAAAACACGGTTGAAACCGTGCTGCAGGAAGCTAGTTTACTATAATAACAGAAAGAAACATTGTCTGACCTTTCGTAAATTTAGTTAGGTAAGTAATTTAATTTCGTAAATTTGCTACAACATAATTTTGTCGTAATGAAGTGTCGTATTTATTTCTACTTTGCTTTTTTCTCGGCAATAAAAACGCACATATAATTTTATTTTATAATTTATAAGCATGTGGTTACTTTCAAAACCCGTATCTTTTAAATACATAAATAAAACAATTTATATTTTGTGGGTGACGTGTTTTGATTTCAGAACGTTAAGGTTTCTGAACTATTTTTTTTTTATCTATCTGTAATGTCAAAATCATCCGACCTCGATGTGTCATTGTAATGTCATTTGCACTTTGTTTTGGTAGTTTTTACAGATTGGGTTGTGCTGGAATTCCCAATTTTAAGATAGCCGTTTGGAATATACGTTAATTTATTACATTTGAATATAATGGATCGGAACAGAGCCAAAGATGCTTCAGAAGGTATTGCGGTGAGTAAAAAATTATGTATTCTTTAAATTAAGTTACATGTAGAAGTTTTCTAAACATAAGTTCTGGTACCTAGGCCAATATATGAAAGTGATTTAAGTTTAATAGCAAGAATGTTGATTGATGATGACTTAAGGATTTGAAATAAATGGGTGTGCCGCATATTTGACTATAAGTATATGAAAGTTTTTACTCTGAACCCATAACTTAAATAACAATGTTTGCTGCATATCAGTCTATTTTTATTTTTTAATCTATGCACATAATAATGGTTAAAGGTCACTACAGTTTGCCCCATATTTTCCTCTTTTATATCAAAACTAATAAAAGTTTACTGTTGTTTACTTCATTTGTTATAGACAACAGTAAACTTTTATTAGTTTCATTCATTATGTTATCATAATGAAGATTTTTAAACTAACTTATTTTTTTTTTTTACTTACTTGATATATTATAGCCATGCAGAACAGTCCACACCTTCAAAAGTTTTATTATATACTTAAAAATTTAACTATATTTGCTATCACAACCCTAATAAATCTCAAAAATGTTTTATTAAAAACAACTTTAATTATTCTAATATCTGCATTTCTAATTTACTTTTCAGCCTATGGGAATACAAGCTCTAAATGAGACAGTTTTAAGCAACCAGCCGGAGTCCCGCTATGAATGTCCTGTATGTTTAAACTGGTTGAGAGACCCAGTTATAACTACATGTGGCCACAAGTTCTGTAAGAGCTGTATTACTTCATGGTTGCAGTGAGTAGCACAAATAATAATCTGTGCATAATTTAGTAATGCGTAAATAATTGTTAATAAATGATTATTCACCTCGGTTAATACTATACATAAATGATACAGAACTACTATATGACTTCACCTCGTATTGAGTGTTGACACACCGTGGTTCCATATTCAAAATGATTATCAGCCTACATTTTACTGACTGTTATACATAGCTGTCTCTCAGCTTGTGCTAATCATCTCTAATGCACAATTTTCAGGTAAAAAAAACATAGCATCAAGCCTTATGGCCCCAAGTTATAAACAGGGATGTATAACAGACACATTTAATTAGTTATGTTATGTCTCATGTAACAGGGAATGAGCCTGTTGCCAATTTTTTCTTAAGAAATTCTCTGTATTAAAGTTTCAGGTTGTCAAAACCCTACTATTTACTAATACTACCTGGGGTTCAAACCCAAAACCTCTACTTGGTAATCGGTAAACAGTACCACTCAGGCAGTCAGTCAACGGAGTCAAAAAATCATTAATAATAAAATCTAAATACAATCAAGTTCAATTAAAAGGTTAATAAAAAATCTAACCTTTGTATCTAATTTCTATAAAAAAAATATTAATTACATTTATTTAATTTAATAGTCTTTTATTAATACATTTATATTAAATGCATTTGATGAGCATACTGTATAGTCATTGTACCACCCACAACTGATGAGACAGTACATATTGACATCACCTAGCCAATTGTGGTCTGTATACATTTATGCAGTGTTGACTTCAATATTGTGACTTATTTTTAAATGTAAGTAATAAGTGTTAGATGTTGACTTGCATTTATTATGTTTCTATTTTTGTCTTATAGTTAAAACTGTTCTTAATAAACAAATACACTTCTCCAGATCTTTTAAGACAAATTGTAATTAATTTTCATAATATTAAATTTAAAAGATAAATTTAATAAAAAATTTTTTTTTTCAAAATTTAAAAGAGTGACCTGAGTTTATACTATCTCATAGAGGGCCGAAACAATCAACAAATCGGCGGCACAATTTCAAGCAAACTTGAAGAGTTTTGTGTTTAGGCCCAGAAGATTGTTGTAGAATGTAGAGTATTAGTATCCATGAGAGTGAGGGAGCCAGAGATATTCTATCTCCTCAATACCATTTCCTTTTCTTTTCTAATGTACTTAAGACTGTGATGGTTTTTTCTTAGCATGGTTTTTGCAATGTTTAAAGAGCACAACCATGTTCATGAGTAACTACTTACCGATCACATAGGCTGTATGCTTGTTTATCACATATGTAGTACTAGCTGCGCTCCACGGCCTCGGCCGCGTCTAAAATTCTCGGGCACCAGACCGATTTTCGAAAATAAAACTGTAGTCTCTAACCTTATTTTTTCTTATTGCAGGAATAGTGGACACTGTCCCATAGATAATATCAATTTAAGTATGAAGGTAGACATATTCCCTGATAATTACACCAAGCGAGAAATACAGGAACAGAGAATGAACTGCCCATTTTCTACCAAAGGTATAGTATTTTTTTAATTGAGTTAAGTGATTCCCACCCATCAGTTGTTTAGTACCTATAACCCAAGCAAATATAATCGCTTAATTTGGAACTAGATGGCGATGAGTGAATGTGGTAGAATGTGGTAGAATATTATTATTAGACAATGTACCCAAAAATCATAGGTTCTATAGTATCTTTGAATTGCCACATCCTTTCTTAGCAGAGCTTATTTTTCTTTATTTTATTTTACCAGCTGCAAATTTAAGCTTAATGTAAATTAACCATGCAATAGTGGAATAATTATCTTCTTATCTGCCCATACCGCTCCTTAAGAAAACCGATTCTTAAAAAAGTGTAGCCCTTTATTGCAGTGGTGTTACCTATAGAACGCAATGCAAAGTAATAGACACTTAGAGTAGTATTTATAAACGAAGCTCAGGTATTGAGTACACGTACTTAATATTAATACCGTCTCTTTCTAACTACGGTCTCGGGCCCCTAGTTAGATAGAGACAGGGGTATGATTCAAGTGCGCGTACTCAACTCAATACCTGAGATGCGTTTATAAATACGAGCCTTATACTCCAATACTGCAACATTGTCTTTAGTGATTCATTAATATGAATTTTAAAAACAGAAAAAATATCTTTCGTTTTCATAATACCCTTATTTCCACCAATGGACATATACCTAAAAGCTACAATTCATAACATTCTGCTACCAGGTTGCACAGTAAAAGTGACACCTCTAGACTTGGACGCTCACATAGCGGCTTGTGAGTACAATCAACCAGAAACATCAACAAAGCCAGAAATACGAGTGCCGTGTTCCTTCCAAGCGGTCGGCTGCAAGGAGACATTCGAGAGCCAGGAAGAAATGAATCTGCATGTACAGAGTGATGTGCAGAAACATATGAGTGTAAGAAATGAAATATACTGCGAAAAATATATATATATAAAAATGAATCCCTATTTCCCCTGGTCATGACATCACGCGTGAACGGCTAGATAAATTACGTTAATTCTTTTTTTTGTTGTGTTTGTTATTGTCAGAAGAAGGTTCTTATGAAATAAAAACTAAGAAAATTGCGCGGTGATTTAGAAAGTTTAAGAATACTTAACCACTATATTAAATTTTAACCGCTAAACCGATTTCAGTAAAAATTGGTATGTAGATAGATTTGGTTTCGAGACATAGGCTACTTTTTATTCTGAAAATCGCTCTGATTCTCGAGTCACATTAATTAAACAGCAATTTTCGCGCGGGCGAAGCCGCAGGGCGCAGCTAGTACCTTATAAAAAAACAAATTCTTTATAATTATGTCTGGAATATGGCAATGCGCTCTCTGCCTAATGTGAATATAACACATTTCGTGCCTACCCCTTTTGTGATAATCAAAAATGGATATTTTTAATACTGACAATTTATAATATAAATTTGCAGTTTCTAATGAACGCGTATTCAGAACTAAAGATAAACAACGACATGTCGAACGCTAGTATTGACGCTAAGGAACAAGAGGCCATGACGTTGTGGGAGGCGCCTGATAAAGATGGCGCTCAGACATCGTCACCACCGCTAAATAACACTAGCGCACTTATAAGGTAAGATATATTCTATAGAGCTTTGAATGTATTGATCTTTCTTTTGTTACGTATACGTGTACGCACGTATACGCACTTATCTATGTGGAGTTTTTCTTGAGTTTCAAACGTCAACATAACATTTATTCATTATAAAGTCGTATAATCTTTTTACGCATTAGTGCTGCCAGAATTTTTTACTAATTAAATGTTCAAAAAATGCTTAAGAAAATTAGGATAAGATAATAAAACTTAGACCTATTAAAATGAAGACCTATACCTAAAACTGGAAGGCTATTGGCTGAAATCTTAATTAAGCTTATATTCTAGATACTGTCTTTGTTCCACATGTGGTCGTAAAATGTGTGTTTATATATTGCAGCTTCAAAGGACAAAAGGCATAACAAGTCTGTTAAACAATATTCTTGCCTATAATAATTATATTAAGGTTCAAAATTATAATAGCAATATCACATAACATATATTTTATTACTTTCAGAGCCCTATACGAACGAGTGGTAGTCCTCGAACAGCGAAATCGCGAACAAGACATAGTTATAGCGAATATGTCAAAACAAATATCGGCTTTCGCTGTAGCGAAAATGAAACAGAACAATGATATGTTACTTAGGTATTGTGTGGGCAATTATATTTGGAAGATAGACAATTTCCAAGCGAGATTAGACGCGATGTTAAGAGATCACTATAAAATGCTCTACAGTCCTGGATTTTATACATCGCCTAATGGATACAGGTAATAATTTTTATAATAGTAATATTCTCATCTGTGGAGCCCTAACTATGGGTAGCATGGTCAATATACCCGATACCGTTTGGGTCTATTTTCTTTTAGTTAGTTTTTTTAAAAACATAATAATTGCAGTTATTGTTTATAGCACTTGTTTCTACAAAACTCTTTGAACTTTATTTACAAAATTCGACATAGTGACTCGTAATTATGACGTCACAACTTAGTATTAACTATTAAACCTAACCTAAACTAACCTTCACAGATTTTGCGTCCGCCTCAACATTTCACCTCAAAACCCTCACTGTTTCGCACTTCACGTACATCTAATGAAGACAGAAAACGACGATTGTCTCGAATGGCCTTTTAATGGCCGTATTTCCTTCGCAATGATCAATCAATATAACCCTGAAATAACGCAACGGGATACTATGATGTCTAATTCTTCGCTTATAGCTTTTAGAAAGCCTACCGCAGAAATATGTGTGAGGGGATTCGGTTATACAGAATATGCGGCTGTAAGTGATGTTATCAGAAACGGGTTCGTCAAAGATGACGTGCTCATTATAAGGGTTAATATTAAATGTGTATGACAGATGGAGTAGGGTTTCGGTTCTTTCTAAGTGTTCATTTTGTTACAGACTAGGTATACAGATCCGTCACTTTATAAGTTTTTTTTTTTTTTTAATATTATAGCCTACCGAAGTGACTCCACCCCGCCTGATGGTAAGCAGTCAGTGGAATCCAGAAGTGGCGGCCACCATACCAAAAGCCAACGTCTTAAACTGCTAGTATGGTGGCCTACACTATGGCGGCTGGGAATGGGGTTAGAGGAAGGGAATGAGGGAGGTGAGGTAAAGAGGAAAGGTAGGAAATTGGGCCTCCGGCGCTCTCACTCACCGAACGAAACGCAGTAGTACGGATACTACTACTCTTAAGTCAATCTTCTATGAGAGGGTAGTACGTCCCCGGTCGATCCCGCCCATTCATGCTGAAATCAGCGTGGATCTACTACCGTGAAGTAGATTAATTTGCGCGTTATTCTTTTGTATTAAAGTTCATATTAGATCACTTGTTTCTAAGACGCAACTTTCGTCTCTTATTTGTAAGGCTGTAGCTTTAATTTAAAAAATATGAAAGCAATGTATTAGATTTGTACTATTTTTTGTTATTGAAGGAGAACCCACGTTATACTTAAAAAAATGTTATATCATTTACCTCTATGCTTTTATATAATTTATGAATCTTACTTTTAAGAGTCTCAGCATATTGTTAAAATACAGTAGTACCTAATACATAAGTATTAATTAATTGTATTTACTATTCTTACAATAATTTATGGTTCAAGTCAATAGCCGCGAGCAAAAATGTATTTATAATATAAAAGCCTGTTTTATATTATATCCAGTGGAGCAATGGCTGAAGGCCAGAATTGTGTTTTAAGAATTTATTGATCAAATGACCAGAGTGACGTATATTTTCTGTTTTTGTGCCAGTATTCGACATATTTTTTCATTAATTAGCTAATATAAGTATTCAAAAGATTGTTGCTTAAGTTATGACTCCACAACGCTATTGGTCGGTTTAAAAGAACGTAGACTCCATTTATCCAAAATGTTTTAGAATTTTAGCCTATACAACTTTTCAAGCCCCAAACTAGTATTAATTAAAATTTTGTATATTTAGTAATATAATAGACTTTAGTATATTCAAGATGTGCATATCATATATTGTACTAACATTCCATTTTTGTGATAAAATCTACCACGTTATCTAAAGCTATGTATAAAATTGTAAGTATTATGTACATGATTACTTATACAGTTGATCACTTTAATGTTAATCACGTCTGTATAGATTACGCATTAAAGTCGACCGTCCTAAAGTTATTGCGAGGTGCGTCGCAATTTTTAGGACCAAATAGGGATAGAAGTAAAGGGTTACGGGGCCGATATATGCGACAGGCATTCCGGTGAATCTTCAAGCAAACAACTTTAGAGCGGCCGAGTTAGATTGCGCGTTCTGTATGTAGTAAGTCGAACACGCGATTTTAGTATAAGAGACTGGTGCCTTATAAAATTTATATTGTATTTTTGTTTTCGTTTTTATTAAAATATTATATGGTTAAAAAACATATTTTATTACTAAACAGACCACTTCTTTTGTAGCCAACCATGTTTTAAAACATTAAACCACACCGATTATTTGATAATTGATTTATTGGTAATCATTTCTTACAAACGTAAACATTTACATACTAATTGTCTTAATAAAATATAGGAATTTAACTTATACGTAACTATGCCTAACGGCTAGCTTAGCCTTATCACATCCAACCATCACAATAATTCTCTCCCAAAACATTTATAACCTGTCACAAACTCCCATTTTAGGGTTGAACCACATCAGACAGCATGGACCACACTTACCTGTTTCTATCCTTTTCTGTCCCTTAAAATCATCAATTATTGGAGCGAGAAAGAATGGCAGCATGCTATCGCGTTCCCTCTCTATTTGACAGAAAAGGATAGAAACAGAAACGTCTGTTCCGTGTTTATTACATTCCTTAATTTCGACATATTGGCATTTTTATCATCAGTAATACAAAGACAAATACTCAGTTTTGGCAATACAAATTCTCACAAAATATTGCACTTGTATAGTTTCAACAAGCTATTTCGAACCTTAAGATGAAACTGACAAATAAAATATTGCGTATTGGACCGTTATTTCAATGAAGATTTTAATTGTATTCCTTTTTTAAACGATTTGCTATCCTATCGCGGTACATACTGGTTGCATATAAAATTTGGCGCGAACCATTGTTTATCAAAAAACATTGTTTATTAGTTGATATTGCAGATGAACTATTAATTCTATGAACTAGGAAACGTAACTTGAACAATTTACTATCGAGGTTGAGAATTTAACTAATCAATAACATAATTGTTGCTATGGAAATACAATAAAAGTTTATTATTATATAAAATCAAAATATATATATATTTAAAAAAAAAATACAACTATACACTCTTTCACCAATCAACTTAAAGTAGCGACGGATTAGCTATATATATTTTGCCTCTTTCCCTTTCTATAGTTTTTGAACTTGACAAAACGAGACAAACATAGTTATTCTGTTGCTATTCTGTATTTATTAGTAATATTAATAATATTTTTTTAAATAAGTGACTACTTAAATATGGCTTGACAAACACACTTATTGCTTGGATTTATTCCGTAAAAAATAAAATTATACACTTATTTTACTATGCGACTTTTATTTAGCCTAAAATTAAATAAAATAAAATTTACTTTATTAAATTTTCGTTTATTTTTGTGGAATGAAAGAAAACGTTCTTTAGTTAACGTTAAAGTTCCTTCAAAGGAACTGCCACAGGAACTACCTAGTCAATAATTCCTTCAAAGGAACTGTTAAAGGTACTACTGAGCCGGGTCGGTATTATGATGATCATAGAATCGCATAGTATTTTATAACATTTGAATAAGCGTGTAAAACATAATATTCTAAATTGCGTCCATAGATATATCACGTAAAAGAATGGTAACTTTTCATTCATATTACATACCGAAGGAAGCATATTATTATCAAGTTACTTTTGGTATCCACAAATTGCGCTAATTAATAGTTCTTTAATTTTACATTTCTGACTTTTTTATATTAGCCTACCAAAACGTCTCCACTCTGCCTGATGGTAAGCAGTCAGTGAAATCCAGGAGTGGTGGACACTGGACACAATCCCAAAAGCCATCGAATAAAACTACAGGCACAGTGGCCTCCACTATGGCTTTTTAAGATACTGTTTTATGTACCTATCTTATAAAAGGCTCGTGGCTATGGTGCCTATTTATAAATTTCGAGCTCACAAAACTAATAATAAAAAACAAAAACGAAATACAATATGAAATTAATAATACATTATTTTATAATTATTTACTACCGTTTCACATATCAAAATCCCGTGTCAGTCTATATTTTGGGAGCTTTCATAAACACACACACTCCTTTATATTAATTTCGTATAAAAATCTATTCTCATCTCGCTTATCAAAATAGAAATTACATTCCGAATGACTAAAAAGCTACAGCCTGTTTTAAATCAAACTTGAGTCTGCTATCAAACAAGAAAACATTCAATCAATTTTGTTCTAAAAGACAATACCCACATTAGGAAACAAGCCCTGGATCGGCGGCAAACATACAATTAACTAATACAAAGTACATCCAGACAATACAAATATTTATGGATCGTATAAAACGTTGTCTCGTGTAGAGATCAAACACGTACATAGTACACAGCAGCCGCTTGCGATCCGCTGCGCCATCGAGGCACTCAAAAAAATCAATAATCCATAATTTTACATTACTATTCACGTCACAACTAGTCTTAAAAGAAATAGTAACTGTATTAATATCAGAATAAAGTTTGATTTACCCAAGCATACATTACCCATTTATATAAATATATAAGTACTTATGTTAATCGTTAAATTTGAATTAATATGATTATGAAATAATATATATATCCTCACATTTAAGGTCTCGGACACACATGAAAGTTATTTATTTAATGCAAAGTTTAAAGAATTTCATAAGAATTTTTATTAAAATATAACCACATTCAAGCCAATTTTATGTGTTTAGTGTAGCAAGAACAATGCACTATTGTACTTAATACGCGTAAGTACAAAATTCAGTTCAATAACCGTTCTATAGCTATTACCTATTGCTGTGCAAAATTGTACTGCACAGTGCAAAATCTAAGTACAATGTTAGATTGCACTAAACATCTTAATAATTTGGTACAATATAAAATTGCGCAAACTTATTTTCAAACAAAAATCGAATTTAACAAAATGACTATGACTTCGTATAATGACCTCAATACATAATATAAATAAATACATTTATTCACAAAACCAAATGGAAAGTTTTAGTTGCGACGGGAATCATAGGACAAAAGGAAGACATGTTTAGTGGAAGCAGCACTAGCCTACTTTGTGAGAATGACGTAGGTTTCTAGTTGGGCTTCACATAAGTTTAAGAATATTGTTTGTTGCAAAAGAACTGAACTGAAACAAAAGGTTTTTACAGGATCGAAAATTTTGACATATTTCATTAATTATATTCATTATTCATTATCCATTGAAGCCTGACGCGACACACTTGTTTCTTAAGGGAGAGAATTCCTAAATTTAAACCTAAGCATGTATCTTTAGTGCTTATATTATACAATTTATTTAAATATTTTATTTATAAAAATGATTGTATCCAAATGTATTCCTGTATTACTTTTGCAACAAATTCGGGGTATATGACGTTAATATTTATTCGTTGAATGTAGTTGCTTTAGTTATTTAAGTTCAGTTTTCCGTTCAGTTTTTTTTTTTTGATAATATTAGAGCAACGAATTTTTACATTTACTTCAACTTTTTACTACAACGTAAGGTCAAATTAAAAGATTTTACTCTTCTATCAAGTAATTGTTTAATTATCAAAGGTTGTAAGACCCTACATTTTCCCAAAGAATTTACTAGTTTCACATGGAATGTATAAATAACAAATAAATATAATAACCGTGTGTGGAGTTGCATCTAATTTGTAACTGAAAGAACAAGGGTAACCTACGCAAGCTCTATAATTTCTACATATCACAGTAACGATACACAAATGCATTATGTTTAAACATGAGTCCAATAATATTGGTATACCTCCACTAAGCCTCAGCTGTAACTTTACGGCACAATGTATTAGCTATAACCGCGAACTGTGATCAATTTATATGTTAACGTTTGAAATCATTAATTAAGAATTAATAAAATATTTTTTTGATTCGTCTCTTCAGTATGAATCTTCAGTAAAAACTTTAGGTATAATCAATATTATTGGGGTACAAATGTTCAATTTTTAGGTATTTTTCAACAGTTGCTGTAGATATCTTAAGTAAGCTTTGTGATACATCACTAAAATGTACACTACAGAAGCGCTTAAATACTTCGTAAACAACTTAATACTACAAAACTGATTATCTTCACATGAGATACACTTAAAACTATAATTAAGCGATAACTTAACTCTAATTACACCAAGCATCTATATAAATAACACAATTTAAGTATGAAGATCATTATAATAAAAGTCTAATAATTTTGTGATTTTAAATAATATATTTAATATTTATATATTTCCATCAAAATGTCTCTAGCAAGCGAAATTTAAATTAAAATTATTTTCTAACCATTCCTAACCACAATCTGGCAATCTCTACATATTGTCAACTAATAACCGCTTTACGATTATCAACCTTATTACAATTCATGGAAAATTTAAAGTGGTATATCTCAAATTTTAAAAAATATAATTTTCAATTGGACATTTCATTCTTGTCAATCATTTCAGATAACTTTAGAATTTTTTTTCTTTTTGAATCAATCAACAATTTGGACCACATATCAGCACGTACTGCAGGGCATGTAATAAGTTTTCATTTAACGAGCGCGCAATGTTTAAAATTTGCCTCATAATGAAAATTTTAAATTCACGTAACATACAAATATGCAGACAAGTAAAGATAAAATATGGTCTAAGGAATAGAAGATCCTTAATCTAATGGACAAAGATAGTTTTTGTTCACATTTAGGCTTTGACGCGCGCTCGCTACTTACCACGTCTACTTTGATTTAATCAATCATCTTTAAACATACAAAAGATACTGCTCGCCAATAACCTCTAACAGAATAATATTAAAATTCTTACATTACCTAAATAATGTCGTTCAAAAATTAAAAAAAAATATGATCTAAGGTTTAGGATTCCTGCACTCCCACTCTAACAGTGGACAACACTTGCCGCAGACAATAAATGTGTACAACTTCAGTGACTATTAAATGAGCCTTATTAATAAATAATAAGAAGTTAACTTTTACAAGATGCAATAAATTTCTCTTGGGGCGGTATACAGCCCCAAAAAGTATGATTACAAATTGTTAAAGTATGGTTTTTGCTACCTATTACCCATACCCATTCATAGACTTTAAATGCTACGAAAACCTAAACTTTTAAGTTTTCGCACTTTTGTTTACACTTAGTACGAAATAGCGTTTAACTAAAGAAATTTGTAGATTGTTTTGTTATTGTTTATATTTAGATAATGCTATTATTTGGATTGTTCAGCTGTCCTTTGACACAAACCTGCAGAGGAAAAACGTTGTAATTGGCAAACCCGAGCTATAGAAAAAGACATTTATAATACTTATCTTTAGACACATTTTTGTGTGTTGATTCATCATCATGTCCATCTTTTCACTTATCTCGATAGACGTCAATTTTATAGAAAATGATCTATCCAGTAAGGAAATATATAAGTCAAATCCTAGTCTTAGTAAATATTCGTATTTCACCATTATAGTAGTAAAACTAATATAGAATTTCACTGGTAATTTATCTGCCTTATGCCACGTAATATGTTCGGCATGTCTTACTCATATTAAGGCGTATTTTTCACAACGCCATAGTGCCATAACATACCAAGTATATCTTGATCTCGCCAAATATTGAAAAAACAATATTGGCTCTTATGGCTCTTCTCTCGTGCTATCTCTGTCATTAGACGTAAATTTAGCGACAGAAATACTTTTGAAACTTATGGTTACTGGCGATTAAATATTTGGGTATCTGTGTATTTCAATACTACGGCGTATGAATTCCACATTCAAAATAGCTTTACTATTAAAATGGCGCCGAGTCACGTGTGCGCGTAAATCTAATTATAAATGAGAAAATTGCAATCTTAAGACAAGTTTCTTGATTATTTCAATCCTATTCAACAAGAATATTCTACTCAAAGTAATAAAAATATAAAAAATCTATTCATGATCTTCGTCAATTATCAACACTATTACACCAGCCTCATAAAACTATAACTAAACACTAAAGATGTTACCAAAGACACATATCAACTCATGTCTTTATCTTATCAAAGATATTTCTACCAATTTTTCACCTTCTTAAACATACCTATTAGTCCAAACTTGTCAATCTGTTTAAACCATTGAAATGTGTTACACTAGAAGAGCAACTCAGGACGACTGTCGTGTTCTCGCGCAGGTAGCGCTGACAGAACTAAACGTCAAAGTGCGTTTAAGGGACAAGTAAGTCTGTGGAACTTGATTGTACTGAGCGTCATATCCAGTAGTACTATCGAACCAAGTAAATCATGACCCACCATAAGCTCATTTTGTCAATTTAAATGCAAGTAAGTCGAAATTCATCTGAAGACAAATTTCCTTGACAACGAGCTTGTTATCATTTTATTAGACACTAACATTTTACTAAGTGCAGTAGTTGTTTTAATAGTATTAAAAACGTTCTTAGTGAATACACGATAGTTCTTATAAGTTTAAGCGAACTATCAGCAGAGTGGGCCATGATTCAGTTGGTTTGATAGTACATAGGTATCGTTGGTTTACACAGAGCTGCTGGAGTCTCCGGGGAAGTGTAGCTGGTTGTCTCCCCCACAGCTGGGCGTGGGAGACGAGGGAGGATCGAGGGAGGCGCGCGACGTCGAGCTGAAGCTAGACGACGACAGCTCTTCCTGTTCCGGTTCGTAACGGGCGCCCGCTGTGATCACTGGAAGGAGAAGACAATCTATTGATTTAAAAGTCAAATCTTAAAGGTAATTTATCAAATTATTTTTATGTTTTAGAAACTAAAATAAAAATATTTTGATAAAATTTGTTATTGGGCTATTTACACAAAATAAAGATGTATCTACTCAAAGAAATTTTGAAAGAATGACACTGGCATAGAACAAAACATTTAGGGTAAAAGATTTTCTTCTACACCTAGTGTTCTTTTTATTCTGTAAAGTCGGCATAGCTCTATCTTGCGATAATAGCCCTCCTAGGCTGTTTATAAATTTCTAGTTTCAAATAAATTTGTGAGTAACTTTGTAAGTATGGTGACCTGCATATTTAGTGGGCATTAATAGGCATTGGGCATTTAAGGATTTTTACAATTCGTGTATTTCAAAAAAAAATATCAATATAAAATGCCTGACCGAAATTTCTCAAAAGCAAAAAAAAAATAGGTAACAAAATACGAGAAGCTAAATAAAATAAATTAAATACATTTGTGTCTAATAACAGGGTTGATTAAATGAAAATTACTTTATGTACCATTCTAGCTTGCAGGACAAATGAAACAACAGAAATTGTTTTTGAATTCTCATCTTTATTGTATAGATATTATTCTGACTTTTAAAACACTCCATAACATTATCAACAAAACAATATAGCCAAAGTATACATTACACGCGAGAACGTATAGCTTGTACGTTCAACTGTACTAAAAGTTCGCTTGACAAAGCACACACGGACTACATTATTGCATTTCATATCCTAAGCTAGACAATTTTAAAAATAGAAAAAATATTACATATATAATAAATATACTAATACAAAAAATACCATACGTTCGAATTTTAAGTGTGCCAAGACTGCGCGCGCTTTTCTGTTTTTATTTTATCTGTGGTAATTGACCATATATTAATAAACACGAATACGAGTATTTTTATTTCTACAACCAATAATAGCAGTCAAGTTTTAAAACTATAAATAAACAGCATGCAGTACTGCGCTCAGTCAAGTCAGCAGTCAGGCAGTCTCAGTCAAGCAAACATTAAAGTGTTATGCTCTTGATCAGAACAGTTTTCTCCATATTACAACAGCATACCTACAACAATCTCTGCTTACATTATTATTTACGATTTATGCTTCAATTACACAGTTCATTTATACTGAATTAACAAATTTTAAACGACAAATAGGGATGACGACAAACTTAAAAATAGAACAAAAAAATTATACAAAAAATCGAATGCAACCATTAAAAAAAAACTAAATTTAATACAAAAACTAATATGTCATTTCTCCAACCCTTCAACCCTTAAGAGTTCATACAGTAATTGAATTGATTACATTGCCATCATTCCTATTTGTAGTAAAAGTAATGACATCCCAATTATTTAGAACCATGAAGAAATTATTAAAGGTTGAGTGCATACGGTGTTGATAAGTATATTATATGTATATACAGGGTATTTTAGAAGACTGGTGTATGAAATATCTTCATATACATAATTATTATTAGTTAAGTATTTCGCGTGTAATAGACAGATCGAGTTGTAGATGAGAACAAAATTTTGACAAACTACATTTTACTAAACTAAAGATAGCCGCGATAAAATAGCTCTTATTCTTTCAAAGTTACGATTTAAAATCAAATAAACTTGTTATATTATGTTAATTTATACGCACCTTCCGGGCGAAAGCTGCCGTTAGTAACTTTTAAACGTAAATTTATCACGTTATTTATTAAACACTACACAATGTAGAAATGAAAATATCAAAATAAGAAAGTATAATTTTGAATTGAATTCAAAAGCAAGTAAAATATACCCAAGATAAGTACTATTTGAGAAGATCAACGCTATTATATACATTTGCACCTAGTGTGGTTAGACAGTAAGTTATATTTTCGGTCATGTAATGACAGGTAGTATAGTGCGAAGAACATATAAATATTTACAAGTAGTATTCATTCACAAATGAATATTATCAATCTTTGTCCGATCAGCGAATTTCTGGAGTACAACCTATATTCAGATAATTCTTTGGGCTAAATTCATACCCCATTACTATCCATCCATATAATGAATATTTAAAATATTTTTACAAATTAATCTTATGGACAGTAGCTAATTTAGAATTTTAGATCATACGTGAACTACACTAAATTTGGAGATCTCGATAACCAACGCTTTACAAACAATAATTTCATAATCTAATTTCTTTTAATCATAAAAATGAATTAGTCTTTCGAATTCAATAATTGAGACCGATTACATTTAAAATTATTTAGTGAAGGTATTAAGAAACATTAGTATGAAGCATCTCAATTGCGAGCATTCGTTACGAACACTATCACGAACTTTACCAATTATTACTAAATGAACGCTTCAAAATGTCAAAAACGAACGCGTATGAATGTTCGCTATTAGAAGCCCCAACAAGGTCTGTCTCGACAAATAATAAATTAAAATTATGCACCAACTACGTATAACATGCTTACAACTAATTGAAAATATAAATCACAAGAAAAGAATTTGATTACTCGTAAATTAGATAAAAAATAAATATTTGTCATGATTCAACATATTAAAGCTAAATAAAAATTATAAAACATTGGTTAATAAATAATACTTGTCAATAGTTAATATATTTGTACATAAAGACAGCCGTACTTCTGTTAAGGGCTCCAACTTTCTATTACAGTATAAACGTAACGTGCTGCGATAGGGCATAAATAATTTTCGTGTTTATTTGCTAAAGAAAACCAAACTGTATGATTAGACCACAAGGTTGATTTTGTCACAATTCAACAACATATTTACACAGGTGAAAGGGTATTTGTTGAACGGCAAAGCTGAAGCGAATACACAAATACACAAATGTTCACCTTTAGTCGGCTTATGCCAATCGGCAGATTAATACTGTAATATAATTAGTAACTTTAGCAGTCGTTGTAATTACATTCAGACGTTAAACGTGTTTGACCTTACATGTTTAACGGAATGTCACTGTACATACGCATAATAAATCAATGAGCTTTTAGAAAATAAGTATGATTTTTTATGAAAAAGCATTCAACCAATGGCGTTACGTTACGTTTGTCTATAGAGAATTACCCCACAGGTATCAAATACCGATGACTAAGTCAATAAGCGATCGACTGATTCCGAAAGAGACATTACAAATTAATTACATTTAGATTCAAATGATGACGATAAACTATTGTAGCTTGTAATATTGAAGAAGCTACCTTTTGCCACGTATTAGTAGTGTCTTCAATATGCTAATTAATACAAATAAAGGCTTGTTTCAGAACATCCAAAAATATAACTATTTTTTTTAAGTTTTTATTGCAACATTCAAAAAATTTGCTGTTTAACCGTATAAAATTAAAGGTAAAGTAAATCAATTAGAAATATTATAATATTGGTTTTATGTTTCCAGACGTTAAAACACTTAAGTTTGAAAAATGAAACTAATTCATTGAAGCAATTAACAAGTTTACAAAAATTTATTAAGTAACATTACAATTGAATTTGAACTTTATTGAAGCTTGAGACATGCTAAAACCAGCTCTTAGAATCAAAATTACAATGCATAATTGTTCTCTAAAAAATTGTAATATCTAATTCAAAAACAGCGATATGAGGCGAAGCAACACAATAAATTAATACTGAGGTATGATCGCAATATTACACATAAATTATTTATAAAGAGCCTCAATTTTATCAAGGCTATAAACTCCTATATAATGCAAAAGCAAGAACTTTCAAAATCGCGCGAAATATAATAATATACAATATCCATTCGACAAGCCTGTATTCCTGTTGAAAAAAGAAAGGGAAGCAATATTCTAAAATTAATATACTGGCCTATTAAAAGGTCTTAGCGTATGATAACTTGTTTCCAAAATTTATGCAATTTAATTCACTACATCTAAAACTAAATAAACAAGAAATAAGTACTAAAAGGAGTACCTGTTATACAAAAAAAATGTACTAGATTTTTCATAAAGACAGATAAATAGTTAATATCAAACATTTACCAAAAACAACTAATACTAAGAGTATGTATATATTATATTATTATTAATATTAAATTTAGCAGTTTCGTTTCGTTCCGTCTTTATAAAAAAACTAATAGTTTTATTTTTATGTATTTTGCTAAAATTTTTATGATTTTTATGTTTATTTTTTTGATATGACATACAATATCGCTACTGAACAACGACAGAAAGTTATTGCCTATAAAACATAAGGCTTTAGTAGCAAATATTTTAAAATCACTTTTTTTTTATAAACATTTTAAGATTTTTTTGTCTTTTACCTGTGCTTAATCACATTAATTGCATTACTTAAACTAAAATTACTACAACAGCAGCAAATATTGGATTTGCGTAAAACAGAGACATATTTAGCGTACGTTACGCCAGGTAAAGAATAAAATTACTTCTAACTAACCAACATGGCAGTGTTGGCCGAAGGTACAACGTAGACTTCACACAGTTACAATATAGCATAGCATAAGCTAAGTACATCTCAACATTAAACTACAATAAATATTGCAAACTCGAAACATTGAATATTAATATCACTGAACACATTTTCTCGATATTACTTTTTCTTTTTACGCGATTTTTTAGATTTAGACGATTGCTTTGTCGAAGGCGTTGTTACATTAGAAGCACCGGTTGATTTTTTGTCCTCCTTATCGCTGTCCGTGGACACTACAGGTGATGTGTTATCATCGTCGGATGACTTCTCCATCACCTCTACATCTTTATCATCAATCTTCACCTCTTGTGTAGTTATCTTATCATTTTCGACTACACTAAAACCTCTCTCTTTTTTCACAGGCATTTTTTCTAAATCTATCAAGTTAAAAGCGCTCGACTCGATAGCCTTGTTAGTAGTTTCTTTTATAGTAGACAGTATACTGTCTATGTTAATTTTGCATATAGGACTTGTAATTTTATTATCACCTAGTTCTAGAAGACTGTCTCGCATTACCTCTAGTTTAAAATCATCTAAACCGAAATCTAATGGCTCCAAAGGCTCTAACGGTGGTAACTCTAATACTGAATGATGTTCCTCGATAAAATTCAATTCAGAGGGCGTGTCACATTCAGCTACCATAATATCAGTTCTCTTGCAAAGTTCTATTAACTTTTCTTGCAAAGATACCTGCGTGGAAGACCCTGCTTCATATAAATCTATTGCTTCAGTCACTTTCCCAATTTTCTCCTGTTTCTTTTCTACTCCCATTTTCTCTTCATACTTCTCTTCTTTTTTAACATTCTTTGAAGCAGCTATGGAACTCCAAGATTTAATTGGCTTTTCAATAATTTCTACTTCTTGACGTCTCTCAGGTTGAGGAGATTTCTTTCGCGTTTTACCTTTAGTTATTTGTATCTCAGGAAACTCTTCCTTCATAGTATCTATTACATACACATCCGTCACATCACTTTCATAACGCTTGTCTACTTTACGATCCGCATAAGGCGATAGAGATTTACTTTTCTTAGGCTTTGACACATCTTTTAAAGTTACAGTATTGTCAGCATCAGTAACTTTAAGAGTATTAATTACATTAGAATCATCCTTAGCTTTAGTTTTTAAATTAATTTCAGGTACGTATCCAATATCTCCTATATCATCGTTCCTTTTATATTTAGGTGCGGCAGTAAGTTCTGTTTCTAATCCCCAAAGGTCTCTAGTTTCAAAGTGATCTTTTCTTTCAGGAGTGACGCTTTTAGAAGCGCGTGATTTCTTTGCTTTAGTCAAGTAAGAAAGGGGTTCTATTTCCTTATAAGAAGTTGAAATTGATACCAGTTCACCGCTAGACTGCTGTTGTTTATCTTCAATTGCATGTATTTCGACAAATGTATCCTCTTCGTCTTTCGTCTGAATGTCATCCTGAGATTTCTTAGCTTTTCGAGTCTTTTTGGTTTTCGGTTTGTTATCATCGAAAGTCCTCTCTTCTATCGGCTGACTGGTATAGGAAACGGTTTTTTCCGGATCATTCAAAAGCATATCCCACGCCTGTTCCTCTGTTTTAATGTCATCTTTCTTTTCAATTTTCTCTTTCATCTTAATTTCGGATGACTTTTTCTTAGTGGATACTTTTAATGTAACCGACACTGATGGGATTTCCTCTCGAGGTTCTACAATGGCTTTCGGTTCTTTAACAACAGACTCTTTGGGAATAGGCTCTTTTTGAACAGATTCTTTAACGAAAGGTTCTTTGAAAGTAGATTCCTTGACGAGAGGCTCTTTGAAAGCAGATTCCTTGACGAAAGATTCTTTGAAAGCAGATTCCTTGACAATCGGCTCTTTTACAATCTCTTTATGAATAGACTCAGCCCGAATCGTTTTGCGCGCGACAGTTTGTCGCGAGGTAGATTCCTTAGCTACAAATTCTTTTAGCACAGGTTCTACCGTTTTTACTTTTTCTACTTTAACCACAGTTTGAACAGGCTCTACTTTTTTATTGTTGTCTATTTTTACGGAAGCCTCAGGCATCTTTTTCACTTTATCTGCTTTCTCTATTTTTACTGGCAACTCAGATTCAACATTTTTAACTTTCTCTGCCTTCAACAGAACCGCCGGTTCCCTACGTTCTTGACGGTCAATCGAATCGGAAGCTCTCTTCTCGCCGAAGTCCCGAGAGCGAGAGCTTCCTCTTACCTTAGATTTGCTATCCTTAACACTAGTGTCGCTAGCGACTCTAACACTATCGGACTTCGGGGTGGGAGATCGCCTAACTCTAGACTCGGCGGGCGGCTGAATATCAGCCGTCGGGCACGATTTTGGCAGTGTGTCGCTCTCGTTGTGGGCGGCTCGGGCGGGCGCGGGGGCGGGCGCGGGCGCGGGCGAGAGCGCGGCCGGGATGAGCACGGCGGTGGGCAGCGCGCGCGGCTCCCGCGGCGGCGAGGCGCGCGGCGCGGCGGCGGGCTGCACGGGGATGGTGGTGGTGGCGGGCAGCGCGCGCGCGTGCTCGGGCCGCGCCTCGGGCGGCGCGGGCGCGCGCAGCACGGGCCTGAACGTGGCCTCGTCGCAGTTGGACGTGGCGAAGGGCTCCGTCTCCGCCTCGGGCGAGCGCGCCGGCGCCGGCTGCACCACGCAGCCCAGCGGGTCCACGGCCCACGCGCGCATCGACCGCTGCGCGTCCGCCGACCGCGATATCGCCGCCCCTATACGAAACCGAAGGCAACCGTTACTGAGTGCGACACTGTGCGTGAGGTCGGGTGCCGCGGGCCGAGAGAGGGTCGAGGATGCCTTGGGCTTCGGTATAGGGCCGGCGGCGGTCTTACGCTCCGGGTGCGGCGCTCCCTTGGCGGCTCCATCGATCTCTTGTTCGCGTGGTCTTGTTTGCGATTTAATAGTTTTGGCACTCACGACACGACATAGTAATGGCGGATAGTCTCGTTGCAAGACTTTAGCGAACGTGACCCAGCTCTTTATGATATTTGATATTGTGCGATTTGTTTAATATTAGTATGTAACTTAAAAACCAATATTCTGATCACACTTTTCACGGTTTTGTGATTTAAACAGAACCCGATAAAAAGTTTTAAAATTTTCAGGTATTTAATATAAAAATTGTTATGATTAATAAGATGTCAAAAATAATACCGTATTGAAATTTGAACATAATATGCCAATAATAAACAACTAGTTACTTGTACATAGACAGTATTGTGGACTTTTTAAACTAAAACTACTAGTTAAATTTCAGAGTTAAAAAATAAGTTCTCTCTTACATCAACGCACGTAGAAATTGGATTTTCTTTTGTAATTCCAGGAAAATGTGCAAAAATGCAATTAAAATGTTTTATACTGAAATCCTAATTTCATTAGCTCGAATTAAAAGATATATGCCTAAATACTGCAACGCAAATTTTAAGTCCTAATATCGCAAAGGCTCATATTAAAGTGAAAGAGTAGCTTTTCAGTATTTGGAGGGTAAATGGATATTTAATATGAATGAAATCATGCAACATACCGTGGTCTTCCTTCATAGCTTCCGCGAGGTCTTCTTTAAGTTGAACGTCACAGACGGAGGCTGCGCGTCCACTCTCAGTCAACAAAGACCTGCGACGGAAACTATCTGACGGCGAATGTTCCAAGGAACCTGAGAACAAAGCGATTTTAAATTAACAGATATAAAAAAACTAAGTTATCTAAACGTATCTTACTTGAGTTGAGCGTTGGATTTTTTGAGATTATTCGTAAGGCAAAAACCAGCAGTGAATCACACCTTACTATGTGTCTATCCTTTTCTGTCACTCAGAATTGTCGTTTACTAGAGCGAGAAAGAGCAGGAGTACGACCGTACGCAGCGAAATCGATGAGGCTCAGGATAACACGGACAAAATGCGATTGCATGCAGGCGGGGAACGCTTACGAGCGTGACAGCATGCTGTCGCATCCTTTCACCGCCGGTCGCGGATACGGCGCGCTGTACACACTTATACCCCGGTTCAACCCTGTTTTGTTGTGTTTTTTCCATTGGCCCTTGAAGAGATTTTCGGCCTGCACCTGCACCGCTTCGCGTCGCAGCTGTGTGTACGATGTGTGTACGATGTGTGTACGATGTGTGTACGATGTGTGTACGATGTGTGTGATACTGACTGGCCGAGCCGGAGTCGATGAGCACGGGCACGACGGGGCGCGCGCCGGGCATGTTGACGGGGTTGGAGCGCGCCACGCCGCCCGCCTCCACCTCCACCGCCTCCGCCTCCGACAGCGACGAGCTGGACCTGCACACCAACGTCTTATATGTGGGACACTCAAAACCAACGGGCATCGCTCATCACAACAGCACCGTTCCGACACAGCACATAACTTGCAGTTAACAGGTGATAGTAGATTTTGCAATGAAAAAATAAAATAGTTGTTGCTATCCGCGCGCTGCCCGCGCCTTTGGTTCCGTCCGTCGTCGCCGTGCACGCACGCGAGCGGACACCTCGCTCGCGGCGCACGGGTTGGCTAAGGCTCAATTTACACCGACGCAGAATGGAATAGAAGCGACTTTTCGCTAGAAAATTGTACATAGCATAAACAACTTTATGTCAATTGTATAACATACAAAATAAATACGAGCAAAAAGAAGTTCGCGCGTCTTTCGGAGAATACTCGCTCATTTTTGAGAATAATTCGCGAGCCTTCTAGCACCATGAGACGAAATTGACTGTTTCATTCTATTCCGTTCCGCGGCGGTGCAAATTGAGCCTGACGGTATAATTAATAAGAAGTGGTGCCACATCGGAGCAGTGCGATTACAATTTTGTAGATAATTGATACTAACCCGGTACAATTGTAAGTTTTGAAGACGAACTGCGGCCCCATCCACAGTCGTCGGTGCGGTCCGGCGTGGGTCACTATCTCCACTTGAGACAACCACCGCTCTTCTTCGCTCATACACATGTCCGCACATCTCTGGAAGTGACAGTATACGTTGTCATAGAATTGCCAGAATATTTATCGAACCGAGCGTCGCGGCATGCGGCGGGCGGGACTTATTGACATACAGAATATACACCAACTTGTGAAAATCATGAATCGCGATATCAAAGTTTTTACAACAACTAGGTAACTATTATATAAACTACTACAACTCCAGACTACCAACTGACGGTCTGCGGTCGGTCAGGCTGGTCGGAGGATCCTTCCTTATTAAATGCAAGTATTATTAAAGTTCAGGTCGTTATAGAGTAGGTACCCTGCAGGTGACTGGCTGCAGCAGCGGGTTGGAGGGCGGCAGCGGCGCCAGCAGGTCTGCGGCGGCGGCGGGACGCTGCAGCGGCCACTGCGCCACGCCTGACACCTCCAGCTCGATGCACGACTCGTCGCAGATCTTCTCCTTCGGGATACCTAAGCAGACACAATACATTTACATTTACTCCACGGATAAACCCCTAATAGATAGAAACGGCAATAACATTTATATAGTACGTAAAAATAAGGCACAGGAGCGCGTGCGCAGGACGTAGAAGCTGCGCTGTGATTGGCTATTTCAAGGTCAAGCTTCGGATGCACAGAGATCCACCAATCATGGTGCCCGTAATGAGTGTAACCTACTATTTACAATTACACTTTCACCAAAACAAAACAAAAATTTGAACACGAAAATTAGAGGACGAATAAACATAGTTAGGTATCATTATACTGGGTGGCGCAAAAGTACTGGCACTAAAGAAAATACTTTTTTTTTTTATATATGACATTTTCTGTCATTCTGTTGTTGAAAATTGTGTAGAGAACAAATGTAAAATACACTGAAAATAAACATGGACCGTTTTACTCCCCAAGAACGTGGAATAATTGTGTCAATGTTCTTACGGAATAATTCATCAGTGATAAGAACACAACGTGAATTTCGTCGACGATTTCCCCACCGTCCGGCACCGATTGGTCGCACAATTCGACGCTTTGCCACACGCCTTGAAGCAACTGGCTCAACATTGGATAGACCTAAGTCTGGGAGACCAAGAACAGGCCGTTCAGCTGAAAATATCGATGCTGTGCGCGAAGATGTGGAAGAGTGTCCAGAAACATCAACGAGGCGACGTGCCACGCAATTGGGCATTTCCAGACGGACCCTGCAGCGTATTTTGGTGAAAGACTTAAAGATGTTCCCGTATAAAACTCAAATGACTCATCAGCTGCTGCCTGCTGACCACCGAGCTCGTCTAGATTACTGCCAGCGCGTCATAAACCTCAACCTTGAAGAGGATGATTTTCCTTCAAAATTGGTTATGAGTGACGAAGCGCATTTCCATCTCTCAGGGCATGTCAATAAGCAGAATACTCGGTTCTGGGGCACTGATAATCCGCGCATTATTCAAGAAACACCTCTACACCCACTAAAAGTTACTGTATGGTGTGGCATCTGTGTTGACAGAGTGATCGGACCCTATTTTTTCGAAGACGCTGGAGGCAATGCGATTACTGTCACTGGAGAACGCTACAGAACCATGTTACGTGAGTTTTTGATACCCAGTTTGGACGAATTGGGGCTGGAGCACATCTGGTTTCAACAAGACGGCGCTACGGCACACACAGCGCGCGACACTATGGACTTAGTGAGGGACGCTTTTCCAGGCCGAGTTATCTCTCGTTTTGGCGATTTGCCTTGGCCTGCAAGATCACCCGATCTGACCAGTCCAGACTTCTTTCTTTGGGGTTTTTTGAAATCTCGGGTGTATGTGAACAAGCCACAGACTCTCGCAGCTCTAAAAGAAAACATTCGTCAAGAAATAACGAACATATCGCAGGAAGTGTTACGGCAAGTTATGCAAAATGTCATAAATAGGGCTCAAATGTGTATCAACTCTGGAGGTCACCATTTAAAAGACATCATCTTTAAATCCTAATGGTACGAAATTTAATGGCACAAATATACATTTAAAAAAATCTAAATCTAGTTTTCTAATTTAGAAAAAATGTTATAGCTGAACCAAATAGGGTCTTTACTTTTGCGCCACCCGTTATTAGACACTGACCTTTTACTAAGTTCACAGTTGTCATGTTAGTATAAAAAACGTCCTAAGTGCATTATACACAATAGATCTTACAAGTATTAGGGCTTGTTTCACCACTAGCTGCTAAAGTGTCTGATATATATGTAACTGATAAAATATCTGCCAGTTAAATCTGTCTTATATTTGTAAAGAGTTTATTTGTCAGATAAGGTTTATCAGGCTTATGTAGAACTGATTTTTGGTGCTATCTGCCAGTTAAGTTTCGAATAGGTTATCACGCACTTTATCACCAAGTGGTGAAACATGTCCTTACAGTTTTAAACAAACTATCAGCGGAGATTGTTTTGATTGTACTTACTAGAGAGCGGTTTGGGATGTAGAAGCAAATGCAGGAGCGCGCCGTTGGCCGCCATGAGGTAGAGGGCGGCCACGGGCGAGGCGCCCCGCCCCCCGGCGCCGGGCCCCGCCCCCACGGCGCCGGCCCCGCCCGCCGGCACCGGACCGAAGCGCGCGCGGGCCAATAGCGGCACCGCGTTACTGTCCTCCGATACTGATGATAGGCGCTGACGACCTAATAAAAAACATTAATTTGTTACATAGCCTGTAACCTTTCTCAAGAACTGGGCTATCAAACGCAAAATGAATTGTTCAAATCAGGCGGGTAGTTCTAGAGATTAGCGTGTTTACAAATTCTTTCGCTTTATATATTAGTATAGATTTTTATGGTGAGTCATATTTACCAGAGCTGGTCCTAGTGATGGTGTGCGTAGGTATGTTGGCGGTGGGTCGCAGCTGTGCGAGCGGGGACACGGTGGTAGGCAGAGGGTACGGCGGCAAGCGCGGGTTCGGGAACCAAGCGCCTTGAGACATGCTGTCCGCAGCCTAGGATAACGTTCTATTAATAAGCATATCTATTTTATGCTAAAGATGTACACAGAGCTGGCCGCACCGCACGCGCTACAATGAGGGTGGTTATCAAATTTTTCGCCACCAGTTGGCGCTACTTTGGTAAAAGGTCTTTTATTTTGACAGTGCTATCAAAACAAATATTTGCTAGTGCTCATTTCAGCAATTTTAATCTATAATTTACAAAATGGATAATTCACGTGCTTAGACAAAAGAAAATTGCTAAGAGAGTTTTCTAAAATGTCGCCCACGAGGTGACAGCACCGATGCGTCAGGTCTAGCTGTCAAGCGTTTTTTGAAAGTTAACCCCTGATTCGCCCAATATGAAAGTTGAAGTGGCGCCAACTGGTGGCGAAAATGTTCCTAAATTCGCCGCACTAATTTTTTTTTTTATATATGAAGTTCTATGCAATGTGGCGCAGTACAAAAGTTATGACTGCGGCGACTACGGTGCATACCTTGCGGTTAGTTTTGCGTTCATCATAACAGTAGTAAAATTTTCAAAAAAAATTCTTTGTTTCTTTGTTACGTTACTATAAATTATTATTAAATTTCTGAGTGTGTGTGTGTGTGTGTGTATGTGTGGTGTGCACTGACCGCGTTGGGCGAGGCGCGCTTGGCGGCGGCGTGGATGGGCAGGCCGGCCGAGCGGTGGAAGCGCGACAGGCGGTTGACGACGCGCGGCTGCGTGTGCGTGCGCACGCCGCACGCGCCGCCGTACGGCGACACGGCGAACACGTGCGTCGTGCCGCGCAGCGTCGACACCGCCGCCCAGCGCGCGTCCTCCGACACCGCGATGTCCTGACGACGACATATTTGCACTCACTGGTCACTCGTGTAACGACACGATGCGGGATATCACAAGTAGCGGGACACCCGACCGCTGAGCAAGCGTGGGCACCGCCCAATACTGAGTGCATAGTGCGAGTTTGTTTTACGTTAACGCGATCGACACGTATGATGTTCGTTGCTTCAATGGGCCCGCTCCAAACTTTTAACCAACCAAAGAGCCAAATGCGGTAAACGTTTTGATTGCGTTAACGTAAAAAGAACTCGCACTAGGCACTCTGAACAAAGCAACGACAAATGAACATTACAAAGGATCAATTACACACCATGTGTGTCATCCTTCAAAACTTTGAAATACCAATAAATCAATGAAAATTAAAAAATACAAACCTGTACTTTAGCAGTAGTATCGCCTCTATGCAGGATATATAGATGATGTACGGACGCAAGGCTAGGTCCACACGGATGCGGGTTAATTCTAAACACGTGGAAGTCATGCCCTCTTCGGTCCGCTGTCACAAGTAGCATACCGCTTGCATCAAACTTCAGTGCGATTATAGCCTCGGAATGCGCTATGAAGTGAGCCACTATCGGGTCGCATGGCTCTTCGCTATCTTGGCCATCTTCTTCTTCATTACCCTTGAAAGTGATAATATTAAAAAATTACTATAAAATCGCTAGCTAAAACAGTGATACAATAGAATATATCTTCTACGCGTCTTCATCTTCGCACGCGGAAAGCTGAACGGATTGCGTATGCGTCTCCATACAAAATCATTGTTTTATATGGACATAAGCTGAATAGAGCTGAATAAGTGTGAGTAGTTCCTAAGGCTCTGTATTAGCAGTAATAAGAGTTGATATCTTTGTGAGTATAATGTTTTCTTAATTTAATAAATTCATTTTCCCTTATCGAGTCGAATCGAGAAGTGCGATTATCGCGGCTTTGTTAGCTTTTTAACACTCAGACCCGAAACAAAAACTAATAAAAACATACGATGGTAATGAATTCCAAATCATTCAGTTGATAAAACCTTTACCTCTATATCTAATATAGTGACAACTCCCGGCTGTTGTATATCAGCGTTAGGAGGTGAGGGAGACTGCGACGTGCTTCTGCCTCCCGCTAAACTGTGTGCAACACTTTCGCCGAGCCCTCGCAGACCTTTACTGAGGGATTTAGCAGCGTGTAGCACTGTCGCTGTGTAACTTGTTACGCCTTCACCTGAGAATTAAGATTATAATGAGGCGTCATCTTTCTGGTCAAGTTCCACACAGAAAACCATGAGTGACGACAGACAACAACATAAAAACATAGATATATAAACACAAAAACATTAATCATGAATCTCGCTATAAAATTCTCACACTAATTAAGTATACACAACTTCCGACTGCCAACTAGCCTAGTGAGAGTCGTGAGTGATAGTGCCTGTAGTGCTGTGTGCCTGTGTAGTACCCCGCCAGGCACGATCAATCAGCCTGGTCGGAGGATCTCCTTATTTCGATGGAGGTATGGTGTGATGCCTCTACAATATACAATTTAGTAGAAAATGACATAATATATTATGAATGGTGTGCTTTATTTATAAAATAAACTAGCTGCGCCCTGCGGCTTCGCCCGCGCGAAAATTGTTTAATTAATGTAACTGGGGAAACAGCGATTTTCGGGATAAAAAGTAGCCTATGTCCTGAAACCAAATCTATCTACATACCAATTTTCATCAAAATCGGTTTAGCGGTTTAAATTTAATATGGTGGTTAAGTATTCTTAAACTTTCTAAATTATCGCGCAATTTTCTTAGTTTTTCTTTTAAAAGAACCTTCTCCTGACAATAACAAACACAACAAAAAAAGAATTAACAAAATTGATCTTGCCGTTCACGCGTGATGCCATGACCAAGGGAAATAGGGATTCATTTTTATATAAAATAAATATTTCGTATATTAGGAAACACGATATATAATTTATATCTCTAGATAAAAGCTGATTTTAGGTCTACGGTTTTGTAATCCATTAATATGGTACAAGTCAAGGCGAAAATGTATGAACTGACTAGTGTCGTATAAGTTAAACAAATTTGAGTAACAAAGTTGTGCGTTACCATTGAACTTTATACAAGGGTAATTTAGTTCATATGAACCAACTTTCATTTACATAAAACAATGACTCATAATCTTTATAAATATACTCAATGTTACGGTTAGAGGTAGATTTTTGTGTATGTCAATGTTCGGCGTTTTAAGGTTAATTTATAAATAATATGTAGTATTTTATCCAAATAAGACTTAAGGCGTAATTTGGCATTGAAGTTCTTTCACTTAAAATTGAGTGATGCTTCAGAATTCCAGTAAAATTTTTATAATGAAAATATCCGTCTCGATTATGTACAAAGTGCGATTATTTTTTTAATTTCCAGAAATTTCTAAGGTTTTTTACTAAACATAATATATATGAAAAAAGTCGCACGTGTAAATATGCTAGTACATAAACAAAGTAAAACAAGCTCAGTGCATACATTATAAAGGCGATTAGTCACGCAGTCCATACAAACAATGATAATGCGCTGAGGTCAACAAAATACACTACTACGCTAGTGTCAAGGCAACACCCGTTTTATAGACAATGACAATTGTAGTATTTATAATTGGTAAATACCTACTTATTGTCCCGTTTTTATAAGGTTATATGTAACTTGTGGACTATTTATTTGTCTGCTAAATGATCGTGTGGAATAAACTGTCCCATCTCTGCCCATATTATAAAAGACGATGAATACATTTATCAGGTAACGGGCAGCGGCGTTACCTATTAACTGACTTGACTCGGCCACGTAGATTGAATCCGAGCTTGTTACTTTATTATAAATTTTAAATACAAAATGCTTTGAAGGCTCTTTATTATTCTCGCATTTTTCTTTTTCTTTTTTAGATAATGAATCAGATGATACAACGGAATTGTACAGCTCACTAATTCCATCTAATGTAAAGGTATACATAATTAATTTATTCTGTAGAATAAGATACAATAGAGATATCATTCTGAAAAACAACCCTGATAAATATAAAATTAAAAAAAATTTTATGGCGCTTTTTATTCCGTCTAGGAATAGGCCTTGTAGCAAAAACATTCAAGATTATGTTAGTATTTTATAAGCTTAGTATTTTTCAAACTGTGTTTTTTAAACTTTTAAATAAACAATTTATTTTTTTCAAGAGAATATTCGTGACCATCTTATATAATACTAGAATCTTTGTCCTGGAAAGATGCCCAAGCTAAGAAATGCAATGATTATGTAGAGGTAATATGCAAGTATAAGATTAAATACGTACACAATAAGGTGCATTTTTGTTCACACTATTTAGATATAAAAGACGATTGTTGCTAAGCCAATACCTCATCATCGTAATTTATATAATCGACATTTTATAGCAAAACAAATGCAAGTTTTTACCCACCAATATCAAGGTCACACCGTTTTTCTCATGCAAAAAGAATTAGACCTTTATTATAATTATTAATTATAGCAACAATATTTAAATAAAATCTGAGAACCTCTTCGACATTAACAACCATGCTAGGAAGTGACAGATAGATCAGTGATTGCATCAGCTAGGGTAAACAAGGTCACGAACGTTTTGCAAGCGAATAGTGAGCAGTTAGTTAGGCACTGTTACATTGCGCTAGGTCAGGACTACGCGTAAATATTAGTATTTACCGTATTTTTTTTTATTTCTGCTCTTCTTAGATATAACTATATGATAAGTGACAGAATAAACGTCTTTAGGTCGTTTAAAATTAAGACTCATTTTTGCTCAACTTGTCCAATGCAGACATGCTCTTCTACTATACGTAATATTTCAATCTTTGTAATCGTTACACTAAAGCTTTGTATTTAGTTTATTTCGTATTCTGTATTTGCTATGTGATGTAGTTTACTAAGGAAGGGTGACGCCAAATGCACAATGCATTCTACAGAAAAATGTTCTAAATATATCTTAACTTTTAGACTCTAATTGCAAAACTTTTGCAAGATATTGTGTTTTTGGTCACCTAGATAGACCGCCTATTGTACATATCTGTATTAATGTTTCTGTTTTTACCTAATATTTTGTAAATTTAATATTGTTTTGGTATACAATAAAGAATATTCTATTCTATTCTAGATAGTGTAAATTGCTTCTCAGACTGTATTCTACAATTTAGGAATTAATGTTGTTTTAACTGTTGTTTTTAATAACCTAATAAATATATTTAATTATAAGAACAATAATAAAAACAAGTAAATGCATGTATAAAAAAATATACTCATATTACAAAACTGTGGCAGGATATTATAATTGCTTTATTTCAAAGGAAAATATTGATATTACCGACTCGACTTTATTGTGACATTATTGAACTTGGCAGTCGGCACGTAAAAATGCACGAACTTTAGATTAAAGAGGCAATTATTTTATAAAAGTGTAACCTTTTATACCGCTTTCACTTCCATTAGTAGGGTAAAAGATTTAGTGAAAGACTACCAGGTCTTTTTAGCGTTAGTATTGTACCTGGATAATGGCTTTGAACCGCTACAGTGGCCAAGTATGCAACAACTCGTCTAATGGTAAACCTTATAAAAGGTAATAGCTGCATTAAAGACCCATGAAACAATTGCCCTTCAGAGTTGCCTAGAGAGGTATTGGACGTGTTATACAATGCGGACTTCTCTGTTGTAAAACTCATTGCGCATGTGTGCTATAGCTTACTTATGCAAGCACGCAATGCTTCTACCTTTTATACAAAACTAAGAGATCCAGCGACGTTCATGCTATTATGATGCATGTAGGTAACAAAATGATTTTGACTGTAGACAAATTGGCTTACTATAGTAGAGCGTGCCAATTGGCTTATCTACGTTCAAATGAGTCATTCATGATCTAAATTAATATATTATTTTGACAATAATTAATTGTAATAGATTTTCCCCATATCATCAACAGCCGAAAGACTTCCACAGCTGGACATAGGCCACGCCAAAGCATCTCCAGTTTGACCGTGAGCCGCCCTAATTCATCAGTTGTTCGCCACTTTTATCTAGTTTTCGAAATACCTAATGGTTACATAATCGATACATCGTACTCTTAGAGGCGGCGCCGACTGTCAGCATGGCAAGGGATTTTATTTCGATCAAGTTATATTTATCCTTATTTAGCCGTGTTTAGAATTCATATTACTTTATTTCGATACAATTATACCGCGGCAGTCGTCGAGTCTGCGGCGAAAGGCGCGAGGCCCGAGCGGGGCGCAGGAGTAAGAGTTAAATTGTCATATCTATGCCTTCTCTAAATAAACGACGTGCCGCGGCATGCTGAAGTACGCCGTGCCGTGACGTGACGTCAGTGGGCGCCAGCCTTAAATGAGTTAAATCTTACCTTCACACCCTCCACTGCTTCTCTTCGACTGATTAAGTTTTTTATCAGCATAAGCCAGCCATCTGTCACCCAAAGCCAAAGGGTTGACAGGCAAGCTCCCGCCTAGAGGGCACGGGCAGGGGTAACAAGTTGTAACAGCCATACGATCTTCTAACGTAGCCGCGTCGAACACTGCGAAGCGCTCCGAGAATGATACTACCACGGACCGCTTGTTAGCCAATACATCGAGTATTGGGTTCTTGAATTTTATACTTTTTACCTGTTGAAAAACGCAATAAATTAATAAGTTATAATATGACAATTATTACCGAATGGCATTCAAGTAATGGATCAAGGAGTGTCGGCCATCCAGCAGCGAGATGGGCGGGTGATATCACAGCCGTCGCAAGCCGAACATGGATGAGTACGAGTACGTGGATTTTGGCACAAACTGAGAAAGGCCTATACTCAGCAGTGTATAGATTCAGGCTATGAGAGATGATAATCTATACTATTATATAAAGAAGAGTTTGTTTCTTTGAACGCGCTAATCTCTAGAAATATCAGTCGGATTTCAATAATTCTTTTCGTGTATAGCCCAGTGCTTAATGAAGGTTATTGGCTATATAACATCACGCTACTGAGTACGGGAGCAGAGCAGTAACCAAAGATGTAAATTAGCGCTGGTGAAACCGCGCGGAAAGCTATGATGAATAGCACAGCAACTACACAGCGTTATCTAGACCTTTAGGTCTAAAAAAATTCTAGAACTCATATCACTAGCTTACTGCTTACTTTAGTAAGCAGTAAGCTAGTGATATGAGTTCTAGAATTTTTTTTTTTAATGTCTATAGTGGCAGAAGAGCCACACGGCCAATGCCAGGGGCTCTATGAAGCCGCTGCCTACCGTGATATTAATACTCTCTTTAAACCTCTTGCGTATAGGTACTTAAATACTTTTTTTTACATAAAGCTAAACTTTAAATGTGAAGACGTCACCATGTCTATAACATACTATGTTTTGTCTACCTCATTTGATAAGCATAGATAGTGTGTTTAACTGTTTACTATTCTGTAGTTTCTACTATAAAATTATGACTATCTATTTATCTACCTAATAGAATAGGGATAAATTAATGACCTTCTGTTTGTCAAACAGAATTTACATGAATAGCCCAAAAATTCAGGCTGAGTATGTACTATTGGTGGGTATTCCTTGTAATGAAAATTAAATAAAATAAAATAATATAATTATATTCTCATAATACTTACTACACATAGAGACAAAAAGGTAATGTTCCTCTTGGTATAGAATAAAAAATAAAAGTCATGATAAAATCTTTTCTATTTTTACGGATCTCATTATTATTACGCCATTATTAGAATAAAAATATATTATTAATAAATGATCTGAATAGATCTGTACTGTAAAAGAATAACGATGTGTATTTACGTCCCTGTCGTTATTAAAATATCAAAGCAATATCTACTTTAAACACCTGAGTTAAGGATTATTTTACCAATACTATTGTTGCATTTAAATGTTATTCACAATAGGGCAGATATAGGGATCATTAACATGCAATGTTTCCTTGAAGGACTTTGATTCACTATAGCCTAGATTTTTGCTATTGTTTGTAAATTGTGATACTAGACTTGTGCCCTAAGGCGGGTGTGCATTTTTGATATATATATTTTAGTCGCAATATCTACTTATTCATAAATTAAAATTAGATAAAGGATTAAATAGACGTATAACAAGCTTAAAAACAAAATACTAAATTTGTTCAGTTATCAACATTTCGTCTAAAAGTCGTCATAAAATTATACAAGATGACAAAGTATGACAGTAACTAAACTCCTACTACTACTCTGAAATTATGACGTCATAACTTTGTATTTTCATACAAAGCACGACCAAATGCAGCGTTTGACAATTCAAAGAGTAATTGTATTGATACAGTATTATCATCCCGATTTAAAATATCACATTTAAAAATTAATACTGACGTTAAATTAATCGCGAAATATACTAACCTGTTCACCTCCTCTGATAGAAATAAAACTGAGCGAGCAGAACGAGGGTCCAAGACCAGCGGAGTCACACAAAGCGATAAGGGGCCTCTTCGATGCAAAGCAGTCGCCGTGCTGCGGAGTGGGCAGTATACGGAGCACCCTAACTATGCCTTGTCGCCATGACAACACTTCCTGAGCCTCCCCCGTGGGAGGTATCAGCCATACTTGGACCCCTGAGCCATAGCCCAGGATTAGGAGCAAAGGTGAAACGTCGCTATCGCTGTCTCCTTCAGGTTTCGGTTCATTTATGTCAGCTGTTTCAAACCTGATGACAATGGTATTAATAAATAGTAGTACAATAGAAGAGAAGGCATATCTGCAAGTGATGATGAACCTACCATTGTCATCATATAAAAAAAGGTATACGTTCAGCTATGAATCTGCTGCAAATAAATTCTGTTTAAGCACTGATTTATTTCCCTGCCACAAAACCAACTGAATATATAGTAAATGGTTTGGGTATCTGGTTTTTCTCAGAGAGAGTTACCATTGTGTGACATGAGACTAAAATGTTTGTTTTGTGCTCAAACCAATATTGTACCCCTAGTAAAGTTTAAAATTTATACACAGAGGTCAGATTCATTCTGAGCAGATATTTGTACCTAAACTAACATAAAGAGAAGATTGTATGTTTGTTTTTTATGGATAAACTCAAAATCTACGTCAGCAATTTGAAAGATTCTTTCACTTTCACTAGAAAGCTACAATATCAGCAAGTAACATAGGCTAGAAAACTCGTAATGGCGCAGTGGTAAAGGCACCCGATTCGTAAACACGAAGTCGGAGTTCGAATCCGGGTAAGTATAATGTGATTTTTTAAATCTATACTGTACTTTCTAAGTTTACCTGGACATTACTGACTGACGGTGAAGGAAAACATCGTGAGAAAACCTGAACTTTTAAGAAAGTCTAAAATCGTCAATTCGCCTTGAGCAAGCGTGGCGATCAATGCTCATACCTTCTCTGTATGAGAAGAGGCCTTTCCCTGCAGTGGGATAACAATGGGCCGATATGAACATAGGCTATATTTTTTGTGGTATGCCTACCCTAGCGGGCGAAGCCGCTGGCAAAAGCTAGTATTCGTATATAGTGGTTACCTCGCCCATTGTATCACGTCCTTGGGGTCGACGGTGGAGGACGAGGAGAGTGTGACATCATTAATGAACCCGGAGACGGCGTCGATGATGCTGCGGTCGCTCGGCGGCTGCGACGGCACGGTGAGGGGCCCGCCCGACCGCACGTGCCGCGGCGACTCCGCAGACATGCTGTGTGAGCGTCGCCTGCACAATGCGTGTTAACTATATACCACTTAACTTAATATCCATCATCATATCAGCCTAAAGACATCCACTGCTGGACGTAGGCTTCCCCTAATTATCGCGACCTTGACCTTTGAAGAGCCGCCAAGGTTGCGAAAAAATGCATTCATCCATTGGTTGTCCGTCACCCATATCAGGTAGTATTGGTCCCCTCACTAAATAATTTATTTGTTTGCATAAAATATGGCACGGGAAAAGCAAAATATGGTGCGTGCAGAATCTAAGAACATGGTACTTTTGTCATATTATTTATAGCATTGCACAGTATTGCTAAATACAAATTTATTTTTAAAACTTATTGTAAAATACACATAAGAAACTAATGAAAGATTTCTAAAATTCATTTTCATGAACATGTATAGTTACTGTACACTATATATATTGTTTATCTTAATAAAATATAAGTAGATGTGTGTTGTTTTGCAAAGTGCTACTTTGAAAATTATTATTATAAACCATTTGCATTTAGAACCTACATGAATAAAATTGACTATTAACAAGTGCAAGTCCAAGTACAAGTGAATATTATGTCTCCATTACCTACTTATTATGTAAATAATTAATCAGAGAAATTTAAATAACAGCAATAATAATTTTTATTTTCTTTGGTTTTCAGAACTGAATTTAAAAAGTATATATTTATTTATGTATATTACCTGCTTACGTATCAGGCATTTGTAGTTAACTTGCACCTACTTTGTTTATCTCTGCATCACCCAGAGGTTGACTGGTAGAAAATGCCTTTGGCATTAAGCCCACCCATGTAAAATTTGTGCATAAAGTTAATAAATAAATAAAGTAATTAGGTACCTAAAAGCTAATGATTACAAAATGCATCATGCTACCATTTACTGTTAACTGGATTATCATATTATTATAGTATTATCAATATCTATTGTTTATTACTAGTCTATTATTACTCTAGTTTCTTATGTTATCATTCTTATCCAGTTTATTACAAAACACAACAACTATTATATATTTCTTTAATTAAAATTTATACTTTCCTTTATTTGTTTAATGCTACTAAAACTCAATAGGTACTGGTGCCAATACTTTTTGCATAAATTTAATGTTAAACAATGAATTACAATATTTTATGCAATAACAAAGAGTTTTGATGCAACAGTACAAAAAAGGAACTAATATACTAAGTTATGAGTTATTATGACCTTGGTCATTAACATATTGAAAAATAATAGATTTTAATGTATGAATGGGTGCAATCAAGTGCAAGATTAGACAATATATATAATTTTTAAGCATACATATGCAAAATTTCTCTCTTATAATTTTATTGTTCTTAAAATATTAGTGAATTAATAATAAATTTAATAGTGCAAGTTCTTTTTTCATCAATCCTCACTCTATGGTAAATTTAATATTTAATTTTGTACACTTAAAAAACGGACTAAAAATGGAATTCGCAAAAACAAGATCGAAGTCGAGGTAATGTCAATGAACACTCATAATCTTCAAGATTACATAAGTTTATAAACAAAACAGTGTCACCTTATAAATATTCAGTTTTCAGATAAAAACACCAGACTGTTTATAATCTAGAAACAGCTGTTTGTACTACACAATTTATACGACTGCCTATGCAGGTAGATATAATATACACTACCACTCATAAGGGGACCGAGGACAAAGGAAATCGATGAGGTTGAACTGTGCTATGATATGACAAAATCAAACTGTAAGATTGCGTTTTACTAACTTATTATTCGTCTTATCTAACACACTCACCTTGTTTACGAAAACAATGCTCATTTTAAATCCATTTTCAAGTAAAATGCTATTGCGTCGTACTGGCAGTCGAAAACAATGACGTCACACGTATAACAACAAATTACTAAACAAACATAACTCACTCACGCACCTAAACTATTATTTCATCTATACAATCATTACATCAAATAAATAAATCAAAAATAAATTAGATTTTATGTACAAAATATACAACAATTTACGAAACAGATGATTTGAATGACAATACCCGAACACCCACTTGTTTGTTTTGTAGTTGTGTGCGTGCGGTTTAGCGACACAACATTTGTTCGATTTCAAATTACAATAGCACACAAACACAGTTTGTCACTGTGTGAAAAACACAGTATCATACAATACAATAATGTTACAGACAATACACTATGACATCTTAGTTTGGTTTGGTGCCTATTTTGATTGTCACTAGTCACTACTGAATTTGATTACCTGTTCAAGCAATCATTAGTGTATCGTTCAAAGTCAAAGTCAAAGTCAAAGCATTTATTTCATTTAGATCATAAAGTATGATGCTTATGAAAAGTCAACATTACATTTTGTCAGCCAATTGACCTACAGCCAGGTTCTATAACTATATGAAAATTAACTCTACAGATTATGGCTTCATTCTAGTAGGTAAGTACATATTTTTTTAAATCTCATTCAGTTGCTAGTTTAAGCGATGGTTAAATAGTCCAGTCTTATAAAATTTGCATTCCTTAATCTTTGACCATTACTATAAAACAACGCTCCGTTTTCAGCAGAAACATTTATTTGCTGATTTTATTTTGAAAACGAAAAGTGTGAGGGTTATAACATTAATTATTTTTATAAAAATATTTTTAAGATCTAAAAATGGTACCCTTATTTTGGCATTGCTAAAATTTAATATGAAAACAGAAATTGTACCACTATAAAGCTACTTTTGTTTTCTACTCTGGTACTGTATGTATTGATGTTTATTGAACAACAAAAAGAAAGGCGCATTACGTTAGGGTGGGGCAGTAGCCAAAATAAAACATGTCGTTTCCGCAGATTTTAATAAAAATACTTTTTCTTATATATTACCTACAACAATGTGCTAGTGTAAATGAATCAAATAATATTTTAATAATTTTAGTAGATGACTTACGCCACCTAGCGGCCAAAAGTATACACTTACACTTACCTAATATTAAAAAACTCGCCAATGAAGGCATTAATTTCAAAAATGCGTTTGCCCAGGTAGGTAATAATTTTGATAAATTAAACTCCGCTAAGATATAGTCGGTGGTGGTTATTGTTAAATTGCCTCGAGTAATACCTAACTGCTGTCAACTTACTACTTACTTCAGTGGCGTAGCGTAGTGGGGGCGGGGGGGGCGGCCCGCCCCGGGCGGCACTTTTTAGGGGGCGGCAAAATTTCACAGTAGATAGATAATAGTAAATATTTAAACCATTTAATATTTTTAACGTAACTATAAATTCGGACCGATAGAAAAGTGCACGAAATTTTTATTACTTATTCTGTGATGAATTCGGGGAATCCGCTTTCTCGAATGATATTTTGTAGCGAATGTCAACACCGCCTATACTGACTTGCGGGGATTTCTCGTATTTGATTTTGTGCTTGGATTGTTTATGGCTTAAAATCGGCGAGAATGACTTATATTTTATTACTATATAAGTACTAGGTTCAATATTGTTTATTACGTCCTAAAGTACCTACGTGATGCTTTGACAATTTCAAGAAATTTTAGTCATGGATCTTCAGTTGTTTAGTTCACGCTGTTTCGTAACTGTGATTTTTGTGCAAATAAGTACGTGTAGTGAATGAATGTTAAATGAATGAATAATGAAATTATTGGATAACTTTGTGAAAATTTGAATTTTCCGCTACGTGTGTTCAACTGTGTGAGTATTAAATATTTTATTTATTTAATTGCATGTTGGACAGTCTGATATGTTGTTCAAGCTTTAAATTAAGTATGAAAATCCGGCCATGTCCGAGTTTTACACTAGCGTACCCAGGATTCCGAACAAATATTTTTCAGTTTTCGGTTTTCAGATTTTTGCCTATCATAGATAGATGTGCTATAAAATATACCTAGTCTTTGGATTGTTCGATAGTTTATTTTGTAACTCTAACTTTTATCATACAATATTTATTTATTTTAGTATCAAAAATGAAAAGAGTAATAAAGAAAGTGGGACAGCTTTTCGTAATTAGAGAAAAACTTATTTGGAAAATATTAGAGCAAATGAAGGGGCTTTACTTAAATATGTGAAAAGTGTTGTTTCTGAGACGTCAGATTCTACATTTTTTTAACTCTAAAAAGTACTGACTTAAATTACTTTTCAATAAAGATATAAATATTACTTAATAGTATGATCCTAATTCTAATTAAAAATTGATTTTCTTCTATTCGCTAATTATTTAATCATGTCAATGGTCGAGGTGAATCCTAATTTTAAGCAGAAGGTACAATTACCTACATAAAATTACGACGATCGACATGATAATACTTATGTACCTGTTATATCAATAGTTGAAGTAAGAACTTTGTATTAATAAACGTGATCGTATAACAAATAAACTTTTTTATTTAAAATTTAACCTGTTTAATGCAAAATAATGATGACTGTTTTTGCCGAAAAGTTCTCTAGAATTAATGTATATAAAATGTATAGTACCTATAGGTACATTAAAGTGAAATACCTAATTAAGAGGGCGGCAAAATTGTCTTCCGCCCCGGGCAGCCGATACCCACGCTACGCCACTGACTTACTTACCTACAACTAACAGTCTAACAGTGTTGACCCACTCAGTTACCTATGTTTTGTTTCAGCAAGCTCTATGCGCACCAAGCAGGAACTCAATGCTCACAGGTCGTCGACCTGATTCACTACGCTTATACGACTTTTACAACTACTGGCGCTACACCGTAGGCAACTTCACTACATTACCTCAATTCTTCAAACAAAACGGCTACGATACTTACTCTATCGGCAAAGTTTTCCATCCAGGCGTAAGCTCTAACTTCTCAGATGACTATCCATACAGTTGGTCTGCTTATCCTTACCACCCTCCTACAGAGAAATATAAGGACGCAGCTGTATGCAAGGACAAATATACGAAAAAACTTCAAAGGAACCTTGTGTGTCCTGTGAATGTTTCACGGCAGCCAGGAAGCACTTTACCAGATATGCAGTCTTTGGATGCTGCTGTGGATTTTCTTTCAAATAGAAATAGCAGCAAGCCGTTCTTGCTTGCAGTTGGATTTTATAAGCCTCATATACCAATCAAATTTCCTAAGGAATATTTAGGTGAGTGGAAGGATAGAGTTGCAGTTCATTTGACAGAACTCCTCCTATTTTGCTTTTACTAATTTTACTGACGATAGTGAGCAGTCAGCGTCGCATTTATGTTTTATAAGTACTATAACATCCTATTTAACTAAGAACAAAGAGGCAAAAGAGGCTCCTATATCCTCTTCGGTAGATATATCTGCAATTGTTTGTAGGTACCTATGGCTTTATTGGGAAAGCGCCTGAAGTTTATTGATTCCGGATACGATAGGTTCAGTTGACTTATTATTTTTGCGGTTAACGCTTCGTATTTATATACTGGATAAAATATCACATTTTCCGACTTTAGGGTCCTGATGTCGTAGCATTTGAGTTCCTTTTAGTGGAGATGTTTGTTCACGGTTTAACGACCTAAATTAAATGATTAATTATAGGGATTTTACTGGACTTACACAAAATCTCAGCTTTTAAAAATGCTGCTATAAGTATATATATATATATATATATATATATATATATATATATATATATTTATATATCTGAATTATTATATAAAGCGGAAAAGTTTGTTTGTTTGAATGAGCTAATCTCTGGAACTACCAGTCGGATTTGAAAAAATATTTTTGCGTATGATAGCCCAGTTCTCGAGGAATGTTATAGGCTATTTAACATCAGGCTACTGGCGACGGGAGCAGAGCAGTAAGCAAAAACGCGGGAGAAACCGCGCCGCGAAAAGTATGCAAAATATGTAAATAAAAAGTATGTTATTAAATTTTCAGAAAGAATACCTCTCAAAAAGATAAAGCCACCGACACATCCATCTAAGCCTTATAACATGCCTACCGTATCTTGGCACCCTTGGACCGACGTCCGCCGCCGCGACGACATTGCTAGGCTGAACATATCGTTTCCTTGGGGTACCATGCCGTTTAAAAAATCTTTGAGGATAATACAGAGCTACTACGCGGCTGCGTTATATGTCGACGATTTGATTGGGAAACTGTTGCGCTATGTCGATACGAGGAAAACTATTGTGGTTCTAACCAGTGATCATGGTCAGTATTTTAATAATTATTTAATTTTAAATAGATATGTTTATTTCTATTTCTATTCTATTTATTGCATTCTAGAACCCATAACACAAGGCGTTGTGTGTAGTTGTCGAGAGATTATTATTATTATTATTGAGATGTGACAATTCGGCGTTTTGTCTTTTTAAAACCTTTAAATACAAGGCCTATTGTTCAGTTTTTATTAAATTTTGGCAAAAGCTTTGTAGACCTTTTACCTATACTATATAGGTAGTATACTATTATACTGCATCAATGCTGTGTTGAATGTCTGTTCTAATGACATGATGTAATATTACTATATAGGTAGGTACTATAGGTAGGTATTAAGAATAATTTTAAAATGAAAGAGAATATTGATCCACCTAAGATAGCAAATTTCTACATAAATGCTTGTGGATATGTGCCTGATAAATATTTCTTTGATTTTAACATTTAATTATTATATACTTAGTATGGATATATAATAATCTATTGTTATTTTCAGGTTGGTCACTAGGCGAGAATGGCTTGTGGGCGAAATACAGTAACTTCGACGTAGCCTTAAAAGTGCCATTAATATTTTCAATACCTGGCCAAGCGCCTAAGAACATCCACACTCCTGTAGAACTACTGGATATATTTCCCACCCTAGTAGACTTCAGTGGGTTGTCTAACATAACTAAATGTCAAAACCACATGGATAAATCGCCTTTATGTTTTGAGGGAAAGAGTTTAAAATCGCTTATCATAGGCAGAATTAAAGTTGGCAATTATTATGCTATTAGTCAGTATCCAAGGCCAAGCGTTTACCCTCAAAAGAACTCGGACAAACCACGTCTTATGGACATTAAAATAATGGGATACAGTATAAGAACTAAAAGATATAGATACACAGAATGGGTGTCATTTAATAACACGTTATTTACAATAGATTGGAACAATATTTATGGCTTAGAACTATACGATCATATAACAGACCGCGACGAGTCAAACAATCTATATTTAGAACATAAATATAATAGTATTAAACAATATCTGTCTAAATTATTAAGATCTCACGTTATTAGAAACAATAATAACAGTATTATATACTAGCTTTCACACACATTTTTATGAAACAATAAACATAATTGATTTTTTTTTTTTACTTATATAAAATTTCTTGAATAAGTGTGTAAATTTATTACTTATTTTTCTATATAGTATTCGGCATACTGGCAGATTTATATTATTATCTCTGAAAACTTAATAATAATAAGGACTAGATGTATTTTTAATGTCATTCATAAATTCATACAAAGTAAAGAAGAAACGAGACGCTAGTAAACTGTATTAATCGTTACGGGCCATATATATATATTGAAGCATCGAGCAGGTCGAAGAGTTGCAGCTCTCCACAGCCCCGACTTCGAGTGAGGGTAAGCCCTATACGGGTAATAAAAATTGGGAGACCCGTATGGAACCCCTCCCCCCCTCTCTCTCCCCCTCTCTCTCCCTTCACTATTATGGAATGAACTTAATAAATATTTTATAAATAGGAATAAAAAATGTAGCAGTCCAAACTTCGAGTGAGAGAGAGCCCTTTATGGGTAATAGAAATTGGGAGACCCTTTAGAGGCTTCCACTATTATGAAATTTAATGTCCTCTATAAATCTTTTTGAAATAAAAAAATATATGTAGAATTATATGTGTGGACGACTGTGGCCGCGGCACCAGCGCGTTGCGCCGGAGCCGAGACGGATGGCCCTCCACAGCCCTAACAGCGCTAGCCCTAACTTCGAGTAAGGGGGAGCCCTATACGGGTAATAGAAATTGGGAGACCATTTAGAGGCGCCCTCTATTATGAAATGTACTTTATAAATCTTTTTAAACAAGAAAAAATATATGTAGAACTGTAAGCTCTACTGGTGGACAGCTGTGGCCGCGGCACTAGCGCGGTACGCCCGAGCTGAGGCGGACGGCTCTCCACAGCCCCAACAGCGCCAGCCCCAACTCCAATAGGAGTGAAGGGTAGCCCTATAAGGGTAATAGAAATTGGAACTATCATGAAATGGACTTAATCAATCTTTTTTTAATAAGAAAAAATTGACAATGAAAATAGGCAGTCATCATTAAAAAATTTATAACTTAACACTTTAAATAATGGGTAATTTAGGAAGACAAACTTAATATCTATTAAATATACTTATAATAGATTAAAATAAATTTTAAAATGTATATAATTTACACGTTTAATGCTAAGGTAGCACAGTAGCAGTCCACATGCGCTACCTACTATTAGCATAAAAAATATGGGCAGCAAAAGGAAAATCTCTGCTGCTCATAAAACCCACTGGAAATTACTTCTACTCTTCTACTCTTACCAAATTAAATGCACACAAACTGTTAAAATTTTTGACGTAAACTGCTCTTAGATACGTCAAATAATTCTGCCGAATTAAAGTAAAACAAAATGTGTGACGTAAATTACAGAATAAACGCTATTAAAACATCAGATTTAAGACTCATTTTCCCAAAGCTTGACTAATACAGTTCCGACAATTAACATGGAGAAATTAAATTAAATTTATAACTGATAAATAAATTATCGTTTTCACTTTTGTAATATACAGCTGGATTAAATTATATTAATTTGTACTCTAAATGCTGTTTTTTGAATTTGGAATGGTTCATTATAGTTAGCGATGACTTGAGGTTATATATGGATTTAACTTCCTGTAGGTAAACTGGCTGACATTGTACTTATATTATACTAATATAATAAATGCGAAAGTAACTCTGTCTGTCTGTCTGTTACGCTTTCACGCCTAAACCAATAACCGTAGATCTCGGAGAACAACAACAAAGTTGAAGGATGCGATATAACCGACATTCACGCGGGCGGAGTTGTGGGCAGCAGCTAGTCCGTTCATAAGTATACAATGTAAAAATTAGGTAACACATGAACTTATTACGATACAGATCCAGTGTGGTATAGCAATACCAAACATACTTACAAAGATACAACACTTCTAAATTATCATCAAAACAAAAACGCTAATTCAACTAAAAACACTAGTCTTCTACATATTAACACATAGTTTTTACTCATTGAATATCATACTAAGGTCTGTTTTTCCTCAATCACAGGTTTCCTCGCCTCTGCTTCCATTTCCATCTGTTTGAACTTCGCGTATAACGCACTACTGAACAATATGATGGCGTTTGAAGTCCACCATGCTGTGGTTTTAGATTCGTTGTACCATCTAGTAGCTATAACTGTTTGAGCGCAGGCTTTTGCTGTGCCTGATATGTTGTGTGTTAGTGGAGATGTCACCTGCAAGATCATTAAAAAATTAACTTAAAATTTAAAATGTAAAACAAAAATCGACTATATGGTCCGGAATAATGAATCGCCCAATCTCTTGCAATGAGAGTCGTAAGAAGGGACAGGAATATCTTTTTTTGATACGAGGCAAGGTGCTTGCTCCTTATGCTACCTGCACCTTCCAGGACTTGAGTACCTAGTGTGAGTTTGTTTTTACTTTAACGAAATAGACACGTTTATGACGGTTCGTGTTTTGATTGGCCCAATCCAAGCTGTTAAACAATCAAAGTGAAAAACACGGTAAACGTTTCGATTCGGTAACGTAAAAACAAGTCGCACTAGGCCTCCTGAACGTGGCTAACGACAGTGCGGTGCGGACAGGTGACCACGTACCGGGCAGACAAAGTTTGAAGAGTCATCGACACGATAAAATTATTTTTAGAAAAAAAAAACGAAAACCGACTTCAAAACAGTAGGTACCTACGTGTTCAATCCATAACTAAAAAGTAGAAAATAATATTTTAATTACTTCATAGCTAAGAACATTAAAAGGGAATCAACGCCAATCATTGATACCTATAATACTTTACTATTTACAATTTATAATCAGTTATTTTGGAGTCGGTGCCAGCCAAGAAGGATCTTTAATTCTGCCTTTGCAACAAACTTTCGAAATGCACGGGGCGGTAATGGCACGCGCGGCTATGAAACATCACGCTACTGGCGACGGAAGCAGAGCAGTAAGCAAATACGCGGGTGAAACCGCGCCGCGAAAAGCTAGTTATAAATAAAACAGCATACCTGAATCTGTAATGAAGTGAAATATCCAATAGCAAATCCGCACAGACCTCCAACGAACATTTGAAACCAAAAGAACGTGCTATCGAATTTGGTATAATTCCATAATATCGTCAATTCACCATTCATGACGATCAACGGTAGGAACAATATTATTGAATAGGCGTTATTGTAGTAAGAGAGTAACCATACTTCTTGGTTCACATGAGGTAATACCTTCTTGGTGTATATTGAGTATAGGGACAGCATCAAAGAACCTATGATGCCGTATGCTGTTCCGTATCGTGAAAGTGATCCTAGAAAAAAAATAAAATCATTTTGTATTTTTTATCAGAGCAAAATTAAATAGAATGGTAGCCTTCACTATGGCTTTGTAAGATGCTTTTTCTCACCCACTCCAAAGACTCAGTATCAAAATTGGAAACAAACCCAGGTGCTGGTCAAGATTTACAGGTTTCGATTGCTGAATTATCTCATCGTTTTTTTTTTCATTTTTTGCTAACTGTGCCTGCGACTTTGTCCGCGTGGACGTTTAGTAAGGGTATGTAAGTAATTATTCTAACATTGTTTGCAGCCTTAATAAAATAACAGTGCTCAGAGATTTTAAATAATCAACTAAGTAGTTAATAGATCCTTCTAGATCCTTAAAGAAATTAATGTAAAACGTCTAAAACTTGTCGCTGGACTTGACCGAATTCTTTACCAGGGCATGTGTCCTTCTAATTTTGATCCTGAGTCTTTTAACGGGACGGGGAAAAGCATCTCATAAAGCTGCCATAAGGCCACCTAGTTGTTTAAAACGATGTTCTTTGGAATGGCGGCTACCACTTCTGACTGCTTACCATCAGGCAGAGTTTGAGTCACATATGTAGGCCACTGTACGGCACAGTTTTATTGATGTATGTAAAGTAAGGTTTTGTGCAAGACAACTTTTTCGTGGTTTTGCGCAAGAAAACTTTTTCGTGGTTCTGTACATAGGTACACGACGTACCGTTACCAATCTCTAGTAACGAACCAGATAACATTTTTGCATTGTCGTTGCAATTTGATAAAACACTATATAATTTCATCAGCCCTTAATTCACATAGTATGTATAACAACAGGCAGTCTGCTGAAAATCAACACAAAATAGTTTGCCATAATAAATTCATCCTTTATATTATGGCTTCAATCGCGTGGAACAGCCAAAACATTATCTACGCTACGTTACGAACACGAATCGAATCGAAACAAAACGCTGTTTTGTCTCGAGCATAAATGAATAGAAAACATTTTAATAAATGAATGGTCTCGAGACACCAATTAGCAAAATAAGTTAGGTACAAGAACAGTTTACAAAAGAAGACGCAAGTACCAACATTTTGAGTGATTTAGATGGACTGTGTAAATTATTTTAATAACATATTTATTATATTTAATAAGTAATAATTTTAATAACTAGTTAACCATTCACAGCTGTTTCACGTGTTCTACAATGAAAACCTTTTCTATTATATTTTATGTAGGTATAATCTATATAAAGCGAAAGAGTTTGTTTATTTGTTTGAACGCGCTAATCTCTGAAACTACCGATAGACCAGTTCAGTTAATCAGGAAGTTTATATGATATTATATTAAATAAGAAAATTATTTTCTTAATCATTAAGTGTTACTGTCCGCTATATAGTGTAAACTCACTAGCAGATTCACCGTAAAATACACATTAATAAATAATTTTGTGACTGATGATGATTTTAAGAATATCCGAGATATTCAGTTTTTGTTGGGATAAAAGGTATCCCATAACCTGGCCAGGAGTATGACCTATACTATATGTATAGCGAGTTTGATAAAACCCGATCGGTGGTTTTTAAGTGATGCGTGCACATACAGACAGACAAAAAAAAATCCTAATTACATTTTTGCCATCAGAATCGATTAAATATCTCTCCCCAAATGTAAGTTTTTTTTTTATATTTAAAGCACAGATTTCATCTCGTCAAAGATTTATTATAAGTATATATTGAAACCAAAGCACGTTGAATTATAATATATGTAGGGAAAAATCGCACTTTTGCTAGAGATAAGAGATTTTGGCGAATGAATAACAGAGAAACACTCGAATAGGTAGTTTTGTAACTTTGTTATCAACCAACTGCTTAAATTATAGTAATAGATTTAATATCACATTTCCTGTTCCTGTTTCCTCAATTAGTAAATTGTAACCAACTTTAAAAAGAAGGATTTCTTCTTCCCCCTTTAAAATCCATTCATAATCCTTATGGGGGAATGGGGTTTAATGATTCTGTTTTTGCAAGGTAGGTTATGTTTCAGACGTGGTCCCATATAAATTTGATGTGGATCAGCGCCAATTGAAAAGTTTAACAAAAACAAAATATACATTGATGATGTTTTGGTTTGTTAAGTTATATTGACGAATTCTACTTTTAGTTTGTATAGTTTTAAACTCTAGTTTTATTTAATTTTATTAAATTATTTATAATTAGTCTTTTCATTTACCTTAAGCACTTATGTACTTATTTGTTTCTTTTTACAACTAAAATGGCAAACAAGCATAATAGGTATGGTAAGCAGTAGTTAAGAGGCCTTTGTCCTGTAGTGGGACAGTAACAGCCTGGTATTATTATTACTATAAAGGAAACTTTGGTGTAGCACACTTGAGTTTTAAATAACCAACTCGCCATAAACAAGACTGGTCAATGCTTAGCGCTTGCAATGTAAAAAAAAGATTTTCGCAGAGCAGAGATAACAATGAGATGGTACAACTACTAATAAAACAAATAAATCACTTACCTAATACAATTTCTTGGTCCACACCAAGACAAAATCCATAAATGATAAATGCACAACACAATATGCATTTTATTGATGTTCTCTGAGCAAGTAGTGCATAACTTAATACAACATTGAACACCGTTGTTAAGGACCGTCCCACATAGTAAAAGGGCACTCCAACATATTTCAAGCATAGATTATTACTTGCTATCATAAATGTGAACATTATTGATAGTGGGATTACCTGAAAATAATTAAATGTACTTAGAAACCGAAGGCATAATACTGAGTGATGGAGACGCGGGAAAAGGAAACATGATTATCCCTTGGCTTTTTAATGCAGTTACGCCTTTACATAAATATCATTAGGTTGTGTGTGAATCCAATATCAATTTTTGCTTTTTAACGTATCCTAAATGTATGTAAAGTGTGGTCTCAGGTCTAGATTGTGTGTGTGTATCTGTGTGTTTGTTACCACTCAGCGCCTTAACGGTTGAACCGATTTCACTAAGAATTGGTATTTAGAGATTTGGTACTGGAGATGGATACAGGCTACTTTTATCCAGATCATCTTTCAATACCAATTTTCGCGCGGGCAAAGCCGCAGGGCGCAGCTAGTTTATAAATGTGTGCGTTCGCGCAGCGGAATGTTGTTAAATTTAAAGACTTTAATTATGCAGATATTTAGTGTATGACGTCGTATAATTGTGTATGGTAAAAAAAAATTGTGCACGCAGCCATTGTGGAGAAATTCACCAAAAACTGATTCCGCTGGGCGAACGTTGTTCTGGCGGAACTTTTTTTAATCCATAGACTTTAGAAGAAAATTGATGTGCCCAAAAATTTGTGTGTATTTGTGTGTAATTGTGTATGTATGAATAAAATTAGTGCATGCATAAACTTCGGAGAAATTTAAGTTTCCGCTACGCGAACGTTTGGCCATTAGCTAGTTTTCATATAAAGCGCTTACATAGAGAGCTGTAGATTTTTAGATACATTGTTTTGAATTTGTTTATATTTGTTTAAAAAACAGATTTAGTTAGAACAGTAAAATACGCTTATTAGGTCTTAGTTCTTAAAGTATGCACTTTGGGGTCTGGCTGCGTGCACAATTTTTTTTTTACCATACACAATTATACGACGTCATACACTAAATATCTGCATAATTAAAATCTTTAAATTCAACAACATTCCGCTGCGCGAACGCACACTTTATAAATATATTCACCTGTACAAATATTGAGTGTGCTAGGCACATCAGTTAAAATCATTTGTATTTCACAAGTACACAGAATAAATTCTTGGATCATGTAAACTGTATTTTTTTAGCAGAAAATAAATTGGTAGTTATGATAGGCATGCCTAATGTAAAAAAATACACGGAGAGGATGGAAGTTAGTGAATAGTTTTGATAGTAAAACATTTGATAGATAAATGTCAATATCAGGAAGCAGGAAGATGATACTGAATATGAATATAAAGGGGTCAAGGATTTTTCACTCATTCGACACTCACTAAAATAGGGTATTTCAATAATACCCTATTTTAGTGAGTGTCGAATGAGTGGACTGAAGGAATAAAAGATAATGGGCAGCAGCGTCTCCTGCCAAGTGGGGCATCTATGGCAGACGGGCCTAAAGTATGGCAGGAAAATATGGCCATTCTTTTATCAACAATTCCATTTTTTACCAAGAATAACAAATAGTATCACACAAGACAGAAACTAAAACAATGAAAATATAATACTATAATACACATAAACATTCCTCATTTAAAATTGTTTAAATTTTCCTACAGTGTTGTTACTTGGTGAATAAAACATTTTACACTGACTCAACTCCCACTAATGCAAGGGCCAGAAGATGAAAAGATAAATTAGGTTCTATAAGTCTGAAATAAACTTTTTTGTCACATTATTTTGTTAGAATAGTTTGTCCATTTCTTACATGTCCTCACAGTTACACCTAAGAAAAACTAATAGAAGTAATTTTAATTCAGATATTTACAAAATTTTCTATATGAATAATAAATGACAGGCACAATGTGACAACCATATGTGATACCGATTTGTTTAAGTAACATTTTATGTCCCATTGTGTTTTTGTGAATTGCCAAAGCATTTTGTATTGCAAACAAAGAACCACAAAAATGCAAGATTACTGAGAACACAATATCTATACTATTATATAAAGGAAGAGTTTGTTGTTTGTTTGTTAGAACAACAGTAACAATTGCTATAAATGTTAAAAATGTTTTATTACCACAATACATACTGTATTAATTACCTTGGTCATAATTTGAATGTTCCATGGTGTTCCTTTAGGGAATGCAAATACTCCTGATATACCTCCCGATCGGCTGAGTCCCAAACATATACTGTATGACACTATGCACTGGAACCAAGTGATGAATAGAGGTGCATCCAAGGCTACTTTGTCACTACTCAGTAGTGTTTTATTCACAAATACTGTTGCTATTGATACTATCCTGAAATATACAATAAGTAATATTTATAATAAGTTCACTACTGCTTCCCATGAATGGGGTAAGCAGAGAATACATAATGCCACTTGCTGCAATCCAAACATACCTACTTTACCTCACTCATTATTCTTAGCAAATATTATGAATTCATTTTTGTTAAAGAAATAATATTATGAATTATTGTTGTTGTGTAAAAAGCCTAAGCAAAACATTAATGTCAAGGAAAGATTTGTGATCTAGTTGCAGCTGTGCCATATTTATTTTATAGATTTGTCTACCAAAATGGCTACACTCAGATACATGAGTTGTGGATACTATCCCAATAGTGGCTTATTGGCACCTTTATATCTTTCAGTTTATGTACTAAAGGCCAAAAGCTAAATAGTTAAACCTACTAAATTAGGTTTCTATATTTGCTATTTTGCTTGATGATAAAGGTAATTAAAAGAAACTAAAATAAATTTAACAAGCAGTTGATAAGCTAAATATGATGAGACCTCCACCTCATTCAAGCAACTATCGACTAATATAACAAAAGAGCTCTCTTACCGGCTTGAAGCACTGCCTACTTTGCCTGGCGAATCAAATTTACAGTAAATAGTTACAATACTTACCAATAACAAGCAACCACGATAAATATTCTAATATATCTTGAACAAAGTTCTGATTTCTGTACCTTCATTTTTACAGCATCAATACATGCGGTCTGTATGTTAATGGATCGGATTTTTTTTAAATAAAAGTATTCCGCTCGAAGCTAGCACCTATTTCTACACACATTGCATTAAAATAAATTTCTAGCCGCTGATCTCGCTCGCTGATGCTGATTGTCAAATTTGTCAAAGTCAATTGTCAAGTCAGTCACTACATAAATCCGTCACATCTGGACGGCTTTAGAGCGCTAGACGTACGGACTAAACGGATTACTGAAAAATTCAAATAAATTTTCATTTTAATAACAAAGGTTAATTAGATTAACACTAATGAACGTAAAAAATTACAAAACGTTACTTAGATTAAGTATTTACGAAAATTAACTTTATTATGAGCCGTTAAGTAAATTTTTTGTTGCACCGATTATAAGAGCATATCCGGTCCGAGAGGGATATCTACAACCGAGGCCGTGTGTCTCTTTCTTTCATCATGCCAGCCTCAAACAATATTTTATTAAAAAAATTTAAACTTAAAAACTTCGTTAAAATACTTGTATTTTAATCGCATTTTAATCATTCAGAGCCAGTATGTTAAAATTATTTTATTATCTCTTAAAATGCAAATACTTATTTTTATTTGTCCTACTTTGCCATATTTTCCATTGGTAACTTTTTTAAAGTGTTATGGCCATGAACCATAGCTAAATAATATACTAAGCCATGGACATACTAAAAATTTAACTAAACAGGACTGCGTACTTAAAGCTTTATAACGAGCCAAGCAAGAGATGATAATATAACATAAACTACGAAAATATAACATAGACTATTTTAAATTTGTCTCATTTAGTAATAAATATAATTGTCACCCTACTAGAAAAGAAAAATAAAAATATTATTGTCACCCTACTAGAAAAGGACACAATATAGCCTCTGTACTACCATATTTCGTATAGTCCTGTTTAGTTTATTACGTCTAAGTCAACAACTCATCTAAAACATTATTCTGTTGTTAATGTACTAAAATTTTAAAATAAACAAGATACGAGACTATTATTTTTTACTCGGAGAGAGAGTAGAGAGGATTAGTCTTAGAGTATGAATAACTAGGTATAGAGCGCGCGTTCACAAGTGAGAACAGTATGCACGGGTGAGAACATGGCATCGTTCCGTCCGTAAGTGCTAGTAGTCGCACAACTACTAGCGGCGTGAGCGGCCATTGCGAGTTCTTGGCGGATATTTTACTTTAAAACTTAGAAAAATGGTTAAATTTTGCAATAGAATCGTGTAAAAATGATACTCGGAAACACACCAAACAGAAGTCTAGCATCACATTTCACCGATAAGCCATTTTTTAATACTTTTAAGTAAAATATCCCGCACTGCCCTGCAACCCCCACATTGATTGCGGACTCGGATAGTGATGTGCCGCGTACGGTGTAAGAGTCGATATAATATTTATTATTCGATAATATTATTTTTGTTAGTCAATATTTGTTATTGGTACAGTGAACAAAAATTTTAAATACACCGGCACGGCGTACTCTCTGCGTTTAAGATAATCTTCAAAAGTTCTAGTAAAAAAATAAATAGAAAAAGGGATGTGCGAATGATTTAGATTTGAGTATACTTTATATATTGTTTGTTTATGTAGACAGATTTTATAATGTCTCACGTATGATTAAAGGAATCTTTTATCCTTAATACCAACATTTTACATTTAATCAATTTGTATCAGATATTGATGAGAAATATAAATTTTTAGGCCAAATGTTAAATTATTTCACGACTATTTAGCCTTCAGTTTTTTTTAGTGAAAATGGGTAAGAAATAAGCATAAGGCTCGCCTGATGGACAGCGGTTCCTGTCGCCCACATTTCAATGACGCTGTAAATTTCTCACTTTCTAAGTTAAAAAAAAATGATATTTAATATATTTTTTTATTATTTATTATTTATTATTTATTACTTCATATACAGAGTATATAGGCGGACTTAATGCCAAAGGCATTCTCTACCAGTCAACCTCACAGGGTGATGCAGAGATAAAACAAAGTAGGTGCATTTGAAGTAGCAATCAAACTGAAAATATTAATACTTGATACATATAAGTATAAGATATACATAATATATAAAGAAAGTATATAAATACATAACCCTAACAACAAATAAATATCTATCAATATATACATACATAAATAAATACTAAGCTATTGTGATGATTCTGCCAAATTTTTTGCAAGGAGCTGTTTCACCCTCATCTTGAAAGTCAAACGGTTTGTGGACATCCTGATCTCGGGAGGGAGCGCATTCCATAGAAGAACAGATTGAACACGGAAAGAGGAGCCAACGAAATTAGAATTATGTGAAGGGCATAGGAGTATTTGATTATTTGAAGAGCGAAGATTGCGATCATGGGTCATATGTAAATACTCAAAATAGTTTATTAAGTATGAAGGAGTATAAGAAGACTTTAGAAATGAAAAGAGAGTATTATGAGTACGTAAACATCGACGCTGACGTATAGGCAACCAATTTAGTTGTGAGCGAAATGAAGACACATGGTCGTACTTGCGAAGGTTAAAAATGAATCGAATGCAGTTATTAAGAAGACGATCTAGCTTATTGATGAGATCTGCATTCAGGTCAAGATAGCACACGTCACCATAGTCAATTATTGGAAGCACTAAAGTTTGTACAAGCATAACCTTGATTTTGATTGAAAGAAAATTTTTTAAGCGATAGAGAGCACGAAGAGTATTGGTGACTCGTTGGCTAACATTTGTTATTTGAGCTTGCCAGTTCAGTGTCGAGTCAATGTATAAGCCAAGGTTTTTGACCGCTGGACTCAGTGCTATTACTGAACTGTCAAATACTACTGGTGGAATCGCAGAAAAATCTAGTTTATTAATCATGCGTTGGCTGCCAACAATGATAACCTGACATTTGTTAGGATTAACCACCAAGCCAAACCTATCCGACCAGGCTTTGATGGTATCTAGGTCACTGTTTATTTTGTTAACAGCCAGATGTACTCTATCAACACTCTCTTGTGCGTAAAGCTGCAAGTCATCGGCGTACAGATGATACGAGCACTGAAGGTTTAGGGTTACAAGATTTATAAATATTGAAAATAATAAAGGAGAGAGAATACCGCCTTGAGGAACGCCTGCGCTGAGATTTCGCCAGTTCGATGAAGATTTACCAAGGCGAACAGACTGCTGGCGTCCCTGAAGATAATTTGAGAACCATTCCAGTGCTTCAGTCGAGATCATAAAATAGGAAAGGACGGACAGTAGGATATCGTAACCGACGGTGTTGAAGGCATTTGTAAAGTCAATTAAAACAAGAACAGTAACTTTAGTGTCCTTCATGGCCTCCCTCACATCGCCGGTCACTTTTAGGAGAGCAGAGACAGTACTGTGGCCTGGCCTGAAACCAGATTGTAAAGGACTTAAAAGGTTATGCTGGTTTACAAAGTTTGTCAACTGTTTGTGGGCACAGGCCTCCAGTACCTTGGAGAGGAATGGTAGAATGGATATGGGACGGAAATGATTGGGTTGTGTAGGATTGTGTATCTTGGGTAAGGGAATAACATAGGCTCTTTGCCACAAGGATGGAAAACTACCTGTAAGGAAAGAAAAGTTAATAATGTGGGTGATAGCAGGAAGAAGGTGTTCAAGGATGAGGACTATCATGCGGCGACTGATATTATCACAGCCGATTGCATTTGATTTAATGGATAGGATGATTTTCTTGATCTCTCCCGAAGCAACTGGAGAAAAATAAAAGGGATCTATGCTAGAGCGAGGCAAACTAGCAACGTATTCCAGAGTGTGACGCTTGGTTTGGAGATTAATCAAAGTTGTAGAAGTGAAGTGACAGTTGATATCATCCAAACCAATCGTCTCACCCAGGTCCAAGTGACGCTGCCTGCCTATGCCTATGGTTCCAAGTAACTTCCAAATGCTGGCAGGGGACGAGGTAGTAATGTTATCGAGAATATGGCGGCGTTTTGCATTGCGAATCATCTGATTACACCGGTTCCTTGCAGCTTTAAAGAGGTTCCAATTGTCTTCAGTACGGTCTTTCTTATATTTACGAAACATCCGGTCCGGTCCGGTATATTGTCTAATATTAACTAAATTATTTAAGCCCTTTCACTCTATTTAAATAAATATAATATTAGTATTGTAAAAAATGATTAAGTGATCTGTTCTCTTTCTTTTTAATTTTTATATGAACCACGTGGATAATAGTGTGGATTGTGCTTGCTAAAATTATAAATATAACTTCACTGTAATATTTGGCATGTAACAGTTTGTTCGTCCATAATAAATAAAATAAAGTAAAAATAAGTTCTTTAATTAGTATTGCATTAATACAAAATGAGTTTACACCAAACAATGTAAGTAACTACTTACTTACTTACTTACTTACTTACTTACTAGACACAACACAACACACATATATACGCAAAGGATCTCGAATAAAATAAAATTACATTTAATTGGTGAGACATTATTTATTTTTATTGTGTATCTAAATACTACAAAATTAGCAAAGTAGAATAAAATAATGATTGGCGATTACCGAACTACTGGTACATATTGGTACTCATCTTCATTGACGTAATTTGTGAATCTTCATGCGAATTAGGTACATTATTATATTATTTTAAGTCAATAAAATGTTTTTATAAATCCTAATTACTACACATAGGTACATACTGTAGGTACATTCAAACTTAATAATGAAAAATATATTCACATTCAAAAACATTTACATACTTAACAACAATAGGTACTGTGCAGCTGTATTTTGTCGACAAAAGCGCTTGCGCCGTACATTGCCCATCCCTATTTGTCACTTAGGTAACCTATAGTTCACTTGCCTACGCTGCGTATTGGGCGATCGGTGCAGTGTTAGCGCTCTATACCTAGTTATTTATACTCTAAGGGATTAGTAGACGAGTGCTCTGCTTGCTTTTAACTTAACAAGTTGTATGAAAAACATTGACTATAACTGCAGAATTTTTTTTATTAATTTTTTATTATTAAATCGGAGATTTAAAAAAAATGATTAAGTAGAAAACTTTTACAACTACGTGTAGGCTGTTTAAAATGTAAGTTACACTGTAAGCATCAGCAAAAACACTAAATTGTCTGTTTGTTTAATTTAGGACCCAGTTAACTAAATTAAATTGCATGATTGAGGTACCTACCTACATTTTTCTTTATGAAAATACTTCGGTACTGTAAGCATTGCTTCTACAAGGTTTCTACTTAATAATATTTTTTTATATGGTAATACCTAAGTTGTCATTTCGTCGTTGCCGGAACGCTGACGTCAGTGATTTTAGTATTTTACATTGCGAATGGAAATAGTTTTCTGAAATTTATACAATAAACCCCGTAACATAAGCACCACGAGTAAATATTGTGTACCGTTCAAAATGGCTTCAGCACCGGAGATAAAGTTACCAGAAAATGATAGTTCCGAAACGGGCTTTAGTTTCTTAAATGAGATTTACAGTCCTGTAAATTTGATTATATCAACGATAATCTTTGTTTTGGTGTATAAGATATACGTGAAATTTACGAAGGTCCCTGTGGAGACGCCGGTGTTGGATTTGCCGAAACTTCGAAAAGATATGACGGTGGCGGAACTTCGTCAATACGACGGTAATCAGACTGATGGTAGAGTGCTGGTAGCAGTAAACGGTTGGATATTCGATGTAACGCGAGGGCGGCGTTTCTACGGACCCGGTGAGTGCATTCGCGACGTGTTTATAAATAGAGTTGACATTAAATGACTCATTAATTATTTATTCAACATGCAGTGTGCACCTTGGGTAACCTTTTGAATTAAAAAAACATTTAACATGTGTTAATCATACATTATCGTTTTTTATGTACGTTTGTTCAACATTATATCTGGTTGTGTAATCTGAGTTTTTGTTTTATAATAAATATTGTCATTTTTTTTTGTATGTAATTACAAAAGAAAGTATTTAAGTATGTAGGTATATCTGTATTCTTGAACCCATAACATATATGCTGTAATATTTATATGCTAACTTTAAGACTAGATGGCATTGTGTGTAGTCATTGTGATATTAATATTCTCTTTATTTAACTTAATTTGATACATTTTTAAATACATTTAGTCGAAATCGAATATAACAATATTGAAGAGACCATTAATTTTGGATGATATTTCCAATAGTTGTTTAAGCAATATACACAAGTAGTCATGTTAATTGTCATATAATCCATGTGTGTAGTATGGGTATAGGTTAAGCATATGAACTTGTTTTAAAATATTTTTTTTAAAAATAAATGAAAAGTTTATTGTAAATGTGAACTATCACACTAAATAAGTGGTGATACATGGAAGGTCAAATAGTACAGAGTGTGGAAAAAGTGCAGATAGGCTGGGAGAAAGCACATAGTTAATTATAATAAGTTAAAATATTCCTTAAGAGATTAGTATAATTTATTGCAGAATATCAGTGTTGCGGTTTATCAAAAATCGCAACTTAACTGAGCGATGTCCAAATTTTTGGCACTAATGGGATTTTTGACACACTTTTGCACATTACATACTTTATTTAAATATTTTTTTATTTTTTCATCATTTAAAATTTAAATTGTAATCTACTCACTGACAAACTGGCTTTTTGTTATTTTGTAAACATACTGGGAGATGTGTTGTGATATGTCGCTTTAGCCAATGTTGTTTTAAGCGGTATGCTTACATATATGGGGATTTAGCCAGGACCTTGCCATTCAGTTGTAATAACCAGTCCGTCATTATAAACAATGTCATTATAGGTATTTGGTTTTGACTGTATTTATAAGAAAACAAAAAATAAACATTTCAAAATTTAAAAAAATATTATACTTCTTATTATTTTAATTAATGCAAAGTTAGATACTACTGCTACTATTTTTTTTAAATCAGGTTTAATATGCTGTTTTATAAAATCATAATAAAAATTTATCTATTTATAACAACATAAATTTAGAATCTATAACTTTTAGACATTTTATTATTTCAATGATTGTATTTTCATATTTACTTAATGAAATGTCTATTGCTTCAAATTTGTTTTAAACATTTTATATGTTTCAAATAAATCACTACATAGAATCCTTTTTAGGTGGACCTTATGCAACATTTGGAGGGAAAGATGCATCTAGAGGTCTTGCCACATTCTCAGTGACCTCTTCAGACAAAGAGTATGATGACCTCAGTGACCTCAACTCAATGGAAATGGAGTCAGTGAAGGAGTGGGAGGCACAATTCAGAGGTACTGTATTAATTAACATTTCAATTAGATACAATTACCATTGTGTTAAGTTACATTAGCTATATGAGTTACATCATGGGCCTAATTATTTTTTTTGTAAACAATTAGAGATGGCCTTTCCATAGTCCGAGAACTAGCCTATTATTGTTATTCTGCTGGTAGCATTCTTCTTATTCAAAGCAAGCATTAACTTGAATCACCAACCTTGTTTGAAGCAGATTTATAATACCTTTTTGGCATAATACCGTTTCCGTGATCTAACTCAGCTGAACTGAAATTAAGATGAGTGGTGTCTCAGTAAACCTTTTTTGAACCAAATGTTGAGGTAGGATGTGTGGTAGGGTTACAGGTCCGATTTATGCAACAGTAGCTTAACGCTTACTGCTCTGCTCGCGTCGCCAGTAGTGTGATGTTACATTGCCTATAACCTTCCTTAAGAACTGGGCGTTTGAGAAATTAGCGCGTTCAAACAAACAAACAAACTCTACCACTTGATATAATAATATAGATGTGTGGATTTAATGACTTCAGAGTAGCCAAGGCCAAATGCGCGATCTGTATGCAAGAAATGTTGGAATTTGTTGGGTAGACACAATGAAAAATTCATATTCAACTAGTGTTTTGTTCGTGATGTTCTTATTTAAAATCTTTGCTAATGGAGATATCCTATACTTGTATAAAGACTTGACAAATTGAAAGATTTATCATGAAGATCATTATGTATCCTAAAGACTTGTTACATAACTGGCACCTGTTGCTCAGTTTTGTTGCTTATTCTGGGTAACATTATGTGTAGAAAGGCCCTAAGTAATGATGATAAATAAATACTACAATTTTGATTTATTAGTTTATTCATGGTCCTTCTATTGCCAAAGTTGTTTACATGCATAAATAGTTCTTTTAAATTGCAAATTAGCGCCTTGCTTAAAGCATAGTATACAGTTAATTATATGCTAATGTTTTGTGAAATGATCTCCTACTAGCCCCCGCTTTGCATCGGCATCAAAGAAATCTTTTGTTGGAAAAAGTTCCATAATATACTTTAAAATAATATAAACTGTTCAAATCATGTCTCAGAACAGACATACAATATGATATTATATATGACTGTCTACGAATATTGCTGTTCTGCAAATTTACTTTTACTGTCTACTGTATTGCAAATTGCAAATATTGAAGTTCTGACAATTGATAAAAAATATGTTCAACATAATAAAATATACCCTATATTACCCCCTTTGTAGCTTTCTGAAGGTGAAAGAATTTTTTTAAATCGGTATT